>CM076141.1:30922500-32290000 GCA_038025085.1 Tetragonia tetragonoides
ATTGTAGGTCAGGGATGTTGTTGAACAACCATTGTGAGAGTTTCAACAATGTTTTGAGGCAAGCTAGGGATAAACCCATCCTGACCATGATGGAATGGATTAGGAGATATGTGATGAAGAGGTTTTGCTTGAAGAGAGAGGGATGTGGGACTTATGAGGGGAGAGTTATGCCATCTGTAATGAAGTTATTGCATAAGGTAGCTGATGATGCTAAGGGTTGCATTATAATTCCAGCAGACATTGATTTATTTGAGGTTTCCCTTGGCAATCAGGGTGTTGTAGTGAACCTATCTCAGAAATCATGCACTTGTTTCAGATGGAACTTGACAGGGATACCTTGCAGTCATGCTTTTTCTTGCATCATTAGAGCAAGACATGATCCTCTAGATTATGTGGATGAAGCATACACTAAGGATACCTATGTCAAAGCTTACTCCCCTATAATATACCCAATGCCTAGCATGGAAACTTGGGAGAAAACAGATAAACCAAAGCCCACACCACCTGATTATAGAAAGATGCCAGGTAGACCATCAAACAAGAATAGGAAGAAGAATGCTGGAGAAGATGGTCCTGTGATCAAGAAGAAGGCTCCAAACAAGTGTGGAAATTGTGGAGAATATGGACACAACAAGACTATATGCCAGAACATGACATTGCCTAAGGAAAGGATTCCTAAATCAAAAGGTGGAAGGCCACCAAGTCAGGGAGTGAATATGCAGAGGAAGAAGAGAAAGGTTAGATCTTTGTTTAGTTTATGTAATTTTTCAACACTTTCTGCTCTTTCTAACATATATGATCTTTGTTTGCAGGCTAACACACAAACTCAAGCAACTGTGCAGCAACAAGTTGAGCAGCAAACGGATCAACAGCAGCCTCAACAGCAGCCTCAACAGCAGCCATCTGAGCAACATGAGACATGTGGTTTTGAAGGGTTTGAAAGTCAAGTCATGCATGATTTTACTCCTACATGGGAAGTGGATCCTTCTCTTGACTCACTTGATGCAACTATTGAACCTGTGGATACTGAAGCACAAAGGAGGAATGCAGGACCACCAGTGAAGGGTTTTAAGCAGCCTGTTTGGAGACCTTAGGGTCTGACTTACCTACATGGCTTGACTTAGTAGTTGTCATGGCATATTTTTTGGGTATATAGTTGGCTGACTTAGGTAGCTGTCATGGCATATTTTTTGGGTATATAATTGACTTGACTTAGGTAGTTCAAGCTTGAATATTATGTAATTTGCCTATTATAAGAATTCTGTATTTTGGATATGATGGTGCAAGTATTCTGGTGATATGAAACAGGGTTTTCTGGCCAATATGGACTTAGTAATTGTGATGGCCCCTTTTTTTGGCAAAACAGAAATCAATATTGTTGGCAAAAGATGATAATATTGTTGGCAAATAATTGATGCACAAAACAGAAAATATGGACATTAACCACAACAATTTCATTCCATAAATCACATTTCATTACACAAAAGCAACCAGAAATCAGCATCACAATTGCACAATACAGCCATAAACAGAAAATACTCAACTGATTTCTCCTTATCACCATTACTACTGATTTATCAAGCCAAATTTTTGCCAACTATAATCCCTAAAATCACACACACAATGGCAAACACTGCCCTCCCCATGCCTCTACAACCACCTTGTGCCATCTTCACTGCCTGTCTCAGCTTCTCATTGTCGTTCCTCAATTTCTTCTTCCCGTCCTCTTTCTTAGCAAGCTCTGCCTTCAAATTCACCACGTCCATTTTTAGCAGCCTCTTCTCTAAAACCAGTTTGTTGATGACATCCTTTTGCCACTCAGTTTGCACTTCGTCAATCCATTTAAACATTTTACAAAGGCGTGTCTCAGTCTCTGGGTCATAGTAGTAACAAGCCTTGAACTTCCTACCCGGATTTTCACTTGTCCATGAAGTTTGAATAGCAGCAGGTACACCACATCTACAATTTCCTGCCATTTCGTGCTTCAATTGCACAATTCGAACAAACAATTAAGAAATCCCCAAAATCATAAGCATAAACCCTAATTTTCGATTTTGTACAAATTTAAACTAATTTTAAAAAAAATCCAGCACAATCTCATACCTTTTAGAGAATCACTCGTCAATTCTGGGATTGGCTCGTCAATTTTGCAAAAGAGAAGAATGAGAGAGAACTTGAGGAGAGGCCCATCAATGGAGATATCGTCCAAATTGCTTGAAAAAAATGGCAGCTAACTGAATAAAAGGGGGGAGCAAAGAGGGAAGAAGTGGCGGGGTGTTTTAAGTGGCCTCACGTGCTGGTCACGTGAGGGCATTTTCGGTATTTCAGGTCAATATACCCGAAAATATGGTCAAAGGTACTGGTCAACAAGGTTTTTGGCATTCTAAGGTAGTTTCCCACAAAAAAATACTTTTAAGGTAGTAAGTCACAAAACCCACTCTTTCTAAGGTAGTTCTGAACAAAAAATTCTTCTAATTTCTTGTTCTATCACACCCATAAATCCCTATTTCTTTGAGCAACATTTCTGCCACCATCATCTCACCTCACTCAGTAGCCCTCTCCCTTTCCCATTTTCTTCTCTCTATTCTGTATCTCTTTCACAATTTGGGTTTTCCGAATTCTGTAGACTTTGGAAACTCAAGATTACCTTTTTTTTCTTTCCTTCTTCTAAAATTCGGTTGGGGTTGTGTTTTTCTAAATCATTTCTAATGATGGAGTTAAGTAGAAGATTGACCATATCGGCATTTCCGTGCTGGGCTACCATTGATGTTTGTTTTCTCTCTCAAGATCTGGGCTCATTTATGAATCGTCTCTTCCTATTTGATGCCTTGCTCAAATAATCATTTAACCAAGACACAGGTTTTTCTCTTCACTTATTTAATTTGTAAATTGTGATAATTTGTTGAAATAAAGTTTTTAGTTGTAATGATCTATTGAAATTTTGGGCAATTGGGGAGGTAACTTGATTTTTAGTTCAGTTTAGGTTGAGAAATGGTTCCTCATTCTTTCTAATTTTGTACTTGTGTTTGATGTTTTGAAGGTTTAGGTTTTTCAATTGGAAACTTGTTGGTAGATGAAACAAAGCTACGCTCTAGCCCCTTCACAGTTGGTGAAAAATATAAGCCCAACTCTTTCTTACCTGTTGTCTGATTTCTGTTGGTTTGTTTGGTTCATTTATTGTACATTGAATTTCAACAACAGAAAAAAAAGTTGTTTTCCTTGATTTGTTTCTGCATATTTTGTGCATATACCAATTAACTCATACATCTTTTAATTGAATTGTTCGCGGGATTTTGGGACATAGAACAAGCGGAAGAAACTTTTTATTGAAAGCGTTGCATTGTTTCCTCTGTTGGTGGTGAGGGCCAGGAAGGGGGTGCGATTTTGATTTCTATTGATGTTTTGTAGCTTATGATTGGAACGTTTAGGCCTTAGTTATTTAGAGTATTTTCTGGGAAAATTCCCAAAAGGTTGATTTCCACATCTCCAATGTAATATGTATACAGGATGTGATTATTTTTATCAAGTGTAATTGCATTTTTTTTTTGAGGGATGTAATTGTATTTTATTGTGTGCTCTTTTATGGATTATCAAAAATAAAATTGTGATGCTCTTTTATGGAATGCTCTTTTATGCTCTTCTATAAAATAGTACCCAATAGGCACAGAAAAAAGAATTGGAATACAAAATGAATACGGTGTTAGTTACGGGTTGCGTGCCAGAAAAATATTGACTGCACATGTCACCCTACATTAGTGACAAGTCTACGTGTAGCAAAATTTGCTACAGCTGCACGTGTCACAGTTTTTAGTGGCAGGCTCAAGTGTCACAATAATTTTACTGACACGCAGACTAAGGACGCGTGGTCCAGCCGTTAGTGACGTTTATAAACCTCACAGTTGGCTAAAATAATCGTCACGCTCAGACTCTTTTGTTGTAGTGAATCCTTCAATATATATTGTTAATGATATATAATAAACCCTCAAGGGAAATTTACCAAATAATAGTTTTTGCTATTTAGTCAGGATTTAACAAAAGGACGATTTTGTTTTTAAGGATAAGGAAGTGAAAATACGTTATAGGTCCACCTTTTCAGATAGGAAAACAGTTTAATAAAAAAGTAAGTTGGATTGAAAGTTTTTATTAACTATTCAATTCGCTACTCTGTGACCAAGAAGGAGCGTGGTCTAGCATATCTAAACTTACTCTCAAGTGATTTAGTAAGCTAAGATTATGGATTTGAATTCCCATTTCCTCCCATATTTTGTGTCTACCGACTTCGGTCGCCATCCACTTGTTATTCCCCTTGATAATTGATATCAGTGCCTTGCTCTTGGATATTTTTCATAGGCATTATTCCGTCACGCCTTGGGTGATCACAGATTTACAGGCATTAGCTTATCATTGTGGCCTTTGCTCTCTAATTTCTTACCACTGCATATTTTTTAAGACTGTAAATTAGAGAAAACTGAAATAAACTGGAGAAAACATGAACTTTTAACTGGAAATGGAATTAATTGGAAAAAAAAAAAAAAAAAACTTATTGGAACAAACTAAAGAAAAATGAAACAACCTGTAACCTACTGGAGCTTTTCGTCGCTCCTGGGAGTAACCCTGAGAGTAAAGATGGCAAAAGCTGACTTATACAATAATCCGGCACAAACCTAACCGCAAAAAGCAGGTTTGGATTGAAATATCCAACCCGTTTACTTGAACCGGTCCAACACAACCAGCCCATTTAATATTAGGGTTGAATATATCAACCCGAAAATAATCTAGCAGCTAACCCGTCTATTTACTTTTGTCAAAAAAACAAAATTGAAAAATCAATACATTTTCTAACATAAATATTTGATAATGATGAGAAAATATCAACTTTTCTTAACCCCTTAGTGTACTTCACTAATATAAACTTAATTAATAATTTTAAAGTTATTTCTCTATTTTTATACAGAATTTTATCGTTTTCTCCTAAAAATAAATTAGTTAAATGGGTCAAACAAGTAGATCTGATGAACATGTTTTTTAAATAGGTTGGGTTAAAATTAGAGTTTTCAACCTATTTAATAAATACAAAAACTTGTATGGACTTAGTTCGTGGTGGACCAATGAACTAAATCTTTTCAAATATATCATTCATGTCCCTAAATATTTGTACTAGTGTTTTTGGTTCACGGTGGACTAAGTCCACACAAGACATGCTACCCGAAAGTCAAGCACTTTTCAACCCTTTTATAAATAACTTGAACACGAATCTACCCAACCCGACAAATTGTCAACTCTACCCGAGAGTATGTAGACGTTGAATACTCTCATCAGTGGACTAAAAACACAGCCTATAGGCGTCAAGAAACCTTGAAAACAGGATTGGACTGTAGCCCCGGCCCAAAAATAACGGGGTATGTGTTTATGTAAATGTAGCCAAGAATTTGGCAAAACATGGCCTAAAAAGCTAAACAAAGGGGAAAGGGCAGCTGAGCCACAAAAGTCATGGCCCCAACTTTGAGCACTAGCCCAAGACTCACCAATTGGTAACGAGTTCATTAGCCTTAATGCTTTATTTGGGGCAACATTATCAGGTATGTGACTATCACTTCATTTATTTGGACTTTACTTAATTTTGTATGTGAAAATGTCCCAAGTACGTTCATTTTAAAAGTGACTGATAAGTCCTTTGATATACATATTTTGTCCCTTATTATCGTTATATTTTGATTAGTTTTAGATCATTATTATTTGGGTTTATGATAATATTTAGTATTTTACCTTTTAATTTATATTTTCATATTTTGTTGTGTTTTAGGCCTATTTTCTATATTTTTATTGTGTAGGTAATATTGGCGGAATAAAGGAGAGCAAATTCGGCCCAATTCGCAATTCGGAGCAGTTTTGACAGCAGTTCGTATTTTGGCCATAACTCCTTCGTTCGGGATGGGATTCGGATGATTCAACATGCTACGGAAAGCCCAAAAGAATATCTAAAACTTTTATGTTTTAGACTTTCCCAAAATCAGACCATAACACGACCGAAATTATGCTACAAGTTGCTGCAGCCCTAACTTTCCTAATTTTTGCACAACTTAATGCCCAAGCAAAGAAAGATCTCTACACCCCTAATACTAGAAGATATTGCACGACTAATAGGAAGATTATCTTCTGGTTTAATCCCAAAAAGATCACGAAAATCAAGCATAAAATGGGGGAGACGTTCAGCACAACCGATAGGCAAACAGAACATTAGACACATAAACTTGAGAGCAAATAAACAAAGATTCTAGTCCAAGGAGAGTGTAAGAGACCAGAGGATTACAAGCCATTGGAATCGAGCTGGTTCGTGACCTTTGGAGGTGGATTTTGGAACTTGAATTATCGGGTCGAAGCGGTGCTCAAGTTTACAACTCCGGGCTAAGATATTGAATGAGTCTCTCGTACTCTAATACCTCTTTGAATCTTGTGTCCTAAGTTTGATTTGTTTTCAAGTGTTCAACTTTAGTTTAGAAATTTATGTTTGGATGTTTGAGACAATTTATTAGTTCAATTTAGAATTAATATATTCAAGTTAATTTTGGTATTCATGCATTGCTTGAGTTAATTAATTTATGATTCATGTATTTATATGGTCTGGAGACGTCCTTCTGTGTTTGAATGTGAATCTATTGCTATCGTTTAATCGTTAGTTCGTATACTATTGAATGAACTAATTAGTAGCAACTAATTAAGAGGTTAATTGGTCGAACGATTGGGTCTTAATTAGGGCATTGCATGATCTAGACAAACTTACATTCTTGCTATCTTGGATTAATTATTCTAGGGTTAATCATGTCTTCCTAGTATTTATTTATTTTTTAAGTCTTAGGATCGAGCTGGTTCGGTTCAAGCTAGTAAAGGGAGATAGGGAGAAGCTAGCTGGTAAATTCTCTACCGTTAACCTACTAATTAACTTGGTTGTCAATGACAAAATCCGATTTAGGTAACTAAATTGATTTGAACTTATGTGTGTAATTTGTATGCTTGTTTCACTTGTAACTATTAGGTTAGTTAGTTTATTTTCTGTTTTTGTTAGTTTTAGTAATTCTTCAATCAAACCCCCCCGTTATGTCTTGTTATGTAATTTATGAACTAGGATTAGAGTTGAAGTTAACAAGTACTAATTTCTGTCCTCGTGGGATCGACCCTTATTTACCCTATGCTATGTTATCTATATGTTCGTGGTAGAAATAAGGTTTTTGAATTTGTATGCGCAAACGACACGTATCAAATTTTGAATTATAGTTTTTTTTTTTTTTTTTACATGCTAAGTCCAAGCTGGTAGATTCTCTACAGTTAACCTACTAATTAACTTGGTTGTCAATGGCAAAATCCGATTTAGGTAACTAAATTGCTTTGAACTTATGTACGTAATTTGTATGCTTGTTTCACTTGTAAATATTAGGTTAGTTAGTTTTTTTTTTTTTTTTTTTTTTTTCTGTTTTTGTTAGTTTTAGTAATTCTTCAATCAAACCCCTCCGTTATGTCTTGTTATGTAATTTGTGAACTAGGATTAGAGTTGAAGTTAACAAGTATTAATTTCTGTCCTCGTGGGATCGACCCTTATTTACCCTATGCTATGTTATCTATATGTTCGTGGTAGAAATAAGGTTTTTGAATTTGTATGCGCAAATGACACGTATCAAATTTTGGCGCAGTTGCCGGGGATGAAGAGTTTATTTTGTTGATTTAGATTTTAATCTCATGTTGACATGTATATATTGTTGGATTTATATATATTTCAATGTTATTTTATTTTTATTTTTTTTCGTATTCTTTCTTTTCTGCTGTATTTTCAGCTTCTTTATGTTTACTTTTTATTTGTAAATATTAGTATTTAGACCGTAGGAAGCTTACCCAATGTGCTAGAAATTATTTTGCATTAAAGGACTTGATTTGGGGTAGACAGCAACATCTTACAAATCATGTATATGTTCTTGTAATTCTTTAATTGAGTATGTGCTTGTAAGTTCAATTGAGCTACTGTAAACTTGTGGTGTTTCTTGACTTCTCATGAATTGTTTTCATGCTTAGGTTATTTTGGGAAAATATCATAAATGTTACCTTTTTTGTTTTTGCATATAATGGTCTTTTGTATGTCCTTTATTTGCTAAGCATGACTAGAAAAAAAAAATGCATCATGATTATATATGTGCCTTTGAATTTTTATCAATTCTTGATGTCCAATTTAATAAGTCATTTTTGTTTCCCATATGAGCATTTGCATGTTAACCCCACTTGTGTTTTTTTTTTTTTTTTTTTACATGCTAAGTTCATGTTTCACAATGAGTCAGTAAAAACATGAAGTTAATTAAGTAACAAATTTTTTTTTAAGTGAATAAGTGGTATAGCTAGCTACTTGTCTTTTATTTAAACAATTCTTAACTTTGTTTTAACTTGGAACTTTTACAGTTTAAATTATGTCTGAGTAATACTAGCTCATAGAAGCCTAAGAATTAAACTCTTATGTATATTTGTTCTCTAGCTCTTATTTCGTTTTGTATCTACTCATGTACTGTAGTTTTATTGTTAAGCCCCAAAATTGTCCATAATATGTTTGTATTCCGTGAATCAATGTTTTGTGCTTATTTGTTCATTGTATGGGCTAATGTGGAAGGTTAGCAGGTTGAGATTGAAAAGACGTAAGGGTACTGTTGATCCAAATACTTTGAGACAATGTATAACAGTACAAATTGAAAAAAAGAAGTAGAAGAAGCAACTCTAGTAACAATAAGTACTTGGTTTGAGTTATAAGTGGTTGTTTTTGTTTAAGAACCTCGGTAATATTTGAGTGGATGCTACTAATTTTTCTTTATTGAAAATGCAGGATTATGTTTTGAGCTAGACGAAAGGGTACTTCCACAAGAATGAAAAAAAAAAAAAAAACAAAGAAGTCGTGAACTCGTGATGCATCAAGAACAGGTTGAAGTAATGATACTGAGGCAACATAAGATGAAAAAGAAAAAAATAAATAAATACGGAACCAGCTAAGTGACAGGCATTCTCTTCTTTATTTTGACCTGTTAACTATTTTTCATGTTTTCTTTTTCTTTTTGGTTTTATATTTGTTTCTCTATTTTAGATTAAATTATTTTATTTATTAATATAGAATTTTGTGGGTAGATTTTCTGCAAACCCTCACGAGACCATACTCGTCCACTAGGGGGAACCTAGGGGTTTAAAGGGCTTGTTGTATATGCTAAATGCAATCGTGATTCCTACGAAATATATAATATATAATAATAATAGTGTGATCTGCTTGGTTCCTTGCACTGAAATTTTACATAGAGGTGGTGAAATTCACATTGAGGACAATGTGAAGTCTAAGTGTGAGGGAGTGAGAATATGATATGCTTGTTTGTCATGGTTAAATGCTTGTGTCTTACTGCTTATATATGTTTGGAATGTAATGCAAGAGAATAGGCTAAAATTTTTTTTGATTTTTTTTAGTCTTTTATTTGATTAGGTGTCTTTTCTCCATGTATTATCCATGTTAGACCGAAGATAGCAAATTAGACTTGAGTAAATACTAGTTTGTCTTAGTAAACGTCAATCATCCATAAACTATTTTCTATTTATAAATGATTATGGTAGGTGCTAACTTAATTAATTATTTTCGGAAAACGCTAACCTAGTTTCTCTTTGATGACTATGTGTGTCTAGAGATGACTTGTTGAACTCTTTTCCCTAGTGTGCATAAACTAATTTTATGTTCAAAAGAAAGTAGCCTTGAATTAGTAGAGCTAATATTATAAAAAAAAAAAAGTGAAAATGAAGGATAGAAAGAAAAAAAAAGTGATTTTAAAAAAAAGAGAAAGAAAGCCTTGAGGTACCAATGTGGGAAGCAAGGTAGGTAGAGAGATAAGTCCGCCGAAACCTTATACCAAGATATATATGGAGCATAAAATGCAACCTTCTTGGTCGAAACATGGCTCAAGTGTTAAAAAAAAAAAGAAAAAAAAATTGATTGAGAAAAAGCTCTATTAATTCAAGGTTTGTTTCAAAAAAAGAAAGACTCGAGTGGAAATCTGAGGGGTGCCTTATCACCTAATGCCTTGGACCAACTGGGACGAGAGTCATTGATGAAAGCTCGCTACATGGGTCTAACTAAGTGTATGCACACATAAGAGAGATGCAAATTGGAGGGATCAAGTTGTTCTTTGAATGTATATGTCTTAAAGGGAAACTCTAATCTAACTTGTTTTTGTTAAAATCTCACCAACTAATTAGACCTACCCTAATTGCTTATAAGTTTTTAATCTTTTTGAATGATGATTTTTACTATGACAATATTAGTTTTGAACGAATTTAATTTGTTACTCTTATGTTTGGCATGAATGACATGTGAAGGAAAGGTAGATGTTTGTGTCCAATGTCTAGTATGGCCGAGAGCGACCAAAGTCTAAGTGTGGGGGAATTTGATAAGTCCTTTGATATACATATTGTGTCCCTCATTATCGTTATGTTTTGATTAGTTTTAGATCATTATTATTTGGGTTTATGATAATATTTAGTATTTTACCTTTTAATTTATATTTTCATATTTTGTTGTGTTTGGGCCTATTTTCTATATTTTTATTGTGTAGGTAATATTGGCGGAATAAAGGAGAGCAAATTCGGCCCAATTCACAATTCGAAGCAGTTTTGACAGCAGTTCGTATTTTGGCCATAACTCCTTCGTTCAGGATCGGATTCGGATTATTCAACATGATACGGAAAGCTCAAAAGAAGATCTAAAACGTTTATCTTTTAGACTTCCCCAAAATCAGACCTTAACAAGGCCGAAATTATGCTACAAGTTGCTGCAGCCCTAACTTTCCTAATTTTTGCACAACTTAATGCCCAAGCAAAGAAAGATCTCTACACCCCTAATACTAGAAGATATTGCACGACTAATAGGAAGATTATCTTCTGGTTTAATCCTAAAAAGATCACGGAAATCAAGCATAAAATGGGGGAGACGTTCAGCAGAACCGATAGGCAAGCAGAACATAGACACATAAACTTGAGAGCAAATAAACAAAGATTCTAGTCCAAGGAGAGTGTAAGAGTCAAGAGGATTACAAGCCATTGGAATCAAGCTGGTTCGTGACCTTTGGAGGTGGATTTTGGAACTTGAATTATCGGGTCGAAGCGGTGCTCAAGTTTACAAGTCCGGGCTAAGATATTGAATGAGTCTCTCTTACTCTAATACCTCTTTATATCTAGTGTCCTAAGTTTGATTTGTTTTCAAGTGTTCAACTTTAGTTTAGAAATTTATGTTTGGATGTTTGAAACAATTTATTAGTTCAATTTAGAATTAATATATTCAAGTTAATTTTGGTATTCATGCGAAGCTTGAGTTAATTAATTTATGATTCATGTTTTTATATAGTCTGGAGACGTCCTTCTATGTTTGAATGTGAATATATTGCTATCGTTTAATCGTCAGTTTGTATACTATTGAATGAACAAATTAGTAGCAACTAATTAAGAGGTTAATTGGTCGAACGATTGGGTCTTAATTAGGGCATTGCATGATCTAGACAAAATTACATTCTTGCTATCTTGGATTAATTATTCTAGGGTTAATCATGTCTTCCTAGTATTTATTTATTTTTTGAGTCTTAGGATCGAGCTGGTTCGGTTCAAGCTAGTAAAGGGAGATAGGGAGAAGCTAGTTGGTAAATTCTCTACCGTTAACCTACTAATTAACTTGATTGTCAATGACAAAATCCGATTTAGGTAACTAAATTGATTTGAACTTATGTGTGTAATTTGTATGCTTGTTTCACTTGTAACTATTAGGTTAGTTAGTTTATTTTCTGTTTTTGTTAGTTTTAGTAATTCTTCAATCAAACCTCCTCGTTATGTCTTGTTATGTAATTTGTGAACTAGGATTAGAGTTGAAGTTAACAAGTATTAATTTCTGCACTCGTGGGATCGACCCTTATTTACCCTATGCTATGTTATCTATATGTTCGTGGTAGAAATAAGATTTTTGAATTTGTATGCGCAAACGACACGTATCAGTGACCTAAAACGTTTTTAACTCGCAATACTCTCTCTCTCTCTCTCTTTCTCTCTCTGTTGGTGTGGTTTGTTCATCAGTTTTATTGTGGCGTAGTTCATTTTATAGGAGATACATTTAGGGCGTGTTTTTCAGACTGGACATTGGTTCTGAAGTTGTAACAAACTGGAAAAATTTAGAACTTTTAAATGAAAACTGGAACAAACTAGAGAAAACTGGAATTGACTGGAACAAAGTGTAGAAAATTAAAACTTACTGAAACTTTGCATTTATGTATTTTTTTTACCATTTGGAATAGAGTTCTACGACAAGAAGAATAGATTATTATTATTATTATTATTATTATTATTATTATTATTATTATTATTATTATTATTAGTAGTAGTAGTAGTAGTAGTAGTAGTAGTAGTAGTAGTAGTAGTAGTAGTTAGTTAGTTAGTATTATTAATAGTAGTAATGTTTTTACACGATCTCTTAGGAAACACTTCGAATATTAATAGCTTTAATTATATAAAAAAAAATTATAGAAGTTGATATTGTGAAATATAACTAAAATGAATCAATATAAAGAGTATTTTAATTTTTTAAATCTCCATATTTACTTCACAAATCAGTGATCAAAAATTGTAAAAGTTGACTCACTTTTTATAATAAGAAAAAGGAAAAAGAGTCGTCTTTCTCATGTATTTTTATTATACTTTTAGAAGTCAAATGGATACATCAATTTGGGATGGATGGAGTAGATAACAAATATGAAAATTTTTTAAAAGTTATTTAAGTATATATAAAATACATATTTAAGTTTAATATTTTTAGATATAATAGCATACTTAATTACTATATTTATTATGTCAAAAATATTAAATTTGGAAAAACTGGAATAAACTAAAGAAAACTGTAGAAAATTGGAAGAAACTGGTAAAAAAGTGGAACAAAATAGAAAAAATTGAAACAAACTGAAACTTTTAACTGGAAACTAAAAATTTTTGGAGGAAATTAAATTTTTTTTTTATAAAAATTTACTGGAAACCAGTGTAAAAAACATGCCTTAGTAAGTATGGACCTTGTGCCTCCTATCGACTACTCTTGTGACTCCAAAACCAAAGAAAAAGAGGGTGATGTGGTAAGAGAATGCATATTGAGGTAACATAATCTTTGGGGCTTTTACCAGAGATCAATATGCTAATTAAATAGTTCTCAAAAAAAAAAAAATGCTAATTAAATACAGTATTAAGTTAGGGCCTATTTTTTGTACATCGACAAAACTAGACTTATTTCAACTCAAACGAACATATTTTAACTCAATTGATCAACTGAATTAATTGTCAAAATCAGGTTACTCATTTAGAAAGATACTTCGATCTTGAAGTCCTGATGCATGATTGCACGATTACAATTATTTTGTATACATATAAATTATAATTTGCCACCAATATCACTACAACAAATCATCACTTGTGCCACAATTAAACCCGTGGCACAGGATCAAAAATTCCGTAGCTGGAGTATCTAGCCACGGGAAAATTAGTTGTTGGGTCCCGTGGCACAAGTGAGCGTGATTAGGAGATTGCCACGGAAAAATAGGTTCCGTGGCATAAATGAATTTTGTTACCACAGGTATACCTGTTGCTAAATAGGTTGTTCTAGACACAAAGACTAACGTGGCAAGGCTATATATAGTTGTGGCCATTAGCTCATCTAGCCACAACATAAACCGTGGCCAAAAAAAATGTGCCCCGAAGCATAACATAGCTAGCTTAATATGGCAACAATTACATTCTCGTGGCAAAAGTTACTAGCCACGTTCATTCGTGGCTAATTATATATTTTTTTTAACATTGTTATTAAAACGACATAAATGAGAGTATAAGCACAAGTAAATAAGCCAAAAGGGTATAGGCATAACTTCAATTTTAATCAACAATGACATATATAACATACTATAAGTTTCATAGTAAATCACTCCATGTTCAATGGATACATTATATTTCAAAAAAAAAAGGCTATCGGGAAATAAAAATATGAACCCGGATGTTATAGTGACATATGTTTTTGTGGCTAACTAAATTTGAACACTAGTAAATAAAACATCAATGATATATGCTCTCCTTCATATTCACAAGCTATCCAGAAAGTCACCGCTCAATAATCCACCAATCGTTCACACCTACAAACAGAAGAAAGTAAAAGCTCAATTAGTTAGACAGATGAAACTCCAAACTTGAGGTATGTTAACACTTCAGGTGTGGCGATTAGAAAAAGAAAGTGCAATCGTGATGAATTAAAAAGAAATTATGACCCATAACTTTAATATGTCATAAGTCAAAACATATCATTACAACTATTATTGTTGTATCTCACACACAACATACACTCACGCATACACACACACACACATACACACACGATTGTTCATGAGGCGATTGAAAAAAAAGAAGTGCAGTTCTCATTATAGATCTCCTAAGAAATGGTCCTATTCTTTGTTTTCAGTCAGAATTAAACAAAATGGTAGCTTTATTAGACCTTTCAAAAAAAGGAATTATATTTGTGTTGTAGCTTAGTGAAGAGACTAACTACTAGTACACCCAGCATATCCGTTCACAATACCATTTAGTAGCAAACCATCATATATCTCTTGTCTTGATTTATCTGGACTATTATTACAATGCTTACAAGGACAAGGCTTACAATGCATTGCTGTTCAAAACGCTTACAATGCATTGCTGTTTAACATCAGCAGCAAGCAGCACAGCAGACAGCAAAAAAACAGCACAACAACACCAGGCACTAGCAGCACAGCAAACTGCAGACAGCACACAACACAACAAACAGCAGACAGCAGCACCAGCAGCACATAAGAAGTCAGCAACAGCAACACAACAACAGCAAAACTACACCAGCAGCAGAGGAACAGGAGAAAAAAAAGCTTGCCAACAGCATAAAAACAACATCCCACCAGTAGGTTAAAAAAACAGACCTTCTAGCAACAACATCCAACATATCGTTCTAGCAATAACATACTTCCCTCACAATAAAAAGACATTATTGAGTTGATACTAGTGTAGTTGACAACGATACCAAGTTGCGAAAATTAAAGAACTAAAAAGAACAAAGATAATACATATAATCTCCATGATGCAATTGCCTGACACTTAAAAGTTTTTGAGTTCTTTCAATTGTGCACCCTAAGTAATATGAGCTTTTGTCTAGTAACACACTCCTATTGAATTTCAATTTTGAGGAACTCAACCGTGCAAAAAGCCAAAAACTCGGATTGTTATACAGTGAGCTAAAAAAATATGAGCTTTTATTATGGGAAAGGACCTGGATAGCTCGGTTGCAGGTAGGTATGCTGCTGCAGATGGCTATAATAAACTTATGGGAGATTTTGACAGCTGCAAAGAAGCAAATTTGATTAATTAGCAAGTTTGGCATGACAAGACACAACTTTGTTTAAACTTACCAGATGTAAGGATGTGAAGACTTGATAACAAAGTGAGGTGGCTCTACATAAATATGACAGTAAATTAATTATATATGATGGCCTGCAGAAGCCATGTTTAATTTCTAGCTATTTAGATGCTCACTAAACGCAGTTGAAGTTGCTTAACAAGGATGTGAACTATATGGAGAAAGTACACTCAATCTGTAAATCTGTGTCAGAATCGAGTGGGGATACTATGCAATACCATTCCTATTCATTAATATTTCAGAATTTCAACTGCAGTTCAAGTGGTCTCCAAGGCTTCTTTTTCTAGAACTTTTGGCGTTAATAATTGAAAATGGAATCAGTGAGCATCAGTCCCATAAGAACGAAAAATTCAGTCTTAATATAGAAAAAGCCATCTCCAAATGACGGACAAACCAACCCTAAATTGAAAATGCAACCCCTTAAAACGAAATTCAGCCCCCTGAAGCGAAAACATTCAGACTCCTTAAACCAAATTTAGTACCCTAAAACGAAAATTTCAGCCCCCTTAAAACGAAAATTTCAGCGCCTTTAAAACGAAAAAATTCAGGCTCCTTCAAACTAAATTCAACCTAGAAATCTGAATCACTAATAAACGAAAAGCCCTAAATCGAAAATTAGAAGCAACAACTGAAAATCACACAAGAATTCGAGCAAAACTATGAAAAAATCAAAACAAAAACAAGAAAAAGAGAGAGATACATACCTATGTATTAAAGCAATCCTCGCCCTGGCCTCTCTCAACGGGACACGACTGGTCTCATCTTCTTTCAAGCAAGACAGAGTGAGGGGCTGAGATGTTAGTTACAGTTTCCATGGGAGAAAGGGAATCCTTGAGGTGAGAAGAGACAGGGATGAGATGTTAGGTTTTTTTTAGAGTAGTTTACACGCATGAGTTTGTGTTAATAGTTTTTTTTTTTTTCTTTTTTTGTTCTTTGATATAATTCCCAAAGTGTTAATTAGGAGGGAAGAAATTAGAATCACTAGAGAGGGACAAGAAAACCTTGGCGGTTTTTTTCCACTTTTCAATGCGTGATTGCTTGCCACAGATTGATTTTTTTTTCCGTTAGCTATGGTTGTGGCTAATGTAATTTTTGCCACGGGTAAAGCTTTACCGTGGCTTAATTTAAGTAGGAGTTTTACATATTAATTTATATATTTTTCTTCCCGTGGCAAGAGGCAAAATTCCCACAATTTCCAAAATCCCGTGGCATAATTCGTGGCACAAGTAACCATTTGTTGTAGTGTATGCTATATATACCTAAATCTAACAAAAGAGTAAACGTACAGAAGTGAAAAAAAAAATATTGAACTTTTCACAACAACAAGACTATGAAAACTACACCTTTAGACAAAATTTTCTAAAAGATCTAATAGAAAAAATCACCAAAAAAAAAGTTACAATAAACCCCATTCTAACAATGTTCTCTTTATACCACTAAATCATCCCGAGCTTTGGCAGAATAATCTTTATCCTTTTTATTTTTATTATTTGATTTATGTTTAACAAGTAATGAAGATGAAGGAGTTTGGTATCCCATTGCATGGTAAGGATACTCAGATAATATTTGCACCACTTCTCTCATCGTTGGTCGTTCAACACTATTCTCTTGTGTGCATAGCATGGCAATGAAGAACAAATGCATGGCTTCATCTTGTGGCACACCCGTTATTAATCGAGAATCGATTATAAGAGGAACATTTTCTTTGCGACAATTTGTTTGGTGTCTCGACCATTGTACTATATCTACACCTTCTCCAAAATCACCTACTGGACGTCGTCCTGTTAGTAGCTCTAACAGGACAACTCCAAAACTGTACACATCACTCTTCTCATCAACTCGTAATGTATATGCATATTCTGTAACACAAATTTGAAGACAAGGGTAAACTTCATAATAGTTGATATATACTTGCATACCAAAAAGCAATTACTTTAAGTTGTTACTACAACAAATACATTAATAAGAGACACTTTTGTTTCCACGCTTTTTAAAAGCGTGGAAAAATTCGGAGGACTGACAGACATTTACCACGCTTTTGGTGTTTGGGGATAAAATACGGGCCATTTTCACAATGTAAAACGTGGTAAAAATATTGGGAAGAGGAGGGCTCTCGGAAAATTTAGAATATCAGGTCGTGCGTTGAATTATTACCTTTCACACACAAAAAAAAAAAAAGAAAAGAAAAAAAGAAAAGAGGAAAACGGCTACGCTCTGCCTGCCCTCAAACCAGTCTCTCCTTTAGGTTTTTTCACAATTACGAATTACTCTCTCAATTAGTCCGTGGAAGAATTGCACAGATTGAAGCCAAAGCTCTCAAACTCTAGATTTCGAAGGTGATGTTTCAATTTCTTTCTCTTAACTTATTTCGTTTTTTGTTTTATCAATTCTAAATCTGCTTGTGAAAATGGCCCTCGGAAAATTTCTTTCTCTCAAACACATTTTCCGTTGTTTGTTCACAACGGAAAACAATTTTCCAGAAAAACTTTTTTTTTATTTTTTATAAAAAATAAAATCTACTAACATAGTTGCGTCGGTTTCGAAAAGATAGGTGGATTCAAAAAAAAAAATCACCTCAAACGCATATCGGAGTAAAAAATTATACTTATTTGAAGAAAATAACAATATTGAGAAAGTGGCCCGAAAGTTCAGCCCGAGGCCCAATCTAGTCGGGTGCGAGTTTTTTTTTATGACCCGATGTCCCGACAACCAAACCCCGATGATCATGTCCACTATTAGTGCTCCGGAGACATAGTGTCCCACCAACGGAAAACCGTTTTCCCTTCATTTTGAAGGGAAAACATTTACACCTATATAGGTGAAAATGCTTTTCTCCCTGAAAACCATTTTCCTTCTCATTGTAAACCAAACAACGGAAAATGGGAAAACTGTTTTCCAGGAAAACTGTTTTCACCCCAACCAAACGGAGCCTAAATGTAATTATACTGTTCCACATACTCACTGAAACTGGAATGGAAAATATCGTTTTAGTTCTGCTTTTTTAATTATTGTATTGAAGTTTAATGTTAGTTTCTATTGTTTACCGTAGTCTGTTTGCGAGGCAAAGGAGAATTTGCGGCTCGAGTCAGTTCTAATTTTCATTATTCATTTGTAAGGTAATGTCGACCAGCCTCATTCTCCCTCTCGCTTGGCTGAGTAACACATTTTTATGCTTTTCTGTCACAGATTTCTAACTATTATCGGTTTGTTTTCTCTTGGTAAGTTTATATTAAGTAATAAATATGAGTAATGGTATGGTGGATGGAGAGGGAGTAGGAGTCTTTGGATTGTTTTATAGGATTCTTATTCCGATCCTGTCATTACTGGTCTGCATTCTACTCTGTGACTACTTAAGCATTTGATTAAGATTAGATTAGGGTGTCATATACTTCCTAAAAGTTGAGGATTACTTGAAATCATGAAACCTGAAGTTTCTGCATTTTATTTGAGAGCCAAGTTGTTGTGTTGTTGTGCTTGCGTATCTCATCCAACAAGAATATACTTCGACTTTTCGTATATGATCTAATTGATAGAGTAGATTATTTGGGGCTATGTTACACAACAACCAATATGATCAAGACTCCTCTTATTTGTCTTGAAAACATTTCCAATGAAACTAACAAAACAGAAACATAGTAGATATAGATAGAATAAAGTCAATTTTGTCTATCTAATAAGTTCTCGTAGTGAAGGGTGTCCTGTATTTTCTGGTTTGTTGTGCATGCAAACTCTAATGTTTAGGCTGTTGGTACAGTTTTTGGGCTGCTGTCAGATACTACTAGCAGCTGCAGTTGCTGCCAGGAGCTACTGTCAGCTGGTGGTGTGCTACTGTGGGGGCTGTTTTGACACTGATGTTGAATGTGTGCGCTGATGCTGTCATTTCTACTACTGCTATTTCACTGTGGTTGCTGAATTTGTTGAATTTTCATGCTGATTTGGTAGTTGTTGCATTATGTTAATTGAGTTATGATAGTTGTGTTCCTGGTTGTAGGGCACATGTTATCGAAGCCTTAATTTTCACTCGTGTGTTCGGGGGTCTCTTTTGCTCCTTTGAAACTAATATTCATGATGGGATATCCTACGTTGTAGGTACTTCGAATCCATTATGTGATATCAGAGCTTGAAGTTTTTCTGGTTTGTTTGGGGACAGGTGAGTGTCATACCAATGGCCATGTTGATGCAAAAAAGTTTATGCAAATTATATGTATATGTATCTAAATATATGTGTATATTCCTTCCTATTTGTCTGGCCTGACAATTCTATATGGGTAGCCTTTATTAATTCAACATTTTGTTTAAGATATAATCATATTCTTAGAGAGTAGTTATGGAGAGTAGCAAACAGATCCAAGGGAGTTGATGTAAGCGTGATCTTGACTTGCTGCACTTGTAAATTTTACCTAGAAGAAAAAGATGTCTATGTACGATAGGTAAGTAACTTGATATGTCGGTATCTTTTACATATTTTAGTTGAAGATTTGGCTTCGTAAAATATGAAGCTATAGTCCATAAAAGTGAATATTTAGTTTGCTCTAAATATTGCAGGATGTCACTTACACTTCAAGGGCATAGAGGTAGAGGATTTAGCATGTTAGAACTGAAAGATACTCCAGTTGAGATCGATAAGTGCAAGAGAAATGAACAGTGAACTCATATTGTATAGCATGCTCTGCAAATATGACATCAGTGGTGTTAGGGGGAAAACCTTGTGTAACAATGTAGTTTTTCTTTTGACACAAATGCTATCATGTTTTTCTTTTGGCTTTATATGTCATGTAAGGATCAATGACTTTGTTTTATTTTAATGGTAAATTGCTATTAATATCATCATCATGATATGATTTTAGAAAAATAAGAAGTCTAGTATTATTCAAGTAACATTTTATACAAAATGGAAGGATCTTTGAAAAAAATGCAATTGTATCAAATACTAGTCGGTCAGAGGTCTTTTGGCATCAAAACAGACGAATTTCTCCACGCCTTTGATTGTGGTAAAATTTGTATGGAGTTCAAAATGCTGACAAAACCGTGACACTTAAGAGCATGGAGAAAATAAAATTGGCACATTAGAAAGCGTGGGTAAATGTGACACTCTAAAGCGTGGTATTCTCCACTGATTTTTTCCACGCTTTTCAAAGTGTGGAAAAGTTTTTTAGTGTGGGGAAATAGCTTTTTTCTTGTGGTGTATATACTTGTTTGCATTTGTGTAATTGTGTGCATATATTTACTCCTTGCAACTAATTTCTAATATATGCTACATATGTAATTGTAATACTCTGGTTATAACTTATATGGTCTTTTTTCCTTTTCTTTTCTTAAGAGAAAGCAACACATGGTTACAATAGCTTACAATCATGAGTACAACTACCACTTATGCATATCAACAAGTTAACTACATACATCAACTAGCTACCCAATTGAGTCCTCTAATCCGGCTTATGCATATACAATCTCGATTTCTACTAAGAAACTAGTTAGAGGTGAAGTTGTGTACATTTGAACCATCTTATATATTTTTCAAACGGATATTCGTAGATATTGTTGTTATTGTTTAGGGTGTTTTTTTCCCCCTTATTCTAGAATCGGTTTAGTCCACTAATCTATTTTTATAGGCACCTGTTACTCCGTGTTATTCAGTTCAATAATTTTCGCTTCAATTTAATAGAGTTCAGATTAGTTCAGTACAGTGAAAATAACACACTCCTAGTCTGGTCCATACATGGTCTACAGGGTCCAATGTTGGACTGAACCACTAGCATGATGGAATGTGGACCAATTCAAATAACCAAAGAGTCTCTGTTTTACCCCGTTTAACATTTAAAAAGTCTTCTTTTTAATGAAAAATTATTAAGTGGGTCGGCCCATTTGTGATTCGATATGACACGTCTAACTTTTAAATGGGACGGTCCATCTTGATCCGCCTATTTACAAATGTAAACGGACTATGACTCATTGGTAGGCCGGATCGACTAGAGGAACCCCTCCCACTTACCCAAGTCTAGTCCGCACCATCAAAGTAAACAAGCTAAAGGGCAAAAGAGAGAATCCCCCCCAAAATGTGAGAGAAATAGAAATAGGAATGGGGCAACTGTACTGTACATGAGCACGATAATATATGTGCATGTGGCTTCGCTTTCACAGTACACGATGAAGACAGGAGGGATTTATATGATCAGTCAACCGGGTCCCACACACTCTGTTTTCTTTTTTACTTTTACTTTTACTTTTTCTTTTCCAAGTGGTTTCTTTTTTTTTGGGGGCTGTTTGGCTGTCTGGCCCCAACGTTGCAGTTTCTTGCATAGTTGCATGCCTTTAGCTGTTTTCCATAAAATTCCGCCACTGACACCCAAACAGTACCATTCACCCCCGTCAGGCCGTCACTTTAGCTTATTAGGAGAGAGAAAGAGAGAGAAGTTATTATCCGGTGCTACGTACTGACGTCCACCAGAAGAAGTTTGAATGATCTAGGGATCTGTGATGGGTCAGTGTGTTGGGGTATCTATTGATTTAATCATCACCGTAATGATACAATGTTTGGTCGCATTCATAATTCATTGGGGCTCTCGAAAATGGAGAGTACAGCAGGCTTTTTTTAGGTCCAAGATTGATTCCTATTTAAGGAAAATTTCAGACTTTGAAACTCCCAATAAAAGTATGGTGCATTGCACAATTGGAATACCAATAAGAAGGTGTCAAGGTGGAATTGGAGGTACTACAATAAGCTAGATATCACGGAAATGGAAATGCAGACACAAAAAATGTGAGCACGCTACACGAAAAATATAATTTAACTTGCAAGAAATCACGAAAAAAGAAAATGCGCATATACAGGCAGACTACGAATAAGCAAATCTCCACTCTACTTGAGAAATGAAGCTTGTTACGATTTTGACAAATTACTTGTTTCACTAAATAGCTTTTCACATATTCAGTATTTAGTTCACTTTAGATTATAATAAGGACATAGTTTTACTCACATATTTATGTTCATTTTAGTTAACTTTAATTTATTTAAGTGAAAAAGATCTAAAACACATTGTATTTTAAGATGGTCGGTTAAGTTGAATTTTGGTAAGTTATACTAGATCATATTCATATCAGGTAGATCTAGGGTGTGTTTGTTTGCACTTTATTAAAGTGAGTGAAGACTAGTGTTCTACACCAAGATAAAGAAACATTAACATATAAGTCAAGTAAGCTACTCTTTCTATTGTCAATTTCAGTTCACTGAAAAAGAAGGCACCCTTATTTCCAAATTGTGGTTCCATTTTCTTCATGTCAATCTGCAGAGGTACCCATGACTCTATGAGACATAGCCTATAAGGTACTAGTAGTACTACTCTATCATGCATGTTTACCCCCAAAGAAAAGGTGCAATTTATTCATGTTTCTCTCAAATATTTAATGTTATGAATTCTATAGTATGTACTTGTTTGCTTGAAAAACCAACTCAACATTTTAACTTCTTATATAAACCCACGTACAATATATATAGTATTCAATTTAAGTACGTTAGGTTTGAGTTGTACAAGAAACATTCAACTTGTAAACAACAAAGATCAGTTCTGAAGATTTGGTCTCAACTTCTAAGCAATAAAATGCGCTTTACCCAAAAAATTCCTTAATATCAACTGTATTATGATACAAAACCTTGTTTGGTCAAGACCTTAAAGGGACAAACGACAACATTATTCTTCACTATATATACCTCGTAAGCCTCATATGAAGAAGAGTTTCGGTTCTTTATAGGCTGTTCTTTAACAGCAGACATTTAAAATTAACCAAACAGAACGTAAGTGGACTGACCCACTCTTGTTAACGTAACAAAACATGACCATAAATCCTCACAAACTGACACAACAATAGAACTTGACTATATTTGGTACTATTAGTTGATTTTTCACGAATTACTAACTAACTTACCGAATTGATTTAACTAGACAAATAAAAGACGTCTTTTTTTTCACGCAGTTATTAAATAGTTTGGTTCAATTCAATCTAGTTCAGTATCGTTTCAGTTCAGTGTCTTTCTTTTTCTCTAACATATATATTACTACTATTCAAATCAGTGAAAAATAACACATTCTAAAACTATTGAGGAAATTAATTAAACCATGAACAAGAATGAAAATTGCAAAGTGGAATGATTTTGACATACCTGGAGCAATATAACCATATGATCCAGCAATTGCTGACATACACTCGGACGCCCCACCACTGTTGGTCAAGTACTTGGCGAGCCCAAAATCCGCCACGTGTGCCTCAAAATTCGAATTCAACAAAATGTTATTGGACTTGACATCACGGTGAACGATCAAGGGTGAACAATCATGGTGAAGGTAACAAAGTCCCTTAGCTGCCTCAATTGCAATCTTGTACCTCAAATTCCATCCTAGGAAGCCACCCAATTTCTTACCATGAAGTGCTTCCCCTAGGCTCCCGTTACGCATGTACTCATAGACCAAAAGATTTGTATGCTTGTTGGAACAAAAAGCAAGCAATCTCACTATGTTCCGGTGCCTAATGTTACCAAGGGTCTCAATCTCGGCTTTGAACCCGTGATCATGCTTGTTGGGTCCGAAACCTAATAGCTTTTTAACCGCGATTTCGGACCCACAAGGCATTTTACCGTCGTAAACTATCCCAGCACCCCCTCTTCCAATCACATTTCCGTCCTTCATACACTCAAGAATATCGGAGACCGTGAAATCCACCTACAAAAGTACAGAATCATAGTTGAGAACAATTTGGAAGTGTACTAATTTTGTGATTCTGTATCCAATATACTCATATGAAGATCCCAGATACATAGCTGACTAAAGTGCCTTTTTATTTTAAAAAAAAAAAAAGAAATTTAATAAAATTAAACTCATATCATACCTGTTGGAATGTAGTCATTTTCCAAGAATCTGATCCCTTCTTGAAGGATTTAGCCTTCATAACAGCAGCACCAGCAAAAATGAGGGAGCAAACCAAGAGGCCAAGGGCAAAAATAAGCTTGAATTCTCCACTGGATCTGTGACCCGAAACTGGAACCATTGTGAAGTTACATGGGTTATTCAAGACCGACCCGCAAAGCAACGGGTTACCCGCAAACGAAGAGGCATTAAAGAACGAGAATTGACCCGATTCAGAGAGCTGACCCGAGAGCTCATTGAAGGAAAAATCAGCATTGGTTAGGCTTTTCATTGAACCCATTGACAAGGGTAATGTACCATTTAAGTGGTTCCTAGATAAATTCAAGTAGTACATGATCCGAATACCGGAAATCTCGGGTGGGATTAACCCGGAAAGGTTATTTTGGCTAAGATCAAGATAAGAAAGGTGAGTACAATTACCAATCTGTGGAGGAATTATTCCACAGAGGTTGTTTTTACTAAGGTCAAGTTTGACCACTTGTTGAAGTTGGCCTATAGAATGTGGGATTAAGCCAGAAAATTGGTTTCCACTAAGGAAAACGAATTGAACTGAACTGAAATTCGATATCGAAACGGGTAAAGGGCCAGATAATTGGTTGTTAGAGAGGTCTAATTGGTCTAATTTAACAGGCATGAACTTAGAACCATCCCTATATCCACCATTTTCAGGCAAAACCCCAGATAAATAGTTGTTAGACAACTCCAAAAAGTTAAGCTCAGGCAAGTAAATCAACCCATTTGGGACACTCCCATTGAGATAATTATGCCCTAATCTCACCCTTGTTAAGCTAACACAACCCCCTAACTCTCCCGGTATCGGCCCGAATAGGAAATTATTGAACAAGATCAAGATCCTTAGCTGCTTAGAAGCACACAAATCTGGAGGGATAGTACCAGTAAGCTTATTGGAAGATAAATCCAAGTTTTGAAGTTTCCCATTCAAACCCAATTTTGTAGGGATAATACCAGTAAAATTGTTTTTCCAAAGCTGAAGAGTTTCCAAGTTCGCGAAATCGGCAACAAAATCAGGAACTGACCCATGTAACCTATTCACAAAAAGATTCAAAACCTTAAGTCCTTTAAGGTTCACAAATTCAGCTGGTATCTCCCCAGTGAGAGAATTTAAAGAAAAATCAAGGTATACCAAGTTGGTAAGGTTCCCTAACTCTCTAGGAATAGTGCCAGAAAGTTGGTTAACATACAAGAATAAGGTATCTAACAACCTTAAATTCCCTAACTCTTTTGGTATAGGACCTTCTAATGTACAATTAGAAAGGTCTAAAACCACAAGATTTACCAATTTACCAAACTCCTTTGGTATACCACCATTGTACACATTGTAATGACCCAGATAGAGCTGTTTGAGGCTAGTGAGGTTTCCCAACTCTGTAGGAAGTTTTCCACGTAAATCGTTCTCACTCAGTGATAAGTACTCCAAGTTAACCAAATCACCATAGTTTTTCGGGATTTCGCCGTAGAAATAATTACCTCCTAACTCCAAATGCCTTAGTGTTTCTGACAAGGCAACAATACCAAGTGGAAGACGTGAGGTGAAACTGTTGTCTTTGACGTCGAAAACCTCTAAATTAGGCAAATTTGAGAAGTTCCAATCTAGGCTACCATTGAAGAGGTTGATTGAGAGGTTTAAAAAACGGAGGTTAGGAAGGTTTGTGACAAATTCAATAGGACCAATGAAATTGTTTCCGGCTAAGGAAAGGTGAATTAGCTGGTCTAGGCTGGTGAGAAGAGGGGAAACTGAACCACCTAGGCTCAAACCGGTTAAGTCGAGCGAGGTGACTCGGCCTTCATGGCACTTAACTCCGGTCCATAAGCAGAACCGAGTTGAGTTTGAGGGGTTCCAAGAGGTTAGTGAAGGGTTTGGGACGTCGAAACCGCGCTTCAAAGTCAGTAATGCTTGAAAATCAGAGGTTTGAGAAGTTGAAGAAACAGGGGAAGTTTGTAGGAAACAAAGGAACAATGCTAAAATGAAGCAAGGGAAATAAACCATGTTGATTGTTTTGGGTGAGTTTTAGTGGGTTTTTGTCAAAATAGATAGAGCATTTGAGAATTTTATGGGATGAGATTGAATGATTATGAAAGTGAAGGGAATCTGGGTGAGTTTTAGTTGAGGTGTGTATGGGTTTATGGTATCAAACATATCTGGAGAGAGTGAGACTGTGAGTGAGTGAGTCTTCAAACTGAAGCAAGGGGCTAAAACCTCTCCTTTTTTAGCTTCTCCTTTCTCTTTATTGAGGGTGGGATGAGAAAGGGAAAAGGGCTACACTGCTAAAAATGAGGTTGTGCTGTTCTGTGGCCTGACTGTATAATGTACTCCCTCCATCTAAAGGTGTCAAAGTTGACCCGTCCTAAAAATCCAACCGACCCGTTTCTTCAAGGTCATGACACAATTATCTTGACCTGAATCTGTTTATAACTCGAAAAAATGAACTAAAAATTAAATATGACCCAAAAATCAACTAGTAACTTACTTGACCTGAATCTGAAATGATCAGATATGTAATCCGATGGGTCGACCTGTTTGACGGGTTACCTCCGTCCCAAATTGTTTGTCTGCGTTAGCATTTGTGACATACAACACTGTGAATTATGGAAAATAAAATCGACAAACAATTAAGGACAGATGAAGTTATATCTATTTCTACAACGAGGTTTGATTCAATTGCCCTGGAAAATCTAAAGATTTGGTGCTAAGTGTTTAGCACTGTGTTACTCATGTTGACGTTTGGAAAAGCAAATAGAAAATAGAATAGTCCACTTCGTTAATACTCCGGTATGAGTTATTGTTGGGCCATATTTACATGAGTGGTTTAACTTTTATTTTTTAGGCCGTTAGTGAAGACATTGTGAGTGTGTGACGTAGTGGTCCTGGTGGGCATTGCTAAATGTGAATGGTTCATTACTTGATTCTTTATAGTTTTCATCCAAAAAAAAAAAATTTACAAAGTTGAAATATATCTATGAATTTGATTTGATTTATGGCTTGTTTGGCTACTCCAAAATTTATCCTAATCTACTATGGATGCATTTTAATTGTAATTTTGTGAATTAGAGACCCAAAACTCGAGCTAATTAAATTTTTTTTTTATTACAAGGACATATGTAATAACCAGCAAATCACGTGTACCGCACAAGCCAACATATGGCCTCCCTTCCTTGCAAAGAATTGTAGAGAATAATTCATTCTCTATACACATACATACACAATTAGCAACAGACCATATTATATATATGCCATACCTTACATACTTTTGCTAGAACACAAAAACTTATATGAGGCTTCCTCAATATGAGGCGCCTTATACAAACATAACATCATATATGTTGTCGTCATACCTGGCTATAGAGGTGGCCTTAAGGCTTTATAAGTGACATTTGTTGCTAGAATTGTCCTTGAAAAAGCATTTGGAATCACTGTTAGGTAACTCAGGGAATGACGAACACCTAACAAATACTACTATAAATAACAACAATAATGTGCTTTTAGTAGGCAAACATGACCCGAAAGAGAAAAGCATCAAAACAAAAAGAAAGAAATGGAAAACTAAATAAATCAAGCCGTTTGGATAACAGAAATAAAAGTAAACATTTAGGGAGCAAAAAGAAAAACAATAAGAAAAGTAAAGTTAGATTCTCTCCCTCTTTAATCTAAACAAGCATGACAAATTTGCCCTTTAGCTTTAATCAAAGGTTCTTCGCACTCGCTTTTTTCTGATCTAAATTTAAATAAAACTACTTTAGTTGAGAGATGATGAAATTGCACTTTAAATCAAGTATATGTAAGAAAATATTGGAAAGATGGCCTTAACAAATTAAATAATAATAGCAATAGCAAGTATACCTCATGATTTTGATCATATGACAATCCACATTAATTAATAAAATGTAGTGAGTGATCACTAAATAATTAATTATTAGACAATATGGAAGCTCATCATGAATGCAATGGACTAATGTATTTGACTATAGTATTTAGTTATTTGTTTATATATGCTCTTTTATTTAAATTTTGTTACATTGATCAAAAGCTTTATAGTGACATGTAGTTGAGGTTGATGGGCAATAAGGTTTCTCAATCAATGACAAGAAAAAGTATGGGGGTCAAAAATTTTGAGTGCATCTATTGTGTTCCCTACGGGCTACGTGTAGAGGAGATCTGAAAAAGGAGATATAAATGATGGAGGTCATGTCATTAAGATGTACTTATGCTATCAGCTTGGCATAAACTAGTTTTAGACTTTAAGTGGAGTACCTTATAACCTCTATAAATTAATACTCGATAATTAATAACATCTCTAAAGTAATATATTTTTCTGGTCTCAATTTGAGCTTGAGGCCTGAATTGATAATTTTTATAGGATAATAAGATATTATCCGAAAGAACCTCATGGAGTATAAAGTTATGGTCTGATTAATATTAGAAATTAATGAATTTTTAAAATTTCAAATATCATTTGGACAGTTTTGTGAAACATAATTCTATCTTATTTCTTCTTAAATTCTAAATTTTATTGCATTTCCTCGCTAACTTTCCAAATTGCATCCAAAAGCTCTGATTTTGCGTTCTCATAAGTACTGCAACAAAAAATTGTGAAGACTATTATATATTATCATACTAATGGAGTTAGCAAATGAATAATTCTTCTAAATGCTCAATTGTCTTGGTCAATTGAAACTCTACCATTTCATGTCATTTCGATAACTTTAATAGTCATAAACTTAATTTCAACGCCATCAATCTTGTCCAAATCTATCTCCGCGTATAAAAAATATCATGTTTTTGAGAGAAAAAGACGTTATTTCATTTTCCTTTTGAGCCATTGGAAGGGGAAAACCATCATTTTATGTGAACGCTAGACGTGTGCAAATGTGTTTGACTGCCATTTTAGTTGTCTGTTGCGGTCTTCTGGTGAGTCTTATAGTGAAACGCATGGTCAAGTGCACATTTATGATAACCGCTAATTAAAGGTTGGGTTTGATCACTACACTTAGCCGGAACTGTTAGGTGCCTTCATATGAGGGTATGTTCACGACCTCTGAGGCCAACCCGACTCCCTCCATTTCGTATACATGTGAGACCAGCCTGCTAAAGGTTGAGTTTGATCAAACGCCAATCACAATACAAGTTCATATGAGCAAGTTGGATGCGTAATACTTTTTAACGCATACGCTAGCTTCCTTCCTGAGCAAATTGAATGCGTAACACCTTTTCAACGTATATGCCAACTTTCGAATTCAATATAGCCACTTACTCAATTTATAATCCTTACAGGATTGAGGACTTTCAAAACTAAGTTTTCCTTTTTTGTTCAATAACCAAGTAAAATTTGCGTACAAGGTGGCGGTTAAAGTCTTTTAGCACCTTCGGATATAAATGGTTTGTCTCAAAAGACATTTAGGAGCAAAAGCAACATTTGGAAAATTTCATTAACTAATAATTAGGAGAATCAAACAGAGAATTCCAATTTTATAAATTGAACCCTTTCAGATTAGCGTACTTGCTTCTCTAAAACTGCCATTGTGATTTGCTGCTGTTAAGATCGATCAGTTGTATACTTGTATATATATTGGTCTTGTTTGGCACGCAACTGGTAGATTGTAGCGGGTACTGGTTTTGTCAGTGAGTTGTTGTCAACTTGTTGTGCTAGTTGGTTTGACTATCTAATTGTAAAAAAATATTTCGTAAAGTGAGCTGATTATTGGTAGCTAATTAGTGCAAAATGACCACTATGGACATGGAGATAACTTTATATTGTTAATAATAATAATAAATGATAAGTATTATTATTAATATTAATAGTACTCATGAAATTAATAATAATATTTATAAAGTTTAGAAATATTTATAATGTAAATCTCAAAAAACTCTGGCCTCCCTTTTCTCTCAACTCTTGAAGCTCTATACGGTATGAAATCGGGGCTTTCGTTGATCATCTACCAGCGATAAGCCCCTCTCTTTACTAGATTTTTCCTTTTTTCATTGTTTTTTGACTTTTTAATTGAGCAGGTCAATAAATTTCGCTCCATTGTGAAGTTTTTAATCGCTCCTTTTGGTGAGATTTTGATTAAACCAATTGTGAGGTTAATTTGACTCCTTTTGTGAGGTTCATTTTGACTCCATTTGTGAGGTTCACTTTGACTCCTTTTTGTGAGGATTATCTCTTCATCTTTGGAGGGTTGGCAGTTTGTGGTTTATGGAGTACGGTTGGGTGTCTTCTGCTCGGAGGATTTTCTTTTTCGCTATAGGACATCTTAGTCTCTATTTAATTAGTTCGGAATTGAAGGTAGAACATGAAGTTGATAGTTTGCGGCTTCAGTTCGTTCGTACGGTGATACCGTGGATCTGATTCTTCAAGATGCAGTCTATAATATCAGAGTTTTGCATTCATCGAGGCTATGGCAGGGTCTTCCGCAACGAGGCTGTGATATGGAAAACAACGATAAAAAGGAAGCCGTTCGGAATTGTCAAAACTCAAGTGCTTGATAGTCTTTCAATTAGAGTGTTTTTTGATGTTTTAGATCCATTTATTGTTGAATTTGACATCGTTTGTAGATGCAGTATAGCCTATTATTAATGCAATTTCTATTTTTTTCCTCAAAAAAAAATATTTATAATGTAAATAAATATTTTGTTTATTTCAAAAATTATCTAATATATATTATCATTAATTTCTAAGTAGTAGTAGTAATAATAATAATAATAATAATAATAATAATAATAATAATAATAATAATAATAATAATAATAATAATAATAATAATAATAATAATAATAATTGTTTATTATTATTATTGTTGTTATTATTATTATTATTATTATTATTATTATTATTATTATTATTAATAAACGCATTTTGGCGCAAACCACCTAAAAAATCACTTTTTTGAAGTACCCCCTAAAACATTATTTTTTGTTCAGTATCCCATACAACGTTACTTCCGCCTTGTAACTTACCCCTTAAGTAAAATTGCGGCCAACTTTAAAAAATTTCTTCGCGATTTGATCTCACATGCTTGCGGCGTGCGGTGCCCTGTATGGGAAAATTGTCCCCATTTTGGAACCGAAATTACCCATTTTTACTAAGATTAAATGAATTATATTTTCAATCAATTAGGGCCTGAAGTTTTTGTTAATTTGAAGATTGAAAGATGTCAAACTCCAATCCAATACTTTCATCATGACTTCATGCCCAAAGAAAGAGCGAAAGATAAAAGATGATGAGAGAGCTTGCATAAAACCCTCAAATCTGTTGGCATCACCATTTTGGATTAATCTTGCTTTTTAGATGATGACTTTGTGCAGAGAGAGAGAGAATTAAATTGGTCAAAAGGTGCGGGTAACTTTTAGTCACTTGAGTGTGAAGGCAAATCGGGAAGTAAAACATGAAATAAGTTGGTCGGATTATCACTTAAGGGGTGAGTGACAGGACAGAAGTAACATTTTAAGGGGTACTGAATAAAAGTTAACGTTTCAGGGGATACTCGCCAATAAGTGTTATTAACTATTGAATTAAGATTGTCAATTTACATAATAATCCAATAAACTGACCCCAAAAGCTACCCCCACCCATCTTTTTGTAACTCAGCTTGTTTGGTCCAAAAAGCTAATGAAATACTTGGTAACCAAACACATATATAATTTGGGTTATTGAATGGTCAATTAGTCAAACAATCCAAATTATCCAACAAGTTGGCTAAAATACCACCAACCAAACAAGGTCACTGATGTTGTAAACTATGCTTTAGTTTGCTTAGCCAGATGTCATAGACTACTCTTGCGACTAACATAATCCAAAAACACATAAGGTCTACTTCCATTCAATTTTATAATTCCACCCTTCAATAATTCAAATCTACTCTCAGGTTCATCCTACTTCACCCATGATAAAAAGTGTAGTGGACCTCATTTTTTTGAGCCATACATTAAAAAAGTTATGGGAAATACATGCTCTCATGCGATTAAGGAGCTATCTGCAGATACCACAGAATTAGTGGTTGTTTAGTTGACATGAAAAACATATATAAGAAGTGCAAAATATTTAGTTGTTTGGTTGACAAAAAAAATTCAGGAAGTTGTACTTTTCAGCAAGTTCTACTTCCCATAAATTAGAGGAAGTGTTTTACGTAGGTTCTCCCAAGTAAACGGAGGTTTCCGCAGGAAATGACTTTATGTGTTTAACTAAACAACATTTGACGGAGAATGCTTAGTTTACCCACTGGGTAGCCCACCCGGGTGATGTGGACAAGATTTATAAGCTTGTACATTGGAACTCAAATAAAGTATTCTCAACTTAAAAAATAAAATATTAAAACCCAACCAATCACCAACTCACAAATCATCCGGATAGACTAACCGGTGGATAAACTAATATCTCTCCACATTTGACACTTCTAAGAAATTTCTAAATCTTAAAAATTACAAGTTTTTGAAAATTGCTAACTTTTTTATAGTGGATCAAATGAGCACATAGAGAATTACAAAAACTTGTGTGGACTTAGTCCATTGTGGACCAATACTTGGAGTCACCTCCTACTTCACCTGGAGCCATCCCTACTTCACCTATAGCCACCCCTCAAATTTATACTTGGCATCACCCTTACTTCACCTGGAGCCACCCCCCTACTTTACCTGGAGCCACCCGCCTACTTTACCTGGAGTCAACCCTCAAAATTACTCAAAATCAATTCACCTGGAGCCACCCCCTACTTTACCTGGAGCCACTCCCTACTTTACCTGAATCCACCCTTCAAAATTACTTGGTCCACGGTGAACTAAGTCCACACAATATATGCTGCATAGAGAATAAGCACGAGAAAAGAGACGTGATGAAGTCTTAAGTGTGGAAGGGGAGACATTCATTCCCCATGAGGTGCATTCTAGCTCCCGTGGCAGTCTGTCATGGGGGGCCAACCACATGATGAAGATTATTTGTCTTAGAACCGTACCATGTTTCATCACAATTCTTTTCCGAGCTACATCTAATTATTAGAAATTATTAGGAATTTAGTATAACTAAGTCAATATGTTTCGGAAAATTGGTGGCACCTAATAACTATGAATATCCAAGATACATATCACCTAATTAAAAAAATTACACCAAACAGCAAATCATCTAAATGATCAAGATTTTTCCCTATTAAAACCAAGAAATATAGGCCTGCCATCCACACCAGAATAAATAGAGTTTTTCGAAAAGGCTATTCTCCTTTTAATATCTTTACTTTGATTCCAAAATAGAATTAATTTCGATCTTATCTATCGAATAAGATTTCAATATATCTATGAATAAGATTTCAATATATCTATCGCGTCTTTCGGAAAACAATCCTATAGAGAATTCTTACGCGGGAAGTTGTTGACACTTGAGCTCCTTTAAGCGTCAACTGCTGCGCCTCAACGCATTTCGGGGAGAACCAACTAGCTCTGGGTTCGAGTGGCATGTCACCCCTAACCATGAATCTAGTTTAGCTGCTAGCTCCACCTAATGACAATTATTTCGCAGATGTGTAGTCTAACTATTCTAGTGAACCGTAGCTTATCTAGGGGGTATTCTTGGTCTCCCTCCCACCAATTTTTTTAGGGAAAAATTAATGTTTTTGTTTTGGGGTAAGTATATATTTTACTCCAAATTCTGGTTTTTTCCAATTTTATACCCCGTTATGGATTCGCCATTGAATTATCCTCCTCGTCGGAGTTTATAACACTAATTAATTAATTTCATAGAAATGTTCACTAATTGAATGCAATGATATATATAGATGTTTAACAATGTTAGAGAAGGTCACATATTATATTGTACTTAAAATTTTAGTTTTTATTTTTTAAGTTATCATAGTATATATTTTATATTATATTTTTACTGTATTCGTAACCTAGAAAATTTGGAAATGCAGTATCCAGTATCACGCACCCGTATTCGATATTCGGTATTTATATCGGTATTTGTATATGTGCAACCTAGATTGATCAGACAAACGTACACCGTAACATGGGGAACATGCATTATCATACATACACTCCATGCTGCTTGACTGAATTTCGTTCTTCTTTTAATACGGTCGTCGTGTACCACTTCTATCATGCCGTACAACGTACGTATCCAGAAAATACTATTATCAATCGACATGCATTTGAAGACAAACACCATAACTAGGGGAACATGCATGGACAAGATACATACAAACAATACAAACTTTTGCTCTTTTGATCATAAAATGGCCAAATGGACAAATTTCCTTTTAATGACAACAATGGCTTACCCTTTTCCTAGCTAGTTATGATCTATATATCATGAGTTGGAAACATGTAGCCTGCAATGACAGTATATGTGTAAGAACTAATAATAAGTTAAAAAGAAAAAAAAAGATGATCATAATTATTAATATATCATTACTCTTGTCTTTCCAAATGATCAAAAAATAATTATGTTTGTGTTTGCTTGGGAATAAGAAGCTATAGCAGCCGATCAACAGCTTTAGCTAGCTTTAATTTGCCCTACTTTATTCTCTTACAAGGACCATATATAACTCTCTAAAAGCTTCTTTACTCTTTTAGAAGATGGAATGGTCTTAAAGGGAGGGCTGAAAAAGTTAAAGTAATAGCCTTATACATTTATTTTGGCTTCAAATTTTAATTTTATTGCAATGCTTTTGATCTTTCAATTCAAAAGAGCAATTGTTAATAACGAAAGGAAAGAAAAGAAATGAAAAGAAAAAAAAAAGGCGAAAAGGAAAGAAAATCTATTGCTTGGCCCCCTTCTTCCTTCTCTTCACATGGAAAAGAGTGACTGTGTCTTTCATTTAGCTTTAAAGGAAAAGAAAAGAAGGTAAGTTGTATAAAGAAGAAGAATGAAAAGAAGGTAAGTTGTATAAAGAAGAAAAATCTTTGATGCATTGCTTGGAGAAGAGTGCCTTGTGTTTAAGCTATAGCTTGATACGCCTCGCTAAATAGTTTAATTCTTAGCGTTCTTGTTAAGAGTATAACTCAGATGTGAGTATTTCACGTTATTGGAATACTTGGAGAGAGTTATTGGGTTGTGTATACGTTACCTAAAATTAATTGGTTTTAGAATAGAACTTAACTAAACTTATGTACAATCTACTTCCCTCTACGCATGGTGTGAGCCTGCAGACCATAGGCTCATTAGAAAATTTAATAGTTCGGATGCTACTAAATGCAAGTCCAAGTGTCATTCCATGACTTTGCATTCCATCCTCAAATGTGTAAATACAATGTAATGTAAATTAAACTAAGAACGTGTGGTTGAGTGGTAGTAACTCATCTATTCTTAATCAAGGTCGAGGTTGAATCTCGCATTGGGCAAGGAGCAGCTTTAAATTTCTTGGCCAGCTGTCCCACACTTTGAAGTGCCTACAAATCAACACGAAAAATAGCCACTGTGATCGATATTGAATACCTTTGATCGTGAAACAAAAAATGTAACGTAAATTGATTGGAGTATATCACAAAAACAAGATTAAGGAGTCCGCCCTTAAAAGATATGGTCCACATGGATATAAATTATAACACAAAAACTTTTACAAGGCGATTTTTTTGTAACTTTTGGAGAGACGGGGGTCACTTTTCAATGAAATAAGGGTCAATACTCATCATAAGTGACGCCTCCATTTCTAAATAAAGACCCCATTTTCTTATGAGTTGGTCTCACACAAGACTTGCTGAAATTATAATATACTGATGCATATGGAGAGAATGAGACGACTTTATAGATATCAGTGCAAAGTCTGTAACAAGGGCGGATACAGTATGGGGCACCGGAGTCCCGGGCAACCAGTTTTTTCGAAAAATTTTGCTAAAATAATACCCTACCTTTTGGATTTTTTTTTGGAAAAATATTGCTAAAATACCCTAACAATTTAGTTTCGGTACCCATATTATTAATAATTCAATTTTGGCACCCATATTATTAATTTTCTACATCCGCCACTGGTCTGTAAATAAATTTATGAGCACGATAGATTAAAAACATTTAAAAATTAGCCTTGCTGTAAAAATCGAAGAAGAAAGAAGTCATGGCAACAGAAATTAAAAATAGTATTGTACGTAACATCCAAATGGTAGATATAGGTAGGGCTGTTTATTACCAGATAATGGATCAGATCCGATCTGAAAAATCGGATACCCGAATTTTCGGATCGGGCAAAACTCGATCCGTATCCGATCCAAAATGCACCGGATATCCGATATCCGATATTCGAATATCCGAATTTGCGGATCGGATACCCAATATCCATTATCCGACCCGCTCCTTTGAATTTTTTATTTTTGTGTTGTTTTATAAATAAATATTGATTGAATTAAATTATAAACCTTAATCAAACAAAATGACATATATTAAGGTGCTCTTAGCCACTAAAACAAAAGCACGAAGAACACTATTCAATTACATTTTGACAGGATAAAACTTTTCAGAACATAGCCCTAAAACTAAGATTTAAGAATCTAAAACAAAACAGAGATGGAGAGGAGAGATGAAAGAGATGTCAGGACTCAGGAGGGGTCGCCCAAGAGAAAGTGAATCAACTCAAAACAAAGTTTCATTGCTTGTCACTTGAGCTTCAACCTCCTCAACAATGATGATGATAACCACCACAATCTCTTCTTACTCTACTATTTCCAAAACCCTTCAATTTCTCTGATTTTTACAAAAATATGGATCCAAATTTATTTGTTTTATCTCTTGAGCACACAAATCACCAATCCCCAACTGGGTCTTATTAAACATCATTCACAGTGTCAAAGATAGCCAGCAGTAGCTAGCCTCTGGAGCTTCGGCAACTGGAACTTCAGTACCGGGACTATGGAAAGGCCACGGAATCAAACGAAAACAAAAGGAGAGAGAAAGAGTAGTCAGATCAGAGGAGATTGAGTGAGAGGAGCAGCTCTGAGAGTGAGATCGAGCGAGAGGAACAATGAGAGTATACTGAGTACTGAGAGGGTGAGAGAAAGAAAGAGGGCGGTGATACGAGAGTATGAAAATGAGAATGAGTAACCTTTGTTTAGGCCTGACTATAAAAAAAATAACTATAAATTAAAGTCGGATATTTCGGATATCCGAAATTTCAAAAGCTTGATCCGTATCCAATTCGAAAATCTAACTTGTGTCCCGGATCGGATATCCGATCCGAAATTATGGATCAGATATCCGATCCGAAATTATGGATCAGATATCCGATTTTTCGGATCGGATCACGGATCGGATCGGATCATCGGATCGAATAATTTATGAACAGTCCTAGACATAGGCTATCTCAGCATATATAAAGTGATTAAGGAAAATGTTTTATTGATACAGTGTGTAGGCAATCCACTTGAATATTGTATCTATCTCTCTTCTACTTTAATTGCTACTTTTAAAAATAGAGGAGAGAGATTGTGAAAATAGAGAAGAGAGATACATACAATGAGGTTGTGGGTCGGCAACCTAGTGGGTTGATGTATCATTTTCTAATAAGTAATTAAGAGTTACTATTAGGGGTGTAACCAAGCCGAGTCGAGTATGACCCAAGCCGGTTAGAAGCTCAGTTTGGTTTCGCTTTGCTCGAGCTCGACTTGAAACTCGCCGAGTCGGAAAAGTTAAGGGTCGGTCTCGACTCGATAGTGACTCGTGGCTCGGCTCGAGTCGACTTTGATCAGTTCCAATTCAAATTCACCATTACAAATGTTATTAAAAAAAATCAATTTAAAACATATACAATTGAAATTGACTATTACTAATCCTTTGCATGTTATAAAATGATAAAAGACCTAAAATAAAATGAAAATCTATAAATACTTAATTGTCTTATTAAAATATAAGATTTAATTACCAAAAATGGGTTGCTTTATAAACTTATTCCCAATATGGTGTTGCTTTAAAACTAATTTACAAGATGGCGTTCTTTATTTAATAAAGCTACTCTAAACTTTTAGAATTTGCAAATTGACCCAAATGTTGTTTTTATTTCATTTTTAAGTTAGTTTTCTGATAAATGACTTATTAGTACTAGTTATCACGCAGTCTACTACTCATATCACAAATAATATATCTTTTATGGTTTAAGGCCCACTACGCTTCGCCAATAAATTTTAATTGAAGAGTTTTGACCGTTACCTAAACTTAGTCGGCAATGGACTCTCCGGTGTTCTTCTAGCTTTCGGTTTTACAGGGGTTGCTAATCCCAATCAAACCTTCCTTAGATCAGGTCCAGCACAGATTCGTTTCGTTTTTTACCTCGAACAGTAGTCTTCAATTAGATATTTGGATACGGATAATGGGACTCAAATCAAGAACATATTTTATTAATGATATAAGGTTCGAAGGGATAACGTTCCCTTCTGGGGAAAGATTACAGAAGAAAACTGAAAACTTACAATACTACAGAAGGTTGTCTATAGACTGTTGTGTTCTCTTAGAGCGAGAAACTTGATTCTGAGAGAAATTTGTGTAGCCAAATCTTTTCTCTTTAGTATTCAAGAATGCCCAAGAGACTCTGCCCTTCACAATGCATCCACTTATCTTTTCATAGAGAAAATTACATAGGGTTCCTACTGTAAAAGATGTCTTCTACTATACCATTATTACACTCTTGACATGAAATAAAGTAAAAGCTTACAATAGTGGATTTTTTCTGCTAGTAGTGGATTTATGCTGCTAATAATACAAACACTTTTCAGAATAGCATGAGATATGGGGCCTATTCTATCATCATATTTTGGATTCCTTCATCTCCAATTTGGTTTTCCCAATCAGCATAATCATCGTCATCATAATCTTCATTAATACTATCAACCATGCCCATTGCATATTTTTGATCCCAACACATATATGTTTCAAATAAGTGTTGTTTTCCTTCTTCAGATAAAAACTTTCCCGCTTCAATTTCTTCAAGATATTTGTGTAGGGAATCAGTTTCTTTTTCTTCTATTTTAAAGTATTCTTCCCAATTTGGAGGGTAAATAAGAGTAGTGTTTCCATAATGAATATGTTTGTTTCCATTTTGAACTAAAGACCAGGTTTGTTTTGCAATTTGAAAGAAACCAACAGCTCTAGCTTCAGTAGGATTTTTTATTCTTGTTTGCTTGACACTAATCCACTCAAGTTGACAAGTCGGGTAATGCCAGGGGTCAAGGAATTTGATCAAGTAGTGTGCTGGTTTGATCTTTCCTTCTTCCATCTCGATCATGGCGTTTACTACTTTAACCCATATCAATTCCTTCTGTCTAACTTGATAAATTCTCCTAAAAATAAATTTTTGGAATTTTGTAAATTTATTGAAGAGAGGTCGATCCATCACGTTTAGGCACTCCTTGGAAACAATAAATCATTCCATAATCCCATGCTTTGAATAATTCGTCTTTTGCCCAAATGGTGTTGGCTGCTATTGAGAGCTGAGCTATTCCAATATTATCTGGATAATCAATGAATCTAGTCCACGTTCTCCACATATCATTGTATGGGGTTTTTTGATTAAGTACTTCGCCGTACCATTCCCGAAAGTAATTATCTTTTAAATGGTTTCGTATTTTATCTTGTATATCAAGAGGACACTGGAGAATCTTAACTCGTAACTCCAAACTTAAAAACCTCTGTACCATGTAACTATTAAGTCTCAGCATTCCATCTCGTAAACGATTGGTTGCGAGATATTTTATAATGTCTGAGAGTGATCTGCTAGAGGGTGATACCCACTCCAAAGCTCTTGATATTTCTGTCTTAAGGACATTTTTTTTGGGCTTGCGTTAGCCCTACATAGTCCTTTTCTTCCTGATGTCTGTTTTGTCTCTGATTTCTCCTCGCCATTAGCTAACTCTCTAGTTAAACTGTCAGCTATAGAATTTGTTGAGCCCTGTATATGTTCCACAATGAAAGAGAAATAGTTAAGCCATAATTGCCAAGCAGGAGCCTCCCTTGCGCTTGCATATTAGATAAATTCTTTTTAACAAAACCAAGTATCCCTTTGCAATCAGTTCTTACTAAAAAACATTTTTGGTGCCATAAATATTAAAAAAATTTCTATTCCTCTAATGACCGCAAGAATTTCTTTCTCCATAGTAGGATAGTTGTATTAAAACTCCCACTACAGTATTTGCAAAGTTTTTCTCCTTCTTTAATTTTTAAACCTGCACTCTAATGTTCATTACTAGCATCTGTCTCGAGAACTAAATTATCTTCATCCGTAGGTAATATTAATACCGGAAGATTCTTACATAACTTTTTAAAGTTTTGAACAATCTTAGAGTCATTTGCCATCCAAGTCCAACTAATTTCTTTTTTAAGTCTTTGTTGTAACGACTTTCTTAATTCAGCTAGATCTTTTATAAAATCAGAAGCATATGTGAGGCATCCTAAAAATCTTTCTAATTGTTTCCTATCCTCAATTTTATCTATTTTTTCGAGGATGTGTTTTTGTAGTATAATTTGACCAGCTTTTATTTTTAATCCTAAAAACTCAATTTTTTGTTCAGCATAGGTGCACTTACTTTTCCAAGGACGATTCAATGATCTAAACATCTTTGTGTTACTGCTAATACGTCATTTATGTGTTGCTCAATTGTTTTAGAAAATATAAGAATATCATCAATATGAACTAAGCAACAATGATTAAGGTCCTTAAAGATATTATCCATTCTTCTTAGGAATATTTGAGGTGCATTTTTTAAACCGAAAGGCATAACTATCCATTCATAATGTCCTTGAGGAGCACTAAACGCAGTTAAGGGGATACTTTCTTTTTTCATTTTTATTTGCCAGTATCCACTTTTACAATCCATTTTAGAGAACCAAGAAACTCCTTGTATTTTATTAAAGAGAACGATTTTGTTAGGAATATAATATCCATCAAAGACAGTATTATCATTTAATTTTTTATAATTAATAACCATTCTAGCTTTACCTCTTTGTTCTTCTGCATGATTTCTTACCATGAAGGCAGGATTTGTATGAGGACTTTTACTATTCCTTATTAATCCCTTTTCCAATAGTTCTTTTATCTGCTTGTCAAATTCTTTGATATCTTGGTGTGTATACACCATTTGTTTTACCCGAATAATGGTGTTTGGATCCATTAAAGATATTTTAGCAAAAGTTTTGTCCTTATTCCAGAATTTTAAAGGATTATCTGAGTAGAGTTCTTTACATAATTTTTCTTGTTGTTGATATATCTGGTCTTTGATTGATAACTCAAGTAATGAAATTGTTAGGGAAACTTCTCCTTGTGTAAGAGTAACCCTATCACCACGCTGGCTGCGCGTAAATTCCATCTTTTGATAAGTATATCCTTTAGTTAATTTCTTAATAGGGACAGAATGACCATTAATAGTAAATATTAATTGTTCAACTGTTTGAGTGCATGGAGAGTAAAGTCTTTGGAAATTATTACCAATAATCAAATCATGAGAGGGTTGATCGGTAGCCCATAATATTGGTATTATGCATTGTATTCCACCTATTTCTATAGGTAATTTTTCTATGACTTTATTATATTCCATAACACTATTATCTGCTATTCTTACTTGCATAGGATATTTTGCTTTTTTCCAAAGAAACAAAGTTTTCTTTCCAAAACAAACTGAACATCCACTATCTATGTATGCACATAATTCATATTTATTATAATTTTCTATGCATATTTTGATAGGAATATAAATACTATTTGGATTTGTACTGGTTAATTCAGTTGTATTAATTAATTCCATTTGTAAACTGATTTCTTCTTCATAAATAGGCTCGCTTAATGTTCTAGTTTTATATCCTATGATTCTTCTTCCGTCCATACTAGAACCATCAACACTAGCTCTTGGTGGTTCAAAACTCATTCCGCTTAAACTACTTGTTACACTTTGTATATCATCTTCTTTTTCAAGATTTTCTCTTTTGAACAAAGATGATCCTTCTTCTCTTACACTTTGGCTTCTAAATAATTGTGGCTTTATAGTGATTTATCCTGATTCATTAATTTTAATGACATTCTTAGATAGTTTAATAGGACTTTCAAAACTAGGAATCCATCTTCTGTCTAATCTTATATCTTCAGGTCTCTTTATAGGTTTTATTATTTGTCTTGGGGCTAAACATTCGAATTTTTCAGCTTCCACCATAGTTAATTTTTGCTTTGGATTTATGGTATTATCTAATTTATATATTATTTTCCAAAACACTCGTATAGGAAATGTACCATCTTTCATGTTCATTCCGACAGTTTTTAATTTTAGGGTTAGGAAATTATGAGCATAAGCATCCTTAAGGCTTACATAATATCCTGGTCTACAATTAAACCCTACAGACCCATGGCATAGATTAGTTTTTACCCCACTAATTATCTGATCTTGAAATTTATTGTGTCTGATATCACAAAGTAGTGCATAAAGATCTATGTCTTTTCCAAAATGTTGTAAAGGTGATACTTGTGTTTGGACACTTCCAACATGAATATATCGATACTTCTTACTTCGGTTGTGTTTTTCTATATTTTTCCAATTGATAAGGTTTATTACTCCGGCATCAAATTCACAATCTTTTATTTCTAAATCTCCTTCCATTTGTTCACATACATATTTGCTCTTAAATTCAAATATCGATTTTTTTATAAATATTATCCTTTTGGATTGTAGGAAGAATCCATTCAGATACAATCTCTGGTTCTTCATCATCCACTGAAAAAGCTTCACCTTTTAAACTTCCTAGGGATATTTGGTTATTTTCGTCACAATTCATCATATTATTGGTTTCAAAATCACTATTTTCTTCTATTTCTTCATCAGGATATTGTATTATTTTAACTATTTCTTTATTATTTCCTAATGCTAATTCAAGGGCTTCATCTTCAGTCAATTCGACATAGTCTAAACTCCCAAGTGCTTCTATGAGTTTATTATTCTTTTTATTTTTGCATTCATTTACATAATGACCTATTTCTCCACATGACCAACATTTACAATTAGATTTTTCTTTAGGACAATATGCTGATTTTCTATAAAATCTTCTAGTATTGGGATAAGGTTTCTTATAATATTTTCTTTTATATTTCTCGCCCCTTTGTTTATTGAAATGTTTTTTCTTATAGAACTTTTTCCGTCTTCTTTTTGCAGGGTCATAACCCCATTGGTTTGGAGTATCCCAACATACCAGGAATTGTTTTTTCATTTTATGGTGTTTTTGGATATCTAGACACTTGTCATTATTCCACTTCCTTAGATATGAAATTCTTACTCCTAATGTATCCACAATATTTTCCTTGTCACTCCATTCTTTATATTTTTCATTGATTAATGTATTCATAGGATAAGGTAATTTATCATAGAACATATCAAGATTTGTTTCATTCCGACCAATTTTAAAATAATATTGGATAAACTCTTCAAGGTAGTTCTCAACATATTTCATATCATATAGGCTAAGATTGATAAGTTTTCTTTGTCACTCTTTAATATTTTCGTCGGAATCTGGTTTAATTCCAATAAATTCATCATGTATGGATTTGCATAATGTTTCAAACATTTCACTAGGAGTTGCTATATTTTTTAACGCAGTTTTTACAACTTCAGTTATTGTGTCATGCCAGTCAGCTATAGTGCCAGAAAAACTATGTTCTAGATAATTTAGAAAATTTTCTGAAGTCCATGTGGTGTTTAGGTTGAGTACACTATTCATACTCTTTTTCCGTTGTTCAAATACTTCTTCCCTATTTTTTACACCATCTAGGTTTAACATATATCCAGTTTGGCTAATAGGTTGAAGATTTACCTCTTCTTTAACCTACGGATTTTGCATAAATTTAAAGCCAAAATTATTAGTTTTTCCAGGGATAGTTCTACGTCTGGTATAATTATTATTAGAGGACTCTCAAAAATTTTCTGGTTTTGGTATTAGGTTGTTTACAAAGTTATTTCCAAATAGTTTTTCCATAACTTCTTCTCCAACTTCATTGCTTTCTTCCTCTATAATCATTTTTCCTATCTTTTTGTCTATTTTTCTTTTGATCTCTTCTAGAGGTATGGTATCCATTTCCTCTAGTCTAATTAAACTCATTTGTTGGTATATGTCTTCTTCTAAACCAGCATTATTGGTTTCTTCAAAACCTTCACTTAACACTCCTTGTTTGTCAGCAATTACATCCATAGTTTTATTTAATTCTTCAGGATTTTCTTCTTCATCGAATAGTTCTTCTAATTCAGTCATGCTGTACTCCTGATATTTCTCCATTGTTTTCATCTTCAGAGCTTTCTAGTTCTATTGGTAGGTCAGCTATTAGAAATGGTTTTTTGTTATTATTTGTAGAAGGATATGGATATATAAAAGATGCAGAAGTGTTATCTTTCTTCCCTTGCTTTACTTTATTATTATGTCTAATTTCGTTTGCTAAACTTAGGTGTATAGTGTCAATTAACTTTTTAAAGGCTTTTAATTCTACTTTGATTTTTTCGATTTCTTGCTTAACTTCTAATAGAGAATCTGTTATATAATTTAGATGTGGAGCCAAATTATTAGATCCTTCTGGACTATGTACTATATGAGGGTAAGTTGGAAACTTACAACTACTAGAAGGATCCAGATTTTTACTACTTAGCTCTGATACCAAATTTAAACAGACATATAGAGATAAACACTAGGTTATACCTAAATGCACTTAGTAATACTTAAACACTTCTAATCGCACTTTTTCTAGAGATTATCCCAAGAAAGAGGTTGGTTAATAAATATGGATAAGTTGGGTGATAAAATAGATGAAGATTTTTAATTTTGGGTATGAAATGTAATTTTCTAAAACTATTAGGTAGGTTTTATAATTAACTAAAGTTATCCAACCCTATATTGCGAAATAGTTTTCAATATAACCCGTTTTGAGAAATAGTTTATGATTTAACCATTTTTAGGGAAATCACTCAAAATATAAGGTATAATCAAATCAACCAAGTTTACCGAGGCAAGTCATACTAGGCTCAACCTCGGCTCGAAAAGCATTCGAAGTAGAGCCTGAGCTCAGTTTGGCCCGAGTTTTGACTTAGGCAAACCCGAAGACTCACCGAACTAGCTCAATTCAGTTACACCCGTAGTTACTACTAATGACTTAGAATCGAAATTCGATTGAATTGATATTATACATCTATAAAATTGGGTAACTCACTTTCCAAGGTTAGCACAACAACCTCTCAAAGAACCCACAAGCGGCCAAAACTTTCAAATGAGATCACATAGTACATACATACAATTACCTCGAACACATAGAGGAGACGCGGTTGATCTCAAGAAATTAGGGTGCATAACTTTACCACATATGAAATAGTTTTTTTTTTTTGAAGGACGCATGTAATAGCCCGTAAACCATATACATTGGGCAAGACAACCTATTTTTGATGGGTTGACGGACTCAAGCAGAGAAGGAAACCCTCCCTACAAAGAAAGGTAAGGAAAGTTTTATTCTCTCTACATAAATGAGGATTTGAACCCTTAACCATTGGGTTATAAGGATGGGGCTCTTACCACTTGAGCATCCACCTCATCCTCTTATATGAAATAGCTAAGGACAAACAATTAAATAAGAACTAACAAATTAAGTAGAAAGCTATGGGAGAGAAGGCAACCAACGATCAACAGTTCAAACTTACTCTCAAATTCATTTTACTACACTCATAAAAAAGAGTATGTGAGCCTTATTTTTTGGGGGGCAGGCATTAAGTTGTTGATGGGGACAGAGAAGCCGGTAAAAATTTGCCCCTGTCACATATCATATCATATCATCATATATCTATTATATATATAGATAAGTGAATGTTGTCAATTGCTACAATGACACGTAGGACTTTCCAACTAAGCATATTGCCATGTAAGTCATATTAAGTGAAATGATTAAATAAGAGAATTATCCAATTCATGCATTTATTAAGCCATGACTAATAAAAGCCATATTACTGACCTCTTCATTTTATGCCATCTCACGGGTAATAAGGCCTCTTTCAGTCCGTTTCGGCACTTCATACGAGAATGCCACATTGGGCTTTTGAGTTCCAAGTATTTAAAGCTCAAAGTTGTGAGTGAGAATGCAGTAGGTTTTTATTTTGGAAATTTAAATGGAAGAGGCTAGGTGCAAGCCCCGTTTCGGTTGCTTCTCATCACTTTGGTCCGTTCTTGGACGACCCCTCAGGTCCTCCATCAGTATGTATGAATGTATATAATGAGTCAATTAATCACTCTCTCCCTCCCTTCATATATATACCTATTTTGTTGCCTTGCCTACCTCTTTATATTGCAAAGATCACTCATGCATCATATTCTCTCTGTCCAAGTGATTTGGGTTTAATCTTTTATCACCCAAGCAGATCTTCATGGCTGGTTCATTCCCTACAAGTACAATGGCAGCCACAAGGTTATTTTTCCTCACTTATAACTTCTTATTAAATTTGTAGGCCTCCCTTTCCCAATCTTTGGACTATCTACGCTCTCTATTATAGAATCTCTCTGTCTCTGTAATTTTGTCCCTTTTTTTGGGTAATGTTTAGTTTCATTATTTTATTTTTTTATTCTCATTATATAGTTATTTTTCTGTAAAGATGATAAGTTTAGGGGTTTCTTTATATGTTGTAACTAATTTATAATTTGTATTGGTAGTTGTTGTTGATTAATGCTGTAACTAAGAGGTTCTTTTAGAATAGTTATCAAATCTTACGTGTCTTGCGCAAGTGCCCTTTCTTCCCTTGACTCTTATGTAACTCATTTTGTAAAGTGAAATCCTGCAATAAAACCCACAATTTTTTTAACTTTTTTTTTGGGTCCTCTACTCTCATGTCACTACTATCTTCAATTAGAGTGAAATAGTACAAAGAACCTCTACATTTTTTAAATTGTATTTGAAAGCCAACTCATTGATTCTATTTACCTTTCATATCTGTGTGTCAACATTGTTATGCATTTTTTTTTTCCTAAATGATTTTTTTCCTTTACTCTCATGTCATTACTTTCTTAAGGTGAAGTTTTCTATTGAAGCCTAATATTTTTAAAAGTACATTATTTATTGGTTTTCTCTGTCTTTCTTATTTGTACGACATGTGTTATACAACTATTTTTATTGGATTAGTTTATGCATTTGGTTTTAGTTTTAATTAATTTAACTTTGATTCTAAAGTTCCCGCAACACAATGTAAATGAAAATACAATATGTTCAATTAGTGCTCTTTTTTCCCCTTACCTCTCATTTTACTAATTTATTGATCAGACGAAGAATCGCTAGAGACGACGAAGAACATTCCTTCATTGACCAATTTGTTGCCGAAAGGGATAGTAGGAAACAAAAAATCAAAGTTTGAGTATCCAGGTTATGGGATATAGTTAATCCAAATAAAAAAAAACCAACTTCTGAGCACTGAAATGGTTTTGGTGGATGAGAAGGTAAAGTATTTTAAAAGAACATTGTAATTAATTTTAGATTATAATGTCCAATATAATTTTAAACATAATTTCGGTCTTCATATTGTAGTCATCTTACATCCATGGAATAATCAAACCTTCATACGCACATCGTTTTCGAGGTGTCATTGTTGAAGGAGAAGTATACATGATTCACAATTTTGAGGTCACCACCAACAAAGAGTGCTACCGGTTGTTTCGGACAACAAAAATATGATCGCTTTCTATGCCAACACAATTGTGAAAGAAATAAAGGGAAACACCAGTGGAATTCCTATACATAGATTTGACTTCCTTGATTTTGACAAGCTTAGTTCGCGTGTGAACAAAAATTATGTCTTAACAGGTTTGTCTTCTATTTATTTATTATTGAACTAAGTTCACGCAAGACATCCTTTTAAATTAATCTTTTCAACAAAAAGTCTTTCATGAGACTGCCTCGATATGAGGCCCTCATAAACCAAGATTCTGCTTCTATCGCCCTCTTATACCGAAAATAAGGTTCTACCATTAAAATAAATGAAAAAGATTACCAAATTATCAGCAAACGCTCAAACACACAATATTAATATGAAAACAAAATCGTGCAACGCACGGGCATGGAACTAGTATATATATATAAGTGAATTATGCACATTGCTTGATTGACAAATCAGCATGCCATGTAGATATTGACCATCTATTTATGTGACATGTCAGCATTGATACAAGCAAGTGATAGCAAAAGTCATTGAGTAATTGTAAATGACTTTGATATTTGTAAAAGCATTAAATCATCATTATATGCATCGTCTCACATATTCAATGAATCATTGAACAAGCATATACTCAGATGAATTAACGGTGCAATAAAGGATATTTAGTATTTCCTCCGAACACTACTCACTTCCTTTTTAGCTTCCCCTTCAAGTGCATTATATTTAACTATCTTAAACTAAGTTGGTAACATTAACCGTGTAAATTGCAATTTGCAACTTGGCTCTATCGTTCTTATGGAAACTTTGTCTTCATTTTGAGTTGACATGAAACTTTTGATTCAATGTATATATGTTGACCATCTTAGTTGTACATTTATTACTAATGCATGCATTAAATTTGAGCGGTATGATGGAGAATAGATAGATAAAGTATTACAATTTTATTTATGATCTTGGTAGATTTATGATCATTCACGAATTTATGTCCTTACTATAGAGGACTAATGATATGATAGTACTTAATTATTAAAAAAGATTCTTCTGATTGTTTCATGTATTTATAGGCTATAAATTACTATAGTATGGTAAAAAGTTCGGACATCGCACGGGCCATGCAACTTAAATTACACAGGGAAACAACAAAGTTGATTTGAGTATAGAAAGGGAGAGGTCCATAGATTAGGAATGAAGTAGCAAGATGTGACATAGCCGAAAAATTTGTAACAAATTTGTACCAATGACAATATATTAGTTGTTATAAACACACAAACCGTGCATCGCACGGGAATGTAACTAGTATATAACTATAATTGGGTCCTTCTTCGTGTGGTGCCGACATGTGGGACGCCACATAGGCGACACATAATCGCGGAGGGTTGACACATAAGTTGCCATGCAAGCGAGCCATCCAAACATGTCATCACTCATTAATGCATCGAATTAATGATCACAACTATCATTATTAGCATATTGTCTCAAATTATAAAATAACATAACTTTAGTTACGTAACTTGAAATATTATAAATTTATAATCATTACTTCATTGAATTGGATTTTAAAAATACTTCAAAAATGAGATACATGTGTCCTATATTTGGCCCGCAAAGTTCGGTAAAAATTAAGTGTATAAGACATGACCATATTCGTTATTTATAATACAAAATCACACATGAATATTTCTATGATTGGTGTGCATATGTCAAGTCTATAATTTTATCGGTTAAATCATTTTTAAATTTTTCATATTGTTTTTGGGCACTTAGACATTTTCTTCAGAGAGAATAAAATGAATAGTATCTAAAATGATCGAATGTACTAATTGAAGCATTCGATCACTATCCTAAAAATGCAACTGATATACTTACTTGCGAAGTATAGAAAAATAAATTAAGCATATACTTTTAGAATGACTATTCCCTTTCTACTATTGATAAAGTCTCTATAGATATCCTTAACACCAAAACTATTCCCTCTATTTAATCGAATTCATGGCTATATGACAGCGTGGAATATGCTCTGCATAGCTTTATTGTGATTTATGTACTTTAAATCTACCATCACCAAAACCTATCAAATTAGAACCAAAGATTTATCTCTCCTAACTCAATACTCATGATATACTTGGATAATACTATTAAACTTTATATATTTGTAAAATTATTTTACGAGCCTGTGCGAAGCACGGGGATAAAAACTAGTATAGCCTTAAAAATGGGATAAATATGATACTTAGGTGAGATTGACTATGTCACATGTGGAATAGTTTATACATAGAGGTGATTAGTGGGCCGGACTAGTCCTAGGCACATCACGAACCAACCTGTATCTAGGCCTACCCGTGCCTTGGTAACAAAGGCCTAGGCCCAACACCGGCACAAGCCCTGATCCATCATCCATCTAGTGTGTATGGGCTGAAGATCAATATTGTATGTGATGCTATTAGTTAACTTCCTAAGAACTCTTTAAGCAAAACAGGCCACCAACGTCTGCAGAGCCAGCACGGTTACCCACAGGTTCGGCATTTCTCTTGATTTGTGCATGTAAAATAGCAGGGAACTCACTCTATGTATGATTCAGGAACTCTTGTTATAACTTGTAATTACATTGCTGTTGATTTTTATTTTACTTTATCTTGCTTGTATGTCTTACAGCTCTGCATATACTTTGTATAGATATTTACTAGGTGGATGCCCGTGCGTTGCACGGACTGTGATTATATAATAAAACTAATATAACGTGATTATTAATTTCATCGTAAAATCAAAGTGTAATTGTCACTTATGAAGAACTATTAGCAATATATGGATGAATATTTATATAATCCATTTAATTTCATGAATGCCATATAATAAGATTACTGTGACTTTATATGGCATCTTATCTAATTTAAACTCTTATCATCAATTTCAATTAACTATTAATTAACTAATCCCATATGTTACATGATCAAAGAGGTAATAGTTTCAAAGTTTTTTTATGCTTGATGTTGGTACGTCAATACTCTTATGTTGATATAAGTGTACAACTAACATTCCAAAGATATGATCCTTCTTTTATGGTAAAATCAGTTTAAATGTCTAATGTATACGTAAGTACTTTTCAAAAAATAAAGAAGTTTTAGACGTAAACCTTAGAATAGCAAAACATATTTCAATGCTTGCTTGTTTTTTCAAAGTTATATACGGTCAAAGTACTGTCTTCAAGAACGCAAAAAGTCCAATGTAATTTTATTTGTGGTCCGGAGGGAGTACATTAATAATTATAAAGTTGAAAGTAATATAAATTGGAACCCTAAAATAACATGGGTGATCAGTGTATTACGTACAGTTATATAAGGGGATAAAATTATACATAATAATGGTAAAGTTTCCTATTAAACAAAGTTGAAGGTAACATAAATTGGAACCCTAAAATAACATGGGGGATCAGTATATTACGTACAGTTATATAAGGGGATAAAATTATACATGATAATGGTAAGTTTCCTATTAAAGATTGGACCTAGAATCATTTCAGATTTCATCGTTTACTTCTTTATTCTACACATACTCTTTTTATTATATTTTAACTTGAGATTGTTTTTTAAATTTTTATAACTAATATACATATCTTTTTTCTTATTTTTACATGCAACTCTTTAGTTGTGTTAGCTTGTCAAGCTAATTACTGATTACCTTTTTAGGTGGACGCATCTAATGTTATAAATCAATAGAACATACTACAAATGAGTCTTATTTTAAAGGATATTTCGTACTCATTCCAATGGTGTAAGCAATTTAATTTCTTAAGTGGTGAAACTAAAGTTATATGCTTTTTAAAATCTAATAATCTACTCTTTAATGATTTAGGAAAGTGCAACTTTAGTATATATTCTAAAACCTCTAATTAATAGTAACTCTTTAAGGATTTAGAAAAGTACAACTTTAGTATAATATTATATACCAAAACATATATTTCTATTTTATATTTATTTTAAAATTTTATTACAATGACTCGCTTAGGTGGACGCCTCCAATGCTGTCAGAAAATGCCTCTAATATATAGATACTATGATTTTATTTTTTACTCATCAAAAAGGAAGGTGCAAGTGAATGGTTACGGAATTGCTTAACGTAAATCTAAAAAGGAACTGCTTAACATAAATTCAGAACTACTAAACGCAAATCTTTTGGTTTCATTATTTCCCACAATACCCTTTTAATTGAAATGCAACTTCCTTATTATTATTCCTATCAAAGTTCTCCCTTTTTGGGGATGAATTATTGTGTAGTCCATGAGCACTGCTCCCTCCTCTCACAAAATAGAAAATTATCAATTTGAATTTAGAGTGGGCTCCACTTTTTTTGTGAGAAGATGGAGCAGTGCTCCTGGACTATGCAAAAATTTCTCCTTTTTGGAGGAATTATTGTGTTGTCCAGGATCACTGCTCCTTCCTCTCACAAAATAGAAAATTATCAATTTGAATTTAGAGTGGGCTCCACTTATTTTGTGAGAAGAGGGAGCAGTGCTCATGGACTATGCAAAAATTTCTCCTTTTTGGAGGAATTATTGTGTAGTCTAGGAGCACTGCTCCCTCCTCTCACAAAATAGAAAATTATCAATTTGAATTTAGAGTGGGCTCCACTTATTTTGTGAGAAGAGGGAGCAGTGCTCCTGACTATGCAAAAATTACACGATGAATTTAGGGAACCATAAGAATTAGACTTTGAATTGTTGTTAATTATTCATTTTTTGACATTCAATGAAACAATCATTGTTTAGGTTTTACGGGTGGTGCTTGAGTACAATGGGTGAATGGTAATTGTTCTTGACTTGGTGGTGGCGGCTGGGGTCGGGTGGCGATTGGGTGAAGTCGGTCGGTGGGCGAAGAATGTTTAGGTGAAAGAGAGAGAGGCGAGAGGACAAAATCTTAAGTTATGCAAAAGCATAGATTTTAAGATGTAAAAAACATGAAATTTTGTAGAATAGTGCTTTGAGCCTACTAACTTCCGGTTAAAAGCGACTAGAATTTAGAAAATAGAATGGCAAACACCTTTATTTCCTTGTTCTTCATCTTGGCACCAATTGGTGCCTTGGTGGTACATGGTAGTTTTACTTTGATCCGTTCAAAATCACACCCATCTCCACCGCCGCTTTCTCTTTTCCCATCCAGCAACCACCAACTCAACCCCTGTGTTGTCATCCTTTTGGCTATGGAGGTTTTCAGATCTGTTGTCAGTTGCCTTGTAGACAGACGGGAAGGGGAAAGGGAGAGAATTGACAGAGAGAAAGAAAGGAGCGAGAAAGGGGTGAGAAATATATCAAGGCTATTGTGGTAAAAAGGGATTTATGTTTAGCGAAAAGCAATTTACGTTTAGCAATCCCCATCTAAAATTACTGAACGTGAATATTTTTATCGCAATACTTCCCTAAATACCCTTTTATTTTATTCTCCTCTCTAGTTTTTTCCTCTTACATTTCTTCACCATCTTTTGGCCCGTTCATGGTAAAAAAACCTAGTTCAATTGTCATGGATGATAGATTTGATTAAGACAATATTTTACATAATATTAATGATGATATTCGAGTATTCTAACAATTACAATAAATTTTTGAATATTATATTTTCTTAAGGGTTAATAGATGGTGACTGAGTGGTAGCGGCTTTGGAGGCTGCTGGAGTCTAGCGAATGCGTTTTGGTGGCAGGGGCAGAGTGGAGGCGGCTGAGTGAGGGGCTAGATGTCGTGGTTTATCGCATCTCTCTCCTCCGGCCTCTCCGGCACCACCCACACTCAATTGAACCTCCCCCAAATTAAACCCCCACCAGTCACCCACCCTGATGTGTAACTTCTCGTCTACTTCATTCGTAGACATCAATCATCATCAATTGGCAAGCTGCTGAAAATTTGGAGTTATACTCCTCAATTATTTTTATCCTAACATATACTCCATCCGTTTCTCTTTAAACTTCCTACTTGCTTTTTCGCTGTCTCCAACATGGTACTTTGACCATCAATATCTAAAAAAATATACAAGTAAAATTTATAAAATTTAAATATTTTAAAAATACATTTCAAATGGAATCTAATGCATATACTTTTAAATCATAATTTACAGAGATTTTTTAAATATTTGCAGTCAAAGTTTATAAAGTTTGAACTCAAAAAAGCAAATAGGAAGTTTAAAGAAAAACGGAGGGAGTAATATTTTGTCTTCTCCTCGTTCAATGGTGACAAATGGTTACCAACCCAAAAGACCAGATCTTCCTATTATTAATGGCCCCCAACCCACAATAAACAATGCTCCCTTCCCCAGACAACCACCCTGCCGGCAATGTCCCGTGTCCACCACCCACTACTTTCTTTTCATTTGTTCAAAGGCCTGTATTGCGGCAAACGCATAGAGAGAGAATTGATGGACATTGAGGAACGAGAGGGCAGAGGGGCTGGAAATTTTTAGGGTAGTTTTGGTAAAAAGATTTGCGTTAAGTAATTTGTGATTTACCAACAAGGGTGGTGGTGTAGTGGTTCCAAGCTTACTCCCAAGTGATTTGGTAAGGCAAGGTCATGGATTCGAATCCACATTCCCCCCATGTCTTGTGTCTGCTGGCTTCTAGGAACTATACTAGCCCCTTGTTCGTGCTACGTTGACGGGGCCAGTGCTTGCGCTGGTTGTTCAGCTAGTCTGATATGTTCGCTATTGAACACGAGAGTCCGAACATGACTTAGCAAGGGGTGCCACTCTCGCTATTCACTTGCACCCTCTTTTTGACGAGCAAAAAGTAATTTGCAATTTACGTTTAGCAACCCCCAATGGTTATGGAGACACCTTCCACTACTTCATGTACGGACTCTCGTGGAATTCATATTTACTTAGGAGTGGCGAGTAGACCTGCTGGGCAAGTGCGAGGGGAACTTGTAACTGATGCTACTAATAGGCGGTGAAAACGGACCGACCCATTTAAAAGTTAGACGGTCATACAGGGTCACAAATGGGCTAACCCACAAAATATATTTTTATGAAAAAAAAAAAACACTTTTTAAATTTCAAACGGGTCAAAATGGGCTAGCCCGACCTGTAACCGACCAATCGACCCACAAATATATCTGACCTGACCCGACCTATTTATTAAATGGGGCGACCCGCGAGTGACAATGATTCTTTCACTGGTCAGTGTCGTCTAACTTCCAACTTTTAACACCTATCATCTCATTTCAAAGTTGAAACATAATGCATGTGATCCCTCATCTTATCATCCCACTTTGATTCTTTGTCACAAAAATGCTATCTAAATCATGATCTTGATCCAAGCATCCAATCAAGCTGCTGAGCTCATTACTTCCATGAACACTGGAAGAGTAGTACAGACTTACAGTACAACACTTTCCGACAAGAGATGTGTGTTTGAGGCTCATCCTCTCAATTTACTACCGGTGTCGGCACGTGACAGTGTACCTCAAATGAAATTCATCATTTGACTTTACACAATCTCTAATTTAAACTTTGACTATACGTCTTAAAAAATTTCGTACAAATAAGATTTTCCAGTCAATAATGTCTCATAGATAAAAACCTGATTGATATGTGTTGTTACTTATACACTACTATTACTTTTTCTCTAAATAGGGCTTCCCCCATATACCCATGTTTCCTCAACCCAAATTGAAAGATCAAACAAAGCCACCTCACACAAAATGGCTCACTTTCTCCTTCCAACTGCGACCATCCTTCTCCTCATCCTCCTCTTCTCTCTCCTTCCTCCATCATGGCCTAGCCCGTCCTAGACACTAACGGGAAACCAGTCAAAGCTAATGTAGCTTACTCCATCCGCCTAGTGGAAGGCTCCAATGGTGGTGGTGGTGGTGTAACCTTAATCCACAAAGAGGGTATTAACTAGAGCTGGCAAATAGGTCAGGTCGTGTCAGTTCGTGTCTGATTTCGTGTCATTTTCGTGTCAGTCTCAAAATATATGAAATTTATATAAAATTGAAGATAATTACATTCTATGACAAGTTAGTTTAATCGTGTCAAATTCGGTAATATGTATTCGTGTTCATGTCGTGTTCGTGTTTCTCTCAGTAACTTCGTGTCGTGTTATCGTGTCGTGTCAGACTTTGCCAGCTCTAGTATTAACACATGCCCATTTGTTGGCCTATCGTCAATAGACAAAGGCAAACGCTTCAAGTTCATCCCTTTGTATCCCAATCCGAGTACACATACTATCGACATTTCGAAGGAATTCAATATCGAAGCGTTAGACACTAGCAACAACCACACTTGCAGTCCAGTGTGACATTAGAGTTTAACCGTATAGAAATCGAGATCAACTTATTGACACTGAACCAAGAAGTGACTTTAACTTTTTCAAGATAAAGGTGGTGGGCAGATTTGGAGCTAAGAAAAATGTCTATAAGATTAACCGTTGTCCTAGTTTCAGACCACGGTATCCTTTGTGTGCGGATTTGAATGCTTATCGCGGTGCTGATGGCAATATGTACTTAGACCTCAATACTAGGAAGCATCTGAATTTCGAATTTGAGAGAGCTGAACCATCAACAGTAACCTCACCAACAGCAGTAGCAACTAAACTTAAATGGTCGTATGCTGCCAAAGATAGCTAGTAACTGAAACGGAGGTTAGCTAGGTGTTAATCATCCTCCTTAAGGCAGCAGCCATAGCCTATAGCTGCCTCATATCGTACGGACATACGTACTTTGTATTGTATGCGTCCGTAGGAGCCATAAATGAAACCCTTGTGTGCATGTTCAATGTTGATTGAAAAACCTCTCAATACTGGTGAGTGGTGACTTTAATAACCACACATAGATGTATTCATACATAGTAAGGGAGCAGGGGAGTTCAAAAGCGTATCTATTCACCGTCTTTGGTCCGGTCTCCGGTTCTCTATTTTCCATATTCAGGTCCTTGGACCGGTTTGGGTTGGGTCGGTTTGGACCTGTACACAGCCTTAGTTGTGGCAGGGCATAAATACAAAGCTTTTTTTTTGCTTGTCAAAAAGGGGGTGCAAGTGAATGGCGACCGAGGCACCTCCTGCTACATCATGTTCGGACTCTCGTGTTCAACAGCGAACATATCAGACTAACTGAACAACCAGCGCAAGCACTGGCCCTGTCAATGTAGCACCAACAAGGGGCTAGTATAGTTCCTAGAAGCCAGCAGACACAAGGCATGGGGGGAATGGGAATTCGAACCCATGACCTTGCCTTACCAAACCACTTGGGAGTAAGCTTGAAACCACTAGACCACCATACAATGCTTGCTGATCAAAGATTATGAATAAACTCAGGACAACCATCAGATAAATAAATTCAATAACAAAAATAGGAACAGTAAGTACAAGCTGGTTGTTTTGAGTCACATACAGACCACGAAATACATAACACAATTCTGGAGCTGTGCATAAACTGTCAGGGACTCAGGAGCAAAGAACACCTGCCACCTTCTAGGAAGGGTTCAGGTGATTGCCTCATCATGCAGTAGCATCAAACTTAACACACTTTGACAAACACAACTAAGAAACCATTCAACGAATCATTTACAAACGACCATTTCGGATGCTTAATGCTGCCAGATGGAGATCTTGAATGATCCTCGTAATTAACAAATTCTCTCTCTTGTGTTTTTGCTGAAAGCTCCTATAATTTCTCGTTTTGCTCATACAGAATAGACTCTTGCAAAAGAAAACCATAAGACACAAGTCTTAAATCTGTTTATGGCCCATAAGATCTCTGTAGTCTAGCTGCAAGGGTGTCTTGTTTCACCAAACCAGTGCAAAGTGCTGCCCCATGCCTGTTTTAAGAAAGTACACTAACACAATATATCATCAATAGTCTTATGGTGCCTAGATTCACATAAGAAGCATGTTGTAGAGATTTGCAGACCCCACTTTATCATGCTTTCAGCAGTTGGCAACCTCCTTCGCAAGGCAATCCACAGAACGAATCCGTGTTTTGGCAAAAGCCCCGGCAATTGAATAACCCTCTTCCAAGGGACTGAAGGTGCATGAGGACATAAGAAAATATGAGTAATGAATCCGTGTTTTAATGGAGAAAGACAGACTGGTCGCGTAGTGTATATATATATATATATATATATATATATATATATATATATATATATATATGTGTGTGTGTGTGTGAGAGTATCAAGCCACTCCTGAGTCCCCTGTAATGAATTCTTTGTAGCAAAGACTTTTGACCACCCAATTAGTCTGTGCAGGGATAGCCATACCTTTGGGAGAATCAGGACAACTATTTGAAATCTGCAAAAAGGGAACAGGGGAGTTCTTAAGCGTATCTACTCACGATTGAATATTGAAATGAATACAAAGGGGGTCTTCTTGTTGCTGAAATCCAACCGAAGTCTACTATGCTGTATATCATATCAGGTATTGAATCTGAAATATTTTCAGGATTGCAAGAAAGTTTACCTATTTTTGCTCCAATTATCCCAAGATTCAACAGAGTTTCAAAAGCTGTGTCTCACTGTCAGTTCCTTGTCTATTCTTCATGTCAGATGCAGGATCACCATTTAGAGCATGCCATCGATCTTCGGTTGGTCCACTAGAACTTAGAGGAGCACATTGCAGCCAAATCAACATATGCAGGACCAAACAAACAACTTTGAGTGTATTTGCATATACCTATTCATGGGAAAAAGAAAAAAATGCCAAGTGAATCCGACATTTTTTGGACAAATTAAGTAATACCAATTGTTGAGAGTTTTGAATATTGAGTCATGGACATACTTGAGATGCTAGCTTGCCATTTAGATCTGAGCCCATCAAGGACAAGCTTTATCTGAGATAACATTATCTTGGATTCAGTCACCTAAGAAATGCTAAGGTCTAAGGACGTCAAATATATTTTGAAAATGAAATCATTACCTGTTGTGTTCTCACTGGATTTGTTGGCTAATTATGTGTGCTTAGAGGCCTTACGAATCATTTAGCTTGTTTGCTGCTTAAACGTCCGCAGAAACTTACGCATCAGAAGACCAAAGTAAATGGATATGCTCAATTTGCTATTTGATAAAATACATTCAATTCAAAAAGCAGTTTCTCCTAATAAAAACGCCTGGCGGATGAGGAGTTTACCATTCATTCGTACACTTGCAGATGCACATATGCAATAAAGCTTCCATAACAGACAGTAGACCTCGTACTGATGAGTTTACCAGCTAACCACGTTATCAGATCCATCTTTGGGTGTCTCATCAGAAGAAGATAGACAAGTGCCACAATCATGTAGTAGTATATCAACACCATAGAGCAGCAGTCATCACAACCTCATTTTGATTCCATAGGCTAAGACAACACAAACATGAATTTCCACAAAGCTTTCAAGGCATTCTCAAGTTCAGAATCATATATAGAGCTCAAAATTCTCCCGAACAGGGAAAACATGTTGTGTAGTTCTACTGAAGCCACCAACTGTCAACTGATAGCTTTTGCAATCCAGGATTTACTTTTGGGGGTCAGAGGCTGAGAGGAGAGATCTGGGGACTGGCTATTTGGATTCACTAATGACAAGCAAAACTCATATGGCTTGGTGGAATAAGCTTGCCACTAAGGAGATCGAGCTACATGGTTCCAAAGCTGTAGACAACACTTTCTAGTGATATGGTGCTGTCCTCCCTGTAACATACGGAAGTACAAAAGTTTGCGTTAATTATGATTGATAGTAGTACTTTTCGACGTCTGTAAGAAACCTAGTAACACTAACACCATACTCCTGACACAATCTAAGCTGACAATACCTTATGGTTGTCAATTTGTCATGTTAAAAATATTTATTGAGCAGTCTTCAAACCTTAAATGGTCTAAAAATACAGTTTAACGCATTCAGAAACAGTATGTAATGGAAAGATCCTCAACATTGGCTTCCTAAAGGATCTTCAGATATTTCTTATAACTGCACCAAAGTTCTATGCCAAATTGATGATCCAGTTCAAACCCCGAAATAACAGACTCAAGACAAACCTTATTGTTTTTCATATAAATGGCACAGGAGCACTTGATGCTGACACTCTGCAAAAGCAGCACTACATTCTAATTATAGTCAAGCATTCTGTCAAGCCATGCCATAAGCTGAGTTTTCTACCAGATTTTAGGACTCCCCAAGGAAAAATAATTTTCCTTAGGCAAGCACTTCTTGAATGTCATTGTGCTTCAGTATGAGGTCGATTGACGGGAAATCCTAGAAGGTGCCTATCTTTCCTTGGGTTTGTTCGAGCAGTTCCTCAGCCTTATTCAAAGATAACTAGGATATAAGCTCTCATTTTCTGGGTATTAACAAAAAGATTATGATACAGATTACAGAGCCAGTCTTTTGCTGCTGCAGTACCCCAAAGCCTCTGCGAAATAGAAAGGTACCCTCAGCCTCACTGCCCGTATGGGTTGATTATCCCCTAAACAATAAAGATAAGATAAATAAGATGACAACTTATAAACTTATAATGTAGAACTGTAGAAGTGATTCCATTAGGACATAAACAACATCAAACAAGAGAACTGCCCATAATTCTTTATTGTGACCAACAACTTTTTTGATATAATGCCGAGCAATGATTAAGACAGGATACACAATCATCACACACAGCTTAGTAGGACATACACTGTAAATCCGGAAATAACAGTCACTCTTATAATGTAATTTGACTTAAGTGACTACTAATTCCAATCCAGGCGTGGGAGTAACATGTCCCAGTTGATATTTTCTTATGAATCCTTGCAGACGTTGCGTATGTCTTGTGGGCTGAGATTATATATCTTTTACTTTCATACTCTCTTAAACTTAACCAACCTAACTACCTAAGGGTGTGTGAGTTGAAGTAATATATATTGTTATTCTTTGACTTACACAGAATAAATGAACTGCTCATAATTCATTGCTGTCACCAACAAACAGTTCTACAGCTCATTTAGAAAGTACCATTAAATTCTAAACTATTGCTGAATGTGCCTCTAATTGTGGCTTCCAACTATAACTCTATAAGTCATGACAAGTTAAGACGAAGCTCACAATGGAACAGGTGCCTTGCAAGAGTTTCATTGCACATAAACTCGTCCCGCAAACTCTGCTCATTCTCATAGCAGCATTCTTTCAAGTTCATCAACCGCTCACTCCTCAAACTCCCAGCAGGCTATGCTTCCTCCTCGATTACAGCAAATTATGTCAATCCATTTGCAATTACAATCCAATTTCTAGATTAATTCCTTTGTCCAACAAGACAGAAAACATACTCTATTTAATAGACAAGCTTGTCATTATATGTACCATCCCTACTAACAAGACCAAAACAGGTAATATACGAAGCTAATGATATACAACAGATCCAAGACAAACAAACATAACCATGTGTAACAAAGAACTTCAATCTTACTAGGGTAAGAGAAACAGCACAAACAAAATTAATTTGTATATATGAAGAGATACTAGAATTGCAAAATACTTGAGCAAGGTCTAAGGAAAATTCACATACTCGACCCTGACTTTTTGACCTTAGACAGTGCGTCGTGACTTGCGAGAATTAATAAAAAGATGTGTCACACAAAATCAGGTCTCGTTCCATATAGAGAACCAAGAGAAATTACAACTCAAGAACAAGAAGAGCAATTGCAAGTGACATACAACGTCAGTTTCCATGCAGGCAGCACAAGGACACACAAGAAAGCAAGTTTGAGTTATATCATCACATTCAGGCTATTGATAATAGTTGCTCTCCTAGCACAGTAATTGGCAAACCTAACCAGAAGGTACAAAATTTACTTTCAGTAAAGGCTGTCATTTACGAAATATATATGCCTTTAAAGATACCAGAACTAACATGAAAAACCACATATAAATGTACTCAAACAAGAATTGTAATTACTGTATCGGCGAACTTTGTCTACGAGCAAAACCAGAAGATTGCCAGACTGCTTAGAGAGAGGGTTTGGCCTAACTTCTTGGGAGCTTCAATTTCTCCCCGTATTTTCTCTCACAAACCACCCTCTTCACTACCTCCTAATCCCCAATTTCAGCTTTTTAGAAGCTAAAATCACCCACTAGAGGGCCCAGTAGCATTCTTAGAAGCTGAGAATGGGGGCGAGAAGGAGCCGGAGGGGTTGCTTTGTGAGAGAAAATAGGGGGAGCAGGTGAAGCTCCTAAAAAGCTAGGTCAAATACACCTTAGAGGATTTACCTGTGTTGCAGTGAGTTAGTCCCTCGGTTACAGTGACGACAACTTCTCAAGCTACATGAAGTGCCACCATATGAAGCAAGAGTCAATCCCTATACATGGAAATACACGTCCAAAGCGAACCTATCGTTTGTGATTCTGTATTATTCCAAATTAAAATTCCAAAAAATAAATAGATTAAAATAAATAAAGGAGTCTAATTGCAAAAGTAATGTGATGCTGGGATTTTGTATATAACTCTAATTAGCATATTAGGATTTCACCAGAAGGCAGGAACTAATATTACATTAAAAGATAAGGAGTTTACCATTCATTCATACACACATGCATATGCACACATGCTAAAGAGCTTCCATAACAGACTGTAGACCTCACACTGATGATTTGAACACATCATCAGATCCATCTTTGAGCGTCTCATCAAAACAAAGATAGACAAGTGCCACAATCATGTTGTCGTAAATCAGCACAACAGAGTAGCAGTCTTACAATCTCATTGTGATTCCATCGGCTGTGACAAAAATGAATTGGCACAAAGCTTTTGACACCATTCTTAAGTTCAGAATCATGTATCGCAACCAAAATTCTCTGACCAATGCAAGCATGTAGTATAAAACATCGACCTGGTTGATATAAGAGACCTATTAGGAATATCTCTGCATTACACAGACTTATCAACAGCAACACTACGAATTAGAATTCACCAATGGTATCTCACACGCAGCTACGCAATCGTATATCCGAAAACCAATAGGTTGAAAAAATAATTTGAATGAGTAATTCACATTAGATTTGAAGGTTCTTATACCTTAAAAAGGTAAGAGGGAAAAGTAACAACTGAAAACTGACAGGAGCAGATACATTAGCCCTAAATGTTAGCTAGTTTTGTAATCATCACAGACCTAGCCTTTCATAAGCGAAAAAGGATAACGAAAATGAAGTGGAACTGTAGAAGTCTTTCATCAATCTGACAAATACTGCTGCAGCAAATTAGAGGCCAAAATAAAGAAAGTGCCTTTATCAATATATATCAACTATCAAGATAAAGCCAGTGAGTTGGATTCTACCTGAAGATAAAATAAACTACCAAAGAAATAATTAAACAAAATGAAGAGGAATGGGAAATTTTGTACGTTTAAACTTTAAAAGGATGTTTTACTTTTACCTGCTGATGAAGGCGACAAGGGAGAAAGAGAAAGACGCATAAATGCCAACTTTACCATTCGTAGTACGACCAATTTTGGGTTACTCGAACATGGGGGATGTGTTGAATGTGGGGCCAGTCCTCTCCGGTGGGACTTTGGCATCTTTGCTCCAGGCTCTTTGAACAGCGTGTCACCTCAAGTTGCCTAAGAGATGTTAGACTCGGCATCCATTCAGGCAGTGACTCCAGTGATGGGCAATTGTCAATATGAAGGGATCCGAGGGAAGTCAGGTATTGCATTCCCTTGGGTAGTTTCACCAGCTTTGACTCACTCCGTAATATAAGGGTACGAAGGCTCCGATTAAGAGACTGCCAGTGCCAAGGCATGTCATCACCATCGTTCTCTTCCTGTTCAGCGTTGCTCATCCCCGATATGTGGCAGCCCCCAACACTCAGGTACTGCAGACTGTGCAGAGAACACGAGCAGCTCCCTGCTAACACCTTCAGGACTTCTTCCAAACGCTCCACCTCTTTGTCTCCCCATATCATTATCCAATTAAGAGACTGTAAAGCCTCTATCGGCAGGAGAGACTTTAGACCCCTCACGTTGTCTATTTTCAGCTTCTTTAGTTTTGATTTTCCAGAATCTGATGGCAATGGCGAGAATAAACGCAATGACCAAGAGGGATCCCCTTTCTGACTACCACCTGTATCCGTCTTTGCTATTACTTGCAGTTTTTCATTGAATTCGTGCAGATACAGTTCTTCCACGCTGGGGCAAAGAGGAATCCATTGCAACTCTGGACATGCAAATATATCCACTTTAGAAAGATGGGGAAACGATGGCACTAGAGGTTGTTCCCCACTGTTGCTGCCGGTACAATCCCCGTCGATCCACCATCCTTTCAACTTTTGCAGACCCAACAATACAAGTTTTTCAAGGGAGGGAAAGAAGGAAGTTGGTCCCACATCACTGCCTGTACTGCTACTTCTATTCTCAATGTACTCCAAATTGTCCATTGATTCAATATGCAAGACTCTCAGATGAGATAGTTTCCCCAAGGATGAAAGGTATTTCAGCCCATGACAAGTACTAAGGTAGATCTCAACAAGATTGGGGAAAAAGGTTCCAGAGTTATCTCCTTCTATCCAACTTGGTAATCTTATGCCAGGGTACATATTTAACCATAACATTCTCAGATTGGGATGCGGATCCAGGTCTTCCAGCAATGCTTCATCATAATCCCATCTTTCGTCACCTTTTCTGTTTTTCCAAATAAATTGAATTCTGTTCAGATGTTGCTTGCTCCTTAGATATCCTCCTCCTCTACAGTTTTTCCTAACACATGCGGCCGCGTTTGTAGGGATCTGGATCTCGATTCTTATATTTCCTCTCAGATTAGTGAGAGTCTTTAGGTCTTCGAACTTGCCAACGACATCTTGCTTTGAACTTGAATTTGCCTCCCTCACTACAAACATCGTCAACCTTTGAAGACAACTCAGATAACCTATGCCTGATGGCATATGAGTCAGATCAACGCAACACTCTGTGTCCAAGAGCCTAAGATTAACCAATTTGCTCAAATCATTTGGCAATTCTTTCAATCCATAGCAATAGCTTACTTTTAAAGTTTGCAGATTATGTAGTTTCGTAATCGATTTAGGGAGTACCTTCAACGGATTATAAGAGAGATCAAGATACCTCAAGTGCAGCAATTCACCTATTGTATCCGGCAAACTTGTCATATCTAAAGACGTCAAGTCCAACGTCCTTAGGCACATCCAATTTTCTAATAACTTGCCCACTGGCAGCTGAATATCCGTATTCATTAGAAGACATGTACGAATCCTAGTCTTTGTGAAAGGTACTTTTCCTTGGGTATCTTTTACTTTCTGAATTGAAATATGGCGAGTTTTTCTATCCAGTTCGTTTGAGATATAATCCACTACACAGACCTCCTTTCCTGTCACTTCTTGAGCTATATCATGCATCAGATCATGCATTTTACACAAAATTGCACCATCTTCATCTTTTCTCACATCTTGGAAAAAGCACCTCCGTAACAAAATTGAAAAGTACTCCTCGGCGGCTTGTTCCATGATTTGACCATTTAGTGGCACAATATATCCTTGTGCCATCCAAAGGTTAATTAATCTATCTTTACATATTACAAAATCCTTGGGAAATACGGCGCAATAACTGAAGCAGCCCTTCAATGGGGATTCAAGATGATGGTAACTAAGCTTCAATATGGGCAAGATACCATATTTATCTTACGTGAATTTTGCTAATCCTGATTCTTGAATTAATGATTGCCACTTATCCTTGCTCTGTCCATAAAGTAGACTTCCTGTCACTCTTATAGCGAGGGGAACATTAGCACATCTTTTGACAATCTTTTGTCCAATCTTTACTAAGTCGGATGGGTTTTCTTGACTTTCCCCTTGTTCGAATGCTATCTTCTCAAATAGATGCCATGAATCCTCTTCTGACAAACCTCTTAACTCATACATATGCCCATCTCCCACAACTTTTGCGGTAACTTTAGAACGTGAAGTGACCACAACCCAACTTCATGTCACACCACCCATGAAGAATTTATCCAACTTAAGCCACTCTTCACGATTTTCATTCCATACATCATCTAAAACAAGCAAGTACTTCTTTCCTACTAATTGTTCTTGAAGCTGTCGTTGCAACACATCCACGGACGACCCATAATGGTTATGACCTGTGATTGATTCCAATATCTTGCTAAGAATAGCTTTCACATCGAGATAGGCCTGATCTTCATCGGAGACACAAGCCCATAACCTCAAGAAAAAGTGCTTTGTGACCCTTTCATCATTATACACAAGTTGAGCAAGAGTGGTTTTGCCTAACCCCCCAATACCCGCAATAGTATGGAAAGAAACATCAAGTTTTACATTGGAATCCAACAACATACCCATGATCTTCTCCCTGTCATCCTCCCTCCCAATAATATCCTGCGCATACACATATGAACATGTCTCCTCCCTTCTCAGCCTAATGGGCTTAGAGTCAAGCTTAAAGCCAAATTGATTATGGTTACTAGCACTGGCATCCAACCTCTTACTGACCTCCTTAACCCCTCGAGACAAGTTACGAGCAACACAAAGATCATTGAAGCGGGAAAAGAAGAGACGCACCTTTCGGGAGACTTTCTGACCTTCAGCGAGTTGCTTCTGCCTGCACTCAGCCCGCGTAACAAACTCGTCAAAAAGATGGTCAGCGTCATAAACCGCATCCTTAAGCTCCTCAATGTAGCACTGAGCTTCAACGGAGAGCACCTGCTTGGCCCCCGCATCCTCGAGCACAGCCTTAACTGTGGTGATGGTGCCTTTGAGGTTCTCAAGTTCGGATTGGTAACCCAAAACAGAGCACATCTCCTTGAGCTGCGGACACTGAAGGGCGGTAAATAGTGTTTGAGCAACAGACAACACTGTTCCAACATCCATGGTTTGTTTCAAATCTGAATGAGTGTGGCACTGGTGGGAGAATTGATAATTTGCGATACAGATCAATGTACTTTCATTATTAGCAGTAAATAGATTCCTCGTTCGGCCAAAACAAAAAACAACAGAATATAGTATGGGATCACCAGCTTCATCGTTATTTCATCACTACCCAGAAAAAGATTCCACATACTTTGCTCACAGCACATGCTATGATAGAGCCAATGTAATTTTATTTGTCTTGTTCGTACTATTGTATTTGCATTGGCTTGCTATGGTCTGAATTCAACACGATATAGCAGAAGTACTAGATTTGAACGTTGCTAGATGCCTTGATAAGATTTAACTAATCATCATGCTAACAAAACAACAACTTCAATGTAACCTCAGTGTCCCCCTTTTTTTAATACTAATTAAGAGAGATACTATTGTGCAGTTCTTCCATTAGAAAACTTTCATTAGTGCTGTACACATTTTTAACAACAATGACACTGTAACAACAAATTAAAAACACCCAATTGTTATTCTTTTTTTTTTTTTTTTTTTTTGATAAGTAGAGAATTTATTGAATAATAAAGCGCATGCCTAAATTATTAAAAACACCCAATTAAGCCTATCTTAAGAATTAGATCATTCCTATCAAAAAAAAAAAAGAAGAATTAGATAATGCATCAATGAACTTGCTTTTTTTCCTTCCCTAGTTAATTTCCTTGGTCTTGTTTTGTGAATCAGCATACAGTTATATGTAAATTGATCTAAACAAGAAATAAAGAAATGAAGGAGCATTTACGAAATTGAAGGCCAATTACCTGTATATAGAAGAAGCTAGTGAAATGCTCAAGTTTATGATCTGTACCACTGAAATTACGCCATAGCAATGCACCTAGCATCATCAACATGGTGTTGGTAAGTGCCTAAGTGGTAATTGCCTCGTAGACACTCTCTCTCTCTCCATCGATCGACCGACCTCCAATTAGCATCAAAAACAAATTTCTGAGCGAGATGGGCAAAGCATTCTGAATTAAGATATGTCTTTTCAAGTTAGAACTTACTTGGGCTTTCTCCCAATTCTATTACTCTTTCCGTTTTACCAAGATGTTTACCCGGAAAGCCTCACGGTCTGGTGGTAGGCGTAACAATAATGACATTTGTCGATATGCCACCGCCTGCTTTATTTTTCAAGGTCAAACTTCACAAACTTTGACCATTAATTAGTGAAAAAATACAAAGATTTATAATATAAAAATAATATTGTTAGATTCATTTTAAAGAATACTTTTGAAAAGTTATAATTTTATAATTTATATATACATATAATTACATTTATCTACGATCAAAGTGGTGCATTGGCGAATGGAGACCGTGAATAAACAAACGTAAACATTTTCATGAAACGGAGGGAGTACTATTTTAGATTCAATTAGGGGTGAGGGAAACCCGGTTCCCATCGGGTGCTTCACTACCCGAAATTGGAATTAGATCCACCGGTTCCTAATTTGTGAGAATTGGAACTGGAATTGATTGATACCGGTTCCGAGTTTTAGGAATTGAAATTGGATCCACCAGGTACCCATCGATTCTTGGGTACCCATAAACTTATATTATATATTTATTAATTTTAAAAGAATTAAGATTATATATTTCAATAATAAAAAAAAAGCAGCATACACAAACTTAATTAGCTAGTTTGGCCAAGGTTTGCATAATGTTGATCAGTGCTCACATACCAGATTTACTCATTTTGCTTTTGCCCTTAACTTTATTTCACCAAATTTTGACAACTTAGGGTGTGTTCTTTTTCATTTATTTTCACTGATTTTCACTAATTGACTAAGGTCCTGCCACTGATTTCCACTGATTGGGTAATGCCCCGCCACTGATTTCCACTGATTCGGTAATGTACACCTGTTGATTCTCACTCATTGAGTAAGGTCCCGCCACTGATTCTGTGAGTAGGAATGTGGGCTCTTCCACTGATTTTCACTGATTGAGTAAGGTCCTGCCACTGATCCTCATTGATTCAGTAAGGTCTAACCACTGATTTCCAATGATTTAGTAAGGTCTTGCTACTGAAATCTACTGATTGGATAAGGTCCAATAAGTGAAAAAGAACACACCAAAAATTGACTCAAAATCCCCTTATTTCCTAGGTCTCAAGATAGACCTGGTGATTTTATTACTGCGGCCAGATTTAATGGCGAAAATTATGATGATTGGGCTAGTGAGATTGAGACGGCCCTTCAAGCTCGAAGAAATTTCAGATTTTTAGATGGTACGATTGTATCTCCAACACCTCGCACACAAGATGATTGGAATACAACTCAAGCCATGTTGGTATCTTGAATTATGAATACCATCACAACAGAAGTGAAAAGTACCCTGTCCAAGTATAAAGACGCCAGGCGTCTATGGGAGACGCTTAAGGAGCGATTTGCTCTTACGAATGGACCACGCATACAACAATTAAAGGCGACCATCTCTGACTGTAAGGAAACCAAATCCATGTCAGTTGCTTCTTACTATGGAAAACTCACGGCTCTGTGGTAGGAATTGCATAACCATGAACCCTTGATTACTTGTTCTTGTTGTACAAAGTGTACCGCATGCCTTGAACATGAGCGTCGCCGTGCAAAGGACATAATTTCTGATGGGTTTATATACCCCATGTAAGGACCCGGGATTTTCGTCCAATCCTTTTTACATAAATGTATTGGTTTCCACGGAGTGAGTCCTTATAGAAAATTTGTAAGTTGGGGGTTTAGATAAGTTCAAGGGGACCATCGAGTTAGAAAGGATTTTGTAAAGACATGAATTGAATAGAAACCATGAAAGAGGTCACAAATCTGCTATCGACGTTTTATCGAAGGGACAAACCGAAGGGACAACCCAATAGCGCAAAAAGTGAACTAATCATGATTTTAAAAAGACTCCCGCTCATATAGAACATATGAGTACCCAAAAATAATAGGTTCTGGGGCGAAGGTACGAGGTGGGAAGGTGTTAGGCACCCAACTCGCCCGTATTATAACAGCCTCTACTAACTCAAGTTTGCTTAATAATTTAAAGACATAATTCCCATGCAAAACCGGATTAACAACCTAGACTTAGACTATTAATTGGTTCATCACAAGCATCACAACATTTATTATTAACCCTTATTTAGACATGCATTCGGTTTGACAAGTTGAGCAACACAACAACTATACAGACAATATTAGGAAGCAATAGAACGCTATTCTAGCATGATATCTACATTATGACTACTAGAAAATAAACAATTAGGCAATTAATTTAATTTGAGCCATCAAGAATCTGTACCTGAAATGTAGGCTATATTTGACAAGAATAGTAAAAATAGATCTCAAGTTTGGAAGAAAGAGGGGGAAGCTCAGAGTCAATACTACTTAGAATATAGGTTGTCAACTGTAGATTGTGTGTTTGGAACTGAGGGTGGAGGGTCGTATTTATAGGCGCAGGAAGTAGGGTTGGACGGCTGAAAAGGAGCCGAAATTTGGATTTGGGCCGAAAAAAGAGTCGGGCCAGAAGCAGGGTCAGCGCCGCTAGCGGCCTTGGGATTATGATCAGCGCCGCTAGCGGCCCTGTGATTTATCCCAGGGCCGCTGACGGCTGTTAGCAGCTAACTGGATGTCGTCATAATGACGACATCCAGTCCGTTTTTATTTTTCGGAGGAACTTAAATATTCCAAAAAATGTGAAAAGACCGTTTTACCCCTGAACGGTAAAAGACGATTTTACCCCTAAATCGCAACTTGGCGACCGGGAGTTGGAAATAGGCATGAGACGTGTCGTTGGAAAGCTCTTGAACGGGGCTTTTGAATGAAATGGAATGAAGGAGTGTTTGGAGGAAAAACCTGAGACCTTATCTTAACTATTAAAGCAAAAATAGCAGTTCAAGTTTATAAATTACTCCTTTCATCATCGGGCTTTTGCTGAGAAATCTGAAGACGCTTTTTTGGCATCTACTGAAGGCCCCACTTTGATCGAGCTTGAGTAAAAGCGAAGATCAAAGTATTCCGAAGGCGACATGCAGGATGCTGATGTGCACACGGTGTGTGAGAGTGTACAGTATGTATGCATATGAAGACAAACCTGAGTTGGGACATGCTCGTAGCGCGCTAAGATTTCATCTCTGTGAACACAAGAGAAAATAGAGGTTATGGGAGCAGGATAGAACACCGCTCATAGATGATCTAAACGTCTGCTGGGGACCTGTATTCAGAGTGAATGAAAAAGTTAGTAATACTTTGAGAATGATCAACGTGGAGTGCATCGACAAACAGGGACTAAACACCGCTCGGCGGATGTCGAGATTCTGTCCCTGTACGAGAAACGAAAAAGTCAATGAGACAGCGCGATTAAAATAACGGCTGCAAAAATGGTTCGGACATATGAACAGTTTAATAGCTTAAGCAATCATTGACTGAAACATATAAAAAATAATGGATAGTATACCTGCAACGGTTTAAGCAATCACTGACTGACACATAATAAGTAACCTCGTAAAGGGACAGTTTAATCGCAACAGTTTAAGCGACCATTGACTGACCCTAAAATTTGTAACCTCGCAGAGGGACAGTTTAACCGCAATAGCTTAAGCGATCATTGACTGACCCCAAAATTTGTAATTTCGCAGGAGGACAGTTTAACCGCAATAGCTTAAGCGATCATTGACTGACCCGAATTTTAATTTCGCAGGAGGACAGTTTAATCGCAATAGCTTAAGCGATCATTGACTGGCCCAAAATTTGTGATATTGAGCTGTAAGGCCGATAGAATTTCCGGGCTTTAAAAAATAATTTTGGCACTCTGGGCGGTAAGGTTTGTTGCAGTGTAGATCCGAGTTTCAGTATCTGGGACCTGCAAAAATAAACGGGTTAGTTTTACCTGAAAATAGTTGGTGCCGTAAAATGGGCCAACTGTCGAATTTGAATTTTTGGGCCGGAATACTTTGTTCCCACGCACTTGGTACTGATATTTGTCGCGAATGAGCTGAAGTAACGAACTTTGGACTGGAAAAAGGGATCGTAGGACAGCAGAGGGGCCCGCATGTGCAGGTCTGCAGGGCCGCTAACGGCCCAGGCCAGCGCCGCTAGCGGCGTTGGGCCTTCGAGGATGGCCGCTAGCGGCTCTGGCCAGCGCCGCGCTGAGCTTGAGCCAAGTAAAAGCGATTCGACGCTTCTCTTTTTTTTTCGCGTGCCTTCTTCTTCATTGTCAAGCTTCACTTTGTCGAGAGCAAACCTTCGAGCTTCCTCCATTGTTGAGTGCTCCACTTTGCTTGAGGTAAGTCGATTCTTGACCGATTTCTTTGGTTTTTGCCTTGAACTTGCTTATTTTTCCGCCTAGTTGTTGAATTTTGGGTTGCATTGTTGAATGGGTGCCTGTTTCTTGCAAATCTGAAACTTTTATTTTTCCACTTGTAGAGAGAGAAAGCTTCATTGTGCTCCCATGGCTCCTGTGGATAAAGGAAAACGTCCTATGAGTGAGTAGGAGTATGACCGGAGCCTTTTCCGCACCGGGTTACCTTCTACTAGAGCACCTCCGACTAGTCACGCGGATGGAGCTCGGGTGTACCAGGATTCTTTCATGTGGCTGGACTGGCGCCCGGTTGGGGTTTGGAATCGCAGTGTTCTACTACCGGATAGGCAAAGTCATCTGTCTAATTTGGAGCTGGTATGTTTTCTGATTTCCCCCCTTTATTTTCTGTTCAGTATATTTGAACTGAAAACTGGAACTGTTAGTGCTTCAGCACACGAACAAATTGGGACTTGTACTGGATTGGTGGTCAGCTGCATATAATTTGTGTGGAATTATTTTAGCTGTATTTGTAGTATATGGGGTGTTGAGAAAAATTTGTTTGTTGGCTAGGGTGTTGGTGTCTTGTTGCAGGCTCATGGGGCTACGTCCCATTGGGCTATGATGCTGAAGACCTTTTCAGTGGGTGCTAGAAACTTGGTACTGGGTTCGGGTTTGGACCATTTCCTGATTGTTATCCCTGCTTGTCACTCGGGGGATTCTAGGATCATTGCCAGGGGGGTTATTAAAGAGATTTTGGGATTCCATGAACACTTTCCATACACCTGTAGGAGAGATGTTCCCCACCCCTTATCAGTTTGCTGTGCTGAGGGGGCTATCCTTTAGAGGGCGTCGTATTCGGTACGACGCGAACTATTGGCGACAGAGTGACAGTTTTCTTGAGCTTTACGGGCCCGTGTCTGCCCACTTTGATAAGGATCGGGTTTCTTTGGCGCGGTTGTGGGCGGCTCTGGCGGAGCAGGGGCTTACTGAGGAGCAGAGAGCCCGTATTTTCCTAGCTTGCTTGTTGGGTTCTACCATCTTTGCTCAGAAGAAGAGTGTATGTCAAGTCGGTTTCTTGACATATCTGGAGGATTTGTCCAAGGTCCATGAGTACAACCTCGGTGCTTCTGCTTATGCTTCCTTGGTGAGATGGTGTCGTCGGGCTTGTAGGCCTAACGAGACGAGTGAGAGGACATCTATCTCGGGCCCATGGAGGATACTAGAGGTAGGCCCATTTGTTTTTTTTTTTTCTTTGCACGTGCTTGCTTTTGGGCTTGGAGCTTATTTTCTTGCTTGTATGGCAGCTGTGTTTCTTTAAGTATATTCCGGCTTTCGGTCCTCACCGTCCTGGTCTGAGGATGTTCCCATTAGGTTCACGGTGGATTGGTAGGGGTAACCACTCGTTTACCTCTCTGGAGCATTTTCGGGCCACCTTCGAGAGCCATGCCGCATCTACGGTATGTTATTGTTGACTTGTGCATTTTTCTTGTTGGTCCATTTGGTGTGAATGAACTTTTGAACTGGTAACCTGCAGGTGTCATGGTCTGCTTTTAATGGTATCCCTGGGGTTCCACCCCATATTACCTTGGAGTCCTTTAGAGTGTCTTCTCTGCGGGTGGTCTTTGAGGGGCCATTTGGCTTTGTATGGTACTTGGGGGACCATTTGACTCGGCTGGTCTATCCCTCCTTGGGTAGTCCCCTGGTTCCGGAGGATCCTCCTTTGACCATGTTCTATCTGCGTGGTCCGAGTGTGGGGGACTTGGGAGTCGTGATCCGTGGTATGGCGGCCACAGAGTTTCTTATGCCAGAGGTTGTTGGCTTGGACCGCAGGGTCGTGTACCTGGCCTACTGCTTGGACCGCTTGATGCCGGACCTTACTTCTGAGGTAAGAAACTTACCTGCATCTTTTTAGTTGTATGTGTGATATACTGACTTCTTGTGTCTTGCAGGCGGATCGTCTAGCTCCTCAGGGTCTTAGGAGGTCTCATTCTAGAGTTCCTCGGGGTCAGCCCCCAAGCGTGACCGTGCCGACCAATGAGGTGAGGTGAATTGGGGAGAGTGGGGGACGCATAGTAGAGGAGTTCCCTCTTCATATGGCTGATGGAGAGGCTGTGGAGGGCTTGCCCTTGCCTGATGGTTGTACTGGGGTGAGCTCCTTTTTATCCCTTCTTGTGTTTGTGTTTGCTTTTGAGTGCTGACTTTATCTTGTGGCTCTCTTTTTGTAGTTGAACCGGGAGTAGACCTCTCAGATCTTCAAGCTCATCCACTTGCTGAAGAAAGGCTATGGTCGAGTAATGGGCAAGGGGAAGATTTCTCGGTCTCAGACCGTTGATGTAAGTAGACTTTTATCCTTTGTTTAGCTAAGTGAAGTGCTTAACTCAACGTCTCGATCTTGATTGTTTGCAGATGTTGCAGTCCTCGTCTTCGGCGGGGCCTCGACATTCTTCTGTTATGAGGGCCTCTTCGGCGAGCAGACCATCTATTGCTCGTTCACCTCCCGTAGCTGTGACCAGGCCTCCTGTTGATGAGGCGCCCGGATCTTCTGTGCCGTACATTCCGGAGATGTTCTCCCCTATGGGTTTCCAGCCTTCTCTTGATAGCAGGCCCATTGTTACCCCAACGGTCGGAGGTTGGGCGAATGCCCCTGGATGGGATGTGCCTCATACTGGGCCTTCGCATCAGGATATGGCTATGGATTTCGCCAGTCAGGCCACAGAGAGTTTCTTTGCCGCGGGGTTTCCGGCAGGTACCCCTATGCGTGCACCAGCATATGATGGGCGGGACATGAGCCCTGAAAACAGCAGGCCCATTTATAGCTCTTCTCTTCACTATTCGACTGGGAACTACGGTTAGGGGCTGTCCGTTGATGATGAGGCTGACAGCAACGGTAATGGCGACTCTAGCTGAGCGATGTTGGATCTCCTTGTGGACATTGATCTTGAGATTTCCAACTCCTGTTTTTATGCATTTTTATGATATGATGACTCGATTATGCCCGTCTGATCTCTAAGTATGCAATGCGTTATGCAGTAGGAAAACCCATAATTTGAGGAATAAAATAAAGAAAAAAGGTAAAAATTGCAAGAAAAAGCAAAAATTACACATATTATACCCCCTAAAAAAAGAAAAATAATAAAAAGAGAAAAAATTGAAAAAGATAAAACTAAGAGTTTCTCGGGCTTTGTAATTCAGCGCGGGTATCAAAACTGGGCTTAAATCGGGTAGACCGGATCAATGGGGCGAGCTGGAGCGAAAGGAAAATTCGGACCGGGCCAGGGTCAGGGCCGCTAGCGGCGCTGGGCTGCAGGCTTAGGCCGCTAACCGCGCTGGTCAAGGCCGCTAGCGGCGCTGACCAGGGCCGCTGATAGCTCTGGTTTGGGCTTTTTTATGGATTTCTGACTTCTTTGGCCCGCGTTTTTGCCTATAAATAGGATTTACGGGATACTTAATGTTGTATCACTTTTCAGACCTTAGCTCTCCCAAATTTCCCACATTTTCATCATGGTGAAATCCTTTGAAAACTTGTTCGATGCCTGGTGCAAAAATCTGACCGTAGAAGATAAACTTGAACTAGCTCCGTTCCATGTCTCTACCTTGCTGACCTTAAGACCAATAAAAATATTGTGGCCCCTTCTTCGATCCGCTCTGAATTATTCGGACCCTGACCTGCATGTTTTCCGTTTAGGTAACTCTGAATTATGCCCTTTAGTTGAAGAATTTGCTGCGATCACTAATATGCCTGATGTTCTTCCCCCAGCTATGCCTTATGTGAGAGATGATTTTAGGGATCAGTACAAGAAATTCTTGAGTTCGTCATATGTAGAAGCCAAAAGCATGGTTCTTGGTGTCGATGTGGACTTGGTTCAACTCTGCGAAAAATTTGCTATTTCTTCTGACAAGAACGCAATATTCAAGCGTTGTCGCCGTCAGGCTTTTGTACTTTGCCTGTTGAACTGCCTATTGTTTGCTAATGCAGAATCTTCTAACTTGGGCAGAGCCTCGTTGCTGCGAGTGGTTAATCAAATGGTTGAAGGGCATTCTCCTTTGCATCTGGTTGTAGGGGAAACTATTATTGGGCTCGACAGGCTGAAAATTTCTCCTCACGAAGCTTTTTCTGGCAGCCCCCTGCTGCTTCAAATTTGGTTATGTGAGCATCTGAGGCTAATAGAATCACCAGATAATATGATAGCTCGTGTTCCTCGGGTTTGGTCAAAGAAAACCTATACCGCTGCTAGCTTCTTGGTTAGGAAAAGGCTATATTCTGAAAAGTCCCTTGCTGAATGGGATGCCTTTTTCCATGCGAGACCTGTTATCCGTTGGCATGTGTCTTGGTGGAACTTGACCTCCTTAGTGGCTTGTGACAATTTGGTTCCTCATACTACCATACTGGGTTTGTACAGGACTACTTTCTTCTTCCCCTCCAGGGTCATGAGGCAATATGGGTTGAAGCAGGTTAATCCTCGTCAGGAAACTACGAGACCAACTATCGTAGCTTTGACCACTGAGTTTGCTACGGATTGGGGAAAGTACTGGCGTAGCCGGGACCGCTGGATTGTATCTCGGGTGATTGCCCCCAACTCAAGTTTCTGAGACCTATCTAAACTGGCTTTCCTGCGGTGATGGAGAAGCGAGACGAGCCCTTCGTCATGAGGAGTGGGACCAGCTAAAGCCTAAGTATGACTCAAAAACAGGATGTAAGAAAAGAAAGGAAGGGCCTCATATGGGAGGCTATCATGTACTGAAAAGAGGCAAGCCCCCAGCTCAAGAGAGCGATCATAGGTCGTCCTCAAGCCAAGATCTTTCAAAGAAGAACTCTTCAACAAAGCCTTCTAAAGGGAAGAAGGATTAAAGTAGTTTTCCAGGAAAGCAAGTCTAGTTTTGAAAAAAAAGTAATAATAATAATTTGTTTAGCTTAAACCCTCACAGTTGCATTATTATTATTATTTTTTTTGTGACCTTAGGAAGTTTAATTCTTGCAATGTAAACTTATTCGTGCAGTTTGAATAAAGATTATCCCTTTTGCATGAGTTTGAAAGGAATTTTGGATTGATTTTAGCCGGGCCCCTTAAAAGGGTTACCTACGTATTCGTGGAATCAGGCCAACGTAGTTCGCTCAAGTTGTGAACGTCTTTTTTTATTTTTTTTTTATTTTTATTTTTTATTTTTTATATTTAGACGTAGCACTTCTTTAGTTGATCCATATTGGTGAGCTGACTGAACTCGAAGCCATCAATATCCATGAGCCTGACTGCACCTCCTGGTAGAATGTCTTTGATGATGAATGGGCCGGACCAGTTGGGTCGAAATTTGTCTCTGGGGTCGGTAACTGGGGCACGTAATTCTTTCCAGACTAAATCCCCTTCCTTTGAATTTCAAGGTCTAACCTTTTTGTTGAATGCTCTTGCCATGCGCTGTTGGTACATGTGGGAATGGTCTAGGGCCCGTAGGCGTCTTTCATCCGTGAACATGAGCTCTTCGTAGCGGGCTTGTAACCATTGGGTTTCAGGAATTTCTCCTTCTAAGGCTATGCGCATGGAGGGTAATTGGACTTCTATGGGTAGAAGTGCTTCCATTCCATAGACTAGGGAATAAGGTGTTGCTCCCGTAGAGGATCATATGGATGTCCTATATCCCCAAAGGGAAAATGGGAGTTTGATGGGCCAATCTTTGTAGTTTTCTATCATCTTTTCAATGATAGTCTTGAGGTTTTTGTTGGCGGCTTCTACTGCGCCGTTGGATTGGGGACGGTAAGGTGATGATTTGTGGTGCTGGATTTTGTAGTTTTTGAGGAGGGTGGCTATCTCGGCTTTGAAGGGGGATCCATGGTCACTGATGATTTCATGCGGAACGCTGTATCGGCAAATGATGTTGTTCCTTATGAATTTGGACACTTGTTTGGAGGTAAGGACGACATAGGATTGGGCTTCGACCCATTTGGTAAAATAGTCTATGGCTACTAGGATGTATTCATGTCCTCCCGAGCCCTTTGTGGTGATCTTACCAATGATATCTATTCCCCATGCGGAAAATGGCCAAGGGGATGTGAAGTTGTGGAGCATTGAGGGTGGCATATGCTGCAGGTTGGCATATATCTGACACTTCTTGCACTTCTTGACATAGTCGTAGCAATCCCTTTCCGTAGTAGTCCAGTAGTATCCCAACCGTAGGACCTTTCTAGAGAGCATTCGACCATTCATGTGTGGCCCGCACACACCATTGTGTACCTCGTCCAGAATCTCTGCGGCTTCTTCGGAATTCACGCATCTAAGGTTGACCCCGTTGTGGAACTTTTTGTACAGAACCCCCTTGTATTCTATGTATTGCGCCGCTAAGAGACGGATGGCCCGTTGAGCTCTTAGTGGTGCATCTTGAGGGTATATTCCTTTGGTGATGTAGTTGAAGACGTCTTGGTGTCAAGGATCCTCCAAAGTCATTTCTGTATCGAGGTTGTTGCAAAAGGCTGGCTCGCTTCTTCTTTGTGGAGCGGCATTGTTGAGAGAGTTCAGCCACTCAAATTCCTGTAAAAGTGAAAATCAGCATTCTTTCTTTGCAAAGTTTACTTACATTGCTTAAATTGATTAGTTAATGATTTGTGCAACTTTTTATTCATTGGATTTATCAATAGCCAAACAAGGAAAGAAATGAGCAAGAGAAATTTTTATTGATTTGCAAAAAGAGATAAGCACACATGACTTTAGAGAAGAGGGTCTCTAATTCCCGTCAAAAAGAAACTAGACTTAGAAATAAAAGTAAAAACGGGAACACCCCCTATTCAAGACTCAACCTAAGGATTTAGCTAGGACCCTAACTTGACAACACTTGGGGACTCAGACTCGATTCCTCTAGCTTCTGCGGGTAAGCAATTAATTCCAGGCTTCCTCTTCTTCCTTTAGAGGCGGCGGAACTTCCCCACTATCTATGATCTTCTGTATATCATCCTTCAGGCGAATGCAATCATCCGTGTAGTGGCCAAAGGTCTGGTGAAAGCGGCAGTAGAAGTCTTGGTCTTTGTTCATCTCTGGGAGGTTGTCCGCGGGGATCATGGGTTTAAGGTCTCCTCTCCATATGAGGGTATTCATGACGTTGCCGATGGGGATGTTTAGTTGTGTATACTGTTTTTGGTCGAAGCGGCGCCATCCTTTTATAGCCCAGGAACTAGGTGACCACATGGTTCCTCGATCAATGAAGGTGGTGATTACCCTTTTCAAACGCTTGCATTGATTGGTATGATGCCCATTGGCTTCACAATACTTGCACCGAAGATAGGGGTTTCCGTCCCTAGGAAGCATGCGAGGGGTAGGCCTCCTTGGATGGGCATATCCATACTTGACCATCTTGCTAAACATTTCGTCTTGTTGGAAGCAAGCCTCCCCTTTGGCCAGAATAATGTTGCATTCTGTAGGTTTTTCCCACAAGGTGATTTTTCCTTTCATTTGCTGGATCGCGCGGTGGTGATGTGCCACGTAGATGGACATCCCCTCGATGGTTTCTTTTATTTCTTCGAACTCATCAGGTTCTCCTATTTCTTCAGAAGGATAGGTCTCGAATTCCCGAGAACTGTTTGAGTTGTGAGATTTGGTGTCTTCCTCTATGAGGGCTACTTCTTCAGGAGAGAATCCCCAAAGGTCAATATCCTCGCTATCATATTCTATTTTCAAGACAGGAGTCTTGTCAATAGTTTCTTTGATAGGGTTGGCCTCGATTTCCACAATTTCTCCCTCTAACATCATCTTGACTTTCTGGTGAAGGGTAGAGGCTACAGCATTTAAACCATGGAGCCAAGGTCGCCCTAATAACAAGTTGAAAGTGGCCGGAATATCCATCACATAAAACTGGACCATTTTCTCTATAGCCCCAGAGGTAACATTCATAGTTATGGTGCCGAGCACCTTTCGACTGGAGTTATCATAACCGCGCAGACCTTGTGCTGAGTGAGCCAAATTCTTGATATCAATGCCCAGTTTTGCGGCGGTTCTCAACGGGCATACATTCACGGCAGATCCATTGTCCACTAGGGTCATAGGTACATACTTGCCCATGGCAAATACAGTCACGTACAAAGCATTAATGTGTGAGGACCCTTCGGGGGGTAGTTCATTGTCGGAGAAGGTAATGGTCGGTTGAGTTTTATCTCCTATCAAGAAACTGACCAATTCGTCAGGCCTCATATCTGGTGATACCGAAACTTTTGACAAGGCTTCCAAAATGGCCTGGCGATGTTCGTAGAACGAGGCTAAGAGTTGCCAAATGGAGATATCGGCTTTGATTATCTTAAGCTGCCCTGTGATGGGAGATTCTTTGTCTTTCGCGGGAGCTTCTTCCACTTCTTCTTCAGCTGGAGGTTGGATCCTGTCATTGTAGATGTTTGGTGGCTTATAGTGACGACCGGAATGTGTCAAGTGGGCCACTCCTATGGGTGATCTGGTTTGGACCTCCCATACATCTTCCTCATCACTGTCCCATATTCCGGCAATCTCGAGTCCCAAGGCATCTTCAACACTAATATGTAGGATTGCACCTAAAGGGTTGTTTGAGTTGCTGGGTGCTTAACCCGGTTTTGGTAAGGGTATGGTACCGTTCTCAATACTATCTTGGATAGCATGTTTAAGAGCCCAACAGTTGTCGGTGTCGTGCCCTTTTCCTTGATGGTACTTGCGGTATTCCCCCTCTTTCCTGCTGCGACTCTTAGCAGATGGTTCTGGAGTAGGTCCGATGGGTTGCAGTAGATTATTTTTGATCATTCTTTCAAGAGCATGTGACAGAGTCATTCCAAGAGGGGTGAATTCTCTTGGTGTCTTTCTTTCAGCAAAGGTATTCACAGCAGCTACCTCATTAACTGAGCACCAAAGGAGGCCTCAGCAGTTATCCTCTTGTCTCTCCCGTAAGTGAAGGTCTTAGGGGTGACTTGGTCCTTGTTCTTATTGAGATCATCTTCAATGAGGATGCCAACATCATAGAGACGCTGGTATGAATCGATGGCCTGATATTGAAGGTGACTCTTATAGGTTGGTTGCAGGTTCTTAATGAAATGTCTGATTTGTTCAGTTTCAGAAGGCCTTTCCACCATTTCTGCTATCTTGGATTTCCATCGACGGAAAAATTTAGTGAATCCCTCATTCCTCTCTTGAGTGGTAATTTCAAGCTCCCTCAAAGTTATGGGGAGAGTAGCGTTGTCCTTGTATCGATCCAGGAAGACCGTGGTAAAATCAGACCAAGTTGGGTAGCTTTCCAGATCTAGGGAGTAGAACCATCGTCGAGCATGTGTATCAAGGGTCTGGGGAAACAGATGGGCATAGAGTTTCTTGTTGATTCCCCTTAGAGCCATAGCGGTAGTGAAGGATTTCAGGTGGTCCTGTGGGTTGTCGACTCCCGTGAAGGTGGGTACTTCAGGCATAGAGAACTTGGCCGGAAGCTTACCCTTGATCTTAGTGTCAAACTTTCCTACATTGGCACTATAGTTGGGGATCAGGCCGCTACTCTTGAGCACAGAGGTGATCTTAGCCAGCATGGCATCTGACTCATCTTCCTCAGAGTCGGAATCGGAAGGGATCCTTGACTCTTCTTCTCCTTTCCTCTCTATATCTTCAACCTTGAGTCGTACCCTTTCTAGCTCGCTCATGAGCTCATCCAGTCTCTCATCAGTAGTGTTTGGCATTGCGAAGTCGGGAGGGGTGATAGGTGTGGAGAAAAAGATATGTAGTGATGGTGAATTTATTGATGGCGAGGCTGTTTGTGGTGGAGGTAAACGAGAACCTGGTGGTGTCGACGGCTGCAGACGAACCAGCCTTGTCGAAGGCCGAGCCAAACTTTTCTCAAGGTTTCCTTTCTTCTTCGGACCCCCTATCCTGAATAGGAAGCATGGAGCGCTTAGTAACATGAAAAAGACTATGAGACTCTCATCTAAGAAAAAGTTAACCCACACATAGACAAACACATTGTCCTAAAAAAAAGAAAAGTCCTTAAGCCTAAATGCCCGAATATTTCCCTAATATCCAAGAAAAATAAAGTCAATGAACGAAAATAAGAAAAATAGAAAAAAGATGGACTATCCTATTTTTTTTTTTCTAGACTCAAAGAAAATGGAAAATGGGATAAAGTAAAATAAAAAAGAATTTCGGTCTTTATATATTTTTTTCGATTTTTTTTTTTACCGATTTTTTTTTTGATTTTTGATTTTCGATTTTTTTTTTTTTTTTTTTGACCAAATCTGAATTACACCAAAAGAATAAAAAAGAAAATAAAGAAATGGAAAAAAAGGAGAGGGGAAACTGAAAGACTAACTTTTTTTTTTCTACTAAAAAGATCCTAGAAGATTGTTCAATGACTTTTTAGAATATATCATCGGGAAAATGATGGGTGTTCATTGGATTTGAATTATCGCACCATCTTCGGGCATTAGGAACTAGGTAAAAATAAAAGAAAAGGCTCCTAACACGTAGGTACATGTTGGCACATAATCACGATATTCATGAATTCAGGCAAGCATTACAACGACATAATTACAGGAAAACATGCGATCAGACGGACATTACAACAACACATGCACAACAAGCAAGCGGATGCAAGAATGTGGGTTAGAGGCTTTTGGCTCTTGTGAGGTTACCACGACAAATTACAATTTCCGTTCGGCGGATGGTCGACACATCGATTGTAATTCTTTTCATCAACAAGGATTGATGAGTCATGGGTGAGGAAGCGTCGATTTGCACGATAGGACAACTATATATTCCTTTAGATATACGGGTTGTCTACGAGTTGCAACACAAACTTCCTCGAGGGTCGATAAGGGTCAAAAATTGTGCCAAAGCACATGCAAATGATGCAAAAATATGGAACATGTTATTAAACAATTAAGCAAACTTGATTTTCGAGTCTCACCCTCTTAAATAAATCCCCAGTGAAGTCGCCACTGTAAGGGCCCGGGATTTTCGTCCAATCCTTTTTACATAAATGTATTGGTTTCCACGGAGTGCGTCCTTATAGAAAATTTGTAAGTTTGGGGTTTAGATAAGTTCAATGGGACCATCGAGTTAGAAAGGATTTTGTAAAGATATGAATTGAATAGAAACCATGAAAGAGGTCACAAATGTGCTATCGGCATTTTATCGAAGGGACAAACAAAAGGGACAACCCAATAGCGCGAAAAGTGAACTACTCATGTTTTTAGAAAGACTCCTCCTCATATAGAAAATATGAGTACCCAAAAATAATAGGTTCGGGGGCGAAGGTACGAGGTGGGAAGGTGTTAGGCACCCAACTCGCCCGTATTATGACGGCCTCTACTAACTCAAGTGTGCTTAATAATTTAAAGACATAATTCCCATGCAAAACCGGATTAACAACCTAGACTTAGACTATTAATTGGTTCATCACAAGCATCCCAACATTTATTATTAACCCTTATTTAGACATGCATTCGGTTTGACAAGTTGAGCAACACAACGACTATACAGACAATATTTAGGAAGCAATAAAACGCTATTCTAGCATGATATCTACATTATGACTACTAGAAAATAAACAATTAGGAAATTAATTTAATTTGAGCCCTCAGGAATTTGTATATTTGACAAGAATAGTAAAAATACATCTCAAGTTTGGAAGAAAGAGGGGGAAGCTCAGAGTCAATACTACTGAAAATAGAGGTTGTCAACTGTAGACTATGTGTTTTGAAATGAGGGTGGAGAGTCGTATTTATAGGCGCAGGAAGTGGGGTTGGACGGCTGAAAAGGAGCCGAAATTTGGATTTGGGCCGAAAAAAGAGTTAGGCCAGAAGCAGGGTTAACGCTATCCGTTTTTATTTTATGGAGGAATTTTTACTATTCCAAAAAATGTGAAAAGACCGTTTTACCCTTGAACGGTAAAAGACGATTTTACCCCTAAATCGCAACTTGGCAATCGGGAGTCGGAAATAGGCATGAGACGTGTCGTCGGAAAGCTCTTGAACGGGGCTTTTGAATGAAATGGAATGAAGGAGTGTTTGGAGGAAAAACCTGAGACCTTATCTTAACTATTAAAGCAAAAATAGCAGTTCAAGTTTATAAATTACTCCTTTCATCATCGGGCTTTTGCGGAGAAATCTGAAGACGCCTTTTTGGCGTCTACACCCCATATTATGCTCTTTTGCGATCAAATATTCTTGCTCAAGATCCTCTGCCCTCTCTCAGCTGTACCTACCAGCTTGTTATTCAAGATGAACGGGTCAGAACGTCTTCGGCTCTGCCCGAGGAGAAGTCCAATGTTGTTGGATTTTCTGTGCAAACTAGTGGGCGCACACGAGGCAAAATAGAGAAACCTGATAAATCACGTCTATCCTGCACCTACTGTAAGAAGACTGGCCACGAAGTAACTAATTGCTTCAAAATTCATGGATATCCAGAATGGTGGGAGGATCGTGTGAAGTCTGACAGCGGATCAGGTATGACCAAACTAATGATTGATCGTAACCAACAATCAATGACCTCTTGTTCTTCTCTTGCGACAGGACGTGGTCAGGGGGGTCCGTGCGAATGCTGCAGTTGTTTCAGAACCAACTGGAACACCATCTGCAGAATTATTTTCCGCTGATCAATGGAAGGCGCTTGCAAGTGTCTTTGGTAATATGACTGTTTCCGGTAATCATTTGAGTGGTAAGATTAATGGTCACTCTTGGATTATTGATACAGGTGCATCTAATCATGTTACTGGTAATCTTTCTCTATTGTTCGATGTGAAAGACATCCTATGTCTCGTTGGTCTCCCTGATGGAAAGAAAGTGGTTGCAACAAAGAAAGGATCAGTGTGATTGTCGGATGCTATGACTCTCACTCATGTTCTTTATTTCCCTCTCTTAAATTGCAGCCTATTGTCCGTTTCACAATTGTGTGATGATTTGAATAGTATTGTCATTTTTAATCGATATGTGTGTGCTATACAGGACCAAACGAGGAAAATGATTGGAACGGGAAGTAAGCAAGATGGACTCTACTACTTTAAGGGACCACATACAGTGCAGGCAGTCACTATGGACGCGGACGCTTCTTCTTTGGCTCTTTGGCATGTTAGGATAGGGCATCCTTCAGAAAAAGTAGTAAAATTGCTCCCTCCCGTTTGTAATTCTAAAAGTAGTTTGAATAAAGCCTGTGAAATGTGTTTTAGAGCTAAACATTCCAGAGAAAAATTCCCTTTGAGTGAGAATAAAGATAGTCGAATTTTTGAACTAATTCATATTGATTTGTGGGGCGGCTATCGTCATACATCTTCTTGTGATGCTAGATATTTTTTTTGTAGACGATTTTTCTCGGGTTGTGTGGGTTTATTTGATGGATGATAAAACAAAGGTCTTTTCTAAATATATGTCCTTTGTTGCTATGGTTGAGCGAAAATTCTATCAAACCATAAAAATTGTTCGGAATGATAATGGAACGGAGTTCCGGTGTTTGCTTGGTTATTTTACTGCTTGTGGTATCTTATTTCAAACCTCATGCACTGGGACACCACAACAAAATGGGAGAGTTGAAAGGAAACACAAACACATACTAAATGTTGCCCGCGCCTTGCGCTTCTAAGCCAATTTGCCTATTTATTTTTTGGGGGGGAGTGTTTTGACCGCTGCCCATTTAATCAATAGAACTCCTTCCATTATCCTTGACAATCACACTCCTTTTGAAATTTCTTTTGGTTATTCTCCATCTTATGATGCCATTCGAGTGTTTGGGTCGCTATGTTTTGCCCACAACCAAAAGACAAAGGGGGATAAATTTGCGAGTCGTAGCCGTAAATGCATATTTGTTGGGTATCCTTTTGGTCAAAAGGGATGGAGGCTTTATGATCTTGATAAATATGAGTTCTTTGTGTCAAGAGACGTAAAATTCTTCGAAGAGATTTTTCCCCTTTGTTGACACGGAAGCTAGCAATATTAGGCCAACGGATCACTTTGATATGGATGTGGATATTGATTTAGACTTTGCGGAATTTTTGGATGACTCCACTGTTGCTACTGTTCCTAATACCAGGGATCCAACTGATGAGAGTCTAGATATGCCTCTTGTCCCCAATGAACCAAATTCCTCTGCCACTGTCAACACTGAGTCTGACCAAACCACAAGTCAGGCAAGCCCAACAGAAATAGAACACTCTAGTGTTGTAGACGACTCTGTCCACACTGGGTCTGACCATACTGAAGAACATGCAGGCTTAAATGATCAAGGTTCCGAGAAAGTTTTGGGTCGTGGAAAGCGCACTAAAACTCCTTCAGTGCTCCTCAAAGATTTTGTTACTCACAACGTGGTTAAAGAGAGTCCATCGAACACTGCTACTTCCCCTCCACAGCATACCTCAGGTACTCCTTTTCTTATAGCACACTATATTAATTGTGACAGTTTTTCTATGCCATATCGCAAGTTCCTTGCAGCTGTAATTACAGGAGATGAACATGGTCTTTTAAGGAGGCCTTGAAAGATGATGGGTGGAATAAGGCTATGCAAGAGGAAATTAAAGCCTTAGAGGATAATGATACTTGGACTCTCGAACCGCTTCCACCTGGCAAGCGTGCACTAGGCAATCAATGGGTTTATAAGAGGAAATACCTCTCCAATGGAGATCTTGAGCGGTTAATAGCTCGCTTGGTTATTTTTGGAAATCATCAAATCGAAGGCTTGGATTACTCTGAGACCTTTGCTCCCGTGGCCAAAATGGCAACCATTTGTGCCTTCTTAGCTATTGCCACTTCCAAGAATTGGGAACTTCACCAAACGGATGTCCACAATGTCTTTCTCCATGGTGATCTTGATGAGGAAGTTTATATGAAATTGCCTCCTGGCTTCACGTCAGTGGAGCCAAATCTGGTATGTCGTCTTCGCAAATCTTTATATGGCTTAAAACAGACACCCCGTTGTTGGTTTGCAAAACTGGTAACTGCTTTGAAAGGATATGGCTTTCTTCAGTCTTACTCAGATTACTCTCTATTTACTTACACTAAAGATGACGTGCATCTCAATGTCTTGGTATATGTTGATGATTTAATTATTTCTGGCAATAATTCTGTTGCTTTTAGTACTTTCAAGGCCTATTTGGGTGACTATTTTCATATGAAAGACCTTGGTCAACTTAAATATTTTCTGGGTATTGAGGTAGCTCGGAGTACAGCTGACTTATTCCTTTATCAAAGAAAGTATACTCTTGACATTATTACTGAGGTCGGTGTCTTAGGGGCAAAACCAGCAGATACTCCTATTGAGCAAAATCCCAAGTTAGGCCATGCCATTGGTGCCAAACTTGATGATCCGGAATCCTATCAGCGCCTTGTAGGTCATCTTGTGTATTTATCTGTCACACGACCTGATTGGCATATTTGGTTCATCTTTTATCTCAATTTATGCAAGATCCTCACCAAGAGCATGGGAGGCCGCTCTACGGGTTGTGCGTTATTTGAAGAGAACTCCAGGTCAAGGTATTTTATTGCGAGCTGACAGTGACTTATCTTTAAATGGATGGTGTGACTTGGATTGGGCTGCCTGCCCCCTCACAGGGCGATCCTGAACGGGTTGGCTGGTGTTTCTTGGTCAATCACCTATCTCATAGAAAACAAAGAAGCAAACTATTGTCTCAAAGTCTTCCGCTGAAGCAGAATATCGCTCCATGGCTGGCATCACTTGTGAGGTAAAGTGGTTGAAAGGTTTGTTATTAAGTTTGGGTGTTCATCATCCCAAAGCTATACCATTGTTTTGTGATAGCCAATTGGCTTTACATATTGCTCGCAATCCTGTTTATCATGAACGCACGAAGCATATTGAAGTTGATTGTCACTTTGTTCGTGATGCTATTACCGAAGATCTAATTGCTCCATCGTATGTTCCTACGACAGTGCAATTGGCTGACTTATTTACAAAGGCTCTCGGCAGGAAGCAGTTTGATCTATTACTCAGCAAGTTGGGCATCGTGAACCCCCATGCTCCAACTTGAGGGGGATGTTACGAGATCTTACCGAGATTTCAGGCATGACTTATGGAAAGTTCGGTTGCCCCTGAAATATGGCAAGTTATCATAGAGTTTGATATTGTTTAGGATTGTTTCCATATACAAATTTTTTTCACATTCTAAAAGATATGTATAGATACTAGGGCTGTATATATACACTCGGTGATAATCAATACAAACATAAGCTTTTCTGTCTCAATCTTGTCAGTAACTTAGTTACTGAATAGTGAATATTGGCAACTTAGTTACTGAACATTAAATACTGGTGAAGGGAAGTTAGTTTATTAGAATATCTTTCCGTAGAATTAGTTTTACATTGGGTACCTAATCGGTTCCGGTTCCGAAAAGTTAGGAATCGAAATTGGAATTGGTTGGTACCGGTTCCCATTTTTGGGAATTGGAATTGAATCCATCAAACCGATTTTCGTTCCGTATCCATCGGTTCCAATAATGGGTACCCGGAATTTCTGCTCACCCGTAGTTTCAATGTCCAATTCAACTGACTTCATTTTTTTTTTTTTGGAAAAGGCAAGATAACCAGGTAACCAAGGAGGTTAACCTAAGGCGTCATGTACCAATAAATTGGCGAGGGGCTAGTTAAAAGGAGATGACCAAGTAAGTAAATGATTACAGTTATGACCAAAATTAGCCATATAGTCCGCTACGACATTTGCTTCCCTAAAGCAGTGAAGAACTTCTACTCTATCAAAATGATGAAGATATTTCTTTGTATCAATGATCACATTTTCTATTTCCCAAGTGATATGTCATTCTGCTCCAATAGTCTTGATGACTGCCAAGTTACCACCTTCAATAGTAATTTTTTTGTAACCTATGAAGCGCGCTAGTCTAACCCTTCTCTTAATCAAATAGCTTCTGCCATAAGAATTGAGCTAGTACCACAAGGTGTTGCACCCAAGAGAGTAGCTTTTTTCCCATTTCATCTCATACTACAAAACCAAACCTTATCATTATTAATTTAGAACCAACCAATTCAACTGGATGAGTAATATTCCTCTTTTTCCCTAAAGTTTGCAAATCTTTTTATTTTTAAGTGTCTCAAAATATTGCAAGTCAACCCAATAAATATGCATTTGAATTTCAAATATACCAACAAATTTAATTGGTATACAAACAAGAAATTAGTTTAAGTGTCTAATTCAACTGACTGGGTAATAAGTGGGAATTTGACAAGCAAAAAAAGATTAATGTAGGAATTTATCACCTTATCAAATTTGTTGTGTCTATTAAATTAGCCCCTTTCAATTGTCACTGTCCCTGAACATTATGATGTACAGGGTAGATCTGGGCAAATGGGAGGGTTCCCTATAATCGACCCGACCCACTTTCCATTGAGTCATAACCCGTTACAACTATAAATAGGTAGGTCAAAATGGGTGAAAAAATTAAATATTTAATTAAAAAATCTCTTTTAAAAATTAAATGGGGCAAAATAGATCGGCCCGATCCATAACTTGTCCGGATCCGCCCACAAACATGTTTGGCCTGCCCCAACTTGACCCATTTATAAAATGGACCGACCCGACCTGTATCGTTGTCGAGGCCTAGTCTAGGGACATTTAAATAACATAAGTTTTTTAAATTTCTTTGGCTTGATCCGAGATTAAATTGCATGAGATAAATTCACCGACGAATTAATAGGTTTGGTTCAAGATAAGTATTTTTTTTTTGGGATTGGTAGTGGGGGTTTCAAAGGAAATCTTGTTCTAGATAGGGATTCTTAAGTTCTCTTTTGTTTTGGTGGTAGGAGAATCTGGTTCTAGAGAGGAAAAATTCCAACCACGATTAAAATGGTAGAACGAATCAACATCAATACTAACATTACATTACCCCAATGCCGCAAGAAAGCCTCCTGCTTCGGCACGATAAGAAGGGTCAGTTGTATACAACCTTATATCAGTAATAAGAGAGAGGATGTTTCCGTTTGACCCTTGATCCGAAACGTGACAAGTATGAGAAACTTCACAATAAATAAGAAGGCATTCCATTTTATGAGCCAGGATTGCTAAATGTAAACTCCAAATTACTTAACGCAAATAATTTTACCCAAAATACCCATTACATAATACAACCCTACTCTGATCTCTCCCACTTCCCCTCCCTCCTTCTCTTTTACTTTGCAATATATAGAAATCTAGTTTGTTCCATTGACAACATCATTAAAGTTTAAACATCATTATTCACAATTTTCTGATGCAAGACAAAGCTCTTTAATGAAATCAAATCATGTTTGTCGGCTAAATCGTCGTTGTGGATGGTAAAAGGGATTTGATTTGTTCCGTGCATAAATTACTCTATTGCAAAGTTAAGAGTAATATCTAGGAAAAATAAAAAAACATTGCGGCAACCAATAAGGAAAATTTACCCTATTCCTAGCATGTGAACTTGGGAAGACTGGAGACGATTTTGCCGCCGCCATTGTTTGTATATGTTTATTTGGAGGAGGAGAAATCTGCTATGATGGAATGTAAATCACCAAAGGGCAATGGAATTTAAGCGTCTAATCTTTATATCATGATTTCGTCTTCTCATGCTTGATGAACCATTATTGTGCTTGCAAAGTTATGCGGTGGGATGGTATTGAGCAAAGACAAAGGTAAATGGAAAGTAAATTATGTCCCTTAACTATCATTAATTGTAAGTACGACTAGTTTTGAACCCTTTTATGTCAAATTTATTTCTTATTTGCAACCAAAACTAAAAACATGGTACGTGGTAATGTAATACGATGAACATAGGCAAGACAAAAGAGGAATCACATAGGTAAAAGAACAAGTGCTGAAAGTTGTGTTTTTATTAAAAAGGGTGTTTTGGGAAATATTTTGACAAAAATATTTGCGTCCAGCAATTTCAGGTTTACGTTAAGCAGTTCCCTTTTCTTAGTCCATCATATTCCAAAGCCAAAAATAGTACTTTCTCCACTCCAAAATGAGCTTCACATTTGACTTTTTGATGTCAAACTTCATAAATTTTGACCATTATTATTGATTATAGAAAAAAAAAAAAGAAAAAAAGATTTAACAGTCAAAATAAGATTATTTTTTAAATAGTATTTTCATAATATCAACTTTTTATAATTTCTATTTCTACAAATATATAATTTTCGTTATTGATGGTAAAAGTATTTTCTTGAAAACCGTGCAAAGTAAAATGGAAAACCCGTTTTGAAACATGGGGAGTGAATCTTTTGACTCCACTAAAAAATAGACATGGTGATAGAACGAATCAAAAAAGTTTAACAAAAAAACATGTCATTCAAACAACAAAAGAAAATGAATATAAGAATATGATTCCCTGTCCGAACTTGATTCTCGTAAGCCTATTGGGGTTTATCCCAACTTCTAGAAATACCAATTGGAAATAGCACCGAAAGAGGGAAAAAAAGGAGAAGAAAAGAAAACATGATTAATTGGTACTCGAGGTAATGAAAAAAAAATCTCAATCAGAAAACAAAAGAAGATAAATAAGAATATGAATCCCCTTATCTCGAATGAACTTGATTCTCCTTAACCAAGTAAGACAATTTGTCATGTTATCGTTGTGTTTTATCATGCATGAAAGTTAATATTCTCTCTTGAAAAGTTTTCAACGGTGAATAGATGCACATTATCTTGGCTGGCCATTTCTTCTATATATAGGCAACTGGTAGTAAGCACTAAGGTCATCCTGCACTACACGCTTGAAGCTTAAGTCAAGGTATGCACTGATTTACGTTGCTAATTTCTCTTTTTAGTTCAATTTTTTGGGCAAAATAATACTTCCTCCGCCCCAATGAATACCTTAACGTTTGCTTTTTTAATGTCAAACTTAACAATCTTTGACTATTACTTTACAAAAACATATAATGATTCACAATATGAAAATATTTTATTAGATTCATTTTTAAAATGAAGTAGTTTCAAAATCACAGTTTTACAATTTTATATTCATATAGTTATAATTGTTTACGGTTAAAGTGATGTCTTGGAGACTGTGAAAAATTAAATTTAAAGATCTTTATGTGATGGAGTATCATTGAGACTTGAATGCATGTAGGCAATTTAACTAATTAGTTGAGAAAACCAAGCAAATTAAGATGGCTAGTGAGAAGATCAATGAGTATGAGGAGCAATTCGAGGCCCTCAACAGTGAGGAACAAGCAATTGTGGATGAGTTGTAAAGGAAGCAGAAAGCCTACTGAAGGAATCTACAACGAAAGAAGCTGTTGATGAGAATGCTGAACTCGCCGGCGTTGCTGCCGTCCAACGCTCAGTTGCTGTGGCTGGAGCCCTCATTAGTTCCACCACAAGACTAACCATTTATGATCAAAAGAAATGGGGTGGTCACTACGTGAAGAGTCCATCCAACCCCCTTGACAAGTAGGGCAGCTTTGCACATACTGCCATTTCTCAGCCGCCGTCATCTATAGCGGTAAGAACAAAAAGAACCAAGACTGTGGATGGCTCGTTGCTTGGCATGTCGCCAGGGGTAGTATTAGGAAGGTACGTAACAATTTTAATATATATACTCCCTCCATTCCAAATTCTTATTTACATTTGGTATTTTAAGGTCAAAATTTATAAAGTTTGACCAGTAATGTATGAGAAAGGATAAAGATTTACAATGTGAAAATTTTCTTGTCATATTGATCATTTCATTAGATAGTATTTTCAAAATAGAAACCGTGAAAAGTTTAAGAGAAAGAAGAATAAGGAACTAAGGTAAGTATATATAAATACAAAATACTACTACTAGCTCCTGCTCATATATCGTAATTGATCATGTAACCGTATTATTTAATATACGTGTACCTAATAATTTTCTATCTACTTGTGTGTGCCTTGTAAATGGAATGGTATGTAGGTTTATGCTGAATGTGGCCCCATACGCAAATTCAAGAAACCTATCAATTGGGTAACTGTCGAAACAAACCTGGAGAAGTCTGGTGACAAATTTACTAGTCACTGACTCCGCTACTGGCACAAAGCTGAGTATGAATGTCATCGGATCCTCCGGTAAAGCTGCAGTCACTGCAACATTTAGCGGTTAAGATAAGTAAAATGAGAAGTATAATGGAGTGAGTGGTTATATTAGCCCATCCACTCTTTATTACTAAATTTGCTATGAGGGGTTGTAAGAAAATGCATACTTTTTAAAGCTTGTATACATCGTGCATGTTAGTTCTTATCATGTACTGTATTAAAATAAGGTAAATAAAAATGTCCCTCTTTAAATTATAATTATATTTCTCTATTACATAAATTACTGATAGCTCGATCAATTATAGTATGTATTCCTCTTGCGACCTTATTGCATTTGTTTTCTCCAATAGTTATTTCAAATATCAAATGGCGGAGAAGCAAATAATAATAAATAATTATTAGAAGCATGCTATAAGACAAGGAAACAGGTCGGTGATCAAATGGCTCATAAAAGGTCATCAATGCCATTTACTTAAGTATAGGGCTGAAAACGAGTCAATGTATGCGTGAGTTGCTTGTGAAGATACTTGATCGAAACAAGTTCAATAATAAACAAGTCGAGCACGAGCACCCACTGCTCGATTCATTTAGTTTTTATATGAGTTATTATATCTTTCAACTTTGTATATTCGCGAGCGCTCGTTAACTACTTGGACAACTTTTAATCAAAACTCATATAAAACTCGTTCGATTATAAATGAGTCGAGCATGAGCACCAATATGATGCTCATCTAATAAACGAGCCTAGCACGAATACAGTAATACTCACTTCGACTCGACTTGTTTGCACCCGTACTTAAGTACTTCTCCGATGAAAATCTTCACATGTTAGAGTTCTTGATAAGATTTTATCAAAAGATATTTTAAGGTAACTAGTTAAATATGATTATCTTGACTTCTTTGGTTTAAGAAAAAAAGAGCACCCAATTAGGGCATGTTGTTTTCAACTGTTCTTCACTTGTTTTCACTTGCCCCTAATCGCCCCCAATTTGCAGTTAGACATTCCAATTGTCCTAAATTTTTTTTGGAAATAATTCGTGTTAGCATCTCCAGTTTTCATCCAGTTAATCCTGGATTTTTGCTTCACAAAGTGTTCCTCTAGTTGCAGAAGGTGCTCAAGCTTCCCAGTTGCTTCTTTCTCTTTGTTGATCAACTAAGAATCAAAAAGATTGTTTATGAGTGCAGTTTGAGCCTGTTCTACATCATTTTTAGCTGCATTAATTCTACTCCCCATTTTAGAGAAATACAGGTAAGAATTCTTCAAATTCTTATGCTTTTGTAACACTTTAAACATGAAAGAGCCTTCACCATTATACAACCAGCCCTCTCCCAGAACAGTCATAAATGACTCATGCTTTAACCATACATTAAAGAACCTGAAAGGTTTCTTACCAGTGATGTCATTCTGTTTAAAATGCACAACACAAGGGGAGTGGTCAGATAAAGTAGGCAACAAGAATTCAACTTCAACAGCAGGATATGTAGAAAACCAGGCATCAATTCCAAGAACTCGATCCAGTCTACTATATAGGTTTTTAGTAGCTTCCTGCTTGTTGCATAAAGTATACTCAGACCCTGTACTTCTAATATCCTCCAAGCCTAGTGAAGCACATAAAAGTTGTAGTTCATCACTCCCAGAGAACTTGTTACCAGCCTGTAATCTCTCTGACGCATGTAGAGCTGAGTTGAAATCTCCACCAAGGATCCAAGGAGAAGAAATAGAGCTACCATATTGAATGATATCATGCCAGCAACCCTCTCTTGCAATAACACAGTTTCTGGCATATATAGCAGTAACATTGAACGTCTCACCAGTCATAAGACTCAATAACAAGTGTAACAATACTAAGAACTTCAATAACAATAGTAAGAACAGATGGATCCCAAGCAAGCCGAATTCTACCATTGGCAGCTTGATTATGGTTACAAAAATTGGACCAATAATTTAGTAAGTGCGCAGTGACCTTACTAAGCTTAGTACTTTTGACTTTATAGTTTCAATTAATGCAGCAAAGGAGATTTTATGCTTAAGAATGAATTTCTTTACTTCCCTTTGCTTCTGGGGCTTGTTAAGGCCCCTCACATTCCAAAAGATGAGCTTCACTTGAAAGTTGAAAGGTTTGGAGGTCGACTCGCAAGGCCCTCCAAGTCCTTACGTCTTCCACGACTAATACTCACACCATGGTGACTGCAAAAATTAATAATAGGGCTCTGCAGCACCACAGAGATCCCCTATCCTGCACCAAACTCAGAGGAAGCAGGTTCAGGTTCATGATCCTGAGAGCAACAAAAGAGTTCCCTGTAAGTATAGAAGTTTGTCTCTTTTGCATCCCCTACCATCTTTGTCCCTCAACAGATGTTGACCAATCAGTGAGTTGAAAATTTATCTCCTCATTGATTTCTTCAGCTGCAGTAGCTGTACGTAGAATTCATAGTAACCCCTGCAGCTTGACTAGCAGTACCAGGTTGCTCTCATGAAGCTTGCCTAGGTCTCCAAGTAGGAGCATTCCTTTTTCTTCTAGCTCTTCTAATCTGTGTAGGTGGGTTATTTTGGGTATCAGTTGCAACAATAGTTGCATTAGTATCACATTTCTCAGTTAAATGCTCAAACTTCCTGCAAGTCTGACAGAAAGAGGGCTTCGATTACAAATGAACAGTGATATCCACATTAATAAGCAGCCGTGCAAATGAAATTCTCTCCTGTTTAGCAGTCACTCTATCAGCATGAAAGGGCTTGCCAACACAACTGCTCAATCTACTCAAAGAATCAAGAGACCATCATTGCAAAGGCAACTTTGGGAATTGAATCCACAAGGGGAGAGTACGGTAGGTTGAGGGATCCATCTTAAAATCACTAGTCCATTCCAACAAGATAAATGGCTTAGAATTAAAAGCATAAGAACCATGAGCAAGAACATCATTCATTTAGATTTCAGATGCAAGTTTAAAGATAAAATACCCTTTCTCGTAGATAACATTTAGGGGTTGTCACAAAATTTCATTGAGACGTCACAAATTTCTCCATGTGACTGAAATAAGGTGCATCTCCAAGCATAAACCCAATTAGAGAAGTCACTCATTTCTTATTTTCCTTCTCAATCTCAGTTTTCAACCGTTTAGCCACATGTTAACCATCCTTAATCACAGGTGGGATGTATCTCAGCTTCATAGCATCTGTAGCAATACGATTGGAAGCAATAGTTGCATAATTTTCATTCTCAGATGCAGAAATTACCTCAGGAATCGAGGTTGCCTCCACACGCGGCGGCGAAGTGGTCGCAGTGGATGGGGTAGGCAATGGTTGATAGAATATAATTAAATATGTAAATATTTAGTTAATTATCATTAGGCTTATTATTGTATAGTTAGGGCTATGTTTGAATTTAGGGCTAAGGCCCAGCTACACTCTTGTACACTCTCGGTATATATTGTGAATGATAATGAGGAAACCCTGACGTACGGGAAATAATTCCAATCAACATGGTATCAAAGAAAATGCTCTAAAACCCTAACTCTTCCTCAAACGGCCGCTCCAATCATCTGCTCGTCTGTATGCCGCCCTCGTTGCCGCTGACTAGCCGACTATTCCGCCGTCGACCCTGCTGCTTCCGCTGCCAGCCGACTTCTTCTCGTTCCTCACACCCACGTGTTCTTGGGTGTTGGTATCATCTCCCTTCCCCTCTCTTCGAACTCATGTCCTTCTTTCCTTCCTTTATTCCCTTGTCTTTTCCTTTATTCTTTTCTTAAGTTTCTTTTGTTTGCTTTTCATTCATAAGTTTCAATATTTTCCATGACTGTTGATGATAGCCCACCACCACCCCAAACTGACAAGCCCTATGGAATCACAAATATTAAAACCTACAACCCCCCTCACTCTTGATCTTGCTGCCTTAAATTATGATGCTTGGCGTGAATTGTTTCAAAATCATTGCATAAGTTTTCGTGTCCTTGGTCATATTGATGGCTCATCTAAACCCTTGGGTCCTAATGATATTGAATGGAAAAGATCAGATGTCAAAGTCAAATTGTGGATTTATGGTACTATAACCCAATCTTTATTACAGTTCATACTAAAAACCAAAGTCACCGCCCATACCCTTTGGCTCTCCTTGGACATGTTTTTTCGTGACAATAAGGAAGCTCGTACCCTTCAATTATCCAATGAACTTAGTAATAATGACATGGGGGATATGAATATCCATGCTATTGTAATCGCATCAAAACCATTGCCGACCTTCTTGAAAACATTGAAAATCCCATTTCCGAGCGTCAACTTATCATATACACCATAAATGATCTTTCAATCAAATTTGAATACACACACAATGTCATTCAACACCACAAGCCCTTCCCCACCCGTACTACCGTTCACCGTCCCCTCCCCCACCCGCTATTGTCCCCACTCCCCAATTCGTCCACCCCTCGCCCCAAGTCTCTTATCAATCTGCTTCCTTGTCCCCATTTCCCTCCCCCACCGCCCCTCCCCCTCCACCAAATCCCCAAATTGTAGCCACCCCTGACCCTCCAAAACCCGAGCAGCCCCGCGATAATCGAAACTACAAAGGCAAGAACAAGGGCAGTGGTCGGAATGACAACCAGACCACGCAACCCCAGCCCGCGCTCACTGCAGCAGCGCCCAGCGAACTACTGGCCTTCTCCGTTCTGGTTCCCTCCATACCCCATGCCGGAAGGGTGGCCGCCCGTGTCGCCGACCCTCCCTGCTCCACCTGCTACGGCTCCCACTGCAGTCCCTGGCCCGCCACCTCCCTACAACTGCCAGGGCCTTGTTGGGTCACCCCCCGGTGCCACATAGTTCGCGATCCACCTAACCCAGGCGGCTCCGCCAGGCCCTGCCCCCGCAGCGCCCAGCCCATACGGCCAGGTCTCGCCCCCTTGGACCTGGTTCGCAGCGGCACCCGCCGGTCCCTCGGCCCCACCAGCCGAGTCCACTAGTGCTCTTCCCCAGTTATTTACCACTTTGTCTTTGCAGGACCCTGGAGATAGTGGCTGGTACATGGATACAGGTGCAACTTCCCATTTAACGTCCCAACAAGGTAATCTAAGCACTATTTTTAATTCGAGCTTATTTAATACAGTAACTGTTGGTGACGGATCCTCAATTCCTACGACATGTATGGGCTACTCTCAACTAAACTCCCTCTCCCGCCCTCTTCACCTTCAAAATGTCCTTGTTGCTTCTCAAATAATTAAAAATCTCATCTCTGTCCATCAATTTGTCCGCGATAATTATTATCGTGTCGCTTTTGACCCTTATGACTTTTCTGTATATGATTTTCAGACTTGGACCCCACTCCTCAGATGTGATAGTACAGGAGAACTCTACCCCGTCACCACCAACACAAAATCCGGTCATCCTACCTGAAGGAATTTCTAACTACTAACATGATCGTACATGCATAATAGAAATTCGATAAACCCAGAAAAACATGTGATTACTGTAATTAAATATCAAATCAAAATCCTACCTCACTCCTTTGGTCGCTGGTTGGATGAACAGTGGTTGGGTATGGATGAACACGTCAGATGTCGTCCCTCAACTGGTATCCACACAAAGGTTCGAATCCACACGTCAGTATGCTAGTACAGTGATCCCGTTCACAACCTCCGTTCTCTCCTTAATCTACTCACACACAGTTAGGGTTTCGTGAAAACTGATTATCACGTGTAACCCTAACTGATCAGGAGTCACGATATATATAGGGAGGCAGGAGGGCTTATTAGGTTAAGTGTGTGATGGGCCTAATCCGAATTAGACCCTTCTAATAAAACGAGCCTGTTAAGTGTGCGACCCTGCTGATTTATTTAATGTGGTAGTAAGTCCAAAAATTTTTTCGGGCCCACAAACCGTAATTGGTTTCTAGCAAAACAATATGATTACCCATATTAAGTAAAGATCGATTTTCATAGTCCAACTAATAATGTAATTATTAATTCTTATTATGATTAGTTCATAGGGCAAATCCAACAATCTCCCACTTGCACTATAGCTAATCATACACCGATGATCCCTTTGTCATGTGATACCTAAATTGACCATAAGGAAGGAGTAGTGTCATCCCTATATAGTTCAATTATGACTTTCTCGATTCCGCAGCTAAACTGTTTAAAAACAAACGATTGAGTTTCAATCCATTTGAGCACGACCATGCATTTCACAGTTTAAACTCATCGAGGGGCCCACAGATATCTTACTCTTGTTATATGAGAGTGACAAATCTCATCTTGCTCACTCACATTCCTCTGCATGAATTACATCACATCATTCAGTTATCTTTACAGTCATCCGATTAAGGATTAACGTTTGACAATATCAAGATACGCTAAACATCATGTAGGAAACCATGGTGAGTTCAGGTCAAAGGATCAAATTAAAAGTTGCATATGAAAAACATTGATGACACTTATATAACAATCCTTTCAATGTTTTGAAACGGGTCGGTCCAATACAATGTTCTCTAACATTTATCCATGTGATCAATTTCATATCTCATAATTATGGCCTGTGAAACTTGGTCATCAATTAATCCACATGATAGTCTCAATAGTTATCAAATTCCCACAAATAATGATAACTGACTACGGACAATTTTAGAATAATTATATTTATAACAATAGAGTCTCACAATCAAGTCACATACTTGATGATCTACATCATATAAATTATTCATCGGGACAGTGATAAATAAATCGAACAATCTCCCACTAGGACAGAGACCAATCATTCATGAATCTAAGTCCTTGTGTAATAGTATGACGCTCATGCTTATCCTGTGGTAGAGGCTTTGTCAGCGGATCAGCAATATTCATCTCCGAGGATACTCTGCACACCTGGACATCTCCCATTTGTACAAAGCTTCGTATCAAATGGTAACGTCTGGGTATATGCCTAGTTTTCTAATGATCCCTAGGCTCCTTCGCCAGTGCAATGGCCCCATTACTGTCACAATAAAGGTCCATTGGATCCGAACTATTAGGTATCACCCCAAGTTCAATGATGAATTTTCGAACCCACATTGCTTCTTTTGCTGCTTCAGAAGCAACAATATACTCGGCTTCTGTTGTAGAATCAGCAACTGTATCTTGTTTGGAACTCTTCCAACAAACTGCTCCTCCATTCAGAATGAATACAAATCCTAACTGCGATCGGGAATCATCCTTATCCGTTTGGAAGCTTGCATCAGTGTAACCACTTACAGTGAGTTCCTCTTCACCACCATAGACAAGAAATACATCCCTAGTCCTTCTTAAGTACTTTAGGATGCTCTTGACTACGACCCAGTGACTTTCACCTGGATTAGATTGGTATCTACTCGTCATGCTCAAAGAACAAGCAACGTCAGGACGAGTACACATCATGGCATACATGATACACCCTGTAGCAGAAGCATAAGGAATTCTACTCATGCGATCTCGCTCATCTTGTGTCGAAGGACATTGAGTCTTGCTAAGAGTTATGCCATGTGACATGGGAAGATTACCTTTCTTGGAATCTTGCATGTTGAACCTTTTTGATCTATCTCTATAGATCCTTATCCCTAAGATATAGGTTGCCTCTCCCATGTCTTTCATTGAGAAACACTTTCCCAAAAAGGCATTGACTGAATGAAGTGTAGGAATATCATTTTCAATCAGTAATATGTCGTCCACATATAAGACCAAGAATACCACAACGCTCCCACTAACCTTCTTGTAAACACAAGGTTCCTCTTCGCATATAAGGAAATAAAACTCTTCGATTGCCTCATTGAAGCGAAGATTCCAACTCCTGGATGCCTGCTTCAATCCATAAATAGATCGCTGAATCTTGCATACCTTTCCTCCTGGTGATGTGATGCCCTCGGGTTGTGTCATGTAAACATCCTATTCTAGGTTTCCATTAAGGAAAGCTGTCTTCACATCTATTTGCCATATCTCATAGTCATAATATGCAGCAATGGCAAGGAGTATCCTAATGGATTTAAGCATTGCGACGGGCGAAAAGGTTTCTTCATAATTTATCCCATGAATTTGATTATAACCTTTTGCCACCAATCGTGCCTTGAATATATAAACATTACCATGCATGTCAATTTTCTTCTTGAAAACTCATTTACACTCAATGGTTTTTACGCCATCAGGTGGGTCTACCAAAGTCCATACTTTGTTTTCATACATGGAATCCATTTCAGATTTCATGGCTTGAAGCCATTTGTCGGAATCTGGGCCCATCATTGCTTCCGTGTAGGTCATAGGCTCATCATCCTCTATTAATAATATATGATGATGTTCAGTCACTAAGAAACCATATCTAATGGGTTCTCGGCGCACTCTTTCAGACCTACGAGGGGATGGTGCCACAGGTGCAGCTACTACAACATCTTGTAAACTACTTTGAGCCTCCTCAGAAATTGGAGTACTCTCCTGTGGCTCTCGAACCTCTTCGAGTTGCACTTTACTCCCACTGGTTCCTTTAGAAAGAAATTCTCTTTCTAAGAAGACACCATGTCGAGCCACAAACACTTTGTTGTCGGTGGGAAGGTAAAAGTAATATCCTTTAGTTTCTTTAGGATATCCCACAAAGAAGCATTTATCAGATTTAGGTCCAAGCTTATCAGACAGTAAACGTTTTACATAAGCTTCACAACCCCAAATCTTTAGAAAAGTCAAGCTGTGAACTTTTCCCGTCCATTTCTCATATGGTGTCTTTTCTACTGATTTTGATGGACTCCTATTAAGTGTGAACGCTGCTGTCTCAAGTGTTGGATTTGCCCTATGAACTAATCATAAGAATTAATAATCGCATTATTGTATGGACTATGGAAACCGATCTTTACTTAATATGGGTAATCGTAATGTTTTGCTAGAAACCAATTACAGTTTGTGGGCCCGAAAAGAGCTTTGGACTTACTGCCACATTAAGTAAACCAGCAGGGTCGCACACTTAAAAGGCTCGCTTTATTAGAAGGGTCTAATTCGGATTAGGCCCATTACACACTTAACCTAATCAGCCCTCCTGCCTCCCTATATATATCGTGACTTCTGATCAGTTAGGGTTATACGTGATAATCAGTTTTCACGAAATCCTAACTGTGTGTCATTAGAGTAAGGAGAGAACGGAGGTTGTGAACGGGATCGCTGTACTAGCATATTGACGTGTGGATTCGAGCCTGTGTGTGGATACCAGTTGAGGCACGACATCTGACGTGTTCATCCATACCCAACCACTGTTCATCCAACCAGCGACCAAGGAGTGAGGTAGGATTTCGATTTGATATTTAATTACAGTAATCACATGTTTTCTTGGTTAATCGAATTTCTATTATGGATGTATGATCATGTTAGTGGTTAGAAATTCCTTCAGTGGTATCAAAGTCGCTTGTGTTTTACTGTCTTCGAATATATGATATATGGTAGATATATGAGTAAGTTCGAAATCATGATATGTGTATAATACATGTTTATGTGTGATTCGTTTTATGTTTTTTTTTTAATATTTGGATCTGAGCATGTCTGTATGAATAGTTCATGTGTTTAGATTCGTATATTACAAATAGCATGTTGTTTGAATGCAAGTCGTTGTAATTCTGTATGCTACTGTTTGACGAATTCACATAGATAAACTAGGGCTAAACCGTAAAATATGGTAATACGATTAGCCTAGGGTTCACGATTAATGAAAATATGCCCCCTTGACCCCTGCATGGATCCGCTTGTTTGTGCGAATGATGTTTTATTTTTATGTCATTACAAATCTTTGATGTTTGATATATGATATCTTAGTTCACATGATGTTGAATGGTATGGTATGGTGAATAGTATGGCCCATAATTTTATTTTGGTTTTAAATACGGCTTGCATGTCGTTTATTTGAATGTAATTATTAAATATGACCTGCGTGTCGTTTCTTTGAATGTAATAATTAGATTATTACTAGCGTAGTAGTGAAACTTTTATGATATAGTTGATTGTAAAATCAAGCTCATGAAGGTCAAAGGATATCATGGAGATGACCACCCAGCTACTATATGGAAGAAGCAAAGAGTGGAGATTAGATCACCATAGCTTAGGGAGCCATACTATATCACATGTGTTATTATCTATGCTTCCGCTTATTTACTGTTGATTATATTTATTGTTATGTTTGCATGAAACTCAACTCCATATAATCAATCACATCCCTTAGTAATATTAAGTTAACTTGATGCCTTTCCAATTTAATACACCTATTAGGATTTGGTTCATTAAAATGTGTCTGCCAAAGTAGAGCATCCTTAATTACTCAAGTTTGTTAGGATGAGTAACAGTTACCCATATGTTTAAATTGGTTTACTTAATAAGGCTATCAAAACAGTTTTGGGCCTTAAGGCATAGAGTTGGGAGCCGGGACATATGATGTCATCCCAACAACTAGGAGTTGTATAAGATACAATTAGTAAAGGGTTACTTACCTAAATAACTGAGTGTAAAATGATAAGCCAAAGATTACTTGATACTTAGGAAATATGGATCTTGGCTCCACTATATTTTATAGGGATATCTGTCACATTAATATAGTGGAGTTATTTTGTTAAATTGTTAACGAAATATTTATGAAATAAGTCACTAAAATCTTTGCACATTTGTTGTAGATAATGTCAAACCCTACACCATCACACTCATTTTCACTGCGATCTATCCTTGAGAAGGACAAACTGAATGGAACCAATTTCTTGGACTTGTATCGAAACTTGAGAATTGTTCTCAAACAAGAGAAAAAGGAATATGTCCTTGAGAAACCAGTCCCCAAGAAGGCTCCTGCTACCAATGCTCCTCATGCTGAGAGGAATGCTTATCAGAAGCTCAAAGATGATTCAATTGATGTCAGTTGTCTCATGCTAGCCACCATGAATTCTGAGCTTCAGAAGCGATATGAAAGTATGGAGGCTTATGAGATGATTGAGAGCCTGAAAGGAATGTTCCAGGAGCAAGCACGAACTGAGAGGTTTAACACTGTGTCGGACTTGATTAAGTGCAAGATGGGGAAAAGAAGTTCAATTAGTCCTCATGTGATCAAGATGATTGGTTATGTTGAGTACTTGAAAAAACTGGGCTCCCCAATGGGTCACGAGTTGGCCACTGATATCATCTTAGCGTCATTGACTAATGATTATGATACTTTTGTTATGAACTATAATATGCATAATCTTAACAAGTCATTGGCTGAGCTGCATGGGATGCTTAAAACTGCTGAGCAAAACGTCAAGAAGGACCCAACTCCCAATGTTCTAATGGTTAGAAAAGGGGGCCAGTTTAAGAAACATGGTCAAGCTAAGGACAAGGAAAAGGCTATCATGAAGGGTCCGATTGTGAATCAACCCAAGAAAGCCTAAGTTCAAACCCTCGTCTGGTCCTAATGATGAAACCAAGTGCTTCTACTGCAATGAGCTTGGGCATTGGAAGAGGAATTGCAAGGAATATTTGGAGGATCTGAAGAACAACAAAGGAAGTGTTCTTTCAACTTCAGGTAAATGTTATGTTATAGAAGTAAATGTATTACTTCTTCAAATTCTACTTCTTGGGTATTAGATACCGGATGTGGTGCTCACATTTGTGCAAATGTGCAGGGACTAAAGAGAAGTAGGACTTTGGCAAAAGGAAAAGTGGACCTGCTCGTTGGAAATAGAGCAAGAGTTGCTCCGTTATCTGTAGGAACATTTTATTTAAGTTTGCCATATGGATTGGTTTTAGAACTCAATAATTGTTATTATGTACCTGCCATTAGCAGGAATATTATTTCTGTTTCCGTTTTGGACTTGGAAGATTTTGTCTTTGTGATTAAGAACAAATGTTGTTCCTTTTATAAAGATGATATATTTTATGGTAGCGGTCCAATGAAAAATGGCCTTTATGTTCTAGACCTTAAAATTCCAGTTTATAACATAACTACTAAGAGGCTCAAATCAAATGACTCTAACCCAACTTACCTTTGGCATTGTCGTCTTGGACATATAAACGAGAAACGTGTTCAAAAGCTCCATAATGATGGACTTTTAAACTCATTTGACTTTGAGTCATTTGAGACATGTGTGTCTTGTTTATTAGGGAAGATGACTAAGGCACCTTTCACTGGTCACATTGAGAGAGCAAGTGATTTATTAGGCCTCATACATACTGATGTATGCGGACCATTAAGCACAGTTGCTAGAGGAGGTTACCACTACTTCATTACCTTTACTGATGACTTCAGCAGGTATGGTTATGTCTACTTGATGAGGCATAAATCTGAATCCTTTGAAAAGTTCAGGGAGTTTCAGAATGAAGTACAAAATCATCTTGGAAAAAAGATTAAAGCCCTTCGATCAGATCGAGGAGGTGAGTATCTAAGCCAAGAGTTCGATAGTCATTTGAAAGATTGTGGAATTGTTTCACAACTCACCCCTCCAGGTACACCTCAATGGAATGGTGTATCGGAGAGGAGAAATCGAACTTTGTTAGACATGGTTCGATCAATGATGAGCCTTACTAGTCTTCCAATATCTTTTTGGGGATATGCTCTTGAGACAACCGCGTTCACGCTTAACAGGAGTCCATCAAAATCAGTAGAAAAGACACCATTTGAGAAATGGACGGAAAAGTTCCCAGCTTGACTTTTCTAAAGATTTGGGGTTGTGAAGCTTATGTAAAACGTTTACTTTCTGATAAGCTTGGACCTAAATCTGATAAATGTTTTTTTGTGGGATATCCTAAAGAAACTAAAGGATATTACTTTTACCATCCCACCGACAACAAAGTGTTTGTGGCTCTACATGCTGTCTTCTTAGAAAGAGAGTTTCTTTTTAAAGGAACCAGTGGGAGTAAAGTGCAAGTCGAAGAGGTTCGAGAGCCACAGGAGAGTACTCCAATTTCTGAGGAGACTCAAAGTAGTTTACAAGATGTTGTAGTAGCTACACCTGTGGCACCATCCCCTCGTAGGTCTGAAAGAGAGCGCCGAGAACCCATTAGATATGGTTTCTTGGTGACTGAACATCGTCATATATTATTAATAGAGGATGACAAGCCTACGACCTACACGGAAGCAATGATGGGCCCAGATTCCGACAAATGGCTTCAAGCCATGAAATCTGAAGTGGATTCCATGTATGAAAACAAAGTATGGACTTTGGTAGACCCACCTGATGGCGTAAAAACCATTGAGTGTAAATGGGTTTTCAAGAAGAAAATTGACATGCATGGGAATGTTTATATATTCAAGGCACGATTGGTGGCAAAAGGTTATAATCAAATTCATGGGATAATCTATGATGAAACCTTTTCGCCCGTCGCAATGCTTAAATCCATTAGGATACTCCTTGCCATTACTGCATATTATGACTATGAGATATGGCAGATGGATGTGAAGACGACTTTCCTTAATGGAAACCTGGAAGAGGATGTGTACATGACACAACCCGAGGGCTTCACATCACCAGGAGGAAAGGTATGCAAGCTTCAGCGATCTATTTATGGATTGAAGCAGGCATCCAGGAGTTGGAATCTTCGCTTCAATGAGGCAATCAAAGAGTTTGATTTCCTTAGATGCGAAGAAGAACCTTATGTTTACAAGAAGGTTAGTGGGAGCGCTGTGGTATTCTTGGTCTTATATGTGGACGACATATTACTGATTGGAAATGATATTCCTACACTTCAGTCAGTCAAGGCCTTTTTGGGAAAGTGTTTCTCAATGAAAGACATGGGAGAGGCAACCTATATCTTGGGGATTAGGATCTACAGAGATAGATCAAAAAGACTCTGGGCTTAAGCCAGAGTACCTATATAGATAAGGTGTTAAAAAGGTTCAACATGCAAGATTCCAAGAAAGGTAATCTTCCCATGTCACATGGCATAACTCTTAGCAAGACTCAGTGTCCTTCGACACAAGATGAGCGAGATCGCATGAGTAGAATTCCTTATGCTTCTGCTACAGGTTCTATCATGTATGCCATGATGTGTACTCGTCCTGACGTTGCTTGTGCTTTGAGCATGATGAGTAGATACCAATCTAATCCAGGTGAAAGTCACTGGGTCGCAGTCAAGAGCATCCTCAAGTACTTGAGAAGGACTAAGGATGTGTTTCTTGTCTATGGTGGTGAAGAGGAACTCACTGTAAGTGGTTACACTGATGCAAGCTTCCAAATGGATAAGGATGATTCCCGATCGCAGTCAGGATTTGTATTCATTCTGAATGGAGGAGCAGTTAGTTGGAAGAGTTCCAAACAAGATACAGTTGCTGATTCTATAACAGAAGCCGAGTATATTCCTGCTTCTGAAGCAGCAAAAGAAGCAGTGTGGATTCGAAAATTCATCATTGAACTTGGAGTGATACCTAATAGTTCGAATCCAATGGACCTTTATCGTGATATTAATGGGGCCATTGCACTGGCGAAGGAGCCTAGGGATCATCAGAAAACTAGGCATATACTAAGACGTTACCATTTGATACGAAGCTTTGTACAAATGGGAGATGTCAAGGTGTGCAGAGTATCATCGGAAATGAACATTGCTGATCCGCTGACTAAGCCTCTACCACAGGATAAGCATGAGCGTCATACTATTACACAAGGACTTAGATTCATGAATGATTGGTCTCTGTCCTAGTGGGAGGTTTATTTTGTGACTTATGTTCGATTTATTTATTGCTGTCCCAATGAATAATTTATATTATGTAGATCATCAAGTATGTGACTTGATTGTGAGACTCTATTGTTATAAATATAATTATTCTAATTGTCCGTAGTCAGTTATCATTATTTGTGGGAATTCGATAACTATTGAGACTATCATGTGGATTGATTGATGACCAAGTTTCACAGGTCATAATTATGAGATATGAAATTGATCACGTGGATAAATGTTAGAGAACATTGTATTGGACCGACCCATTTCAAAAACATTGAAAGGATTGTTATATAAGTGTCATCAATGTTTTTCATATGGAACTTTTAATTTGATCCTTTGACCTGAACTCACCATGATTTCCTACATGATGTTTAGCATATCTTGATATTATCAAACGTTAATCCTTAATCGGATGACTATAAAGATAATTGAATGATGTGTTGTAAGTCATGCGGAGGAATGTGAGTGAGCAAGATGGGATTTGTCACTCTCATATAACGGGAGTAAGATATCTGTGGGCCCCTCGATGAGTTTAAACTGTGAAATGCATGGTCGTGCTCAAATGGATTGAAAGTCAATCGTTTGTTTTAAACAGTTTAACTGCGGAATCGAGAAAGTCATAATTGAACTATATAGGGATGACACTACTCCTTCCTTGTGGTCAATTTAGGTATCACATGACAAAGGGATCATCGATGTATGATTAGCTATAGTGCAAGTGGGAGATTGTTGGATTTGCCCTATGAACTAATCATAAGAATTAATGATCGCATTATTGGTTAGACTATGGAAACCGATCTTTACTTAATATGGGTAATCGTAATGTTTTGCTAGAAACCAATTAAGGTTTGTGGGCCCGCAAAGAGTTTTGGATTTACTGCCATATTAAGTAAACCAGCAGGGCCGCACACTTAACAGGCTCGTTTTATTAGAAGGGTCTAATTCGGATTAGGCCCATTACACACTTAACCTAATCAGCTCTCCTGCCTCCCTATATATATCGTGACTTCGGATCAGTTAGGGTTACATGTGATAATCAGTTTTCACGAAATCCTAACTGTGTGTCATTAGAGTAAGGAGAGAATGGAGGTTGTGAACGGGATCGCTGTACTAGCATACTAACGTGTGGATTCGAGCCTGTGTGTGAATACCAGTTGAGGCACGACATCTGACGTGTTCATCCATACTCGACCACTGTTCATCCAACCAGTGATCAAGGTAGGATTTCGATTTGATATTTAATTACAGTAATCACATATTTTCTGGGTTAATCGAATTTCTATTATGCATGTATGATCATGTTAGTGGTTAGAAATTCCTTCATCAAGAGCATATCCCCAAAAAGATATTGGAAGACTAGTAAGGCTCATCATTGATCGAACCATGTCTAACAAAGTTCGATTTCTCCTCTCCGATACACCATTCCATTGTTGTGTACCTGGAGGGGTGAGTTGTGAAACAATTCCACAATCTTTCAAATGACTATGGAACTCTTGGCTTAGATACTCACCCCCTCGATCTGATCGAAGGGCTTTAATCTTTTTTCCAAGTTGATTTTGTACTTCATTCTGAAACTCCCTGAACTTTTCAAAGGATTCAGAGTTATGCCTCATCAAGTAGACATAACCATACCTGCTGAAGTCATCAGTAAAGGTAATAAAGGGTTTGGGGGCGAAAGTACAAGGTGGAAAGGTGTTAGGCACCCAACTCGCTCGTTTATGACGGCCTCTACTAACTCAAGTTTGCTTAATAATTTAAAGACATAATTCCCATGCAAAATCGGATCAACAGCCTAGACTTAGACTATTAATTGGTTTATCACAAGCATCACAACATTTATTTTTAACCCATTCTTAGACATGCATTCGATTGACAAGTTGGGCAGCACAACGATTATACAGACAATATTTAGGAAGCAATAAAAACGTGACTTAGCATGATATCTACATTATGACTACTTAGAAAATAAACAATTAAGCAATTAATTTAATTTGAGCCCTCAGGAATTTGTACCTGAACTGTAGGCTATATTTGGCAAGAATAGTAAAAATAGACCTCAAGTTTGGAAGAAAGAGGGGGAAGCTCAGTGTTAATACTCCTAAGAATAGAGGTTGTCAACTGTAGACTGTGTGTTTTGAACTGAGGGTGAAGGGTTGTTTATATAGGTGTGGAAAAGTAGGGTTGTACGGTCAAATTTGAGCTGAAAAATGAGACGGACTTGAAAAATGAGCCGGGCCCGAAGCGAAGTCAGCGCCGCTAGCGGCTCTGGGACTTTCCCCAGGGCCGCTGACGGCTGTCAGCAGCTAGCTGGATGACGTCATAATGACGTCATCCAGCCCATTTTCATTTTTTGGAGGATTTTAAATATTTCGAAAAACATGAAAAGACCGTTTACCCCTGAACGGTAAAAGACGGTTTTACCCTTAAATCGCAACTTGGCGACCGAGAGTCGGAATGAGGCATGAGACGTGTCGTTAGAAAGCTCTTGAACGGGGCTTCTGAATGGAATGGAATGAGGGAGTGTTTGGAGGGAAAAACCTGAGACCTTATCTCAACTATTAAAGAAAAATAGCAGTTCAAGCTTAAAAATTACTCCTTTCATCATCGGGCTTTTGCGGAGAAATCTGAAGACGCTTTTTTGGTGTCTACAGAAGCCCCCTATTTGATCGAGCTTGAGTAAAAGCGAAGATCAAAGTACTCCGAAGGCGACATGCAGGATGCTGAAGTGCACATGGTGTGTGAGAGTGTATAGTATGTATGCATATGAAGACAAACCTAAGTTGGAACACGCTCGTAGTATGCTAAGATTTCATCCTTGTGAATACAAGAGAAAACAAAGGTTATAGTAGCAGGATAGAACATCGTCCGTAGATGATCTAAACGTCTGCTGGAGACCTGTATTCAGAGTGAATGAAAAAGTTAGTAATACTTTGAGAATGATCAACGTAGAGTGCTTTGACAAACAGTGACTAAACACCGCTCGGCGGATGTCGATATTCCATCCCTATACGAGAAACAAAAAAGTCAACGAGACAACGCGATTAAAAATAATCGACCATAAAGTGGTTAGGACATATAAACAGTTTAAATGCAATAGTTTAAGCAATCATTGACTGAAACATATAAAAATAATGGACAGTATAACTGCAACAGTTTAAGCAATCATTGACCGACACAAAAAATAGTAACCTCGTAGAAGGATAATTTAACCGCAATAGCTTAAGCGATCATTGACTAATCCCAAAAATTTGTAATTCCGCAGAAGGACAGTTTAACCGCAATAGCTTAAGTGATCAGTGACTGACCCAAAATTTGTAGTTTCGCAGAAGGACAGTTTAACCGCAATACCTTAAGCGATCAGTGACTGGCCCAAATTTTGTACTTTTGTGTTGCTTACCAAGTGCCGATAAAAATTTTCAGGCTCATAAATAACTTGGGCGCTTCGGGCGGTGAGAGTCGTCGCAGTGTAGATCCGGGTTTCAGTATTTGGGACTTGCAAAAATAAATGGGTTAGTTTTACCTGTAAATAGTTGGTACCGTAAAATGGGCCAACTGTCGAATTTGAATCTGTGGGCCAGGGGCTTCGCTCCCGCGGGCTTGGTATAGATATTGCCTCAAAATGAACTATAATAACGAACTCTGGACTGGAAAAAGGGGCCATGGGTCAACAGTGGGGCCCGTGCTGCAGGTCTGCAGGGCCGCTAGCGGCGCTGGGCCTCGGTGTGAGGCCGCTAGCGACTCTAGCCAGTATCCCTAGCGGCGCTGGGCTTGAGCCAAATAAAAAGCGCTTCGGCGCTTTCTCTCTCTTCTTTTCGCGTTTTGGGTCTTCTTCCTCACCGAGCCATTGTCGAGAGAAAGTTCCTCCATTGTTGAGTGCTTCACTCCACTTGAGGTAAGTCGATTCTTGTCCGTTTGCTTTGGTTTTTGTCTTGAACTTGATTATTTTTCCGCCTAGTTGCTGAATTTTGGGTTGCATTGTTAAAGGGGTGCTTGTTTCTTGCGAATCTGAAACTTTGGTTTTCCCACTTGTAGAGAGAGAAAGTTCCATTGTGTTCCCATGGCTCCCGTAGACAAAGGGAAGCGTCCTATGAGTGACGAGGAGTATGACCGGAGCCTTTTTCGCACCGGGTTACCTTCTACCCGAGGTCCTCCAACCGGTCACGCGGATGGGGCTCGACTGTACCAGGATTCTTTTATGCGGTTGGATTGGCGCCCTCCTGGAGTTTGGAACCGCAGTGTACTGTTGCCGGATAGACGGAGTCATTTGTCTGACTTGAGGCTGGTATGTTTTCTCCTATTCTTTTTTTCTATTCAGTATATTCAAACTGAAAATAGGAACTTTTAGTGCTTTGGCACACGAACAAATTGGGACTTGTACTGGATTGGTGGTCAGCTGTATATAATTTGTGTGGAATTTATTTTAGCTATATTTGTGGTATATGGGGTATGAGAAAATTTTGTTGGTTGGCTAGGGTGTCGGGGTTTTGCTGCAGGCTCATGGGACTACTTCCCACTAGGCTATGATGTTGGGGACCTTTTCGGAGGAGGCCAGGAATTTGGTACTGGACTCGGGTCTCGCTGATTTTTTGACTGTGATACCTGCTTGTCACCCGAGGGATTCTAGGATTGTTGCCCGAGGGTTACTGGAGAGGTTTTGGGATTCTACAAACACTTTCCATACACCTGTGGGAGAGATGTTTCCTACCCCTTATCAATTTGTTGTGCTGACGGGGTTATCCATTAGAGGGCGTCGTATTCAGTACGACACGAGCTATTGGCGACGGAGTGACACCTTGTTGGATCTTTACGGGCCCGTATCCATCCACTTTGATAAGGATCGGGTTTCCTTGGCGCGGTTGTGGGAGGCCGTATCTGCGCAAGGGCTTACCGAGGAGCAGAGGGCTTGTATTTTCCTGTCTTGTTTGCTGGGGTCGACGATCTTTGCTCAAAAGAAGAACGTGTGTCAAGTCGGTTTCTTAACATGCTTGGAGGATTTGACCAAGGTGCGTGAGTACAACCTTGGTGCTGCTGCTTATGCTTCTTTGGTGAAGTGGTGCCGTCGGGCTTGTAGGCCTAAGGAGACGAGTGAGAGGACATCTATCACGGGCCCATGGAGGATACTAGAGGTAGGCTTCTTTTTTTTACTCCTCTTTTTTTGCCTATGTCTTCAATTGTGGAAATCATTTTTTGTGTTTGCTTGTGTGGCAGCTGTGGTTCTTTGAGTATTTTCCAGCTTTTGGTCCTCATCGTCCTGGTTTGAGAATGTTCCCTTTAGGTTCACGATGGGTTGGTAGGGATGCCCATCCGTTTTCCTCTCTGGAGCATTTTCGGGCCACCTTCGAGAGTCATGCTGCGTCTATGGTACGTGGTTGTTGACTTGTGAATTCCCTTTTGTTCATTCTGTGTGAATGAATTTTGAATTGGTAATCTGCAGGTGTTGTGGTCCGCTTTTAATGATGTTCCTGGGGTTCCTACCCACATTACCCTAGAGTATTTTTAGGTATCTTCTCTACGAGTGGTATTCAAGGGGCCATTCAGCTTTGTATGGTACTTAGGGGATCGTTTGACTCGGTTGGTCTATCCCTCCCTGGGTACTCATCTGGTTCCGGAGGATCCTCCTTTGACCATGTTTTACCTGTGTGGTCTGAGTGTGCGGGACCTGGGGGTCGTGATCCGTGGTAGGGCGGCGCAGGAGTTTATCGTGCCGGAGGTCGTTGGCTTAGACCAGACCGCCATGTACCTGGCCTATTGGTTGGACCGCTTGATGCCAGACCTCACTTCTGAGGTAAGAAACTTATCTGCATCTTTTAACTGTACGCGTAATATACTGACTCCTTGTGTCTTGTAGGCGGATCGTCTAGCTCCTCCGGGTCCTAGGAGGTCTCATTCCAGAGCTTCTCGGGGTCAGCCCCCAAGTGTGACCTTGCCAACCAATGAGGTGAGGTACATTGGGGAGAGTGGGGGACGCATAGTGGAGGAGTTCCCCTTCCATATTGCTGACGGAGAGGCGGTGGAGGGCTTGCCCTTGCCTGATGGTTGCACGGGGGTAAGCTTTCTTCTCTCTCTCTCTCTCTTTTATATTTGTGTTTGCTTTTGAGTGTTGACTTTATTTTGTGGCTCTCTCTCTCTCTTTTGTAGCTGAACCGGGAGCAGACCTCTCAAGTCTTCAAGATCATTCATTTGTTGAAGAAAGGCTATGGTCGAGTGATGGGCAAGGGGAAGAGTTCTCGGTCTCAGACCGTTGATGTAAGCAAACTCTCTTCTCTCTTTTTTTTATTTAGCTAAGTGAAGTGCTTAACTTAACATTTTTACTTTGATTATCTGCAGATGTCTCAGTCTTAATCTTCAGTAGGACCACGCCACTCTTCTGTTGCGAGAGCTTCCTCGGCGAGCAGACCATCTATTGCTCGTTCTCCTCCTGTGATGGTGACCAGGCCTCCTGTTGATGAGGCGCCCAAGGCTTCTGTCCCGTATGTTCCTGAGATGTTCTCTCCTGCTGATTTCCGGCCTTCTCTTGATAGGCTGCCCGTTGCTACGCCCTTGGCTGGAGGTTGGGCGAACGCCCCTGGATGGGATATGTCATAAGCTGGGCCTTCTCATCAGGATGTAGCTATGGATTTCGCCAGTTAGGCTACGGCAAACTTGTTTGCCTCGGGGTTTTCGACAGGTACCCCTATGCGAGCCCCAGCGTATGATGGACGGGACATGAGGCCTGAGAACAGCGGGCCCATATATAGCTCTTCTCTCCACTATTCGACCGGAAACTATGGTCAGGGGCCATCCATTGATAATGAGGCTGACAACAACGATTCCAGTTGAACAATGTTGGGCCACTTTTGTAAACATTGGCCTTGGAATTTCGAACTCCTGTTTTTGGTGCAACACATTTTTTTTTGATATGTATGATATGCTATGATGACTCAATTATGCCCGTCTGATCTAATTATGCAACGTGTTATGCAGTAGGCCAAAGCCATAATTTAGGGAATAATAACAATAAAAAAGAAAAAGGTAAAAAAAAATGCAAAAGAGAAAACAAAAATTACACATATTATACCCCCTAAAAAAAAGGAAAAAGAAAAAAAGAAAAGAAAAGTGAAAAAAGATAAATCTAAGAGAGTCTCGGGCTTTGTAATTCCGTGCGGGTATTAAAACTGGGCCGAAATCGGGTCGTCTGGATCAAAAGCGCGAACTGGAGCAAAAGGGAAATTCGAACCGGGCCAGGGTCAGAGCCGCTACCTGCGCCAGGCTAGGCCGCTAGCGGCGCTGACCAATGCTGCTGACGGCTCTTTTTTTAGGATTTCTGGCTTTTTCGGCCCGCGTTCCTGTCTATAAGTAGGATTTTCGGGATGCTTGATGTTGTACCACTTTTTTTTGTATACCTTAGCTCTCCCAAACTTCTCCAATTTTTTGCCAGGGTGAAATCCTTTGAAGATCTGTTCGATGCCTGGTGCAAAAATCTGACCGTAGAAGATAAGCTTGAACTAGCACCGTTTCACGTTTCTACCTTGCTTACTTTAAAACCAACCAAAATACTGTGACCCCTTCTTCGGTCTGCTTTGAATTATTGGGATCCTGACCTGCATGTTTTCCGTTTTGGTAATTCCGAACTATGCCCTTTGGTTGAGGAATTTGCTGCGATCACTAATATTCCTGATGTTCTTCCCCCAGCTGTGCCTTATGTGAGGGATGGTTTTAGGGATCAATACAGGAAATCCCTGGGTTTGTCATCTGCAGAAGCCAAAAAGATGGTGCTTGGTGTCGATGTGGACTTGGTTCAACTTTGCAAAAAGTTCGCTATTTCTTCGGAAAAAGATGTCATATTCAGGCGTTGCCGTCGACAGGCTTTTGTACTGTGTCTGTTAAACCGCCTGTTGTTTGTTAATGCAGAATCTTCCAACTTGGGTAGAGCCTCGTTGCTGCGAGTGGTTAATCAAATGGTTGAAGGACATTCTCCCTTACATCTGGTCGTAGGGGAAACCATTATTGGGCTTGACAGGTTGAAAACATCTCCCAACCAACCTTTCTCGGGCAGCCCCCTGCTGCTTCAGATCTGGTTATGTGAGCATCTGAGGTTGATAGAGTCACCAGATAATCTGATTATTCGTGTTCCTCGGACCTGGTCAAAGAAAACCTATACTGCTGCTAGCTTTCTGGTTAGGAAAAGGCTATATTCTGAAAAGTCCCTTGCTAAATGGGATGCCTTTTTTCCAAGCGGGACCTATCATCCGTTGGCATGTGCCCTGGTGGAGCTTGACTTCTTTAGTGGCTTGTGATGACTTGATCCTTCATAGTACCTTACTGGGTCTTTACAGAACCACTTTATTCTTTCCCTCTAGGGTCATGAGGCAATACGGTTTGAAGCAGGTGATCCCCTATCAGGAGACTACGAGACCAAATGTCGTAGCCTTAACCACTGAATTTGCTGCGGAGTGGGGAAAGTATTGGCATAGCCGGCATCGCTGGACTGTACCTCGGGTGATTGCCCCAACTCAGGTCTCTGAGATATACCTAAACTGGCTTTCTTGCAGTGATGGAGAAGTGAGATGAGCCCTTCGTCATGAGGAGTGGGACCAAATAAAGCCTAGATATGACTCATAAACAGGAGGCAAGAAAAGAAAGGAATTGTCTCAAATGGGAGACTATCACGTACTGAAGAGAGGCAAGCCCCCAGCTCAAGGAAGCGATCACATGTCGTCCTCAAGCCAGGGTCCTTCAAAGAAGAACTCTTCAACGATGCCTTCTAAAGGGAAGAAGGATTAAAGTAGTTTTCTAGGAAAGCAAGTCTATTTTTCAAAGGAAAATAATAATAGGAATTTGTTTAGCTTAAACCCTCATAGTTGCATTATTTCCTTAGGAAGTTTTAATTCTTGCAATGTAAGCTTATTCGTTCAGTTTGAATAAAGATTGTCCCTTTTTAGATTAGGTTGAAAGGAATTTTTGGATTGATTTTGGCCGGGCCCCTTTGAAAGAGTTACCTACGTATCCAGTGTGGAATCAGGCCTGCGTAGTTCGTTCAAATAGTGTACGTCTCTTTTTTTTCTTTTTTTTTTTTTTTAAGTTTTCAAAATTTTATTATTATTGTTTTTTAAGTTTTCGAAATTTTATTATTATTATTGTAACACTTCTTTAGTTGATCCATATTGGTGAGCTGGCTGAACTCGATACCATCAATATCCATGAGTTTGATGGCGCCTCCTGATAGGATGTATTTGATGATGAATGGTCCGGACCAGTTTGGTCGAAATTTGCCTCTGGGGTCGGTTATTGGGGCTCGTAATTCTTTCCAAACTAAGTCCCCTTCCTTTAAATTTCGAGGTCGAACCTTTTTGTTGAACGCTCTTGCCATGCGCTGTTGATACATGTGGGAATGGTCTAGGGCCCGTAGGCATCTTTCATCCGTGAACATGGGCTCTTCGTAGCGGGCTTGTAACCATTGGGTTTCAGGAATTTCACCCTCTAGGGCTATGCGCATGGATGGTAGTTGGACTTCTATGGGTAGAACAGTTTCCATTCCATAGACTAGGGAGTAAGGTGTTGCTCCCGTAGAGGATCTTATGGATGTCCTATACCCCCAAAGTGAAAATGGTAGTTTTATGGGCCAATCTTTGTAGTTTTCTATTGTGATACCCCAATATTTTCTATAATTATAATATCGATTTATAATTCATTTATGAATAGTTTCGGAGATTTAAATCGTATATTTATTTAAAGATTCGATTTACTCAAATTAAGTCATAATAATATAATTATTATTATAGGAATTTCGGGATTTGTAATTATCAAATTGAGGGATTTAGTTAAAATGGTTTTGTATATGAATAAGGCTTATTCATATTGTTTTAATTGGTTTTAATTAGCATTTAATTAGTTTTAATTGTTTTTAATTAGCAATTAAATCAGAAAATATTCCTAATTCAAGTAGGGTTTGACTTTCCTTGACTAAGCACCTATATAAGCTAAGAGATGGGTCAGTTGATCAGTTTACAAAACTGAGCCAAAAGCCCCAATTCTCTTCTCTCTCTCTCACGCTATTCTCTCTCTCTTTTCTCTCTCTCTCCACCGCACACCTCTCTCTCTCTCTCCCCCTGCTATCGCTGGCCACCAGGCGAGCACCGCCTCCTCTTCCTCCCGCCGGTGAGCTGCCCTTCCTCCTCTCTTTCTTTCTCTCTCTTTTCCTTTCTCTCTCCCCGTGCTCTGTTTCCCCTCCCCTGTTTTTGTCGAGCCGCGACTGTCGCGCCACCGCCGCGCCACCAGGCCGTGCCTGGATGGTCGTCGGCGAGTGGCCGACGCAACGGGACCTTGCCCCTCTCAGTCGCTCTCTCTCTCTCTCTCTCGCGATCTCTCACTCTCTCTCTCCTCCGTCGCCGGTGCTTCGGCGAGCCACCGCCGACCATGGTGGCCGGTGGGTGGTGGTCTTGGTGATGGGCTAGGTCGTGGGTCCCCATGCTTGGTGTATCACGGCCTAGACTCGAAAAACCGATTAGGGTTTCGTTTAATATTTTCGTTTTAATTAATTTCGTATTTTCAGTATTTTTTAATAATTGTTTTTATTTTTCTGTACTCGTTTGGAGTCCGAATACGTATTTTCAAAAGCCTATATTGGTTGGAATAAATCAAAAAATTTAATAAAAATATTAGTTTACAGTTTCAGTACTGTTTGGGTTTTCGTATTTATTAATTATGTCTCGGTAATTGTTTTTAATTAGGACCAAACGGACAAGCGTGATCGGGTTGTGATTAGCCAAGTTACTTACTGCTTAGTGAGCATTTTTTAGTTAAGCTATTGTGCCTACCTCTTTCCAAAGCCCCATCAAAACTATTTTGATGTGTTATGTGCTAATTGATTATTATTGTGAATTTAATATGCGAAGCATGATTAAATTATATCGTCGTTAATTATGAGAATTTGAAATATATTCTTTGCTGTAAATATGATTGATATTGAGTATGATAAGTTTATAAAGTTTCGTTAATTAATTAGTTCATATGCTAATTAATGTTTAATTATGGCGATGTTGAATTTCTAATATTATTATGATATAATAATATGTGCTATTTGGAATGGGATATTATTGAGTGCTAATGAGCACCTACTATTATATTGGATGGTTTATTTGTGAAAGTGTATTTTTTAGATATCATGATTTACTGCCGAAGTGCTGCCGAAATTTCGTTAGACAGATATGAACATGACTATTGTTAATATGCCCGCCCTTATGTCGTAATCGTCGTTATTATTATTCATTATCATGAGCATGAAATGAAGTAGTATGTCGTGGTCTCGTTGTACCACGAGGTCAATCAACGCAAGTATGTGAATTGAATTAAATGAGAATAAGACTCCTAATGGATCCCTAGGAGTAGTCGAGCTATCGAGATTTATCTAATTGATATAATCTAGGGATGCATGATTCCCAAGTTACTTTTATGGACACCTCGTAGTGTGTTCGGGACGGATCATTCCCCATTGTTTAATTCTCTACATATCGATTATTATGTTAGAGGTAGTGTGAGTATACACTACCGTAAGTCCATGGCATGTCTATATCTATCTATGAACAGTATGGGTAATCGCTATTCTATTCGCTCTCTTATCTCTCTAATCAAGATGGTTTATCTATTTGTGTTCGAATGATCACTAAAGCAAGAATTGCATGTAATTGAATATCGAGTTTGCGTGTGCTTGATTGTATGACTACTTGTGCATGCAAATGAATTTCAATGATTCTTCTAAAACCCAGGTAAGGTTTGCGAAAGTGTTTTTACTGGGTATGGACGACATTTATTCAGTTTATCTGATTTTTGTTTTCTTTTGTTTCTTCTTTTTTTCTTCTGTACCTTGTTTCCGTCACGGAAACCAAAGTGCAGGTGCAGCTAAGTGAGGACGGTATACTAGAAGTTTGAATGTGGGCTGTTTGTTTAGAACTATGGATTTATTGGTTACCTTGGATTATTTGGGATTTTGGTTTGTGCCCTTGAAGGCAAAGTTGTAATAAAACTATAATGGACTTAAGACCGCTGGATAGACAACTCTGATATTTATGTTTAATTTGTTTAGATGCTTCCTTTGATACCTAGTTTTCCTTTCCGCTTAGCATTTACTCCTTAGCGATAAATGTTGCATTAGCATTCCCTTGGGTTCGTGATGGTTCGGCGGTGTCGAGTCGTGTACAGCGACGTCGATAAATCCCTGGAAAGCGTTGCGAATTCGGGGGTGTTACATCTATCATCTTTTCAATGATAGTTTTGAGGTTTTTGTTGGCGGCCTCTACTGTGCCATTGTTTTGGGGACGGTAAGGGGATGATTTGTGGTGCTGGATTTTGTAGCTTTTGAGAAGGGTGGCTGTTTCGGCTTTGAAGTGGGATCCATGGTCACTTATGATTTCATGTGGAACACCATGTCGGCAAAGGATGTTGTTCCTTATGAATTTGGACACTTGTTTGGAGGTAAGGATGGCATAGGACTGGGCTTCAACCCACTTGGTAAAATAATCTATGGCTACTAGGATGTATTCATGTCCTCCCGAGCCCTTCGGGGTGATCTTTCCAATGATGTCTATTCCCCATGCAGAAAATGGCCGAGGAGAGGTGAAGTTGTGGAGCATCGAGGGTGGCATATGCTGCAGGTTGGCATATATCTGACACTTCTTACACTTCTTAACGTAGTCGTAACAATCCTTTTCCATAGTAATCCAGTAGTATCCTAGTCGTAGAACCTTCTTGGAGAGCATTCGCCCATTCATGTTTGGTCCGCACACCCCATTATGTACCTCGTCCATAATCTCTGCAGCTTCTTCGGCGTTCACACATCTGAGGTTAACCCCGTTGTGAGATTTCTTGTACAGAACTCCCTTGTATTCTATGTACTGCGCCGCTAAGAGACGGATGGCCAGTTGAGCTCTGAGTGGTGCATTTTGAGGGTATACTCCTTTGGTGATGTAGTTGAAGACGTCTTGGTACCAAGGATCTTCTTCATCGGAGCCAAAGTCACTTCTGTGTCGAGGTTGTTGCAAAAGGCTGGTTCGCTTCCTTTTTTTTTTTTTTTTGGAGTGGCATCGTTTAGGGAGTTCAGCTACTCAAATTCCTGTAAAAGTGAAAATCTGTATTCTTGCTTTTGCGAAGTTTACTTACATTGCTTAAATTAATTAGTTAATGATTTGTGCAACTTTGTATTCATTGGATTTGTCAATAGTTAAACAAAGAAAGAAATGAGCAAGAGGACTTTTATTGATTTGCAAAAATAGATAGGCACACATGACTTTAGAGAAGGGGGGTCTCTAATACCCGTCAAAAAGAAACTAGACTTAGAAGGAAAATAAAAGGGGAACACCCCCTATTCAAGACTCAACCTAATGATTTAGCTAGGACCCTAACTCGACAAAACCTTGGAGACTCAGACTCGACTCCTCTAGCTCCTGCAAGTAACCAATCAGTTCCAGGGTTCCTCTTCTTCCTTCAGAGGCGGTGGTACTTCCCCACTATCTATGATCTTCTGTATGTCATCTTTCAGGCGAGTGCAGTCATCCGTGTAGTGGCCAAAAATCTGGTGATAGCGACAGTAAGAGTCTTGATCTCTATTCACCTCCTGGAGATTGTTAGCGGGAGTTATTGATTTAAGGTCTCCTCTCCATATGAGGGTGTTCATGACGTTGCCGATGGAGACGTTCAGCTGCGTATACTGCTTTTGGTCAAAGCGGCGCCATCCTTTTATATCCCAAGAGCTGGGCGACCACATGGTTCCATGATCAATGAAAGTGGTGATTACCCTCTTCAGACGCTTGCATTGGTTGGTGTGATGCCCATTAGGTTCACAGTACTTGCATCGAAGATAGGGGTTTCCGTCCCTGGAAAGTATGCGAGGGGTAGGCCTCCTTGAATGGGCATATCCATACTTGACCATCTTGCTGAACATTTCATCTTGTTGGAAGCAAGCTTCTCCTTTGGCCAGAATGATATTGCATTCTGTGGGTTGTTCCAACAAGGCAATTTTCTATTTTATCCGCTGAATTGCATGGTGGTGATGTGCCACGTAGATGGACATTCCCTCGATAGTTTCCTTTACTTCCTCAAACTCATCCGGTTCTCCTATTTCTTCAGAAGGATAGGTCTCAAATTCCCTAGAACTGTCTGAGCTGTGAGATTTAGTGTCTTCTTCTATGAGGGCTACCTCTTCAGGGGAGAATCCCCACAGGTCAATGTCTTCACTATCGTGTTCTATCTTCAAGATAGGAGTCTTGTCAATAGTTGCCTTGATGGGGTTAGCTTCAATTTCCACAATTTCTCCTTCCAACATCATCTTGACCTTCTATTGCAGGGTAGCGGCTACAGCATTTAAACCATGGAGCCAAGGTCGCCCTAACAACAAGTTAAAAGTAGCTGGAATATCCATCACATAAAAGTGGACCATTTTCTCTATAGCCCCATAGGTGACATTCATGGTTATGGTGCCTAAAACCTTTCGACTGGAATTGTCATAAGCGCGCAAGCCTTGTGCTGAGTGAACCAAATTGTAGATATCGATGCCCAGTTTTGCTACGGCTCTCAATGGGCATATATTTACGGCTGAGCCTTTGTCCACTAGGGTTATGGGCACATACTTGCCCATGGCGAATATAGTCAAGTATAAAGCATTATTGTGTGAAGACCCTTCTGGAGGTAACTCATTGTCTGAGAAGGTGATGGATGGCCGAGTTTTATCTTCTACCAAGAAATTGACCAGTTCGTCGGGTCTCATATCCGGTGATACCGAAACTTTTGATAAGGCTTCCAAAATGGCCTGGCAATGTTCGTAGGATGAGGCTAAGAGTTGCCAAATAGAAATATCGGCTTTGATTCTCTTGAGTTGTCCTGTGATGGGAGACTCTTTATCTTTTGCGGGGACTTCTTCCACTTCTTCTTCAGCTGGAGGTTGGATTCTGTCATTATAGGTGTTTGGTGGCCTATAATGACGACCGGAGCGTGTCAAGTGGGCCACTCCTACAGGTGATCTGGTTTGGATCTCCCATACATCTTCTTCATCACTGCCCCATATTCCAGCAATTTCAAATCCCAAGGCATCCTCAACACTTATGTGCAGAACGGCACCCAAAGGATTATTCGAGTTGCTGGGTGCTTGACCAGGTTTTGGTAAGGGTATGGTACCGTTCTCAATTCTATCCTGGATAGCATGTTTGAGAGCCCAACAGTTGTCGGTGTCGTGCCCTTTTCTTGATGGTATTTGCAGTATTCTCCTTCTTTCTAGTTGCGGCTCTTAACGGATGGTTCAGGGGTAGGTCCAATGGGCTGCAGCAGATTATTTTTTATCATTCTTTCAAGAGCATGTGACAGAGTCATTCCAAGAGGGGTGAATTCTTTTTGTGGCTTTCTTTCGGCAAAGGTATTCACAGCAGCGACCTCATTGACCTGAGCACCAGAAGAGGTTCCGGCAGTTGCCATTTTGTCTCTCCCATAAGTGAAGGGCTTAGGGGTGGCCTGGTCCTTATTTTTGTTGATATCATCTTCAATGAGGATGTCAACGTCATATAGACGCTGATATGAGTCAATGGCCTGATACTGAAGGTGACTCTTATAAGCCGGTTGCAGGTTCTTAATGAAATGCCTGATCTGCTCAGTTTCAGAGGGCCTTTCCACCATTTCAGCTATCTTGGACTTCCATCGACGGAGGAATTTAGTGAATCCCTCATTCCTCTCTTGGGTGGTAATTTCAAGCTCCCTCAAAGTGATGGGGAGAGTAGCGTTGTCCTTGTATCGAGCCAGGAAGACCGTGGTAAAATCAGACCAAGTTGGGTAGCTTTCTAGGTCTAGGGAGTAAAACCATCGTCGAGCATGTGTATCAAGGGTCTGGAGAAACAAATGGGCATAGAGTTTCTTGTTGATTCCCCTTAGAGCCATAGCAGTAGTGAAGGATTTCAGGTGATCCTGCGGGTTGTCAACTCCCGTGAAGGTGGGTACTTCAGGCATAGAGAATTTGACCGGAAACTTACCTTTGATCTTAGTGTCAAACTTTCCTACGTTAGCACTATAGTTGGAGATCAAGCCCTACTCTTGAGCACAGAAGTGATCTTAGCCAGCATGGCATCTGACCCTTCTTCCTCAGAATCGGAATCGGAAGGGACCCTTGCTTCTTCTTCTCTTTTTCTTTCTATATCTTCAACTTTGAGTCGAACCCTTTCTAACTCGCTCATGAGGTCATCAAATCTTTCATCCATGGTCTTAGGCATTGTGAAGTTGGGAGGGGTGATTGGTGTGGAGAAGAAGGTATGTAGTGACGGTGAATTTATTGATGGTGAATCTGTTTGTGGTGTAGGTAAACGAGGACCTGGTGGTGTAGACAGTTGCAGACGAACCAGCCTCGCTGAAGGCCGAGCTTAATTTTTCTCAAGATTTCCTTTCTTCTTTGGACCTCTTATCCTGAATAGGAAGCACGGAGCACTTAGTAACAAAAACCACGAGACTCTCATCTAATGAAAAATTGATCCACACATACCTAAAAGGGAAAAGAAAGTTAAGCCTAAATGCCCAAATATTTCCCTAATATTCAAAAAAAACAAAGTCAGTGAACGAAAATAAGAAAAATAATGGAAAAGGATGACTATCCTAATTTTTTTTTTTTTAGACTCAAAGAAAAGGAAAAATGGGATAAAATAAAATAAAAAGAAATTTCGGTCCCCTTTTTTTTTATTTTTCGGCATTTTTGTTTTTGCCGTTTTTTTTTTATGATTTTTTTGATTTTTTTTTTTGACCGAATCTGAATTACATCAAAAGAAAAAAAGAAAATACAGAAATAAGAAAAAGGGAGAGGGGAAATTGAAAGACTGACTCTTTTTTTTTACTAAAAAGATCCTAGAATTTGTCCATGACTCTTAGAATATATCATTGGGAAAATGATGAGTGTTCATTGAATTTGAATTCTCGCACCATTTCTGGGCATTAGGAACTAGCTAAAAATAAAAAGAAATGACTCCTAGCACGTAATAAGTACATGTTGGCACATAATCACGATAATCATGCATTCATGCAAGCACAATAACAACGTAGTTTACAGGCAAACATGTGATCACACGGGCATTACAACGACACATGCACAACAAGCAAGCGGATGCACGAATGTGGGTTAGAGGCTTTTGACTCCTGTGAGGTTACCACGACAAATTACAATTTTCGTTCGGCGGATGGTCGACACATCGATTGTAATTCTTTTCATCAACAAAGGATTGATGAGTCATGGGTGAGGAAGCGTTGATTTGCACGATAGGACAACTGTATATTCCTTTAGATATACGGGTTGTCTACGAGTTGCGACACAAACTTCCTCGTGGGTCGATAAGGGTCAAAAGGTTGTGCAACAGCACATGCAAATGATGCAAAAATATGGAACATGTTATTAAACAATTAAGCAAACTTGACTTTCGAGTCTCACCCTCTTAAATAAGTCCCCAGTGAAGTCACCACTGTAAGGATCCGGGATTTTTCCAATCCTTGTTTCCACGGAATGCGCCCTTATAGAAAATTTGTCAGTTGGGGGCTTAGATAAGTTCAAGGGACCCTCGAGTTAGAAAAGCTTTTGTAAAGACTTGAATTGAACAAAAACCATGAAAGAGGTCACAAATCTGCTATCGGCGTTTTATCGAAGGGACAGACCGAAGGGACAACCCAATAGCGCGATAAGTGAACTAATCATGTTTTTAGAAAGACTCCCGCTTATATAAAACATATAAGTACCCAAGAATAAAGGGTTCGGGGGCGAAGGTACGAGGTGGGAAGGTGTTAGGCAACCAACTCGCCCGTTTATGACGGCCTCTACTAACTCAAGTTTGCTTAATAATTTAAAGACATAATTCCCATGCAAAACCGGATTAACAACCTAGACTTAGACTATTAATTGGTTTATCACAAGCATCACAACATTTATTTTAACCCTTTTTTAGACATGCATTCGATTGACAAGTTGGGCAGCACAACGATTATACAGACAATATTTAGGATGCAATAAAAACGTGGCCTAACATGATATCTAGATTATGACTACTTAGAAAATAAACAATTAAGCAATTAATTTAATTTGAGCCCTCAGAAATTTGTACCTGAACTGTAGGCCATATTTGACAAGAATAGTAAAAATAGATCTCAAGTTTGGAAGAAAGAGGGGGAAGCTCAGTGTTAATACTCCTGAGAATAGAGGTTGTCAACTGTAGACTGTGTGTTTTGAACTGAGGGTGAAGGGTTGTTTATATAGGCGTAGAAAAGTAGGGTTGTACGGTCGAATTTGAGCTGAAAAATGAGACGGGCTTGAAAAATGAGCCGGGCCCGAAGGGAAGTCAGCGCCGCTAGCAGCCCTGGTCAGCGCCGACTTTCCTAGGGCCGCTGACGGCTGTCAGCAGCCAGCTGGATGACGTCATAATGACGTCATCCAACCCATTTTCATTTTCCGGAGGATTTTAAATATTCCGAAAAATATGAAAAGACCGTTTTATCCCTGAACGGTAAAAGACGATTTTACCCTTAAATCGCAACTTGGCGACTGAGAGTCGGAATGAGGCATGAGACGTGTCGTTGGAAAGCTCTTGAACGGGGCTTCTGAATGGAATGAAATGAAGGAGTGTTTGGAGGGAAAAACCTGAGACCTTATCTTAACTATTAAAGCAAAATAGCAGTTCAAGCTTAAAAATTACTCCTTTCATCATCGGGCTTTTGCGGAGAAATCTGAAGACGCTTTTTTGCGTCTACACCGACCCCTCTCTTGACCGCAGCCTCGCAATGCCCTTAAGTACCTCACCTTCACCCATCCGGACATTTTCTATGGTGTCCAACATATTTGTCTCTACATGCATGACCCTGGGGAACCCCACTTCCAGGCTCTTAAATGCATCATGCGTTACATTTAGGGTACACTTGACTATGGTTTTCACCTCTACCCTTCATCCACCACCGGCCTCACCGCCTACTCGGATGTCGATTGGGCCGGCTGCCCCGACTCTCGTCGGTCTACCTCTGGTTATTGTGTATTTCTTGGTGATAACCTTTTGTCCTGGTCCTCCAATCGTCAGGGAACTATTTCCCGCTCCAGTACCGAGGCCGAATATCGTGGCGTGGCCAATGCTGTTGCTGAGATTGCTTGTTGGCTGCGTAATCTGCTTTTGGAGCTCCTTTGCCCCCTCACACGAGCTACACTTTTGTATTGTGGCAATGTTATTAGTGATGTGTATCTCTCCACTAACCGGTACAACACCAGCGTACCAAACGTATCGAGATTGACATTCACTTTGTTCGTGAGAAAGTCGCTTTTGGTCATGTTCCTGTTCGTGAGAAAGTCGCTCTTGGTCATTTTTACGAAGGGCCTCCCTTCGTCTCTCTTTAATGATTTTCACTCCAGCCTGAGCGTTCGTCCTCCTCCCGCTTCCGACTGCGGGGGTGTGATAGAATATAATTAAATATGTAAATATTTAGTTAATTCTCATTAGACTTATTAATGTATAGTTAGGCCTATGTTTGTATTTAGGGCTAAGGCCCAACTACACTCTTGTGCACTCTCATTATATATTATGAATGATAATAAGGAAACCCTGACGGGAAATTATTCCAATCAACAATGTTGGGCTTGGAACTTCCATTCGAGGCGCAGTGGCTGTTGCCGGTGAAGCACCACCCTAACGAGGTGTAGGAACCATCAGTAACCTCCATAAAGCTCGAGGATGAGTACTCGACCCCGAATCCTTAAACCCTGGAAGACCTTTCGAAAGTGAGCTGAAAGCTCTGAAATCTCCACCCTCTCCTTCCGTTGTCGTCGAACTGTCAGATTCAGCTATGGGAGCTAAAGCTGAAGTACCCAGAAACTCTCGAAGTGACACAATCAATTGACGCTTACCGTTGTTCAACCCCATTAATGGCGTGGTGGTGCACGTTAGCCGTTTAAGCATAACCTGCGCCTCTAGAGCATTTTTCAGAGAGAAAAACTTGCACTAGTTTTTTTTGGTAACTAATTAATGGCAAACAAATTATTGAAATCTATCGAATTTAAGTTCGCTCACCATCTACAAAAGTAAAAGATAACAGCACGTGGCATGTAAACATACTTTCACCTTGAAATAGTCTATACTTACGAAAAAAGAACCTCTTTCATTGGAGCTCTAATTTGATCATCAAAACAATAAATAATGAGAGTTTTGATAAATTGATACACATTCTTTGGGATGAGAAAAAGAGAATGTGTCTTTCTCATGTGTACTTAGGAAAGACAATTAGCTAACAAAGTGGAAGATATCAAAACATGAGTTCCGAAGATTACGCTGCATCAGACATAACATATATCTCACGCTTACCCAACACTCTGTAAGTGACTCGAGCTAACCCATCTTAATATAAGCAATAACCACCATACACCAAGAAATAACATTGATCGACATGAAAATAATTTACTGACAAAAAAAGAAAAAAGAAAATAGCATCACACAAACCCTAAAAGACCGGTGGAATTGAACTGCAAATTTCTACTAGTTCCTAGCTAGTAGCTAGCTACCTCCGAATGAAACAATCAAATCTAAAACATAACTAATACCCTCTGCGGCTCCGCATAATCCCAACATAAAATTGGCGGTAAATAAACAAAATAATCAAAGGACACAACTCTTATTCATTTACAAAACTTGGACGAGGGCTAAAACTAAGGATTCAACGAGCCCAACTACGGTATTCCGTATCCGATATATTTTGAATACAGATACGACTCGGATATGGCTTCGATACGTATCCAAAACTTATCGGTAAGACAGTAAAATATCCATTTTTTTTTGCTTATTAAAATTAATTACTAAATACTCCTATATAGGATACAGCAGAATACGTGAAAAATACCGCGGGATACATATTTTTAACATATTTATTTTTTATCTTTTTTATATTTTATATTTTATATTTTATATTTAGTTTTTAACAGAACATATTAGTAAGTTACTAACTTACCAAACCCATAGAAATTGAAAGAAATGAACAAATAAATAAATAAATAAAACACAAATTGTAAATCTAATCTCACCATTCACCAACTTCATGAAACACAATTTCAATAGCCACCACCACCAAGCTCCAACCCCTAAAACCCTATACCAACACTTTGTTTGTCACCTTCACCACAATCACCACCACCAAAAATGGCTACCTCCTTACAACAAATGCTCTCATACACTCGCCGTATTCCTCGATCTTCTCTCTCCTCTCTCTTTCTCCGCCATTTCTCATCCTCCGATTCAACCCCAAACCCAAACCCAAACCCAAACCCACCTCAACCAAACAATGCACCACCACCACCACCACCACCTTCAAACAACCCAATTCGAGAACCCATCCAAATCAAACCCGTTTCTTACGCCGTCAAACCCAAACCCATCGAACCCGAACCCGAACCCCAACAAAACCCACCTCAGTTTTCGCTACCACCGGCGATGAACTTCACTAGGGAAGAGGTGAGGTATATCAAGGATAATAATAATGCGGCATTGTCGGAGTCGTATACGAAAAGGGTTGCTCCGCTTCCGGAGGATATAACAGGGGGCGGGGCGGGGGCGGAGGAGATGGAGAGAGAAGAAAGGAGGATTGAGGAGGATAGTAGTAGGAGGAGGGTGTTTAGGAGAGGGTTTAAGGTAGTAACTGAGGAAGAAAATGAGGTGCCTTTTCCTACTTTGATTGAGGTTGAGAAAAAACAGGTTGAAAGGGCTGTTATTGATTTGCAAGATGCTATTAAACAAGTCAAGGTTAGTTAGTATGCAAGTCTCCAGCAATTTATGTTTAGGTTGTTAGCATTTGAAAATTGAAATGTATGCTTTTGGCCAATAATGCTTATTTCGATTTTTGTTCTTGTTATGGTTGTGATGCTCCCCTGATCATCTTAATTTGGTTAGTTATATTTTATAGCCTGTTGTCGTTCGAATCCCATGTCCACCATTTCCACTGGAGCCAAAAGCTTTACTACCTTCTGGCTTCGGAATATAATGGACTAAAGCAAAATGGCTCATAAAACTGTTAGCACTTCTTATTTATTGTGAAGTTGCCAATAGTTGTCGCACTTTGGATCTCGGGTCAAGCGGAAACAACCTCTCTGGGAGACTCTGTTCTCATAGTGGTAAGGCTGCGTACAACTGACCCCCCTTACCCTGCCTAGGCGGGAGCCTCTTTGAAGGCACCGGGGTAATGTTAATGTTAATGTTGTCGTTCGAATCCCCTCATGGCCGCCGGAGGTTTTACCGGTCGTTAACTTCAGGACCCATGGGATTAGTCGAGCAAAGCTTGGACACCCATGTTATCTAAAAAATATTTTAAAGCCTGTTGTCTGCTTCTCCAATGGCTTATGACCTGATAGTTTGATTGCAATCTCATTTTGCTGCTTTTTTGTTCCAGGCTAATGCTAAAAGGAATTTTGATGAGACTGTGGAAGCACATGTTAATTTGGGCATTGATAGACGCCGAAGTGATTTGGTATTGTGAGATTTCCCTTCTGTTCCATTTGAAATGGGATATGATCATCATTAATGTAATTCAATATATGGCATTGTTTTATTTTACATAAAAGAAAATTGTATTAAATCAGAAAATGGGAGGACATAATATGGCATTATTATTGGTGAATTTTGGATCTAGGAGCAGTCAACAACTCCTAAATGCCCCAAATATATTTTTAAATGTTACTAAAGGTGTACTAACATTTAAGTTACCCTATTCTTAAGAGTTATGTCAGAACTTGCATTTTCAAACATGAGACCTAAACTTGGATGTAGTAAGACAAAGACACATAGATCAGTGTAATTAGGAATGTTTGAGCCTTTGAGGGCTCGTTGCCGTCTAAGGATTGTACCTTTCAGCTATATTTACATGTACTCTTACTTTTATTGTCTATAAAAATCATGGCACATAGATCCATTTCCATAATTAAAATTATCTGCTCCTTATCCCCGAGACTGATAACAGGCTAGATGCCCATTTAAAAGTTAGAGATGTTTGCCTAAAGTTTTCTGAAGTTAGTAACATTCAAATAACCCTATCCACGAAAAGTTGCTAGAGGTTACAGAGTACGTACTAGTAAAACCATCTCTGCCAAATGTGTCTCAGTGTAGTTTGGAGACAGCTTTACAGAGGGCTATTCTAGAGGTTCCTAAATTCCAAGTATAGTACTCCAGGGTAAGATCAGAAACCTAGAATGGATTCATTTGTTTGATTTCTTTATAGATGGAGAAGATGGCAATATATTAATTTAGCCAGCTTGAAGAAAGTGTATTGAGAAAGAAACTAGCCTCAAAACAAATAATTGTGGTGTACATTATCATGAACAGAGAGACCCTAGGATAAATATGTTTCGAAGTGAGGAAGATGCACACTTCTTATGGATGAAACAGTGAACAAAATGGGGCAAGAAAGTTTAATGTGGATGGAGAATTTCTCAGAATTGGTATTCCAGTCAGCATGAGTATGGGACAAGGAATTTTTTTCCTTTTGAGTGGTCTTCAAGAATAAGTTGCCATGTTCAGACAGTCTTGCTTTCAAACATATTTCATTTTGTTCAGCAGGAAGATTATGTGCATTTGAGTTCTGCCCCGGAAAATATTTGTGCTGATGCTTTATTTAATTTGGAATTCAGGGTGTTAGTGGAGCTGTTGTTCTGCCTCATGGTACTGGCAAGGTACAGCTGCACATTTAAAAGACAAACCTGCTGTTTTACTTAATGTATTTCCATATGTGGGATCATAGTGGTGGTGGTGGTGGTGGTTATTGCTTACTCAATACTCATTGGTTGGTGTAGTTAATTCTAAAATTTTAACTTGGTTTCCTAGGTTGTCAAAGTTGCTGTTTTTGCTGAAGGGGCTGATGCTGATGAAGCCAGAAAAGCAGGAGCTGATATTGTTGGAGGCGATGAGCTTATTGAACAAATAAGAACTAGTAATGCACTGTTCTTTACAGCAATCTATTCTAGTAACTAATTTGTGTGATAAGCATATCTGTGTGAAAGATATAGACAGTTGTGCATGCTGCAGAAAACTAGGCACGTGCCTAAATGTGCTGCTGCTGATGCTCTATTGTGGCTAGTCGCTACTGTCCTTTTGGAGTTGCAAAGGGAAGAAGCCTGTCTACATTTCTAACATCTCGCATTACAGAATATCATCTATCTTATCTATTTTTCATACTAGTTAGTTGCTTGCTTTGCCGGGCTCATAGTGAGACAGCGGCACTTGTTTTTCTTACATGTTCTATAGCACAAAGCCTCGGGAGCAAGCTGTTTGGTGTGTCTGAGGAGGGCTCGATTCTTCCTTATAATGTGACGTTCCTGCTGACGTGTCTTGCGGGTTTTGGGAGAGGGACGGTTGAGAAAGTGCATTAGAGGAGGTTACTGGAATGCTTACTTCTCAGTTTTAGTGAACTGGACGCCTAGGGAGTGGTTCACTTCTTCTAGAGGTTTGAGACAGGGTGATACATTGTCTCCTTTTCTATTCACTCTTGTAATTGATGTGATTAGCAGGATCTTGGAGAGAATTGCGGAGGTGGGGGTGGTTGAGGGTTTTAGGGTGGGTAGGGGGGGGGGGTGTCAGTGTCGTTACAGTTCGCGGATGTCACTATTCTTTTCTTGTCTGCTGATATTGACAAGTTTAAGAATATGCTTATGATATTGCAGCCTTTTAAGTTGATCTTCGGGATGAAGATTAATATAGCAAAATGCAGTTTGGCGGGGATTAATATTGGTGATGACTTTCTTGCAATGGCTGCGGGTTGGCAGGTTGTCAGCTTCAGGCGAGGCCTCTTACTTAGGGCTGCCTATGTTCCAGGCAATCGGAGACTTTCGGTGGGCTAGCAAGTATGAGAAACATTGTTATGGACTAAGGTGGCTGGGACTGTTAACGGGATGTCTAGCACTCACATCCAACGTCATGGGGTTGAATTGTGATTACTTTGTCTTTTGAAGACTCCTCCACTTAGGTTGTGTACCATCTGCTTATTTTCTCTTGATACAAATTTTTTGGTTCTTTCAAAATAATACAATGCAAGTGATACAGGTCTAAGAACTATTATAAAATGGTTGTTAAAAGGGCTCATCTAAAGTAACTGGATCGCAAAATATAATACTTGGTGCACTTTTAAACAAGATTCCATACAAGTCTACTCTAGCAAAGAATTTAGTGCATATCCCCATACTTTCTCGTTTATAGGATTCTGATTTCTATCTGCAATATTCTCTATGTGAACCCTGCCTTCAAATCCTGTGCAGGTGGCAAGATCAACTTCGACAAATGTATAGCCACTCATTCTATGATGCAGCGTGTAACAGTAAGAAAATAATCCGCCTTATGCACTTATGATATCAATAAGGTTGAAAGGATTTTAATGTCTGTCATCTTTTCTGTCAGAAAATAGGCAAAATTCTCCGTGGCTTAACACCAAATGCTAAGGTAAACATATTAAGCACAATTTTGAATACTCATTAAATAGCTTCAGTGTCACTGATTTGTGGAAACATAAATCTCTAGAGAGGTACTGTGACAAACAATGTTGCTGCGGCGGTAAAAGAGTCAAAGCAAGGACTACTTGATTTCAGAATGAAGGATGCAATTGTTCACGTAGGCCTTGGAAAGGTATACTTTGCAATTTCATTTTCTGCTTAATCTTGGTTTCTTTTATTGCTATGAGACTTCCTCACACAAAAGGTTATAATGTACAGGTGAGCTTCGCAGAGGAGTCTCTGCATGAGAATATTGGTGCCTTTGTGAATGCTCTTTTGCTTGCGAAGCCTGCAGGGTTAAAGAAGAGTAAGTGTCTGAATTTTTTCGTTGCTTTGAGTCAATAAAGATGAGGGTTTGTACATTTTCCTTACAATAAAATGTGTATACAAAAACCAAAAGATCACCTTTTCCATTCTTTTGCCAATAGATAACACTCTGTGGGAATCTTTTATTGTAGCATGACTGCATAAGGCAATGTATTCTGCTGCTTTTGTGCCTCAAGGAATTTACCAGAAGTTGGATTAAGGAAATATGTGTAGTATAATAGCAATAAGTTTGGTATATCCATATTGACCGTATATATATCAGTGAAGTTAAGAAATCAATTTATGTGGTTCATGTATAATGTGATGCATTGCAACATTATCTTAGACAGATATATACCTTTATATGAATGATGGGTGAAACTAAGGAATTTATTTTACTGCTTTGACTTTTGAGCATTGGGGACTTGTGCCTTGATCACATGAAATGTTCTTCCGTTCGGCATTCTTTGCGTTAAGTTCTTCGTTGAAAAGGTTTGTCCTACTCATTAGGTGTGTGAAACAATAGCAGTGAGTACGAATTCGGAGGGTAGGGTTTGGTGTGAACAGAATAATACTTTTATGTTCCTTTGTAATTTGTCAGATTAGTGGACAGCGTTGTATGTAATTCCCCTATGTAACCATCTCGACATGAATCATACTCTGAACACGTGAAACAAAATTTAATGTTGGTAGCGTGTTAAACATTGTAGTACATGCCTTCTTTGCATGTATGCTCCAATACGAGGATTAATTCATGCTATGAAGACAATGAAAGTTCTAATTTGAATCTGGTTCTTGATTTGGCCCAATGTTGATAAATCCACTTTGTAATCACGTTATAACTCTCTGTTTCAGCCTGTCCCTCCTCTGTCTCCACTTGGTGGGTGTCTCTGTTTCAAGTTACAGAAGTCCCTTCTCAGCATATTAGTGGTTTTTTTTTTTTGATCACCGCATATTAGTGGTTATTGATAGAGGCTATTATAATGTTTTCTATGTCTTGTGATTTATGAATATGTCCTTCATCCCTGTCACTGTCTCTGTCTGCTTCTTAGTGCATTTCGTATATTTAATTCACTAAATTTGTTATTTTGTATGTTTTGAAGGGACTTCTGTAACTTGAAATGTCTTTGACATAATAGATTCCAAGCCACTGTTATGAATTTGGTATATTCCTAATGGTTCGGATGTTATATGTTTTTTTTCAGCTTCAAAATACGCTGGTTATGTGAATTCTTTTCATCTATGCAGCACGGTGAGTTGAAAAGTTCCATGTTTGTACTTTATTTGCAGTATAATAATTTTTTAAAGAATTTCAGCTCTTTGCATAATAGGTGGCTAAATTTGTGTCAAATATTCTGAACTTCCATGTCATTTGTCAGGATATAGAGGTTTTTTTGTTTCTTTTTCCTTTTTTCTGGAATGAAAAAAATTTGCCTTCTTTTTTTACAAAATACATTACTTCTTATCCTGGGGTAAGTTGACATTTAAGCCTATGGTAGGAAATTTGTCTGCAACAACTTGTCTTAAAATAGGAAACTTGTCAACAAGTCTTATTTTAAAAACATGGAATTTGTCTACAAATTTAACAATCAACTGAAACAATCTCGAGGGCAGAGGGAAAACCGATGAAAAACCAACCAAAACCTCACTTGCGAGGTCAAGTTAGCAACAAAGGATCTTAATTAGGAAGCTATCATGTAGTACCCATTGCTAGGGTGCATTGAATGCCAATGCAGCAGATTGATGGACTGTGCAAACATGTGTATTTCCATTTTCTTCTCTGGATAAAGGATATAACGTGCTACATTGTGCTGTGCCACCCTTAATTAAGCTTGCATGTAGCCATGTACACGGCAAATAGACTACCAGTGTCATCTTCCATTCATAGACTGCTCCCTTAGAAGGACTTGCTGTAGGCAAGACTATGATGTGCCATTTGTCTTAAAATTTTCATATTTAGTTAACCTCTTGCTTGAATGAGTTTTTCATGGATATGGGTTTCTCATGCGATGATGCAACTATTTTTCTGTGCACAGATGGGTCCAGGATATTCAATATCAATACAGTCATTATCAAGAGCTGCAGATATGTACACCAAATTGCGTCCACAGTGAGACTGTGTCATTCCAGGCTCTGATAGTTATATTTTCCATCCTGCTATACTTTTTACAGCAAGATTGTCACCCCTTTTGAAGGATATGGTCCTGCAAGAAACGCTGATGAGTATGAGATGTCAAGTTTTGGCTTCATCGTTTGTGCTCAGGTTTAGAGATCGAGACTATAGGATAAGCTAGATAATTTATGACCCATCTATTGTCGGTTGTATTGTGCCAATCATGGATTCACCCTCACAGTTTTTGCTTGCCAAGATTTTAGACTTTAATCTGAGCACAAGCAATGTTTCTCTGTTGACCTGATCCCTTGTAACGATATATTTTAGTTTTTTCTTCTGATAAATGATTTGAGTTGCATTGCATGTACTAAAAGGACACATCCAAAACTGTATAGCCAAGATTGCCTCTTTGGGGTAGAAGCTTCTCTTTCTGTTTCATGGTGATATATTGTTCATGTTGGTCTGTTATGAATTCACTACTTTTAATGTTTCTTGAAATATCATTGATATTAATGTTTTTCTGTTTCATGGTGCGACAACTATGTTTTTCTCTATCGTTCTATCAATGTATTCATTCATTGCTTCTTGATATTCTTTGATTATTGCTTCGTGATCAAAAGATATCTTCTGTATTTCGGCCAATAATCTTTCCAACCTGTATTCATTGAACCAATGCATTGTAAAGAACCGAATCAAAATAAACTTAAATTCGTTTCAAAACAAAAATTGCCCAACCAAATAGTGAACGTTTGAATTATGTAAAATAAGTTGGTGCTAATAATCCTAAGGTTAACTAGTCTTTCTCAGAACGTTAGTTTATCTCTGAAAAACATTACTGAATTTTCAAAATTAGAGAACAACAAATCTGACAACTGCGGATTTCACAATTGTTGAAGTTTGAGAAAACTCCAAAACTTAGCCTTGATACGAATATTTGAAGTATATGCGTGTCAAAAAATGATTTTTGGATAATAAAGATTGATAAAAATAGTGTAAAGAACGATAAAGATAGATTCTTGAATAAAAGAACTAGTTAAATTTAAGTTTGAATCAAGTTGTACAGTACAACCTCTATAAATTAATACTCGATAAATTAATAATCTGTCTAAGATAATAATTTTGCTCGGTCCCGACTCGGAAAGATAATAATTTTCCGGAAGACCCTCATATAAATTTAAGGTCCTATCAAAATGATAAATTAATAATTATTTGCAATTACAAATATAACTAGGACAACTTAGTAAAATCTGACTAAATTGTTGTTTACTTTTTTCTTAAAATTTAAATCCAGTAGCATTTCATCTCTAACTATCCTTGCTACGTATTCTCTTATACTCACGTAGTGCTTTATGTATTTGATCTATCATTGTTGATTCTTGGACACCTTTTAGATGTATGTGAAGCCATTGGTTGGCTTTGATTTGGATTGACTAATTAGGAATGTTTGATGTTGCTTATATACTGGTTCATTTTCATTCCATACACAAACTTGCATTAAGTTTTGACTAGTACTACGACGATGAACATTGTATATTTGCTTTTTAGGGGATGTAATATATTAATTAGTCACATTGTACATGACCATCATTTATATAGTCAATACAAAACACCTTATTATATGTTTTAAGTATTAAGAATAATTCAGGTTCGTTGAATCGATAAAACTCTCTTTAAATTAATAAATTATTAATTTATCGATTAAATAATATCTCTCTAAATTAATAAAATTACTCGGTCCCAACATTATTAATTTATAGAGGTTTTACGGTACCACCAAGACACGAGTAATATAAAATTCACAAAAGAATTTAGGAGCAAATAACACAAAGTGTATTAATCTCAATAATCAGCTTACACAAAAACTTCTATAAGACGGTCTTTTCATAACTTTTGGTGAGACGGGGTCACTTTTCAATGAAACAAGGGTCACTGCTCACCAAAAGTAACCCTTATCTTTCTTAATAGTAGCCCCATTTATCTGTGAGTAGGTCTTACACAACACTTACTGATTAACTTAATCTAAATACCAGCACACACCCCTTTTAAATACACAAAAAAATAACCTAATTAAACTAGAAAACTAATAAAGAAGTAAATTGAACAAGACGACACTTTCCTAAACCAATTTAGATTCTACCCTTGTAGAACTATTAGGAAACAACTAACAAACTTTCCTAAATTAATTAAACTAATAAACTGAAAATAAAATAACTAAAATAACTAAAATGACGTTCTCATAAGTCAATAAAGTCATGACACGTTTTCTTAGAACCCAAGGTAATGTTGTCCGATTCTGCACCGTAACTTCAATTATATTCTCGACCAAGTACCGTTCTGAATCTGGAAATACTCAAAACATTAAATTTTGAGTACCCATTTCATCTTTCTACAGAATTTTGAATTAAGATGATCCGATGCTGTATGAGTGAGTTATGGCCAAAATACGAACCATTATCTAAACTACCAACAATGTGTGATTGTTCACAATAAATGTGATCATAGAATAATAATAACTTTACTCCCGATCTTTTTTGCATACTCTAATTGATCTTCAATGTAGGACGCAAGGTAATTGTGACCCATGCTAAAGTATATTCCATAAACGAAGAAAACAGAATCAAAATAGAGTGTTCTTTCAATTCACCTTGAAAAACACATTCATTATTCTTCAATAGCCATGAATCCAAACTTAGATCATTCACACGGTTTATGTATTGCTTAGCACTTAGCAATCTTTGATCTTATTGCTCCCTTATATCGCTGAAGAAGAGAGAGGTAGTCCATAGTTTGCTTGGTTTCGTTTTAGATGAATTTGTCTTATGGCGAGCAAATTTGATTTCATAGCTGGTTTTTGAGTCGTAGGAAGGGAAATATGGTAGCTCATTGTATTGCTAAATACCAACCTTGTTCTTATGTTGATAGAATTGGTTGGAAGATATACTGAAGCAGTTTGTTGAACTGGTTAGTTTAGATGTGTAATTTTTAGCAACGTAATAAAATTCCCAATTTACTAACAAGGTATGATTACCAAGTTGTATGATTTCCCATACAATAAAAGCTTGTATGATTACTTTTTGTTCTCTTGCATAAATTACTCCTAATCTCCATTAGGGGTTGTTTCATGAACATATTTCAGAAATTCAGAATCCCTAACTTTTTTTTTTTTTTGGTTTAACCACAAGTTTACAAAAGTCTTTTGGGCCAAGGCTAATCTTGTTCGCATCGGGTCGGCCCACGAAGGGGTAAAGTGCTCCCACTAAATAGTTTCTCCATTCACAAAATTCGACCCCTCGACTTTACTTAAGGAATGAGAGTGCCAAACCACTCACACCAACCACTTATTGGTTCAGAATCCCTAACTTTGTGGTAGTGTAAAAATGTAACCTAACTATAGGTTCCAAAAGCAGGATATACTCTCTTGCAAGTTGCAAACCAATTCCCTAAAGTTCGCAACGATCTGTTTGACAACACTTCACTGCATGCTATATTATGGCAGAACATACACAGTTTACCCTGGTAAAAGGACCAACATACACAGTTTATCCTGGTAAAAGGACCAGCATTCCATTAATGGGGAAATAATTTCATGGCCAGGTTTGGTTTACGACCTTTCCTCAAACCAATTCAAAATTTAGCAAGTTAGAGAAGCACATCCGATCTTATATCGCAACCCCTAGACTCCAAACAGAAGAGACATTCTAGCCAAAATGGAAACACGCTGAAACTTCATTTCACATCTTCTCTCTGTTTGGACAGGTTGTCATTTGCACAATTTTCTACTTCTCTTTCACTTGACTCTGAATCTGTTTCAGACATCTTCATTTTCTTTTGGTTTCCTAACAAATTATCTGTCTCCTTGCTTTCCTCACCTTCTAATTCTATCCTATTTTCGTCTGATGCTGCTTCACATCTTTTCCTCTGAGGAATGACTTCGAAGAAAGCAGCTTTCCAATCCCTCATCTCTAGGTACTTAAGCAGTATCTCTACCACTTGGTTTACAGTTAGGACCTGTAGACAAACAAAACGGAACCCTGTAAGAGTTGCAGACAAAATAGTTATTTAGCATTTCAGTAGCCAAATAATGCATTTCCCCTCAAAGCACTCCTTTAGTTCCATTATTGATGATTATGCATAAGACTCTTAACCAACTTTTTATTTATAATATTATTATTTTGTTTTGAATGGTAAGAAATAAGTAGAGGAGCTGAGGAGGGACTCTTGTAGATCCAAAATTTTCATGAGATACTTCAGAATGTAAAGAGTAGAATTCTTTGTGTGAGGATTTTTCAACCTGGACTTAACTTCAAATAGAGACTTTTGTAAGAGTAAGAAGCTTAAATATATGAGTGCATAGCGGACTCCTCAAACATGTACTTCATTGTTTAATGAGGGTGCAAAAAGGATTTAAAACTGATTCTTAAACAAGAAAAAAATAAAAAACATGAAATCGAGTAAGATGCTTGATTCTAAAAACAATTGTCATAAAGAGAATATGGGTCTTTACCAAAGAAACACTAAGATCAGAGAAAGAGGTTGAAGAGCTCTGGAACTGACCTGAGAACTTGACATCTTCAAGTAAGTGCCAATAGGGAGCCTGGCAACTTGGATACCCTGATCTTGAGCTTTCTTCATAGTTAATCCTTTCCACCGATTTCGATCTACCAAACCACCAATGATATATGTTTTCTTGGAGTCAAGATCATCGAGAACAGTTTCTGCATCAGCAGTCAGATAAACCAGATTCTCCTTCTGGTTTTGCAAAGCTTCAATATAGGATCGGCTCTCTTTCTCAATGATCCACTTGTCAAATCCTGGAAGTCTCTTCAGCTGGGTTTCCATATTATCCACACATCCAGTCAACCAGAGATGGCTTGGGGAAGTGCACCTTGCATTAACAGCATAGCAATACATAATCTGCAATTTGCATCAATTAATTAAAGTGGGCTCTGGAAAGACACAGCATATTGGGACATCTTGTCGCATAAGTGACCAGATTCTATCCTCTTTTGGTTGCAACCAGGGGATTGTTTGAATTCAAGTTCTTAAGGTCACACAAACAGGAAATACAAATTCACCACCACAAGAAAGAATAATAAACTGAGAGATCTCAATCATCAGCACTAAGAACTAGTTCTAGCTTTGGTTGTACACTTGGGTAGTATTTCTTTGACATAAGGAGGAAAATCTATCTGCTATCCAAGATGCATTTATTTCACATTCATTTACATTTCTGCATATGCTTATGAGCAGCCATTTGGTGTTCCCATCAACATTAAATAATATAGATCTATTAATTCAAAGTTCACAGTCTTCATAATGAAATTCGAATAGTGCAAAAGTCCAAATGATCAAGTCTTAAGCATCCCCTAGGAGTCTAGGACATATCCTGCTCTTCATTGACATTAAAGGAAGAACATTCCAGACAAATGTCTATACATGTCAAGGTGATAGATCTAGATTAGTTTATACCAAGTTGTAAACCTTATTTATATTTATCATATATTCTCGATAAATGTTAGTTTCTTTTCTTATATGAAAAGATCCCCTAGTACATCATTGACATTCTCAGTTAATATTTTATCATAAGACTGCAAAGTTGATGCTACAAAACCAGAGTCAGTCATAAACATTGATACACTCAAATATCACAACTAAATCCTTTCCTCTTATCACTGTAATTTTCATGCTCCCATAAGGGTTTGTAATCTGTTCACTTTATATTAAGTCCTGTAAATACGAAATCCAATAAGGTTTGCTCCTCAGTTTCTGGACCAGAAGCAAATGACCGTAAAACATAGCAAGAAAAGCAGATAACTTTATGCAACATACATACATCAGCTGCCACACTCAACCACTCTATCCCGCCATTATCTGCAACTTGGTGGAGGGGGGACAGAGAGAAAGGACGCGGGGTGTAGGGAGAACTATCACACCCCGTATGGGGTAACTATTTACCCTTCCTCCCTTCTGCTCCCCCCAAAAGCTAACAGTCTAACACCAACCACCACCTCCAGCTCTCATTTTACTCTTTAATCCACCCCATTACCCCCCTAATTCATTACCCCCAGTCCAAGTACCCCCTAAGCTTGTACAAATTCTACATAGTAACCACTGTTTATGTCTAAAAGGTACTTATACATTTGCTAATCATGTACCTCAAAATTTATGAAATTGCCTTATGTTCTCTAATAGCATTGGTTCACGTTTCTAGTTAAAATCATAAGGCACATATAAATGGAACCCAAAAATGTTGCAATGATTCAAACAAGTAACTAACATTACCATATACAAATCTCAAATAATAAATGAAACTAATGACAATTGATTCTGGAAAACTGTTATTTCCCTAATTTCTAGTGATTCCAACAGCAATGCATGAAAATATTCCATCCTAATTCTACCATTCTACAAACTCTAAATACGATTCCCCTGATAATTATAAACTTGCAGGCATGTTTCTCCCTACCTTTTTCAATCCCAAGGCACATATAAATGAAACCCAAAATGCTGCAATGATACAAACAACCAAATATCAATGAGCCAGATACCAGAGATGGTCAGGGGAAGTGCACTTTGCGTTAACTGCATAGCAATATTGGGACATCTTCTGAATAAGTGATAAAATAGTTCTCCTATCCCCTTCTATTGCCAACAGGGCATTGCTTCGAATCCAGTTCTTAAAGTCATACAAACAGGAAACAGAACTTCACCATCACAAGAAAACAGAAAGATCCCAATCATCAGAAATAAGAACTAGTTCAGACATCAGAATATTTGTCTTTGGGATAAAGAGGCAAACCTATCTGCTATCCAAGAAGCATATTTTCAGATTCATTCAGATTTCTGCACATGCCCTTATCATGATTAGCAACCATTTGGTGTTTCCATGAACCTTAAAATCTCATATATTCATTCATACAAAGTTCACACTTCACAGTCTTCATATTGAAGATGGAATAGTGCACGGCAGTTCAAATAATCAATTTATGAGCATCCCATAGGAGACAAGGCATATCCTGCACTTCATTGACCTAAAAGGAAGAACATTCCAGACAAATGTCTATACATGTGAGTTCATAATCTAGATAGGTTTATATCAAGTTGTAAAATCATATATTGTTGACAATTTTTTATTTTTTTGGAAATTATGTTAGTTCTGTTCTCATATGAATAAATTCCCTAATAAGTACATCTTAAACAAATTTGCCATCCATATGATATCTTAAGACAACAAGGTTGATTTCTAGGGTCACTTTGACACCTGAGCTTCTTTGGGATCGAGAAACTTACTAAGCTTAATTGTGGAGCTAAGGCAGGAGGAGCTTTTAGGGGTTATCTAATTTCTGATGTCCAGAAAAACTGGGTTGGTTTGTAGTCTATAATTGGTACTGCTCGAGGACCTCCTGTCCTCGCTTGCTGTTTTTTCAGCTTTATTAATATAATTTTCCTTTATCTTAAAAAAAAGACTACAACATTGATGCTACAAAACCAGAGTCAGGTGTCAACTTTAATGATACACTCATAGATCACAAGTCCTTTCCTCTTCTCACTGTAATCTTTAAGCTCCTGTAAGTGTTCGTCTTTTGTTCACTTCAAGAGAAGCCTAAATCCAAATACATTCGACATACAAATTTCAATAGGCAAACTAAACCATTCTAATCCTGTAGATTAATCTTACAAATTCTATATAGTAACCTTGTTTATTGGTAAAGAGTACTCATACACAGTCAGTTGTCCTATATATTCCAATAGCATTGGGTGATGTTTCACCCTACTTAATCACAAGGCACTTACAAATGGAACCCAAATATGTTGGAAAGATTCAAACAAGTAACTATAACATACAAATCCTCTATAATCAACGAAACTAGTCACACTCAATATAAACAGTGAGTTCCCCAATTCCAATGAAACATTCTACAAATTCTACTATCAATTTATCTATAAAGGAACTTAAAACAATGAGTTCCCCAATTACCATCCTACAAATTCTACTATCAATTTATCTACTCCCTCTGTTTCGGAAAAATGATAACATTTACTTTTTCGTCAAACTTTACAAACTTTGACCATTAATTTTGGAAAAATATAAGGATTTACAATGTAAAAATACTATTATTGGATTCGTTTTAATTAGTACTTTTGGAAAATCTATTTTTTATAATTTATGTATTCATATAAACACAAATATTTATGGTCAAAGTAGTGCATTGGAGACCGTGCAAAAGTAAATGTTACCACTGAAAAATGGAGGGAGTATAAAGGTACTTTTAAACTTGCTAGTACACACTTTCTTCCTATTTTCAATCACACAGCAGATACAAATGAAACCCAAAAGCTGTATTGATACAAACAAGCAAATAACAATAACCCAGATACAAAATCCCAAATACATCAAACAAACCTAATCACATTCAATTTACCCATTAAATCAAATCACCAAAAACACTGATATTCCCAAATTTCTTATTTCCCTATTAAGCAATCTCAAAAAGATTAAAACTTGAGAAACAAACCCACCTGCTGAGTGAGACTATGGAGTTCAGGAGTTGTCATAAGCTCAGAAAACTCAAGATCAATAACAATATTCTGGCCATGTATCTTAGCTTGAGTGAGTCTCTCAATCTTTTTCTCTTTTTCTTCTGACCTTTTTTCCATTCTCTCTTTTCTAACCCCTTTTCTTGACTCAATCAGCTTCAGCTTTTCCTCTTCTGAGGCCATACTTGAGAGCTTTTCTTCCCATTCTTGGCGTTTTCTCTCTTTCTCTTTCTTCTTGTGCTCCTTGGCTTCTGCCTTTTTCTCTGCTTTCTTTGCCTCGTATCTTTGCTGCTTTATTAGTTTCTTCTGCGCTCTTTTTGAGAGTTGTGGTGGTGGTTGGTCTGAGGGTTCTTCTGTTGTTGTTGTTGTTGTTGTTGTTGTTGTTGTTGAGTGTGTGAGGTTTGTTTCGGTAGCTGCCATTGGTTTCTCCTCAATTGGTTGTTCCATTTCTCTCGCAGTGTGGTCTATGGGGTTGTTTTGGGGGTTGTTTGCTTGAATTACTGAAAGTCTGAAACTGTGAATGGAGACCGTGAAACGGTTTGATTCGGGCCGGGTCATTTTTAGTTCATGTTGCAATATGCATCAATTACGATTTACGAGTACTCTAATTATGCTCGAAAAAAATAAAAACTAGGAAAATTTGATGGAAAATGCCTAATAATTTTCACAAGTACTTTTAAAGCTCCTACGCTGCATGGATTGGGTGAAATGTATGTATATTAATTTTCATTAGTTCTCAAACTCATGCGATACGCGGGCTAATCATAATAGTTCATTTTGCATTAAGGTGGTTTAGAGCATCTCCAATGCAAGGTTTTTGGAGAGGTTTGTGAGGTGAAAAACCCTTCCAAAAAACCTCTACCCATAGTGATAAACCTATAAACCTTTTTTTTTACAAATCACTTTATCTAGACAAACCAGATTTGTGGCATACTCTATTTCTAAATTGGGCCCCTCACCTAGAGGTTTTTGGAGGTTTATACCATTGAGATGGAGGGGTTAAATAAAGAGAATTTTTGCAATGATGATGTGGCTCAAATAAAAACCCACTTAGGGGCCGTTTGGTTGGGAGTAATGATTAAGGGGGTAATGGAATGAATTTTTAGGCTAAAATGGGAGGTATGTGAGGTAATAGGGTTTAGATTTTGTGAGAAGGAGGATAATGATTAGCCTCATTTGAGGGATAATTGAAACCCACCTCCCCATAAGGTAATGATATTTCCCCATTTTCCTTCATTTTCTCCCTTACCTCCTCTTAATCATTACCCTCATCACCACTTCACATTACTATTTTAGCCTAAAAATCCATTCCATTACCCCTTTAATCATTATCCCCAACCAAACGGCCCCTTAAAGCTTTGTAGCATTAGAGATGCTCTTATAAATGTGAACCTATTAGTTTTTTATAACCAACCAATTTATTATCACACTCACTAATAGAATATCTACTAGGTTTTATCTCCATGATTCGCACGGGCTCGTAAAATAATTTTATTTCATGCAACCTCCATTTGTAATGAGATTGGACTAAGTTTAGATAGATATGTACACTAATTTATATAATTAGTTTAAAATATAGATATTAAATCAGAGCATGACAAATCAGCAGATGACATGGACGCTGAGGTGTAACATACTTTTATCTACTCACCCATTAAAAGAAAAAAGGAAAAAAAGAAAAAGAATAAATTCAACCCACCCCTGATTCAGTGATTTGTAACTGCAACGTTCAAACAGTAGTAATCAATGGGAAATGAATTCCGATCCCATATTCCCATCGGTTACCAAACGATATGGTTCACTACAAACAGGAACCAACCCAAGCATCGTAACAGCATCACAATTCATAACAAACTATGAAAACCCATCAGAAACTCTGGATTTCATCAGAAACCATTTGTTCAAATGGCTGGAGAATTCATCGAACACCTGGAGTGCACTATCAACTAAAGAGCATTTAACAAAGGAATCTGAGGTGCACCCAGTTCGTAATACATGAGCATAAACGTGTTGACCTGTGGGAGGAGAGAGAGAGAGAGAGGCGCATGATGTGAGAATGAAGGGGAAAGTTAAGGCATTTGGAGAGTCTTCAGATTTGAACATTTGAAGGTTTAAATTGAGGGCTTTTGACAATTGGTCTTTTTTTGAAAGCTCTCTTAATTGAAGGTTACATTTGGTGGTGCCGGTTTGGTGGTGCCTGTGATGGTGCCGGAAATGTAGTAGTCAAAGGTGCATGCTTTCATTCAACGCACAACTCTCTCTCTAAATTAACACCTCTCTCTGTCTCTTTCCCTTTCTTGGGCAATTTAGAGTGCTTCAATGGCACTTATTTTGTTCATGGTTCTACAGACAATAACCCCCTCAAACAGACCAATCTTTGTCTCCTCTTGGTGGGTATGTTATCTGCTCCTTTTCTTTTTTGTTTCCGTGTTCAATTTTGGTTAATCAATTGCACTGATTCCAAATTTCTAACAAATAATCCAATTTGCATTACATGTATCTGCCACATCTAATTTCGAATTCCTTATCATTTTACATCTGAACAAATTCAATACTTTTTTTACCTTGAAATCGCCTGTTTGTCTATTTGTTTATTCATCTTCATATTAATTACTACTCAGAAAAAGAAAAAAAAAACTATATTGTGGAAAATCTTTGTTCATCAAATCACACATTGGATTTGGTCATTCATATCTGTTATGCAGTGGTATTGTTTGTCAATTCTTCTAAAATTTGGGGAGTTTGATCTTTATGAAAGTAGGTTCTGAAGGGAGATTATTTTAGAATTCGGAGGTTAAATAGAGCTTCAACTATTTTCTGGCTTTTGAACATGATGTCCGTGGGACTTTCTTAGACCTGTGTGTTTGCATTGACAGAAGCACATTTGTTTAGATTATTAGTGGCACTTTCCCCCTCCAAATTTCATGAAACAATAGAGATTGGTGGCAGATTGTGTTTTCTTTTTTATAGGGCATTTTTTACTTGCATATTTCCTAATCATAGGAAAGTAGGGAAATTCAAACAATTTACATAACATAACTCAATTTTCTGGCTTATGATATGCCACATTGCAACTTACAGTACTCAGATGGAGTGTACGTTAAGATCTTTAATTACTATGTTTCGATCCCTGTCATTGTCATGGCTTTTGTTGCCAGGTTTTTTATGCCAATTATGACATAGTGTAAAGGGCAAATGATGTGAAGATTTAAATAAACAAAACCCTATAAAAGAAGTTGCAAACAAACCAGAATTTGTATTAAAACTTATAGAAGGATTTGAGGCCACTTAGATATCTCGATCAAGATTAAAACAAATACCCCAATATTAATTGTTCTTCCGATTGAAGTCTGAAGGACTTGAAGATGCACTGCCAATAGAACTTATTTTCTAAATTTGACCACAGTGACACTATATCCATAAGGGAACAATCTCATTTCTCCATTTAATTTAGATTAATCCTTTGCTTTTTGTTTGAATTAGTCATCAGTGGATTACTATTGGCGACTTTAATTTGCAAACCCCTACAAGTAATAATTCTTGGTATTCAATACTCACATTTTGGTTGAGTATAATTATTATAGCCAGATTCTACCATCTTTACTTACTTTTTTGTACACTGGATACAAGTAGTTATTGAAAGCAGAAGCGACGTCTTGCTTTTTAACCCCATCCTCATAATGTACTATAAGTCTATAACCATGCATGAGCAGAAATGTTATTGTGCAACTCAGCTTAGAGTTTATATAATCATCGAAACTTTAGTTTATTCCCCCCTCCTCCCTTCATTTATTTTGCATGCAAAATAAGTATTAGTAGCCCTATCAAACTATCATAGTTGATCTTGAGTGAAAAAATGCAATATCAAACTATGAAATTTATTTCAAGGTCTTTGATTATTTTCCTAGAATCTAATTTTAACTATTGGATTGAGTTTAGTGGTTGTATATCTGGTCTCCCATCGTTTGCTTCTTATTTTTTTTTACCTATTTTCCATGGGTTTAACACTAATGGTTAGTTTAGGTTATTGGGGTGTTATGAAAGATGGGTTGCAAACCCGAGCACTCAGCTTTTTCCAAGGCCACTTCCGTTCTTCGTGGCTAGAAACCCACAAAGGAAATCCATATTAAGTTGAACAATGATGGTTCTGTGTTAAGACTTAAGACAAACCACTACGCATGAGCTCCTGGCATTTTTGAAACCAACTGTGAAAGAAGCTGTAACATACTGACATTCTGTTTTCAGAAGGCCTCACTCTACAGCACACAGGAGTCAAAGGCCAAGAAATTGATCATATGTGTAGACTCCGTATTAGCAGCCAGAAAACCACCTCTACAAGCTTATACTACAATGCAGGGAGCTGGTAGCAAAAGATGAAACAAGTGCAGAACTAGACATTAAAACTTGAAACCGTAACTCTACAGAAAAAGTCTTTTAACCGATTTTTGGGTCAGTCCCCTGTTAACCGATTTTCCGTTATGGTTACTTAGTTGTCCAAATCCTATTTTCTTTTTGGTTACTGCACATTTACAAGAGACATGTGAATCTATGGTAGTGGGTATATGTAGTGCAAAATCTGCATTTTGTTGTGCTGGCAGCATTACTTTCCATAATATGGAGATAAAGGAATGTTGTCCTGACTTGAGGGTGAAACAATAGAAGACATGCTTTATCTATTTTTTCGCAATTTAATCAAGCATCTTAATCATTCTTTTTTTCCCCCCTCAATTGAATGATTAAGCTAATCTGTTATAATTGGGTTTTTTTTTTGTAAATGGTCAGATGTTATGATGTGGTTTGATGATCAAGAAGGCGTCATTAAAAGATGAGCGGTTACAGAATTGCGATCAATCAAAAGGAGAAGCAAGAAGATAGGAAGCGGCAGTGACAGTACGTACAATGAAAACAACCCAGACTTAGTAATCTCAATTTACACGTTCAATTGAATCTGTTTCAATTCCTTCGAAATTACAATGGTTGTTTCACTTGCTTTTTTTCAATGTTCATCTACAATTGAAAAATGAAAAGGTCAACAGCCATCTAAATCAAGTTCTCTACTTTTCTTCATCATAATTATTTTGGTCTTAACTAACGAATAGTTTTTCATTATTAGATTCCTTAATCAGTCAATTACGTCAATAATTAATGAAAGATGTCTTTCCCTAAATATTTTATCAACAACATTTATAAGCCAATCGAGTTGGGGTTAATTTACTTCTTCTTCAGAGTGGTAGGGACAAGGGAGTGCACAAGATGGCAATTTGTTTGAGACATTGTATGTTGCATAGTGTATAGATCTCAATTTAGTTTTCCATGTTTCATATCCCTGTTCCCCCCTCAAATTTGATCTTTTGAGTTTCTCGCCCGATAGGCAATAGGGGCTATTAAGCATGGTTAAATGTTGACAATGGTCAAATGTGTGAGTCGTTTTAATCTAATGACGGATTTCTTTTTCAATCGAGAAAAGGACGTATCTTGGGATAGAATTGTACTTGATTGTTGATCCAATGACCTGCAGGTATACAAACATCAGACTGAACACCAATTAATTTGTCCTTAGGTACTCAACCTTCTGTGCCATTGTTTTTCTAGGCTTCTATGATTGTCCTGCTATCCTCAAATTTCAATATAGAAATATCTATCTATGGAGCTTGATTTGTCTGCAAAGGGTTACAGGGATCTCTATTATGTTTCTTTTTCTTTGGGTGCAATGCATGACAATTTTACTACATTTGCAGACACTTAGTTTTTTTTTAATCTTATATGCCTCACTCATCTGATGGTCTACTTAGTCTCCGAAATACAGCACTTTATTTTCACATAGGGTATCAGTTCTTTGTGGATCACCAATGCGATTTGTGTTGAGTACAAATTTGTCTGTAAAAGCGTTCGTTTCATAATTTGTAATTTCCATTTAAAATTTTCAGGTTCATGACCTTTTTGTAGAAATCTCTACCAAAATAGTACGTTGGTAGGATGTCTTGAGGTCACATGCGCGCTTTGGTAGGAGACATGTTATATGTGGCCTACCAATTATGACCCATTCAATATAAATGACTGAAGTAAGTTCACCCCCTCATCGTACATAATACAAAATTTTCCTTCCCTAGATTTGATAGTTGATTCATGTGTCTAACTATTCTGAAATTTGTAATCAACCCTTGGCTAATTTGCAAACATTTTATCTCAATATCTGCATACCCCATAAGGCCAAACCTATGGAACACATCTGATAAACCCCAACCCTTACTGATATGCCCTTTATCAACTGAACCTAGCTAGCTTTGTTACAAAGCCAGGAAAAAAGATTGATAAGTTTATTGTAAATTTCTCCCAATAAATTATTTTACCCACTTTTATTGTGTAATTCTTCTTATTTGGCAACCAGCAGGACTAAACACAGAAAAATTGCAACGTTAACCAGCACCAACGATACACAAGCTGCGACAGGGACTAACTGGAGCAGCAGAAAGCAGAACAACAACAACATCACACGAGCAGTACCACACAGATAGTTCCGATATTAAACCAGACATCAGTAAACAAGCTTCGAAATTCCTAGATTTCGAGTACCAACGACATACAAAATTAGTAACAAAGTAAAAGCAAACATTGGGAGATGATCCTGAGCAATCTTCAGTTTGTTTTCTGGCTTACTGCAATGTAGAACAGTACATGGGAATGATTGGGAAATGCTGCTGTTTAGGAGTTTATTTGATTTCATAGAGGTGTTCATAATGTTTATTTAAAATGTTTATAAGCTACCAAAGATATTTTCTCTGCATCAAATTGTTTGGTATGTATATAAAATAGTCAGTTCATAATGTTTATTTAAAATGTTTATATGCTACCTAAGATGTTTTATCTGCATCAAATTGTTTGGTATGCATAGAGACTACGAAGAATTCAACAATGTTCAAGGTGAAATCTTTCTAAGATATGATCCTAGGTTGTTCACAAAGTATTTTTCACAAGTAAAAAACATATCATGAAATAAAAAAAAAGTTAGTATGACAACTTTTACTTTTATAATTGATTAACCAATATAGACGTTAATCCGTGCATTGCACGGGGTATATACTAGTTTTAATAAGTAATTCAATTAATGAAAAAAATGAATAAATTCATTCTGCATTAACGGTATATGTGCCCTAAAAGTTGTTAGCACATGCTCGTTTTATACCCCACAATTAAAACTATGTGACAAAGTTGAGCACATGTGAGGTCTATGTGTCATCTTCACACGAATATTTCCTCTTATGTGACGTCCTACGTGTCACCACCACATGGAAAGAATCTAACTTTTATAGGACATATACATATATATCTCGTTTTGAAGCATTTTTTAGATCCAATTCCACGGAGTCAGATTTATAATTTTTTGACATACGTAACTAAAGTTATTTTATTTTGTAATTTAGAAATATGCTAATAAATATGTAATTAAGTCAACTAATGATGAGACATTAATGATGGATGATGTGTCATGCTGCATGGCAAGTTTGTGCTTACATGTCGCTTGCGTGTCATGCTTGCACGACGTGCTGGGTCCTTCTTCGTGTGGTGCCGACACGTGGGATACCACATAGGCGAGCCACGTCGTGCAAGCATGACACGCAAGCGACACGTAAGCACAAACTTGCCCCCCCCCCACATATATATATATATATATATATATATATATATATATATATTACTTTTGGGAGCATACTCTCTTCTATATGGGTTCAGTATAATTTTATCATATCCTATTTGAATTTAACCTTATCTAGATTTTTTGCTCTAAAAAATCTAAATAAGGTTAAATTCAAATAGAACATGATAAAATTATACTAATCTTATCATTTTGTGTAGTTCAAGCAACCATCTTTTAATAAAACTATATCAATTATCAACATTACAAAATTTGTACAAAATAACAACTATTAAAACTCTCCATACATAAGAAAATCACATCTTCTATCCTACCTCACCCGTAAACACCTAGCTTATACTCAATAATGCTTGGCCTCTACGTCCAAGCCACCTACCTACATTCATGCCACGCTATGTATGAACTGAATACCTCCATAAGAGCATTGCTTTTAATTTGCATATACTTCTAAATCCACTTCAAACTTACCATCAACAAAACTATATCAAAATAAAGCCAATAATATATGCAAGGGAAACAATCACATAGAGCTAAATTTGATATATACTACACAAAAGACATAAATTACACCATTTATTGTGATGTCAATATTTATGTATGTGATGTCGTTCGATTAAAAAGCCATGTTAACAAACCATCGTATGTATAAGGAAAAAAAAACTACATGAAGATCTAAATTCCATTTATATGTACAAAAGATATTGTACCATCTTGATCTTGTGGTACCAACCATATGTTATATTTTTACTTTGGCATTCACAACTCCAAACCTTCTAAAACACATCGGCAATTAAACAAAATAATAATAAACCAAAATTTATAAAGCTAATCACGGGTACAGAAAAAGTTATGTGGTTATTGAGCTAAATTCTAGGATAATTAAATTTACCTCTCTTGTGACACAAATCCGTATATATGTCCTAAAACAACAGTTATAAAACTGAGGGCTAATGAGGTATTGGTCTAGTGGTTAAGACTGACGCGCGAGGTACATTACAATTCAAGTTCGAATCCCTCCTCCTCCATTGTATGTAAATTTATTGTACTGACCTCGTGCGGACAAAAAAAAAACCAAGTGAGTATGTAATAATTTAATGGCTTCTCTATATATATAGTCCGCTAATTGCAATGACTTCTCCAAGATTGCACTTAAAATATGGATGCAAAACTTATGAAGGTTAGATGTGAAAAGACAAAAGTAATGAGAACAGGGTTTATAATAAGCATGAAATACTGTAAAACATATAGTCTAACTTGCCTGACTATTGTAGACATTACCTGTTGAATGGAGAAGTATACCTACAAAAATAAAACCATTAATTAGCATACAAAAAAGAAGGAGATTCATTAGAATATACTTATATGACCCATACATAATGCAACCTATCATGATCTCCTAATCAATAAATAAAAACATACTACACAATTCATTCCAAATCAACTTAGTAATCCGATTATAATTGTCAATGGTCCTTCAATAATATAATTCTCCAAAGAACATCATCGATCCATCTATAAATTCAAAAAAGGAAAAAAGGGAAATTACTAATAATCCATAAAGTTGAAACTATACTATGCTTATTTTAGAAGAAAATTAAAATACAGTTTAACTCACAAAAAGAAAAAAAAAAAAGTAGCTTACTTAAAAATGCCTACTTTTTTTAATTTTACTATCCAAATAGCCAAAAACCTGCAAAATTTAATAACATAATAAAAAGGAGAATAAGGAACATGAATGAAAAGGTAAAAACAAAAAACACAACTTAAAAGAATGGGGAGAAGGCAGAAGCTTTGTGTTGCTAGGGGGAAGGAGATTAATTTGTAATATATATGTGAAGTTGCCCAGTGGGAATGGTTATTATACATAGATGTATAGCAAATAACAAATTCTGAATTTTAGTCCTTTGCAACCTCAAAGACTCTTGTGGGCTGTGTCACATTCATACTCTATATTTTTAATTTGTTTCACGTTTTGAAATTTCCAGGACTCTTGTGGCTGATACATTATTCAGAACCGTCTTGAAACTAATAACTAACATTATCTTTTAAGTTTTTCAATTTTATCCAAATTTTTTAAAAAATAATTTTGATTACTTACTTACTTAGTTGATCATTACGCTTAGCTAATAGCGTGTATTATACTTTTCTCAAAAAATAAAATAAAAAAATAGCTTGTCTTACATAATGTAAATGCATCTCGTTCAAAAATATTTTTCGTTCCGAATTTGATGGTGAAATTATTGTTATTTTTTTGAGATGTACAGAATACATTAAATGTCATTTTGAATATCTGACGAAATTCTATTATAACTCTCATAAAACTCTAGTGATTTATCAATTTTTGATTTTACACTGATAAGGATACTAAGACTCCTAAACGTTTTAAACAGTTTATTTTTTTGTCTTTATTCTCGCTTAGATGGCGCGCTCTTAAAATTCTCGCCTACATGGCACGCCTCATTGCTCCTCAAATATGCCTATATATATATATTGATTGATTGATTGGTTTGTATGGATACATGACCTTTGATTAGAAGGTTTTGTGTGAGACTAACTCACAGAAAATTGGGGTTACTTTTGTGAAATGTAGGGGTCACTTATAGTGAGCAGTGATCATTGTTTAATTCAAAAGTGACCCCGTCTCACCAAAATTGAAAAAACCGTTTTATAGAAGTTTTAATTTGTACGGTTATACCAAATAAAATGAGACACTAATGTTGAACACACAATGTTGGACACATCAAATGACATTTTTGGGCCAAAATTAGATTTAAGATGACCGATTCGCTCCTCACTTATACTGCACTTTAGTTTAGATTATAATTTTGTCATATCCTTTTATTTATTTTAATCCCACAAAATTTCTTCCCAAATGAAAGGGGAAATGATAGCGATACACTGTGATAGCCCCGCAAGTGTACGAGTTTATCGAAGTAGTAAGTAATCGTCTACCAAGAGAAACGAATGTATTTCGAGTACCAAAATCTCTAGAATTGAAAAACCTAAGCTTATTGGGTAAATTTGATGGCGAGTTAATTTAATAAAACCTAAAGCTAAAACTAAATTAATAACTAAGATGAGAGAAAAGAGCAATCACAATTGTAAGAATCAAGAATTGAAGCTAGAGTTGGGGGTTCACCCAACTAATGATGTTCTAATGCACTGGATGATAATATAACATGCAATCAAATGGGCAATTGTATAGAGACACTAGGTCAATCAATGACTAAGGGCCTCTCTCAAGGTCACCAAAGATATACCCAATTCCACCTATTTTCATGGGATCAAGCTTTATTAGGCTCATTAAGCAACACCTACTTCAAACATCTCCAAAATGAAATCTACCTACTTTCGTGGTTGAATCCATTTATTTAGTCAATGAAACTCCTATAATTACGTTTCTTTCGGTTTTAAGTTAATCACACAAAAGATAAGCCAAGTTCTCACTTAGGCATTTTATCAAACACTTGAAGTTCACAAAGCTAAATGCACAATAACTCATTCAGTCACAATATATTCACATCATCCAATCATCAAAACACCGTAGTTGGGCTAATCCCAACTCTAATAAGGAAATTAGCCATTAAATATCATAAAGTCATCAACTTTAATTAACCAAGACGTAATATTCAACACAAGAGAAATAAGTAAAGAAGAGAGAGAAAGAGAAAAGAGAAGAGTCAAGAAGATTTTACAAAGGTCTTCAATAATCTTCCCAAAATAAAGTTCAGCTACTCTAGAAATATAAGAGATGAAGTTCTTCAATCTAACTATGGAGACTAGACCTCTTTATAGAGCTAAAACTAGGTTTAGAGTAGAATAGACTAAGGTGATATGGATCTCCCCCGAAATTAGGCTTTAAAGGGGATTTTTACAAGTAAAAATGTTGAAATCCAAGCTGATCGGCGCGAACCCCGGGAAGGTTGTGCTTCGCATCTGATGGCTATAAATGAGATACAAGGTAGAGTTCGAACCCTATGTAGGTTGGGGTTGGTGATTTCAGGTCGTGGTTGACCCTGCTAGCTTTCAATCTACATTTCCTTGACCCTTGGATGTGAACCACGACCATGTTTGAGACATGACTTGCACGTGGTTCATCCTCTAGAATCGTTCTTGATTCTTCTTCGCGCTCTTTGATCGTTCTCGCTCATGTTCGAGTCACTTTCACATTCTTCTCAACGCTTGAGATCATTCCACCAACAAGATGGAACATTTTTGCTTGCAATTTGTTCTCTACAAGATAAAATAAACCAAAAGCGTAAACTAGAACAAAAGAGGATAAAACTAATAAATAAAGAGAACGAAAATCATCAATTAACCTAACAAACTAGAACTAAAATCTACTAAAAATATATACAAATAAACACTTATCAAACTCCCCCGTGCTTAACCTTTGTTTGTCCTCAAGCAAACACTAAATAATCACATCAAGTAAGATTGAAGGTTAGCACAAAGTAGTCGAGAGATCACCTCCTCAAGTGAGGAACATCGACAAAGCACTTAACATGCACATAAGAACTCGATATCCTTGAGGCCAAAACAAGTTTTCAAACCATTTTAAACCCAAGTTTTGAAATGTTATGAAACAAGTACAGAATTACAAAGCATACAAGCACTCAACCGACTTGCTAATTTTCCTCAAGAAGTAAAGCAAGTTAACCCGAGAGGCTCTCACTTTGGAAAATGTAAGTCCCTCACTATAGACAATCTAATCGGTTCTCATCCCCTCGCACCGCAAAGCCCGATGATGATGGTAATGGATTAACATGGACGTAAGTAGAAAATGACATTGCTCGGAAATATCGACCAAATTTCTTGAAACCTCAGTCTTTAGATAACCCTTGTTATAAGGATTCCAACGCCTTTGACCTTGCCTCAATTAAGTTTCCGGATCAAAAGATATCGCATCTTGAAAATTTGGGCCAAAACCTCTCGATTTCGACCCCCTGGGTCAGCTCAAGGGCATTTTTGTAATTTACTGAGCATAAAAAGTCAAAAATCCCTAGTCATGCGCGCGCCCCTGGGTCGAGCGGCGATGACCCAGCGGCACAAGCGTGACAGCAGGGACCTTTTGGCCAGCCTCTAGGCCCAGCGGCATGCCGCTGAGCCTCAGCTGAGCATTCAGTGGCAGCCGCTGGCCCCAGCTGCCTTCCGTATGGCCGCTGGGCCTGATTTTATGGCTGGGTCGAGTTTGGCGCCGGGGCCGCAGCCCTAGGCCCCTAATTTCGTCCCCTAGCTCTATAAATACTCCTCTTCACCCTCTTTTGAGGGAGGTTGGTCAGTTTATAATTTTGAGAGCAATTTGAGAGCACAAAATCCTAAATCATAAGAGAATTAAGAATTTGAAGACTCAAGCAAGCCCTTGCATCCAACCTAGCACCCAAGATTGAAGAGCAATCCCAATTCTACTAGTCCCGTTCGAATAAAACGTCCAGGTTAACCATCCTGAGGGCCTGAATCTCTTTATTAAATTCTTCTTTCATTATTTATAATCATGGTTTACTTAGCTTTTGATTATGGTTGAATAATTATGCATGTTTTGATCTTTGTAAATAATTAGGCATGTTAGTTTAATTTAAAGTTTGCATCTTTTCTAGTGATTTATGCATGTTGCATCTTTTTCATGTTTACGCATGCATGTAGCAACCCCTTTAGGTTTATTTTAACATAAAGTTGATATTTTTGCATTGTACTTCCATTGAAGTTACTAACGAATTTATTGATGTGCATATGCAATGCTTGGCGCGTTTAGCAAAGTGTGGTAGGTTGGAGCGTTTTATTATTGCTCTTATCTTTTGGTTTGTGCTAAATAGAGGATGCATGTAAATTTGATATAAATTGTGCAAAGTAATAACGATAGTTAATTTGGTTGTCTTTAACCCACTTAGTTAAATTTAGGATCTTGGACAACCGGATTTATATGGAGCCATATAGCTTAAATAAATATTTGACATGGATAGGCTTAGTAGAGGCCGTTAATTCGGGCGATTTAGATGAGATTTGTTTTGTTTATTTTGTACTTACACCCCCGAACTCAATATTTAGCCCTTTGGGTATGAGTCAATTCCCATTATGTATTGGGTGCACTTTTTGATGGTTTTCAATTGTTTTCTCAAAATATGGTGGCGACTTCATTGCTTGCGAATTATTTTACCCATCACAATCGAATTATATTGCTTATGACGTATTATTTAATAACCATTAATTCCAAACAAGTTATCTCGATTAGGCGCCAGAAGGGCGAGGGTTCTTACAGTGGCGACTTCACTGGGGACAATTGTCAGAAGGTGTAATTCGAAAACTTATCCATGTCAATAATTTATTTTAGCTATTTGGTTCAATTACCGTATGTGTTTACATTCATTGCTTTGCATCCATATCATTCACTTGCATGCGTTATCATCGCAAGGTGTCGAAAGACATCACCACACCATCATAGGATCTACCACTTGGAGCATTATCTATGACTTGGTTAGTGACCCACTAGGTCCGAATTGCCTTGCACATAGTCGTGTTTCACCCTATGACATTTACATGTTTCCATTCGAGATATCTAAAACGGTACGTTTAGTTTTACTATGCATCTCATAGATGACGAAACACATCTGGTTGTGGGTTACCTTATCCAACCATAGATTGTGTCAAGTTATTGCATTTAGTCTCGTTGTCCATATCAAGGTGCTAATTGATTTACTTGCCATATTTTTATTGATTGCTTCCTTGCTATGTGATTAGTTTTCATAGAGTATTAGGACTAGATCCCCCCTTAGGATTTTCTTAAGTCCAACTTTGGGAAGGTTTCCCTTTTGTGTGCTTGTGCGTTTTGTCAAGTTTACAAATAGAGTCTAGGATCTTTTCTTTTTAGAAAATAGAATCCATGCATGATTCCGACGATGCTAGTGATCATATTTAAAGACGTTCTTTTTCATACGAATTAGATTGCATGCAAATAATATATTCCCGTCAATGATCTTTCACAAAATAACAAAAAGAGTCTTATTTATTTCCATAAAGCAAGTCAATAGTATATTTTTCTTTTCTTGAGTCCGGAAATTTTATTCCATATATAAGTCAAGAGTAGAGTCCTTATTTATTTCCATAAGGTGAGTAAAGAGTATATTTTTCCTATCTTTAAAAAAATCAAAAGCAAGTCAAGAGTATTAACTTCTAATTTAATAGAGTCGAAAGATCATTGACTTCCAGAAAATCGCTTCTCTCCTAAAAATCGCCATGTTGAGGATTAATGCTAGATTCTTATCCCACATTCGTTTTAAAAATAAAATCTTTCTTTTCGTGAAGTTTTCTGTTTATTTCTTATTTTTTCTTAAACAGGCCTTTTTATCTCCAGAATTGGTAGGAATAAAGATCACGGTCCTAGAAAGTGGGAGAAGGACGAGTCCAACAAGAGATTGATCCGCAAGCTGTCATTCGAACCGTCACCGCAAGCACAGTTCGTGGGCCCCATTTGGCTCAATTACCTTCTCACACCGCCATTGTCACCTCATACTTCACCGCCTACCTCACCTAAGTCCATTATGTCTGGAGAAGCTGAAAGAACCTCCGACCAAAAGATGGACGAACTTTTGGCCCAATTGGTCGCCATGAATGCTAGATTCACAGATATGGAAGCCCGTATCGCTAAGTTGGATCCCCCTGCTAGGGATGAAGATGAACCCAAACCAAATGAAGATAAGACTGAGCCATCCACTAAAGAGGTCCAAGAAATCCAAGCTAAGCTGAATAGGCTTAAGTCTGTTCTAGGCAAGAGTCGTGTCTTTAATGACATGATCATCAATTCCGAAGGCTATGCTCCCCACATCAAGGGAAAATTGCCCACTAAGTTCTCCATGCCCTTAGTTCCCACGTTCAAAGGAACCGATGATCCACAATATCACATTAGAGCTTTTACCACTGCATTGGGCCTTAGAGGCATTGACCAAGAGCTGTATGTTCACCTCTTTTCCCAAACCTTAGACCCTGCTGTTAGGGCCGGTTCTTCAAGTTACCCACTCAAAAGCTACAGAAGTGGGAAGATTTGTCTACTCTTTTCCTAGAGAGATATGCTGACAATGTCTTGCCTCCCATGACGTTGAGAGAATTGGACATCACCAAGCAAGGTGACAAGGAAGGATTCACCAACTTCGTGAGAAGATGGAGGACCAAGGTTGCTGAAATTATTGACCGCCCATCTAAAAGGGATCAAATTAGGATGCTAGTCCAAAACTTAGCGTCTGAATATCGTAAACACATGAAGTTTCAGCCCATAAATACTTATGCGCAACTAACTGAAGTAGGCATGGCCATTGAGGATGACCAACTCCAAAGAGGGAAGAACTAGGTCACCTACAACAACAACACAAGTTGCTACAAGGATAAGAAATACACCAACACCAATCATGCCTCCACAAGTTGTAACACCCCCGAATTCGCAACGATTTCCTGGGAACTATCGACGTCGCTGTCCGCGACTCGACACCGCTGAACCGTCCCGAACCCGGGGGGATGTCACTGCAACATTTATCACTAAGGAGTAAATGCTAAGCAGAAAGAAAGACTAGGCATCAAAAGGAGCTTACTAAGGAACTAAACAAACTAAACAATTATTATCAAAGTTGTCTATATAGTGAGCTAAAAACCATTAAACCAAATTTATTACAACTTGCTTTCAAAGGGCTAAATCCAATAAAAATAGTCCCACGATCTATCTTAACAGAAACAATTCTATAAACCGACGCCAACTCTATCTTCCAAGTTGTACGTCCTCAATCAACTAAACCTGCACTTTGGTTTCCGTGACGGAAACAAAATACAGAAAAAAGGAAAAGAAACAAAAGAGAAACAAAAATTAGATAAACTGAATAAACGTCATCCGTACCCACTAAAAAAACATTTCGCAAACCTTACCTGAGGTTTTAGAAGAATCATTGAAATTCATTTGCATACGCACATAAGCATATAATCAAGCATACGCACAACGACATTCTTTTACATGCAATTCTTGTATAGTGATCACACGAAATACGACATAGACAATCCGTCTTTATTAGAGAGATGTAAGAGAGCGAATAGAACAGCGATTACCCATACTGTTCATCAAAGATACAATCACGCCATGGACATAATGACTCTAGTGTGCACACTACCTCTAGTACAATTACACGAGCCTAGAGGACTTAATAAATGGGGAATGATCCGTCCCAGACACACTGCGAGGTGTCCATAAGTAACTTGGAAATCACTCATCCCTTGAACTACACCATTAGGTGCAATCCCGAGTGCTCGACTACTCCTAGGGATCCATTAGGAGTCTTACTCTCATTTAATTCAATTCACATAATTTGCATTGGTTGACATAAGTGGTACTACGAGACCACGACTTACTAATTCATTTCATGCTCTTGACAATGAATAGTAAATAACGATGATAATGATAATCCAATACGATGAGAATTAAACATGCTTTAATTCAATAACGACGATAATTCAATAATGATGACAAGTAATGTCTAGCCAAATTTCGGCAGCACTTCGGCAGGGTAATATGATATCCAAAAATTCACAAATCACCAGAGACATTCAACGATAATATATAGGTGCCCACTGGCACTCAATAATACCCATACCAATTAGCATATAATTAATAGCATAATAATTTTAATAATTCGCTATTCAACAATTGTCCAATAATCATCATATGGACTAATTAATTCCCAAAATATGCTAACATCAACATGCTCATTATAACTCATATTTACAGCAGTGAATCATGCTTAATAACTTCATAATAACGACGATATAATTTAATCATGCTTTGCATATTAAATTCACAACAAATTCCCAATTAGCACATAACACATCAAAATAGTTCTGATGGGGCTTTGGAAGAAGGTAGGCATGATCGCTTACCAGTACAACGCTACCAACAGCAAGTATGCTCCAACCAATCGACAATAATCACGCTTGCTCGTTAGGTCCTAATTAAAAATAATTACCGAATCAGTATTAATTAAATACAAAAATACAAACAGTAACAAAATCTCAATCTGATATTTTTAATTAAATTCTATGATTTATTTCAACCAATCTAGGCTTTTGAAAATCCGAATTCCAATTAAGAATGAGTGCAGAAAAATAAAAACATTAAATCAAAAATACTGAAAATCGAATTAATAATTACGAAAAATATAAAAACGAAACCCTAACTTTAAAACTAGGTCTAGGTCACGAGTACCCATGTATGGGACCCATAACCCGACCCATCACCACCATCACCACCCACCGACCACCTTGGCCGGCGGTGGTGGCTCGCCGGTGACCGGCGAGGAGGAGAGAGAGAGAGAGAGAGAGCTTGCGAGCGTGAGAGAGAGAAAGAGATAGCGAGTGAGAGAGAGGAAGAGAGAGCATGGGGCCCAGCCGACGCCATGGGCCATCACCGGCGTCCACCCAGGCACGGCCTGGTGGGGCCGTGGTGGCTCGCAGTGGCGCGGGGCCGAAACAGGGGAGGGGGAAAGAAAACGCGAAGAGAAAGAGAGAAAGAAGGAGAAAAAAAAAGAGAAAGAGAGAGAGAAAAGGGAGCCATTACCGCCGGCGAGGGAGGTCGATTTTCCGGCGAGTGAGCGGCTGGGCGAGGAGAGAGAGAGCTCGGGTGAAGGAGAGAGAAAGAGAGAGTGGACCGTGAGAGAGAGAAGAGAGCTTGGGGGTTTTGGCTCAGTTTGCAAACTAATTAAAACTAATTTAAAACTAATTAAAACTAATTTAAAACTAATTAAAACTAATTAAAACAATATGAATAATTCTTATTCATATATAAAATATTTTAATTAAACTCCTCAAAATTAATAAATACCATTTATGAAAGTCCCATAATAATAATTAATATTATTGTGGCTTTAATTGAATAAATCGAATCCTTAAATGAATATACGATTTAATCTCCGAAATTATTTATAAACCATTTATAATACGATTTAATTTTTGAACTATTTACAAATCATTTATAAATCGATATAATAATTATAGAAAATATTGGGGTATCACATTCTACCCTCCTTAAAAGAAGTTTCGTCCCGAAACTTGAGACATGAAGTAATCACTTCCCAAAACAAAACGAGTTTACCTATACGAAGGTATAAAATAATTTCTAGGACACTAACATATGCAAGATGAGCAAGTACGATCGTGACTCTAAGTTGACTAGCATGCACCATGCAATGCTTGAACATGCATTTCGTGCAAAGCGATAAACAAAACGAAATTTCAAGGCGTGACATTCTACCCTCCTTGAAAGGAGTTTCGTCCCGAAACTCAAGTGGGACTAGTACCTTCTAGGAAGGGGTCTGGATACTTCTCACGCATCATGGATTCAGCTTCCCATGTTGCTTCCTCTTGACCTTGTCGAGACCAAACGACTTTGACGATCGAAATAGTCTTTGTTTGAGTTGAGCGCTCTTTGCGATCCACTATCTTGATAAGAATCTCTTCATAAGTCAAACTTTCATCTAGATCGATCGTTTCAGGTTGAAAGACATGAGTTGGATCATGTACGTATCGCTTCAACTGAGAGACATGAAACACACTATGGACTTTTGCAAGTTCCACAGGTAAAGCTAATCGATAAGCAACCTCACCAATCCTTTCCAGAATCTCGTAAGGTCCAATATAACGAGGACTTAACTTCCCCTTACGACCAAAACGCATGACACCTTTGGTAGGAGATACTCGCAAAAGTACCTTGCTTCCTACCTCAAACTCTTCAGGTCTACGACCTCTATCTGCGTACGATTTCTGGCGATTTTGAGCACTACGCATTTTTGCTTGAATCACTTTGACCACTTCGACGGTCTGCTGGATCATTTTTGGACCCAAAACTGCAGTTTCACTAATGTCGTTCCAACAAACTGGCGATCTACACTTCCTACCATACAATGCTTCGTATGGTGCTCGATCAATGCTTGAATGATAACTATTGTTGTAAGAAAACTCGATCAACGGAATGTGTGTATCCCACGAGCCTTGATACTCGAGAGCAAACGCTTGAAGCATATCCTCCAAGGTCTGAATCGTCCTTTCCCTCTGACCGTCAGTCGCAAGATGAAAAGCAGTACTGAACTTCAATTTGCTTCCAAAAGCTTCTTGCAATTTCTGCCAAAAATGTGATAGAAATCTCGAGTCTCTATCTGAAACGATATCCTCTGGAACACCATGAAGTCTTATGACTTCCTTGACGTAAGCATCCGCTAGCTTCTCCATTTCCCAAGTGTCATTCATTGGGATGAATCTTGCAACTTTCGTCAAACGATCCACAACTACCCAAATGGCGTTGTTCTTCTTCTGTGTCAAGGGTAAACCCATGACAAAGTCCATTGAAATTGAATTCCATTTCCACGTAGGAACCTCAAGTGATTGTATCATTCCACCAGGTCTCTTGTGTTCGATCTTGACCTTCTGGCACGTCAGACACTTAGCCACGAATTCAGCGATATCTTGTTTCATACCTTTCCACCAGAACATTTGGCGAAGGTCTTTGTAAAGCTTGTCTCCACCAGGATGTACAAAATAAGGTGTATTGTGAGCTTCACCCAGAATCTGACTCTTGATCTCCGGGTCATTCGGCACACAGACACGATCACGAAATCTCAAGACACCGTCTTGACCAATTGAAAAGTCCTCGGATCTACCCTCGTCTTTGTGGAGTAGAATCCGCTGAAGATCCTCATCTGCACTCTGTTTACCCTTGATCTCGTCGAGCAAGGTTGGTCGAACTGACATATGTGCTAAGGTACATTGAACGTCACCTTTCAGCACCATCTCCACATCTAGACTCTGCAAGTCACGAATGATCTCCCTTGGAAGTACTAAAGAAGTGTTCAACATATGACGAGTCTTTCTACTCAAAGCGTCAGCTACCATGTTAGCTTTCCCTTCGTGATACTGAATGTCGATGTCGTACTCCGTCCATAACTCTAGCCATCTTCTTTGTCGCATATTCAATTCCTTTTGTGTGAATATGTACTTGAGACTCTTGTGGTCCGTAAACATCTTGACAGCAGAACCATAAAGATAGTATCTCCAAATCTTCAAGGCAAATACGACAGCAGCGAGCTCTAAGTCGTGAGTAGGGTAATTATCCTCGTGCTTCTTCAGTTGTCTTAAGGCATAAGCCACTACCTTACCATGTTGCATCAAAACACAGCCTAAGCCATGCTTAGACACGTCAGTATAGACTTCGTATCCTTCAGTTCCCGATGGCAAAGTCAAAATCGGCGCGCTTGTAAGACGTTTTTTCAACTCTTGAAAAGCAGCTTCACACTTCTCAAACCATACGAACTTTGTCGTCTTTTTCATCAAGTTTGTCATAGGCTGCGCTATCTTCGAAAATCCTTCCACAAACCTACGATAGTAACCAGCTAACCCAAGAAAACTTCTGACATCGGTCACGCTCTTCGGTGCGGACCAATCTATAACAACTCTAATCTTTTCCGGGTGAACAGCAACTCCACTCTTAGACACCACATGTCCTAAGAAGGAAACAGTTTCTAACCGAAACTCGCACTTCGACAGCTTGGCGTACAACTGATGTCATCTCAAAATCTCCAAAAGGGTTCGCAAATGTTGCTCGTGCTCATCAGCGTTCTTCGAATAGACCAAAATATCGTCAATAAAGACAACTACAAACTGATCGAGATAAGGCTGGAACGTACGGTTCGTCAAATCCATAAACTTCGCAGGTGCGTTCGTCAACCCAAAAGGCATCACCATGAACTAGTAGTGTCCATACCTTGTCCTAAACGCGGTCTTCGCAATGTCAGGCTCGGAAATCCTGAGTTGATGGTATCCTGAACGTAGATCGATCTTGGAGAAAACAGTCGCTCCACGAAGTTGGTCAAATAGGTCGTCAATCCTCGGAAGTGGATAACGATTCTTTATCGTGATCTTGTTCAACTCTCGGTAGTCTATGCACAGTCTTATACTACCGTCCTTCTTATGCACAAACAAAACAGGAGCACCCCAAGGCGATACACTCGGGCGTATGTATCCCTTCTCTAGTAGTTCCTCGAGTTGCGTTTTCATTTCTTTCATCTCTGCCAGAGCCATACGATACAGAGCTTTCGAGATCGGAGCAGAACCTGGAGCTAAGTCAATCGTGAAGTCGATAATGCGTTGCGGAGGCATTCCTAGAATCTCGTCTGGAAAGACGTCAGCGTACAACGAAACAACTGGAATAGGTTTTGAAACTTCGGCTTCTCGACTTGTATCCACTACATGACATAGGTAAATCTATTCACCTTTAGTCATACACTCCTTTTCTCTCATGGTTGCCACTACCTTCAACTTTGGCTTAACCACGACTCCTTTGTAGGTAATCCTCCTACCCTTCGGTCCACGCAACGACACACATTGTTCAAAGCATTCAATCTTAGCCCTCTACTTGGCTAACCAATCCATTCATAAAATCACGTCAAAATCCTTCAAATCCATCTGAATCAAATCCGCAGGCAAATCGGAACCAGCTATCCTAATCGGACACTTTTCATATAACGCTTTACAATTAACAATCGTTCCATCTGGCATCCTAATATTTGCAATATACACAGAACTAGGCTCTAAACCTATCTTAGATGCAAAGTTCTTAGAAATAATAGAGTGTGTTGCACCACTATCAAACAAAACAAAAGCAGGTTGAGAGTTAACGAGAAAAGTACCAGCGATCACATTCGGGTTCGCTTCAGCTTCATTGCGGTTCAGCACATAAACCCTTCCATTCACCCCTCTATTGTTGTTGTTGTTCTGCACGGGATTGGCAGGTGCAGGAAGTAGTGCTTGATTATTCGCAGCAGGAGCAGCCGTATTGTTGCAGTTGTTGTTGTTGTAACCCCCATTTCCACGGTAGTTACCACCATTTTCGCGATTAGCATTTCCATTACCACCATGGTTGTAGTTGTTATCGCGGTTCTGACCATTGCCGTTCCTTCCACGACTCCAGCATTCAGAAGCTTTGTGACCAGGCTTGTTGCACTCTTAGCATTGACGTACATCGCCATGACAGTTCTTGCCAGGATGCGTCTTGTTGCAGCGACTACAAGGCGTATTCCTCCTAGCTAAGATCGTAGCTCTATGACTAGTCGAGTCATGATTCCTGTTCCCATTGTGGTTCTGACCACCTTGGTTGTTGTGATTGCCATTGTTCGGCCTTGGCCTCTTATCTGCGCCATTCGATTGGGAAGAATTCCCTTCGTCACGTTTATGCTTTCCGAGCAACGAATCACGACGATCCACAACACGCTCTTGGTTCAAGGCTTTCTCGTAAGATCCTTGGAACGTCAGCGAGTTTCCCATAACATAACGCTGAATATCCCACTTCAGGCCATCTTCGAACCTCTCGACCCGTTCAGCTTCGGTCGTCACCAAGTTAGGTGCAAAAGCAGCAAGCTCGTTGAACTTTGTTGCGTACTCAGCCATAGATAGATTTCCTTGATAGATGTTCTCGAATTCCCATTGCTTCTGGCGACGGACAGCTCTTGGATAGAACCGTTCACGAATAGACTCTTTGAACTCGGTCTACCCATATTCCTCAATGGTGAGTAGATCAGTGCCCACATCGGATGCGTTGGTGGTGCATTAACATCAGATCATCAAGAGACTAGATTTAGTGTCATTGCAATGATCTTGGCAAATGGGACACTCTCAAGATAAGTGATGATATTTCTGGTTCTAAAGGCATGTCCTTTTGGCCACCTAATCTTGATGATTAGTCCGTACAACTTAATTAGTCCGTACAAATAAATATTTGTGATTATTGTTAATTATAGTGCACCCTGCATGTACTTAGCATAATTAACAAATGTAATTAGTTGTTATTTGAATTCCCTAAGTAGTTGCTGAATGAGGAGAGTAAAAGCACATGGGATGGATAAGGATGAAGGTTGAGTCTCCTCTTACAGCTCACCCACGTTTGTCCTTGTGCAAGGACAAGCAACAGCTGTCAAGTGGTCCAAAACGGAAGGAAATGCGCTCTAAATTGTACTGCACGTATTTGGCTCATTTCTGGGCAAAATACTGAAGTTTCATTTTGCTTGGGCACTACTCTTGGACAGCTCACCCTTTCTAGAGTATTCTTAGGTTATTAGGGCACATTTGTGACCACTATAAATATGTAAGAACAGCTGATGTAAAGGACAGATTATGGTGAATGAAAATATGAAATGGCTGCTGCCTTTTGCTTACAAACCTTGTTGTTCTTTATAATGTCCTTAGGGATATTTGGTGAAACAAGTAGTATCCTTTAGCCTTGACTTGGTGGTTAAATCCTTTATAGTCCTGGTGGTGGTGCTATCTATCCTCCCTCTTCTTATTTTTCGTTTCATTTACTTCATTTTCAATCTCTATAATCAAAAAACAAACAAAATATTATCAAAACATCCATTGTTCGAAAACGAGCTAAAAGCTTCAGTTTTGCTAACGCATCAGTTGGTATCAGAGCTTTGGTTTTCTTAGCTCGTTAATTTAGAGGTTTTTCTTCATTGAAGAGTCCTCTTTCACCTGGTTTTGGTTTCAAGGAAAAAGGTTGAGATTTGGGTACTCAAGTAAGCATTTTCCCTCGGTGATTCCTGCTGGACGTGCGATTGGACCAAGCTGAGGATCTTTGTTTTTGGAGGCGTTTCAAAAGGTAAAGGTGTCAACTTTGATACTTTTCTGAGTTCCTTAGACATTTATCTTTCGGAATATCTTGCTGGTTTTGCTTAAATCGTTGTGGGTTGGAGCAGTTTATTGTGAGAAGTTGCTATATGTGCTGAGCGTGAACTAGGATCTTGTTTGTTGTGTTGCTTGTTTGTTCTGGATTTTACCTGCATATTTGTGGTGAACCTTGAGGGATTTCTAACTGGTTATCTTATTTGGGATTCTATCGTTGTTATCCAAGTGGTTTGAAGTTGAAAGGTTGAGTCTTTGGCCTTCATTTGTGCTCAAACATTTTGTTGGTCTTGCTGGAATACAACCAGGAGTCATTTTGGCGTTTTGTTAATATCTCAAGATCTAGAGATCTATTTTATGCCTTTCTTGGTCCTGTAGACTCCTAAGACCTTATACTACAAAGTTATCTTGGTAGATATCTGGTTTATTCCCCCATGTATGTGAGAAAGTTTGAGATTTGTTGAGCTGTTCGTGTACGTGCAAAATTTGGAATTGTTGTGTTTGAAGTTGAGCTGTTGCAATTGGCGTTTGTTCTCTTATGGATCTTTGTTGAAACTGGAATTGGGTGTTGAATCATTGGATAGTTTTGAGTATTCATTGCATTTGATTGTCTTATCCCGTCATTCCACAACACAAAGTCCACAAAGAACCCAAAAACAGCCCAAACACCATCCGAACTCAAACACAACCTAACTCCACAAAATGCCTCGTCTTTATGATACCAAGTATAATGATGATGACTTAGAGATAGACTTTCCCAAATTTGGTGGGTTTCTCTATTCTGAAGATTTTTATACGTGGCTTGAGACGGTGGACGAATGGTTTAAAGTCTTGGAGTTTTCTAATCGCAAGAAAATAGAACTTGTGATGAGTTCTTTTGATTGTGATGCTTTGATTTGGTGGAAACTCTTAGAAATCAGGAGAAGAAGGATTGGAAAGGGCAAAATCCAAATCTGGAGTGAGATGCGTGAAGAGCTCATTAGGAAGTTTGTGCCAAAGTTCACGTCACGAGCTTTTTACACTCAACACAACCTTGAGCGAGTAGCTAGTGTGAAAGCTACTGAAAATGCAGCTCCCATCATTGTGAGCCTGGAGGAATGGCAAATGATTGGTGAAGAATTTCAAGAACCCACTTTGTTTCAAGAAGAACAAAAGGACGACCCGAGCAATGTTCTTGATTCAGCAATCATTGTCGAAGAGTTACAACCCCATGGTGATGAAACTATCATTTGTGAAGATCTTATTCAAGCAACAATCGCACCTTTACTCGTACAACACACTGAGCAACAAGTTTCTGTTATAGAAAGTACTTTACAGCTTGAGCATGACAACAAAAAAAACTCTATGGAGGTCACAAAACCTGGTTTAGCGAAATGTAATGCAGCACCTCATACAACATGTCATTTACCTAGAAAATCAGAACTTAAAGTTGTATGTGATGACATGGCTAGTTCACTTGCTGACATTGAACAAGTTTTTGAGAAGCATCATGGTGGAAGCAACAGGTTTGATAGTGATTGGCATGAGTGCTTCCCTCGAGTGGGCATCGGTGTAACTACAACAAGCCACTTTGATGTGAACAAGAAGCGAGCTAAGGGTGATGTGACAAAATTGATAGGAGCCTGGATCCGAGGCCGAATTAGGGGTGCGAAGTTCAGCACCTACATGTTTGAGTTAAATTGGATGGCTTTCGTTTTCACGGACTTGAGGGCAAGTCCCAAAAAAAAAGAGGAGAATGATGCGTTGGTGGTGCATTAACATCAGATCATCAAGAGACTAGATTTAGTGTCATTGCAATGATCTTGGCAAATGGGACACTCTCAAGATAAGTGATGATATTTCTGGTTCTAAAGGCATTACTGTCCTTTTGGCCACCTAATCTTGATGATTAGTCCGTACAACTTAATTAGTCCGTACAAATAAATATTTGTGATTATTGTTAATTATAGTGCACCCTGCATGTAGTTAGCATAATTAACAAATGTAATTAGTTGTTATTTGAATTCCCTAAGTAGTTGCTGAATGAGGAGAGTCTAAAAGCACATGGGATGGATAAGGATGAAGCTTGAGTCTCCTCTTACAGCTCACCCACGTTTGTCCTTGTGCAAGGACAAGCAACAGCTGTCAAGTGGTCCAAAATGGAAGGAAATGCGCTCCAAATTGTACTGCACGTATTTGGCTCATTTCTGGGCAAAATACTGAAGTTTCATTTTGCTTGGGCACTACTCTTGGACAGCTCACCCTTTCTAGAGTATTCTTAGGTTATTAGGGCACATTTGTGACCACTATAAATATGTAAGAACAGCTGATGTAAAGGACAGATTATGATGAATGAAAATATGAAATGGCTGCTGCCTTTTGCTTACAAACCTTGTTGTTCTTTATAATGTCCTTAGGGATATTTGGTGAAACTAGTAGTATCCTTTAGCCTTGACTTGGTGGTTAAATCCTTTATAATCCTGGTGGTGGTGCTATCTATCCTCCCTCTTCTTATTTTTCGTTTCATTTACTTCGTTTTCAATCTCTATAATCAAAAAACAAACAAAATATTATCAAAACATCCATTGTTCGAAAACGAGCTAAAAGCTTCAGTTTTGCTAACGCATCAACATCGCTCCACCACTTGTTAGCCTCACCCTTTAGGTAGTACGTAGCGGTGTTGACCTTCATGTTGTTGGGTCGATTAGTCGCCCTAAACAACTTCTCAAACTCTATTATCCAATTCTCCAACTTGGTGGGCTCAGAGCCACCCTCAAACGTCGGAGGTTTGAGTGCATCGAAATCCCTAAAGTTGCGCGTCTCAGGGTTCTACGCGTTGTGATCTTGCTCTTGGCGCTCTAGTTGGCGCGTGATGTGCTCGACAACATTGGTAAGACCTACCTCTAGTCTCGCGAGTCGGTCGTTGGTTGCCTTTATAACAAATCTGAGACATAAAAGAGCAATGGTTGATCACCATTTCAGCAAAATTGGTACATTCGACCCTAATTGAGGTCTGATTGAGAGATATAGGTTATAATTGAAACCAATCTCTTGACATTTAGCAAATAGCATATAAGTTTCAATGATCGACCTTACATTGTAGGTCTAAGCAACATACTTGCTTTGAATGTTCTCAGTTCCCATGCATAATAGTTCGATATGCAATAACAATGTAGACACATTGATCTCACACGATTGATAAGCAATGACATTCACAATTCACACATCGAGGCTCCATATTATTTTAGTAGGGCAATCAACAATGACATTTGATTGCATACAATACATGCTTAGCCTTTGGCTCACAATTGATATGATGATGCTCAATGAAAATTTCGCCATAACTCCGACATGGATTTCCTATCATGTCTAGGCAATACGAGATAGCATTATGAAGCTATGAGTCAACCATGCAATTATGTGATAAAACGATCATATAAAACAAATTCTCAACGATATCATATAATCAAATGAAATAGTCTTGCAATGAGACAAATTGCAAGTAAATAGTAGCCATAAATATTTGTTGCCTATGCAACTACACCAACATCAAAATTGACCACGTAGGGCCATCACAATAGCTAAAAGTTCAATAAAACTCAAGTAAAACTAATATGGCAATAATCTAGTTCTACTTGACACTAGCACACATCTTCTTCGCGCTAAGGGACTCGTCATGATCGTCCTTCCTCCTATGCTTCACCTCTTTGCAGGGCGTGTATGGATAAGCATATCCACCGAACTTCTGAGGCATGAAACGCTTCCTAAAGTCATCGGCATGCTTACGTTTCTTGGTCCAGCAGTACTCGCACATACCTTTCAGCGCAGGCACTAGCACGTGGTTCACCTTCCACTCGAACTCGGATAGGCATAACTCAGCTGCGACGCCTCTAAAGCAAAGAGACCATCTCGTACCTTTTCCGTACTTCTTCTCGTGCAAGTGACCGCTCTTGGAGACTATGTCATCGTACTTCTCCTTGAGTCCCATCCAAGGATGGATGTTAGGTAGACCAGCCAGCAGTAGCTCTACCCATAAGCCTTCATGTAGATTTGTGCGATTCTCGTACTGATAACGCTCGATCGTAGTGTACGCACGTCGTATATAGATACGTATGTCCTGCAGCTCCGCGTCAGTAGCAAAGAACGGCTCCACAGGAGGAGACCAATTTGCAGCAGGAGTAGGTGCAGCAATAGGTGCAGGAGTAGGCGCGATGTTGTTGTCGCTCTCGGCACTAGTATCTTCCAATTTCGGCATGTCATCATGCTCTCCCGGCGCTGTATGTTCGGAGGGATCTTCCTCTTCATCAACATATGCAGCAGGTGCGGCAACTGGGGCAGCAATAGGCGTGGCTACAGGTGCGGGGATCGGCACGGGGCGTGCAGCCTCGTTGCGTGCGAGGATCACGCGTGCGGCGCGATCTTGCGCGGGTTCACGACTTACGTTCGCGCTGTTTCCTGTCGATTCGCTATCCGATGAAGCTACGTATTCCGCAGATGGTGCACGATGGGCTAGGGTGTGTGCCCTTTGGTGTGCGGTCGTTATTCGCGCAGTCTTTCTTGTCCTTACCATCTACAGGTAGACAACCAAACAATGAGAACATTATAAATCACAAGCAAGTGATTTCAAATAATTCCTATCTTCTAGGACTTCTACGCTCAACGGCTTTAATTATATTTTATTTTCCCCAAAATGAAACTAATCTTTATTAATTCATTAATTAATCTTAAGCAAACTTTTTAAACCTATGGCTCTGATACCATTTGTAACACCCCCGAATTCGCAACGATTTCCTGGGAACTATCGACGTCGCTGTCCGCGACTCGACACCGCTGAACCATCCCGAACCCGGGGGGATGTCACTGCAACATTTATCACTAAGGAGTAAATGCTAAGCAGAAAGAAAGACTAGGAATCAAAAGGAGCTTACTAAGGAACTAAACAAACTAAACAGTTAATATCAGAGTTGTCTATATAGTGAGCTAAAAATCATTAAACCAAATTTATTACAACTTGCCTTCAAAGGGCTAAATCCAATAAAAATAGTCCCACGATCTATCTTAACAAAAACAGTTCTATAAACCGACGCCAACTCTATCTTCCAAGTTGTACGTCCTCAATCAACTAAACCTGCACTTTGGTTTCCGTGACGGAAATAAAATACAGAAGAAAAGAAAAGAAACAAAAGAGAAACAAAAATCAGATAAACTGAATAAACGTCATCCGTACCCACTAAAAAAACATTTCGCAAACCTTACCTGAGGTTTTAGAAGAATCATTGAAATTCATTTGCATACGCACATAAGCATATAATCAAGCATACGCACAACGACATTCTTTTACATGCAATTCTTGTATAGTGATCACACGAAATACGACATAGACAATCCGTCTTGATTAGAGAGATGTAAGAGAGCGAATAGAACAGCGATTACCCATACTGTTCATCGAAGATACAATCATGCATGGACTTAATGACTCTAGTGTGCACACTACCTCTAGTACAATTACACGAGCCTAGAGGACTTAATAAATGGGAAATGATCCGTCCCAGACACACTGCAAGGTGTCCATAAGTAACTTGGGAATCACTCATCCCTTGAGCTACACCATTAGGTGCAATCCCGAGTGCTCGACTACTCCTAGGGATCCATTAGGAGCCTTACTCTCATTTAATTCAATTCACATAATTTGCATTGGTTGACATAAGTGGTACTACGAGACCACGACTTACTAATTCATTTCATGCTCTTGACAATGAATAGTAAATAACGACGATAATGATAATCCAATACGATGAAAATTAAACATGCTTTAATTCAATAACGACGATAATTCAATAATGATGACAAGTAATGTCTAGCCAAATTTCGGCAGCACTTCGGCAGGGTAATATGATATCCAAAACATCACAAATCACCAGAGACATTCAACGATAATATATAGGTGCTCACTAGCACTCAATAATACCCATACCAACTAGCATATAATTAATAGCATAATAATATTAATAATTCGCTATTCAACAATTGTCCAATAATCATCATATGGACTAATTAATTCCCAAAACATGCTAACATCAACATGCTAATTATAACTCATATTTACAGCAGTAAATCATGCTTAATAACTTCATAATAATGACGATATAATTTAATCATGCTTTGCATATTAAATTCACAATAAATTCCCAATTAGCACATAACACATCAAAATAGTTTTGATGGGGCTTTGCAAGAAGGTAGGCATGAGCGCTTACCACTCCAATGCTACCAACAGCAAGTATGCACCAACCAATCGACAATAATCACGCTTGCTCGTTAGGTCCTAATTGAAAACAATTACCGAATTAGTATTAATTAAATACAAAAATACAAATAATAACGAAATCTCAATATGATATTTTTATTAAATTCCTTGATTAATTTCAACCAATCTAGGCTTTTGAAAATCCGAATTTTGATTCCGAATGAGTGCAAAAAATAAAAACATTAAATCGAAATACTGAAAATCAAATTAATAATTACGAAAAATATAAAAATGAAACCCTAACTTTAAAACTAGGTCTAGGTCACGGGTACCCATGCATGTGACCCATAACCCGACCCATCACCGCCATCACCACCCACCGAACACCTTGGCCGGCGGTGGTGGCTCGCCGGTGACCGGCGAGGAGAGAGAGAGAGAGAGAGAGAGAGAGAGAGAGAGAGAGAGAGAGAGAGTTTGCGAGCGTGAGAGAGAGAGAAAGAGATAGCGAGCGAGAGAGAGGAAGAGAGAGCAGGGAGCCCAACCGACGCCATAGGCCATCACCGGCGACCACCCAGGCACGGCCTGGTGGCGCCGTGGTGGCTCGCAGTGGCGCGGGGCCGAAACAGGGGAGGGGGAAAGAAAACGTGAAGAGAAAGAGAGAAAGAAGGAGAAAAAGAAAGAGAAAGACAGAGAGAAAAGGGAGCCATTACCGCTGGCGAGGGAGGTCGGTTTTCCGGCGAGTGAGCGGCTGGGCGAGGAGAGAGAGAGCTCGGGTGAAGGAGAGAGAAAGAGAGAGCGGACGGTGAGAGAGAGAAGAGAGCTTGAGGGTTTTGGCTCAGTTTGCAAAATTGATCAATTGTCGCACCTTTTCCTTATATAGGCCCTCAGTCAACCCAAGTCAAATACTACTAGGTTTAGGAATAAATTTCATAATTTTTCTGATTTAAAAAGCTAATTAAAACTAATTTAAAACTAATTAAAACATATGAATAATTCTTATTCATACCATTTATGAAAGTCCCATAATAATAATTAATATTATTATGGCTTTAATTGAATAAATCGAATCCTTAAATGAATATACGATTTAATCTCCGAAACTATTTATAAACCATTTATAATACGATTTAATTTTCGAACTATTTACAAATCATTTATAAATCGATATAATAATTATAGAAAATATTGGGGTATCACACAAGTAGAGGAAATGAGGTGAATGCCATTACTGATAGGCGCCTGAGAAGATTCACTCCCCTTGGGATGCCTTACGTCAAAGCTCTAGACAAGCTAGTCAAAGGAGACTACTTGCACCCTATTGGGCCTACTCCTGATCCTCCTATAGAGAAGAGGTCACCATACTGGAATGAGTCCTCATTTTGCAAATACCATAGGGGTCATGGGTATGACACCGAGAAATGCTACACTCTCAAAGAGAAAATTCAAGATCTATTCGACAATGGCACCATACCATTGCTTGAAGATGCACCACCGCCTAGCAACAATAATAATCCCCTCGGGAACTCTTTTGCCATTGACATAGAGGAAGGATTCGATCCATCCTACCTAATCACTCCTATTGGGCAAGCAACACCACCTCACCCAAGCCCAAGGCCCACGCTAGACATTTGTGGCCTTTGGGATAGTGATGAAGAGGATAATGGGCATTATACTGATCCTGAAGATGTGCTAACTCCTCAAGTCCATGATATAGCCAATGGCAAAGCGTGTTACAACATCTCTGATGACGAGAAAGATGAAGACGACAAGGTTTTGAATTACCTCACAAGGTCAGGCCTTTAATTCAGGCCCGAAAACATCTACATGGATCCATCTCAAATCCAACCTGTAGAGCCCGTTTCAATCCCCAATAGGGACCCAAATCAAAAGGAGGCAACTAAGGAAGATGATGGGGACTAATATCCTTAGGCAATTGCAAAGGACAAAAGCTGACATATCCATTTGGCAATTGTTAACTACTTCTATCACTCATAGAAGAGCCGTGCTAGAAGCCTTAAATACAACCACCATGTGTCCAAATGCTACTCTCGAGGATGTGGTTAACCTTCCGATCCAAGGAAAGTCATCTACGCCCGTCACTTTTTCTAACAAGAATCTTCCACCCGAAGGCATTCATCATAACAAAACTCTATATCTGACTATAATTTGTCAACAAAGACAAGTCTCCATGACTTTAGTTGACAATGGCTCTGCTGTGTACGTGTGCCCTTTGAGGACTGCTGAACACCTCAAAATAGACTGCAATAACCTCGCGCATTCCGCACAAGGGTTAAGGGCTTACGACAATTCCAAAAGAAATGTTATAGGCACATTCTCCATGAACATTTAAATTGGGCCCATCGAGAAAATGGTCCAATTTCACGTTATAGATATTCCGGCCACCTTTAATCTACTTTTAGGAAGGCCTTAGTTGCATGGGTTTAATGTTGTATCCTCAACCCTTCACCAAAAGGTGAAGCTATCTCTAACAGGATCCACTCTGGAAGTATGCGCCGATACCATGGTAGTCCAGGTAAAAAAAGCTCCGGTCCTAAAGATAGAGCATAATGAGCAAGATGAAGAATTATGGGGCTTTAAGAAAATAGCTGTAAGGATCCGGGATTTCTACGACCACGGAGTGCGTCCTTATAAAAAATTTGTAAGATGGGGGTTTAGATAAGTTCAAGGGACCATCGAGTTAGAAAAGCTTTTGTAAAGACTTGAATTGAATAAAAACATGAAAGAGGTCACAAATCTGCTATCGGCGTTTTATCGAAGGACAATCCGAAGGGACAACCAAATAGCGCGATAAGTGAACTGATCATGTTTTTAGAAAGACTCCCGCTCATATAGAACATATGAGTACCCAAGAATAAAGGGTTCGGGGGCGAAGGTACAAGGTGGGAAGGTGTTAGGCACCCAACTCGCCCGTATTATGACGGCCTCTACTATAACTCAAGTTTGCTTGATAATTTAAAGACATGATTCCCATGCAAAACCGGACTAACAACCTAGAATTAGACTATTAATTGGTTTATCACAAGCATCACAACATCTATTTTTAACCCTTGTTTAGACATGCATTTGATTGGCAAATTGAGCATTATGACGACTAGACATGCTTAGAAGGACAATATTTAGTAAGCAATAAAAGATGTTTTTTAGCATGATATCTACATTATGACTACTAGAAAATAAACAATTAGGCAATTAAATTAATTTGAGCCTTCAGAAGTTTGTACCTGAACTGTAGGCTATATTTGACAAAAATAGTAAAGACAAGATCTCAAATTTGGAAGAAAGAGGGGGAAGCTCAGTGTTAATACTCCTGAGAATAGAGGTTGTCAATTGTAAACTGTCTGTTTTGAACTGAGGGAGGAGGGTTGTATTTATAGGCGCAGGAAGTAGGGTTGGACTGGTGAAGAGGAGCCGAAATTCGGAGTTGGGCTGAAAAATAACCGGGCCTGGAAGCTGAGCCAGCACCGCTAGCGGCTAAGGTCAGCGCCGCTAGCGGCTGTGGATTTTCATCATCCAGAGTCGCTGACGGTTGTGATAAGCGAGCTGGATGTCGTCATAATGACGACATCCAGTCTATTTTAATTTTTCGGATGAATTTAGTGTTTCGAAAAATATAAAAAGACCGTTTTACCCTTGGGCAGTAAAAGACGGTTCTATTCCTGGTTCGCAACTTGGCGACCAGGAGTCGGAAAAAGTCACGAGAGGTGTCGTTGGAAAGCTCTTGACGGGGCTTTTGAATGGGGCTGTAACAAAGGAGTGATCGAGGAAAAACCTGAGATCTTATCTTACCTATTAAAGCAAAAATAGCATTCAAGTTTATAAATTACTCCTTTCATCATCGGGCTTTTGCTGAGAAATCTGAAGCCGCTTTTTTGGCATCTACAGAAGCCCCCACTTTGATCGAGCTTGAGTAAAAGTGAAGATCAAAGTATTCCGAAGGCGACATGTAGGATGCTGATGTGCACATGGTGTGTGAGAGTGTACAGTATGTGTGCATATGAAGACAAACCTGAGTTGGGACATGCTCGTAGCGTGCTAATATTTCATCTCTGTGAAGACAAGCAAAAATAAAGGTTATGGTTAGCAGGATAGAACACCGCTCGTAGATGGTCTAAACGTCTGCTGGGGACCTGTATTCAGTATGAATGAAAAAGTGAGTAATACTTTGAGAATGATCAACGTAGAGTGTTTCGACAAACAGTGACTAAACACCGCTGGGCGGGTGTCGAGATTCCGTCCCTGTACGAGAAATGAAAATGTCGACAAGACATCGTGATTAAAAATAACGGATGTAAATGGGAAGTAACACCGGTGAGAGTGAATAGTATAAATGCTTTATTCTGAACAAACGGTGACTAAGCACCACTCGGCGGATGTCGAGATTCCGTCTCTGCACAAGAAACGAAAAGGTCGACGAGACAGCGCTATCAAAAAGGCTGTAAAATGGGTAAAACATATGAACAGTTTAAATGCAATACCTTAAGCAATCATTGATTGAAACATATAAAAAAAAGGATAGTATAACCGCAACAGTTTAAGCAATCATTGACTGACACAAAATAAATAACCTCGTAGAAGGACAGTTTAACCGCAATAGCTTAAGAAACTATTGACTGACCCGGTTTTTGTGACGTTGGGACTTTGGGACTTTTGTAGGAAAGGACAGTTTAACCGCAAGCGGACATTGACTAACCCGACTTTGGGACGTTGGGACCTTGGGACTTTGAGACTTTAGAACATTGGGACATTGGGACTTAGGGACATTGAGACTTTTGGTACATTGGGATTTTTGGGATATTGAGATTTTTGGGATATTGAGACTTTGGGACATTGGGATTTTTGGGATATTGAGATTTTGGGACATTGGGATTTTCGAGATATTGAGATTTTGGGACATTGATGAGGGCAGCAGATTTACCGGGCTTAAAATAATTTTTTCACTCCAGGCGATAAATATCGTCGAGGCATATATCCGGGCTCATGCATTTGGGACCTGCAAAAATAATAGGGTTAGTTTTACCTGAAAATAATTGGTACCGTAAGGTAGGCCAACTGTTGAATTTGAATTTGTGGGCGAAAAGGGAATCGCTGCCGCGCGCTTAATACTGATATTTGTTGCGAATGAACTGAAGTAACGGCTTATGGGCTGGAAAAAGGCGTGGGACATCAGGTGGGCACCCGTGTGTGCAGGCCTGGCAGGACCGCTAGCGGCCCAGGCCAGCACCGCTAGCGGCGTTGGGCTGTTGTCTTGAGAATCCCAAATTAGCTTGTCGCGAATTTTTCGCGTTTTGCTTCTTTTTTCTTCATCTTCGTCGAGAGCCATTGTCGAGCCATTCACCATTGTTGAGTGCTTCAACTTCCTTGAGGTAGGTTGATTCTTGACCAAATTCTTCGATTTTTGTCTTGAACTTGCTTATTTTTCCGCCTAGTTGTTGAATTTTGGGTTGTATTGTTGAATGGGTGCTTGTTTCTTGCGAATCTGAAACTTTTAATTTTTCACTTATAGAGAGAGAAAGCTTCATTCTTCTTCCATGGCTCCCAAGGACAAAGGAAAATGTCCCATGGGTGAGGAAGAGGAGAACCGGGACCTTTTTTGTACTGAGCTTCCTTCCACTAGTACGCCCCTTGCTCGACATGCTGACGGGCACGTTTGTACCAGGATTCGTTCATGCGGATGGAATGGCGCCCGGCTGAGGTTTGGGACCGTAGTATTTTGCTACTGGACAGACAGAGTCATCTATCTAACCTTCAGTTGGTATGTTTTCTGACTCTCTCCTTTTTTGGTTCTGTTCAGTATATATATTTTTTTGAACTGAAAATTTAAACTGTTAGTGCTTCGGCACACGACCAAATTGGGACTTGTACTTGATTGGTGGTCAGCTGTATATAATTTGTGTGGAATTATTTTGGTTGTATTTGTAGTATATGGGGTGTTAAGAAAATTTTGGTTGTTGGCTAGGGTATTGGTGTTTTGCTGCAGGCTCATGGGTCTACTTCCCATTGGGCCATAATGTTGGAGACATTTTCTGTGGGAGCTAGGGACCTAGTGCAGGGTTCAGGTTTTGGGCATTTCTTGTCTGTTATCCAGGCCTGCCACTCTGGGGACACTAGGATCATTGCTCGGGGGTTATTGGAGTGGTTCTGGGATACCACGAACACTTTCCATATGCTTGTGGGGGAGATGTTTCCAACCCCCTATCAGTTTGCTGTGCTGACGGGCTTATCTTTTAGACAGCGTCGTATACGGTACGACGTGAGTTGCCATCGGCAGAGTGATAGGTTGCTTGAGCTTTACGAGCCTGTGTCCGCCCATTTCAGAGATGACTGAGTTTCCTTGCCGCGGTTATTGGCGGTCTTGGTGGAGCAGGGGCTTACTGAGGAGCAGAGGGCCCGTATTTTCTTAGCTTGCTTGTTGGGGTCGACCATTTTCGCTCAGAAGAAGAGCGTATGTCAGGTTGGCTTCTTGATATGTTTGGAGGACTTGTCCAAGGTCCACGAGTACAACTTTGGTGCTCCAGCCTATGCTACCTTGGTGAGATGGTGTCGCCGGGCTTGCAGGCCTAGGCCGACGAGTGAGAGGGTGTCTATCTCGGGCCCGTGGAAGATACTGGAGGTAGGCACGTATATATTCTCTTTTTCCTTTGCATATCCATGCTTTTCAGGGGAATTGAAGCTTATCATTTTTTTTATGGCAGCTGTGGTTCTTTGAGTATTTTCCCGCTTTTGGTCCTCATCGTCCTGGTTTGAGGAGGTTCCCACTAGGTTCACGGTGGATTGCAGAGATAACCACCCATTTACCTCTTTGGAGCATTTTCGGACTTTTTTCGAGAGTCATGCTGCGTCTGAGGTATGTTGTTGTCGACTTGTTTGGTGTATGTGCATTTTTTCTGGTCCATTTGGTGTGAATGAACTTTGATCTGGTAATCTGCATGTATCGTGGACCGCCTTTGACGGTATTCCTGGGGTTCCGCCCCATATTACCATGGAGTCTTTTAGGGTATCCTCCTTGCGGGTGGTCTTTGAGGGGCCATTTGGCTTTGTGTGGTACTTGGGGGATCGCTTGACTCGGCTGGTCTATCCTGCCTTGGGTGGTCATTTGGTTCTATAGGACCCTCCGATGACCATGTTCTACATGCGTAGCCTGAGCGTGGAGGACTTGGGGGTCGTGGCTCGTGGTATGGATCGTACGGCTGTGTACTTGGCCTATTGCTTGGGTCGTCTGATGTTGGACCTCACTTCTGAGGTAAAATCTTTATTTGTGCCTTTTCAGCTATATGCGTGATATACTGACTTTTGTGTTTTGCAGGCGGATCGTTTGGCTCCTCAGGGTCTTAGGAGGTCCCATTCCAGAGTTCCTCGGGGCCAGCCCCCAAGCGTGACCTTGCCGAGTAATGAGGTGAGGTATATTGGGGGACATATAGTAGAGGAGTTCCCTCTACATACTACTGATGGAGAGACCGTGGAGGGCTTGCCCTTGCCTGATGGTTGTACGGGGGTATGTTTTTTTATCCCTTGAAAACTTGTTCGATGCCTGGTGTAAAATCTGACCATAGAAGATAAACTTGAACTGGCTCCGTACCATGTCTCTACCTTATTGGCTTTAAGACCAACCAAAATTTTGTGGCCCCTCTTCGATCTGCTCTGAATTATTAGGAGCCCCACTTGCACGTTTTCCGTTTTGGTAATTCTGAATTATGCCCTCTAGTTGAAGAATTTGCTGCAATTACTAATATGTATGATGTTCTTCCCCTAGCTGTGCCTTATTTGAGGGATGGTTTTAGTGATCAGTACAGGAAATCCTCAGGTTTGACATCTGCAGAAGCCAAAAGCATGATTCTTGGTGTCGATGTGGACTTAGTTCAACTGTATGAAAAGTTTGCTATTTCTTCTGAACATGATGCAATATTTAGGTGTTGCCGCCGACAGGCTTTTGTACTTTGCCTGTTAAATCGCCTACTGTTTGCTAACGCAGAGTCTTCCAACTTGGGTAGAGCCTCGTTGTTGCGAGTGGTGAATCAAATGGCTGAAGGGCACTCTCCTTTGCATCTGGTTGTAGGGGAAACTATTATAGGGCTTGATAGGTTGAAAATCTCGCCTCACGAAGCTTTTTCTGGCAGCCCCCTGCTGCTTCAAATCTGGTTATGTGAGCATCTAAGGTTGATAGAATCGCAAGAGAAGATGATGGCTCGTACCCCTCAAGCCTGGTCAAAGAAAACTTATACCGCTGCTAGCTTCTTGGTTAGGAAAAGGCTATATGATGAAAATACCCTTGCTGTATAGGATGCCTTTTTCCATGCAAGACCTGTTATCCGTTGGCATGTGACCTGGTGGAGCTTGACCTCCTTAGTGGCTTGCGACAAATTTCTCCCTCATACTACTATAGTGGGGCTGTACAGGAGTACCTTCTTCTTTCCTTCTAGGGTCATGAGGCAATATGGGTTGAAAGAGGTTATCCCTCGTCAGGAGACTACGAGACCGCCTACGTTGGCTCTGATCACCGAGTTTGCTCGAGATTGGGGAAAATATTGGCGTAGCCGGGATCACTGTACTGTACCTCGGGTGATTGCCCCGACTCAAGTTTCTGAGACCTACTTGAACTGGCTTTCCTGCAGTGATGGAGAAGCGAGACGAGCCCTTCATCATGAGGAGTGGGACCAACTAAAGCCTAAGTATGACTCAAGAACAGGAAGCAAGAAAAGAAAGGAAGGGCCTCATGGGGAAGGCTACCACGTACTGAAAAGAGGCAAGCCCCAAGCCAAGGAAGCGACCATAGGTCGTCCTCAAGCCAGGGTCCTTCAAAGAAGAACTCTTCAACGAAGCCTTCTAAAGGGACGAAGGATTAAAGTAGTTTTCTTAGAAAGCAAGTCTAGTTTTTTAAAAAAAAAAGTAATAGGAATTTGTTTAGCTTAAACCCTCGTAGTTGCACTTTTTTTTTTAACCTTAGGAAGTTTAATTTTTGCAATGTAAGCTTATTCGTTCAGTTTGAATAAAGATTGTCCCTTTTGAATGAGTTGAATGGAATTTTGGATTGATTTTTGGCCGGGCCTCTTAAAAGGGTTACCTATGTATCTAGTGTGGAATCAGGCCAGTGTAGTTTGTTCAATTTGTGTACGTCTCTTTTTTTTACTTTCGGATTATTTTTTTTATTTTTATTTTTTATTTTTAGACGTACTTCTTCAATTGGTCCATGTTGGTGAGCTGACTGAACTCGATGCCATTAATGTCCATGAGTCTGACTGCGCTTCCTGATAAGATGTCTTTGAAAATGAACGGACCGGACCAGTTCGGTCAAAATTTGCCTCTGGGGTCAGTAACTGGGGCACGAAATTCTTTCCAAACTAAGTCTCCTTCCTTCGGTTTTCGGGGTCGAACCTTTTTGTTGAATGCTCTTGCCATGCGTTGCTGGTACATGTGGGATTGGTCTAGGGCCCGTAGGCGTCTTTCATCTATGAACATGAGTAACTCGTAACGGGCTTGTAACCATTCGGTTTCGGGAATTTCACCCTCTAAAGCTATGCGCATGGAAGGTAGTTGGACTTCTATGGGTAACACTGCTTCCATTCCGTAAACTAGGGAATAAGGTGTTGCTCCTGTGGAGAATCTTATGGACGTCCTATATCCCCAAAGGGCAAATGAGAGTTTGATGGGCCAATCTTTGTAGTTTTCTATCATCTTTTCAATGATAGTCTTGAGGTTTTTGTTGGCGGATTCTACTGCGTCGTTGGTTTGGGGACGGTAAGGGGATGATTTGTGGTGTTGGATTTTGTAGTTCCTTAGGAGGGTGGCTCTTTCGGCTTTGAAATGGGATCCATGGTCACTAATAATTTCATGCAGAACGCCGTATCGGCAGATGATGTTGTTCCTTATGAATTTGGACACTTGTTTAGAGGTGAGGACAACATAATTGGGCTTCAACCCATTTGGTAAAATAGTCTATGGCTACTAGGATGTATTCATATCCTCCCGAGCCTTTCGGGGTGATTTTACCAATGATATCTATTCTCCATGCGAAAAATGGCCAAGGGGATGTGAAGTTGTGGAGCATTGAGGGTGGCATATGCTGCAGGTTGGCATATATCTGACACTTCTTGCAATTCTTGACATAGTCGTAACAATCCCTCTCCATAGTGGTCCAGTAGTATCCCAGTCGTAGGACCTTTCTAGAGAGCATTCGACCATTCATGTGTGGTCTGCACACACCATTGTGTACCTCGTCCATGATTTCTGCGGCTTCTTCTGCGTTCACGCATCTGAGGTTGACCCCGTTGTGAGACTTCTTGTATAGAACCCCCTTGTATTCTATGTATTGCGCCGCTAAGAGACGGATGGTCCATTGAGCTCTTATTGGTGCGTCTTGAGGGTATATTTCTTTGGTGATGTAGTTGAAGACGTCTTGGTACCAAGGATCTTCTTCGATCAGAGCCAGGGTCAGATCCGCGTCGAGGTTGTTGGCTCGCTTCTTCTTGTGGAGTGGCATCGTTGAGGGAGTTCAGCTACTCAAATTCCTGTAAAAGAGATAATTTGCGTTCTTGCTTTGCGAAGTTTACTTACATTGCTTAAATTGATTAGTTAATGATTTGTGCAACTTTGAGTTCGTTGGATTTATCAATAGCCAAACAAAGAAAGAAATGAGCAAGAGGAATTTTTATTGATTTGCAATAAGAGATAAGCACACATGACTTTAGAGAATAGGGTCTCTAATTCCCGTCAAAAAGAAACTAGACTTAGAAAAAGTAAAAAGGGGAACACTCCCTATTCAAGACTCAACCTAAAGATTTAGCTAAGATCCTAACTCGACAAAACTTGGGGACTAACTCTTGCAGGAAGCCAACTAATTCCATGCTCCATCGTCGACATTGCCATCTTTTAGTGGCGGTGGAACCTCTCCTCTGTCAATGACACCCTGGAGTGAGCCCGCCTTCTGCAACAACCTGTAGACACCAAAAATTGTGTCTATGATAAGTCCCCATAAAAACCCGATGATGAAAGGATTGAACTTTGCTCGAACTTGGATAGCGAGAATAAATGCTCTGATGATTAGCCCAGTTTATTTGAATTAACCAGTGGAAGCCTTTTGTACAGGTGATCCAAACCAGTTGGACTCAATTCAATTGGAGTCCAAAACTGAGAGATAGGACTCCTTGAACCTAAGGGCCCGAAAGGGAACCCAAACCCATGAGTCAACTCTTGGTCAAACAAGGGAACTCAGTCAATCCCGCGTGGACCCCCTCGGAAAAGCCTCCCCCGCTTAGAAAAGCAGTCAAGCGCCTATACAGGCATGTCGCTCCAGGTCCAAGCGGCCACGCTTGAGTTCAAGCGGTGGCCGCTAGGACAAGCGGTTGTGTCGCTTGCCAAGCGGCTTGACCGCTTGTCCTGCCAGCTCAGCCGCTCGGCGTAGCTGTGTGGGTGCCTGGACCTTTTCTCGCGGACGGCAAATTCAAGGCCCATTCGATTTCCATGCCAAACCCTGGCAGCTCCCCCTCTTGTAATAAACAAACCTTAGGGTTCAGTTGAAGAGGTTGGTCTTTAGGTTGGGAATTTGAGAGGTTGGCAAATTCTCTCTCAGGTTGGACATTAGGTCGATTCTCTCTCTCTCTCTCTCTCTCTCTGCTCTCTCTCTCTCTTCTCTCTCACATTAAAACCATAAGTTCTGATTCTACTCCTTCTTTAGGTTAGCCCTAGCACCACAAAATAAACCTTCACACTTCATCAAGAGCATGAATTCAAGCAGCATAACCCAATAAGTTCATTGTGAGCATCCAGGTAATCCAACCTCAGGGTTTTCAATAAATTTTATATTGCTTGTTATTACTAACGAATTTGGTTTATGTGATATGTACATGAAATGGCGCGTTTCTGAGAAAAAGGGTTTGTATTATGCCTAATTAATGGATGAATGAATGTTTTAAATTTGTTATTTACTGCTTCTTATGTTTAAATTATGCTTTGTTTGTGGATTGGCTGGTGAATTATTTTCTTGGCTTCTAACTCGCAGGTTTTAGCATATTTATCGTTTTCTAGCAATAAGCGCATGTAATTTGATAAATTGTTAAAAGTGGTCACAATAATAATAATTGTTCAACCCATTAGTTAAAACTAGGAATTTGGACAAATTGAATCCTGTTTTGAACCGTAGCATTAATAATTATATTGAATCGATTAGTAAAGGTCGTTGTTGTCAATGAGCGAGTTGGGTGCCTAACACCTTCCTAGCTCGTACTCACGCTCCCGAACTCATTTATGAAGTCAATTTCCCCAATAGGGATTGGGGTGCACAGGAATTGAGTTGACGTCTTTCTAGACTATCGAATTGATTCCAAGGTTTCCAAATTACCTTAAATTTGGTGGCGACTTCCGACAATCTTAATCATGTTCTTAGTGCAAAAGGAAAATCTTCATGTGCATTGACACTCAAAGATTCACTAAAACTCGAACAAACGCGCTCTCCCAGGCTGCCCGACACCCGAAGGCGGGGCGAAGGAAAAAAGGGAGAAAAATCCGGTAGCCTACATAACCTCGACACATGTCTAATCCTAGCTCCGATTGAAGAAGATCCTTGGTACCAAGATGTATTCAACTACATCACCAAAGGAACCTACCCTCCAAACGCACCAACAAGAGCTCAACGGGAAATTCGTCTCTTAGCGACGCAATACATAGAATACAATGGGGTTCTATACAAAAAGTCCCACAATGTAATCAACCTCAGATATGTAAATGCCGAAGAAGCCGCAGAGATCATGAGGTACACAATGGGGGGTCCGGACCACACATGAATGGTCGAATGCTCTCTAGAAAGGTCCTACGACTGGGATACTACTGGACCACCATGAAAAGAAACTGTTATGACTATGTCAAGAAATGCAAGAAATGCCAGATATATGCCAACCTGCAGCATATGCCACCCTCAATGCTCCATAACTTCACATCCCCTTGGCCATTTTCTGCATGGGGAATAGATATCATTGATAAGATGATAGAAAACTACAAAGATTAGCCTATAAAACTCCCATTGTCCCTTTGGGGGTATAGAACATCCATAAGATCATCCACTGGAGCTACACCTTATTTCCTAGTCTATGGGATGGAAGCTGTACTACCCATAGAAGTCCAACTATCTTCCATGCGCATAGACTTAGAAGGTGAACTTTCAGAAACACAATGGATGCAAGCCCGTTATGATGAACTCGTGTTCACGGATGAAAGACGCGTACGGGCTCTAGACCACTCACACATGTACCAACAACAACGCATGGAGAGAGCGTTCAACAAAAAGGTTTGACCTTGAAACCTGAAAGAAGGGGATTTAGTTTGGAAAGAGTTGCGTGCACCAGTTACTGACCCCAGAGGCAAGTTCTAACCAAATTGGTCCGGTGCATTCATCATCAAAGACATCTTATCAGGAGGCGCAGTCCGGCTTATGGACATAGATGGCATCGAGTTCAGCCGGCTCACCAACATGGATCAACTGAAGAAGTGCTACGTCTGCCAAAAAAAAAAAAAAAAAAGGACGTACACAAATTGAACGAACTACGCTGGCCTGATTCCACACTGGATACGTAGGTAACCCTTTTAAGGGCCCCGACCAAAATTAATCCAAAATTCCATTCAACTCATTCAAAAAGGGATAATTTTTATTCAAACTGAACGAATAAGCTTACATTGCATAAATTAAAATTCCTAAGGTTAGAAAAAAATAAAAAAGTGCAACTACGAGGGTTTAAGCTAAACAAATTCTTACTACTTTTTTTTTTAAAACTAGACTTGCTTTCTAAAGAAAACTACTTTAATCTTTCTTTCCTTTAGAAGGCTTCGTTGAAGAGTTCTTCTTTGAAGGACATTGGCTTGAGGACGACTTATGATCGCTTCCTTGAGCTCGGGACTTGCCTCTTTTTATCACATGATAGCCTTCCTCATTAGGCCCTTCCTTCCTTTTCTTGCTTCCTGTTCCCGAGTCATACATACCTAAGTACTAGTTGGTTCCACTACTCATGACGAAGGGCTCGCCTCGCTTCTCCATCACTACAAGAAAGCCAGTTTAAGTAGGTCTCAGAAACTTGAGTTGGGGCAATCACTCGGGGTACCGTCCAGCGATCCCTGCCACGCCAATATTTTCCCGAGTCCTTAGCAAATTCGGTGGTCAAAGCCAAGGTAGGTTGTCTCGTGGTCTCCTGACGTGGGACAACCTTCTTTAACCCATACTGCCTCATGACTATAGAGAGAAAGAAGCATGTACTCCTGTACAGACCCACTATAGTAGTATGAGGAACAAATTTGCAGCAAGCAACCTAAGAGGTTAAACCCCACCAAGTTACATGCCAACGAATAACAGGTCCAACATGGAAAAAGGCATCCCATTCAGCAAGGGTCTTCTCCTCATATAGCCTTTTCCTAACCAAGAAGCTAGCAGCAATATAATCTTTCTTCTTCTAGGCTTGAGCGGTACAGCTATCATCTTCTCTTGCGATTCTATCAGCCTTAGATGCTCGCATAACCAAATTTGAAGTAGCAGGGGGCTGCCAGAAAAGGCTTCGTGAGGCGAAGTTTTCAACCTGTCAAGCCCTAAGATATTCTCTCCTATAACTAGATGCAAAGGAGAATGCCCTTCAGCCATTTGATTGACCACTCGCAGCAACGAGACTCTACCTAGGTTAGAGGATTCTGCATTAACAAATAATAGGCGATTCAACAAGCAGAGTACAAATGCCTGTCGGCGACAATGCCTAAATATTGCATCCTGTTCAGAAGAAGGAGCAAACTTTTCACAGATTTGAGCTAAGTCCACATCGACACCAAGAATCATGCTTTTGGCTTCCGCAGATGATAAGGCTAGAGATTTCCTGTACTGATTAGTAAAACCATCCCTCAAATAAAGCACAGCTGGGGGAAGAACATTAGACATATTAGTAATTCCACCAAATTCTTCTACTAAAGGGCATAATTCAGAATTATCGAAGCGGAAAACGTGCAAGCTCGGGTCACAATATTTCAATGTAGATCGAAGAAGAGGCCACAGGATTTTGGTTGGTTTCAAAGCTAATAAGGTTGAGACATGGTACGGAGCCAGTTCTAGTTTATCCTCCACGGTCAGAATTTTGCACCAAGAATCAAACAAATTTTTGAAGGACTTCACCATGGTAGAAGCTTTGAGAAATTTGGGGAGCTAAAGGTCTGAAAAAGGGATACGACATTAGACATCCCGTAAATCCTATTTATAGGCAAAGAGTCGAGTCAGAAAGAGCCAGAAATCTGCGAGAAAGGCCCAAAGCCAGAGCCGCCAGCGGCTCTGGGCAGCGCCACTAGCGGCCCTCACCTAAGGCCCAGAGCCGGTAGCGGCCCTGACCACAGCCCAGTCAGCCTTTCCCCTTTTTGCTCTCGTCAGCCCTTCTGGCCCGTTCCACCCAGTTTAAGCCTGATTTTCTAACACGCAATATGGTTACAAGACCCGAGAGTCTCTTAGTCTTATTTCTTTCTATTTTTTTTTATTCTTTTGTTTTTGGGGTATAATATGTGTAATTTTCCTTGTTGTTGCGATTTTTACCTTTTCCTTTATTTTATTCTCTAAATTGTGGCCTACTCTTTATAGCATAACATATTGCATACTTAGAGATCAGACGGGCATAATCGAGTCATAATAGCATGCATATCACATAAAATGCATAAAACAGGAGTTCAAAGTTCTGAAGACCAAGGTTTACAAATAAAGCCTATACTATTCAGCTAAGGTCGTCTTCACCATTGCTATTAGCCTCATCCTCAACGGAAGGCTCCTGACCATAGTTCCCGGCCGAGTAGTAGGAGGAGCCTTGAGTACTAAACGAGCTATATCATCGGCCTGCTGTTGTTAGGCCTCATATCCCATCCATCATGCACCGGCGCATGCATAGGGGTACCTGCCGAAAATCCCGTCCCAAAGAAGCTCTCCGTGGCTTGACTAGCAAAGTCCATAGCCACATTCTGATATGAATGCCCAGCTTGAGGCACATCCCATCCAGGAGCATTCGCCTAACCTCCAGCCATAGGAGTCACAACGACGGGCCTACCACTCAAAGAAGGCTGGAAACCCGCTGGAGAAAACATCTCAGGCACAGGACTGTACGGCCTAGAGGCTCCGGGTGCCTCATCAACAACAGGCCTGGACACAGCCACGGTAGGAGAACGAGCAATAGACAGTCTGCTCACTGAAGAAGTCCTCGCATCAGATGAATGTCGGGGTCTCACAGAAGACGAAGACTGCGACATCTGCAAACAATCAAGACCAAAATGTTAGACAAAGCACCTCACTTAGCTAAACAACAAAGACAAAAGTGCACTTACACTAGTGGCCCCAGATCGGGAGCTCTTCATTCTACCCGTCATCTGGTTATATCCTTTCTTCAGCAAATGGATGTGTTTGAAGACTTGAGAGGTCTGCTCCTGGTTCAACTGCAAGAGAAAGACAAAAGATAGAGTCAGCATTTGAAAGCGACAAAAAAAAAGCAAGAAGGGAAAAACTTACCCCCATGCAATCATCGGGCAAGGGTAAGCCCTCCACGACCTCTCCATCAACAATATGTAAGGGAAGCTCCTCCACCACAAGACCTCCGCTCTCACTAATGTATCTCACCACATTACTCGGTAAGGTCACACTTGGGGGCTGGCCACGTGGAGCTCTAGAATGGGACCTCCTGGGACCCCGTGGAGCTAAACGATTCGCCTACAAGACACAAAAATTGGTACATTGCACATAAAGCTGAAAAGCACAAAACAAAGATTTTACCTCAGAGGTTAGGTCCGGCATCAGGCGACCCAAGCAATAGGCCAGTTTCACAGCCGTACGGTCCAACCAGCAACCTCCAGCTCAACAATTTGCATGGCCGCAGCTCCCCAGGTCACGACCCCCAAGTCATCTACGCTCAGACTGCGCAGGTAGAACATGGTCATAGGGGGGATGGACCAATCGAGTCAAGAGGTCTCCCAGATACTACTCAAAGCTGTATGGCCCCTCAAAAACCACCCGTAAGGTGGATACCCTGAAGGACTCGGTGGTAATATGGGCCGGGACCCCGGGAATACCGTCAAAGGCAGTCCACGACACCTGCAGATTACAAGAGAAAAGTTCATTCACATCAAATGAACCAAAATATATATATATATATATATATATATATATATATATATATATATATATATATATATATATATATATATATATATATACACGCAAATAAGTCAAAGGCAACGTACCTCGGACGCAGCATGACTCTTGAAGGTAGTCTGAAAATCCTCCAAAGAGGCAAACGGGTGGCTATCTCTACCAACCCACCGTGAACCCAAAGGAAACATCCTCAAACCAGGACGGTGAGGACCAAAAGTTGGAAAATACTCAAAGAACCACAGCTGCCATACAAGCAAAGGCAATCAGATATGGCTCTACCGCAAAAAAAGCGTAAAAAAAAAGAAGGATATATGCCTACCTTTAGTATCCTCCATGGGCCACTAATAAACGCTCTCCGACTCGTCAGCTTGGGCCTACAAGCCTAGCGACACCATCTCACCAAGGATGCGTAAGCAGGGGCACCAAAGTTGTACTCATTTAATTGAGACAGGTCGTCCAAACATGTCCGGAAGCTAACCTGACATACACTCTTCTTATGGGCAAAGATGGTCGCCCCCAACAGATAAGCCAAGAAAATGCGAGCTCACTGCTTCTCAGTGAGCCTCTGCTCTGCTAAAGCTCCCCATAACCTCGGAAAAGAAACTCGATCTTCCCTAAAGTAGACAGATACAGGCCCATACAGCTCAAGCAACCTATCAGTCAGCCGGTGATAGCTCGCGTCATGCCGTATAGGACGCTCTCTAAAGGACAAGCCCGTCAGTACAACGAACTCATAGGGGGTAGGAAACATCTCTCCCACAGGCGTATGAAAAGTGTTCATGGTGTCCCAAAACCTCTCCAACAACCCACGAGAAACTATCCTAGTATCCCATAGTGACAGGCTGGGATAACCGACAGGAAGTACTCAAAGCCAGAAACCCGAACTATCCCCCTAGCCCCCTCAGTAAATGTGTCCAACATCATGGCCCAGTGCATAGTGGAGCCATGAGCCTGCAAACGAGTACTAACACCCTAGCCAACAAAAAAAATTTCAACACCCCGTATACTACAAACATAGCCCAAATAATTCCACACAAGTATTATATACAGCTGACCACCAATCCAGTATTATCCCAATTTGTTCGTGTGTCGAAGCACTAACTCTTCAGAAGTTCAGTACAAAATAAATAAACTGAACAGAACAAAAAAAGTCAGACACCTACCAACTAGAGGTTAGACAGATGACTCTGTCTGTTCAGCAGCAGAACACTCCGATCCCAAACCTTAGGCCTGGCAAAAGCTGACCCGACCCAATAACCCGACCCGAACCTAACCCGAAAAAAGCGGGTTAGGGTTGGGATTTTCGACCCGAAACATTAAATGGGTCGACCTGATTGACCCGAAAACTTAAATGGGTTAGGTTAAGGTTGAAAATTTCAACCTGCTCAACCTGAAAATTACCTGCTCAACCCGAAAACATTAAATGGGTCAGGTCACAGATCAGGTCGACCTGATTTTTATCGGGTTTGGGTCGACCTGATCCGTTTAACCCATCTAAGAGGGAAACTCAAAACAGCAGCCCAAGCCCAAGCCCAAAATAGAGAAATAAGAATAACAAATAAAAAAGTGACCCAAAACAGCAGCCCAAGCCCAAGCCCAAAATAGAGACAAAAGAGGGAAACCCTAGCCCTCATTGTTTTTGCCGTCATTTATCATTCTCGATTTCTCTCTCTTCCTCACTCTCTCTCACTCTCTCTCACTCTCTCATATTCTCGATTCTTCTTCAGTTCTTCTTCCTCTTCGGCTCTTCCTCTTCGGCTCTTCCTCTCTCGACTTCTCTGAGAGAAGTTAATCTCATTCTCTCTCATTCTTTATCTTCCTCGCTTGAAAAACGTTTCTCTTTCTCACTTTCTCTCGTCTCAACTCTCAAGTGGTTAAAGCTTAAAGCCTAAAGGGTTCAAGAGGACGGAGCTAATTAAAAAAGAGTTTCAAGCGAGAGAAAGCTTAAAGCCTAAAGAGTTTCAGGTAATTAATTTAATTTTACTTTTTACGCAAGGTAATTAGGGTTAATGGGTATTTTCTAACAATTTGCCCTTTTTGATTTTGTTTTGTTTGGTTGCGTTTTTACTGTAAATTTCTGCTGATTAGGGCAATTGAATTGGGTTTCTGTGTGTATCTTATTTGGGGTTTTGATCTTGTTAGTATATGTATTTGTATGATAAAATTATGACCCTTTTTGTATATCTCCTAATCTTTTGGGTTTGACTTTGATTGTTGTATTGTGAGTGTTTGTTGTTTTGAGTTTTATTTATTTTCAATTTGTTGCGTTTTTGTTTCTTATGGGTCGTTTGTATATGTTTGGTTTGTTTTGGGAAACTCTGGTATATGTTTGGTTTCTTATGGGTTAATGGTTTCTTCTTGTTGTTGTTGTTGTTGTTGTTGTTGTTGTTGTTGTTGTTGTTGTTGTTGTTGTTGTTGTTGTTGTTGTTGTTGTTGTTGTTGTTGCAACTGTTAAATTGCTGTTTTCTGAGTCAAATATCTATGTTTTCCATAGTGCCCAGAAGTCAAAACTATAGGATTAATCGATCTTCAATCTTTGATGAATGCCTATGCTTGTTCGAGATATGGTTTATCTTAGCAGATAACTTTAATTATTAGACTTAATTAGGGTTTCTGATTTCTGAATTTATGCTTAAGAGTTTTCATTTGATTTCTGATTTTTGATTTTATGTAGATGGAGGGTTTTGCTGATGATATTGAACAACTGAGTTCTGATGAGGAGTTAGACTCGACGCCTAAAGCTGCTAGTGGGAGAACCCAGTTGAGAGTCCACTTCAATCGGGCTTCGCAGCCGAAACTCCGGAAAGTGCAACCGAATCGGCAATGTTCCATTGATTTAAACTTTAAAGTTCTGAAAACTTGTAACTTGGATTTTTTTGGTTCTTGTAAACTTGTAAGTTGTAACTCTGTCAGGAATTCAGCATGCTGACAACAACCAGGTTAGGGTCTGCCATGACTGCCAACAACCATTTTATGAGTTTGACTGTTTGAGGTGCTTTGAGCACTTGAGGTTGAGGAGGTGGCGAGGTACTGCACTGCTGCCAAAGTGCCAAGTCTGCCATGACTGCCAACAACCATTTTTATGAATCATTTTACAGTGACTTTTTGAATGAAGTATGAACTATGAAGTGTGCAAAAATAAATCAGGTTACGCAGATCATTTTCAGGTCGACCTGATCTGTAACAGATCAGGTTAGGGTCAGATTTTTTGACCTGTTTATTAAACAGATCAGGTTAGGGTCGAGTTTTCTGACCTGTTTAGTAATCAGGTCAGTGGGGTTCAACCTGAACCCGACCCGACCTGATCTGTTTGCCAGGCCTACCAAACCTCATCCGGGCGCCAGTCCATACACATACACGAGTCCTGGTATAAAACAGCCCCATCAGCATGTCGAGGGAGGGGTGTCATAGAAGATAAAAGCCCAGTGCGAAAGAGGTCGCGACTTTCCCCCTCCTTGCCCATAGGATGCTTCCCTTTATCTTTGTGAGCCATAGGAGAGGAGTTGAAGTTTTCTCTCTCTACAAGTGGAAATTTCAAGTTTCAGATTCGCATGATAGAAGTACCCATTCAACAATGCAACCCAAAATTCAGCAACTAGACGGAAGAATAAACAAGTTCAAGACAAAAGCAAGGAATTTCGTCAAGAATCGACTTACCTTGAAGAAATGGAAGCTCGCGACAATGGAGGATAGCTCTCGACAATGGTGAGCAAGTGAAGCAAAAAACACGAAGAAGAAGCTCGCGAAAACCAGTTTAAGTCACTCAAAGTGAGCGTCGCTAGCGGTTCTTGCTAAGAGGCCCAACGCCGCTAGCGGCCCTGAGTGGCCTGCACGCGCAGGCCCCTGCTGTCCCACCACTTCGTTTCCAGCCCAAAAACAATTATTTCGCACAGTTCGTTAGCGGCGAATACTAGTACCGAGCGCGCGGGAGCAAGTCCCTTTGGCTCATCAATTGGCCTACCTTACTATACCCAGTAATATCAGGTAAAACTAACCCATTTATTTTACAGGTCCCAAATACACAAGCCCAGGTATTCCCCAATAATATTGATCACCCAGAGCGGTCAAATTATTTTTTAAGAAAAGCCCGGTGGGTCCTCTGGCACTACCTTATTTTTTGGGGCAGCCAGTTTCCTAAATAATTCTTGGGACAGCCACTGTCCATTATTTTTTAGGACAGCCAGTTTCCTAAATTATTATTGGGACAGCCAGTTGTAGACACCAAAAAATTGTGTCTAGATAAGTCCCCATAAAAACCCGATGATGAAAGGATTGGATTTTGTTCGAACTAATAACTGCTCTGATGATTAGCCCAATTCATTTTAATTAACTAGTGGAAGCCTTTTGTACAGATGATCCAAACCAGTTGGACTCAATTCAATTGGAGTCCAAAACTGAGAAATAGGTCTCTTTGAACCTAAGGTCCCGAAAGGGAACCAAAACCCATGAGTCAGCCCTTGGTCAAACAAGGGAACTCAGTCAATCCCGAGTGGACCCCCTCGGAAGACCCTACCCCGCTTGGAAAAGCAGTCAAGCGCCTATGCAGGCACGCCATTCCAGATCCAAGCTGCCACGCTTGAGTTCAAGTGGTGGCTGCTAGCACGAGCGGCTATGCCGTTAGGCGAAGCGGCTTGACCGCTTGCCTTGCGGTTAAGCGGCTATGCCACTAGCCAAGCGGCTTGACCGCTTGCCTTGCCGGCTCAGCAGCGCGGCCTAGCTGCATGGCCGCCTGAACCTTTTTTCGCGGACGACAAATTTGAGGCCCATTCGATTTTCGTGCCAAACCCTGACAGCTCCCCCTCTTCGATATAAAGTTGAAAAGGTTGGTCTTTTGGTTGGCAGTTAGAGATAAGAGGTTGGCCCCTAAAGTTGATTCTCTCACATTAAACCCGAAATTCTGATTCTACTCCTCTATGTTAGCCCTAGCAACACAAAATAAACCCTCATACTTCATCAAGAGCAGGAATTCAAGCATAACAACCCTATAAGTTCATTGTGAGCATACAAGTAATCCAACATGAGGGTTTTCAATAAATTTTATATTGCTTGTTATTACTAACAAATTTGGTTTATGTGATATGTACATGCATGGCGCGTTCTGAGCAAAAGAGCTTGTATTAAGCCTAATGAATGGTTGAATGAATGCATATTTTGTTATTTATTGCTTTTTATGATTAAATTTTAGCATATTTATCGTTTTCTAGCAATAAAAGCATGTAATTTGATAAGTTGTTAAAAGTGGTCACAGTTATAATTTTTGTTCAACCCAATATTTTAAACTAGGCGCCCCCGAACTCATTTAAGAATTCAACTTCCCCAATAGGGATTGGGGTGCACAGGAGTTGGCTTGACGTCTCTTGAGACTATCGATCCAACGGTTCCAAATTTCCTTTTTAAAATTTGGTGGCGACTTCCGACAATCTTAATCAGGTCCTTAGAACGAACAGAAAATCTTCATGTGCATTCACACTCAAAGATTCACGAAACCCAAACACCACGCTCTCCCATGCTATCCCCCCGATCGCCCGGAAATCAGGAAAGAGGGGAGAAAAATCTGGTAGCCTACAGTGGCGACTTCACTGGGGACATGATTAAGAGGGTGTAACTTGAAAATCGATTCAATGCTATTATTTTTGCTTGGTGTACTACCTTGAGTGTTCTTATTATTATTTTTGTGACTTGTCATTCATCTTGCTAAAATGCATTCATTGCATTCATGTGCATGCACTTGCGCGACTTCCGAGCTTGTTTTTACAAGTTCAAACTAGTTTCTTAGCCAATGGAGTGTGGTGAAGTGCCTTGGTGAGAATCCACTCGATTCTTCTTTGCCAAGAAACATGGATCCCCCCACTTCATGTACCTTCCTACGCATTCGTCCATTCGACGAGTAGGATAATAAGGATGCATCACATTGTCGCGCATCCTGCAGATTGTTGTACATTCTTGATCATGAGTACCTTTTGACCAAAACCCTTAAGCCTACCCCATTGCATGAACTAGAACCAATGTTTTAGGTTGAAATTCAGTCCCATGTCCATGCTAGATTTTCATGATCATGTCATTTGCGTTGTTGTGCTGTTTGCCCATATGTGAATGCAATCTTTGCGTAGTCGTTTTGGTCGTCATAGAATATTAGGTTAGACCCCAATTAGGATCGTTTCCTTTTTTAGTCTAGATTTTGTCTTAAGATTGTGTCTAAAATCTTTTATTTTTAGGAAACAATATCCCCGAATGTTCTACATGATGCTTGTTACCTTAGGAAAGATTTAATGCTTTATTCTTTCCCATAATTTAGGTAGTGAGTTTTAGTCAAAGATCTCGACAATATCTCTCCCCTCTCCTTTTAGTCAAGAGTATAATATCTTTTTATTTATCCCATATTGAGTCGAGATAATATCTCTCCCCTTTCCTTTTAGTCAAGAGTATAATATCTTCAATTTTATCCCATATTGAGTCGAGATAATATCTCTCCCCTTTCCTTTTAGTCACGAGTATAATATCTTTTTATTTATCCCATATTGAGTCGAGATAATATATCTCCCCTCTCCTTTTAGTCAAGAGTATAATATCTTTTTATTTATCCCATATTGAGTCGAGATAATATCTCTCCCCTCTTCTTTTAGTCAAGAGTATAATATCTTTTTCTTTATTATCCCATATTGAGTCGAGATAATATCTCTTCCCTCTCCTTTTAGTCAAGAGTATAATATCTTTTTATTTATCCCATATTGAGTTGAGATAATATCTCTCCCCTCTCCTTTTAGTCAAGAGTATAATATCTTTTATTTTATCCCGCGTCGAGATCTTTTGACCTAAACCCATTACTTAGTCCCCAAGGGTAACTATGTTGATAGAATATTTTAGATAAAGACTTCCCACGTTTGTTTTAAAACTTTTTTTTTTTGTGGAACTTGTTAGTCTTTCCTTTTCTAAGTCTTATCCCCTGTCCAGGATTGGGAAGAAAATAGTCGGTCCAAAAAATTGGGAGCGCGATCATAGTAATCAACGTCTGGTTAGGAAGCTCGTATTGGAGTCTCCCCCTTTGAGCAAAGCTCTGTATTTAATTCTGTTTGCAAGTCTAATGATGTTAAAGCCAATAGTAATGGCTCAGTTGATGTTCCAATTGCTTCTATCAATGAAATAAAAACTGATTCTGCTTACTTCTTGGATTACTTAGTAGCTAATAATTCAAAAGATGAACAAGAATTTCCCAAAGAAGTAACTAAAGCACTATTAGAGCATGAACAAAATACTTCAATTGTGGAAGAAACAAAATTAATTAATCTTGCAAGCGATCAAGAGCCGCGCCAAGTGCGCATTGGCTTATCGCTAACTCCCAAAGAGCAAGAAAGCTTTATAAATCTCTTAAAAGAATACATAGACGTTTTTGCTTGGTCCTACAAAGATATGTCGGGAAGAAGTCGTGCGATAGCACAGCATACAATATCGCTCAATCCTGATTCAAAACCGGTAAAACAGATACTTCGGAGAATGAAACCTGAGTGGACATTGAAAATCAAAGAAGAGGTGCAGAAATAGCTCGCAACAGGTTTTATTAAGGTCACTCAATATCCATAATGGGTTGCTAACATAGTACCCGTTTCAAAAAAGGATGGCAAAGTAAGTTTGTGCGTCGATTTTAGAGATCTAAACAAGGCAAGTCCAAAGGACGACTTTCCCTTGCCACATATAGACGTACTGGTGGACAATACTGCAGGACATGTCGTCTTATCACTCATGGACGGCTATGCAGGGCATAACCAAATACAGATGGCCGAAGAAGATATGGAGAAAACTACCTTCATAACCCAATGGGGAACATATTGCTACACTGTCATGCCTTTCGGGTTGAAAAATACGAGAGCAACATACCAAAGGACTGCAACTTCCCTTATACATGACATGATGCACAAGGAAGCTGAGGTGTACGTAGACGACATGATCATCAAATCCAAAGAGAGAGAAATGCATATACCCTCTCTAAAGAAATTCTTCGACAGACTTCAAAACTACAACATGAGGTTAAATCCTCAAAAGTGTGCATTTGGAGTAACTTCTGGCAAGCTCTTAGGATTTGTCATAACCACAAGAGGCATTGAAATTGATCCTACCAAGATCAAAGCTATAAGAGATATGCCCTCTCCCAAAAATGAGAAGGAAATAAGAGGATTTCTAGGACGACTCCAATACATAAGTCGATTCATATCCAAATTGACTATTACATGTGAGCCCATCTATAAAAAGCTCAAAAAGGACACCAAATCTGCATGGGATGATCTATGCCATCAAGCTTTCGACAAGATTAAGGAGTATTTAGGTAATCCACCTGTGTTGGTTCCACCAATTCCGGGGAAACCGCTTATGCTATACCTAACACTCACAGAAACCTCCATGGGTGCTATGTTGGCCCAAAAGGTGGAGAATGATGAAAAGGCAATATACTACCTTAGCAAGAAATTCCTAGAATACGAAACACGCTACTGCACACTAGAGAAGACGTGTCTCGCATTAGTCAGTGCAACAAAGAAACTTCGACACTACATGCTACAACATTCTATCCATATAAAGTCAATGATGAATCCACTAAAGTACTTGTTCGAGAAACCCATCCTTAGTTGAAGAATAGAAAGGTGGACCGTCATGCTTTCAAAATCGATCTAACTTTTGAACACCAAAAGGCGATCAAAGGACATGCCATTTCTGAACGTCTCGCTGAAAACCCAGTTAATAGCGAAGATGCCACACATGACTTTCCCGATGAAGGAATAATGAATGTCGAAGAAACCACTTGACAATTATACTTTGACGGAGCATCAAACTAAAAGGGTTATGGCGTAGGAGTATTATTAGTCAGCCCCGAAGGCGCACATACTCCCATAGCCGTCAAATTAGACCATGAGGTAACTAACAACGGACTTAAAGGTATATGGAGATTCAACTCTCATCATAAATCAAGTCTCCAAAAAGTGGAGAGTGATAAGCGAATCCCTGGCACCTTACCAGGAATATCTTGAAAAGGTAGCCAAATATTTCACTCACGTCCGTTTTACATACCTTCCTAGAGAGGACAACCAGTTCGCGGATGCCTTAGCAAAGATGGCATCCATGATAAATATTCCAGATGATGTAATCATTATTCCCATTCACATTCAAAGGTGCACTGAGCTCGCCTTTTGTAATGCACTCCAAGTATGCGTCAATGAGAAGGAAGAAGAAGAATGATTTACTGACATTCTCAACCTATTAGCCAAAGGTGATTACCCTAAAAAATCAACACCTAGGGAAGAAAGGGCTTGAAGAAGACTAGTCACGCAATACATACATGTGCAAGGCAAACTTTATAAAAAGACACCACAAGGGCTAAGTCTTCTATGTCTAAAGGAACGTGAAGTAAGCAAAGTCATGAGCGAATACATAATGGTGTATGTGGTCCCCATATGAATACTATTGGACTACAATGGAAAAGGACTGCATCGAATACGTGAAAAAGTGCACAAGCTGCCAATTCCACGACAATTTACAACATAGACCTCCTACTCCTCTACATACATTCATTTCACCATGGCCATTCTCTGAATGGGGCATTGACATCATTGGAAAAATCTCCCCTACAGGAAAAGGAGGCCATGATTACATACTAGTCGCAATAGACTACTTTACTAAATGGGTTGAAGCTCGTTCATACGCAAGGATAGCGTCGAAGCACGTGGAAAATTTCATACATGACAACATCATTACCAGATATGGAGTACCCCACGAAATCATAAGTGATCACGGGACCCAATTCAAAAAGGATGTTGCCGAACTTTTCGCTAAGTTCAAAATTCAACATCGACAGTCTTCACCTTATAGGCCACAAACGAATGGAGCCGTAGAATCCGCAAACAAGAACGTAAAACAAATGATAGCGAAAATGACGAAAAACGACGAAGATTGGCCCGACAAGGTACAATTCGCCTTATGGGGGTATAGAACTACTATTCGATCCACAACAGGAGCAACGCTTTATTCTTTAGTATACGGAATGCAGGCGGTACTCCCAGTCGAGGTAGAAATCCCTTCCTTAAGGATAGCTTTGGAAAGCGAATTACCCGAAGCGGATTGGGTCCAAGCAAGATATGATCAATTGGTCTTACTAGATGAAAGACGACTAAATGCCCTACATAACGGTCATGTCTACCAAGCAAGGATGGCAAGACACTTTGATCAATGATTCAAGGCTAGAGGACTAAAAGAAGGAGACATAGTGCTAAAAGAGGTAAGACCAATTGTAGTCGACCCTCGGGGAAAGTTCAAGCCTAATTGTAGTATTATCCGGTGGAGCGGTAAAGCTAATGGATTTAGACGGCAACGAGTTCACTCAACTCACCAATATGGACCAACTTAAGCGATTCTATGCATAAATATTAAATCTTTAAGAGAGCCTATTAAGGCACCAAGTCCATGTCAAAATCGGTCAAACTCGTCCACTCAGGGCCCACGACATTGGCCTGATTCCGCATGGATATGTAGGTAACCCATGTAACTTGGGCCCGGCCACTTTAACAAAATAAATCTCTAGGGGAGTTTTAATCCATTCGATTAATGCAAAAATAAGCAAGTCTTTCATTAATAGGGCTAAAGTACATTACATGCTCTAAAAAAAAAGAGTGCAAAAATAACAATAAAAATAAAAGGGCAATTGTAAACTACATGTACTTGGGCATGCAAACCCGTTATTTGAATTATACTACTAAGCACAAAAAAAAAACAAGACTTGCTAGATAGCTAGAGGTGGAGTACTGCTCCTTGTCCTTAACTTCGGGCTCTTGGACGGGCTCGCTAGGCTCATCAAGTTCCATTCGTTCTTTTGGAGCCTATCTTTCCCTACCATAGCTAGAAGAGGCCTCGTGATCATTGGGCCTAATTGGAGCAACTTGTTTGGCCGAGTGGGCTAGATTCTTCCTCTTTTTGGATTGGGCCTTAGCCTTGCCTTTTCCCTTACCCTTAGTTTGGGGCTTGGAAGGCTTAGTGGGCCTATCAATGGGAGTTATCCTTATACCGCTTGGCTCATCATATTTACGGGCTTTGAACAACTCTTTTTCCTCTTCTAGGAGCCTTTGGTTGACTCGGCGGTCACCACTCCAAATCCATTGCTCGTAAAAGATCGTCAGCCCATGAGATTGGGGAAATACTGATTTGACCCATACTTGACAATGACTCCAATGTCGCTCCCAACGAGACACGAAGGAAGGAATCAAGGGTTATTGACAAGGGCACAAGCAGCTTAGATTCGGAATTCTCTGTCGCAAACCATATTGTCGCAAAAGGCGATTCGGCAAAAAGGAAGTTAAGGTACGTAAGCCTACGATCCGGGTTAAGGGCATATGTTCACTACATCCTACGATTTTAGTGGTATGCCACAACAGAATGAACCAACCCTTTTGGGTTTTGGCATAAAAGAATTCCAACCATTCCTCACGGGAGGATAGAGAGAAGTGTCGACGTCTCACCGGAAATTGCTTTGGAAGATACTTTCGGGTATCTTTTGAAGGAATTTCGTGGACATTGAGTCTCTCTTGAAGCCATATGTACACAAAAACAACAAAAGAAAAATTCAAGTCAATACAAGATGAGAATTTCACCACATAAAGTTAAATCCACAAAGGTTAAGGCTTTATCACAAAACCTCACTTGAAGGAGTAAAGGGCTCCCGGTGAAGGACTCTTGAGGATTGCTCTTGAGCCTATCTAAAGCAAGGATTGTCTCTCCCACAACCTAGTGCATAAGAGAGCTATCCCATTGAATTTGCTCGGTTACCCTAAGAAGGCAAGCTTTGCCCCTATTGATGGTAGACTTCTTTTCGGATGGAATAAGAGCGTCTTCATTACCCCCAACGAACAAATAACGATGGAGGAGGCAAAATACAAAGGCACGCTTCTTGTACCTCATATCCATTGCATCCCGGGCCCTAGAGGTGAAGAAAGTCACGAGCTTGGCAAGATCAACGTCCTCACCGTGAAGCACTTGGCCAACTTAACGAGGGGACAACCCGAGGTATCTTTGAAAATCACCCGCAAAAGCGTTCCCCAAGTAAGGAACGATGGGAGGGCTTTCGGTTGGAAAACCAATGATATCCGAGAACTCCTCAACCAACGGGCACATCTCATGAGCACCAAAGCGGAAAACGTGAAATTTTGGGTCCCAAAACTCAATACAAGCATGAAGAAAGTCCCACAAAATCTTTACTTGTTTGAGGTGAAAGAATGCATTGAGATGGAAGGGGGTAAGCTCTAACCTCTCCTCTACGGTCATGGAGGCCAGCCAAGTATCAAAAACATCATCAAAGTTCACCATTGTTAAGATTAAGGATTTTCACTCAAGGAATTCCTCTCTCTAGAGGCTCAATGTAAGTGGTAAGAAGAGAAGAGGAGGAAACCCGACTATATAGAGGTCATGGTTGGATTCTGGTTGAAAAATTAAGGAAATTCAGACAACAGACGAAAAAGAGGCCAAGCGGCCTCTCAGCTAGTCTGGACGGCTTAGCCGTTAGGACGAGCGGCTGAGCTGCTCTAGCCAGCGGCAACTGCTGGAGCTCTACCACAGCCGCTAGGAGCTCTTGCGGTCATCCTGTATAGGCGCCTGTCCAACAACTTTGCGAGACAACTTTGGTCCACACGACCTCTCCTTTGACCAAGCTCTACATTCCTATTTCCCACTTGGACAGATTTTGGAAGCCTTCCCTTAGATTTTTGTTACCTTAATTTTGGCTCTTGCCACTTTTCTATTTATTCCCTTTTTATTTTCTTTCCTTCTTTTATTTTGATTATCAAGTTCCACCCTTTAATCCTTTTATTTTCTGATTCTTTATTATTTTCCCCTTTTAATTATATTTTCCTATTTTCTTTTTCTTTACATTATTTTTATTTTTAGGGGAAGGGGTACCCCAAATGTGCTAAATTCTCGAGAATCCTAAATTCTCGGATATCGTGTTTTGTGATTTACCATTCGGAAATTAGATGATTAAATTCACATATGGCATTTGCGTGATATTTTTGTGCGTAAATAAAATGCAATATTTATAGCAGGTTTAATACAAGCCCGAAAGTTCGAAATGCGCTACAACAAATATCACTGGCCATCTTCACCAGTACTCGGACCTGCCTAAGATGACTCTCCGGGTCCACTTGATGAAGGAGCACCTGAAGGACCGGGATGAGACATCGCCCAAGCTCTGGGGTCAAAAGCAAATAATGAACCCGTCAAGTATGCGGGATCCAGTGAATGACGTGGTGGCTCCGACATGATGGGCTAACCACCATACCCGGTACTCTCCTGACTCCAGGAACCCCTTGGAGGGACTGAAGGATACATAGGGATGGGATACCCCGGATACCCCATATAGGGAGGCGGTGCATGCCACTGCGGAAGATAAGGCACCTGGGGCGGGTTTCTCACGTCCACTCGAGCTCAAGGAGCCCAATGACGCACCTCCGTGCCCTCCTGCCTGGGAGGAGGATGCTGCGGTGTAGACGTCTACTCCGGAGCACGAATAACTGGAGGCCTCACCACAAGAACAGGCTATAAGCTCAAGGTCAGAAAATTACAAAAAATTCCAATCAAGCACTATTATGAAATGAACATACCTCTTGAACATCGGACCGACTACTCGTGCATACACTCCGAGACGCGAACCTGGAAATCCAATTCTTAAAGGCCTGCATGCCCCAATAGAGCTTCCGCGTCTCAGCAGCATCCAACTGTGCACAGAAACAAAAGAGTTAGTATAAACACAAAGGAAATTTTGCGAATTGCAAAGGATTTTCACTTACCCCCCTACAACTAGCTGGAAGAGGCAATCCCTCGACCTCCTCATCGGATCCGCGAAACTCAGGATTCAGTATAACCTGAGGAGACCCGTCCGCTCCTATATAGCTCACCGACATGGTAGGAGGAGTAGGGCGCGGAGAAGAAGCAGTCACATGGGACGACGAGGAACTCGCAGCACTCTACAAAGACTTAAAGATATTAGACACATTTCTAAATTTCCAAACAAAATTAAGAAACAAAGTACATTACTTACCGGGTCGGTAGAGAAGTTGGGGCACAACCGAGCCTAAACAAACTCAGTATATGCCACCATGAGATCCACCCCAGGATCAGCCAGAAGCAAATACTCCAGGGCATTCGCCTCAACGGTGGCCATCCTCACCTGCTACACGGTAAGGTGACTAACATAAAGCATAGAATCCGGAGGGTCCAAAGGAATCCTCGGAGCCGAAAGGTCGGAGAAAGTCTGCCTAATCAGTCTCTCTCCCAAAAACCACTCGAAACCAAAAGGACCCTCAATGAGGATTCTCCTCTGGTCGTACTCCCGAGCACCCAAGAATCAGTCCGAGATACCCGGGAGGTAATCCGTCCAGGGGAACCAGTCGACCTACAAAAGAAAAGAATGAGCACACAAAAGGATAAAAGGACGATAAAAGCACAAAAGATAATCACTTACATCCTGCGTGGTCAAGGGACATATCGCCTCCCTAAGGGCGTGCAGAGTAGTAAATGGGCAAGATGCCCGTCCCCTCCAGGTCTGCATCGCTGGAAAGGAAAAATCCTCTGCCTCGAGAAGAGGAGCAAGGTCGGGCAAATGTTCGTAAAACCAAATCTAGGACATGCAAAGCACATGGATTAGGCACAAGTTATGAGCAAAAGCCAAAAAACCACAAAGTATAGAATGGGTAAATGGAAATTACCTCCATAACCTTCCAGTAACCGACCAAGGAGACGCGAGACGCACCCTCCTCTTCACTGAGGCGGCTGGACTGCCTCAAGCACCGTAGAAGACAAGAGTATGCGAGAAGATCCCAGTTGTACTCCGCAACTTTGTCCAAATCCCGCAAGCACGGGAAATAGCGAACATGATACCTACTAGCTTTATCCGCAAAGACGAAACAAGCTAGAACATAGGACAAGAAAAGGCGGGCGTGCTGCTCCGCCGTGACCTTCTTCAGCTTTCTCGGGGGGGGAGGGGGTCAGGAACTTGACCATTACGTCAGTCCGCCCATACTTCATAACACCCCAGTTGGCCCCAAAAAGGCCAAACATCTCCACCCCATGTCATCCCTACTCACCTCTCCGTAAGTGAGGGGGATACCGGTGCAAGGAAGGCCAGAAATGAGACCAAACGCAAAAAGGGTGATGATGATCTCACCCATAGGGAAATGAAAAGTACTGGTAGTATCCCAGTACAGCTCCGCAAGACCTCTAACGAGCAAGCGATCGGAGCGCTCAGCAGAAGCAATGGATACTAGAAGGTGGCCGAAGCCACAACGCTCCACAATAGCGTCGACCGCGGGAGTCACGTACCTACGGGCTTTCTCAATCCCGGAAAGGCTACCGTAACCCCGCAGGGTAGTATCTACGTCCTATACAACACAATAATTGCAATATTATCTAGGTGATCCTAGCAACAACTACCAGTCTCCTGTTTAGTCCTAAATTTTTACAACTCGTAAAATTTAGCATTCTAGCTAAAATAATATAACACGAGTAAATTTTAACGAGAACGAATTTTACACAAGTTTATTCTCCACAAATATACTCAAAAAACCATCGTTACGATAAAAATAAAAATAAACTTCACTCAAGTTTATTTTCACAAAAACATGATAACTGCGACGAGAATAAATTTCACACAAAATTATTGTCCATCATTAAAGATGAATTTCACACAAATTCATTCTTCACACGCAAAAAACATACATAATATAAGAATCCTGCAGAAATTCGCAAATTAGCAAGAAAAACAATTTCATGCAAATGGGTTTTCCACATTAGCTACACTACAGTTCTCAATCTAGAAATTCTATGTGTGCCTACACATGATTTTCTAAGTGTAAAAGAGCAAAAGAAAAAAAAATGACATACCCAATATTTGGTACCGACGGTAACCAAATGCTCCTTCTTCTTGAAAACGAGATCGGTAGGATGGAAATCACTACGAGTGAACTCATCCTGGACTAACCGGTGCTCACCCACTCGGTGACGGGGAATACCGGAAATGAAGACCCGAGTGAAAACATTCGGGGCCTCCCACACAACAATCTCTTGCTACTTCCTTTTCCTACCTCCTCTAAGCTTGGGAGCCATGGATGAAGAGAAAAATGGAGTTTTTGAAGATTTGAGTGAAACTCACGAAACTCACAAATTCACACAATTTTGAGTTTTGACACTCAAAAAACACAAGAACAACTAACAAAATCAAGTTCTACTAAGAATTTGAGCAAGAAAACCTCAAGATTTGGAGCTAGGGGCTTTGATGGAGGTTGAGAGCTTGAAGAAGAATGGAGGAGAGAGAGTGATGATAGGCTCGCAAGTGCACGGGTATATCGAAGTAGTAAAATATTGAACCACAAGGAGCTATCGATTCCAAATACTAGTTTTTCTTAAATTCAACAAGCTAAGCGATTAAGAGTTGGAGTTTTTGTATTTGTCAACTAAGAACACAATCTAATAATGATGAAAATACCAAGAATAAAGGTCTAGGATTGACTTCACCTCAACTATAATTCCTTGATGCAAACGATAAGTCTAACTAGCATGTAAAATCGAACATATAAGCAAGGACGGAATTATAAGACACCAACAACCCTCTCTCGACGGTTAAAGGATACACTTAAAATAACCAAATTCCTATTCTCATGGAATAAAGCTAAATCAAAAGCATTAAGATTGTAACAATTCCAAAGCATCCCAAGAATTTCTAACCTACTCTCGTGATTAGGCAATCTTGTCAATTGTTTGAGTTCCGACAACTAACAAGTTTCTCTCGAACATGAGTTAGTCGTCTAACAAATAAATAAGCACACAAATAATTGATCGCAACAATATTCTAAAACATGCTAATCAAACAAATTAGGGCATCAAGGAACTAAGCTTTGGCTATATCAATTCTAGATGGGAAATTTAGCTACTCATGGTATTCAAGAACAACAAGCAAACAATCAAAACAAAATTAAGCATGAATGAACTAGAATTCAAGAACAAAAGCAAGAACATTCATAGACTATATTGAAATTAATCTAAAAGAAGTAAAGAGATGGGAAGAGAAAGTAAGGATTAGAAATACCCAAAAGAAGCTTCAATCTGATAGATAACCAAGAACATGATGGAAGCTTAAAAGTGCAAATTCAATCTTCAAATTACAAAGCAAAACCAAAATTTGATTCTATTCTAGAAAGCATAAAAGTGTTTGAGAGAATATGGGGTGATAAGAGATGATCTGAAAGAGATGAGTTCTCTCTCCTTTCATAAGCCCAGAAGTGAATCAATTCGGAATTGGGAAAGAAACCCTCCGGAATAGGAGAAGCCACGAGTTAAATTCCCGAAATCCGGCAGCTTGCATGGTCGTGCGGAAAATACAAATGAAAGTTGCATGGTCATGCAACCCTTCTCAAGCTCACTGACTTACTTGCATGGTCATGCAAGGTTTAGCCTTCAAACTCGGTAAATTAAGAATTTAATGAAGCAAGGCATTTTACACTACGGTAAAATACGGATTTACCCCTGGATGCTCAACGGGAAGAGGAAGACCTTGAATGTCCTCATCAAGATCCTCCGTCATAGGGATCTCCCCCTAGCACTCCCTCTTGCCATAATTTCGGCCCCGAACCCGCATGTCCGGAACATCCACCTCGATATCATCAACCCGAGCCTCCTACAAAGCAAAGTAAATCAGTACAAATAAGGCAAAAGGCATAGAATATCAAGTATAAAATTCTTACCTTCAAGCCCACAAATGAGGGCATGAGGCGATCACAGCGGAACTGCTCATAGTGCCCCGCTAGGTCCTCCGCAAGCTCCCACAAATACCGCATAGCGTCCGAGCCGATCATGGCCTCCGCAACCTGCTTGCGAAACAAGCACCTAACAAAAACTTGGACGAGGGAGGATCCAAAGGAATCATAGGGTCCTCTAGGTGAGGGTAACCCAGACGGAAAATCCGCTGCCCTTGATACCACTCAAAGGAGAACGGGCCCGCAATCAAGACCCTCTGACGGTCCACCGCCCTAGAAGCCAGGATGGCGTCCGGGGCCGACCCATGATACTTCGCCCATAGGAAGTAGTCAATCTACGCAAACATGCAACATAAGATATTTCCGCACCAAGAAATGCAATCCATACAACAAAAGCAAATACCTTTACCTTGTGCCAGTCAATGTGAAGGAGGGCCTCCCTGAACTGCTGAAGAGTGTTCAGAGGCGCTAGACCCCTATGGCGCCATGCCCTACAAACCAGGAAATCCAATGCCCAGCCCGTAGGTGCCAACTCCGAAAAATGCTCAAAAAACAAAGGCTACATTCAAACATGAAATTAAGCACCGCTCACTTAAATCATGCATATCAAATCAAGAAAATACAAAGGTAAGAAAACGCACCTATAAAACCTTCCAAAAGCCGCTCAAGCTCACGACAGGATGGTTCGCCTGCTTGTACCCCTCGTCATTCACGCGGAAGGCGTATCGCATGCATCTCAAGAGGTTGGCGTAACCCGGCAACCCCCAGTTGTAATCTCTCACTCTATGCCAGTCCAGAAGACTCGGAAGGTAGATGGCATGAATGCGCTCCCCCTTATCACTAAAGAAAGAGATAGCGAGAAGATAGGCGATAAACATCCTCGCCTTTTGCTCCACCGAGGTATTCCTCTTATACCTTGGGTCCTTCAAAGTCATGAAAAGCTCGTTGTAAGAACGATAGTGTTGACCCCAAGTGTTCCCCCAAGGACCGAAAAGCTCCACCAACTCTGTCTTGCGTTTCCAAATGGAAACGTCATAAACAATGGGCGTACCCGCGCAAGGCACCCCGGTCAACATCGATAACTCCGAAGGAGTAATCATCATTTTCCCATTAGGGAAGTGGAACGTATTGGTAGTGTCCCAAAAATGCTCCAAAGACAACCTCACTATACACCTCTTGACTCGCTCCACCGCTCTCAAAAGGGGCCCAAGCCCCGCATTCGACACCGCATCTTGTACCTCTTTGGACAAGGTTTTGAAAACCTTAACGGAAGAGCCATAGTTTCCATGGGCCTTCAAGTTCTCATCGGGTTCCTATGATCAAGTTTGCAATTCCTTAGGTCCACATTTCAATCAAATGTTCAATCCTAAGCATGTTTCTAAGTTCGTTCAAGCCGTGCAAGATCACGTGCACTACAAACTTGACAATTGCATACAAATTCTATCCAATGCAAGCACATATAAAATCAAATTCAATGCATAAAACTATGAATTCAATAGTTTGAGGACTTACCACGAACTTGGAAGCCCGAGAACTCAAATGAGTCACCGGTTGGAAAAGCAACTCCGATCGATTCCAAATAATGTCGGGCATCCTATCCGATCGGGTGTATCGATCTTGAGGAAAAGCCACATTAGGCTTCCTCTTTGAAGGCTTCACATGAGGTGGGAAAGCCTTTATGAAAATATTGATTTCCTAGACCTCCTCCCGCACCTCGGCTTTCTTACTCCTCCTCTTTCCCAATTTTGGAGCCATGGAAGAAGGATGAACAAGCAAGCAAGAACAAACAAGCAAAAATGGGGGATTTTCGGATTTTCTCTCTCCAAGAGTCCCAAAAACCCACACACAAATTCACCCCAAATTTGTGAGAAATCACAAATAAACTTCAAATTATGCAAAGATTATGCAAAAGCAAGCAAGTGTAAGCAAAAAGAAGCAAGTTTGAGCAAGAATTAGCAAGGATTGAAGATTGGGCAACAATGGAGTTAGAGAGAGAGAGGCTCAAAATTTTGGGGAAGAAATGACCCCAAAACCAGCCTCCCCCTTTTAAATCCCCAAACCCGCAGCAACGCTGAACCGGCCCAACGGCCCGGTTTAGAGCCGCCTAGGCTCAGTGGCCCAGCCGCTGGCCCTGGAAGTGAGGTCGCTGGCCCCGGCGGCTAGCTGCCAGGCCGGGCGGCTACCCTAAGCGCCTCTGCAGCTCAGCCATAACTGTTAAGCGGGCCCGATAGAGCCGCTGAGCGCCCAACGATCCAGCGCGTGGCCGCTGGGGCTCTTTTCTCATCCGCCTCTCACGGAGCGGGCCCACGAGTTGAAATTCCGCGTGGGATTTCATTTTTTGAGCGTTAGAAGCCCGGGAGATACGTGCACGTCACCCAAAATGAATATTTTGGCCCCGCAATACGGTTTCCTATCCTAGGAACCCGATAAAATCTAATTTTTCTAGGCACAGGCACAGTATCTAATTTTCGTAGGCACAGGCACAGTATCTAATTTTCGCAGGCACAGGCACAATTTCTCAAGGCATAGGCATTATATCATTTTCATAAAGCACAACAAGGCATCGAGAGCGACGAAAGCTCTTCGACGGGAGACTATTAATTTATTCTTACGTCTGCATCGACAAGGCACAAGCATTATTTTAATAGAGCTAAACAACACTCTTTGACGTTGAAGCTATTAAAATTAGCGTCACGTTGGCACCCGCAAACCAGAGCTACACAATGCTCTTTTGACGTTTAAGCTATTAAAATTAGCGTCACGTTGGCACCCGCAAAGCAGGTAACCCTGACCAAAGGCGGTCAGGATTTACTTTTTTATTTTTTTCACTAACATAAGCATTTTCAAGAAAAAACAGTGCAGGCATTTTTTAGCAAATACTTTGACCTTCGCTTTTACAAGCTCGGCCAAAGTGGGGGCTTCTGTAGACACTCTAATCGGTTCTTATCCCCTGGCACCGCAAAGCCCGATGATGATAGTAATGGATTAACATGGACGTAAGTAGAAAAGGACATTTCTCGGTAACCTAGACCAAATTCCTTGAAACCTCGGTCTTCGAATAGCCCTTGTTATAAGGATTCCATTGCCTTTGACCTTGCCTCAATCAGGTTCCCGGATCAAAAGATATCGCATCTTGAAGATTTGGGTCAAAACCGCTCGATCTCAACCCCCTGGGTCAGCCCAAAGGCTTTTCGTAATTTACTAAGCATAAAAAGTCAAAAATCCTTAGTCACGCGCGAGCCTCCGGGTGGAGCGGCTGACACTGATGACGCAGCGGCACACGCGTGAAAACGGGGGCCTTTTGGCCAGCCGCTGAGCCCCGAGCATTCAGCGGCAGCCGCTGGCCCCAGTTGCCTTCCGTATGGCCGCTAGGCCTTATTTTCTGGCTGGGCTTAGTTTAGCGTCGGGGCTGCAGCCCTAGGCCCCTAATTTCGTCCCCTAACTCTATAAATACTCCTCTTCACCCTCTTTTGAGGGAGGTTGGTCAGTTTATAATTATGAAAGCAATTTGAGAGCACAAAAACCTTATATCATAAGAGAATTCAGAATTTGAAGACTCAAGCAAGCCCTTGCATCCACCCTAACACCCAAGATTGAAGAGCAATTCCAATTCTACTAGTCCCGTTCGAATAGAACGTCCAGGTTAACCATCTCGAGGGCCTAAATCTCTTTATTAAATTCTTCTTTCATTATTTAGAATCATGTTTTACTTAGCTTTTGATTATGGTTGAATAATTATGCATGTTTTGATCTTTGTAAATAATTAGGCATGTTAGTTTAATTTAAAGTTTGCATCTTTTCTATTGATTTATGCATGTTGCATCTTTTTCATGTTTACTCATGCATGTAGCAACCCCTTTATGTTTATTATAACATAAAGTTGATATTTTTGCATTGTACTTCCATTGAAATTAATAATGAATTTATTGATGTGCATATGCAATGCTTGGCGCGTTTAGCGAAGTGTGCTAGGTTGGAGCGTTTTGGTTTGTGCTAAATAGAGGATGCATGTAAATTGGATATAAATTGTGCAAAGTGATAACGGTAGTTAATTTGGTTGTCTTTAACCCACGTAGTTAAATTTAGGATCTTGGACGACCGGATTTATATGAAACCATATAGCTTAAATAAATATTTGACATGGATAGGCTTAGTAGAGGTCGTTAATTTGGGCGATTTAGATGAGAACCATTTTGTTAATTTCGTACCTACACCCCCGAATTCAATATTTAGCCCCTTTGGGTATGAGTCAATTTCTAATAGGAATTGGGTGCACTTTTTTGATGGTTTCCAATTGTTTCCTCAAAAAATGGTCGTGACTTTATTGCTTGCGAATTATTTTCCCCATCACAATCGAATTATATTGCTTATGACGTATTATTTAAGAACCATTAATTCCAACATCGATTAGACGTCGAAAGGGCGAGGATTCTTACACTCACTCTCATGTGTTTTGGGTAATCATCTATTATTCAACACTCGGGACTCAAACTTCGGTAGCATCCTACCATATGCTTGCCTATCTTCTAAAATCTCTACCGCTAGTTGACAACTCCATATGCAAAGAACATGAGGACTTTTGAGTAGTAAGGAGCCTTAAGGTAAGGTGGGAATACATTTGAGATGTGGACTTAGAGTCAAAAATCCATAGTGAAAACACAAACATCCCCCTAAATCTGTCTAGAAAAGATCAAAGGGATGCAAAAAAATATCTCCAAAAACCAAAAACACCAACTCCACTCTTATGTTACATTCACCGAACCAACCTTATTTACAACTTTAACCAAACTTTATCACTAGGAGTATCGGGGCAAGATGATTCCGATTAAATGAGATAAAGCCCTTCTTCTACTCCTAAAACACTTATTTACTCCATTTTTATTTTTTTTATTTTATCTATTTATTTTTATACCAAAGCTTCTTGAACTCAAGGCCAACCATTATTATTTCATTTCTCACAAAAGGCACCCTCATGCTTATCTTTTATTCAAATTCACAATTCAATACTCAACCCACTGAGAAGGACAAATTCCACTAGTCTTGGACTCGGGAGAGGGAAAATGTGTTTGGGGAAGAGAAAGCATGTAATGAAGTTTATCAAAGAAATGGCACAAGCTCAAATGGGCTCCAAAGTGGTAAAATGATGCATAAGGGAGGCTATTTTGGCTTAAAGTAGCTTAAGTACAAATAAACAAATGAATGTCTCCGTCCTGCCGATGCAAAATGGGTGTCTAATGCAATTTTGACCAAGAATCAAGGCAAGTTCTAGAGTCATGCTGACAGAAGTGAATCAAGAACACATGGAAAGAAAATAAACCGAAATGAATGTGTCGGTTTTGGGCTTAAATCGTCACCTGGTAAAGTCCATCTGAAACTAACCACTTCACGACTTAAGGAGGATTATCAAGTGATTAACAACGTGTCAACACTCATGCTTGCATACCAAGACCAAGTGAACAAAAGCCAATTTTAAAAATCATGATTAGGAGATCACATTTTTCAAAATTTTCACCTAAAAGCTTAAGTCTCATGCCACATGTTAAATACCAACCAATGTTTCTCTATGGTCATCATACAAGGATCACTTCTCTCTATTTCAAGTATTTTCTTTTTTTGATTTTTTTTTATTTTTTAAATGTTTTTGGCATTTTTATTAGAAATGCAACCTAGGTGATATGCAAGCCTAAAACATGCTCAATGCAATCTACATGAAAATATATATAAATATATGCAACTAAATGGGTTAAAATGCAACCTAGCATGCTCCTATATGCAAAAATTCAACAAGAGTAATCACCACATTCACAACACATCAACATCATTATCACCACATCCACAACACATCAACACCATTATCAATCGTAAATTCACCATCACACTTCCAACACAAGCTAGCTAGCCACAAGCTCAACAATACTCACCCCAGTGTTTAAACATTACATTGTCCTCAATTTGAACAAGTAAAGAGAAAGGAGGGGAGGGGTGTGATACTCTGTAGACGCCAAAAAAGCGCCTTCAGATTTCTCCGCAAAAGCCCGATGATGAAAGGAGAAATTTATAAACTTGAATGCTGTTTTTGCTTTAATAGGTAAGATAAGGTCTCAGGTTTTTCCTCGATCACTCCTTTATTCCAGTCCCATTCAAAATCCCCGTTCAAGAACTTTCCAACGACACCTCTCATGACTTTTTCCGACTCCCGGTCGCCAAGTTGAGAACCGGGGGTACAACCGTCTTTTACCGCCCAAGGGTAAAACGGTTTTTTCATATTTTTCGGAATACTAAATTCATCCGGAAAATTAAAATAGACTGGATGTCAGTATGACGACATCCAGCTGGCTTATCACAACCGTCAGCGGCCGTGGAATAAAATCCAGAGCCGCTAGCGGCTGTGGATGAAAATCCAGAGCCGCTAGCGGCTGTGGATGAAAGTCCAGAGCCGCTAGCAGCGCTGGCTCAGCTTCCAGGGCCGGTTATTTTTTTAGCACAACTCGAAAAATTCGGCTACTGCCACCCTTCCAGCCCTACTTCCCACGCCTACAAATACAACCCTACTCCATCAGTTCAAAACACACAGTCTACAGTTGACAACCTCTATTCTCGGTGGAGTACTCCCGAGCTTCTCTCTCTTTCTTCCAAATTAATTCTTGAGATCTTGTCTTTTACTATTCTTGTCAAATATAGCCTACAGTTCAGGTACAAACTCCTGAGGGCTCAAATTAAATTAATTGTTTAATTGTTTATTTTTCTAGTAGTCATCATGTAGATATCATGCTAAGTAACGTCTTTTATCGCTTCCTAAATATCGTCTGTCTAGTCGTTGTGTTGCCCAATTTTTCAATCGAATGCATGTCTAAATAAGGGTTAAAAATAAATGTTGTGATGCTTGTGATAAACCAATTAATAGTCTAAGTCTAGGTTGTTAATCTGGTTTGTGTGGGAATCATGTCTTTAAATTATTAAGCAAACTTGAGTTACTAGAGGCCGTCATAAAACAGGCGAGTTGGGTGCCTAACACCTTCCCACCTCGTACCTTCGCCCACGAACCTTTTATTCCTTGATACTCATATGTTCTATATCAGCGGGAGTCTTTCTAAAAACATGACCAATTCACTTATCGCGCTATTGGGTTGTCCCTTCGGTTTGTCCCTTCGATAAAACGCCGATAGCAGATTTGTGACCTCTTTCATGGTTTTTATTCAATTCAAGTCTTTACAAAATCTTTTCTAACTCGATGGTCCCTTGAACTTATCTAAAGCCCCCAGCTTACAAATTTTCTATAAGGACGCACTCCGTGGCCGTAGAAATCCCGGGTCCTTACAGTGGCGACTTCACTGGGGATTTATTTAAGAGGGTGAGACTCGAAAGTCAAGTTTACTTAATTGTTTAATAATATGTTCCATATTGCATCATTTGCATCATCTGCATGTGCTTTGGCACAATCTTTTGACCCTTATGGACCCTCGACGAAGTTTGTGTCGCAACTCCTAGACAACCCGTATATCTAAAGGAATATACAGTTTTCTATCGTGCAAACCGAAGCTTCCTCACCCATGACTCATCGACTCTTGCTGGTGAAAAAGAATTACAATTGATGTGTCGACCATCCGCCGAACGGAAATTGTATTTTGTCGTGGTGACCTCACAGGAGCCAAAAGCCTTTAGCCCACATTCGTGCATTCGCTTGCTTGTTGTGGATATGTCGTTGTAATGCCCGTCTGGCCACATCTTTGCCTGTAAACTGCCCATCGTTGTAATGCTTGCTTGAATGCATGAATGTCGTGACTATGTGCCAATATGTACTTACGTGCTAGGAGTCCTTATTCTTTTGTTTTTAGCTAGTTCCTAATGCCCGAAAATGACTCGAGGAGTCAATTCAATGAACACTCGTCATTTTTCCCAATGATATATTCTATGAAAGTCATGAACAATTTCTTAAGACCTTTTTAGCAAAAAAAAAAAGAGTCACTCGTTCCAATTTTCCCTCTCCCTTTTTGTATTTCTTTTTTTTTTTCTTTGGATGTAATCCAAAATCGGTCAAAAAAAAAAACAAAAAAAGGGCGAAAAATTGAGCCGCCGAAAAAACAATTTGTAAAAAATAAAATAAAATTTGAGGACCGAAATTCTTTTTTTTATTTATTTTTATCCCATTTTCCTTGTTCTTTGAGTCTAGAAAAATGAAAAAATAGGGTGGTCCGTCTTTTTTTCTATTTTTCTTATTTTCGTTCATTGACTTTATTTTCCTTTGATATTAGGGAAATATTCGGGCATCTAGGATTAAGAATCTTTTTTTTTAGGACAATGTGTTTTCTATGTGTGGGTCAATATTTTTCCTAAGTGAGAGTCTCGTGGTCTTTTTTATTCTAAACGGTCATCTACTCGTTCAGATCATGCCAGGGTCCAACAAGCGTTCCTCAGCTGAAGATAACAGGAAGAACCTCTCCTCCGGTCAAGATCGGAAATGGGCCAGAACGCCAAAAAGATCAAGACTCATTTTGTAACAACTGTATATCCGGCCCACGAAGCTTCAAAAGAGTCGGAACTTGATACTCAAGATGAATCCCTTGACGTAGGACTTGATACTTCATTTTTAAAACTGGACTTGCTTTCTAAGAAAACTACTTTAATCCTTCTTCCCTTTAGAAGGTTTCGTTGAAGAGTTCTTCTTTGAAGGACCCTGGCTTGAGGACGACCTATAATCGCTTCCTTGAGCTGAGGGCTTGCCTCTTTTCAGTACGTGGTAGCCTTCCCCATGAGGCCCTTCCTTTCTTTTCTTGCTTCCTGTTCTTGAGTCATACTTAGGCTTTAGTTGGTCCCACTCCTCATGACAAAGGGCTCGTCTCGCTTCTCCATCACTGCTGAAAAGCCAGTTCAAGTAGGTCTCAGAAACTTGAGTCGAGGCAATTACCCGAGGTACAGTCCAGCGGTCCCGGCTACGCCAATATTTTTCCCAGTCCCGAGCAAATTCGGTAGTCAGAGCCAAGATAGGCGGTCTCGTAGTCTCCTGACGACGGATAACCTGCTTCAACCCATATTGCCTCATGACCCTAGAAGGAAAAAAGAAAGTACTCTTGTACAACCCTATTATGGTAGTATGAGGGATAAATTTGTCGCAAGCCACTAAGGAGGTCAGGCTCCACCAGGTCACATGCCAACGGATAACAGGTCCTGCATGAAAAAAGGCATCCCATTCAGCAAGGGTTTTTTCATCATATAGCCTTTTCCTAACTAAGAAGCTAGCAGCGGTGTAGGTTTTCTTTGACCATGCTCGAGGGGTACGAGCTATCATCTTCTCTGGCGACTCTATCAAACTTAGATGCTCACATAACCAGATTTGAAGCAGCAAGAGGCTGCCCGAAAAAGGTTCGTGAGACGAGATTTTTAACCTATCAAGCCCTATAATAGTTTGAAGTCCAAAGTTGATAATGGAGATTGATATTAGTTATTGATAGTGATCCCAATATCACAAAAGGGGTATCTCTGATTAAATAAATGAGAAATTATGGTACAATTATCATGACCTGAAGTTCATGATTATAGATTGACATAGCTACCCACTTGAGTATACTATTTATGTAACTTGGGTTAGAAACCTCCAAAAATTGCAAGTTCAATTTGGATAATACAATAATGAAATGAATCTTTGGCCTAAAGTCCAAAGTTAAGTGAAAAAATGCGTGTATTATTTACACTTACAAGCCGAAAGCTTGTACCCTATATAATTATTGTTGGGACAATAATTTTGATTGTGTTTTGGATTTTTTTTTTCCTACTACGGATGTAAGGAAAAGGGGGAGATACAAAGTGAACTGGAATTATATATATTCGCATTCGAACATGAGATAAACAAGGTCATATGATTTTTTTAAGAAACACAAAGTGTTAATTATATTGATGACCTTGTACTATGACAGTGGACTTATGCATAAATAAAGAAAATCTATCCAACCGATAGATAATGTCCATGGATAGTTATATGAATAAGCTGAGAACGTACTCAACAAGAGCATCAACTATCTTCCCTGAAAGAATCAATGAGATCGTCTTGCCATTATTAAAGAGACATAATTTATGTCTTTGTCACATCATACATCTGGCCAGAATCATGTGTAAATGAATACGTCAAAGTTGATTATTATTGAGTAAAAACTAACCAGAAGTTAGTTACGTGAAATATACTGTTGATGTGACGGTTTAGGCCATCCGGGTACGGAAACACCCGTGTTCTGAGAACCTGAAGTTTCTCTGAATGAATATATGATAATGTGCTCATACTCCCTCGTGTTATATTACTATGATGTTTAAAGGCAAGACTGACAACGAGGTGGGGTATATATAGTTTCGAACGATAAAATCATTTAATTCGAAAAGAGACAAGAGATATTGATAGTGACTTGTATAAATTGAGATTAAGTGGCTAGAAGATCACTTAAAAAGATGAGTTGCATTGCATTATGCAAGTGCGTTATAAAGTATGTTTGAGCGTTTTTATCAATATTTGATCTCTTGTATGGGGCAAATTATATGAGTACAGAAATAACCAACTGCAAATTACATGACTCCCTAAAATTATTATCCTCCACCAAAGAGCAAATAAAGTGAAACTCATCGAGAGAAGATGAAAATGTGGTGGATCTAAGCTGAATTTCAATATAATGAAATGCCCATTTATAACTGTCCATGAAAGATAGTTTTCCAGCTTAGGGAGAGAATAATAGAGGAAAGCTGAAGAAAACAAAGACATACATTAAGTATGTACGATGTTGACCCGCATCTGAACCAGAAGTTCAGAACATGATATAAATTTGAGGTTCATATACGTATACATATATACCAGCTTTATTTCAAACCTCTATATATTCAAGCATGAAACTTGATGATTTGACTGTTGCACAAATATGACCCTTTGGGAGGCATATAGAGGCACAGATTGGTTGTAGAGATACATGTTGTGGGAATTGAGATATCTTGCCAGTTATGTTAGAATTGATACACTTGAAGTGTAGAATATTGAGTTTACTTTCATTCAAATCAATTGAATATTGGTTCCTAATGAAAGTCTATTATACAAACATGGCAAGATCGTGCAGTTTGGTTGATACTCATGAAGAGTTTTGAAATATAAACAAGCCTTATAGCTTATATATATACCCCTGAAGAGGTATGGATATCTGATCAAAATAGATGGCCTATAAGAAAAAGGAAAAGGTACCTCCTAAGAAAATATTCAGATATCATTTACCAGTACTGATGGATAAATAAAGTTGATTATAAGATTCAACGATTAATATTTTGATATCGGTAAATGATGGAACCGATATGCATATGCAAGATGCGATGGACATATGAATGGGGATTATATATGTAAAGTCCATCTAAATATCGACAAATTATTGATTCGAATTTGAAATGAGTTCATGGACCTAAAGTCCAAATGATTTTTGGATTTGATATCCAAACTGTACAATTTACATTATCGAGTCATACATTGTGTGCATATAGATTATAAGTCATACATCATACATGTATCTATATTTTATATCTTATTTCTATTTATTTAACATTTACTAATTTATTAATTTTATCTCATACACATGCACACATTTTCATTGGAATGTAGTTTTATAAGATACTATATATTTTTCTAGGCGGAAACATATAAAAGGAGATGTTTACTCCTATGGTATGTCAATCCCACAAGGATCGAAGATATAGTCCCTGAAGGATTTTAAAATGCCTTGTTGGATATTTATAATGGCAGACATGGACCTTTGAATAAGTGAGAAGCTCCCGAATAGCTTATTTTGAAATTATATGAACCTCGGATATTTAAAGTTACAAAGGTCCATGAATCAATGACAATGAGACAAGGTATATTGTTGGAAAACATTCACGATTTGGATATGACGTGATGCAAGATACAAAAACCTCTTTAACAGAGTTTTGAATGAATTGATCATTGTCTCAACCAGAAGTTTGACCATGCTATGAGATTATCGATCACAAAATAATTAGAACATTCTCAAATGTAGAGAGTTTATGTGAAGATCACATTTGTGATGACCTATTGGTGATATTTAATATTGAGATTGTTTTGGTCCTAAAGTACCATGATTATGAAATAGGTGATTCTTATGGTCCTGAAGTGCCATAGAATATTTTCTCTCATTCCTAAAATTACAAATATTTTGTGATGATATGAAAAATATGAGCAACGATTGATATTTCTAGATTGGATATTATTATGTTCCAATTTTGACCTCATGAAATCTTTTTTAATAGAGACCTCGTGAAGAAGGTCTATGTTAAATGGTTTGAAATTATGGGAATTGCTCATATATTGTGAAATTGCTATTAAAGGATGAGACTTTACGCATTTCACGTTTTTTTCCTATTGCGTAGGTTTTTCCCATCGGGTTTTCCTAAGCAAAGGTTTTGGTGAAGTAGTAATTGTACTCTTTTTTCCTTCGTTGAGGTTTTTATCCCATCGGATTTTACCTGACAAGGTTTTTAACGAGGCAGCATAACAAGGATATTATGGAATTTAGAGAGTTCCATATTAATGTCTCCCTTTGTTGGATATATAATTGTTTGAAATGATATTGATACGAATGAAAGTTGTATACATCATATTCAAGGGAAATATAAAAATGGTTGGAATCATACTTTAAGCATGCAGGAGTCAACACAAGTAAGAAGACATGTCCTACTGACGATCACAATTGAATCGACTTGAAGATCTAGATGGATAAAGTCATGAGGGGGAGAAAATACGTGCTGCACTCTTTTTCCCTTAGCCATGGTTTTGTCCCACTGGGTTTTCCAGGCAAGGTTTTTAATGAAGCAGCATCTCACGCGTATTGAAGAATAACGTACTCTTTTTCCTTTACTAGGTTTTTATCCCACTGGGTTTTCCTAGTAAGGTTTTAACGAGGCATATTCTCTAGTGATGTAAATCCAAGGGGGAGTGTTATGAAATATATTATATGTGGATGTACAATATATTGTAGAGATACTGTACATAAATACTTACCATATACTGTACTAGGGTTCTTGCTCTCCAAGCAAATCCCTAGCCACTCTTGTACTATATATATCCCTCATGTGAGTAATACAGACACTCTTGCTCCCCTTTACTCTCTACTCTCTACTCTCTATCTCTCTAATTGTTTCACAACATAATATAATTATTAGGTCAAAATAGCCTGGTGCATTAGAGACCTTGTAAAAGTAAATGTTAAGGTTTTCTAAAATGGATGGAGAGAGTACCTCTTAACAGTGAACCGCCGTTTTCACTCTTGTTAAATGAAATATGGATTGACTAGCTTACCTTTATATCAAACGCTAACCTTGATATGAGAAACGACATTCCATTTTAATTTGTTTTCTACTCCCCCAAACCACGCTTATTATTTCACAGTCGTCTTGATCTCTATTTTCCTCGTATGCCTCTTCATCCATTGATGCTAGTCATATAATTCTCACCGCCACCCTACAAGATCCTAAATTGAATTCCCCAATTGACTTCGACTTTCATGGGCGGCTGATTGGTCGTTGCTGATGAACTTGAAAAAACAAGAATTGAAGATTTTTCTATGGAATATCAAGAGACTCAAGAATTTCAAGCTATATGAACAAGTATTTATATTATTATTATGGATTTACTTGAGTTATTTCATGTATGGTGCTCTGTTATTATATAGGGTTTCTAATTAGGGTTCAAAGCTTTGAGTTTTTAGTTCGAGGAAAAGACCTTATGACTTTATTTGACTAATATCCTAAGCAAAAAGTGTGCATTATATGAGTTGGTAATGATGAACATCCGAGCAAGGGGCTTACCATGTCTAGGTTCTTTAGAACTCATATTCCAGGGGCATATGATCATTAGTACAAATGGGCTCAACTACGACGACCTATTCACGACAGGAACAAACACCACTTATAAATGACACCTAATCGTGACTGTGTTAAAGTCTGTTGTGCCCTAAACAATGAGGTTCAACAACTTTAAATAAAGGCTCGTCGTGATTCTCCTGGAACTCCCACCAAAAACAAACTCAGAGCTATGCAAACTCAAATTCTGGAGAGAGAAGCACGAGGGAGAGAGAATGAAGCACGAAATGGGAAAAATCTACAAATTTTTCGTCTGATTCAAATTTGATTTAGGCGGCTCAAATTCAGGTAATACGATTCAGTTCTTGCTTAATTTCCTCTGTCTAATTATTCTAGGTTTTGGTTTCAAAATCCGCGAAATTTGATTTGGGCGTTTCCATTTATCGCCATCAACGCCATCACAGTATGTTTCATGTTTTCAATTTGCTCTAACAAATTGTCTTCGGTTTTCTATGATATGCTGCAAATGTAATCAAAGAATTGATTCAAGCTACTCAACAATTAAGGTTGTTTCTAGGTTTCGTTTATCAAAATATTCGATCATTGCAATGAATAGTACAGAGAGATGCATAAATCACTAATAACCTTCTTTTTCAATTGCTACTCGAAATTGTTTGTGAGAATTCTGGCATTCTTTTTAATTGATTGTTCGGTGTGACTTTTCTGTCAGTTGGTCGGCTTATCCTCTTGTTTTTTGTCATCTTAGTTTCTTGTATTGTTTCTCTCGTCAGATTTGGGTGTCTCCTTGACTCCGTGCTAATTGAAAATCTAACACTTAGATGATTAAATTGGAGCGCTCTCTCCTCTTGAAGTTCATTTTGTGCGCTTTATCAAGCTCAATTGACACAGAGCAAGCATGTCTTTTGAAATTGTGGAAGTTTATAGCATTTGAATATTTGCTAGAGCAAATTTAAGGGATATATAACAGGTAAAACTGAACTTCATGTTTGTTTTGTGTAACTTTTGATATTTTTGCCTAGTTTATCTCAATCTATACTTTTCACTGTTTTAGATAGTGATTTGCATACCTTTGATCTAGGCAAAAAAAATCGATTACTAGTTGGAATGTGAGCTAGGTAACTGACTAACAGGTAGTTGCAAAGGTGGATCAGTCATCAAGCTGAATTTAAGAAAGGAAATTATAACATCATGTAGTTGTTATTGTGATAGTAGTTTCCTTTTAATTGTCCCTATGTAAGAATCTCAAATGCTTGTGAAATTTGATTTTCTGGCCAAATTGCTTGATATCTCTAGGATATTTGTAGTCTTTTCTCAAGTCTTCGTTTTTCATTGAAGCATGGGAAGCTAGGTAAGTCAATAAATTGAAGGATAAATTTCATTGAGATATACTGAGGTTTGGCGAACTTACAAAGAGGTATACTAAATATATTGAGGTATACTCCGACGAGATTCGGTCATTTCCAGGGCCGTCTTTGAGGGTGTGCGGCATGTACGACCGCACAGGGCCCAACACATCAAGGGGGCCCAAAACAGAAGAAAGATTTAGTATATATCTTAAATTGTATGATTAAAATACATAGCTTTTTCCTTGGTTCAGTGGATAAGTGAAGAATATTATGCACAGGAGACCCAATATCAAATTTGCTTCCTGTCAGTTTCTTTAACACTTTTAAATTTATTTTGTTCCTAATTTAATCTATTATTCACCTTAGTGTTATATAATTATATCTTTCTCTTTTTCGGGAAAATATTTATAACATGAACTTTTTTTGAGAAAAAATCTTTGAGAAGTAAAGAGAGTTTTTTTTGCTCATTAAAAAGTAAAGAGAGTTGGACATATAATATTGTTATATTTTCTCTTTTTTTTTTGCCGGTTAAACATGCTATTGATACTTTAGGGCCAGGTCCTCGCTTTTATCCCGCCACATGGGCCTCTAAAACATCACGACCGAGGTTGATACCTGATTTTTTTTATTTTAGCACAGGGCCTCCAATATCTCAGAGACGGCCCTAGTCATTTCGGTCACTTTTTGATTGTTGACAAAAGTCAAACTAACTTCTTGACATAAATGCCCCTAGTATACCTCATTAAAATTTTCTAGAAAAAATTGAGGAAAAAGTAAAAGCTCCCCACAAATTAGACCAAACACTACCTCATTAAATTAACCGTTAGCCGAGCTTCCTTTCTAGCAGCCAGTAGGATGACATCCCACTTGTACCCCTGGCGCTGTGCTAGAAATTAGAATTGCTCATTTACTGTCACTAAAATCCGCGTCTTATTTTCATGTTGTTGTGTTATTTTCTTCTGTACAAATGGTGATCTGTAAAGTAGTGAATATAAGGGGAAAAAAAGAAGTGCAATAGATTACATTAAAGTATCAATTTTGTGAAGAAAAAGGAACTTGTGGTGAATCTGTGTATGGGATAATGGAAATGGAGGAAAGGCAGAAACTATGGAAGGAGCTCACTGTTGTTGCACTTCAATGTGCTACAACTTGGAAACAGACAAGAAGGAGCCCTAGACACACATTCTGTAAATACAGACTGCAGTAAAGACTATGTACTACAGAACAGAGCTGGTCTGGGTGTCAATACACTTGAATGAAGTTGCAGGAACCTGCAGGGTGTTGTGTGGGCAGATTGCCACTTTTATTCAACTGGCAATCAGAATCAGAACTTAGCAGTGCAGTAGTAACAGGAAGATTAACCAGCAAGGACCAGAGAATACATCAGGTTTTCAGCAGAGAACCTGCAGTCCTGCAAGGCATGAGAACCTGCACAGAATTCAGGCAGCAGGTTTCAGCAGGGAATCAGTAGCAGTTTGCTGAAGCCAGGCCGAGTGAGGAACAAACAGAATCTAGCAGATCAGAAAGGCTAGAAGAAGTTGTAATAATTTAGCTCATTATGTTTTTGTATTCTGCTGAAGAAGGCAGCAGATTTCAAGAAGGAAACAGAAGCAGGTGGCAGAACCTAGGCTGTGAACCAGGCAGCAGGTTCTAGCAGGCAACAGGAACCAGCAGAATGCACAGGAAATCAGAAGGTGTTGAAGCAAGAAAAAAGGAGGAATGAATCAGCTTCTGGAAGATTTGTTGCAGAAACTAGGATGTGAACCAGGCAGCAGGTTCCAGCAGACAACCAGTGACAGGTTGCTGGAGAAAAGCAGAGCAAGGAATGAAACAGGAAAACAGAAGATTTGGAAAGCTAGAAGAATTTGTAATTTCTAGTTTATTATGTTTTTGTACTTTGTTGTAAGTCAGAAAAGATTTCTGTAATTTGTTATGTTTACAGAGATGGTGAATCACTGTCTGTAGTGAGTTGCACCAGATTGAAGGGTTGTAAGGTAGTAAAAGGGATGCAGGAAAAAAAGGGACCCTACCTAGTAGGTGGCCTTGGATTCGCATTGCCTTAGGCCTGTAATCTTGTTACATTACAGTGAGCAATAATACATTTCTGACTTGCACCAAAAAAACCAAAAAAAAAAAATCCGCGTCTTTCCGTCTATAACATCCTCATCACAAAATTGCTGTATGTGATTCAAGGTTTAGGGATTCCCTCTAGTTACTGACCAACAATACCTTAGCAAAAAAAAAAAAAAAAGACCAACAATACCTTCAAAATAAATGGAAAAGAAGAAGAAGTGAGCCTGCGAATATTTGTCGTGGGCCTTTCAGGGATGAAAGAGTATAAAAACTTGTGTGCACTTAGTTTAGACTAATGGTCTAAATGTCACTCTGTACTTCACCAAAACCACCCCTCTAATAATGGAGTTACTCTCTACTTTTAGTGGTGCCACCTCTTTGGCGTCACTCCTCTAATAGTGGAGCCACCCATACTTTACCTGGAGCCACTTTCTAATAGTAAAGTCACCACCCGACTTCATAAGAAGTCGCCCCTTAAATTTACTTGGTCCACGGTAGACTAAGTCTACAAAAGACTAGTTGGAGAGAGAAAGGGGCTCAGTATCTTGTTGGGCCTTTGATTTTGCGTTGGGTATGCTAGGACTAGGACCATAAACGGTACGTTATCGCCTACAAGCATTGAAGCATAGCCAAATCACTTTAAGAAGGGGTGACTGTGGGGATGGTAGTGGGGCGAGTACAGGTGAATTCTGCTCCGTATTTGCCCCAGTTGGGGCGGGGATGGGGGAACATTAGATGGGGATAGGGTGGGAATGGTATTGAAAAAGCAAAATCGCTATGGAGATGGGCTAGAGATGGTTTGTGTGCCCCAGTTGGATACCCGCCCACCAAAAAATAAAAAAATATAAAAATACGAAAATACAATATATTGACACAATTTGTTCAAGTGTATCCTAAATTTGTTGTTTGTCATAATGATACAATTTGTATGTTTATTGGGTTTGCTTGTAAAATATACTGTAATTGCTTTATGCGGGTATCATGTCGATTTAAGATGGGTATCAGGTGGATTTGGGACGGGTATTAGGTGGGTATGGAAACCCGTTGGGTAATTGGGGCGAGTGTGGTTCTCATCTCATACCCACTGTAGTGGGGATGGTTTTGAGAATTTTACCCATAATGAAAATGGGGCGGGTGGCGGATTAACCATAGCCAGGTGAGTACGGATATGGATATACCTATATCCACCCTCGCCCCGCCACATTATTATTCCTAGGGGTGAGGAAAGGAAATGAGGGGTAATTGAACCTTCATTCCGACTAGGCAATAAAAATAAAATTGAACCTTCAATCCGACTAGCAAAAAAAATAAAAATTGAACCTTCATTCCATGATCGATCATCATCCGGCTGAGAGTGGCAAATTGCAATGACACTAGGCCAAGTCAATACGCTATACACGGCACGACTTGACACGATTTTGATTCCGCTCGACCTCATGGTTAGCTTTCCAGCTTGCAAGTCGTGTTTGGGTCACTCTTAGATATATAATGCATGACATGTTTGGGTCTAAACCATTTTTTTTTATGAAAAATGTCTTGGCCTCTTGGGCAGGTGGCGTAGGTGGGCTACCTAAATCATGAGAAACGACACGATGCACCTTGAAACTCCAGCCATGTTATGTGGGATAAGGTGAGGTGGATCGCATAGTCATATGTCTCTTTAACAATCCCTAAATTATACTCACACCTTCATCAAGCTCCATGGATCATTCACTCATTCTCTCTCTCTCCTTCACCCATTCTCTCTCTCACCTCACTTTCTCTCTCCTCCCCCTTTCCCGATCGCCGGCGCGGCCCTTATGCCGCCACCACCTCTCCACCCTCACCGCCCGAGGCACCGTCGTGGTCGGCACCAGCCGACCCCACCCCTCCCCTTCGCTCTCCTCCCCTCACCCCAAACCCGAAACTCTAACCCTAACCCTAACCCCATTTTCTCTATCCTCCTTCACCCCCGCCCCACTGCCGCCCCTCCACCCCCGCCATGACCACGACAGAGGTCGACTCCGGCCGTCCACCTCAGCTGTGGCCTCCCCCAGCCACCACCTTCCCTCCTCCGCCCCCACCGGAAAATTAATAAAACACCTAAAAAAATTCGAAAACCCCCCAAAAAAAAAACTCGAAAATCCCAACAAACGAAAACCCTAGATCCAAATGGGTTCAATTTGGGGCTCGGTGAACCCTAGAAGGCAAAAGTGCAAAAAAAAAAAAAAAAAAAGAGGGGCGCATGAGTCTCACACGCCTAACTCCCAGCTCTATACGAAGCTCCATGAAGCTGGGAGTATACAAAAATTTGCGCCTCTTGAAACTCCAACCATGTTATGTGGGACGGCTCAGACTCTTTTAATTCTTTTTTTTTTCTTCTTGTTTTTGAGGGACGGCTCAGACTCTTTTTGTTTCTTTTTATTATTTTTTTTTTTTGAGGGGAACACAACTCAAAGTCATCATAGCAAATATTTGTCACCAGGCCAACTCCTACTTAGCTTGCTTCTTTCCCTTTTTATCATCGGCTTGGCTACCATACCCTATTGACATAGGATATATGTTATTTATTAGAGCTAAAACTAGCCTGAATCCCATTGAACTTTGTAAATCGAAAAATGAATTTAGTATTCTATTTCAATCTTACAAAAGTACCCTTCCATTCATCTTCTCCATTTCAACCAAAATTACAATTATAACCTTAGATTTTTCAATTGTGTGCCTAAGAGCACATGATACTAACCAGTTAGTCAGTGTCACTAACTAACTGACACAATTCACAACAGAGTGAAGAGTCTCTCACTCTCTCATTCACAATTAGCAGTTCGATGCCCATGGTGTATTGACCATCAGTTAATCCTCCTAGAAATTATCGATGGTCGAGAACAGCCCTCCCAAATTTCGTTGACGCATTGTCCCTTTTGGGTGAGATTCTATGACCTTCCTCTGGGAAGACGTTCTTCAGATGATGTTTGGATGGCGGCTGGGCGCATCAAGTGAGGTTTTGGAGGTTGAAGAAGATGACATATACTGAGTACAAACGTTAAGATGGGCCGGAGCTCTGATACAAATATTAACTATAGAAGTCTAAGCCTAAGCCTAAGCCTAAGCCTAATATGAATTAATTAAATATTCATATATTTATTTATATTCTATCAGATGGTGGGTTGGGATTGGCTCCAACTACTCGGTCTATAGGTTAGGCATTCTCTACTAGAGTATAGTGTAGTACCAGTTCCTGGCTATATGGCTCTCTGCTACTACTCATGCAGTAACTAAATTAGATTTGAAGGGTGGACACCAATCACTCAATATTTTTGGCTGGTACCCAACTTGCAATTCTATGGTGTTTTATTTTCTAGTGATATTAGCCTATTTGGAGCTTTTTACAATGCCATATATATATATATATATATATATATATATATATATATATATATATATATATATATATATATATATATATGTGTGGATGTGCACACATGCTTAATTGACACGTGGGCGTCCACATAAGCAAGGCATATCCCCATTATTTGACACGTCATCATAATATAAAATGAATGAATCTATATTAATGCATGAATCTACATTAAACTTAAATATATGTAGGCTAATAAAAAAATAAAGATTTGTTGGCTATACGAACCAGGTTTATATCATGATTAACAAGGAATGAGATATTGTATATATTTTGGTATGCTACCCTACAAAATGATGTAGTATTGCAAGTTTGTACCTTATTAAGCGAGATATTTCATATAAGAGGATTTTTGTATCTAGCCGTGCATCGCACGGGAATATAACTAGTTAACACTACAGATTTGCATTATGCATTTGCTGCTATAAACTGCACTTGGGTGACCCTGTTGTTGGCCAACTCATAAGTCATACTCCCTCCATTCCTGTCAAACGCTACCATTTAATTTTGGACCAAAAACTAATGTATGTGCTTTTTAACATGTGTTTTCCTCTTATACCCTCAACTTTGTTTGTTAATCATAAGCGTGGGTTATTGATTAACAACATGATTGGCTCATTTATTAATTTAATTAATTTCTAATTTCTGTTAGTATGTGATAAAAAAAATCAGAAGATAGAGAAAATTGATTGGGCGATTTATTTTTTGGCGCCATTTTTGTTTAAGGAGAGAGAAATTTTTTTTAGAGTTCAGGAAAGAGAAAATGCTGACAATTTTTTTTTTTTTACAATTCAGGAGAGAAAGAGAGAGAAATGATGGAGTTTGAGAGAGGAGGGAGTCTTTAACCAGTGTTGAACAAATTGATGTCATAATAATTCCTCATTTCATTGATAAACTTCCAAGTACTCTAACATCACAATTGATGAAACATAAATTTTTTGGGGTTTCTTTACATTTCCCTCCTAAAATGTCAAAAATAGAACTGAAAAACTTAAAGGTAAAAATTTCATATTTTAGGGGTCTTTCATTTTGCCACCAAAATGAAACATTACAAAAGATGCACTAAATTACTTTTCACATGTATTTCCCTCCAAAAGTTCTTCCTCTCTTGAAATTTGTTGAACTGTTGGGCCCCCTTCAAACTTTCAGCAACTCTTCAAAATTTCAGAACTTCATAATTTCAGCAACACTTCAAAATTTTAGCATCCCTCCAAATTTTCAACTTTTCGAATAGTTCATCAACTCTTGAATTTCCCTTTGCTTTCCCTATAAATATCAAACATATTCATGAGCAAACAACACACTGAAAACAAAGAAAACTCACAAAAACAGCAACATGTCCAACATTGAAAATTATGAAAACATTCCCTACCATGATCTTTTCATTGATGATCTCACAAGCTCTGATATAAACAACTATCACTTCATTGAAGATCGTACTTTACCAAATGAAGCTGAAGATGGTCATGAAGAACATGAAACAGAACCCAATTCTACTGAAACACAACCAGAAACAACAACAGCAGATTCTGCTGAAACACAACCCATAAATGTTGATATAGTACTCCCAAACAGCAACAATGGTAAACTAAAACATGGGATTCAGAAGCAAGTAGCAGCACAATTTCAAGTGGAAAGGAATTGTGTCAAGAAGATTTGGGACAAAGCAAAAACTCAAATGGAGAGTTCAGATTTGATTAATGTTAGAAGACAATATCAAAACAGTGGGCACAAGAGAAAACCAGTTGATTTGGAACCACTCAAAGGTCTTGATCCATGGTTCAGACGCAACATAAGGGTCCTTACTTTCAACCTCAAGTGTTCAACAACAACATGCTACAGAATCATTAGGAGGGGTGAAATCAGAGCTGCCACAAGTGCAATCAAACCACATCTTACCTCAGAGCATCAAAAGAAAAGGTTAGCGTTTTATTTGAGCAAGTTATATTATGACCACATATATAGAAATCCAACTTTTGAGGTTATGTATGATATTATTCATATAGATGAGAAATAGTTTTATTTAACCAAACCAAAATTTAGGTATTATGGGCTGCCAAGACAGGAAGAGGTTTATAGGCATGCGAAATCAACTTCATTCATAACTAAAGTGATGTTCTAAGCCGCAATAGCAAGATCAAGGTATAATGAAGTGGTGTATGCACATTTGATGGGAAAATTGGTATATTTCCATTAACATATACAGAGCCAGGAAAGAGGAATTCTGTCAACAAGCCTAAAGGCACATTAATCACAAAGGAAATCCATTCAGTGACAAAGGATGTCACAAGGAAGATTATGATAGAACAACTACTGCCAGCAATGTGATAAAAGTTTCCAACAGATGTCAATAACACCATCTTCATCCTGCAAGACAATGCCAAGCCACATATTCAGCCATGGGATCACATATTTCTGCATGCAGTACAACAAGGCGGATATGACATTGGTATCATAAACCAACCAGCCCAAAGCCCCGACATGAATGCCTTAGACTTGGGTTATTTCAACTCTTTGCAATTCAAAAATATCAAAACCCAACAAGAACAATTGATGAACTTGTTGAAGTTCTTGTCAAGGCGTATTGGGAAATGGAACCAGATACAATCAATAAAGTGTGGCTTAGCTTGCAATATTGCATGAATGAAGTAATTAAATGCAAGGGAACAAATCATTACAAAGCTCCACATGTTGCGAAGGACAGATTACAGAGGGTTGGTGAACTACCCATTGTGATATGTCCTAATTATGAAGACACTGATGCAGCAAGAAAATGGTTACAATATGGGCTAGTGAATGCAGCGGAGTTCACTGATGCAGCAACTGAAGAACCAGAGAATGACACTCAGTTCATGAGTGAAAATGTTTAGCAATTTTAATTGAAGTGCGTCAAATTAGGGGGGGGGGGGTAAGTAATGGGGTAATGTTTTGGGTGTCTTAACTTAGCATGAAGTTGCACATAGACACATTTTGTTGTTTAACAACCTTTTAATGTTTATTTACAGATACTTGAACATGTGAATCACTACACTTTTGGGCACATAGTAACTTGAATGTGTATATCTTGTAGTGGTTCTAACACTTTGATAAACAAAAGGTGAAGTTAGTGTTGATTTTAACTCATTTGTAGTCATTGTTTAATGTAATTTTCAAACCCAAACTCCAACATGTTAATTCATTTGATATGGGGTAGATTGAGATGGGTTTGTGGCACTACAACTTAAATAAATTCTTCATAAAAAATCAATAATAAGATAATGAGCAGCTTCATCATTTTTCAAACCAACCAGCATGCTCTCAATCAAACAAACATCACAGAGCATTTAAAGTCTCAGACACACTTCAAAAACATCATTGACTACAAAGAGTCCCAATAACCTAGCATCCAACTTATAAATAAGGGTACCTAGGTGACAAAGGGACAATAGTCTCAGCCCTTCTTTAGAAGTAATTCATCATTGACCATTTGGCCTCCTACTCACAAAAATGAGATGGTGGCTAAGACCAAAAAATAATTTTTTGACCTGACTCCAATCCAATTACATGAATGGTGGCCGGCTATACTCTACCAAGGCTACTTTGAAATCCAAATAAAGGTGGTTCTCAACTGGAAACAGACATCACTGAACCACTAGTTTTATATCATTGCAGAAAACTAAATACCAAATCAGTTTTTCTCATCAAATTTATCAAATAACTTTGCAATATACCAAACCAACAACACCAAACCATTCACACCAAACCAGCAACACCAAACCTAACCAGCAACATCAAACCAAAATTCAACCCAACCACCAACATACAACCAAGTTCAACCAATCCACCAACATACAGCCAAAATCAACCAAACCACTAATTAAAGGATACCAATCTGTCATCAAGCCAGACAAATGACCAACTAATATAAGATAATAACATAATCCTTAATAACAGCATGATCACAAAACAAAAAACACAACCAAAAAAATGATCCTAACAGTATGATCCTTAATAACAACGAAATTGCACATAAAGTTAACAGATTCTAACATTATGATCCTTTTAAATAACAACATGATCACAAAACGAAATCCACAACAAAAACAAAAATGGCGCATTAATATTGTTATCAATCTGTCATCAGGCCATTTAAGGTTCAGATTGATAGCCAGTTAAATTACTAACTGTAAACACCAGGGTTTGAATTTTACTCCCTTTACTTTTGGGTGTTTAGGATAATTGAAGATTCGCCACCAAATTTTAAGGAAAACACTTGGAAACCGATAAAGAACCCCAATCGAAAGCCTAGAAAGACTCCAACTTAGGTTAAGTGCACCCAAATTCCGATTAGGGATAAATTGACTCTAATGACCCAAAGGACCAAAGTTGAGTTCGGGGGTGTGGGTACGAATTGGGAAGGTGTTATGCACCCAATTACGTCCGTTAAACAAACGACCTCTACTAATTGATCTTGATTAATAATTAATGTTGCACGGTTCCAAACAAATTCGGTCGTCTAATTCCTAGAATTAACTACATGGGTTGAACAACATGAATTACTGTTATTGTTATCGCTTTGCACATGATTATCCATTTTACATGCTATGAATTAATAAAGCGTGAGATTAACCCTAATAACAACAAAATAATATTATCAAAACCTATCGTTCTTGCTTAACGCGCCAATTGCCAACTTGCATCAATAAACAAGTTAGTAACTTCATTGAAATTAAATCAAAGCAATAAAGGAGTCGTTAGTAAAAACATGCTTCTCATGCAATAACTAGAACTAATAAGAGAATTAATCTAACCAGCACATGCAATTACTCTAATTCTATGCTAATTAAACTAATTAAACATGTAAACATGCAAAAACATGATTTTTATGCTAAGAATCCAATAAACATGATAGTTATACTAATATACAAAATAATAATGAAAATATGCAAATTAATCAACCATAAGCATAATCTAGATAAAACATGATTTTATAAAGAATTTATTTATAGAAAATAAACCCTCAGGATGGATCGAGAACTTGAATGCTCACTTACGAGCGGACGAATTCTCAAAGATTCTTGTTCTTGATCAAAGGTAGATCAATTATGTGCTGTTTTGTGAATATGAATGGTATTGAAGGTTTATTTGTGGTGGAAAGGGTAAAGGATAAGTGAATTAATCTAACCAGCGCATGCAATTATTTTAATTCTATGCTAATTAAACTAATTAAACATGTAAACTGCAAAGTTATGATTTTTATGCTAAGAATCCAACTAATATACAAAATAATAATGAAAACATGCAAATTAATCAACCATAAGCATAATCTAGATAAAATATGATTTTATGAAGAATTTATTTATAGAAAATAAACCCTCAGGATGGAGAACTTTGAATGTTCACTTACGAGCGGACGCATTCCCAAAGATTCTTTTTCTTGATCAAAGGTAGATGAATTATGTGTTGTTTTGTGAAGATAAATGGTATTGAAGATTTATTTGTGGTGAAAAGGATAAAGGATCAGTTTTTGTAATGGAAGGATGATTAGAGTTATTTATTTGGTGATGGAGGAAGAAGATGGAAGAAGATTAAGAGAATAAGGTGAATTAGAGAGCTCTAGGGTTCAATTTGACCTCTCCATTGTGTTTTTCTTGAAAAAACGGAGGAAAAGAGTATATATAGAGGTAGGTTTAGGTCTGGGACGGAACTGACAAAAAGACCGGACAAAATATTCTAACAGACGTCTTTCGGGGTCTAGCCGCTAGGGCAAGCTTGGGCAAGCGGTTCAGCCGCTCCAGCTAGCGGTTTTCGACTTCAAAGTCCCATAACTTTTTCGTTTGACCTCTGATTAACCTAATTCTTTTTGCATTAGATTCCTTATTCATAAGGATTTTTTTTGACATATTATAATTCCAATTATCATTATTATTACTGGAGTTATGGCCCAAACATTAGAGAGGTGTCCATTTCAGTATACCTTGCGGTAATTGGTTCGTATCTCATTCGTTTCTTATTGGATTAGGACCCATAATATGTCATTTTGAAGGTATTTATATGAGGAATCCATGTAAATTAGGACCACTTGGGAATTCTTTCTCTAATGTAGGAGAATCCTATTTGAACCTTAGAGTGCGGTAATCACTGCATCTCTTTTGTCCCATAACTTTGTCGAACCACATCTTTTGACTCCGGTGTCCGTTTGGGACGAGATAAGGGTCGTTGGAAAGGTTATAGAAGGGGTAAGTGATTGTGGTGAAATAAGAGGCTTTATGCCAATGATGAAGAGTTCGAACACTTCGAAAATTCTTATTGTCCATGTTATTCCATATCCATCATCATTGGGTTTTTCATGGGACAGGGACACAATTTGGTGTGTACACTAACATTTTAAGATTCAACTAACATAATAACAACAACATTATCAGTAAAATCTCAAATCACCAAATCACCAAAACAACAAATTATTCAACATAATCATATAACTTAGCAACATTAACAGTAACATTAATAGTAACATTAACATGACTTAACATAATAAAAAAATCATTTAATCAACTCAAATCACCAAAACAACAGATTATTCAACATAATCACATAACTTAGCAACATTAACAGCAACACTAACATTAATGTGATTTAACATATTAAAAATCATTTAATCAATCTCAAATCACCAAAACAACATATTATTCAACATAATCATACTTAATCAACCAAACAATAATATGGGTATAGAGAGAAGGCCTATATATATATATATATATATATATATATATATATATATATGTGTGTGTGTGTGTGTGTGTGTGTGTGAATGTGTGAGAGAGAGAGAGAGGCTCAGTTGGAATGAATGTAAATGGGGATGAATGTGGTGAGAGATGATGATGAACTGTATGAACTGATTGAAGGGGATGAATATGTGGTAGAGAACAATCCAGAAGGGTGGGTGGGGTTCATAATTGAAGAGATATTTTAGGGGTGAGTTGGACGGTTTAATGAGGGATAAATGAAGTTTTTTTTTTTTTTGGTAGAAAGTTAGACTTATCATTACCAACAAGCAAATTTACAACCTAGCTTTGAGAAATGGACAAGCAAGCCACAACAACATGAAGTGCTTACTTCCATCCGTTCCCAAAAAATCAGCTATTACAATATAAGACAGAGATGCAAAAAGGCAAAATAACTACAATAACCTGCTAGTGTAAGCTTTATCAGCTCTACTACATTTCCTGGTATTCAAACAAGTAAGACGAGCTCTCATAGTAAACTGGATGTTGTTAAGAATAACATCATAAGGGTAACTAGTATTATTGAAGCAGATGTTGTTGCGCTCCCTCCACAGGTGGTAGACAATTGCTGCAAGCCTTGCACTGGCTATGCCTCTCTGAATTCTTGTTTTAGATGTTCTTGCAATCCATCTTAGCACTCCCTGAATGCTGTGTGCATTTGTTTGCCAACCTAGTCATATTTTAGCCCGTGACAGTATGCTATTTGCTCGACTGCAGTCAAAGAACAGGTGCTGATGAGATTCCACATCAGTATTACATAAGTAACAAGTATCATTGCCTTTCATAAAACTTATAGTTTTCATCCTATCTTTTGTAAGCAGTTTCCTCTGATGAGCTATCCAGCATCAAAAAGAGTGTTTAGGCGTGCAGCAAGAGTTCCAGATAAGATTAGCATGCCTATATGTTAATAGCACGGTAGAACACAAGAGGGGGAGGGGGGGTGAATTGTGTTCTAAAACTTTTTGCGGAATTTAAACTATTTAGAATACTTGTTGTACTTTTAGAATTGTTACTAACTTTAAGGAACGTTGATTTAAGGAACGTTTACTTAAACAAAGAACAACGTTAGATAAAGCTAATAAACAAATAGAAGCAATAATGAAAGCACTCACGATTTTACGTGGAAAACCCTTTGAAACTACAAAGGAGGAAAAACCACGGCCCGAAGGACTTTCAATGACTACTTCTTCTCATTAATCAGTAGTACAACTCGATCAAACCGACTCTGGTTCATCCCACACTAGTGCAAAAACGAGATTTCACTATACCTCAACTACTATGGTTACACATTAAACCGTGGTAAATATACAAGCGGTGACAGTTTTGTAATTAAATCGAAAGATTCTACGGCGGTGTAAAGCGGAACCGTGGTAGATGATATACTGTCTACAACAGGTTTTGTGTGGACCGTAGTAGATAATAAATTCTACTACGGTTCCCATTTCCAACCGTGGTAGTATTTATCTCGAAAAAGAAAAAGGATAATTGTGCGTCTTTATCTCTCTACTCTAACCCTTTTCCCTAACTATTCGTCCTCCACTCCTCCCTTCCTTCTCTTGACGGCAAACCATACTTCATACGCTCCTCATCATACACACACAACCATGGATGCCTTCTTCTAGCTTGGGACGAACCCACAAAATCGAACCTTTAACCGCCTTAGCTTAGAGAAGGCGATCCCAACAAAATCGAACCCATCACCGCCTGGGCGAAATCAGATCCACAAAAATCGAACCGCCCCCTCCAATGGTGGACCTCATCAATGTTCAGTCGCGTCCTCTACTCATTCAATATTCCCCTTAGTCTCCTTGTAAGAGTCCCTTCTCATTCTCTCCCTATCTTCTCCCTTCAATTCATGCTAATTTAGGGTTTTTTAATTTTTATATTGAACTGAATAGGGAATTGGGCAAATTTTTGGGGTTGAATGTCAAATTACTTCTTGCTGGAGTTAGTTCCTTTCATTTTCTCATTGAGTTTGTTAAATGAACCTCGATTTGTGCGAGCTATTTGCAATTAAGCAGGTCAAATTTGGTATTTTTAGGTTTGATTTTTCATTCGAGTTTGACATATGAAGTCGCATTTTTTTTATTACTTCTGACTTCTGATAGTGTTTTTTGGTTGATTTTTTTTTTCCAGGTGGAGATTGAAAACAAAAAATGAAGCTCGGAAAGAGCATTAGGAAAAGGTACTCTTTGGTTTTGAATTTTAGAATTGACTCTCAATTTTATCTATGTCCGAGATAACAAAGGACTCAATTCAGAAGTTATGCATACTACGAAACCCCCAAGTTCTACTATGCTTTCAGTTGCTCATGTTTCTCCAAATTTGCTTTTGTGAGTTTCTAATTTGTGATTCTAAATGAGATGGGACCATGGGATTGCGATTGTTTTGATGGACATATGATGAAAATGTTGAAAATCTTGGTTATTTTGTAGCTAAAAAAAGAGTATTTGAATGATTCAAAACTTTTATGCAACTTGACTGTAGTTTTAGATGTACCTGTAAGTGTTGGAACTCTTTGAAGGATTTTGTGGGTCTTTTTGCTATAATTGGGAGTGTCTAGACTATCTCCAGTGTCTTCCTTGCTCTTCATTGGTGTCTAGACTAGATATTCCAGTATGACGAGATTAATCTAAGGGGACAACTATTGCTCTACATTGTCCATGGTTTACCATTTTCTCTTGCCATTGTATTGAGTGTCATTCCTTACTCGTTATTCGTTACTAGTAAAATTCTGGTAATTGATTGTGCTTTGCTTGGGAGGTTGCTCACAATGGATAAGTTCCTCCTATTCTGCATTCCAATTGAGTGCTCTCTTTTTCCTTGTATATGGTTGCTGAAGAGTCTAATAAAACACTTTTTCTTTGTATCTACCTACTCTCAACAGATCCTTGCACATATTATGCAGGGGCTGAATGTGTCTTATTGGCCCATGAAGTTGTGCAGATGGCCTTCTTGACTCAAAAGAATGAAAAGCTGGTTGCAAAGGTTAGTGCTCTATGCTGTTTTTTTTTTTCCTTGTAGTGTTCGAAACTGTTGCTGGCTTGCTGCTGTTATGGTGCATACATTGTATCTGTGAGAGGTCAATTAAGAGACTTGATGTTATTTATAATTATTCGCAGTTTGTTATTTTATTGCGGGTTAGGTATCCTTAAGCCTAGAAAGTTAAATACTATGGAGCAAATGTTTTATGATCAATTTTGTGAGAAGTTGTGTAAGTGTTGATACTTATGGCACCCTTCTTAGAAGATGGTCAAAAAGAGTACCATTCACTCACTTATAGCTTTGTGTGAGAAATTCAAAATGTTCAATTTTGTTTATGGTAATTTAATTTTCTATAATATCACACATCACTTCATTTATTCAATTAAAAGTCAAAACATTGGATAATATGTAGTTCCACTACTTGTTCTTATAAGCAAATAATTTATATAATGCTTTCACTTGAAATTGACTTTCTATCATTTCATTATAGTAAATTTAGCTTCTTAGGTTATGCCAATGTCTTGCATTTACCCAATGAAATTCACCTCTTATTTGTTTTCTCTAATTTGTCAGGTGGAAGGTCACAAATCACAATCATGCTCATGCTTGGCATTGTGGTGCTGTAAATGAACTTGTAGGAGTTAAAAAAAATGAATTTGCTGCTAGCTTAATATATATAGCACTACTTGAAAATTATACGCTCCCAAGAATCATTAAAAGTGACGTTATTGGTGAGTCATTTACATGTTGTATAGCTACTAATTTATGTTTTTTTTATAAATTATTTATAAAATTCCGATGTAGTATCACGTGTATATGAATGTTGTTACTATTTTATGTCTTTTTAGTTATAAATTATTTAATGAAAATCTGATCAGTCTATGACTTGTAGAAATAATAGACCAGCCAAAATGGGTCCATATATCTTTAGGATGAAATCATCAGAATTTTTTTTTAATAAAAAATGAGACAATCTACGACAGTTGCCTGCTTGCTATCGTAGTAGTAAGTACAAAAACTACGATGGGTGAAAAAAACAACCGTAGTAGGAAATCAACTTACTACTACGGTTCCGCTTTCGAACCGTCGTAGATTCTATAAACTACTACGGTTCATGAACCGTCGTAGTTATTTGACTTACTACGCCGGTCACAAGCACTACGGTTGCTCCATGTACCAGAACCGTCGTAGAAGGGGTATTTTACCCGTCGTAGTTTGCAACTTCTGCACTAGTGCCAACTCACTCCAACCCAATTACTCTGATTGAAGTCACGAACTCGAACCCAATTACTCTGATTCAAGCCAAACGAATTTAGACCCAATTACTTTGATCTAAGCCTAACCCCTTGGACACTAATCCAAGCTATCCTTAACTCTAAGGAATATTGTTTACCTCTCAACCTCTTAAAAGCGTAAAGTACAATTTAATTTCTATAGTTCTCTTAGAAGTTGTTAATTTGATTCTTTAATTACTTAGGCAAACTTAGTGTTCTCTCAAAATATTTCTCTCTGAAAATATGAACACTTAGGGGTTATAAAATCGCGACCTTGAAATGATAGATAACTCCCCATTATATATGCAAATAAGTTTCCCAAAAATAAAACTGAAATTCGTATTTTTAATTCACCTAAAAATAATATTTTTGTAAATAATACTTTTTGAGCTCAAAGATATCAAAAATAAATATCCCAAAATATATATATCAAACCGGTAGGATTTTCAACACAATATTGACCAAATAATATATTTTCTAACAAGATAATATTTTACCAAATAATAGACAAATATCCACTAGGAAAATATCTAATATTTCGGTCACAATATATTATATAATAAATTCTGAATATTTCGAAAATAAAATCCTCCCATATGTAAGAGATATTCTTTTCTATTTAAAAGATCAATATATTCTCAAGTAAAAATATTATCTAGTAAATATAATATTTTTACCAAAATAATAATCTTTTAGGAAATACTAAATGTACGTGTAAACTGTAGTCTCCCAATAGGTAACGTCTCACCTAAGGAATACTCCATAGTCATGTTTCTCAATATAAGAACGTTTCCCTCAAATCATTTATTTAGTTTGCCCAACTAATTAAGTAATCAACTTAACTTCATCTTTAAAAACTTTTAACAAATGAGCTCTAATAAATATAACCATTAAAATGTAGAGCTTCATAAGTCTTCAAGCTTGATTGTCATCTCCATTGTTGTGTAGCAACTTCATGCTTCAACCTATCAATATGAACTAATCTACAAGCTTGCATAGACACATTAGTAACTTCAATATATTAAATCAATAGTTCAACTAACATGTATTATATTTTATTTAACTTAATTTAGTTTGTCATTATCAAAACAATCATGGTTCAACAAATTTCCCCTTTTTGATGATGGCAAACCCATAGTAACATTCTATTAAGAAATAGATGTTAGTGATGCAATTTATATGCCATAGAAAGATAATTAAACAAAACAATTATGAGGACATATATACGTTTATCAATAGAAACAAATAACAGTAACTTTGTATAGTAATCAACACAATTACGTTTCTCCTTCCCCCTTAATCTTTCAATCAAGGCACACATCACTTTGTTTTTTGTTTCCAAAACATCCGTCCGTCTTTTGCCTTTCTCTCTTTTTCCTGTTTTGTTTTTTTTTTATTTATTCTTTCTCTCTTTTTGTTTCTTCTTGCACAACAAGTCCAGTAACATTAGCACAATAAGAAGAAGAAGAAAATTATAGAGAGAGACACTAGACAGTTTAAACATAAACGAAAAATTTAAGCTCTCATTAAACAGGACAATATAATATAATATATGCTTCATTAATAATAATTTCAATTACATCCACCATCGAATAGATATAAAAATAAAGCTAAAAATAGATCAAATTTAAATAAACCTAGTCAAATACTAAGTATGACAATAGTCCTAATTACCTAGCATCACTATTACTTTTCCCCCTTTTGACATCATCGAAAAGGCCACTATGTCAAAGAAGATAGAACATATTTCTAGCAAAAATATAAATATGAGTCTTAGCAAAAAACTTTGTTCCTAACAAAAGTATGACTCCGAGTAGCTCAAGCACCAATCTATGGATGCTATGTCTACATTAATGATCTAAGCAAACAAAAATTTAGTAATAATAATCCGATGGATGTAATGATATGCATGAGAAAATAGTTAACGATATGGTTTGGCAATCTGTCCAATAAGGTTAATAAGTTGATCATGATGACGGCTTTGGTGGCGATATTGTGCTTTAAGTTGCCCTTTTGCCATGAAACTCAACTACTTTACCTTGAACAAAAACGTTACCATTCACGTATAAGTTCCCATCCATGCTTCTTTTACGCTTGTTCCTTGTTAGCATTGTATTGTTTCTCAGTGACTTGTACATGTGTTCACCTTTAGAAGATGCTTCCCTTAGATAGATAGGGAACGAGCATTATCTAAGGTGAAACATTCTTCGATCATCATACATAATAAGCATTATTTCATCATCGAACACTTCGATCTTCATGGAGGCATTTCGGACAACTAAGAGGACAAGGAATTAGGGGATTGTGTCTAAGTGTTTAATCATTTTGGGTAGGATAAGAATAATCAAGCTAGCCAAGAATTTTTGGCCATATGGAGCAATTTTGTAAAAGTATGAACAAAATTTCTATAACGCAAATGCAATATTTTGTACCCAAAAGACGTAGACAATATCTCCTTATTACTCCATAGAAAAGATCAGAAAATTTTGTTCTTATATCTCATTTACATGCCTAAATTGATAAGGCAAGTAAATAGATTTTATTTTTCCCTTTCTTCAAGAATTTCCAAAATCAAAAGATAGTAGAATAATATCTATAAGCGTGACATATTTCTTTTTCCACTTATTCTCCGTCTATTACTTTTTTGGCTCTCCTTTTTCCACTCTTTCCTATTTTTTTTCAGTCGACATCCACCAGAATTATCGTTTTTTTTTTTATTTTTTTAGTTGTACAAGTTTATGTCGACGACATTTTATTTGGTGCAACTAATGACAAAATGTGCTCTAACTTTTGTGATTTGATGCAAGGTGAATTTGAGATGAGTATGATGGGTGAACTAAGATTTTTCCTTGGTTTGCAAATCAAACAAGAAAAAGACGGCATCAAAATACATCAACAAAAGTACTGGAAAGAATTGCTCAAGAAATAAAAGATGGAAGATTCCAAAGCCTATGATACCCCGTTCCCAACCTCACAAAAAAAGAAACTTGATGACAAAGGAACAAAGGTTGGAGAAAAGGAATATCGAGGTATTATTGGGTCTTTATTATTTAACTACAAGTCGTCCAGATATAATGTTTAGTGTATGCCTTTGTGCTAGATTTCAATCTTGCCCAAGGGAATCACACTTAAAATGTGCAAAACGTATACTTAGATACTTGAAAGGAACGCATGATTTATGTTTGTTTTATCCTAAATGTTCTAGTTTTGATTTAATTGGATATTCTGATTCTGACTACGCAAGTTACTTAGTTGATAGAAAAAGTACTTCTGGTATGGCACAATTTTTGGGTTCATGTTTAATTTCATGGGCTTCTAAGAAACAGAATACAATTGCATTATCTACTACTGAAGCAGAATATGTCGCAACAGCAACGTGTTGTGCTCAAATTTTGTGGTTGAAACAACAATTATGTGATTTTCATGTTAAATGTGATTGTGTGCCTATTATGTGTGATAATACTAGTGCTATCAATATTTCTAAGAATCCTGTTAGTCACTCTAGAACAAAGCATATAGAAATTCGACATCATTTTCTGCGTGACTATATTGAGAAAGGCTCGGTGAAATTAGAGTTCTGCAATACTGAAAATCAACTTGCAGATATCTTTACAAAACCTACAAATGGAGAAAGATTTGAAAAAATCAGGCTTGAACTAGGCATGATTAGGATTAATTAGCTAGTATCACTGTTTCAAATCTCTCAATGATTGACTAGTTTAGAGTAGCTATGTTTCTAGATAATTGAATTTTTCTTTACATTAGTATAAGTTTGAGTCTTTTTACTTATTTATTTTCTAGCATTTGTGTACACTGTACTAGGACTCGCTATGTCTAACGATGTTATTCTGATATTTTTGTGTCTAGTACTCATTGCATTTAGTTTTATGATCCGATTTGCATATTCATTTGGGCATTTCGGACAACTAAGAGGACAAGGAATTAGGGGATTGTGTCTAAGTGTTTAATCATTTTGGGTAGGATAAGAATAATCAAGCTAGCCAAGTATGTAAAGAAATTTTTGGCCATATGGAGCAATTCTGTAAAAGTATAAACAAAATTTCTATAACGCAAATGCAATATTTTGTACCCAAAAGACGTAGACAATATCTCCTTATCACTCCATAGAAAATATCAGAAAATTTTGTTCTTATATCTCATTTACATGCCTAAATTGATAAGGCAAGTAAACAGATTTTATTTTTCACTTTCTTCAAGAATTTCCAAAATCAAAAGATAGTAGAATAATATCTAAAAGCTTGACATATTTCTTTTTTCCACTTATTCTCCGTCTATTACTTTTTTGGCTCTCCTTTTTCCACTCTTTCCTATTTTTTTTCAGTTGACATCCACCAGAATTTTCATTTTTTTTTTATTTTTTATTTTTTTATTTTTTTTTGTAAAAATAAACTCCGATTTTGCTAAAGAAATACCAAAAAAAATTCAGCTCAAATAGTTTTTGTTCCAAAACAAAAATACTTGCTCATATGGTGAAGTATATAGCCGAAAAGTATAAAGGGTAAATAAATAGGCTTGAAATCATGTGGAGCTTGGTTGTGTTTAGGCTCAAATTGCGAAGACTAACTTCTTGGCTTATAATGTGGTTTCAAAATTGTAAGCCAGTCCTCTTGAAAGAATTATTGACAGATGCCCAAATGAATATGCAAATCGGATCATAAAACTAAATGCAATGAGTACTAGACAGAAAAATATCAGAATAACATCATTAGACATAGCGAGTCCTAGTACAGTGTACACAAATGCTAGAAAATAAATAAGTAAAAAGACTCAAACTTACACTAATGTAAAGAAAAATTCAATTATCTAAAAACATAGCTACTCTAAACTAGTCAATCATTGAGAGATTTGAAACAGTGATACTAGCTAATTAATCCTAATCATGCCTAGTTCAAGCCTGATTTTTTCAAATCTTTCTCCATTTGTAGGTTTTGTAAAGATATCTGCAAGTTGATTTCCAGTATTGCAGAACTCTAATTTCACCGAGCCTTTCTCAACATAGTCACGCAGAAAATGATGTCGAATTTCTATATGCTTTGTTCTAGAGTGACTAACAGGATTCTTAGAAATATTGATAGCACTAGTATTATCACACATAATAGGCACACAATCACATTTAACATGAAAATCACTTAATTGTTGTTTCAACCACAAAATTTGAGCACAACACGTTGCTGTTGCGACATATTCTGCTTCAGTAGTAGATAATGCAACTGTATTCTGTTTCTTAGAAGCCCATGAAATTAAACATGAACCCAAAAATTGTGCCATACCAGAAGTACTTTTTCTATCAACTAAGTAACTCGCGTAGTCAGAATCAGAATATCTAATTAAATCAAAACTAGAACATTTAGGATAAAAGAAACATAAATCATGCGTTCCTTTCAAGTATCTAAGTATACGTTTTGCACATTTTAAGTGTGATTCCCTTGGGCAAGATTGAAATCTAGCACAAAGGCATACACTAAACATTATATCTGGACGACTTGTAGTTAAATAATAAAGACCCAATAATACCTCGATATTCCTTTTCACCAACCTTTGTTCCTTTGTCATCAAGTTTCTTTTTTTGTGAGGTTGGGAACGGGGTATCATAGGCTTTGGAATCTTCCATCTTTTATTTCTTGAGCAATTCTTTCCAATACTTTTGTTGATGTATTTTGATGCCGTCTTTTTCTTGTTTGATTTGCAAACCAAGAAAAAATCTTAGTTCACCCATCATACTCATCTCAAATTCACCTTGCATCAAATCACAAAAGTTAGAGCACATTTTGTCATTAGTTGCACCAAATAAAATGTCGTCGACATAAACTTGTACAACTAAAAGATCATTCCCTTCAAATTTCAAGAACAACGTTTTATCGATCACACCACGTTTAAATCCTTTTTCTAAAAGAAAATTTGAAAGCCTTTCATACCATGCTCTCGGAGCTTGTTTTAAACCATAAAGAGCTTTATCAAGTTTAAAAACGTGATCGGGAAATTCCTTGTTCTCAAAACCTGGGGGTTGTTTCACAAAGACTTCTTCTTTCAAATACCCATTTAGCAGTTTTAACATCCATTTGGTACAAGTTGAAGTTTTTGTAGGCAACAAAGGCAATTAAAGTTCGAATAACTTCAAGACGGGCTACTGTTCCAAAGGTCTCATCATAATCAATACCTTTTTGTTGGTTGTAACCTTTGACCACTAGTCTAGCCTAGTTCCTTACAATGTTGCCTTCATCATCTAATTTGTTCCTAAAAATCCATTTTGTTCAAATCACTGTATGATCGTTAGGTCTAGGTTCTAAATGCCACACTTTATTTCTTTCAAATTGATTTAACTCATCTTGCATTGCAACAATCCAATTGGGATCTTCCAATGCAGACAAGTAGTCACGAGGTTCCATTAAAGAAATAAAAGAATTAAAAGCACAAAAATTACGAATAGAAGAACGTGTCAAAATTCGCTTAGAATAATCCGTGATTATATTATCTGTGGGATGTGAACTACTATGCTTCCGATTTCTTGGGGTTGGTATTGTTCCTTGTTCAACTTGGGTTTGTTCCTCAGTTGGTGTTGAAGCACGTTCCTCAATTTCTTGTTGAGGTTCTAAAACATTTTCAGGAACATTACCTTCCTCAATCTCTACATTGGCTTGTGGTCGTACCAAACCAATTTCAAAGTCATCATCCTGCAAAGTCTGCACATTCTTTTCAAAGGCGTCAACTTCATCAAATATAACACGAATACTTTCTTCCATGCACATTGTTCTCTTATTGTACACCTTATATGCTTTGCTATAGGATGAATATCCTAGAAATACGGCTTCATCGCTTCTAGGGTCAAACTTACCAAGGTTGTTCTTAACATTTAACACCAAAGGTCCTAAAATATGCAATGTTCTGTTTTCGACCTTTGAACAACTCATATGGAGTTTTCTTTAATATAGGTCTAACCATGACACGATTCATAATATAACATGCAGTACTAATAGCTTCAGCCCAAAAGTTCCTAGCAAGACCACTAGAAATAATCATTGTTCTAGCCATGTCTTCTAAGGTTCTATTTTTTCTCTCCACAACACTATTTTGTTGAGGTGTTCTGGGGGCCAAGAAATTATGATCTACTCCATGCTCGTTACAAAAATTAATAAATTTGGAATTCTCAAACTCAGTACCATGATCAGATCTAATAGATAATAATTGATGATTAGACTAACTCTCTTAATAAATATAAGAAACTCATCAAAACAATCTTCTTTCGAACCAAGAAATAATGTCCATTTAAATCTCGAATAATCATCAACAATAAAAAAAACATACTTACTTCCACCTCTACTAGTAATACGCACTGGACCACATAAATCAACATGAATCAATTCTAGAAGTTTAGAAGTACTTACCACATTTTTCGACTTAAACGAAGATCGAACATGTTTACCTTTTGCGCATGAATCACAGACTCGTTCCAATTCAAACTTCCAGTTAGGTGGTCCAGTGACTAATTCTTGGGAACGAAGCTTACGCAACAAATTTAAATTAACATGTCCAAGTCTCTTATGCCATAATAAAGAATCGTTCTCATTGACACTCATACAAGTCAAACTATTTTCCGGAATTGCATGTAAATCAGCTTTGTAAACATTATTGAAACGTTTCCCATGCAATATAGTTTCACCTGTACTTTTTCTTCACAGCTTTACAAGAACGAGAATTAAATTCAACTTTGTTCCCCCTATCACATAACTGGGAGAGACTAAGTAAATTATATTTTAAACCATTGACCAAAGATACATTTTTAATAGCATGGGCTTGTAACTTACCAACTTTATCTACACCGAATTTGGCCTTTCTTGTCATCTCCAAAAGTCACAGAACCTCCTTCAAAGGCTTGTAGTGAGAGGAAATTATTAATGTCTCCAGTCATATGTCTCGAGCAACCACTATCCAGAAACCATAGGTTGCTACCTCCCACTTTGGCCTGCAATATTAATCAATTTCTGATTTTAGGAACCAAAACTAGTTTGGGTCCTTTTAGGTTAGTAACATTATGCAATGAATCTTTTCTAACCCATACTTGTCTCACAATAGCATTGTTTCTTTGATAGGAACGTTTGCGTAAGGAACAATCATAAATATAATATCCTGTTAATCCACAATGCATGCAAATTCTATGTTAAGGTAGATCAACATATTTGGACTTCTTATACCAAATATTTTTCTTTTTGTTCACGAATCCTATGCCATTTTTGTTCGAGTTTCTAGCTTTCTTAATCAACATATTAAAAGATTGTTGTCCATTAAACCAATTGTCATTATCTTTAGCCATATTCCTAACCTCCTTTTCATACTTATTCAACTTGTTCCTAAGGGTAGGGTTTTCCTTTCTTAGAGCATTGAGTTCATTTCTAATAGTCTCTAAGTTAGGGGAATAGTCTTTAACGAAAGTAGAAGGTTGAGATTCCTTAACAACCGTAGTCTTGAATTCTTATTTTTGTAATTCAAGGGAACATTTCTTAGCTTGTTCCTCAAATTCTTTAGCCTTGTTGCTTAGGTTTTCTTTTTGTTCCTTTAAGGCCATATTCTCAAGTTTAAGGTCTAAGTTGTCCTTTTCAAGAGTAGTCTTCACAAGCTCAAGTTCCTTAAGTTCATGATTCGATTTAACATAGTATTCTTGAGCATCAATCATAAACATATCAAGAATTTTACATAGCTTAGTCTTTGAAAAATCATTCAACTTATCTCTAACTTTAGAGAACGTTACCTCGAGGCTTTCATCTTCATCACTGTCAGAATCAGAGTCCGTTTGTGCCATCATTGCAAAAGTTGCTTCTATAGGGTCACTTTCCTCATCGTCATCTTCATCTTCATCTTCTTCGTTTCCCCATACTGCAACCATAGTCTTATTGAGTTCCTTTCTGAAGATGTTTTCTTCTCCTTCTTCTCGATTTCCCATAGTGGACAATCCTTAATCCAATGTCCTGGCTTTCTGCATTTTTGACAATTTTCATCAGTAGAAACTTGTTTATTACTAGAAGATGGATTCTTACCTTTCGTGTAGTTTTTCTTAGAAATTTTGTTCCTAAAGAACTTTTTGAATTTTCGAGCAAATACTGCGAGCTCCTCCACATCTAGATCGGAATCACTGTCATCATCATCATCATCTTTGGCTTTAAGTGCTAGTCCTTTCTTCTTTGATGATTGATCGGAACGTTGGTCAAGTGACATCTCATGTGTAAGTAACGACCCCATCAACTGTTCTAAGGAATATGTCGATAGATCCTTTGATTCTTGAATTACTGTCACTTTAATATCCCGTCTAGATGAAAGACTTATTAACACCATTCTGATTTGGTCGTCTATACTGTATGCTCTACCAAGTGCAGTTAGTTCATTAATAATAGTAGTAGTAAAGCGAGTAAACATGTCTTTAATGGATTCACCATCTACCATAGCAAAAGCTTCATATTTTTGAACAAGTAAAACAATTTTAGATTGTTTAACTTGGAATGTTCCTTCGTGAGCAATATTAAGAGTATCCCAAATTTGTTTAGAAGTAGTAAAAGCAGAAATTCTATTGAACTCATTTGGTCCTAAGGCACAATGCAATAGACGCATAGCTTTAGTATTTTTCTCTACTTTAATGATATCTTGTTCAGACCATTCTTTTTCATGTTTTAAACTTACCTTACCTTCTGCGTCACTTTTGGTGATAACAAATGGTCCATCTCTAGTAACTTGCCATACCTGATAATCTTCGGATATGAGATAGATTTGCATTTTGTTTTTCCACCAACTAAAGTTCTCACCATCAAAGTAAGGTGGTCTGACAGTAGATTGACCTTCCCGGATGTGTTGTGGTACCGTGTTCATTCTCTCCAAGCATTAACCTGTTCTTAAGGGAAACCTACTTTGATACCAATTGTTAGTCTGATCAACTTTCTCTCTCTATTCTCTCTCGTTTCTCCATTGTTTTCTCAAGCTTCTGATGAATGTCAACATGGTATCAGAGCAGGAAAATCTTGGATTGAATCTCAGAATTTCTTGATTTCTTCATTTCAATTGTTAATCTTTTATTCGGTTACAATCAAGCTTATATCAAAATCAAAAAGATAAATTATCATTTCATCTTCGAACAAATTGATTTGACTCCATCAATTGTTCAAGCTCCTTTACTGAGATTCATCATCAATTTCATTATTCTTAGATCAATCGATAAACTGATCTAATTTCTTTTTCAAATCACATTTTTTCAAAGATTTTTATCATTCATTAATATATTCATCATCAATGGCGCCTGTAGCTATTGATATCTCAGATCCGCTGTATATTCATGCATCAGATTCATCTGGGACTGCTCTTGTTTCAGAGGTTTTTAGTGGTAATGGTTGAAAGAAAGGTATGGACAATCAAATGGAGCTTAATTGTTTCAAGTCCAGAAGGATATGGTTCAGATGAGTCAAGGAGGTGATTCTATTGCTAGTTACTTTACCAGAATCAAGAAAGTTTGGGATGAACACAAATCTTTATGTCCAATACCTACTTGTACCTGTGATTGCACTTGTGGTGCAGTACAAGCTATTGTAAAAATGGAGCAGGACCAGAAGCTTATACAGTTCTTAATGGGACTTAATGACACGTACCAGCCTATAAGAGGTAATATCCTTATGATCAGTCGTTTGCCTTCTATTGGACAAGCTTATTCATTATTGCTGCAAGAAGAGAAACAACGTGAGGTACATGCTAGTACTCAGTTCATGACAGGTTCTGCTTCATTCAATGTCAATGTTCATAGAAACAATTAGTTTAATAGAGGTAGATATGACAATAGGAGATCTACCATGATTTGTGACCACTGCCATAAACCAGGACATATTAAGAGTCAATGTTTTAGGATTGTTGGCTATCCTGCAAGCTTTAGGTTCACAAGACAGAAGAGAATGGGTGTATGTGCTGTTGGAGAGGATGGTTGTGATTTTGATGATAGAGGCCAACAGGGTAAAGACAATGAGGAAAGTCAGGATGGTGGAGCTTTGCCTGGATTCACACAAGAACAGTGCAACCATCTTATGGCACTTCTTAATACTGGAAAGACTGTACAGAAGTCTGTTAATTGTATGATATCTGCTGCTGCAGAAACCTCTTCAGATAGCTATGCAGGTATAACCTCTTCTCATAATAATATGCTTCACTGTACATGTTTTAGTTGTAAGAGTGCTGCTTTATCCACTCCCTGGATCATAGACACGGGATCTAGTGATCACATGTGCTATGATAAAACATTTTTTGATAGCCTTCAAACTTTGCAGACACCTTATTTGATCACACTTCCTAACAGTCATAAAGTAAATGTTAGTCACATTGGCACTGTCACTATTTCTAAACACATTCAATTACAAGATGTGTTGTATGTCCCTACATTTCATTACAATCTTTTGTCTGTTATTAAATGTAGCAAACAAATGGATCGCAAATTGTATTTCACACAAACACATTGCGTGATGCAGGGCCCTTCAATAAAGAGACCACAGGTTCTTGGTAAAGCTAGAGGAGGATTGTATTTGCTGCATTCTCACATTGGAGACAATGATGTCCCTGATGTGTCTCTTTCTAAACTTCCTGTTGCCTTAGCTGAAAGTATAGCTGCTTACTCTGATAGGATCATTAGTTCTAAAGCCAAATTGTGGCATAACAGATTAGGGCATTTGCCATGTTATAAACTCAATACTCTTTCTGTAATACAGAATAAAATTCCTTCTGATATTCTTTCCCCTTGTACTATTTGTTCTCAAGCTAGGCAACAATAAACTGCCTTTTCCTAAGAGTGAAATACATACAAATGCTATTTTGAGCTCATACATATTGATTTGTGGGGTCCTTACACCATTTCCACTCACAATCATTTTAGATATTTCTTGACAATTGTTGATGATTTTAGTAGAGGGACATGGACTCATTTACTGAGTTGCAAGAGTAATGCTTTAGATCTTCTTAGGTCTTTCAGTGCCATGGTTGAAACACAATTCAATACAAAAATAAAAGCCATCAGATCTGATAATGCATTGGAACTTGGTTCTTCCAATGAAGCAACTGCTTTCTTCAATTCCAAGGGTATTTTACACCAAACCAGCAATGTGGGTGTTCCTCAACAAAATAGTGTTGTTGAGAGGAAACACAAACATTTGCTTGAGACATCTAGAGCTCTTCTCTTTCAGTCTAAACGCCCTGTCAAGTACTGGGGAGAATGTGTGCTCACTGCCACATACTTAATCAACAGATTTCCTTCTAAACTCCTCAAAGGTTCCACTCCTCATCAACTTCTTTTTGGCCAAACACCTTCCTATTCTCATTTAAAGTCTTTTGGGTGTTTATGCTATGTTTCTACACTCAAGGCAGGGGACAAGTTTCAATCTCGAGCTGTCCCTTGTGTGTTCATAGAGTATCCTGCAGGCAAGAAAGGATACAAGGTCCTTAATCTGAAAACTCATCAGAAATTTTCTTCTCGAGATATTGTGTTTCATGAAAATATATTTCCTTATCATTCCAGCACCACAGATACAAATTCTTTTTCCCTTCCTCTATTCTTGACCTAGGAGTTCCTGACTTTCAGTTCCCTGTTTCCTCTCCTACTTCTTCTTCTCATCCTTCTTCATCTCATCCTTCTTCATCTCATACATCTCCTTCTTCCATGATTCCTGTTACAAGAACCTCCACAAGACAAATTCAGCCACCTAATTATCTCTCTGATTACATATGCAACACTGCAGTCCTCCATAGTGATACAGGTCCAGATTATTGTCCTCACACACTCACTTCCATGTGCACAACACCACAAATACTTTGCTTTAATGTTTTAAACCCCCAATCCCAGCAGCTTCTTACTTCTTTAGAACATGTGAGTGAACCAAATTGTTATGAGGAGGCTGTTAGACATCCTGCATGGCAAGAGGCCATGGAGAAGGAATTTACAGCCCTAGATCTCAATCAAACTTGGGAATTTTCTGAGCTACCTAAGGGAAAAAGACCAATTGGCTGTAAGTGGGTCTACAAGGTGAAACACAGGTCTGATGGGACTGTTGAAAGATGCAAAGCCAGACTTGTCATTCAGGGGAACACTCAGAAAGCAGGAATTGATTACACTGAGACATTTTCACCTGTTGTTAAGATGACTACAGTCAGGAGCATGATTGCTGTTGCAGTTAAGAAGGGTTGGAGGATGAATCAAATGGATGTTAATAATGCTTTTCTCCATGGAGATTCGCATGAAGAAGTGGACATGAAACCTCCTCCTGGGTTATCTATTCCGAGACCTCATATAGTTTGTAGGTTGAAGAAATCTCTGTATGATCTTAAGCAAGCTTCTAGACAATGGTACTCTAAATTGTCTGAAACCCTCATGTCTCAAGGATTTATCCAGTCCCTAAATGATTACAGCCTGCCTATTCACCAAACACACTGAAGTAGGTTTGTTCTTCTTGCTGTTTATGTTGATGACCTGCTAGTGACTGGTGATGATGAGGCAGGAATACAACGTTTAAAAGGTTTTTTGTATGCCACTTTTAGAATCAAAGACCTTGGCTCTTTAAGTTATTTTTTGGGACTTGAGTTACTCCATACTCCTACTGGTGTTGTTTTGAATCAAAGGAAGTTTGCATTGGGTATGTTGGCTGAATTTCAGTGCCTAGACTGCAAGAATCCTGGAGCACCTATGCAGTTACCTTGTCACCTCAGTCCTAATGAAGGAGAGCTTGTTGCAGATGCAGGGGAACCAGAAAGTTAGTTGGTAAACTCAACTATTTGACAAACACAAGACCTGATATTGCATTTTCAGTGCAATTTCTTAGTCAGTTCATCCAACATCCAAGGGAACCCCACATGGCAGTAGTATTGCACACTTTAAAGTACATTGGAGGGTCTCCATCTCAGGGATTGTTTCTAAATTCCACTGACAATTTTCAGCTCATATCTTATTGTGATTCTGATTGGGGTTCCTGTCATACTACTTGGAGATCTGTTACTGGCTATGTAGTTCTTCTTGGGGGCAGTTTGATTTCCTGGAAATCAAAGAAGCAACCTACAGTTTTTATGTCATCTGTTGAGGCTGAGTATAGGTCCATGAAAAGAGTCACTTTTGAACTCTCTTGGCTCACAAGATTACTCATTGAGCTCCATGTTCCCAAAGTCATTCCTGTTCCACTCAAGTTAGTCAGTCAAGCTGCAATTCACATAGCCAAAAACCATGTTTTTCATGAAAGGACAAAGCATATTGACTTGGATTGTCACTTTGTTAGGGAGAAATTGCAGCAGGATCTGATCTCTCTGAGCTATGTTCCTACCTCTACCCAATTGGCAGACTTGTTCACTAAAGGTCTCCCAGGAAAGCAACATCAATTTCTTGTCAGCAAGCTGCGACTGTTCTCACACCCTCCAGCTTGAGGGCGGGTGTTGGAGATCACCTTAGCTTAGCATTTTATTCCATTCCTTTATTGTATTTTCTACATAGCATAGTTTGTTAAGAAGGTGTAGCTGAGAGTTTGTTAGGATTGCCACCTCAGCTAAAGTTTGTTAGGACTACTGTGAGAGGCGGTTAACACCATGGTCTTATAGCTGTACCTATATAAACTGTTTGATGTAATGATGTACCTCAATCAATCATAAATCAATATCAGATTAATTCTGATAAACTTTCTCTCTCTATTCTCTCTCGTTTCTCTATTGTTTTCTCAAGCTTGATGAATGTCAACACATACATCGAGTTGTTGATGATGCACTGGACCAATTAGAGTTTGGATAGATGGGGGATCAATTGGAGTACTTGACAGAATGGTGGAGTAATACACAGAGCGGATCTAGGATGAAAGTTGAGTTTCTTTTTATCAGAAAAAATTATACACAGATTTTGCCTTAGGGTGTGTTCTTTTCTACTTATTGGACCTTACACAATTAGTGGAAATAAGTGGCAAGACCTTACTCAATCAGTATGAATCAGTGGCAACACCTTACTAAATCAGTGAGAATCAGTGACAGGACCTTACGCAATCAGTGAAAATCAATGGCAAGACCCACATTCCTACTCACAGAGTCAGAGGTAGTACCTTATTGAATCAGTGAAAATCAGTGGAAGGACCTTACCGAATAAGTGAAAATCAGTGGCAAGACCTTACCCAATCAATGAGCATCAGTGGAGTGATCTTACTCAATCAGTGAGAATCAGTAGAAACAAGTGGAAAAAAACGCACCATTATTCATGTAATGTAAGGCATCCATTAAGAGACTATTAGTGCTAAATTACCCATAATCCCTTCTTTTTTTCCTTTTTTTTTTTGAGGAATAGGTCTACTTCTACAGTATTATTCATCTACTCGGGGTAGAAAACAACTCCAAATAACACACGCAGGAGATAGCCGGCCTGCACAGTGCACACTCCCCTCAACAATATATAATCCTCACCAAACTATTATCCTAAAAAACATCAATAATTTATAAGCATTTCTACCTAGAGCCTGCAATTGAGCATTAACGGCAACTGTAGCTACGAACAACGAACGTGGCCCTTTTTCATATCTTCTGTATATGCCTTCCCCTATAGCGACCAACTGTATATGCCTTCGCCTCATAACTGTTGCTCCACGCTCTCCTAGAGATGCTCAGCCATATCAATATATACCTCTCCAGACATCTTCAACAACAACACACTCAAAGAAAAGATGATTAGAAGTCTCCTCTTGTTGGATTCGAAATAACCAAAATTTTGAGCCACCACAATATGCATCCACTTGACTTGGCCTTCTCGTAAGCGAAAGAGGATAAAAAAGGAAGTAAAAGAGAAATACTACTCTGGTAACTTATCCCAAAAATAAATAATCTCTTATGAGGCAGCCTCATATATGAGTCATTAATTTGTTATCAGAAGACATCACTTTTCATATACACTAGTATTACTTTTTGACTCACATCCATGTATCAAGCAAGTTTTTGTGATAAATAAATGGAAAAGAAAGTGCTTTTATTATATTATTGCCTTTCTTAAACTCCTACTATCTCAGTCTATCAACTACCAAAATATAGAAGCAGTGATTTGGGTCTACGTGAAAATAAAAGTAAATTAGGGGGGAAAAAAATTGAACATGAAATACATCTTAATTAGTAACTACATATGGTAAATTGGATGCCAATAATCCAAAGTTTGGCCCATCTGCTGTGAATACTCCCAAGTTTGTTTTCGGTTTAAAATAATCCGAAGTTTGTACCCATCCGCCCAAAATACTTTAAATGACGACGACGTTAGTATTCCGTTAACGGCCATTTACATTGTTAACAACCAAGCTTAATTTTATCAGCCTGTAATCAGTTACACATGATTTCCCAATTACTGTCAGCAAGAGGCAAATAGGACTATAACAACTCAGTTACACATGATCTACTGACGGCATTTTTTTTGGGTACCAAAAATAAAAAACGCTAGACACTCTTTTTTTTTTTTTTTGGGTAACATGGAAGACGTCTAAAGCGCCCAAAAGAAAAATAAATTTAAACTACTTGCTAACTGTCATCCTAGGCTTTGCAACCCCTATTAGGTCGACAAAGAGGACATGCATCATACTAGAAATAAGAGCCATCATGCTCAATAAAAAACTCTAGGATACAGAAGCTATAATAAGTAGCCAACTATTCTGCAGAGTCATTCGCCTCTCTATACGCATATTGAATTCTAAAATTCCAGTTAGTGCCACTGATGATCTCCTGATATTGCTCCACTATGAAATAGTAAGGACTGAATTGAGGAATATTGGCCCGAAGCATGTTGAAAGCTAGCTCCGAGTCATTTTCCAAAACTAGCTGAGGGATATGCAAACGACGGGCACTGCGCAGACCATATAGAACTGTTGTGAGCTCCGCCATTAAAGAGGTGCCATGGCTGTAAGAACCCTCGCCTTTCCGGCGCTTTTCGAGATCGATGGATCCCTTTTTTTGATTGGAATTAATGGTTCTTAAATAATATGTCATATGCAATTTTAATTCAATTGTGATGGGGAATAATAATTCGCAAGCAATGAAGTCTCCACCAATTTTTAGGAAACAATTGGAAACCATCAAAAGGTGCACCCAATTCCTATTGGGAATTGACTCATACCCAAAGGGGCTAAATATTGAGTTCGGGGGTGTAAGTACGAAATAAACAAAACGAATATCGTCTAAATCGCCCGCATTAACGACCTCTACTAAGCCTATCCATGTCAAATATTTATTTAACCTATGTGGTTTCATATAAATACAGTCATCCAAGATCCTAAATTTAACTAGGTGGGTTATAGACAACCAAATTATCTACCGTTATCGCTTTGAATAATTTATATCCAATTCACAACCATATGAATTATCAAACACAAGCAAAAGATGAGAGCAATATTAAAAGGCTCCAACCTACCACACTTTGCTAAACGAGCCAAGCATTGCATATGCACATCAATAAATTTGTTAGTAACTTCAATGGAAGCACAATGCAAAAATATTAACTTTATGCTTAAATAAACCTAATAGGTTGCTACATGCATGAATAAACATAAAAAAGATGCAAACTTGCATAAACTAATAAAAATATGCAAAGTTGCATAAACTAATAAGTAGATGCAAACTTTAAATTAAACTAGCAAGCATATTTATTTACAAAGATCAAAACATGCATAGTTATTCAACCATAATCAAAAGCTAAGTAAACATGATTATAAATAATAAAAGAAGAAGTTAAATAAGAGATTTAGGCCCTCAGCATGGTTAACCTGGACGTTCTATTGGAACGGGACTAGTAGAATTGAAATTTCTCATCAATCTTGGGTGCTAGGTTGGGTGCAATGGCTTGCTTGAATCTTCAAATTCTGAATTCTCTATGATTTTGGGTTTTTGTGCTCTCAAATTACTCTCAAAATTATAAACTGACCAACCTCTCTCAAAAGTGGATGAAAGGGAGTATTTACAGAGTTAGGAGACGAAATTAGGGACCTAGGGTTGCAAACCCGACGCCAAATTCGGCCCAACCAGAAAATCAGGTTTTCTAAGAGAGAAACTAAATTTTTGTACACAATAGTACATATCGTCTCCTACTCTAACCAACCTATAACAAGAATTTCTGGCTCCGCCAAAGTAAGTAGTACCCTTTTATGTTTAGTAGTGTATTGTTGAATAAAGAGTGGGACATCCCTTGTAAATTGTATTCATTGTACCATTTATGTTTTCTTTGATTCCACATGTTAAGGAATAATTATGAAATACAAAATTATTACCTGTAAGAATGATTTACTTGAACCAAGTTTCATCCCTATCTCTTCCTCCGATTAAAAGTTAAAATGAAAAAATAAAAATAATTAAACTAACCTCCAGCTTCTTGTTTAAAGAGGCGCTCATGAATGACTAAACACATTTAGGCCTACCTTTTGAATGAGTCGGTGCGGCACGATATTAAGCACGATAATTATAAGCACCGCATGACACTGCACGTCATTGTTTCAGAGCACGAAGGCACTGTACGAGCACGTCATGTTTGAATTTGTACCATACGTCCATACCTCATGTGAAAGAGTTCCAAACAACAATGAGCGAATACTTTTTTTTTGGTTACATGGAAGGCTAAATGCCCAAAAAACAAAGAAAGAAAAACTTCAAACTAATTATTCTAGGCTTTGCGACTCCAACGAGATCCGCAAAGAGAACACTTATCATGCTCGGGATAGGGGTTTCAAATTCTTGCACCATCTCAAGCATGGTCCAGCTGAAATAAGCGAGCCAATCCGCAGCTGTGTTGGTCTCGCGATAGACATGTTGTATCTTGATTTCTCATTCCGTAGTATGGATAATTTCTTTGCATTGCTCTAACACGAAGTAGAATGGACTAAATTTTGGAGTATGTGCCTTGAGCATGTCATGCGCCATCTTGGAGTCAGTTTCCATGAGGAGCTTGGGGATTTGGAGTCTTCTAGCTATATGTAAACCATAGCGAATTGCCATGAGTTCTGCCATAGTCGAGGAGCCAACCCCCATCTTGGCGACGAACGTGTAACCCGAATGAGACATGATTGATACTTTTGTTTTTGGTTTAACCACATATTCACCTAAGTTTTTTGGGCCAGTACTAATCATTTTCGCACCGGGTCAGTTCATGAAAGGGTAAAATGATGCTCCCAATAAGTAGTTTATCTATTCCCAAAATTCGAACCCTCAATCTTCCTTAATGAATAAGAGCGTCACAACACTCACACCAACTACTTATTGGTAGACATAATTGATACTTTGATAGTCATATCTGTCATACACAAAAACGGGCCCGGGGAATAAAAATTAATTCATCCACATAACAAAGTTTCAAACTATGCGTGCCACGTTAAGTAATCGTCAACTTAAGCAAGTCTTCTTCTTGTAGCGTTACTGATGTTGAGTGCAAAGGGACCCTCAAATAAGCTACTGGAAAAGCGAGTGAAGCTTGTAAGAGTAATTGGGCATAGGCATTGTTTGGTAATTAACGGATTGGATCAAAATTAGCGGATTGGGGTTACTTTAGAGGATTTGACTAGAAAATCCGCTAATTTAACATGTTTGGTTAATAGCGGATTGGGTTGAAACCGCTAATTTTCAATCCGCTAAAAAAGTAGATATTTCAATTTAGCGGATTCTAATTATTAAAGAAAGGACATTTTAAATAAATCAGCTAATTTACCAAACACATTTATACAAATCAACTAATACAATCATTTAGTCAAATCCACTAATACAATCCTCTATTCAAATCTGCTAATGCAATCCGCTATCCGCTAATTGACAAACAAGGTCATAATCAGTTTTTGATAGAAAGCTGTCAAATTGTTAGATGCTCCTAGCTGGACTGTGTTATTAAACAAGGAAAAATAATTAGTAAAAAACTGCTAAAAATTGCTACGAAAAGCTAAAAAGTTAGTTACAGGTGATAACTAGTATAGATAGCTTTCACAAAATTAGTTATAGTTGTAGCTGTAAATTAAACTTTAAAGATTAAACCAGTTATTGCTCCGTCTTTTTTACTCGATAGGAGACAAGTGAACAAATCCTTGATTTTCAAAGTGAACACATACATCCAATATTTTCAAAGTGAAAAGCTTGATATTGACTCAGTATTGTCCATACATGGCCAACGTTATTCACATATCATTATACCATACCACATGTACGTTTACATACCTATATGGTGTTTGGCTAATGGCTAGTTACTGGCAACCGTGAATTCTGGAAAGTCCTATGAGAGTATGAGGAAATTTGATTATGAAAGTTTATACCTACCAATTTGCCTGGCTTTGATTTCATTTTGTTGTTTCAGTTTTTAGATATCTTTGGCGAATTGGTAATGGTTTTTATTTACATTTTATTAACAAATTAGTAAACTGTAGTCAAGAGTGCACCCAAGTGATCCGGGTGCATCTAAAAAATTGTGTTTTACAACCATCCAAGGTAATTATAGACTTGTTTGCTTTACTGTTAGTAGCACGGTAGAACACAAGAGGAGGAGGGGTGAATTGTGTTCTAAAACATTTTGCGGAACATAAACTATTTAGAACACTTGTTGTACGTACTTTTAGGATTGTTACCAACTTTAAGGAATGTTGAATTAAGGAACGTTTACTGAAACAAGGAGCAACGTTAGTTAAACCTAATAAACAAATAGAAGCAAAAATGAAAGCACTCACGATTTTACGTGGAAAACCCTTTGAAACTACAAAGGATGAAAAACCACGGCCCGAAGGACTTTCAATGACTACTTCTTCTCATTAATCAGTAGTACAACTCGATTAAACCGACTCTGGTTCAACCCAACTCACTCCAACCCAATTTACTCTTATTGAAGTTACGAACTCGAACCCAATTACTCTGATTTAAGCCAAACGAACTTAGACCCAATTAAAGTAAAATCGAAATTCGGATTTTTAATTCACCTAAAACTAATATCTTTGTAAATAATACTTTTTGAGCTCAAAGATATCAAAAATAAATATCCCAAAAAATATATATCAAACCGGTAGGACTTTCAACACAATATTGACCAAATAATATCTTTTTTAACAAGAATTTGTTTTACCAAATAATAGACAAATTTCCATTGGAAAAGTATCTAATATCTTCGGTCACAATATAGTAAATAATAAAATCTGAATATTTCAAAAACAAAATCATCCCTTGTGTAAGAGATATCTTTTCCATATAAAAGCTCAATATATTCTCAAGTAGAAATATTATCTAGTAAATATTATACTTTTACCAAAATAATAATCTTTTAGGAAATACTGAATGTACGTGTAAACTGTGGTCTCCCAATAGGTAACGTCTGACCAAAGGAATACTCCATAGTCACGCTTCTCAATATAAGAACGTTTTTCTCAAATCATTTATTTAGTTTGCCCAACTAATTAAGTAATCAAATTAACTTCATCTTTAAGAAGTTTAACAAATGAGCTCTAATATATATAACCATTAAAATGTAGAGCTTTATAAGTCTTCAAGCTTGACTGTCATTTCCATTGTTGTGTAGCAACTTCATGCTTCAACCTATCAATATGAACTAATCTACAAGCTTGCATAAACAGATTAGTAATTTCATGATAAGTGAATAGCTCAACTAACGCGTATAATATTTCATTAAACTTAGTTTAGTTTTTCATTATCAAAATAATCATGGTTCAACAAACCCCTTTTTGATTATGGTAAACCCATAGTAACATGTTATTAAGAAATAGATGTTAGTGATGCAATCTATATGTCATAGATAAATAAACAATCAAAGCAATCATAACATGTAAGAGTCATTATAAAAATATATGACTATAAGTATAAATGATTCAAAGGAGAACATAAGTCACTTTATTTCTCTTCCCCCTTAATGTTGCAATCAGTGCACTCCTGCCTGTTTTTCTTTTTCGTTTCTTTCTCTTTTTTTTTGTCTTTTTCCTTTTCTCTTGTTTTTCCTTTCTTACTCTTTTTCTTCTCTTCATGCAAAGTAGTAGTATGCAACAATAGAATTATAAATGTCCAAATACTAGGAATGAAAAAACGTTAGACATTAATAAGCATAAACGAAATAATATAAGTTCCCCCTAAACAAGACAATATAATATAAATATATATGCTTCATTAATATAATAGCAATTACATCCACCATCGAATAGATATAACAACAAAGTTTAAAATAGATCAAACTTAAATAAACCCACTCAAATACTAAGCAAGACAATAGTTTTAATTACCTTGCATCACTATTTCTTTTCCCCCTTTTGACATCATCGAAAAGGTCACTATGTCAAAGAAGGTAGAACATATTCCTAACAAAAATATAAATATGAGTCTTAGCAAAAATTTGTTCCTAACAAAAGTATTACTCCTAGTAGCTCAAGTACTACCGATCTATAGATGCTATGCCTTAATGTTCTAAGCACGCAAAACATAAGTAACAATAATCCGATGGATGTAATGATATGCATGAATAAATAGATAACGATATGGTTTGGCAATCTATCCAATAAGGTTAATAAGTTGATCATGACGACGGTTTTGGCGGCGATTTGTGCTTTAGGTTGCCCTTTTTCCATAAAAACTCAACTACTTTACCTTGAATAGAAACGTTACCATACACGTATAAGTTCTCATCCATGCTTCTTCTTCGCTTGTTCCTTGTTAGCATTGTATTGTTCCTGAGAGGCTTGTATATGTGTTCCCCTTGGAAGAGGCTTCCATTAGATAGATAGGGAACGAGCAATATCCAAAGTGGAACATTCTTCATCATTCGTAAGCATTACTTCAAAATCCAAACACTTCAATATCCGTGGAGACATTTCGGACAACTTAGAGCACAAGGAATTAGGGAATTGTGTCTATGTGTATAATCATATTGGGTAGGATAAGAATACTTAAGCTGGCCAAGTATGTAAAGAAATTTTCGGCCATATGGAGCAATTTTTTTAAAATATTCAAGCTGAATTTCTTAAGGCAAATTGTAATATTTTGTATCCAAAAAGACGTAGAAAATATCACCTTATAACTCCATAATCAAAAACAGAAAATAGTATCTATAAACTTCCTAAATTTTTTTTTCACTTATTCTCCCTCTATTACTTTTTTGGCTCTCCTTTTTCCACACAATTTTTTTTTTTCATTTGACTCCACTAGAATTTTCTTTTCTTTTTTTTCCTCCAATTTTCGATTTTACTCAAATTTATTATTTTTTTTCTTTTTCCTCCAATTTTCGATTTTACTCAAAAAATAATTTTGAGCTCAAATAACTTTTGTTCCAAAACAAAAACAATTGCTCATATGGTGAATTATATACCAAAAGTATAAAGGGTAAAGAAATAGGCTTGAGACATTTCATATGGAGCTTGGTTGTGTTTAGGCTCAAATTGCGAAGACTGACTTCTTGGCTTATAATGTGGTTTCAAAATTTTAAGCCCGTCCTCTTGAAAGAATTATTGAGAGATGCCCAAATGAATATGCAAATCGGATTGTAAAACTAAATCCAATGAGTACTAGACACAAAAATATAAGAATATAAAGCATCGTTAGACATAGCGAGTCCTAGTACAGTGCACACAAATGCAAGAAACTAAATAATTATAAAGACTCAAACTTATACTAATGTAAAGAAAAATTCAATTATCTAAAAACATAGCTACTCTAAACTAGTCAATCATTGAGAGATTAGAAACAATGATACTAGCTAATTAATTCTAATCATGCCTAGTTGAAGCCTGATTTTTTCAAATCTTTCTCTATTTAAAGGTTTTGTAAATATATCTGCAAGTTGATTTTCAGTAACGCAGAACTCTAATTTCACTGAACCTTTCTCAACATAGTCACGCAGAAAATGATGTCTAATTACTATATGCTTTGTTCTAGAGTGACTAACAGGATTTTTAGAAATATTGATAGCACTAGTATTATCACACATAATAGGCACACAATCACATTCAACATGAAAATCACTTAATTTTTGTTTCAACCACAAAATTTGAGCACAAGATGCTGCGGCTGCGACATATTCTGCTTCAGCAGTAGATAATGCAACTGTATTCTGTTTCTTAGCTATTCTAATGGAGTAGAGAGATATGATGGATGGATAGTGAGATAGGAAGAAGAAGAGAGGAGAGAAGCCCTTTTATAAGCCAATACACGTTCAATCTCATGGGAGAAACAAGAGGAAAGGTCTCTTGTCGATTATGCATAAATCGCACAGGAGCATGATCATGCCAACATAGGCATGATCGTGCTTGCCCTTTTCTTCAAGATTTTCGGCTAATGACATTCCCATATGACAGCACATGATCATGCCTATTGGAAGCATGGTCATGCACTATAGACTAGTCCAAAACTTCACAATTTCTAGCATATCTTGTCATTCCAACTTCGATTCCTTCTTCTCTTGACACTCCAAAGTTTATATTGATTTCGATTGTACATTTGAGCTCCAAAATGATCCTAAAATCACATTAAATGGACAAACATACCCAAGTAGTGATCCTCATCATAAATGAATAAAATCCAATTATAAATGAGAATACTCACACATATATGGACGGATGAGTGCATATATACAATGAAAATCAACACTATTTAGGCACTCATCATCTTCGTATACTACAGGGAATGGATTTTGTTGGTTGAAGCAAATATGAAAGTGCGTGGGAGGTTCGGGCCATGTGTTTATTGAATAGCAAGTTAATGGCCTTTTTTATGGGGGATGGGTGTTGGCTTGATGGGTGATTTGTGTAGGCTGATTATGTTTCTTTTCCACCTCGTTTTGATAAATTAAGTGCTTAATCTATGAGAGAAAAAGTAATGTATTTTATATATTGCTCAATTTGATAAATTAAGTGCTTAATCTGTGAGAGAAAAAAATTAAATTGTACAATGTAGGTTTTGTTTTTATGTATTTTATGCAATGAAGTGATGATTGTTATGGGTTTGAAAAAACAAAAATATTTTCTTATCTGTGGGAGGTTTAGGGTGATTAACAAGGACTCAGGGGGTGTCTCATTATATGTAATTGGGGTGGCTCCACTGAATCTTCGCGGGTGGCTCCAATGAATATCTATGTTTCCTCCGAAGTGTGAAATGGGTGAGTATACAATATTAAAACTTGAGTAAAATAGAGAGTATCTGTTTTTAATTTTTTTGGAAAATGGTAAGCTTCTCATTCCATATTTCAAAGGGATACCGATGTGGTACCCTCGGATCAAAAGAATACAAGAGAATATCAGTGTGATTTCTCCAAGTAGTACAACCCACATTACTTGCCGAGATATAACCATCCTAGAAGCTACTAAAAAAACAGGGGAAAAGACAATTCACAAATTACGAAGTGCCTATGAGTCTATCAACTATGGTGGCTTCGCTAGATGAAACTCCCTTTATCATCTGCATTCTCATACTTACAGTATATTGGACTGCTCGTACTATCTGCTGCACATTTCTTTGATGCCCTCTGAATACTCTATGATTTCGTTCTTGCCATAGTTCATATATTGCAGCCACAAAAGTACACCTTCTTCTTCTTTTTTCCCACTGTCTGCCTCTATTGAATTTCTGAAACCAACGAAGCTCGTGGTCGAGGCTCCAACATCTTCTCCCTAATCCCATCCAAACAAGGAGACCTTGCCAAACTTGATTGCTGAATCTACAAGCAAAGAAGAGATGCTTGCTAGATTCACAATCATTTTCACAAAGGGCACATATGTTAACCATATGCATTCCTCTAAGACAGAGGTTATCAATAGTAGCAAGTGAATTGTTAATGGCCATACAAGCTGTTACTTTATGTTTGGGTATGGCAGCAGCATCCCAAACAGTACGATACCAATGGCAAGGCTGTAGATCACCAAAGAAATAATCATAAGCAGATTTCATATGCAATTTACCATTTGTCTGCCATGTTGAGAGAAGTTGTTGAGCTGCCAAGACGCCACCAACATCCCAACAAAGAAGTCCCTAAGACTCAGAATCCTTTTCCAGCCCCAAGAGTCAAGCTGTTTTCCTTTAACTTCCCAGATGCCTTTGTGTTTCAAATAGTACTTGCTAGTCCAATCACCCCAGAGTATCTGTTTTTAACTTTTAAAAAGTATGGATTTGGTTTATTTGGTGGTTATTTTTTTTGCATAATTTTTTCATTTGTTGTATTAACTTTTTTAGTTTTAACCGATGGTTTATGAATTCAACATAAATCTGCAATTTTTTTCGAGAGGTGTTTAGGGTGGCTGAGGTGGCTCCATACAATGATGTGGGTGGCTCTATAGTGAATGAAGGGGTTGAGTTGTACTATAAAAAATAAATTAGATAGAGTATGTATGTGATATTTGTAGTGAGAGACTTTTAGGATGACTCCATGAAATACATAGAGGTGGCTCCATATACTAAGTGTGGGTGGCTCCATACAGTGCATATGGGTGGCTCTATATAGTGCATATGGGTGACCTCACATTTAGTCTATTAGCTCAATTTGGTAGAGCGTTTGTGCAATTGCACAAATGGTGTAGGTTCAAATCATACATAGACTTATGCTTCTGATGGTGTTGTTTTGTGTTGTTGTTATGTACTGATTCTGTTCTGTTTTGTGTTGTTGCTGCTGTGTACCGCTATTTGCTGGTTGCTGCCGGTTGTTGTTTGTCGGTTGTTGTAAAATGTCTGTTGCTAGTTGTTGTTGCTGTTAGGTGGTTGTTGGCTGTTGTGTAAGTTTTGTTGGATGCTTGCTGTTTTTGTTGGTGGTGGCTGCTGGTTGTTGCTTTTGTACTTGTTCAGATAAGACTTAACACAGAATCATGACTGCACTAGAATTGGCGCAAAAGCTTTATACGTGCTTGCAAATTACAGCAAAGTATGCAACTCGACACAAATGACTTAACTCAATTACAAATCACACCAAAGTATGCAACTCGACATAAATGACTCTAAAACTCTCATGAGCCTATGTGGGATTCGAACCCACACCCTTCATACCTACCACTTGAGCTAATAGGCTTGCAAAGGCCAAATTTGATAAAATGTTCAGAACATCTGACAAACGAATGATGGGAGGCTCATATTGAATGATGGGAGGCTCGTATTGAATGATGGGAGGCACCCCCAATATTGAATGGGAGGCGCAAATTCTAATTCTATTAGAGCCACCGCGAGTTTATATTGGAGCCACCGCGAGTTTATATTGGAGCCACCCCAATCTTATACCAAAGCCCCCCCGAGTTAAAATCAGAGTCACCCCAAGTATACATAGTATATGTAGGATTTGAACTTACAAATGTGCTTTGTAAATGAACATGCTCTACCATTTGAGCTAATAGACTTTAAACTATGTCCTAAGTAAAAATGGATCCAACATAGTTACCACAACAAATGATTCTTGGGTTTTCTCACCCTCTTGACATTGCTTCCAATAGTACGCCAATATACCACGTAACAAGAGTCACCCTTAATCTCATTTGAGAGCCACCCCCAATCTCATAGAGAGACACCCCCAATCTCATAGATTGGGTGCCTCCTAAATAAATAAAGTTTGAACAAAAATTTACAAGAAACAAAATAGTAACCTCTGAGGTTACACTATCATAAGGAAGAAAGAAACAGATTCTAAAGCTAACTCTAAAGCATCAGACATTCATTCAATAGAATACATTGAGTGACTCCCTTAGAAGAAATGGGGTGACTATTACAAATTACATTCAATAGGTGGCTCAACAAACTGGAATTTAAAATAATTTTAAAGCATAAACCTTCAACCCATGGAATATATTGGGTGGCTCCCTTCAGTTGTATAGTAGTTACCCCAAAAATCGTCTTTTTATTATCAACAATCGTATAAGTCACTGTCAAACACGCCAAAGAAACAGGATCAATATGGCTACTGGCTAATGTCATCGTGCAATCAGCATGATCAAACATGTTTGTAAAAGCAAGTGCATTAGTTTAGATATAGTACCTCTAAAACTTGTCACTTTCCTATGAATACCAGCTCTGATGTATACCTAATCCAATGCAAATAGTTGTTATGTTTACAATCAAAATATCTCAAAGCAACAACCTTAAGGCCTAAGGGTATTCTCCTTAAAGAAATTAACAGGAGGGGAGAGGAAGGGGAATTGACAACCTTAATAATTACTTAGCAGCTACAATCTGCATTCACTTTGATATTCACTCAATGCGGTCATGTAGTGCAAGGCCCCAACATCCAAAAATCATGTTTGTGTGCTTAATATCAATATCTATCTAGGGTATAGAAAATTTACCAACCAACACAATTGAACAAATTTCATGGAATACCTGGCGATCAGTACGTGGGTCAGTGAGGATCAGGAGGCGAGGCTCGCTCAGGAGGCGAGGCTCCCTGAAGAAGGTCTGAAGCTGATTGGTGAAGGTACCAGGAGTACAACACCCGGCAATTGCGTTAGCTCCGGTGTACTAAGCAAACTTCCCTCTAACCACATGGTCTAGCAGATTGGATATCTTGGGGGTTCTCAGTTGCTATAGTAACTCTTGCAGCCATTTGAAGCTTTTCCCATATCTTTGCAAGGTTGATGATGTAAATACTTGTAAGTCATCATTAAGAAAAATTAAGCTATAGACATTATATCTAATCTTACTTAAGACAACTTCACAATTACTGGAACCTAAAAGTATTCAAAAACATAATCCTTACTGAGAACACTTAGCCAATGGCATTAACTCATCAATTTAATAAGATTCATTTCAAATTTTAATAATATTTACTAGTAGATCACTATAGTTGCAATAGTAGTCCTACAATTCTTAGCCAACAAGGCTTTCGCAACATGAACATCAGCGCATGTACATAGCACCATTGACAACAAACTTTAAACCCTTCCGAAACAAAACCAGTCCTATTCTAAAAAAGGTAATCCTATTACACATAAAAATTAACCCTATTATGAATTAAATTAACTTTATTATGCATATAAAACTACCCTATTGGAAATAAAAGTTAACCCTATCCCTATTATGATATAAGTTTCACATTTCCAACGTTTATAAGTTTTTGAGGAGAAAATGGGAAGCGCAGGGACATTGTTAAACCATTTGGGAGAGAGTAGCCATGTTGTTGGGTTCCTGGTTTTGATGATAACTAACTATGATGGAAGGTTTATTTAAGGATGCAAGAAGTTATAATGCTCAAAGCATGATTGCTCATGAAGATGCTTGGATCCTAACAAGATATGAAGACAATGTAATGTAGTTAAGTGCATTTGTCATTAGTCTTTATGTACTATGCTTGACTAGTTAGCAAGAGTCTAAGTTGATCATGACAAGGGAACAAGGTTGTAAGACTGAGTGCATGCGTCTATGAGTACAGGGGAGCATTCTTGTGAACCCTGTTCTCTATGGCCAGCATTGAAGTTTGAAGGAACTAAAGGGGAACAACGAGTTGGACCCTGTTCCTTCTAGGCTGTGTATCTGGACGAGTTTGCATAATATTGTATTTGTTATTTCTACGAATATTTTGTGTGTTATCTTTTTAGATATTCACACAAATATTCTTCTGAAGAAATATAATTTATTTTGGAAAAATGAATATTGCAAAATCGTGTTTTAAACAGAAAAAATATTTTATTTTGAAAAGATATTATCTTGGAAAAGTATTTTACTTAATGGCTAAATTTATATTGTTTAGGTAAGTGAATTATCTTTTGGAATATTTCTAATTATCTTTTAGAGATTATATTTTGATAAATCACTTGCTAGCTGGCCAAAGATTTTATGTTAAAGTATTTGGACGGTTTTTATCACATAGGTTGAGTTCAGGAAATTTCTTTGAACTTTACTTAAACTCTATTCTATCTTTTGGCCAATCTTATCTTTTGAATTCTGAAGAGATTTAACCTAACTGGACTGAGCTTCTAGGCCTGCCTATGTAAGGCACCTGATAGGCTCAGTTGTAGGGTTAAGCTTTGCGTGCATTATTGAGATCAGAATCATTTGAGCAAAGCGTTAAATCGTCCAAACTAGATACGTCCTGTGCTCACAATAACAACCTTGAACCCTGTTCCCTGTCCTGGTTAGTTTGAGTCTTGCTTAGATTGGTCATCACGTGATAGGTTTTCTGTGGTCTTATTTTGCTTAGTATTGAAGCGTGTAATAGGACAAACATTCTGGTAATCTGTAATAGCTCTAGCTTAGTAACAAGCGTAGAGTTTCTCTCAGGTTAGTGTGTTACTTGGAGAGATTGGCAACGCATCAGTAACGGTGTGTGGTGTTGTTAGGGTACAGTAACGTATCCTGTTTTGGCTTTAGTTATAAGAGAAGTAGTGTGACAAAATCCCAAGTAACTGGGTCGTGGTTTTTACTCCTATTGAGCCTAGGAGGTTTTCCACGTGAAAAAAGCCTTGTGTTATTTACATTCAGCAATTTACTTTGTGTTTAGTTCACTGCATAGGAACAATGTCCATAACGTTGTTCCCTGCCCTGTTCTCAAGTCATAAAACGCGAAAAACTTGAGTCACTCTATTCACCCCCCCCTCTGGAGTAACTTAGGCACTCTTCAATTGGTATCAGAGCAAGGTTTCTCATTAAAAGGTTAACACCTTGAGGTTTTCAGCAAAAATGAGTGCACCTAGTGAGATGAGGGAAGGTCAAACCATTAACTGTCCACCACTGTTTAATGGAGATTACTACTCTTGGTGGAAGAAAAGAATGGAAATTTTTATCAAGGCTGAAGACTATGAGTTATGGCAAATAAATCAGAAGGGAGATCTGGTTATAGAGCAAGTGGATGCAGAAGGTAAGACAAGCATCAAACCTCTAAAAAAATGGACCAACACGGACATGAAGCAGATAGAAAAAACTGCTAAAGCTGTCAAACTCCTACACTATGGAGTTGATACTAAGGATTACAATCGTATTCAAGGGTGTGATACTGCTCAAAGCATATGGAAAACCTTGGAGACTGCGTATGAAGGCACCTCTCAGGTAAAGCAATCCAAAATAGATATGTTGATTAGATAATATGAATTGTTTAACATGGAACCAACAGAGACTATCAAAGACATGTGTGCTCGGTTCAACAATATCTTAAATCAACTCAAACCCCTTGGCAAACCCTTTGATGAACAAGATGTTAGAAAGATGCTAAGGAGCCTACCAGTAGACACTACATGGACTCCTAAAGTTACAGATATGCAAGAGGCAAGGGATTTGACCATCATGAAGGTTGAAGAATTAATTGGCAACTTAATGACTCATGAGTTGCAAGTTAAATCTAATGAGACCAAGAGAGAAAAGGAGATTGCTTTCCAAGTGGATGAGATTCCTGAATATGACCTAAACCTAAAAGAAGATGAGATAAGCCTTGTTGCCAGGAAGTTTGCTCGTTTCTATGGAAATAGAGGATGCTTCACTCAAGCTGCGTCAAATTCAGGGACGGGTGGAAACTTTGACAAGTCCAAGGTCAGATGTCACAAGTGTTCAAGATTTGGCCACTTCAAGAACGAGTGTCCTAAGCCAGCTGAGAACATGAAGACAGAACAATGTCCATCCTCCTCTAGAAAGCCAGAAAGGTTCACCAAAAGAGAAGCAAGATATGTGAGCATGCTGGTTGGCTGGTCAGACAACGAGGAGGATAACCAAGAAGATGAAGTGGAGGATCTATGTGCTATGGCCAGAACAGACATCTCTTCTAAAGTTGAGGAAGCAGAGGTAGGTATTCTTAAAATTAAAAGTCAAATTGCTTCGTGGCCTAGAGATAAATTGCTTAAGATGGTACTTTCTATGATGAATCAATATGAAGAGCTAAACATTGAAAAATATAACATTTTGCATGCTTACAATGATTCAAAGGAAGATGTAAGTGAACTTTTAGAGATCAAAATCAATTAGGAGAAAATATTAAAAACCTTGAAAAAGGAAAATAAACATCTCAAAGAAACAGTATGCAAAATGGAGAGAACAAGGTCCACCCTTGAAAGTAAATGTTTATCTCTTGAGACTGATTTATCTAAGAAAACCACTAAGGCATTAGAACCTATATATGTGTGTGATGAAACTGGCCTAGATGAGTTAAAATCTGAATGTCAAATTCTTAGGATCAACTTGGAAAAGGAACTTGAAAAAACTAAGGACTATAAAGGCAAGCTGGATAAGGTTCAAGAAGAACTAGTTCGTGTTAACAAATGGACTAGCTCATCTCAAGCCTTAAAATGGCTAATGATCATCACAATAGGTTTAAAAATGGTCTAGGAAGAAAAGCTAAGATGGATGACTGGACCCCCAACACCAAGTATGTTGGATTGAAATATAACAGACTCTGCTGGCATTGTGGACAAGGTGGTCATTACAGATACAAATGCCAGGAGAGAACTAGGTCCGTTTCCAAGAATAAACAACATGTAAAACAAGTTTGGTTGAGAAAAGACATAGTTAAAAATGATTCTGAAAAAAGAGAGCCCAAGCAAATGTGGGTTCCTAAAACTAACAAGTGACTCTCATTTCAAGCTAAGGTGAAAGAAAGAAAGCCATGGTATATGGACAGTGGCTGCTCAAGGCACATGACAGGAGAAAAATCTGTATTTCTTTCACTCACAGCCTATGAAGGTGGAAGTGTGACTTTTGGCGATGACCAAATAGGTGAAGTGGTTGGTATAGGTAAGGTTGGTAAGTCACTATCACATTCCGTAGATGAAGTCTACTTGGTTGATGGTTTGAAACATAATTTGTTGAGTGTCTCATAACTATGTGATAAAGGGAACAAAGTCCTATTCATTGCAAATAGTTGCATAGTTGCGAGTCACAAGACAAATAATGTGGTGCTAGAGGGAAAGCGGCACAAGAATATTTACAAAGTGGATGTAAATAAGCTTTCCAGTAACTCTTTAACATGTCTCAGTGCTATTGAAACTGATGCCTCATTGTGGCATAGACGGTTTGGACATGTAAGTCTCAATACCTTGTCATTGGATTACCTAAGATCAAATTCAAAAGTGATGAGTTATGTGGTGCTTGTGCTAGAGGTAAACAAGTAAAGTCTTCTTTTAAAACAAAGAACATGGTAAGTACTTCACGACCCCTTGAGCTTCTACATATGGATCTTTGTGGTCCTATGAGAGTTCAAACTCGTGGAAGAAGAAATTATGTTTTTGTTATTGTAGATGACTATTTAAGATTCACATGGACCCTGTTGCTTGTTTCTAAAGATGAAACTTTTAATGTGCTTGAAATCTTTGCTAACAAAATGTAGAAACAGGTTGGAGCTGATAAACTATTTTTAAGGTCTGATCATAGCACAGAGCTTGAAAATGACAAATTCATAAACTACTGTGCTGAACATGGCATTGATCACAACTTCTCTACCCCAAGGACTCCTCAACAGAACGAGGTAGTTGAAAGGAAGAACAGGACGTTGGAAGACTTAGCTAGAACCCTGTTGCTAGCTAGTGATCTTCCTAAGAATATGTGGGGAGAAGCTGTCATTAAATCTTGCTATATCATAAATCGTGCCATGCTAAGGCCTATTCTGAGAAAGACACCTTATGAATTACTCAGAGGAAGAAAACCTAACATTTCCCACATTAGAGGTTTTGGTTGTAAGTGCTATGTACATAACAACGAAAAGACTAACCTAGGAAAGTTTGATGCTAGGAGTGATGAGGCTGTCTTTGTAGACTATGCTCCACAGAGCAAAGCGTACAGGGTCCTCAACAAGAGAACTCCAAAAGTTGAGAAAAGTATCCATGTTGTGTTTGATGAATCTAATGCAAGTTTTGAGTCATTGCTGCAGGATAAAGAAGACTTCCCAATTGGCCTTGCACCAGAAAGGGAAGAAGAAGAAGAAGAAGAAGAAGCCTCAGAAGAGACTGGTAATGCTGTGAAGGAAGAAACAGGGCCTACACCTCCAAGAGTCCACACAATGGACTCAGGGGGAACAAATACTCCTGATGTAGGAACAACACCTATAGAGGAAGGAGCTGATCACAATGAAAGTCCAACGGAGGACCCTGTTCCCTCTCGACAAAGAGATGATCCAGAAAGTTCTGGCTTCCAGCCAAGTTCTTGGAAACATCAGAGCTCTCATCCCATGAATAAAATCATTAGTTATATAAACAAGGGAATTCAAACGAGAGCTTCTGTACAGAACTTCATGGCTTTTTCTGCTTTTCTATCCTATGTTGAACCACATAATATTAATGAAGCCTTGCAGGATGCTGATTGGATAACTGCAATGCAGGAGGAACTCAACCAGTTTGAAAGGAACAAGGTCTGACACCTTGTTCCTAGACCTGATAATAGGACCATTATTAGGACTAAATGGGTGTTCAGGAACAAACTGGATGAGATAGGTATTGTGGTTAGAAACAAGGCTAGATTGGTTGTTCAAGGATACAACCAGCAAGAGGGGATTGACTATGATGAGACATTTGCCCCTGTTGCTAGAATTGAGGCAATACGCATGCTGATAGCGTTTGCAGCTCATATGAACTTCAAGTTGCAACAGATGGATGTCAAAAGTGCCTCTCTGAATGGGTACTTGAAAGAGGAAGTCTATGTGAAGCAACCCCCTGGTTTTGAAAGCAATGAGTCCCCTAACCATGTCTACAAACTTGACAAAGCATTGTATGGTTCGAAACAAGCTCCTAGAGCTTGGTATGAACGTCTGTCAAAGTTCTTAATGGAGAATGGTTATCAAAGGGGACAAGTTGATACAACCCTGTTCTTACGGGCTAAGGGGAAAAGTTTGTTAGTTGTACAAATCTATGTTGATGATATAATTTTTGGTGCAACTAATCAATCTTTGTGCAGAGAATTCTCTGAGTTGATGATGAGTGAATTTGAAATGAGTATGATGGGTGAGCTTAATTTTTTCTTAGGCTTGCAAATCAAAGAAACTTCTGAAAGAACAATGATTCATCAACAGAAGTATGGTAGAGAGTTGATCAAGAAATATGGCATGAGAGATGCCAAGGTCTATGACACACCTGTCGCCACCAATGTCAAGCTTGACTTGGATGAAGAAGGTAAGAGTGTTGATCAAATAGTGTATAGAGGTATGATTGGTTCCTTATTGTACCTAACTGCCAGTAGACCTGATATCATGTATAGTTTTGGCTTGTGTGCAAGGTTTCAAGCAAATCCCAAAGAGTCACATCTTACACAAGTCAAACGTATCCTAAGGTACCTCAAGGGAACTGCAGACTTATGTCTTTGGTACCGTAGACATGCTGGCATTGAATTAATTGGCTATGCTGACGCTGATTATGCAGGATACCTTGTAGACAGGAAAGGCACATCAGGCATGGCAACTTTCCTAGGGTCTTGCTTGATCTCTTAGGCCTCCAAAAATAAACATTATGTGGTTATGTCTACTGCTGAAGCTGAGTATGTGGCAGCAGCTTCATGTTGTGCACAATTATTGTGGGTAAGACAACAATTAAAGAATTTTGGAATTGATGCAGGTTGTATGCCAATCTTGCGTGACAACACAAGTGCTATAAATATTTCCAAAAATCCAGTGCAACATTCAAGAACAAAGCACATTGACATTAGACATCACTTTTTGAGAGACAATGCAAAGAAAAGATTCATTAAATTGAAATTTTGCAAGACGGACGATCAATTGGCAGATCTCTTTACTAAACCATTGAGCAGAGAATGGTATGAGAAACTTAGACTAGAAATAGGCATGATCAAGATTACTTAGTTGTATGTGCACCCTAATCCCTCGATGATTGGCTAGAGTGTGTCTACATGTTTTATGTGATTTGTGTGGCCTTTTTAAGAGTTTGTATGTCTATACCAGCTCGCGTGCAGTAAAATGCATAACTGTATGACCTGAATTAAAGGACTCACTTTGGTGTATAGATATATCCCTTATTGTCCTCAAAAATATTGTTGTATGAACCTTAAGACCAATACATGGACCCTGTTCCCTCAGTCACTCAGCCTCAAGCTAAACTATTCCTAACGGGCAAATTCAGACACATTTAATTGCGTCTGATTTCCTAATTATTAGAGGCGGTTGGGATTATTTCCCTATAAATAGGGGCTAGCCGTTCTTCATCATCACAACTCAACATCAGCTCCTTGAATTCTCTCTCTCTCTAACTCTTCCCGTTAATTCTCTCTCTCTCACAAAAACCTGCCCGTTAATGTTTCTTCTCTCAGCTCTCTTCATCTTTTCCTCAAAAGTTTTTGAAATTTCTTCCAGTTAATTCAAGAAACAACTCCCTCAATTATCATTTCTTCTCTTTTTCTCAAAACCCTAACTCAGGCTATAAATAACAATGGTGACTGGAACTCGATCCACTGCATCCAAGAAATCTCCAGTTGAGAAATCACCTTCTACCACTCCCATCCGCTCATCTACCCCTGTTACAACACCTAACATGCCTGTCAAGATGTCAGCTCGTTAGAAAACTGGACCTGTTGGTCCTTCTTCACAACCACCACCATCATCACCTACACCTCCTACTACTGAACAACCGGGGAAGGATGATGCTGAAATAACAGGGGCTTCTAAAGATGAGATCGATGCCAGGATAGCTCAAATACTCTCCAGAAGGAGCATGCCAGGTAAAATTTGGTGTTTAGACTTGGTGAAGGATAATGGGGTTGGGAAATTTGTCACAAATGTTCTATCTCAAGGGTGGGGCACTTATCTGACCACTAGGACTACCTTTCACTATGCTGAATTTAAACAGTTTTACTTGAACTATACTGTGAAAAAGGGGGTAGTCAGGAGTGAGGTGTCTGGGGTTTCCCTTAAGTTCAATGCTTCTGATTTAGGGAAAATTTTGGGGGTTCTCTGTGATGGTTTTGCTGAATGGGTTAGGGGTGGTGCCTGGCCTGCGTATGATGACCTGGACCTTATAGCCATTGTGCGAAAATACTCCAGAAACATGGAGGCAGATGAGACCAAGAGGGTCAAGGCTGTGGACCTTGTTCCTATGCACAAGCTGCACTTTGCTCTTATGTTCAGGACCCTGGTCCCTAGGGAGGAAGCTAAGGAATACTGCTCAGCCTATGACATGAGCATTATAGATCTGGTTGAACGGAGAGAGAAGGTGAATCTTCCCGCTGTCATGATTCACCATATAGCCTACGTCCTCAGTGCTAAGAAAATCACCCACTCTCTGCCACTGTGAATGAAGTGGGCAAGTAGTATTTGAAGCAAATTGGCTTCAGGTTTGATGAGGATCCGGAGGAGGAGAAGGATGATGAGGACGTTGGTTCTGAGGGGGAACAGGGCTCAGAGGCTGTTTCCATGGAAGGGACCAGCATAAGTAGAGCTGTTGTTTACTACGCTGCAACTAGTTGAGGCCAAGCTCAATTCTGTGACCTCCAAACAAGCTGACTTGGCTCAAGGGGTTGCTGATCTTACTAATGCAGTGACCAAGGCTAATCAGGCTCATCAGAGAAGGCATGATGAGCTTGTCAGGATGCTGAAGGATGGGTTTGAGGTTGAGACTGTTTCAAATGCTGATGACAACTCCAACCCATCGGACCCTGTTCCTTCCCTTGTTACCTGAGCCTGTTTTTTCTTTTCTTCTCTTTTCTTTCTTTTCTCTCTAGATGTTGTTTCCTCTGTAACAATGTCTTCTTTTGTGACTGTGCTATATATATAAAATTTGGTCCTTTTGGTTTATATGATTTGACTGTGTTCTGGATGGCCTATATCAATAGATTTTTTTAAGTTTGAGTTACTAATTCTTGCATTTCTTTGCATACACTTAAACCCTGGAGGTGATGGTTGTGACATACTTGCTAAAATCTGGCTTAACTTATCACTATTTGCATGTTTAACAAATGTCAATGACACTTTTTGATGATGCCAAAAGGGGAAAGAGTGGTGTGCTTATGATTAGGTTTGATATGATCATATTTAGGTTTAGTCTAGTTTAATTCTCGTACCTTGTCAACCTATTCACTATGGATGGGTAGTACACAACTTTTTTTTATTTCTTCTCTAATAGTTTCTGGTTTGAAGTGATGTTTCCTCTGCCTACTTTGATTCTCTAATGTCTTGAAAGTTGCAACTCTGATTGTAAAGTTTCTCTCTGCGAAAGTCTCAATATGATGGATGATAATGTTAAGCTGACGTTCTTGAAGTTGAAGCTGTGAACCCTGTTCCTACTTACCCTGGTTCTTCTGGTTGGTTCACAGCAATGGTAAGTTAAGGTAAGCGCTTGAGTTAGTTCTGGACTTAATTTAATTGGTATCTGGTTCAAATAAGCACACTAGTTTGTCATCATCAAAAAGGGAGAATTTGTTGGGTTCCTGATTTTGATGATAACAAACATAGTGTCCTTATCATTGTGTGAACTAACTATGATGGAAGGTTTACTTAAGGATGCAAGATGCAGTTATAATGCTCAAAGCATGATTGCTCATGAAGATGCTTGGATTCTAACAAGACATGAAGACAATGTAATGTAGTTAAGTGCATTTCTCATTAGTTTTTATGTACTATTCTTGACTAGGTAGCAAGAGTCAAAGTTGATCATGACAAGGGAACAAGGTTGTAGGACTGAGTGCATGCGTCTATGAGTACAGGGGAGCATTCTTGTGAACCCTGTTCTCTATGACCAGCACTGAAGCTTGAAGGAACCAAAGGGGAACAACGAGTTGGACCCTGTTCCTTCTAAGTTGTGTATCTGGACGAGTTTGCATAATATCGTATTTATTATTTCTACGAATATGTTGTGTATTATCTTTTTAGATATTCACACAAATATTCTTCTGAAAAAATATAATTTATTTTGGAAAAATGAATATTGCAAAATCGTGTTTTAAACTGTAAAAGTATTTTATTTTGAAAATATATTATCTTGGAAAAGTATTTTAGTTAATGGCCAAATTTATATTGTTAGGTAAGTGAATTATCTTTTGGAATATTTCTAATTATCTTTTAGAGATTATATTCTGATAAATCACTTGCTAGCTGGCGAAAGATTTTCTGTTAAAGTATTTGGACGGTTTTTATCACATAGGTTGAGTTAAGAAAAGGTTTTCGATCTTTACTTAAACTCTTTCCTATCTTTTCGTAAATCTTATTTTTTATATTCCGAAGAGATTTAACCTAATTAGACTGAGCTTCTAGACCTGCCTATATAAGGCGCCTGATAGGCTCAGTTGTAAGGTTAAGCTTTGCGTGCATTATTGAGATCAGAATCATCTGTGTAAAGCGTTAAATCGTCCAAACCAGATACTTCCTGTGCTCACAAGAACAACCTTGAACCCTGTTCCCTATCTTGGTAAGTTTGAGTCTTGCTTAGATTGGTCATTGCATAATAGGTTTTCTGTGGTCTTATTTTGCTTAGTATTCAACCGTGTAATAGGACAAACATTCTGGTAATCTGTAATAGCTCTAACTTAGTAACAAGCGTAAAGTTTCTCTCAAGTCAGTGTGTGACTTGGAGAGATTGGCAACGCATCAGTAACGGTGTGTGGTGTTGTTAGGGTACAGTAACGTATCCTGTTTTGGCTCTGGTTATAAGAGAAGTAGTGTGACAAAATCCCAAGTAACTGGGTCGTGGTCTTTAATCCTGTTGAGCCTAGGAGGTTTTCCACGTGAAATAAGCCTTGTGTTATTTACATTCAGCAATTTACTTTGTGTGTTTAGTTCACTGCATAGGAACAACGTCCATCACGTTGTTCCCTACCTTGTTCTCAAGTCATAAAACGCGAGAAATTGGAGTCATTCTATTCAGCCCCCCTCTAGAGTAACTTAGGCACTCTTCACATGTCTAGACATAACTTTATCTTGCAGCTGGCATCTTTGAACAAGCTGGCCATTGTAGGTAACCTAGTTGGCAAGGGACGAAATCTTGTCAATCCACGTTGTCTTTGTCCTAGCATCTTGAAACAAACTGAAATGTTATATGTCTCTGAACCATGTTTTGTCCCAACAGCAAATACACTAAATTCATTGGATATGCTACAAAGTATGAAAAAGGGAAGTGCAGGCTTCCTATTAATAATGGTTAACCCAATTATTAATTAAAGTAAACCATGCTCTTAATAAAAGTTACCCCTATTAATAAAAGTTACCCTATATATACTTATGATTATCTAATCTGCAAACCCAATTTGAGCGCTTGTGCTTCAGTCACTAACACCTCCCACGCAGCTCCCGTTAGCTTCGTGGCCGTCCTCACTATACTAATGAACCATTATGTTTGCTGCCAATGCCAGCGAATTCAGCGCATCATCAATAACAGCTCGCCGTATGTCTGTTTCTACAATCATGAATACTTCCTCCAATCTTTTATCTCCTCCTACCAAAGTACCAACCTTCATTGTTCCTATCAGTCCAGCCAGCCCATATAATCATGAATACTTCCTCCAATCTTTTATCTCCTCCTACCAAAGTACCAACCTTCACTTGCCACTTGTATCTCTTGAAGTACTTGAAATCCCACACAAATTAGTGATATGAAGGATTATATATAGAGTATATGGTAATACTCCATATCGTAGGATATTATTCTAAAATAATTTAGATATTAAATAATATCACATTCTTCTAAAATATATATTAAGAATATTTCAACCAAAATTATTTCCTAACTGAAGATTGCCTAAGTTACTCTAGAGGGGGTGAATAGAGTGACTCCAATTTCTCGCGTTTATACGGACTTTTGTGACTTGAGAACAATGTAGAGAACAACGTTGTGGACGTTGCAAAAGACTGAATGTAAATAACACAAGGCTTTTTTCACGTGGAAAACGTCCTAAGCTCAATAGAGGTAAAAACCACGACCCCGTTACTTGGGATTTTGTCACACTACTTCTCTTATAACCAGAACCAAAACAAGATACAGTACATTAGCCTAATCAACACCACACATCGTTACTAATGTGTTGACAATCCCTCTGAGTCACACACTGACCTGGGGGAAACTCTATGCTTGTTACTAAGCTAGAGCTATTACAGATTCCCAGATTTGTTTGTCCTATTACACGCTTCTATACTAAGAAAAATAAGACATAGAAAAATCTATTATGCAATGACTAATCTAAGCAAGACTCAAACTGCCCAGGACAGGGAACAGGGTTCAATGTGGTTCTTGTGAGCACAGGACGTATCTGGTTGGACGATTTAATACTTTGCACAAATGATTCTGAACTCAATAATACACGCAAAGTTTAACCCTCAACTGAGCCTATCAGGCGCCTTATATAGGTAGACCTAGAAGCTCAGTCCATCTAGGTTAAATCTCTTCAGAAAATCTTTCCTATGTGATATGATACCGTTTAAGTAAAGATCAGAGACCTTTCCTATGTGATAAATCGTCCAAATGCTTTAACAGAAAATCTTGAGTGTTTATCAGAGTAAAATTTCTAAAAGATAATTAGAAATATTCCAAAAGATAATTCACTTACCTAAACAATATAAAGTTGGCCATTAAGTAAAATACTTTTTCAAGATAATATCTTTTCGAAATAAAATACTTTTCTGTTTAAAACACGATTTTGCAATATTTATTTTTCCAAAATAATTTATATTTCTTCAGAAGAATATTTGTGTGAAGATCTAGAAAGATAATACACAAATATTCATAGAAATAATAAATACGATATTATGCAAACGCGTCCAGATACATAGCTAGAAGAAACAAGGTCCAATTCATTGTTCCCCTTTGGTTCCTTCAATCTTCAGTGCTGGTCATAGAGATCGAACAGGGTTCACAAGACTGTTCCCCTGTATTCATAGACACATGCACTCAGTCCTACAATCTTGTTCCCTTGTCATGATCAACTTAGACTCTTGCTAACTAGTCAGGCATAGTACATAAAGACTAATAGCAAATGCACTTAACTACATTACATAATCTTCATGTCTTGTGAGGATCCAAGCATCTTCATAAGCAATCATACTTTGAGCATTACAACTTCTTGCATCCTTAAGTAAACCTGCCATCATAGTTAGTTCATAAAAAGATAAGGACACTATGTTTGTTATCATCAAAACCAGGAACCCAGCACTAACGTATTCTCTAATTGAATCTTCATTAGCCATACGAGGGTAAATCTTCTTTAGCCATATGAGGATTGTATCTCAACTAAGAATATCACAATCTCTCTTAAGGCGATTTTCAGGTGCGGATTAAGGAAGCGTTGGATGGAATGAACCCATTCAAAGCGCATGGGCCCGATGGGTTTCATGCAATATTTTATTAAAGAAATTGGTCTATTGTACAAGATGAAGTTTGTGAAATTGCACTAGCAATACTTAATGGCGCAACATCCCCAGAGGTTATTAATGAAACACTCGTTGTGCTTATCCCAAAGCTCGATAATACGAGGCGTGCTAACAAGCTTGGAACAATCTCATTAAGCAATGTGATTTTCAAGATCATCACTAAATCAATAGTGAACAGATTGAAAATTATCCTCCCAAAGGTGATTAAACCGACACAAGAGAGCTATATTCCAGGGAGGCAAATAACTGATAATATTGTTGGTCATTCAAGAGTTGTTACACTCAATGAGGAAAACTACTCCAAAACGGGCATGATGGTGTAGACGCCGAAAATTTGACTACAGGAAAAAACTAAATTAAAATATTGCACATATATTAAGTCAATAAATTTTTTTAGCATAAAAAACATTTTAAAAAAATACCAAATATGTGACAGTGCTATGCATGAAAATCTTATATAGCATTATAAATTAAATAAGGAGCACCCATGATAAAAACAGTTAATTTAATATGATTTGTTAGTTGTCCCTGTCTAAATAAATAATATAAAATATATATTAAACTGATAGTTATGCTTTCGCTCCCACTTTTGCCTTTTATATTTGTATACTGGTTCTCTCCTTCATATCTCACTTTCTTCTTCGATATGAAACTCTTACAACAAAATTGTTAAATAAATAATATCCCATTACTATGTTAGAAAATAGGTTCCATGGATAACAGTGTAACACAATAGTGTAGCTTAAACCCCCCCCCCCCCCTCGGTTTCCTATGAAGCTACAATGGATGGTTTGTCCTATGGGAAAGGTAATCTATTATTCTCCCGAGTTTATGTCCTTAGTATCATATATTCAACAAATATGAATAGATTTCTGTAAGAACCCTTGCGGGGAATCAACCCCACCGAGCGCCTCTCGCGGGCTCTTGGTCGAAAATCGAGTGGATTTTGCATTATTTAGAATTAATGGGGATTTGATGAAGATTTTTTTTTTGGAAAGTAAATTAGAATTTTATTACTTCCAAACAAGAGATATACAATAAAGAGCAATGTTATCTCCAAAAATCCAACACTCATTTCACTGGATAAGTCTAAGCTATTAGCAACGAAACAGTTTACAAGGCATCATACCTCCTGCTCAAGTTACCTTCTAGGAAGGGCCCTTGAACAAGAGACCACAATCATCTTCCACTGTCTCAGCTATCTTACAAATGACCTGTGAATTAGCTCCTAATACATTTGCGTATAAGCACAGATGCTTAAAAAAATTACACCCCATCTTAACAAAAGAAATTAAGGTCAGTATCAAAGTACTCTCTGGCTTTCTTATCTTTTGCTGCAGCTACTGTTGCATGCACCTCAGAAATCAAATGCTTCATTATGCTTTCACTAGTGCCTGTTTTGTTCTGAAACAGCCTCTGGTTCCTTTCCTGCCAGATAAGATAGATTACATCATTAGCACAAGCTCTCATAGCTCTAGCTCTCACTTTTTCGCCTTTTGACTTCTCACAAATCTGAAAGTAGACCTCAGGCCACTGCCACTGGATAGGTAGCATCTTAAGCCATTGAAAGGTTCTGTAGCATATCTGTGAATAAAGGGGCATTCAAAGAATAAGTGTTGAGCTGTCTCCTCATCTTGTTTACACAAACAACAGATGCTAGGTCCTTGCACTCCTAGTTTATGCAGATTCTTCCATAATGGGAGCCTGCCTTTGACACAAAGCCACATAATAAATCTCCATTTAGGAAGGGCAAGTTGACTCCACACAAGGTTTACCCATGGTTGTTTTTGCATGACAGGAAGCAGGTACTTGTAAGCTGTACTGACCTTGTACCTAGGGCAGCTATCAATAAATTGTTTCAAGTCATCTCGTGTATCAAACAGCTTTTGGATCAACCAAGAAGCTTGCTGAGGCTTTGCCATTGTCCAGACGTTTGTGTTGGATGTCCCACAAGAGCTTCCCAAGAGAAGCTTTGTTCCAAATTTTGAAATTGAAGATGCCAAAACCTCCAGTGGCAGCAGGTGTGCACAGGTCATCCCAGGCCACCAAAGCTCTATGCCTAGGATCAGCACTCCCTGTCCATAAGAACCTCCTGCAGGGCTGTTCAATGTTGTGTATGACAGCTGCAGGTAGCTGAAAAAATTGGGACCAAAAGTTCTGGAAGGAGAATAATACTGCTTTGATAAGTTGCAGACGACCAGCATAGGAGAGAAATTTAGAGGTCCAGGACTGTATTTTGTCTGTCACTTTTTGTATAAAAGGATCATAGTGAGCAATCTGTAATCTCTTGGAAGTTAGAGGAACTCCTAGATATCTGAAAGGGAGCATCCCTTCCTGCATACCCATCTTCTCAACAATTGCATTCTTCTCATCAATGAGTACTCCCCCAAAATAAATTTCAAACTTACTTTCATTAGCTTTGAGCCCCGAGCATGCAGAAAATAGCTCAAATTTCTCAAAAAGTAACTCCACAGAATGTGAATAACCTCTTGAAAACATTAATAGGTCATCAGCAAAAATACAGTGGACCAATGAAATTTTTTTTCTCTGAGGTGGTATTTAAAGTTAGGTCCATTCTGAAGGGTCCTCAAGCACCTAGACAGATAATCCATGGCAATCACAAACAGATAAGGAGACAGGGGATCTCCTTGTCTTAGACCCCTTTTAGCAGTGAAAGGACCCAATGGGGTACCATTAAAAAGAATGGAGTAGCTGACAGTGGAATAGCACATTTTGATCCAGTTGACAAACTTGACAGGAAAGTGAAGACCTAGCATGACTTGCTCCAAGAAAACCCATTCCAGTGAGTCGTAGGCTTTTCTCAGATCAATTTTGAGAGTACATCTAGGTGAGAGACCCTTTCTTCCATAATGTTTAATCAACTCGTGTGCAAGAATAATATTATCACCAATAAATCTCCCTTTTATGAAAGCAGATTGCTCCATATGTATCACATCATGCAGAACAGTACTAACCCTATCAGCTAATGTTTTTGACAATATTTTGTACAAGACATTACAGCAAGCTATGGGTCTGTAATTACTCACAAAAGTGGGGTTTGATTTTTAGGCACAAGGATAATAGAAGTACAGTTTAGAGCCTTAAGCATGTTACCTGAGGAAAATGTATCTGTAATTTCTTTGGTGATCTCAGCTCCAATAGTATCCCAGGAACTTTTGTAGAATGATGTTGTAAATCCATTAGGCCCTGGTGCCTTGTCATCTTCCATCTCCCAAAGGGCCCTTTTAATCTCATGTGGAGAAAAATTGTCACAAATAGCTATTTTCTGCTCAACTGATAAATGTGGGCCATGTTGCATGATATCTGGGTTAATAGCAGGGAGCTCTTCAGCACATGAACCCATCATATTTATGAATTTTTTTTTGAAATTCAGTTTGTACTTCCTCAGGCTTTGTGAGTTTCACACTATGAGAGTTGTATATGGAAACAATTTTATTGCCTACTCTTCTGCTTTTAACACACGCATGGAAATACCTGGTATTTCCATCACCTGCATTAATCCAAGAAAGTATTGATTTTTGCTTCATTATCCGTTCTTCTGTATCTCTGAGCTTATACAGACAATTAAGCTCCTTCTGCTCACTGTGAATCGGATCTCTGTTGAACTTATCAGCAGCCAAAAGCACCTGAGTGTGAAGGACAACCTCTTGAGCTTGCTGCAGCTTACCTTCAATATGAGGGCAATACATAGAGGAACTCTTAATAGCTAGCTTCAGGTTTTTGTGCTTTTGCACAACACAAAACATTGGAGAACCTTGTCCCTCAAACTTCCAACCATTGTCAACAACTTGTTTATAACCTGGTGCAGTGGTCCATATGTTGAAAAACCTGAATGGTTTCTTCCCTTGCAAAGGCTCAGGCTGTATAAGAATACTTGCAGGGGAGTGGTCTGAAACAAAAGGGGCCAAGAAATCAGCTTCAATGCTTGGAAAAGTTGAGATCCATTCATAATTACCCATGACTCTGTCTATCTTGTTATAAACTCTTCCCTGAACTTCATGTCTGTTACACCAGGTAAATTCCATGCCCTTTGAACTGATATCTGCTAAATTCGGCTTATAACACAAGTCATGTAACTCCCTAGTGCCAAAGAAATTATCACCAAATTGAGCTCTCTCTGTGGGGTTAAGGGTAGCATTAAAGTCCCCACCAATTAGCCAAGGCTCAGTAATGTTTTTACCCAAATTCTCAATATCTGTCCGACACCCCTGCCTAAGAATTGCATCATTCTTTGCATAAATCACAGTGAGAAGGAAAGAAATTCCACAGTGGGATGTAAGCTTCAAGTGGGCGAACTGATCAGAAGCAGCCAATACTTGAACATGTAAAACAGAATAATCCCAAGCAATCCAGATCCTCCCATTTGGGGCATCATTGTGGTTACAAAGGTGCAACCAATTATTCATTAATTTACCAGCTACTCTAGTGAATTTATTCACTTTTACTCTAGTTTCAAGAAGTGCAACAAAATTAGCTTCATTTTGCAAAATGTACTTCCTAACCTCTCTCAGTTTTGTGGGTTTATTCATCCCACGAACATTCCAAATTAAGAGCTTCATTGAGAAATGGGGGGGTCTGAAGGCTTGTTGCCTTGCTTATCACCTACCACAGAATCTCCATTGTGGCTCTCAACTACTTGCCCCTGTATACTTTGCATTCCAGCAGCATGGAATCCAGAAACTGGCTCCTCATCAGAAGATTGCAGTATAGTGAAAGAGTTTTGCAGAGGGATAGAGCTACCTCTCTGAGCTTGTAGACTTTTCCATCTCAGTTCTTCCACAGAGAAAGGGTTATCTTCCATCTCAGGTTCTTCAGTTGGTGGTGTATCTGTAGTCTGACCAGTACTAGTTGACACATCATTAGTAGTACCAGCTGCAACTGTGTGATACCCCAATATTTTCTATAATTATAATATCGATTTATAAATTCTTTTATAAATAGTTTGGGAGATTTAAATCGTATATTTATATAACGATTCGATTGATTCAATTAAAACCATAATAATATTAATTATTATTATGGAGGTTTCAGAATTTATAATTGTTAAATTATTTGAGAATTTTATTTAAATGAATTTAACGATCGAGAGAATTCATATTTCTTTAATTATTGACTCGGGAGAATTTTATTCAGAAAATTAATGGGAATATTTCTTTTATTCCTAGTTTGACTTTCATTGACCAAAACCCTTGAGGGTGAGTATAAATAGAAAATGATGAGTAGTTATTCAGTTTGCACACTATGAACAAATCCTCATTATCTCTTCCTTCTCTCTCACCCGGTTCTCTCTCTTACCTCTTCCCCTTACTGTCGCCGGAAACCTCCATCACCGCCGCCAAGTCGCCGTTAAGCTTTCTCTCTCCTATTCTCTCTCTTTCTTTCTTTTACTTTCGTTCTCTCTTTCTCCCTCACTGTCTCTTTCTCTCTCTTGCTGTCAACAGTCACCAGGACGCCGCCTTGCTCCGGTCACCGTCCCCTCCCATTCTCTGGAAAGTCACCGGGATGACGGGCCCAGCCCCGTCACCCATCTCTCTCCCTTTTGCTTTCTCTTTCTTTTTCTCTCTCCTTCGTTGTGGCTTGCGTGAGACACCACGGTGGACCACCACCACCACCGGCGGTGCTGGGTGGTCGGGGGTCACCAATGGGTCCATAACCACCGTGGGTGGTGGTCGTGGTGGTCGCTTGTGGGCCACGGCTCTTGTTTTCCTTTTTCGCAATTTTCGGATTTTCGTGCAGGTTTTTGAGCAATTTCTGCAGTTTTTATTTATTTGTTTTTATTTTTCTGTACTCGTTCGGAACCCAAATCCAGATTTTAAAAAGCCTAGATTGGTTGAAATAAATCAAGGACATTAATAAAATATTAGTTTATAGTTTCAGTACTGTTTGGTTTTTCGTATTTAAGAAACTCAGTTTTGGTAATTGTTTTTAATTAGAGCTTAACGACTAAGCATGATCATCTTCGTACGTGGAGCTTACGTACTGCATAGTGAGCATTTGTTAGGTAAGCGATTGTGCCTACCTCTTTCCAAAGGCCCATCAAAACTATTTTGATGTGTTATGTGCTAATTGATAAATTATTGTGAATTTAATATGAAAATCATGATTAAATTATATTGTCGTTAATTATGAGAATTAGAAATATATTCTTCGTTGTAAACATGATTTATATTGCGTATGACAAGTTTATGAAGTTTCGTCAATTAATTAGTTCATATGCTAATTATTGATTATGTATGGCGATGTTGAATTTCTATTATTATTATTATGATATAGTATACGTGCTATTTGGAATGGGTTATTATTGAGTGCTAATGAGCACCTACTAGTATATCTTGATGTTTATTTGTGAAAGTGTAATTTTGGATATCATGATTTACTGCTGAAGTGCTGCCGAAATTTCGTTAGACATATATGGAGCATGATTATTCTTAATATGCATTTATGTCATTATCATCGTTATTATTATTCATTATCATGAGCATGAAATGAAGTAGTATGTCGTGGTTTCGTTGTACCACTAGGTAAATCAATGAAAGTATGTGAATTGAATTAAATGAGAATAAGACTCCTAATGGATCCCTAGGAGTAGTCGAGCAATCGAGACTCATCTAATTGATGTAGTCTACGGATGCGTGATTCCCAAGTTACTTTTTATGGACACCTCGTAGTGTTCGGGACGGATCATTCCTCATCATTTAATTCTCTGCATATCGATAATTATGTTAGAGGCAGTGTGAGCATACACTAGAGTAAGTCCATGGCATGTCTATATCTATCTATGAACAGTATGGGTAATCGCTGTTCTATTCGCTCACTTATTTCTCTAATCAAGATGGTTCATCTATTTGTGTTCGAATGATCACTAAAGCAAGAATTGCATGTAATTGAATATCGAGTTTTGCGTGTGCTTGATTGTATGTCTACTTGTGCATGCAAATGAATTTCAATGATTCTTCTAAAACCCACGTAAGGTTTGCTAAAGTGTTTTTACTGGGTATGGACGATGTTTATTCAGTTTATCTGATTTTTGTTTTCTTTTGTTTCTTCTCTTTTCTTTTGTACCTTGGTTCCGTCACGGAAACCAAAGTGCAGGTGTAGCCGAGTGAGGATGGATAGCTTGAAGTGTTAATGTGGGCTGTTTCTTTAGAACTATCGATTTATTTGTTTCCTTTGGATTGTGGGATTTTGGTTGGTGCCTGTGAAGGCAAAGTTGTAATAATATTTTAATGGACTTAAGTTCACTTGATAGACAACTCTGATATTAATGTTTAGTTTGTTTAGATGCTTCCTTTGATACTTAGTTTTTCCTTTCTGCTTAGCATTTATTCCTTAGCGATAAATGTTGTAGTAACTGCTCCCGGTTTGGGACGGTTCAGCGGTGTCGAGTCGTGGATAGCGACGTCGATGGTTGCTAGGAAATCGTTGCGAATTCGGGGGTGTTACAAATGGTATCAGAGCCAGGTTTAAAAGGTTGCATAGGTTTAATAAATGAATTAATAAAAATTAGTGTCATTTTGGGGAAAAAATAAAATGTAATTAAAGCAGTTGAGCGTAGTAGTCCTAGAAACTAGGAATTACTTGAAATCACTTTAATTCTGATTTAAATGTTCTTATTGTTTGATTGCCCTTTTGTAGATGGCAATTACTCGTTTGACCGCGATGAAGCCGACTAGAGGTAGAAAACCGCGAGCGATGATCGTTGCACCTGAGAACGAGGTGGAATACGTAGACATCTCCGATAGCGAGCCAACGCACGACGAGCGTGACGAGGCTGCGGCTGTCCCTGTGGCGCACGATAATGGCGTGCAGGAGGTGGATCAACCCGCGCATGATGATCGTGACGATGACGTTCCAATCAAGCCTAATCATGACTTGGAAGCTAACGAGGATCCTGATTCTGAAGAGGAACCTACCGAGTCCGAACCTCAGGCTGACGATGCTCCTGCTGACGAGCCAAGCCTTGAGCCTAACTCTGTGGATCTAGAGATGCATTTTGAGTATGGAGCTGGTGTCCCTGATTCACCTAGCATGCCAGACTTAGAGGATACTGGTGATGCAAGCGGCAACAACTCTGTACCTCCTTCGCTTTCTGTTGATGTCTCTCCTCCTGTAGAGCCTTTCTTTGCCACTGATGCCGAATTAAATGACATTCGTGCCTACATCGATCGCGCATTCACTACGATCGAGCGATACGAATATGAGAACCGTACGAGGATAAACCAAGGTTTCTGGGTAGAACTCTTACTAGCTGGCTTACCCAACCTGCATCCTTGGAGAGGTCTCAAGGAGAAGTATGATGATGTAGTACTGAAGAGTGGCTACATCAACGACGAGAAGTATGACAAGGGCAATCGTTGGGCACTAACTTTTCAGGGTGTTGGCAATGAGCTATGCTTGTCCGAGTTCGAATGGAAGGTTAATCACGTCATGTGCCTGCTCCGAAGGACATATGTGAGAGCTGCAGGTCCAAGAAGCGCAAGCTTGTGGACAACATTAGAAGGCGTTTCATGCCTCAGAAGTTCAAAGGTGACGAGCATCCTTACACGCCTTGTAGGGAAGTTAAGCCAAGGAGGGACGATGATGATGATACGCCTCCCGGATCGAAGCAAAAACCAGTTGCTGTTTAGCTATTTTACTGACTAGAGTTAGTCGTTTTATTTAGAAACATTACTTCATTTTTGTGATGACCCTGCGTGGTCAAGATTGGTGTGTGTGTGTAGTTACTTAAGCAACAAATATTTTTGACTCATATTTCTTTTGCAATCTATTTAATTGCAAAACTATTTCGTTTGATTATATGAAAGTCGTTGTGATTTGTTTATATCACTGTCGTTGTCACATATTTGCATGGTTGACCAAAAGCATGAATGCTATCTCTTATCGTCGTGACATGATGGGAAATCCATGTCGAATTTATGGCAAAATCTTTGTTGAGCATTATCAACTCTCTTGTGAGCCAAGTGCTAAAGCATATCAATATGATTAAGTGTGATTGTCTATTGCCCTACTAAAATAGTATGGAGCCTCATTATGTGCATTATGAGCATCTTTGTCTATTCTTGTGAGACCAATGTGTCTAAGGTGTTTTATATGCCTATCGAACTATTGTGCATGAGAACTGAGAACAATAAAGCAAGTATGTTGCTTAGACCTACTATGTAAGGTCGATCTTCGAAACTTATATGCTATATGCTAAATGTCAAGAGAAAGGTTTCAATTACAACCTATTTCTCTCAATTAGACCTTAATGGGTCGAGATGTGCAAGTTGTGTGAATGGTATTCATACCATTACTTTTATATTCTCAGATCGCGAAATGACAACCAACGCCAATAGAATTGCACGACTCGATGATGGTCTGACCGATGTGGTGGAGATCATGGCACAACAAATGGCACGCCAAGAAGAGATGGAAACCGCACAAGCCTCTGCAGCGCATAGTTTCCGAGATTTTGACGCTCTTAAACCTCCTACGTTCGAAGGTGGTGCCGATCCAATAAAGCTGGAAACTTGCTACGAGTCGCCCTAACAACATGAAGGTTAGCTCTGCGACGTATTACGTAAAAGGTAAGGCCAACAAGTGGTGGAACGATGTGCGAACGGACTTGCTTACAACACCGAATTATAATTGGGATCACTTTAAGGAATTCATTCGTGCTAGATTTTATCCTAGTTCTCTACGACGCCTTAAAAAACGTGAGTTTGAAGGGCTAAGCTAAGACAAGCTGTCTGTTGCCGAGTATGCTGGCAAGTTCAACGAGCTGGCAATTTTTGCTCCTAATCTGCTGACAACTGAAGCTGAGCGAGTCGAACGGTTCGAGGATGAACTGAAATGGGACATTCAACATTTTGTCGCTGGACAATGCGTTACTTTTCAGGAATCTTACGACGAGGCCCTGAACCAGGAGAGGATTGTTGGACGTCGTGACATGCATCTGGGTAAGAACAAGCGCAACGAAGGCAATCCATCGCAGTCGAATAATGGCGACAAGAGGTCAAGGCCTAATGGCAACAACAACTACCAAGGTGGTCAGAACCACAATGCAAATAGAAATCGTGACTTAAATAGTCATCGAGCTACGATAATGGCTAGAAGGAATATGCCTTGTACTCGCTGTAACAAGAGGCATGCTGGTAAGAACTGTCGAGGTGACGTGTTGCACTGCTATGAATGCAACAAGCCGGGTCACAAAGCTTCCGAATGTTGGAGCCGAGGTAGAAATGGTAATGGGCAGAACCGCGATAACAACTACAATCGTGGTGGGAATAATAATGGATATCGTGGTAATGGTGGTAACTACCGTGAAAATGGGGGTTACAACAACAACAACAACAACAACAACAACAACAACAACAACAACAACAACAACAACCGCAACAATGCTACTCTTGCGGTGAACAACCAGGTAAAAGCTCCTGCTACTGCTAATCCCGCGCCGAACAACAACAACAACAATAGAGGGGTTAATGGCAGAACTTTTGTGATGAATCGCAATGAAGCAGAAGCAAATCCGAACGTGATCGCTGGTACTTTTCTTGTTAACTCTTTTCCCGCTTTTGTTTTGTTTGATAGTGGTGCATCGCATTCTTTTCTTTCTAAGAGCTTTGCATCTAAGATAGTCCTAGAACCTAGTTCAGTGTATAGGGCGAACATTACGATGCCAAATAGGGTGAAAGTTAATTGTAATTCGTTGTACGAGAAGTGTTCGATTATCGCTGGTTCCGAGCTACCTGCGGACTTGATTCAGTTCGAATTGGGTGATTTTGACGTTATTTTGATAATGAATTGGTTGTACAAGTATAGGGCTAAGATAGAGTACTTTGAACAACGCGTTTCTTTGCGAGGACCTAAAGGTAAGATGATTACTTATCGAGGAGTTGTGGTCAAGCCTAAGGTGAAGGTGGTGGCGACTATGAAGGTCAAAGAGTGCATGAATAAGGGTGAAGCGGTTTACCTTTGTCATGTGGTGGATACGAGTCGCGAGACGGAAGCTCCGCAGCCTATTCCTGTAGTTTCCGAATACGCTGATGTATTTCCCGAAGAGATTCCCGGAATGCCTCTACAACGCATTATCGACTTTACGATCGACCTTGCTCCAGGTTCTGCACCAATTTCGAAAGCACCGTATCGTATGGCACCTGCTGAGATGAAGGAACTGAAAACACAGCTAGATGATTTGTTAGAAAAGGGATACATACGTCCAAGTGTATCGCCTTGGGGTGCTCCTGTTTTGTTTGTACGAAAGAAGGATGGTAGTATGAGGTTGTGCATTGACTACCGCGAGTTGAACAAGATCACGATCAAGAATCGATACCCACTTCCCAGAATTGACGATCTGTTAGACCAACTGCGTGGTGCGTCTATTTCTCAAAGATAGACTTACGATCAGGATACCATCAGTTGAGGATTTCTGAGCCTGATATTGCGAAGACTGCGTTTTGGACGAGGTATGGGCACTACGAGTTCACCGTGATGCCTTTTGGGTTGACAAATGCGCCTGCGAAGTTTTTGGACTTGATGAACCGTACGTTCCACCCTTACCTAGACCAGTTTGTTGTAGTCTTTATTGATGATATTCTGGTTTACTCGAAGAACGTCGAGGAGCATGAGCAACATTTACGTATTGTCCTGGAGATTCTGCGAAGACATCAACTTTACGCCAAGTTGTCTAAGTTTGAGTTTTGGTTAGACACGGTATCTTTCCTAGGACACGTGGTGTCTAAGGATGGTGTAGCCGTAGATCCAGAGAAGATTCGAGCTGTTACAGATTGGCCAAGACCAACGACCGTGACCGAAGTTTGGAGTTTTCATGGATGTGCTGGATACTATAGACGATTTGTAGAAGGTTTTTCAAAGATTGCGCAGGCAATCACGAACTTGATGAAGAAATCGACAAAGTTTGTATGGTCTGACAAGTGTGAGACTGCTTTCCATGAGTTGAAGAAACATCTTACAAGTGCACCTATTTTGACATTACCGTCAGGAACAGAAGGTTATAAGGTTTACATTGACGCGTCTAAGCATGGCTTAGGGTCTGTTTTGATGCAACATGGAAAGGTAGTGGCTTACGCCTCACGACAATTGAAGAAACACGAGGATAACTATCCTACGCACGATCTAGAACTTGTTGTTGTTGTATTCGCATTGAAGATTTGGCGACACTACCTGTATGGTTCCGCAATCAAGATGTTCACTGATCACAAGAGTCTCAAGTACATCTTTACGCAGAAAGAGTTGAACATGCGCCAGAGGAGATGGCTAGAACTTTTGACGGAGTACGACATCGATATCCAGTACCATGAGGGTAAAGCGAACGTAGTCGCTGACGCTTTGAGTAGGAAGACTCGACATACCTTAAACATTGCTTTAGTGCTTCCTAAAGAGATCATATGTGACTTGCAAAGTCTCGAGGTGGAAATTGTGTTCCAAGGTGACATTCAGTGTACCTTAGCACATATGACTGTTCGACCAACATTGCTAGAAGAGATCAAAGATAGACAGAGTGGTGATGAGGATCTTCAGCGGATTCTAAACCACAAAGACGAGGGTAGATCCGAGGACTTCACTTTGAGCAAGATGGAATTTTGAGATTTCGAGATCGTGTTTGCGTACCCAATGACCTAGTTATCAAACGTCAGATTCTGGGTGAAGCTCATAATACGCCGTATTCTGTACATCCTGGTGGAGACAAGCTTTACAAAGATCTTCACCAAGTGTTCTGGTGGAAGGGAATGAAGCAAGAAGTCGCTGAGTTTGTGGAATGGTACAATCAATGGAAGTTCCTACTTGGAAATGGAATTCGATTGCTATGGATTTTGTCATGGGTTTACCTTTGCCACAAAAGAAGAACAATGCTATTTCGGTGGTTGTAGATCGTTTGACAAAAGTCACAAGATTCATCCCAATGCACGACACGTGGGAAATGGAGAAAATGGCTGACGCGTACGTCAAGGAAGTCATGAGACTTCATGGTGTACCTGAAAATATTGTTTCTGATAGAGACTCGAGATTTCTCTCTCACTTCTGGCAGAAATTACAAGAAGCTTTCGGAAGCAAATTGAAGTTTAGTACCGCTTTTCATCCTGTAACAGATGGCCAGACGGAAAGTTAGTTCTGGACTTAATTTAATTGTTATCTGGTTCAAATAAGCACACTAGTTTGTCATCATCAAAAAGGGAGAATTTGTTGGGTTCCTGGTTTTGATGATAACAAACATAGTGTCCTTATCATTTTGTGAACTAACTATGATGGAAGGTTTACTTAAGGATGCAAGAAGCAGTTATAATGCTCAAAGCATGATTGCTCATGAAGATGCTTGGATTCTAACAAGACATGAAGACAATGTAATGTAGTTAAGTGCATTTCTCATTAGTCTTTATGTACTATTATTGACTAGGTAGCAAGAGTCAAAGTTGATCATGACAAGGGAACAAGGTTGTAGGACTGAGTGCATGCGTCTATGAGTACAGGGGAGCATTCTTGTGAACCCTGTTCTCTATGACCAGCACTGAAGCTTGAAGGAACCAAAGGGGAACAACGAGTTGGACCCTGTTCCTTCTAAGTTGTGTATCTGGACGAGTTTGCATAATATCGTATTTATTATTTCTACGAATATGTTGTGTATTATCTTTTTAGATATTCACACAAATATTCTTCTGAAAAAATATAATTTATTTTGGAAAAATGAATATTGCAAAATCGTGTTTTAAACTGCAAAAGTATTTTATTTTGAAAATATATTATCTTGGAAAAGTATTTTAGTTAATGGCCAAATTTATATTGTTTAGGTAAGTGAATTATCTTTTGGAATATTTCTAATTATCTTTTAGAGATTATATTCTGATAAATCACTTGCTAGCTGGCCAAAGATTTTTTGTTAAAATATTTGGACGGTTTTTATCACATAGGTTGAGTTAAGAAAAGGTTTTCGATCTTTACTTAAACTCTATCCTATCTTTTCGTAAATCTTATTTTTTATATTCCGAAGAGATTTAACCTAATTGGACTGAGCTTCTAGACTTGCCTATGTAAGGTGCCTGATAGGCTCAGTTGTAAGGTTAAGCTTTGCGTGCATTATTAAGATCAGAATCATCTGTGTAAAGCGTTAAATCGTCCAAACCAGATACGTCCTGTGCTCACAAGAACAACCTTGAACCCTGTTCCCTATCTTGGTAAGTTTGAGTCTTGCTTAGATTGGTCATTGCATAATAGGTTTTCTGTGGTCTTATTTTGATTAGTATATAACCGTGTAATAGGACAAACATTCTGGTAATCTGTAATAGTTTTAACTTAGTAACAAGCGTAAAGTTTCTCTCAAGTCAGTGTGTGACTTGGAGAGATTGGCAACGCATCAGTAATGATGTGGGGTGTTGTTAGGGTGCAGTAACGTATCCTGTTTTGGCTCTGGTTATAAGAGAAGTAGTGTGACAAAATCCCAAGTAACTGGGTCGTAGTCTTTAATCCTGTTGAGCCTAGGAGGTTTTCCACGTGAAATAAGCCTTGTGTTATTTACATTCAGCAATTTACTTTGTGTGTTTAGTTCACAGCATAGGAACAACGTCCATCACGTTGTTCCCTACCTTGTTCTCAAGTCATAAAACGCAAGAAATTGGAGTCACTCTATTCATCCCTCCTCTAGAGTAACTTAGGCACTCTTCACATGTCTAGACATAACTTTATCTTGCAGCTGGCATCTTTGAACAAGTTGGCCACTGTAGGTAACCTAGTTGGCAAGGGACGAAATCTTCATGTCTTGTGAGGATCCAAGCATCTTCATAAGCAATCATAGTTTGAGCATTACAACTTCTTGCATCCTTAAGTAAACCTGCCATCATAGTTAGTTCATAAAAAGATAAGGACACTATGTTTGTTATCATCAAAACCAGGAACCTAGCACTAACGTATTCTCTAATTGAATCTTCTTTAGCCATATGAGGGTAAATCTTCTTTAGCCATATGAGGGTAAATCTTTTTTAGCCATACGAGGATTGTATCTCAACTAAGAATATCACAATCTCTCTTAAGGCGATTTTCAGGTGCGGATTAAGGAAGCGTTGGATGGAATAAACCCATTCAAAGCGCCTGGGCCCAATGGGTTTCATGCGATATTTTATTAAAGAAATTGGTCTATTGTACAAGATGAAGTTTGTGAAATTGCACTAGCAATACTTAATGGCGCAACATCCCCAGAGGTTATGAATGAAACACTCGTTGTGCTTATCCCAAAGCTCGATAATACGAGGCGTGCTAACAAGCTTAGAACAATCTCATTAAGCAATGTGATTTTCAAGATCATCACTAAATCAATAGTGAACAGATTGAAAATTATCCTCCCAAAGGTGATTAAACCGACACAAGAGAGCTATATTCCAGGGAGACAAATAACTGATAATATTGTTGGTCATTCAAGAGTTGTTACACTCAATGAGGAAAAACTACTCCAAAACGGGCATGATGGTGTAGACGCCGAAAATTTGACTACAGGCAAAAACTAAATTAAAATATTGCACATATATTAAGTCAATAAATTTTTTTAGCATAAAAAACATTTAAAAAAATACCAAATATGTGACAGTGCTATGCATGAAAATCTTATATAGCATTATAAATTAAATAAGGAGCACCCATGATAAAAACAGTTAATTTGATATGATTTGTTAGTTGTCCCTGTCTAAATAAATAATATAAAAAATATATTAAACTGATAGTTATGCTTCGCTCCCATTTTTGCCCTTTATATTTGTATACTGGTTCTCTCCTTCATATCTCACTTTCTTCTTCGATATGAAACTCTTACAACAAAATTGTTAAATAAATAATATCCCATTACTATGTTAGAAAATAGGTTCCATGGATAACAGTGTAACACAATAGTGTAGCTTAAACCACCTTCCCCCCCCCCCCCCCCCCCGCGGTTTCCTATGAAGCTACAATGGATGGTTTGTCCCTATGGGAAAGTTAATCTATTATTCTCCCGAGTTTATGTCCTTAGTATCATATATTCAACAAATATGAATAGACTTATGTAAGAACCTTCGCGGGGAATCAACCCCACCGAGCGCCTCTCGCGGGCTCTTGGTCGAAAATCTAGTGGATTTTGCATTATTTAGAATTAATGGGGATTTGATGAAGATTTTTTTTTGGAAAGTAAATTAGAATTTTATTACTTCCAAACAAGAGATATACAATAAAGAGCAAATGTTATCTCTAAAAATCCAACACTCATTTCACTGGATAAGTCTAAGCTATTAGCAACGAAACAGTTTACAAGGCATCATACCTCCTGCTCAAGTTACCTTCTAGGAAGGGCCCTTGAACAAGAGACCACAATAATCTTCCACTGTCTCAGCTATCTTACAGTTGACCTATGAATTAGCTCCTAATACATTTGCGTATAAGCACAGATGCTCAAAAAAATTACACCCCATCTTAACAAAAGAAATTAAGGTGAGTATCAAAGTACTCTCTGACTTTCTTATCTTTTGCTGCAGCTGCTGTTGCATGCACATCAGAAATCAAATGCTTCATTATGATTTCACCAGTGCCTGTTTTGTTCTGAAACATCCTCTGGTTCCTTTTTTGCCAGATAAGATAGATTACATCATTAGCACAAGCTCTCACAGCTCTAGCTCTCACTTGTTTGCCTTTTGACTTCTCACAAATCTGCAAGTAGACCTCAGGCCACTGCCACTGGATAGGTAGCATCTTAAGCCATTGAAAGGTTCTGTAGCATATCTGTGAATAAAGGGGCATTCAAAGAATAAGTGTTGAGCTGTCTCCTCATCTTGTTTACACAAACAACAGATGCTAGGTCCTTGCACTCCCAGTTTATGTAGATTCTTCCATAATGGGAGCCTGCATTTGACACAAAGCCACATAATAAATCTCCATTTAGGAAGGGCAAGTTGACTCCACACAAGGTTTGCCCATGGTTGTTTTTGCATGACAGGAAGCAGGTACTTGTAAGCTGCACTGACCTTATACCTAGGGCAGCTATCAATAAATTGTTTCAAGTCATCTCGTGTATCAAACAGCTTTTGGATCAACCAAGAAGCTTGCCGAGGCTTTGCCATTGTCCATAAGTTCCTATGTTTTATATAGTATGCATTCACCCATCTTATCCACAGTTTTTCTTGTTTGTGTTGGATGTCCCACAAGAGCTTTCCAAGAGAAGCTTTGTTCCAAATTTTGAAATTGAAGATGCCTAAACCTCCAGTGGCAGCAGGTGTGCACAGGTCTTCCCAGGCCACCAAAGCTCTATGGCTAGGATCAACACTCCCTGTCCATAAAAACCTCCTGCAGAGCTGTTCAATGTTGTGTATGACAGCTGCAGGTAGCTAAAAAAATTGGGACCAAAAGTTCTGGAAGGAGAATAATACTGCTTTGATAAGTTGCAGACGACCAGCATAGGAGAGAAATTTAGAGGTCCAGGACTGTATTCTGTCTGTCACTTTTTTTATCAAAGGATCATAGTGAGCAATCTGTAATCTTTTTGAAGTTAGAGGAACTCCTAGATATCTGAAAGGGAGCATCCCTTCCTGCATGCCCATCTTCTCAACAATTGCATTCTTCTCATCAATGAGTACTCCCCCAAAATAAATTTCAGAATTACTTTCATTAGCTTTGAGCCCCGAGCATGCAGAAAATAGCTCAAATTTCTCAAAAAGTAACTCCATAGAATGTGAATAACCTCATGAAAACATTAATAGGTCATCAGCAAAAATACAGTGGACCAATGAAATTTTTTTGCTCTGAGGTGGTATTTAAAGTTAGGTCCATTCTGAAGGGTCCTCAAGCACCTAGACAGATAATCCATGGCAATCACAAACAGATAAGGAGACAGGGGATCTCCTTGTCTTAGACCCCTTTTAGCAGTGAAAGGACCCAATGGGATACCATTAAAAAGAATGGAGTAACTGACAGTGGAATAGCACATTTTGATCCAGTTGACAAACTTGACAGGAAAGTGAAGACCTAGCATGACTTGTTCCAAGAAAACCCATTCCAGTGAGTCGTAGGCTTCTCTCAGATCAATTTTGAGAGTACATCTAGGTGAGAGACCCTTTCTTCCATAATGTTTAATCAACTCGTGTGCAAGAATAATATTATCACCAATAAATCTCCCTTTTATGAAAGCAGATTGCTCCATATGTATCACATCATGCAGAACAGTACTGACCCTATTAGCTAATGTTTTTGACAATATTTTGTACAAGACATTACAGCAAGCTATGGGTCTGTAATTAGTCACAAAAGTGGGGTTTGATTTTTAGGCACAAGGATAATAGAAGTACAGTTTAGAGCCTTAAGCATGTTACCTGAGGAAAATGTATCTGTAATTTCTTTGGTGATCTCAGCTCCAATAGTATCCCAGGAACTTTTGTAGAATGATGCTGTAAATCCATTAGGCCCTGGTGCCTTGTCATCTTCCATCTCCCAAAGGGCCCATTTAATCTCATGTGGAGAAAAATTGTCACAAATAGCTATTTGCTGCTCAACTGATAAATGTGGGCCATGTTGCATGATATCTGGGTTAATAGCAGGGAGCTCTTCAGCACATGAACCCATCATATTTATGAATTTTTTTTTGAAATTCAGTTTGTACTTCCTCAGGCTTTGTGAGTTTCACACTATGAGAATTGTACATGGAAACAATTTTATTACCTACTCTTCTGCTTTTAACACAGGCATGGAAATACCTGGTATTTCCATCACCTGCATTAATCCAAGAAAGTCTGGATTTTTGCTTCATTATCCTTTCTTCTGTATCTCTGAGCTTATACAGACAATTAAGCTCCTTCTGCTCTCTGTCAATCAGATCTCTGTTGAACTTATCAGCAGCCAAAAGCACCTGAGTGTGAAGGACAACCTCTTGAGCTTGCTGCAGCTTACCTTCAATATGAGGGCAGTACATAGAGGACTCTTAATAGCCAGCTTCAGGTTTTTGTGCTTCTGCACAACACAAAACATTGGAGAACCTTGTCCCTCAAACTTCCAACCATTGTCAACAACCTGTTTATAACCTGGTGCAGTGGTCCATAGGTTGAAAAACCTGAATGGTTTCTTCCCTTGCAAAGGCTCAGGCTGTATAAGAATACTTGCAGGGGAGTGGTCTGAAACATAAGGGGCCAAGAAATCAGCTTCAATGCTTGGAAAAGTTGAGATCCATTCATAATTACCCATGACTCTGTCTATCTTGTTATAAACTCTTCCCTGAACTTCATGTCTGTTACACCAGGTAAATTCCATGCCCTTTGAACTGATATCTGCTAAATTCAGCTTATAACACAAGTCATGTAACTCCCTAGTGCCAGAGAAATTATCACCAAATTGAGCTCTCTCTGTGGGGTTAAGGGTAGCATTAAAATCCCCACCAATTAGCCAGGGCTCAGTAATGTTTTTACCCAAATTCTCAATATTTGTCCAGCACCCCTGCCTAAGAATTGCATCATTCTTAGCATAAATCACAGTGAGAATGATAGAAATTCCAAAGTGGGATGTAAACTTCAAGTGGGCAAACTGATCAGAAGCAGCCAATACTTGAACATGTAAAACAGAATAATCCCAAGCAATCCAGATCCTCCCATTTGGGGCTTCATTGTGGTTACAAAGGTGCAACCAATTATTCATTAATTTACCAGCTAGTCTAGTGAATTTATTCACTTTTATTCTAGTTTCAAGAAGTGCAACAAAATTAGCTTTAATTTGCAAAATGTACTTCCTAACCTCTCTCAGTTTTGTGGGTTTATTCATCCCACGAACATTCCAAATTAAGAGCTTCATTGAGAAATGGGGGGGTCTGAAGGCTTGTTGCCTTGCTTATCACCTACCACAGAATCTCCATTGTGGCTCTCAACCACTTGCCCCTGTATACTTTGCATTCCAGCAGCAGGGAATCCAGAAACTGGCTCCTCATCAGAAGATTGCAATATAGTGAAAGAGTTTTGCAGAGGGATAGAGCTACCTCTCTGAGCTTGTAGACTTTTCCATCTCAGTTCTTCCACAGAGAAAGGGTTATCTTCCATCTCAGGTTCTTCAGTTGGTGGTGTATCTGTAGTCTGACCAGTACTAGTTGACACATCATTAGTAGTACCAGCTGCAACTGTGTGATACCCCAATATTTTCTATAATTATAATATCGATTTATAGATACTTTTATAAATAGTTTGGGAGATTTAAATCGTATATTTATATAACGATTCGATTGATTCAATTAAAACCATAATAATATTAACTATTATTATGGAGGTTTCGGAATTTATAATTGTTAAATTATTTGAGAATTTTATTTAAATAAATTTAACGATCGAGAGAATTCATATTTCTTTAATTATTGACTCGGGAGAATTTTATTCAGAAAATTAATGGGAATATTTCTTTTATTCCTAGTTTGACTTTCATTGACCAAAACCCTTGTGGGTGAGTGTAAATAGAAAATGATGAGTAGTTATTCAGTTTGCACACTTTGAACAAATCCTCATCATCTCTTCCTTCTCTCTCACCCGGTTCTCTCTCTCACCTCTTCCCCTTACTGTCGCCGGAAACCTCCATCACCGCCGCCAAGTCGCCGGTAAGCTTTCTCTCTCCTATTCTCTCTCTTTCTTTCTTTTTCTTTCGTTCTCTCTTTCTCCCTCACTGTCTCTTTCTCTCTCTTGCTGTCAACAGCCACCAGGACGCCGCCTTGCTCAGGTCACCGTCCCCTCCCATTCTCTGGTAAGTCGTCGGGCTGACGGGCCCAGCCCCGTCACCCATCTCTCTCCCTTTCGCTTTCTCTTTCTTTTTCTCTCTCCTTCGTTGTGGCTTGCGTGAGACACCACGGTGGACCACCACCACCACCGGCGGTGCTGGGTGGTCGGGGGTCACCAGTGGGTCCATAACCACCGTGGGTGGTGGTCGTGGTGGTCGCTTGTGGGCCACGGCTCTTGTTTTCCGTTTTCGCAATTTTCGAATTTTCGTGCAGGTTTTTGAGCAATTTCTGCAGTTTTTATTTATTTGTTTTTATTTTTCTGTACTCGTTCGGAACCCAAATCCAGATTTTAAAAACCCTAGATTGGTTGAAATAAATCAAGGACATTAATAAAAATATTAGTTCATAGTTTCAGTACTGTTTGGTTTTTCGTATTTAAGAAACTCAGTTTTGGTAATTGTTTTTAATTAGAGCTTAACGACTAAGCATGATCATCTTCGTACGTGGAGCTTACGTACTGCGTAGTGAGCATTTGTTAGGTAAGCGATTGTGCCTACCTCTTTCCAAAGCCCCATCAAAACTATTTTGATGTGTTATGTGCTAATTGATAAATTATTGTGAATTTAATATGCAAACCATGATTAAATTATATCGTCATTAATTATGAGAATTAGAAATATATTCTTCGCTGTAAACATGATTTATATTGCGTATGACAAGTTTATGAAGTTTCGTCAATTAATTAGTTCATATGCTAATTATTGATTATGTATCGCGATGTTGAATTTCTATTATTATTATTATGATATAGTATACGTGCTATTTGGAATGGGTTATTATTGAGTGCTAATGAGCACCTACTAGTATATCTTGATGTTTATTTGTGAAAGTGTAATTTTGGATATCATGATTTACTGCCGACATGCTTCCGAAATTTCGTTAGACATATATGGAGCATGATTATTCTTAATATGCATTTATGTCATTATCATCGTTATTATTATTCATTATCATGAGCATGAAATGAAGTAGTATGTCGTGGTCTCGTTGTACCACTAGGTCAATCAATGCAAGTATGTGAATTGAATTAAATGAGAATAAGACTCCTAATGGATCCCTAGGAGTAGTCGAGCAATCGAGACTCATCTAATTGATGTAGTCTAGGGATGCGTGATTCCCAAGTTACTTTTTATGGACACCTCGTAGTGTTCGGGAGGGATCATTCCTCATCGTTTAATTCTCTGCATATCGATTATTATGTTAGAGGCAGTGTGAGTATACACTAGAGTAAGTCCATGGCATGTCTATATCTATCTATGAACAGTATGGGTAATCGCTGTTCTATTCGCTCTCTTATTTCTCTAATCAAGATGGTTCATCTATTTGTGTTCGAATGATCACTAAAGCAAGAATTGCATGTAATTGAATATCGAGTTTGCGTGTGCTTGATTGTATGTCTACTTGTGCATGCAAATGAATTTCAATGATTCTTCTAAAACCCAGGTAAGGTTTGCTAAAGTGCTTTTACTGGGTATGGACGATGTTTATTCAGTTTATCTGATTTTTTTTTTCTTTTGTTTCTTCTCTTTTCTTTTGTACCTTGGTTCCGTCACGGAAACCAAAGTGCAGGTGTAGCCGAGTGAGGATGGATAGCTTGAAGTGTTAATGTGGGCTGTTTCTTTAGAACTATTGATTTATTTGTTTCTTTTGGATTGTGGGATTTTGGTTGGTGCCCGTGAAGGCAAAGTTGTAATAATATTTTAATGGACTTAAGTTCACTTGATAGACAACTCTGATATTAATGTTTAGTTTGTTTAGATGCTTCCTTTGATACCTAGTTTTTCCTTTCTGCTTAGCATTTATTCCTTAGCAATAAATGTTGCAGTAACTGCTCCCGGTTTGGCACGGTTCAGCGGTGTCGAGTCATGGATAGCGACGTCGATGGTTCCCAGGAAATCGTTGCGAATTCGGGGGTGTTACAAATGGTATCAGAGCCAGGTTTAAAAGGTTGCATAGGTTTAATAAATGAATTAATAAAAATTAGTTTCATTTTGGGGAAAAAATAAAAATGTAATTAAAGTCGTTGAGCGTAGTAGTCATAGAAGCTAGGAATTACTTGAAATCACTTTAATTGTGATTTAAATGTTCTTATTGTTTGATTGCCCTTTTGTAGATGGCAATTACTCGTTTGACCGCGATGAAGCCGACTAGAGGTAGAAAACCGCGAGCGATGATCGTTGCACCTGAGAACGAGGTGGAATACGTAGACATCTCCGATAGCGAGCCAACGCACGACGAGCGTGACGAGGCTGCGGCTGTCCCTGTGGCGCACGATAATGGCGTGCAGGAGGTGGATCAACCCGCGCATGATGATCGTGACGATGACGTTCCAATCAAGCCTAATCATGACTTGAAAGCTAACGAGGATCCTGATTCTGAAGAGGAACCTACCGAGTCCGAACCTCAGGCTGACGATGCTCCTGCTGACGAGCCAAGCCTTGAGCCTAACTCTGTGGATCTAGAGATGCATTTTGAGTATGGAGCTGGTGTCCCTGATTCACCTAGCATGCCAGACTTAGAGGATACTGGTGATGCAAGCGGCAACAACTCTGTACCTCCTTCGCCTCCTGTTGATGTCTCTCCTCCTGTTGAGCCTTTCTTTGCCACTGATGCCGAATTAAACGACATTTGTGCCTACATCGATCGCGCATTCACTACGATTGAGCGATACGAATATGAGAACCGTACGAGGATAGACCAAGGTTTCTAGGTAGAACTCTTACTAGCTGGCTTACCCAACCTGCATCCTTGGAGAGGTCTCAAGGAGAAGTATGATGATGTAGTACTGAAGAGTGGCTACATCAACGACGAGAAGTATGGCAAGGGCAATCGTTGGGCACTAACTTTTCAGGGTGTTGGCAATGAGCTATGCTTGTCCGAGTACGAATGGAAGGTTAATCACGTCATGTGCCTGCTCCGAAGGACATTTGTGAGACCTGCAGGTCCAAGAAGCGCAAGCTTGTGGACAACATTAGAAGGCGCTTCATGCTTTAGAAGTTCAAAGGTGACGAGCATCCTTACACGCCTTGTAGGGAATTTAAGCCAAGGAGGGACGATGATGATGATACGCCTCCCGGATCGAAGCAAAACCCAGTTGCTGTTTAGCTATTTTACTAACTAGAGTTAGTCGTTTTGTTTAGAAACATTACTTCATTTTTGTGATGACCCTGCGTGGTCAAGATTGGTGTGTGTGTAGTTACTTAAGCAACAAATATTTTTGACTCATATTTCTTTTGCAATCTATTTAATTGCAAAACTATTTCGTTTGATTATATGAAAGTCGTTGTGATTTGTTTATATCACTGTCGTTGTCACATATTTGCATGGTTGACCAAAAGCATGAATGCTATCTCTTATCGTCGTGACATGATGGGAAATCCATGTCGAATTTATGGCAAAATCGTTGTTGAGCATTATCAACTCTCTTGTGAGCCAAGTGCTAAAGCATATCAATATGATTAAGTGTGATTGTCTATTGCCCTACTAAAATAGTATGGAGCCTCATTATGTGCATTATGAGCATCTTTGTCTATTCTTGTGAGACCAATGAGTCTAAGGTGTTTTATATGCCTATCGAACTATTTTGCATGAGAACTGAGAACAATAAAGCAAGTATGTTGCTTAGACCTACTATGTAAGGTCGATCTTTGAAACTTATATGTTATATGCTAAATGTCAAGAGAAAGTTTTCAATTACAACCTATTTCTCTCAATTAGACCTTAATGGGTCGAGATGTGCAAGTTGTGTGAATGGTATTCATACCATTACTTTTATATTCTCAGATCGCGAAATGACAACCAACGCCAATAGAATTGCACGACTCGAGGATGGTCTGACCGATGTGGTGGAGATCATGGCACAACAAATGGCACGCCAAGAAGAGATGGAAACCGCACAAGCCTCTGCAGCGCGTAGTTTCCGAGATTTTGGCGCTCTTAAACCTCCTACGTTCGAAGGTGGTGACGATCCAACAAAGCTGGAGACTTGGATCATTGAGTTTGAGAAGTTTTTCCTTTACTGCAAGTATCACAGATGCTTTGGACACCTCACTGAACAATGTTATCGTCTGAAGTGTGACATCCAATTCATCATTGATTCCGGAATTGTCTCTCCTCCGAAGTCCCATATATTCAAGATCACCATACGTAAGTATGAATCAGGCACCATTCATACCGCACTCAAACCCTCATGTTAATGGCTTTCTTAAGAAGCAAGGGTACATACCCGGCATGGGATTAGGAAGAAATGGACAAGGGCCCGCCACCTTCAAATTAGAAGCCAAAAACAATTCCTTTGGACTTGGTTACCAACCTACTGACAAAGAAATCCATGATCAAGCCCTGAAACAAAGGAAACACCTTAAAGGAAAACAAGCCATCCCACTCTATAGTCACACTCTAAATGGCCAGTTCATCATCGAAGGAGATTATTTCCCATATTACGGCTTCCCTGAACCGTACTATGACGAAGAGGCCAAGGTCACACACCCGGGTTTTGAAATCTTCCGAGACTGCAATCAATTGGACGAGGAGGCACACCACCCCTCAGAACCGGCGAGTCAAGATTGGACCAAAGCACCAGGTAACCAGCTGCTGGGTCTTTTATTTGGTCAAGAAAACATAATGATCGAAGCTCCTGAAATGGATTAGGAGGTAGTGGCTCTCAATGATCGCAACTTCAATCCTGCGGACCTAATATATACTAGTAAAGATGTCACAATGGGATGGCGCAAAGAAGTAAGCTGGACTGGCCCGAATAGACGAAAGGTCACGATATCTACCAGGGAAGGACCAATGATGGAAGAATCTGATTCCGAGTCCCAGTCAGAGTCAGTGTCTAGCTTAGGTCCTAAGTATGAGTCCGGGGCGGGAACTGTCCCCTTTATTTCTTCTAAGTCTAGTGTCAATGTGAAGGGAAAGTCAGATCCCTTTCTTGTTGTTTTCAATTCTAATATCAATAAAATGAAAAACCCTTCTGCTTATTTGTTACCTTGTTTAGCTATTGATAAACCTAATGAATACAAATTTGCACAAATCATTAACTAACTAATTTAAGAAATGTAAGTAAACTTCGCAAAGCAAGAATGCAGATTGTTACTTTTACAGGAATGCGCCCCACCAAGAAGAAGCGAGCCAGCCTTTTGCAACAATCTTGACACAGAAATTACTTTGGCTCCGATCGAAGAGGATCCTTGGTACCAAGACGTCTTCAACTACATACCAAAGGCATATACCCTCAGGACGCACCCCTAAGAGCTCAACGGACCATCCGTCTCTTAGCAGCGCAATACATAGAATACCAGGGGGTTCTGTACAAAAAGTCCCACAACGGGGTCAACCTCAGATGCGTGAACTCCGAAGAAGCCGCAGAAATTATGGACAAGGTACACAATGGTGTGTGCGGACCACACAATAATGGTCGAATGCTCTCTAGAAAAGTCTTACGACTAGGATACTACTGGACTACTATGGAAAGGGATTGCTACGACTATGTCAAGAAGTGCAAGAAATGTCAGATATATGCTAACATGCAGCATATACCACCCTCGATGCTCCACAACTTCACATCCCCTTGGCCGTTTTCTGTATGGGGAATAGATATCATTGGTAAGATCACCCCAAAGGGCTCGGGAAGACATGAATACATCCTGGTAGCCATAGACTATTTTACCAAATGGGTCGAAGCCCAATCCTATGATGTCCTTACCTCCAAACAAGTGTCCAAATTCATAAGGAACAACATTATTTGCCGATACGGTGTTCCGCATGAAATCATCAGTTACCATGGTTCCCATTTCAAAGCCGAAACAGCCACCCTCCTCAAAATCAACAAAATTCAGCACCACAAATCATCCCCTTACCGTCCCCAAACCAATGGCGCAATAGAAGCCGCCAATAAGAACCTCAAGACTATTATTGAGAAGATGATAGAAAACTACAAAGATTGGCCCATCAAACTTCCATTTGCCCTTTGGGGGTATAGGACATCCATAAGATCCTCCACGGGAGCAACACCTTATTCCCTAGTCTATGGAATGGAAGCAGTTCTAACCATAGAAGTCCAACTACCCTCCATGCGCATAGTCTTAGAGGGTAAATTTCCTGAAACCCAATGGTTACAAGCCCGCTACGAAGAGCTCATGTTCACAGATGAAAGACGCCTACGGGCCTTGGACCATTCCCACATGTACCAACAACGCATGGCAAGAACATTCAACAAAAAGGTTCAACCTCGGAATTTAAAGGAAGGGGATTTAGTTTGGAAAGAATTACGTGCCCCAGTTACCGACCCCAGAGGCAAATTTCGACCAAATTGGTCCGGCCCGTTCATCATCAAGGACATCCTATCAGGAGGTGCAGTCAGACTCATGGATATTGACGGCATCGAGTTCAGCCAGCTCACCAATATGGACCAACTGAAGAAGTGCTACGTCTAAAAAAAAAAACAGACCGAAAATTTAAAAAAAAAAAAAAAAAAAAAAGAAAAAAAAAAAAGAGACGTACACAACTTGAACGAACTACGCTGACCTGATTCCACACTGGATACGTAGGTAACCCTTTTAAGGGGCTCGGCCAAAATCAATCCAAAATTCCATTCAACTCATTCAAAAAAGGAATAATCTTTATTCAAACTGAACGAATAAGTTTACATTGCAAGAATTAAACTTTCTAAGGTTACAAAAAGAAATAATAATGCAACTATGAGGGTTTAATCTAAACAAATTCTTATTATTATTTTTCAAAACTAGACTTGCTTTCCTAGAAAACTGCTTTAATCCTTCTTCCCTTTAGAAGGCTTCGTTGAAGAGTTCTTCTTTGAAAGACCTTGGCTTGATGACGACCTGCGATCGCTTCCTTGAGCTGGGGGCTAGCCTCTTCTTTTTAGTACGTGATAGCCTCCCATTTGAGGCCCTTCCTTTCTTTTCTTGCTTCCTGTTTTCGAGTCATACTTAGGCTTTAGCTGGTCCCACTCCTCATGACGAAGGGCTCGTCTCGCTTCTCCATCACTGCAGAAAAACCAGTTCAGATAGATCTCAAAAACTTGAGTTGGCATAATCACCCGAGGGACAGTCCAGCGGTGCCGGCCACGCCAATACTTTCCCCACTCCGCAGCAAATTCAGTGGTCAAGGCTACGACATTTGGTCTCATAGTCTCCTGACGAGGGATCACCTGCTTCAAACTGTATTGCCTCATGACCCTAGAGGGAAAGAAGAAGGTAGTCCTATACAGACCCAATATGGTGGTGAAAGGAACAAAGGTATCACAGGCCACCAAGGAGGTCAAGCTCCACCAGGGCACATGCCAACGGATGACAGGTGCCGCATGGAAGAGGGCATCCCATTCAGCAAGGGACTTTTCAGAATATAACCTTTTCCTAACCAACAAGCTAGCAGCGGTATAGGTTTTCTTTGACCAAGTCCGAGGAACACGAGCTATCAAATTATCTGGCGACTCTATTAGCCTCAGATGCTCACATAACCAAATTTGAAGCAGCAAGGGGCTGCCGGAAAAAGCTTCTTGAGGAGATATTTTCAACCTGTCGAGCCCAATGATAGTCTCTCCTACAACTAGATGCAAAGGAGAATGCCCTTCAACCATTTGATTGACCACTCGCAGCAACGAGGCTCTACCCAAGTTAGGAGAATCTGCATTAACGAACAGTAGGCGGTTTAATAGGCAAAGTACAAAAGCCCATCGACGACAACGCCTGAATATTGCATCCTTCTCAGAAGAAATAGCGAACTTTTCACAAAGTTGAACCAAGTCCACATCGACACCAAGCACCACGTTTTTGGCTTCTGCAGATGACAAACCCAAGGATTTCCTGTACTGATCCCTGAAACGATCTCTCAAATAAGGCACAGCTGGGGGAAGAGCATCAGGTATGTCAGTGATCGCAGCAAATTCTTCAACTAAAGGGCATAATTCAGAGTTACCAAAGCGGAAAACATGCAGGTCGGGGTCCCAATAATTCAAAGCAGATCTAAGAAGGGGCCAAAATATTTTGGTTGGTCTAAAAGTCAGCAAGGTAGAGACGTGGAACTGAGCTAGTTCAAGTTTATCTTCTACGGACAGATTTTTACACCAAGCACCGAACGGGTTTTCAAAGGATTTCACCATGACAGAAGTTTGGGAAAATTTGAGAAAGCTAAGGTCTGAAAAGTGATACAACATCAAAGTATCCCGTAAATCCTATTTATAGGCAAAAACACGGGCCAAAGAGGTCAGAAATCCACACAAAAAAGCCCAAATGAGAGCTGTCAACGGCTCTGGTCAGGGCCGCTAGCGGCTCTGACCAGCGCCGCAAGCGGCCTAAGACTACAGCCCAGCGCCGCTAGCGGCCCAGACCCTAGCCCAGTCCGAATTTTCCTCCCGCTCCAGCTCGCTCCACTGCTCCGGTCTGCCAGATTAAAGCCCAGTTTTGATACCCGTGCTGAATTTCAAAGCCCGAGACTCTCTTAGTTTTATCTTTTTCAATTTTCTTTTTTTAATATTTTCCATTTTTTTTAGGGGGTATAATATGTGTAATTTTTGCTTTTTTCTAGCAATTTTTACCTTTTTCTTTATTTTATTCCCTAAATTATGGCTTCGTCCTACCGCATAACACATTGCATACTTAGATCAGATGGGCATAATCGAGTCATCATATCATACATATCATAAAAAATATATAAAAACAGGAGTTCGAAATCTCAAGATCAATGTCTACAAGGAGGTCCAACACTGCTCAATCAGAATCGTTGTTGCCAGCCTCATCATCAATGGACGGCCCCTAACCATAGTTTCCAGTCGAGTAATGGAGAGAAGAGCTATAAATGGGCCTACTGTTCCAGGCCTCATATCCCGCCCATCATATGCTGGTGCGCGCATAGGGGTACCTGCCGAAAGCCCCGAAGCAAAGAAATTCTCTGTGGCCTGACTGGCGAAATCCATAGCCACATCCTGATGCGAAGGCCCAGCATAAGGCATATCCCATCCAGGGGCATTCGCCCAACCTCCACTCGAGGGCATAACAACAGGCCTACTATCAAGAGAAGGCTGGAAACCCACGGGAGAGAATATCTCAGGAATGTATGGTACAGAAGGGTCGGGCGCCTCATCAACAGGAGGCCTGGTCACAACTACGGGAGGTGAACTAGCAACAGACAGCCTGCTCGCCGAAGAAGCCCTCGCAGCAGAAGAGTGGCAAGGTCCCACCAAAGATGAAGACTGGGACATCTGCAGATAATCAAAGTTAAAATGTTAAGTTAAGCACCTCACTTAGCTAAACAAAAAGAAGAGAGTCTACTCACATCAACGGTCTTGGACCGAGAACTCTTCCCCTTGCCCATCACTCGACCATAGCCCTTCTTCAACAGGTGAATGAGCTTGAAGATCTGAGAGATCTGCTCCCGGTTCAACTACAAAAGGGAGGGCCACAAGATACAGTCAGCACTCAAAAGCAGACACAAACACAAGAAGGGATAAAAAGGAGCTTACCCCAGTACAACCGTCAGGCAAAGGCAAGCCCTCCACAGCCTCTCCATCAACCATGTGAAGGGGGAACTCCTCCACTATGAGTCCCCCACTCTCCCCAATGTACCTCCCCTTATTGGTCGGCAAGGTCACGCTTGGGAGTTGACCCCGAGGAGCTCTAGAATGAGATCTCCTAGGGCCCTGAGGAGTTAGACGATCCGCCTGCGAGACACAAGAAGTCAGTATATCACACATATAGCTAAAAAGAGTAGATAAGTTTCCTACCCCAGAAGAAAGGTCCGGCATCAAACGGTCCAAGCAGTAGGCCAGGTATACGGCCGTGCGGTCCAAGCCAGCAACCTCCATCATGAGAAATTCCGTGGCCACCCTGCCACGGATCACGACTCCCAAGTCCCGCACGCTCAAGCCATGCAGATAGAACATAGTCAAAGGAGGATCCTCCGGAACCAAGTGAGTACCCAGGGAGGGATAGACCAACCGAGTCAAGCAGTCCCCTAAGTACCATACAAAGTTGAATGGCCCCTCAAAGACAACTCGTAGAGAAGACACCCTAAAAGACTCCAGGGTAATATGGGGTGAAACCCCAGGAACATCGTCAAAGGCGGACCATGATACCTGCAGATTACCAGTTCAAAGTTCATTCACACCAAATGAACCAAAAAAAAATGTACAAGTCAACAACAACATACCGTAGATGCGGCATGGCTCTCGAAGGTGGCCCGAAAATGCTTCAAAGAGGTAAACGGGTGGTTATCCTTACCAACCCACCGTGAACCTAATGGGAACATCCTCAAACCAGGACGGTGAGGACCGAAAGCTGGAAAATACTCAAAGAACCACAACTGTCATGCAAGCAAACAAGAAGAATGATTTCCACGATCAAAGGCATAGGCATAAAAAGAGAAAAGGTGAAGTGTAAGAGCCTACCTCTAGTATCCTCCATGGGCACATGATGGATGTCCTCTCACTCATCTCCTTAGGCCTAAAGGCCCGACGGCACCACTTCACCAAAGAAGCGTAAGCAGCGGCACCAAGGTTGTACTCATGAACCTTGGTCAAATCCTCCAAGCATGTCAAGAAACCGACTTGACACACGCTCTTTTTCTAAGCAAAGATCGTCGACCCCAGCAAGCAAGCCAGGAAAATACGAGCCCTCTGCTCCTCGGTAAGTCCCTACTCCGCCACGGCGTCCCACAACCGCGCCAAAGAAACCCGATCCTTATCAAAGTGGATGGATACGGGCCCGTAAAGCTCTAGCAAAGTATCACTCTGTCGCCAGTAGTTCGCGTCGTACTGAATACGACGCCCTCTAAAGGATAACCCCGTCAGCACAGCAAATTGATAAGGGGTGGGGAACATCTCTCCTATAGGTGTATTGAAAGTGTTCGTAGAATCCCAAAACCTCTCCAGTAACCCCCGGGCAATAATCCTAGAATCCCCCGAGTGACAAGCAGGGATGACAGTTAAGAACTCGTCAAGACCCGAGCCCAATACCAAATCCCTGGCTCCCACCGAAAAGGTCCCCAACATCATAGCCCAATGGGACGTAGTCCCATGAGCCTGCAGCGAAACTCCGACACCCTAGCCAACAAACAAATTTTTCTCAACACCCCATATACCACAAATACAGCTAAAATAATTCTACACAAATTATATACAGCTGACCATCAATCCAGTACAAGTCCCAATTTGTTCGTGTACCGAAGCACTAACAATTCCAATTTTCAGTTCAAATATACTGAACAGAAAAAAAGACAGAGTCAGAAAACATACCAGCTCTATGTTAGACAAATGACTCCGTCTATCCGGCAACAGAACACTGCGGTTCCAAACTCCAGGCGGGCGCCAGTCCAACCGCATGAAAGAGTCCTGGTACAGTCGAGCTCCGTCCGCGTAGTTAGTCGGAGGTGCTCTAGTAGAAGCTAACCCAGTACGGAAAAGGCTCCGGTCATACTCCTCATCACTCATGGGACGTTTTTCTTTGTCTACGGGAGCCATGAGAACACAATGGAGTTTTTTCTCTCTACATGTGGAAAAATAAAAGTTTCAGATTCGCAAGAAACAAGCACCCATTCAACAATGCAACCCAAAATTCAGCAACTAGGCGGAAAAATAAGTAAGTTCAAGACAAATACTGAAGAAAACGGACAAGAATCGACTTACCTCAAGTGAAGTGAAGCACTCAACAATGGAGGAAGCTTGAAGGTTGCTCTCGACAATGGCTCGATGAGGAAGAAGAAAATGGCACGCGAAAAAGGAAAAAAAAAATCGTTGAAACCATTTATTCGGCTCAAGCCCAGTGCCGCTAGCGGCCTCACTCCAAGGCCCAGCGCCGCTAGCGGCCCTGCAGACTTGCACACACGGGCCCCACTGCTGACCCACGGCCCCTTTTTCCAGTCCAAAGTTCGTTACTTCAGTTCATTTGCAGCAAATATCAATACCAAGCGCGCGGGAGCGAAGCACTCTGCCCCACAAGTTCAAATTCGGCAGTTGGCCTATTTTACGGTACCAACTATTTTCAGGTAAAACTAACCCATCTATTTTTGCGGGTCCCGGATACTGAAACTCGTATCTACACAACGACAACTCTTACCGCCCAGAGCGCCCAAAAATATTTTAAGCCCGGAAAACCTGTTGGCCTTACCAAACATTACAAATTTTTGGGGTCAGTCCCTCTGCGATATTACAAATTTTTGGGGTCAGTCCCTCTGCGATATTACAAATTTTTGGGGTCAGTCCCTCTGTGATATTACAAATTTTTGGAGTCAGTCCCTCTGCGATATTACAATTTTTTGGGGTCAATCCCTCTGCGAGGTTACAAATATTTGGGCCAGGCAATGACCGCTTAAGCTATTGCGGTTAAACCGTCCTTTCTACGAGGTTACTTATTTTTGTGTCAGTCAATGATTGCTTAAACTGTTGCAGTTATACTGTCCATTATTTTTTATATGTTTCAGTCAATGATTGCTTAAGTTATTGCATTTAAATTGTTCATATGTCCTAACCACTTTATGGCCGATTTTTTTAATCGCGCTTATCTCGTTGACTTTTTCGTTTCCTATAACAGGGACAGGATCTCGACATCCGCCGAGCGGTGTTTAGTCACTGTTTGTCGAAGCACTCCGCGTTGATCATTCTCAAAGTATAACTAACTTTTTCATTCACTCTGAATACATGTCCCTAGCAGACGTTTAGACCATCTACGAGCGGTGTTCTATCCTGCTACCATAACCTTTATTTTCTCTTGTGTTCACAGAGATGAAATCTTAGCGCACTACGAGCGTGTCCCAACTCAGGTTTGTCTTCATATGCATGCATACTGTACACTCCCACACACCATGTGCACATCAGCATCCTGCATGTCGCCTTCGGAGTACATTGATCTTCGCTTTTACTCAAGGTCGATCAAAGTGGGGGCTTCTGTAGACGCTAAAAAAGCGTCTTCAAATTTCTCCGCAAAAGCCCGATGATGAAAGGAGTAATTTATAAACTTGAACTGCTATTTTTGCTTTAATAGTTAAGATAAAGTCTCAGGTTTTTCCTCCAAACACTCCTTTACTTCATTCCATTCAGAAGCCCCGTTCAAGAGCTTTCCAACGACACGTCTCACGCCTTTTTCCGACTCCCGGTCGCCAAGTTGCGATTTAGGGGTAGAACCGTCTTTTACCGTCCAAGGGTAAAACGGTCTTTTCATATTTTTCGGAATACAAAAATTCCTCCGGAAAATAAAAATAGACTGGATGTCGTCATAATGGCGACGTCCAGCTGGCTGCTGAGAGCCGTCAGCGGCCCTGGAATAAGTCCCAGGGCCGCTAGCAGCGCTGACCAGTTTCCCAGGGCCGCTAACCCTGCTTCGGGCCCAGCTCATTTTTCAAGCCCGTCTTGTTTTTCAGCTCAATTTCTGTTGTCCAACCCTACTTCCCCACGCCTATATAAACAACCCTTCACCTTCAGTTAAAAACACACAGTCTACAGTTGACAACCTCTATTCTCGGGAGTATTGACACCGAGCTTCCCCCTCTTTCTTCCAAACTTGAAATCTTGTTTTACTATTCTTGTCAAATATAGCCTACAGTTCAGGTACAAACTCCTGAGGGCTCAAATTAAATTAATTGCCTAATTATTTATTTTCTAGTAGTTATAATGTAGATATCATGCTAGAATAACGTCTTTTATTGCTTAGTAAATATTGTCTTTTCAAGCATGTCTAGTCGTTGTAATGCTCAACTTGTCAATCGAATGCATGTCTAAATAAGGGTTAAAATAAATGTTGTGATGCTTGTGGAACCAATTAATAGTCTAAGTCTAGGTTGTTAATCCGGTTTGTGTGGGAATCATGTCTTTAAATTATTAAGCAAACTTGAGTTAGTAGAGGCCGTCATAAACGGGCGAGTTGGGTGCCTAACACCTTCCCACCTCGTACTTTCGCCCCCGAACCCTTTATTCTTGGGTACTTATATGTCCTATATGAGCGGGAGTCTTTCTAAAAACATGATCAGTTCACTTTTCGCGCTATTAGGTTGTCCCTTCGGGTTGTCCCTTCGGTTTGTCCCTTCCATAAAACGCCAATAGCAAATTTGTGACCTCTTTCATGGTTTTTATTCAATTCAAGTCTTTTCAAAAGCTTCTTTAACTTGATGGTCCCTTGAACTTATCTAAACCCCTAATTTACAAATTTTCTATAAGGACACACTCCGTGGAAACCAATACACTTCGTAAGAAAAGGATTGGACGAAAATCCCGGGTCCTTACACAAACATTTTACTATTTACAATTACATTTACTACTCATTACATTTCTAAAAATTTTATTGTGTAACCTACAGCACAGGTTCCCCTTCGACTGAAAATCGAAGGACATTTATTGTGTAACCTATAGCACAGGGTCTCCCTTCGACTAAAATCGAAGGATTTTTATTTACCTTATTTCTAACGAAATATTTTTATTGTGTAACCTACAGCACAGGGTCCCCCTTCGACTGAAAATCGAAGGACATTTATTGTGTAACCTACAGCACATGGTCTCCCTTCGACTAAAAATTGAAGGATTTTTATTCACCTTATTTCTAACAAAATATTTTTATTGTGTAACCTACAGCACACGGTCTCTCAAATAAACCGGGGAATTTACTACTTTATCCTAAAATGATTGTTTATCTCTAACTGATTGTCACCTCACTCATTTTGCCTGTTTACTGCAGGAATTGGCACAGGAATACTTTGACCTTCGCTCTATTCCAGCTCGGCCAAAGTAGGGGCTTCTGTAGACACCAAAAATTGTGTCCATGATAAGTCCCCATAAAAACCCGATGATGAAAGGATTGGATTTTGCTCGAACTTGGGTTGCAACAATAATTGCTCTGATGATTAGCCTAGTTTATTTGATTTAACTAGTGGAAGCCTTTTGTACAGGTGATCCAAACCAGTTGGACTCAATTCAATTGGAGTCCAAAACTGAGAGATAGGCATCTTTGAACCTAAGGGCCCAAAAGGGAACCCAAACCCTTGAGTCAACCCTTGGTTAAACAAGAAAACTCAATCAATATCGCGTGGACCCCCTCGGAAAAGCCTCCCCCGCTTGAAAAACAGGGCAGGCGCCTATGCAGGCAAGCGGCTCCAGGTCCAAGCGGCCACGCTTGAGTTCAAGTGTTGGCCGCTAGGACAAGCGGCTATGCCACTAGGCCATGCGGCTTGACCGCTTGCCTAGCGGCTGAGCCGCTTGACAAGCGGTTCAACCGCTTGTCCTACCAGTTCAGCCGCTCGGCCTAGTTGCATGGCCGCCTGGACCTCTTCTCGTGGACGGAGAATTTGAGGCCCGTTCGATTTCCGTGCCAAACCCTGGCAGCTCCCCCTCTTCTATATAAACAAACATTCGGGTTCAGTTGAAGTGGTTGGGAATTCGGTTGGGAATTTGAGAGGTTGACAGTTTCTCTCTCAACTTAGTCTCTAAGTTGGACATTCTCTCTCATATTAAACCCTAAATTCTTATTCTACTCCTTCTTTAGGCTAGCCCTAACACCACAAAATAAACCTTCATACGTCATCAAGAGCAAGAGTTCAAGCTTAAAACCCAATAAGTTCATTGTGAGCATCCAGGTAATCCAACCTGAGGGTTTCAATAAATTATTTTATATTGCTTGTTATTTACTAACGATTTTGGTTTATGTGATACGTACATGCATGGCGCGTTTTGAGCAAAAGGGCTTGTAATAAGCCTAATGAATGCATGTTTGTTATTTATTGCTCTTTATTAAATTATGCTTTGTTTGTGAATTGGTGGATGAATTACCTTGTTTGCCTTCTAACTCGCAGGTTTTAGCATATTTATTGTTTTCTAGCAATAAAAACATGTAAATTTGATAAGTTGTTAAAAGTGGTCACATTAGTAATGTTTGTTCAACCCATTAGTTAAAACTAGGAATTTGGACAAATTGAACCTTGTTTGGAACCGTAGCATTAATAATCGCATTGAATTGATTAGTAAAGGTCGTTGTTGTCAACGGGGTAGTTGGGTGCCTAACACCTTCCTAGCTTGTACTCACGCCCCCGAACTCATTTATGAAGTCAATTTCCCCAATAGAGATTGGGGTGCACAGGAATTGAGTTGACGTCTTTTTAGACTACGGACTTGATTCCAAGGTTTTCAAATTTCCTTAAATTTGGTGGCGACTTCCGACAATCTTAATCATGTCCTTAGTACGAAAGGAAAATTTTCATGTGCATTCACCCTCAAGAGATTCACGAAACTCAAAGAGACGCTCTCCCAGGCTATCCAGCCGGCCGCTCGGAAATTAGAAAATGGGAAAAAAATCTGGTAGCCTACAGTTGCCATTATAAAAAAAAATCTGAGACATAAAAGAGCAATGGTCGATTACCATTTCAACAAAAGTGACACATTGACCCAAATCGAGGTCTAATTGAGAGATATAGGTTGTTATTGAAACCTATCTCTTGATATTTAGCAAATAGCATATAAGTTTCAATGATCGACCTTACATTGTAGGTCTAAGTAACATACTTGCTTTGAATAGTTCTCAGTTCTCATGCATAATAGTTTGATATGCTTGCAACAAATTAGGCACATCGATCTCACGCAATCAATAGGCAATAACACTCACAATTCACACATCGAGGTTCAATACTCTTTTAGTAGAGCGATAAACAATGGCCTTGTTTGGCAGGCATCTTTTTGGCCAGATTGTTGGGAAAATTGGATTGTTTGACAAGTTAACAATCCACTTGACCAAAAAATGGTGTTTGGTTGTTGGATTTTTAGCTAGCTTTTTGGACCCCAACAATCCAACTTTGAAAAGCTAGGGGGGCTGCGTTTCATCTCAGATTGTTGGGTGCATAAGTGAAAATGACTAGTTTGCCCAAAAGTAAATGTTAATAATAGCATGACATTGATGTTTTGCTTCTGGGTAGATGGTTTTGAATTTTGATGTTTCATTTCTAGGTTTTTAGAAGGAAATTAATCCTTAGATTTATGGATGTTCATTGAAGAGTGAGATCGAAGGAAGTGATTGAGGGGGGCAGGTCGGTGGAGCAAGATTTAGATGACTGGTGTAGTGGTGGATGGAGTGATGAACACAGTCGGTTGGGATATTGGGGAAGAAGGAAATGAGAAAGAGAAGGGGAAAGGGAAAAGAATAAGGGAAAAGATTAAGAGAAAAGAAAAGAAGAAAAAATGGGAGGTTGGGCGTTGGGCGTTGGGTCGTTGGGGTTGGGGCAACTAAAGTTTTTTTTTTCGGTCGTAAAAATGTAGTATGTGTTGATTGATTTGTTGGTTGGAGTACTTTTTACAAATAATTTGTTTTTTGGGTTAGACCATAGTTATATTAGTGTCCTTATTAAAATAATAATATTATTATTATTAATAATAATAATAATAATAATAATAATAATAATAATAATAATAATAATAATAATAATAATAATAATAATAATAATAATAATAATAACTACTACAACAACAATAAAATTATATTCATGTCCTTATTGGTCATTTTACAGCGTATCAGCTAGTAATAACCAGCTGAATTTACCAAACATTTTTAACAATCAGCTACCTGAACCAGTTAGTCAAACCAGCTAATACAACCATCTGACAACAACCAACTGATGAAACCAGCTACCAGCTGCGTGCCAAACAAGGCCAATGATTTTAATTGCATACAATACATGATTAGCCTTTAGCTCACAATTGATATGATAACGAAAATTTTGTCATAATTCCGACATAGATTTCCTATCATGTCTAGGCAATAATGAGATAGCATTTCGAAAATTTTAGTCAACCATGAAATTATGTAATAAAGACTATCATATGAACAAATTCTTAACGACAATCATATAATCAAATGAAATAGTTTTGCAATGAGATAGTTTTCAAAATAAATAACAATAATGAATATTTGTTGCCTATGCAACTACACCAACATCAATCTTGACCACGCAGGGTCATCACAATAACTAAAAGTTTAATCTAACTCAAATAAAACTAGTAAAGCAATAAATTAGTTCTATTTGATACTCGCACGATTTTGCTTTGAGCCAGGGGGCTTGTCATGATCGTCCTTACTCCTAGGCTTCACCTCCTTGCAAAACGTGTAGGGATAAGCATAAGCACCAGACATCTGAGGCATGAAACGCCTTCTAAAATCATCTGCATACTTGCGTTTCTTGTTCCAGCAGAACTGACACATGTCCTTCGAAGCAGGCACTAGCACGTGATTCACCTTCCACTCGAACTCGGACAGACATAACTCATGTGCGACACCCTTAAAGTAGAGGGCCCATCGCACACCTTCACCATATTTCTTCTTGTGTAGGTGACCACTCTTGGAGACCACGTCGTCGTACTTCTCCTTGAGTCCCATCCACGGATGGATGTTAGGTAGACAAGCTAGCAGTAGCTCCACCCACAAGCCTTCATGAAAACTCGTGCGATTCTCGTACTGATAACGCTGGATAGTAGTGTAAGTACGTAGTATATAGGTACGAATATCCTCTAGCTCAGCATCAGTGGCGAAGAATGGCTCCACAGGGGAGACTAATTTGCAGCAGGAGTAGGTGCAATAGCAGATGCAGCAGTAGGTGCAGTGTTGTTGTCGCTCTCGACACCAACATCTTCCAAGTCAGGCATGTCGTCATGCTCGTCAGGTGGGGTATACTCAGGTTCGGACTCGTAATGTTACTCGTCCTCCTCGTGATCAACACGCGCGACGTGTGCAACAAGCACACGCGCGACGTGTGCGGCACGTGCAGCCTCGTCGTGTGCGGCTTGGTCGTGTGCGGCTTGTGGGCACATGTTTGCGTTGTTTTCGGTTGATTTGCTATCCGAAGAAGCTACGTACTCTACGGGTTGTGCACGGTGAGCTAGGGCGCGTACCCTTTGGTGTGCAGTCGACTTCGTCGTAGTTAGTCTAGTCCTTGCCATCTACAGAAAGGCAATTAAACAATAAGAAATTTATAAATCACAAGCAAAGTTATTTCAAATCATTTCTACCTTCTAGGACTACTACGCTCAACAGTTTTACTTACATTTTATATTCCCAAAATAAAACTAATCTTTATTAATTCATTAATTAATCCTAAGCAACCTTTTAAACCTGGGCTCTAATACCATTTGTAACACCCCCGAATTTACAATGATTTCGTGGGAGCTATCGACGTCACTATACATGACTCGACACCGCTGAAGTGTCACAAAACCAAGGGCGCTACTGCAACATTTATCGCTAAGGACTAAATGCTAAGGAGAAAAAAAGTAATAGGCATCAAAGGAGCTTACTAACAAACTAATACGAATTAAACATAAATATCAGAGTTATCTAAAATAGTGAACTTAAGCCCATTAATCCAATTATTACAACCTTGCCTTCAAAGGGCACAAACCAAAATTCCAACAATCTAAACTGAACAAAGAGAGTCTAAAAACTTACGCCAACTCTAGCTTCCAAACTCTACGTCCTCACTCGACTAAACCTGCACTTTGGTTTCCGTGACGGAAACAAAATACAAAAGAAAAGAAAAGAAACAAAAGAGAAACAAAAATCAGATAAACTGAATAAACGTCATCCGTATTCAGTAAAAACATTTCGCAAACCTTACCTGAGGTTTTAGAAGAATCATTGAAATTCATTTGCATAAGCACATAAGCATATAATCAAGCATACAATCAAGCATACACATAACGACTTTCATTTACATGAAATTCTTATATAGTGATCATACAAAATACGACATAGACAATCCGTCTTGATTAGAGAGATGTAAGAAAACGAATAGAACAACGATTACCCATACTGTTCATCGAAAGTAGAATCATGCCATGGAGTTAATGACTCTAGTGTGCACACTACCTCTAGTATAATAAGCGCATCTAGAGGACTTAATAAATGGAGAATGATCCGTCCTGGAAACACAATGAGGTGTCCATAAAGTAACTTGGGAATCACGCATCCCTGAACTACACCATTAGGTGTAATCCCGATTGCTCGACTACTCCTAGGGGTCCATTAGGAGTCTTACTCTCATTTAATTCCATACACATAATTTGCATTGGACTTAGTGGTACTAGGAGACCATGATTTACTAATTCATTTCATGCTCTTGACAATGAATAGTAAATAACACAATAATGGTAATTCGATACAATGAGAATTAAACATGCTTTAATTCAATAACGATAATTCAATAAAGATACATGCAATGTCTAGCACAAATTCCACAGCACTTCGGCAGGGTAATATGATATCCAGAAATCACAAACTATCCAAATACATTCAACGATAATATATAGGTGCTAACTAGCACTCAATAATACCCATACCAATTAGCAAGTATTAAATAGCATAATAATATTAATAATCCATCTTTCAACAATTGTCCAATAACCAACAAATGAACTAACTAATTCTCAAAACATGATAATATATGCTCATTATATTTCATAATTACAGAAGTAAACATGCTTAATAATCTTCATAATAACGACGATATAATTTAATCATGCTTTGCATATTAAATTCACAAATAATTCTCAATTAGCACATAACACATCAAATAGTTTTGATGGGGCTTTGGAAGAAGGTAGGCATGGGCGCTTACCTATCAAATGCTACCAAACAGTATGTACGCTCCACGTACAAATATTATCACGCTTGTTCATTAGGTCCTAATTAAACAATTACAAAACTGGGTTTATTCAATACGAAAATCTAAACACTACTGAAACTGTAAACTGATATTTTTATTATATTTTATGATTTTTAACAACCAATTTAGGCTTTTGAATTTCTCAAATCGGACTTTGAAAACACCCAGAATAAATAAAACAACAAATTAAAAACTGCTGAAAATACCATAAATCTACACGAAAATACCCGAAAACGCGAAGAACAAAAACTACTTGCTCAGCCCACGAACACCCACCACCACCACCACCCATGGTGGTACGGTGACCCCTCACCACCCACCAGTGCCGGTGGTGGTGCTGGGACCACCGTGGTGGTCCACGGCCAGCCACAAAGAGAGAGCGAAAGAGAGAGAAAAAGAAAACGAAAGAGAAAGAAAGAGAGAGGAAGGTTTGGGCTGTGCAACCAGCCCGAGTACTCACTGAAGAAGACAGTAGGTGGCCGGAGAGAAGTGTCTCCATGGTGGTTGGTGGCTGTAACAGGAGAGAAAAAGAGAAACCATGGAAAAGGAGAGAAATAATGTGAGAAAGAGAAGGAGAAAGAAGAGGAGAGAGAAAGCTTACCAACGCCATGAACGGCGGCGAAGACTGAAGGATTCCGGCGACCAGATCAGGAGAGAGAGAGAGAGAGAGAGAGAGAGAGAGGGCGGGTGAGAGAGAGACAGCTGTGAGGGTTTGCAAATTGAATAATGAGCCATTCACTTTGTTCATATATGCACCCGCAAGGGTTTTGGTCAATGAAAGTCAAGCTAGGAATAAAAGAAATATTTCCATTAAATTAATCAATTGAGTTCTCACCAAGGTGGCATTGAATACGCAATAAATAGTCATAAATACATGGGTGATAAAAAGGAAATTAAAAATATTTTAATTTTATTTTAATAAAAATAAGTAACATAAGTAATATATTTATTATCCTAAAAAATATTATATATTCACTAAAAATTAAAAATTCTTTGTTAAAAGAGTTTTTTTTTTTTTTTGATAAAAATATTATTATTGTTCCTTGCTAGACTCCTATTATTCAACTTTATATATTGATGTGATTAAACTTTTTTTATTATATTGATTCTAATAACGGAGGATGATAAACAAGAACCCGTGCATTGCACGGGCACGAAATCTAGTGTATATGTAAAATTGAGTTCTCATTCAACATTGAATAGGTAATAAATAGCCATAAATGCATGGGTGATTAAAAAGAAATTAAAATAGTTTTGTTTTATTTTAATAAGAAATAAGTAAAATAATTATTATATTTAGGGCAAATTGGTGAAAACCCCCAAGAAGTTTGGAGTTTTGCTAAGAACACCCAAACATTTTCAACTTTGGCAAGTACCCCCAAACAAAATGAAAAAGCCTGTTAAGTCCCCCCAACCAGCCATTTTAAAAAAAAAATTGCCCCATTTTGCCCTCACGTGCTTTGCACGTGATCATTAATTGCTGACTCCAATTAATGATCACCTGCAAAGCACGTGAGGGCAAAATGGGGCAATTTTTTTTTAAGTGGCGCAAACTTGGCTTTTTCATTTTGTTTGGGGGTACTTGCCAAAGTTGAAAATGTTTGGGTGTTCTTAGCAAAAATTCCAAACTTCTTGGGGGTTTTCACCAATTTGCCCTTATATTTATTATCCAAAAAAAATATATATTATACATTCACTCAAAATGTAGTTTCTTTGTTAAATGTGTGTGTGTTTTTTTTTTTTTGTTGATAAAAATATTATTATTGTTCTTTTTTTTTTTTAGGGAATTATTATTATTCTTTGCTACTCTTATTATTCAACTTTACATATTGATATGATTAAAAAATTTATTTTATTTGTTCTAATAACAGAGAGCATGATAAACAAGAACCCGTGCATCGCACGGGCACGAAATCTAGTATATATGTAAAATTGAGTTCTCACCAAGCATTAAAATTAGTTAATAAATAACCATAAATGCATGGGTGATTAAAAAGAAATTAAAATTAGTTTTAGTTTATTTTAATAAGAAATAAGTAACATAAGTATTATATTGATTATCCAAAAAAAAATATTATATTATACATTCACTAAAAATGTAATTTCTTTGTTAAATGTGTTTTTTTTTTGTTGTTGATAAAAATATTATTATTCTTCTTTGCTACTCCTATTATCCAATTTTACATATTGATATGATTAAAAAAAATTATTTATATTTGTTCTAATAACGGAGTATGCTTGATAAACAAGAACCCGTGCATCGCACGGGCACGAGATCTAGTAATTAATATTATTATGGCTTACATCAAATCATTGAATACAAATAAGATTTAATTACCAAAACTATTTATCAATCATTTATAAATCAATATAATAATTATGGAAAATATTGGGGTATCACATTAATATTTGACTTTTTGTTGACTTTTCCCTTGATCCATCCAACTACCTCCCAATGGAATTGACGACGACATGGTGGTTTCGTCTTGACATTTTTGTAAATTGTCGGACCTTCTTTTTAATTACAAAACCTTATATGAGCCACGCTGTAACTCATACATTTGAGAAAAAAAATGATACATGAAATACTTTTATTCGCTTTACATAAGGAGGCCTTATAAGAGAATTGTTGTACCTGAATTCGTTTAAATCATATTAAATATTTTTCTTTAATCTCGTATATGTTATTTGTAGTGTTTAATTATATTCCAAAAAGTTGCTAGTATATGGAATAGAACGATGATACTGAAAATGACTAACTTGACAACAATACAGCTCATAAATAAACAAGTAATCAAGTCCACAATTATCGCGATTATTAAGAAGTCTTATAAATGAGGGCCGAGGCGGTTAAAAGTATCACTTTTTTTATGTAGAGGTATCAATTTTTTTATTCTTAGATATCATTTTTGCTCACATATATCAAGCCGCATTCATGTGACCACGTCATTTGAGTTTTCATAATTATTAAAATTGTACAATTTACTTTTGCATCCATTAACACATTGAGGGTTGACATTGAGTTTATTTACATTTAAATTAGGGACAACTAGTTTTTATCCGTGCAATGCACAGGATATTTAAAGTAAAAAATACAATAGTATAATGAAATTTGAAGGTATTTAGAGTATTTAGTAACCATTTTATTTGTCCAAAATAATATATGTCATAAAATTAGTAATAATGTCATAAAATATGATGATGATGATGCTCTACTAATTCATCTTAGCCAATGGGATGATTAATCGAACATCTATGTGTTACAATGCCCACATATAAGATATTAGATCCCTTATTACATTTGACCTTAATTAGCTAAAGGTAAGGCCAAGAAAGGTTATGTTTGGGCTTTTACTTTGACTGAGACTTTTATACCTCTTCCATGTTTTATTTAAAGTTTTTTCTTTCTATTTCCTTTCTATATTGTTTTTTTTATCAGATTTCTTCTATATTGTTTCTTAAAATAGATCTTTCTATTAGATAGGATCTAAAAAATAAAAAATAAATGGAGGAAAAGAATTGTAGCAACACCGTTTTATAGCGACACCTTTTATTCGTGTGTTATATAATTTGAAAAATTAATTTAAGCCAAAAGGTCAAGTAATATGTGCTTTGCTTCAATTTTCATCCTCTGTTCTTATATATGTTCTTTACTTCACTACTAATTACTGAGTTTTTCGATGTGAGACTCATAGTACTTTTGAGAAGTAAACTTTTTTTGTGTGTGTATTTTACAAATGTATGCTTTGTACTTTTCTTGAGCTATTGACCCTCTACTTTTATATTAGCTATCTGCGTTTTCCACTACTTTTCATATTGATGTGGGACTATTAGTTATACTTCATTTTAAAAAGTTTTTTTCTTTCTATATTGTTTGTTAAAATAGATCTATTAGGTAAGATCTAAAAAATAAATAATAAATGGCGAAAAAGATTTGTAGTTTGAAGGGACACCTTTTTCTTCTTGTGCTATATAATTTGAAAAATTAAATTAGTATCATTGTTGGCGACTGGCTAACAAAACAGATACTACACTTTCATCTACGCCGGGTAAGTGAGATGTGCTTTGTTTCAATTGTCACCCTCTATTCTTTGTCTTTACTTCACTACTACTTACTTAGTTTTTCGATGTGGGACTCATAGTACTTTTGAGAAGTAGTATATATTACAAAGGTATGCTTGGTACTTGAATTGATCTATTGACCCTATACTTTTAAATTAGCTATCCGCGTTTTCCACTACTTTTCATATCGATGTGGGATTATTAGTTATACTTCATTACAAAAAGTTTTTTCTTTCTATATTTTTTTTTTTGGTCGGCTTTCTATATTGTTTGTTAAAATAGATCTATTAGGTAAGATTTAAAAAAAAAAATGGGGAAAAATAATTGTAGTTTGTAGGGACGCCTTTTTCTTCTTGTGCTATATAATTTCAAAAATTAAAATTAGTATGATTGTTGGCGATTGGCTAACAAAACAGATACTACACTTTCATCTACGCCAAAAGGCTAAGTGAGATGTGTTTTGCTTCAAGTTTCACCCTATGTTCTTATTTATGTTCTTTACTTCACTAATACCTACTTAATTTTTCGATGTGGGATTCATTATACTTTTGAGCAGTAAAAGTTTTGTCTTCCCTTTTTTATTTCTTTTCTTTGTTTAAAACTGGCATATTACGTTAGTTTTGTGAATAATAGGTGAACCTTGAGCATGGTGTCTTTCAAGTAGAGTTTATTGTCGTTGAAAATTAAGAAGAAAAAAAATGACTAACTTAATATGTAAAGGCAACTTTGGGTTTTGAGTGGCCCATTGCCCATTAGGGATAGACCATTTGTATGGTGGCTACCAGTAAAATGTAATCACCATAAGTATGAATGAGAACCGTAGATCTCCATCTTCAAGGTTAACTGTTTTGACCAAAAAAATGCCCATAATTAATTTCTGAAATTCAAGAAACTAGCCTAATATTATTTCTCTAATATGCAAAATTAATTATTAAATGCGACCACTTAGTATCTAATGCATATCGTCCTATAATACACTACTATGCACCACCATCATACTTTGTCATTAACGATTTTTAAAGAAAGAATAACGAGGAGTTATATGAACATTGAGACCACCATTTTCATAAAAACATTTAACATAGAAGATGAGTTATATGAACATTAAGACCACCATTTATAACCATTAGTGAGTAACACTATATGTTTATAATTACTTATAGCCATACTAATAACTTGGCATAACCATTGTTATATACCATATAAATTACTATACTACCATCTACCACATCAATACTCATCTCTTTCACATTTAAAGTCGTTAATAATTGTGGCGGATTACAATACGAGTTACAAGAGAAGTAAGTCTCATAAAAGTAGCAACCAATATATTTATCAGTTATGGCTTAGTAATATCGTATAACCACTAGAACATCCTAGGGCTTGTATGTTAAGTTTTATAGTTGTTTCAATGTAACGCGCGCGTGAACAATAGTTGCGGGTCTAGGGATCCGCCACAATTTGGATCTATACCCGACTGACTCAATAGGACTCCACTAAATCATATTTGGTTTAGGGATCCATACACCCGTTATAGAATTTGATCTGAACCACTCAAAACATGCTCCCCACCCCACCTGCAACGGAGGCTATGGTAACAACAACCATTGGAGAAGGCTTGAAGCAACGTTTCTCAGTTGCAAACTAACATAATTAAACTTATTGGGATTAAAACAAAATAGATTAACATCAAGTTGTCATGGATATGTACCTATATAGAAAATGAACAAGCAGCTACCATCGATATATACACATGATGAACAATAGTTAAAGCTGCGTAATTAAACCGTAAAAAAATTTAAAAAAAAAAGTTTTGTTTTTCGTTATGATTGTTGTTTTTGGTGTTCTAAATAATTTAATTTTTTGATTGACAATGAATGTTTTGTTATCGAATTAGGTAATATGAATTACCTAAAATTGTAGCAAGGGATGAATGTTTTTCTAGTGTTCAATTGTAGCAAGGGATGAATTATATAAAAATTTTGGATTGGTTCGTATTTCTTATTTCAATGGTAGATGAAGGAAGTTTGTTTTTCCTCGTCAACCACACAATAATGGTGCATGATAAGGATAATGATGTTGAACAAAGGATTATTTCTCTTTTATTTTCGTTATTTACAGTAAATTGGTCATAATTTTATTGTAATTTTCGTAATTAATTTTTCAAAATTTTTGTTATGTTGACCAAGATGGAGATTGACGGCTCTCATTCATATTTATGGTGGCTACAATTTACCTGGTAACCACCATACAAGTTCCGATTAGGGATATCTAACTAGTTGCCTAATATTAAACCGATGATACTACACTTCATATTAATCTAAAGACCAAAAAATATGTGCTAATTGGCTTCAAACTTGATCCCCTAATTTTATACTTCTCATTCGCTTCATTTTTTCACCCATTTCGATGTGGGAGTCAAATTTAGGATGTAAAATGATTTTAATTAATATTTATAAAATTGGTGTAACGTCTTTCTGCCTCCTCGTTTTTTGCCTTTATTCTTACTTTTTCAATAGCCTTTATTGTCAGACATTAATGATTAACATATGTTAATTTGCATATTATATTGGTTTCCTGTTTTATATGTATGATATCTATCTAAGTTTTCATGTTGTGATCTTAAAATCATTCGTTTAGGTGTGCCTTTCGTTTTAGTTCACTTTATCTTTCACTTTGCTTTTTGATATGGGATTTATAGGACGACAATACAACTACTGTTATTCTTTAACATAACAGTAGAAGATCAGTACCCTTAATATTGTACATTTCCAATTAAGTAATTTTTGTTGTTGAAAATTTAAAAAGAAAATTACTAATATTGGTATGTAAGGGCATCCTTGGGGGTTTGGTAGATCCATTATTGGAGACAACTAAACAATCATCAACACTTAATCTTACCCTAAAAACGAAGGAATGTGTGATTAACTTTAAGTTTGATCACCTAGTTTTATATAGCTAGTTGCTTCTTGCTTTTCATTTTTTATTCAATGTGGGACTCAAAGTAAGGTGGTAAATAAGTAGTGTTTATGTATAATAATTTTGAAATCATGACCAAAAAAAAATGCTTTTAACTTATATAGGGAAATGATTTGAGATTTTGTTCGTAATCTTGACGTTATTTTCGGTTTCTAAAACATTATTGTTTCATTAGTAATATTTTCGGACCATCATAAACTTGCCTAACTTTTTCATAACTGATATTTTGTGCACTACGTATATAGAGCCATAGGCTCACAAATACCTATTGATAGAAGTTTTCTTTTTCCACTTCAATAATTGAAAGTAAGTAAAATCATTGTATGGTAGCTAGGATTTTAATACTTCCAAAATTGCATAGTGTTCTTGTTTGAAATTGCTTTTTATGTTCCACTTTAAATTGAGAGTATAATTTGTTTTTTTTCCTTCACTTGGGTGGTATAATTTATTTCGTTTCCCTTTTTACTTGATTGTGAGATTTAAGTGAAGCTTTAAGGAGTGCCTAAAACACCAATACTCAATCCTGGTTAAAAGTTGATCGCCTAGAATTAAAGAGGTGGTTGGATTGAAGGTTTGGAAGCTCCACAGCAAAACACCTACATTAATATTTTAAATGTTATTATTAAGTCAATGCTCTGTTCAATATCATTTAATTTAACAAATTTAAGTTGTGTTGCAATCTTACTTGCGTCATAGCATCGCCAAAAAATACAAGAAAAGGAAAAAAAAAGGAAACTCTTACGTGCGTCATGTTTACTTGTTTAGGCCCAAATCCTCAAACATAATCATTATTAGTTAAAGCTCATGTTTGATGAGCATTTTGTTCTGTCGTTTTGCGATGTCTGCCTTTTACTCTCAAAGTCTCAATACGAATACTGGTGAGCGCAACATATAAATAGTATGGCAGAAAGAAAAGAAAAAAAAAATTAGCTATGAAATTGACTTACTCCATTGTATCATTCGTGTAATCGTATCAGTGAGGATGGTGGAAGTCAACTAATAGGGTGTAGTTGAGTGGCAGAGATTTATCTATCATTAATTAAGGTTGAGGGTTTAAATATTGTCTTGGATATGGAGGTGCCTTAAATTCTTTAATTAATTATCCCACTCTTTAAGGTGCGTACAAGCTAACAGAGAAAAATAATAATCAATGTGAACTAAAAAAATGATGAAAGTCAAGGACTCAAGGTCATATTCAAATTTATCTGTCCAGTTTGCGCATGATTGCACTTACCTGCATTGATTCACTTGCAGATCTTTGGGTGCACCAGTTGCATGAAGTGGGTGCAATCTTTGTGCACAATAGGAGATTTACTAAAGACCCACTTTTTTTACATCAAAACCCGTCAATGTACAAAGGAAATGCAAAAGGTTGTATAAGACGGTCTTACTGAAACTTTCTGTGAGGCGAGGGTTGTTGGTCTCACTTACTGCTCCTCCCCAACAACAAACTTCTTAGAAAAAGCATCATTTGCTGCTCAATTTTATCAACCTCTTAATCCCCTTCTACATATACTCGCAAACCAACTCAAATATGAGGCAAGGATTCTCAAGGGTGCTTGTTTGGCAAACCCAGCAAGATTTAGTATCCATATATATACTTGTTTGGGAAAATGAGAAAATGAAGAGCTTCAAAACTCAAACTTTCTATTGAACTTGTAGTTTACATTACATGAAAAGGAAATTCATATACAAAATGTGGAATTGAGACCCTATACCTAACTAACCTCTACAAGGGAGAAAGGCTTACTTTCTTCCTCAACTACAACATGCATTTGATCTTACAACTACCGTACAGGCCTAGCTATATATGTGTCGACCTGGATGGCGAGTATATGTATGTGACATTTGCATCCACTAGATCGAAGACTTCCCATAACCCCTTCTATAACTTCCAAGAAATTGGGGGGTTTCTTCGAAACCTGAGCTGAACTTCAGGAAAAACACCAAAGATGCTATGAACTTCCAACTAAGAAGCAATTGCTACTACTCGAGCTGCCCATGCCACAAGGCAAATCACGAACAAGGAACTTGACGCTTTGTTTTCCTACAAACTCCATTATCTCGAGGCACTCCTGCAAATCTGAGTCACTCACCAACATTACCCATTCTTCTTCGTCGTCTAGGTACTTAAGCTGAAAGGTGCCAAGCTGAATTTTGAACCTTGTTGCAACCTCCTCATACAAGTGAAGACACCCAGCAGAAGTATCGAACTTGAACCGGATTGTATCTTCCCTATATGTAACTTTTATGGTAATTCTCGGACCACCATCTTCCATGCTACTTTTGTCCTTGGAGCGCTTCTGGTTATTGGAACTGTTGGGAGCGCTAGACAAGGAACTAGAACCATTTGACGAGTCTGTCATGCTTGAAGTGCTAGGCTGGTTGTGCTCGGGAATTCCGCTATCATTTTCCATCCCCACATCCATCTCACTAACCAGAGGAACCTGAGAAACAAAGTTGTGGTATCTGTTCTCTAGTTCTGAAGACAATTTGCTTGAACTCCACTGATTCTGTCCCTTTGCGCCTTCAGTACATTTCCAAGGTGAGCTGTTACAATTGCCAGGATTAAATGATCCCACAGCCAAAGCAGGCTTTCTCCACTCCTCAACATAATCATTTGATATATCAGACTTTTTCTGTTCTTTACCATCTTCAGAATGAAACATATGCACACCTGGTCGTAATTGGTTTCCTGTCATATAAGAATCGTTCTCCAGCTTAATAGGTGCAACTTCACCATTCAGCGAAGAGGATGGAGACACTTCATCTTGCTGGGTTGCTTCAGAACTTCTCCCAGCCGTATTTTTGTGAGGCAAGAAGAGGCTTTTACGAGTATCAAATTCTTGAATGACTGAGCCTGATGCGACAAGCTCTCCTGTTGTAGGATCGAACTTCAACCCTCCTTCTACCCCCTCGACGGAATCAAGAACAGTCTGAATCTTCCTCAGAGAGCGATTCACCTTGTTTATTTTACGAGAAGGCCATCTTGAGATACCATGCTGTCTGCATATTCTCTTGAGAGTCGTGGGGCATACTGCGAAATAGTGAGAAAATTTGGAGCTTTAGTTTTTTAATATTTTAGAAAATATTCCGCAGAAGATTTACACTTTAGTTTTTCATGACATAATTTAGGGATTCCTTTGTACAATACAAAGAACATCAAAAGGCCAACTCCTTAGCACTGAGAGCAACATATAACGAGTCACTTTTAATACCACATAATCACCTTCCCTGCAATGACACCACTCTTTCAAATCTTAACAGTAAGAAATACTCCCCTTTTACACATTGAAACATCTATGGAAAACTTTGTCAGCTTGCTGGGTTCTGCTGGAATTGGTGGAAAGTAAACCAAGTAAAAAAGAAATTGGTAGCTTTTCTGTGTTTGGGTCAGATAAAAGCAAACGTAACAGGTACAGAGAACAATTGATACATAAAGCTCCTTAATCAAAATGCCATTTAGTTTCAGCCAAATTGGATGGTTGAACGGAAAGAAAGTTCAAAAGCTTTAAAAAGGAACGTCTTCTCTTTCTTACTAGCTAACCAAAGGACTGTTGTTTCATTTAGAAAACTTGATATTAGACTTCAGAGGTCCGGTATAACACTAAAATGATGCACAAATTTTCATCCAAGCATTACATCTTCATCCAAGTGATGAAGTCTTACCTCCAATGCTTTTTGCAGCATCCTTAAGGCTCCCTGAGAAGTATTGTTGCAAAACACTTAAGCTTACAGTCTTTTCTGCAGTACTTCGTTTCTTATCCGTTTGGCGTCTTGAGACACTTCCCTACAACCACCATAACAAAATATTAGGAACTCCATACATCTCCAGTTTTACTCTAATACAAACCTAGAAAAAGCAAATGACAACAAAACTACAGACAAATGAGGAAACACTAATTCACGTGAACTAGAATAGCCGAAGACATTGAGCAACACAAATGAGCAATACAACAGCAGAAAGAGAACTGGCCATCAAACATTTGTTCATAGGGTACAATGCATTTGCTTCAGTTTACATAGTTACAAGAACTATGACGGACACGTGAAGAGCATAGTGCTATACATAATATCAAGATTAACCCGGTCACTCCACATTAGAAGGTCTTATTTTCGTGTTGCATGACTCATAATACATATCAAAATGTCACCGGGTATAGTAACAAAATTCATCAACAACGAGGATCTCAATTAAGTTCTAAGACACAGGAAGTGGACTATTTCAACGAGTATATTTCCCATTACTGAAGAAACATCCATGCTGTCCACACAACTGCAATTTCTACAAAGCCAAACAGGTAGACAAACAAGATGCCCTCAGGAAATGGCAACACAAATATTGTTAATCCTTCAATGTGAAATGAACAACAACATTGGAAATTCCAACTCTCCAAAGACGCAGAACTTGATCAAAGCATCGAAACACCCAAATAAATATGTGTGGTCATAAATAATAAAAGAAAACTACAACGAAGGGTTTTGAAAAATAGTTACCCACATGGAAGAATCTAAGAAAAATCTAGTCCGTAGCCAGAAGTTAGTAAATGTACCTGTTCAGTTGATCCACTTGTTTCAATACTCTCATTTTTTGTAATGGGTATATCTAGAGACATTTGGTCAGCGTTTAACTCGCATTGAGAGACTAAGGGTTGAGAACCCATCATTGGTACATCTCTTTGAAACAAACTCTCGGACACTCCACATTGTTCCACCTTCGAATTGAAGGAGCCACCCAACTCTATATCAGCAACAGTCCTCAAGCTCCTACATATTCTTTGCATTGTACCTGAAAGGCTATCCAACAATAGTTGTTGCTCCTTGGTTCCTTTCATATTTAAAGGAAGAAACAACTCCAATATATAGTCATCATTCCCAGTGTAAGTGCTTCTCAACCTAATTGCAACAGCAGCATTCAACCCAAACTTGCGAGCATGCTGGACAAGTGGGTATTCATTGATATGATAATTTTTCACATCAGGGAAGAAAAATGGGAGGTTTGATTGAAGGGCTTTTCCTGCAACACCCTGCCCTTCTTCTAGAGGATGTTCTGCACATGCATGAGCAAATCCTTGCATTTCTTTGTCATTCACATAGCAAGCTGTCTCCTCAATGCAAAGTACTGACTTATTCACATTTGTACTGCTCTCTCTGACTTGTATCTTTATAATTTTGTCACCATCTTCTTCCCGAGTACAGGGTATCCATGTAAGAGCCAAAGGCAATCTATGTGCATGGCATACAGCTCGCAACACATCAGTTATCTCTGACAACGCAGCCCTCTGGTCTGGTGAAAGACGCTGCAAATTACCATATAAACTCAATACTTTTGGAGTCTCCAAATTTAACTTCATAGCCCCTTCCTTTGCTTCCCTCTTTTCTTTTTTCAGGACAGCCAAGTGGAGAAGGAAGTAAGAATAGATGAAAAGACACTCATGATAAATAATACCTGGGGAAGAAGTCGAGGAGATGCATTTGTCCTTAAATCTACTGCCTGAAACAGACCAACATGGGTTAATGGACATAAATAAGCTCACAAGTATTAATTTTTTTTTTAGACGAGAAAATTTTATTAATCAAATTGTAAAGAATACAAATATGTGGAGGATAAGATATCCACAGTATAAAAGAAAACTATCTACACATCACGCCAATGGCGTTGAACAAAAGTCAACGGAACACCCTTAAAGGCCCCCGCCGCCTTAGCCCAAAAGCTCAAAAGTATTAATGATATTCTATTAAAATTTGTGAAACAAAAAAGCATATAACAATAGAGCCCCTTTGTTGAAGAAAATTCACTTTCTACTATATGTTTCAATAAGAAAGTATTCACTACAAATGTTTTTTAGAGAAGAGAAAATTTTATTAATCAAATGGTAAAGAATACAAAAATGTGGAGGATAAGGTATCCTCAATATAAAAAGAAAACTATCTGGATTGGAGTCACTACAAATGTAACGAGTCTGGATTGGAGGATTGATCTGGCTATATTTAGGAGAATCTTTTGCTATGGTCTAGCTTGACATGTCAATTCTAATATTAAGCCAGATCTCCAAGCATTAGAAACATGTATTTTGGTTGAAACAAAAAGTTGGCCAACAAAAACGGACAACCAGCTAACTCTTGAATTTCTAAGCTTCATAATGTTCTAAAAGAGCTTTAATGAAATAACTGACTCGTTAATTAAATTTAGTGCTGTAATTGACCAGGAGATGATGAATAATCGTTTCAAAGTTGAATAATCGAACAACCAGAAAAGGCACAATCTGTCAAGAGTTCTAAACCCTAAAATTATGTATAATCCCTCAGTCTGGAATTAGTATTCGCCTAATATGGGATACCAGAAAAACATAATAACATCTTCAAATATACTTTAGTAACCTATTATACTTGTGTTTCCAAGATAAGTGGAGCATACCAGCTTAATCTTAAAGTTAGAGGGCAAGATAAATGTGACACCTAAATGTGGAGGGAGTGATATATAATGTAGTCTTTGGGCAGAGAAACATCTTTAATAAAGAGATGAACTAACCTGAAGAGCACGGCTCACAGCATCCAATTCTATATCAAAATTGGATTTTTCTCTCACAGTGACAAGTTCCAACACAGCAGAACAAGACATATCATCCGGACTAAAAATCGGAATCGCGACAGATCCACGAACTTCGTGATCAAGAGCATGTTTAACCCGCAAGTATTCGGCAGAACTATAGTAGCTAACATTTGACGTCCACTCTGGAATCTTTGATATAAATACACGTCCAGGAAGCCCCGGAAAGGAACCTGGTTTCTGTTCAACTGAGAAAGTATATGACCTAGATACTTCACGATAACCTAAAAGCATTTGGTCAAGCAGGTATGGCTGCTCACATGTGCTCAAAATATAGTTATCTCCATCTTTAACAGGAACCCACACTTGGGCCAATATCCCTCCTCCAGATGACTCTTTAAATAAAGACAATGCACGAAGCATCCTCTCAGAAAGTGAATACCCCATAGGACGAGGAACTTTACCCTGAAGGAGCAACGACATATTATCTTGTTTGGAACCAGAGTCATCTTCATCAGAGACTATTGGGAGACCAAATTGAGCATCTGACTGTGGAAACACTATTTTATCAACAAAGCCAAGAGGACTTCCAAGAACATTAAGAGTACTGCCACCATCACTCATAGGAAATGGAGTATTTCCTTGTTCGGCAAAACTCAATTGATCATAAGAACCATAATTTGGGGGCATTGATGAAAGAGATGAGAACCCATATGAGGCTAACAACTGCTCAGTTGCTGAGGGGCTGTTACACCATCCAGAACAACCATCCAAATTCATCATCTCAGACATGTTAACAAATGGATCATCAGTGGAATTCCTTGCTTCGCCATCCGGAATACCTGGCTGAGCACTAGCAGACGCCCAATAACTGATTCCCTTTTCTTTTGAAGGAAATGAGTATTCCATTAAATGTAACAATATGATCCCCTACAATCGAAATATTAAGAGAGAATGTATAAAATAGGTAAAACCCAAGTGGGCATATCCACAGCAAAAGTCTGCAATAGTTTCTCCCATCGCACAATAGTAGCACATACACAACTAGGGGCCTGATTTTTCGATGCTGACACCGGAACTGCTCACTTTGTACATTACAATTCAACTACATAGGAAAATCAAAGCTGCCCCAGAATGACAGAGCAGAAAAAGCCTGACAAAGAAGAGTAAAAACAGATATCTGAAGTCAAATTGTGATATAACTTTCAGACTTGATAGAACAGCTAAAAGTAAAGAGTAGCACCTAGATATTCTTTGATAAAGTGAACATCAAATCAATCAATAATCAAGTTCCACTTCCTTAAACTAATTTTAGCATGAAAGTCACATCCAAATCTCAAATGGGTATTCAAAAAATGATGAATTTTTGCTTACCTCAAAGTCAAAGCCACGCACGAACGCAACGCCAAAAAGATTACTCATTCACTGAAAAAGGAAGCAAAAAGAGACCCAAATATTCACTATGAACCTCAACAACAAATCATTGTAATTCTGTTATGTTATAATCAGAGAAAAACTCACAAACCCAGTTCAGATAACTTTAAATAATCCCAGAAAAAAGGCATAAAAATCCCAATTTTTTGGGAATTTAAAGTCTGAAAGCAAAAATGAACAAACCCAAGTGGGGATTTAATCCCCATATAAACCCTCACCTTAAGGAAATCAAACGTAAACCCTAACATCATCAGCTTGTGCAAGAACACCGACTTCGAAAATCCCAGAAAATCCTACCAATTTTTAAGCACTGTGTGACACCTTGAAACTCTCAATTTCACTGCACTGAAACCCAGAGAGAGAGAGAGAGAGAAATATCTGAGATGAGAAGATGACTATGAATAGAAATAAAAAGGAAATGGGCGGCGGTTCAAAGAGTAACGGCTTTTGTGGGAAGCAGCGGAAAAGAAAAAATAAAAATGAAAAAAAGAGTAACAACGATGATGATGATGAATGTGATGATGTTAAAAGAATTTTAGAGTATCTGCTAAAAATAGGAGGTGGGGTGTCTGAATTTATGAGCAACAATCAGTCAAAATAACTACTGTTTTTTCCTTTTGTTGGTCTTTTTTCCTTTTGGGGAATGTTCTTTGACAACTTGTGTTGGTGTAAGAAACATATTGAAGCTGTTTACAGAGAGGGGTTGATGTGGAGAGAGAGAGAGATTAGTTTGTCTAATAGAGGTAGATCCACAAACAACGCTTTGATCTAAGACTCTCGAGCACTTCATTAGCAAGGCCAATTGTTGATTGTTGGCATATAATAGGCAAGTTGTGGGTTCCATGTTCACGCAAATGGCCTTTCTGAGTTTTGGATACCAAATCCACCTTGCTCTTGGGATATATTTTTGACTATGTTCGCATCGAGTTTGGTAATTTCGGGTTCGAATCATCTACACGTCAGATTATTTATATTTGAGTTGAAAAATACTCGTTTATAAGCTTTCAATACCAGATATGTGAAACATGATGCACTAAGTTAGTTTTAGGTTTTGACTATTTCATTGTTTGGTTTTACCCCAACTTGTTTTGGAATCGCAATTCCCTTATTGTTGAAATCATTCTAATACTACGAGTCTTACTTTCTCAATCAAAATAGCAGTTACGATTTGTTAAGCTTTGAGTGTAACAACTTTTTATTTTCAACCCACTATCTCACTATATGATATTATGTTTTTGTGTTCTCTAGCCACTAAATTATAAGTACCCATATTGATTAATTCAATTAAAGAGAGAATTTTCAGGTTGGTTTTTCCTATGTAACTATGTAAGCCTTGCGGAAAAAGTACATAGAATAACTCTTGCTTCTCCTCCCTCCATTAAAAGTAGTATCTTCTTCTTCCTTATGTATTGAGTTAGGCTTTATTTCAAACTTTTATTTGTGAGTGTACACTAGTAGGGACTAGGACCCTCTCTATTTACCAATGGGGGCTCTTATTTACCAAATGGAGGCTTTCATTTAGCAAATGGAGGGCCAACTTTGCTTCTTGCAATTTGTTTTTTTATATTAAACAAAAGAAAGAAACAAATCTTACCCTCAATTTGCTAAAAGAACGTTTTCATTTACATGGGCAAATGGAGAGGATCTTGGCTCCACTAGTAGAGGCTGCTAAGTTAATGTTGAACTAAAGTCGAGGTGAGATTGCTCTCAAAGCAAAGATTAATCCCCCAACACAACAAGACACTTCCGGGTTACTTTTGATTCTATTGACCACAAAGACTTACAAAACTCGAGTTTGGATATTCTTATTCCTAAAATGTCGACTCAATGGGTTAAGGATGCCTAGTTTGTTCCTTTTTAATTATCGATTGTATTTTTCTAAAAGTTTGAAAACCTCAAATTATCGCATAGTATAGTACATATTTTGCACAACAACAACAATAAACAACACAAAACCGTAGATAAGATTGGTCTATTTGTCAACTCTCAAATAAAAACTTAATATCAATATAGTAATCAGTAGTTGGTCTTGTAGATTTACCATACGAGATATATATGGGAACATAAGGTTAAAGAAAATGAGAAAAACATGATGTGATAAACTTTTAACCTATTTCTCGTGTCAATGTGCGTCAATTCATATCACATGGTCTAATGGGTTAACCCAGGGCGTTAATTAGTTTGTTTATTATCTGATTTGTAACTTTCGAATCTAAAATTCTTGCTCAACGCCCAAAAAATTGGGACAACATCAAGTCGGGTGTTTAGGTTAAACTAAATTTGACAGGTCTATCTGTAGTTGTCAATTATTTTAAAAGAAGACCCTAAAAAACATTGTTGGAAAATACCCAAGCCACTAGACGCTCCCCCATAAGCCTTTTTGAAGGCTTTTCCAAAATTACATAGTAGCATTAGGTTGCCCTCACAAACACTATACCAACAAGACCTATTACCATCATCAGATTAATCATGCTTCCATTAACCTTAGCCGATATTTTCAACCTCAACTTGAAATTGTTTGGCCTTCACCCTCAATTTATAAATTTTTATTTTTGAAATTAAAACTGGTTACATTAATTTAAAATGATAAGCGTTACAGCACAAGTATTCCGCAAGACTCTAAATTACACAAGAGTGAGTGCACTATGGGAGCTAAGAGGATGTTGCTATATGCATCACATCCCAAATTAAGCACACGCCTTCTAGGAATGGATATGTTAAATTAGTACGAGATCATTTACAACAACACGTCAACACTCGTTTGACATTAGCAAATACTACACCAAAACGGATAAAACAAAGTTGTTTCCCCATTTAAACTCTCTACAAGTGCGGCCACAAGACTGGTATCTTCGCAAGCACTTCAGTTGAGAAATTATTTGACATTCACATAGATTTGATTATCTTCAATTTATTCACACAACGAGTATCTTCTAGGACCCTATAGCCCAATGATCTTCAATCTTTCCCATGTAGGCAACATTTTCAATACTGCTATCCATCATATTTTTCTTACCATATTATGACTTTTCACCTAACACATTATCTAGTTGTGCTAAATATAACCTTAAAAAGTGGAAGTGGTGATCTCAACTATCCATTTACTTGCTTTTTCATTAACATAAACTCTCAAAAAGTAGTCTTTATTTTTCTATTTCCTTATTACATGTTACCCATGCTACCTAGTAGAACGCAAAATAATCTAATGTGCAATAATGAGCACTCGCAACACTTTCTCTAATATTAACATTTGTTTTTATTTTAATTAAGAAGACAAAATTATATTATAATAAGATTAAAGAATGTTGGAATTACTACAGTATTAACTATTAAGTATTAACCTTTCAAGATATATTTATTTAATTTTATTTAGTGAAGTTACAATTATTCTGTGTTCGCTTTACAATCTACGTTTACTCTTGTTTAAGTCGAGTTGAACTTCTTGCAGAGAAAAACTCTACCAATACTCGTTTTTCCATTTCTTTGATTTAATGGAATGGTGCAAACGATAGTTTATTGTAAAAGTTTGTTCAAGTAGCCAAACATTTTTAATGATGGATGTTTTTATTTTCTTTTTCTGTAGAAAAACACCCTTTAAAATCATCCCTTTAATTTTTATCCAAATATGATAGTCTATCGTGATCAAAATAAAAAATGATAGTCTATCAGATCAAACATTCTGGAAAGGGAAAACAAATCACATAGGGATGTAAACTTTGATGCAAGTGGAGCTATTAAGAAGTGAAAACAAAGAAGCCAACATAAAATAACAATATGGAATCCATCTACAATAGATGTTAAACTTAACTTTGACGAAATCATCAAGATCAGCAACATAGTTTTATACGAAATCGTTTAAGGATTTTTGAAGGATGTGTTATTTACACTTATTTATTAATCAGTTTATTTTGATTTAATTTAATGGTACGGTGTTCAGTGAGATATTTTTTCTCTCACGTAGTATTACTATTATTCAGCTCATTTAATTTAATTTAGTGGAAAAAAACACTCATTCTTAGATGCTAAAAGTTGTGGTGGTAGTCCATCCTCTTAGTTAAAGCAATTGGATTAAAAGAATGAGTAAAAGAAACAAGATTAGGGTCAAGAATATCACAATAGAAGGAGACAACTTATATGTTATTAAAGTTTTAAGATGCCACTGGTACTAGATGTACAATACCTTCAGTTCGCTGATAAAATTGAAGTCATCATCTTCTAAGTTCTTGCATATCATATATATGACTCCTCTAGGCCATCATTGTCTTTCACTTTTTATTTGATCATCTTCTAACTTCTTGCAAGAAATTGATTGATAATATTTTATTGAGTGACTTAAGCGTAATTAGTTAAGGTGATTACTTTGAGTTTCTTCTGGTTAAGTTTTGTTAAGTGGTGTTTACATGGTGATTAGGGGTTACCACCATTTGTGTAACCACTATAATAATTTGGTTACCACCACAATAAGATTGAGTAATATTAATTTCGTATCTGACACCGTCCAATTAAGATTGACATTTTAATGTTTTAGTATTTGATAAAATTAAGATAAGAGTTTAGTTACACTTAATTCTAACTCTTATGTTTTTGAACTTTTAAGTTTGATGTTAGAATAGCTAAAACCAATTTTGCAAAAGGTAAAAGCCTAGTCATTTTTATTATTATGGTGGTTACACAAATCCGATAACCATCATACAAATGGTCATTTGTTAAGTGCCTCCCAAGAAACTACTTTAACTTTATCACAAAAAAGAAAAAGAAAACTACTTAACTCACAACTATTGGTGTACAATTGTACAAATAATTATCGTTAACTTATTTTGCGAACAAATGTCCTAGAATTCTTTCTCTAAAGTTCTTGTCTCTCTCATCACTAGATCAATACAATAGATAATTAGAATGGAGCCCCATAAGAACTCTAGAAAAAGGCTCCATTCTTTTCACCTAGATAAACTGAATTGAGCTGAATTTAATTTAATTGAAATGAATTTAACATAGCTGAATTGATTTCTTAACTTGAGCTTTAACCATTTTAAACTTGTCCAAACATATTCAATATTGTACTTATTTGAAAGATTTTTTGTATATTCTCATGATATAAGTTTTATCATAAATTTATTTTCAAATAAAAGGTTATATAAGTAATAAGTTTCACTTAAAATGTAGTGAAATATATGAACTAAACTAAACTAAATTGAACTGAAATAAACTAAGATTAAGTTGAGGAGAAAAGTGCTAATGGATCCAAACACAATATTTTCCAATTTCCGGTTTAGTCATGGTGCGTTTTTTAGAATTGAACTAAATTGAATTGAACTGAATACAATTGGAACTGAATTGAAAACACCAATGGATATATGAAACAATATGTATATTTCTGAACTAAGCACGAGTGAACTGAACCGAACATTACTTATTATAATAGAAAATCACTGAATTGACACGAAATCACCACTGATTTGCAATTGGACTAAACTAAACTAAAATGACCATGTAAGGTCGAAAGAACACACCCTCAGTTAACTAAGCAATTATTGAGTAAACTCTTTTTTTTTTTTTGGAAAGCGATTATCATACATGGAAATAAAGTATGATACATTGATTTTATGTGAGGGAGATTATGTGGGGACCATGGGCCTTTAGAAAGCAGGGGTAGTTTGGTAATATTGATAAAGAGGAAAGCAGAGAGATAGACACATGAAAATCGATGTATTATACATTTAGGGTGCGTTTTTTTCCACTTATTCCCACTGGTTCTCACTAATTAGGTAAGGTCGTGCCATTGGTTACCACTTATTGGGTAAGGTCCTACCACTGATTAGGTAAAGTTGTGCCACTGATTTCCATTGATTCGGTGATGTCCTTCCGCTAATTCTCACTTATTCAGTAAGGTCCTTCCAGTCATTGATTTCCACTAATTGGGCGGATAAAGTCTTGCAACTGATTTTCACTGATTAAGTAAAATTCTGCGTAGCACTGATTCTCACTGATTCAGTAAAGTCTATCCACTAATCCCCACTGATTGGTAAGGTCTTGCCACTAATTTTCATTGATTGTTAAAGATCCAAGAAGTGAAAAAGAACGCACCCGAAAAGTATTAGAGTCATTTTTCTTTTTCTTATTATAGACTTTTACACACACATATATAGTTTAAGGTTTGAGGTATCAGATATTTCCCAGGGGAGGGCTGAGTTATAATTTGCCAATGGTGTGGATACTCTTCCCTTCTGCCACGTCTCTCTTAGGCCTCCACCAAAACTAAAATTTGGGGGAGTACTCATTATGCAAGGCAAGCAAAGTAAATGACGACCATATAGGTCTATTATTATATGATCCTTAGAAAAGTTAAAACCATATATTATACGTAATAGTTTTCATGATCTCATCATCATATTCATATATACGGCCATACGGGCACACATTTGCACATTCAATAAAGTAGAGAGAGAAGACAAAACATGACAGCTCAAATCTAGGTTGGCGTAAGATACTGTCATTGCTTTTAGAATCTAATGCCATTTGAAAGACAGGATTCCAGGATCCTGTAGATCCCCCAAGTAGTAGTAGAAATAAGAGTGTTTGATTTCAGACACCTGTCAATTTCATGTTTGCTAAGTTGTTAGTAGCCTTAGTACTACTACTAGTAAAAACTCCTTGATCTTCTACCAAATTGAGATCCTTTGACATTTCCACCTGTATTGCTACCTCACGTATCATACATAAGCCAATAAGTGCCCATACACGTTTTTTTTCTCTTTTGGAAAATGGATGACAATAATTCAAAGTTTGGCTCATACCATATGCTCTTAGGATGTGTTATTTAGAGCTTATCATATCCGTTCAGTTCAATTCAATTCATTTAAGTTTATGGGTAATCTCGTGTCAGTTTAGCGATCTTCAATTCAGTTCAGTTCAAAAATAAACATTTTGCTTCACATATAAAGTGGTATTCACTTCAATGGTTTTGAATTCACTTCAGTGATTTTGAATTGTGGTGTTGAATTCATTTGAATATAATCCAATCCAGTTAAGCCCTAAAGAACACACCCTTAATATTCTCAAGTTTGAGATTGCCTCCCAAATAATCCCAAATACTCTATTAATCAGTTAGCCCAAAATGCTTTAAATGGGAATAGCAGAGCACCGACCTCTCCGACTGGCATCTTTTAACATTTTTGCGTTTACTGGCATATTTTTTTTTTTTTTTGCTAATTGCGTTTACTGGCATTAATAAGATGAAATTGCGTGATTTATTAGCTCCCTAACTTGACTAGCCACCATAAATGGTTTGAAACTGAAATCCAGACTTAGAACCCAAAACCCTACGGCCTACGCCTTCCATTAGCACTCTAGCTCAAATTCGAAAAAATAAAGCTTGAGGCAAGTCTGGCAGGAAAAAAAAACAAAACTTTTGACTATGGACGGGCGTTAACGGAATAGTATTTAAAAGTTTTGGGTTGACGGGTCTGTACTTGAGATTATTTGGCACGCAAGTCAAATTTGGGAATATTTAGAGTGCACGAGCCAAAGTACAAATTATTGGTAGTCAGTAAATCTTTTACGTGGTCACCTCAAGTTAAGGTCACCTCTATAATCAAATATGACGTTATACTTGTATGAGACTTCTCACCTTGAGATTGCCTCATTCATGTTTTTGTGATTAGCACTCAACTTTTTTTTCTCCCTTTCCTAAATTAGATTGTTTTTGTTTCAAAGAAGAAATTAGAGATAAATAACCCAAATTATTGAAGATTTAGGGTGTTGTTGTTCTTTTTTTTTTTTTTAACACTTACTGGGTCAATAATTCCAGTGTGTTCTTTAGGACTGTATTTGAACCACTATATTACATTAAACACTATTGTATTAAAATGAACACCAATTGAACTAAATTGATCTGAATTGAACTTAATGTGTGAGAGAAAAAGTATGGTTTCGAAAATACTAATTAAAGTAAACTAAACACCAGCGAAGTGAACTGAACACAAACCACAAAAATAAACTGAAAGCCACTAAACTGACCCGAGATCACAAATAAATTGAATTGAACTAATGAGGTAAGTTATAAAGAACACACCCTCAGTCGCCTTCACTTCAGTTGAGTGACATACTTTTTTCTTCCATGTTACATACAATTCACCGCAAAATGAGTTTTGTTAAGTTCAATTCTATTCAGGTTATGCTCAATTCAGATATTCAAATCAACTCAATTCAATTCACTTTTGTTCAATAATTCAGTTCAGTTCAATTTAGTGGCAACACTAATGCCATTAACCTTTCAAAAAATTAACATAATTACACCCATCTTGACATCATTACTTTTAATTCAACTTGCAAATTTTTTTACTCTTAATTTCCTAAACATCCCATGTACTTTGGTTGTATTCTTGTTCACTTATTTTAAACTCGGTTCAATTCATATAGGTTCATCATTCTATAGGTGAAATCTCACTATTTATAACATTAAATTAGGAGTATGGTGTGTTCTTTTCCACTTACTCCCACATATTGTTACTGATTGGGTAAGGTCTTGCCACTGATTTTCATAGATTGGGTAAGTACCTACCACATATTTTCACTGATTGGGTAATGTCTTACCACTGATTTTAACTTATTCGGTAAGGTTATTCCACTAATTCTCACTGATTCAGTAAAGTCATGTCACTAATTTTGTGAGTAAGAATGTGGGTCCTGGTACTGATTTCCACTGATTGGGTAAGGTGCTACCACTGATTCTCATCACTAATTCTTTCAATAAGATATTGTTACTAATTTCCACTGATTGAGTAATATATTGTCACTGATTTTCACTAATTGGATAAGATCTAATAAGTGGAAAAAAAACACATCCGTAGTTGGCAACATGGGTGCATAGTTTGCACATAAGCAAGCTTACTTCACACCTGAACTTGGTTTTATATATATAAATTCTAAAAAAAAAAAAAAAAAAAAGGAAGTATGAAAAAGAAGAAAACAACAATCTGTGTTCCAAAAATTACTTATTGCATGATGCCACATTACCACCAGTTACAAAGAAACGAAGCATATAATTAGGCGCATTATGCAAGTTCCACCTTATATATTTCACAATATCATACTAATTATAATTATAATAATAATAATTATGGGTTGTTAAACAAATTGCAGTCAACCAATCTGTACTTTCAGAACGGATCCCTTGCTGACGTAATTTGACATTGGCAAAGCAAGCCGCAACGTAAAGTATACTTTAGTGCCATTTGATATCCTAAAAGATCTTGTCGACAAAAAGGGAATAGAGATGTACAATGTAGGTGGTGCCAGGGCCCAGGGGTGTAACTGAGGCTGTTTTATTTTTTATTTTTAATTTAATTACTTTTACTTAGGGTATGTTCTTTTTCTAATTATTGGATCTAACCCAATCAATGAAAATCACTGATGAGACATTATTGAATCAGTGAGAATCAGTGACAGAACCTTACTCAATCATTGAAAATCAATGGCAGAACCTTACCTAATAAGTATAAATCTGTGGTACGACCCACATTATTACTCACATAATCACTGGCAGAACCTTATTGAATCAGTGACAATCAGTGGAAGGACTTTACCGAATCAGTGAAAATCAATGACAATACATTACCAATCACTGAAAGTAAGTAGCGGTACCTTACCCAATAAGTGAAAATTAGTGGCAGAACCTTACCCAATCGGTGAGAATCAATAGGAATAAGTGGAAAAGAACGCACCCTTGTTGGAACTTATTGAATCTTTGAAAATCAGCAAAGACACTTAACGAATCATACCATATTATTGACAATCACTTACCGAATAAGTGGAAACAATGACAGCAACTTACCATATCATCATATCAGAGGCAACCACGTACTTATATTACTTTATGGGAATCAGTGGCAATTACTTACCCAGTTAGATCAAATCAATGAAAAAGAACACTCCCAAATCAGATCAGCCAATTATTGTTTTTATATATTGATATTAATATTAATACAAATAATAGGGAGATGTTATTGTTAGGTCAATAAACACTATTGTCACATTTAATATTAAAAGGCTCAACTCTGTTATGTTTCCATATATGATATAAATGATCTGACATTAGCGTTTTATGATCTCGCAATAACATTGCCTAATAATAATTTATTTTTTTATTGTTGTTGTTGTAAGTATTACTATCATTTGAACCTTTTCTTCTTGTTGTTTATTTCCATCATCATCTTCTCCATCATCCTTATCATCATTTTCATTGTTTACAAAAATAATCCGTAATTTTCCCCGTATTATAAAAAAAAAGGGTCAATTTTATTGAGGTATATTGAGGTTTAGCGAAATTACAGAGAAGTGTATCCATGTTTGACTAAATACACTGAGGTATACTCTTGATGAGATTTCAGCCACTTTTTGACCGTTGACAAAAGTCAAACTAATTTCTGGACATAAATACCCCTAGTACCTTATTGAAAGTTTCTAAAAACTTATTGTATAATGTTTTCCTACTTTTTTCCTATTTATTTTTTTGATGTTAAGAGAATTGCACCACAACATAGAAGATAAATTGTAGCTACAACTTTGAAACTGAGGGTACGAATTGGAACATCCATTACTAATAAGAACACTAAATTTAACTTCATAATGTAAAATATCTATTAAGTGATAATAAAATAAACTAGATAATAATTTTGGGAGAAATCTCTGCAACGGTCACAAGAAAGGGAAAAAAACTCTTTCATAATTTACCAATTCTTAGTGTAAATCCAAAGGATTAAGCACCTCATACTCACTGGAGTAAATTTCGTAAATTAAAAAATCCGCAATTTACTGGATTCTAATTGAGTCCTGATCCGCACTTGGAAGTTGGAACTTCAGAAGGCAAAATTGACTTAACATCAATTAATAAACTTTGCGGCTCGATTTAGACAATTCTCTCCCACAATGTAAAATTAACTACATAAGTATAATCTTGTGCCTGCAACAAAAAAAAAAAAAAAAAAAAAAGAAGAAGAGCTACCGAACTAAAGTTACGAGAGTTTGATGCCAAGTATGTCGATCTTGGTAACAAAATTGCATCGTGAGATATACAAGCATGCAATGCAAATCGGGCAAAAGATATAAAAGCATGCAATGCAAAGTAAGTGGGAAAGCATTGAACAATAATTTTTTCTATAAAATTTCAATGAGGTATACTAGGGGTATTTATGTCCAGAAATTAGTTTAATTTTCCGGAATCTCGTGGCAGTATACCTCAATGTATATAATCAAACGTGGATATACCTCTCTATAATTTTCCAAAACCTCAGTATATCTCAATGTAATTTACCCTAAAAAAATAAACCCCCAAATTTTGAAATTCACAAAACTACTCCCAAATTTTACCCTGTTACGCATAAGTAGTTTAATAACTAACGATATTAAGTTTATGTTAACTCCCACCCATTTTACCACTAGTTTAACTCTATATTAAAAAAAAAAAGTGCAATGAGTTAGTTTGTTTTAAGAGTGCGAATTCTGAGATTAATTAGTTTGTTTTGGGAGTAGGGTTCCTTTGTCGTCGTTTTTATGAAAATATTACATATTTTCTTCTCTAAAAGACGATTTACAATGTCGAATTTGGGCATTTTGTCAAAGTTATGACAATTGGTTCTTCCACATTAAGGTTGTAATTTGAAAACAACGATTAGAAGTAAGCAATTCGGAATCGTCTAATTTACTTTGCTGATTGATTGTATTCTGATGTCTTAGATATCTATTATGTTGAATTTGATCTCCATTGTGGATGCCGTATGATCCATTGTTAAGAAAAATATTTTGCGGGAAACACCTAATAGAATCAACATTTTGTGGGGAAACACCTATTATTATAACTTTTTTTTCCCACAGAAACACATAACAAAACAAATCCCTAAGTATTACCACCCAAAAGTTTTTTTTGGCTCAAATTATAGCCATTTGTTCCCATTTACCCTTAGCTTAGGTTAAAAAAAATGCAAAATATAGTTCAAATTAGAATTTAATGAGAGGGGAATTTGACTTTGTACTCAAATTCTTTTTAATTAGCTAAATATAATAGCACAAAAATTAAATTTTACATAGTTATTCAAGTTGAGCTAAGGATGAATCACAAATAAAAAAGACTATAATTAGATCGAAAAGTGACTTCAAGTGTTGATACATTGGAGTTTTGTTGCTATTAAAATTTTTGCGCATGAAAATTATAATATGTGTTTCTCCGTAAAATATTAATTCTATTAGATGTTTTTTTTCTACAAATTTCCCACTATTTTATGAATTCTCTTTTTTCCCCCCAAAAAGGAAGAAAAAGAAAACTTTTGTTTTGGTGCCTTCAAATTAGAGGTGATCAAGGACGGGAAGGCCGAAAAAGCCCAATCCTTACAACCCGCAATTTGGGCGAGTATGGACAAGGTTTTTGGATTTTTTTTTGTGGGCGGGCTTAGTTGAGTTGTTTAATAATTGGGCGGATAAGGACAACAAAAATGCCCCGTGGACAGGCCTGCCCGACCCATTTGTTACCTTTTTACCCAAAAATTTGTGTTTAAGATTTGTGAGTTTTTTTTGTTTGTGTGTTGTTCAGACTTATTTTGGGTGATAGAATATTATAAACATTGATTATGTGCAGTATTACGATTAATTTTAGAGTTGTGTTGCATATTAATAACTAGATTTGAAGCCCGTGCGTTGCACGAGTTTGGTGTTAATATTTTAAAATAAATACACTCATATGATGTTAGTAAATGAAATCGAGAATCGAAGTATGTTGATAATTTCACTTGGGCAGTTTGGATTCATGTTGGACATGAAGGTAATCTTGTGTATTGCAAGGTTTAGTGAAAAGTTTACATACATTCAATATGTCCAGCATATGCATATATGCACCAATAGAAAAATATAAAAAAAATGCCACAATCTCTTTGTTTTTCTTATATATTTGTCATCATTAACTTTTCTTAGAACTTTTTAAGTAATTTTTTTTCTCTTATGTGATGCTCTATGGACTATTAAACTTTGTTAAAACTCTAAAAATTATAAGTCAAGCTCTTTTATTATCCTAAACTTTAAATATATTTGTGAACTTTACATGTTTGTTTATGTGTCAATATGCTTCTGGCCAGAGGCTAAGTTGTTCATCATATATATTTGAAATCATTTGTCAAAATGACATAATTAAATGCTATTTGTATATTAGTTTTATACTTGTATATAATATTTAGTGGAACTAGCATTGTGTACAAAGTTAATCTGAATAGCTCCTTTCTGCACTGTATGCTATGTCTCATTTTGTATTTAACTTTTTCTCACATTCTGTTTTCTTTATCTCATTTTTTCTGTTATCTTTCGTGTCATTTTATTTTGTTTGTTCCGTTCTGTTTTACACCATTTTGTTGGAAAGAACATGATCTTACGTTTTGTTCTTTTCACCTGAAAAACTACAAAATACCTGATATTACAACTAATAACACCAGAAAATACCTCCTTAATTAGTATTATATTTATTATTTTTCACTTGATATTATTTTTTAATTATATTTTTGTTATTTATTTAGCTTAGTGGCTCGTATAGGTGGCACTTTTAATGCTAATCTTAAAGGGTTCTATAAGGTAGACGCGTCCGATGAAGTCACAAAATACATCCTTTATATATATAGTAGTGTATGTTCGTGCATTACACGATTCATGGTCAATTTAACGTGTTAATTAATCGTATCGGTCGAAAATCATAAGTATAACTACTATTTATGAAAATTATTTAGTAATCTATGAATAAGCATTAATATAATCATTATTCTAATATCATTCTAATAGGATTATTATGCATTATATGGAGCACACAAAACAATTCTAACTATTATCCCCAATTTCAGTTAATTTTTTTTTTTACCAAATAAACTAAAAATACCTTTTAAATGAACATAACATTTCTTTTCTTTTCTAGTATTCATTAGTTGATTGTCTAATTGTCCATTGTTGATTGTCTATACTATAAACTTGAAATTAAAGCAATAAAGTCTCAAACTTTTTGTTTATCACGTTTTTTATCCTTTTTTTTTTTTTGGGGGGGGGGGGTTGTGTTGGTGGTGGTGTAGTGTGATTCTACATCTTCAAAAGAAGATTTTATTTCTTATTTTTTTTAGGGGTAGTAGATGTTGTTTCATATATCATTAAAATTCAATATATTTTATTAGTAAAATTGACAAACCCCTAAAAATGATTAAAACTGAACATATATCTAGCTTATCTTTCTTATTATTTTCACTTAATATTAAGATGTTGGTTTAGAATGGGAGAGAGTAGCATGATGCTGTCGTGAAAGTTTTTTTTTCTCTTTTCTTTTTGAAATCGTTTTTTTTTTTCCCATGAATGTGTTAGGTTAATTATTAGAAAGAATATGACCATGGGAGTGTAATTTCCTATTAGTATTTAGAGATAAAAAACATGTCGTGACTATATTTTTGTCTTATGTTTTCTAATTGAAATTTAACATTTAAAAATTATTTTCATTTTAGGATTTTATATGCTTGCTTAGGTGGTGCGTCCCTAAGGCTCTGTCTGCCTCAACTTATATCCAGTCCAGTTCAGTCCAATTATGTTCTGTTCAGTTCAGTTCATGTATAACTTTATCTTTCAGATAACTTTTTATTCTAAAATAAATTCATGATGATATTTATGTCATCGGAAACATCTCAAAGCATACTTTCAAATTAGTCCAATTTGAATATGTTTGGACGAATTTTAAATAGTTAATAATCAAGTTAAAAAAAAGAATTCAATTCAATTCAGTGTTTTCCAGGTGAAACAATGGAGTCTAAGTAACTCGGTTAGGTGACATAACCCAATGTTGTCACTGAAAAAAACTTATTGGCGCTCTCTATACTGCTGCAAAATGTCAATACGTAAGCAATAGATCTTGTATGAGGCTATATAAGACAAATCAGTCTTATTTTAAAGTGTATTTGGCATTCTTTTCATTGGTGTAAGTTGTTTGAATTTTTGAAGCATAACATAAAAGTTACATGCCTCATAATGTCTCAAATGATTTACTGCTAAATTTGGAGAGCCAACTTCGAAAAGAACTTGATGATGTCCTTAATCAAGGAGAGGAATTATGGTTCCTAAAATCGTGAATGGAGTCTTTGTGTAATGGTGATCGCAATACCTCTTACTTGCACACCTCAACGCTCATCCGGAGGAAGAAGAACATAATTGAAGCACTCAAAAATGATAGTGACGAGTGGGTTTTTGACCTATCTGAGGTGAAACAAACCGTGGTTTCTTACTTCAGCGAGCTGTATAAGGACTCGCTCGACCATCCAGCAATGGACATCCCAACGGATTACTTCCCTCCTATCCTGAATGAAGACTATGATCACCTCACAAGGGCGTTCATGCCTAGTGATATCAAATCAGTCATCTTCTCCATGGGGGCTTATAAAGCCCCAGGCCCGGATGGGTTTCAAGCTTTGTTCTTCCAACGTCAATGGGATGTTATAAACTCGAGTTTTTCTGATGCTGCACTGAAAATCCTCCGTGGCCAAGCTCTGCCGGATGATCTCAATGACACTCACTTGGTTCTCATTCCTAAAGTGGATCACCCGCAACAAGCTTCACAATTCCGGCCTATTAGCCTTTGTAACGTCTTATACAAGACAGTGACAAAGGCAATTGTTAATAGGTTGAAAGTCATTCTCCCTTATATGATCTCTCCTACACAAGGTGCCTTTGTCCCGGGACGTCAAATTACTGACAATATTATTATTGTGCAATAGGTACTTCATACCATGAGGAAAAAACAAGGGGAAAAAGGATATATGGCTATTAAAATAGACCTTGCTAAGGCCTATGTTCGGTTGCGATGGGACTTCATTCGGGATACCCTACTCGAGATGCATATACCACAATTACTACTGGACACAATTATGCTTTGTGTCACTACACCATCTATGAGAGTGCTTTGGAATGGAGAACCCACGGAGGTGTTCACACCAACGAGAGAAATACGCCAGGGAAACCCTCTCTCTCCGTATCTCTTTGTAATGTGTATGGAACGCCTTAGCCATGTCATTGAGGAAGCGATTAACGCGGGAATCTGGAAACCCATTCGTTGCAACCGAGGAGGGCCAAAGTTGACTAACCTCTTCTTCGCAGATGAAATCGTCCTCTTTGTGGAAGCATCGACCCAGCAAGCGCATGTCATTAAGCAGTGTCTCCAACGCTTATGTGCAGCGTAAGGGGAACTTGTCTCCTTCCCAAAATCTCGAGTTCATATCTCCAAGAATGTTACTAATGAAAGGGCCTTTGAAATCAGTAATTGTAGACTCCAAAAAAGCGCCTTCAAATTTCTCCGCAAAAGCCCGATGATGAAAGGAGTAATTTATAAACTTGAACGCTATTTTTGCTTTAATAGGTAAGATATGGTCTCAGGTTTTTCTTCGATCGCTCCTTCGTTCCCGTCCCATTCAAAAGCCCTGTTCAAGAGCTTTCCAACGACACTTCTCATGATTCTTTCGGACTCCCGATCGCCAAGTTGCGAATCAGGGGTAGAACTGTCTTTTAATCGCCTAGGGGTAAAACGGTCTTTTCATATTTTTCGGAACACTAAAATTCCTCCGGAATTAAAATAGACTGGATGTCGTCATTATGACGACATCCAGCTAGCAGCTGACAGCTGTAGACACCCTAATCGGTTCTCATCCCCTGGCACCGCAACGCCAGATGATGATGGTAATAGATTAACATGGACGTAAGTAGAAAAGGACATTGCTCGGAAATCTAGACCAAATTTCTTGAAACCTCAGTCTTTGGATAGCCCTTGTTATAAGGATTCTAACGCCTTTGACCTTGCCTCAATCAGGTTCCCGGATCAAGAGATATCGCGTCTCGAAGATTTGGGTCAAAACCGCTCAATCCCGACCCCTTGGGTCAGCCCAAGGGCAATTTCGTAATTTACTGAGCACAAAAAGTCAAAAACCCTAGTCACACGCGCGCCGTCAGGTCCAGCGGCTATCGCTACCTGCCCGACGGCCAACGCGTGACAGCGGGGGCCTTCTGGCCAGCGCGTGACAGCGGGGGCCTTCTGGCCAGCCGCTGGGCCCAGCGGCCAACCGCAAAGCCTCAGCGGCCCAGCCACTGGGCCCGGCGGCAGCCGCGGGCCCTAGCTGTCCTCCGTGTGGCCGATGGGCCGGTTTTTTGGCTGGGCCGAGTTGTGGCGCCGGGTTCTTACCCTAAGCCCCAAAATCCGTCCCCCAACTCTATAAATACTCCTCTTCACCCTCTTTTGCAGATGGTCAGTCAGTTCATAATTTTGAGAGCATTGAGAGCACATATTTCCCCAAATCAAAGAGAATTCAGAAATCTGAAGATCCAAGCAAGCATTACACCTAGCCTAGCACCCCAGATCGAAGAGCAATTCCAATTCTACTAGTCCCGTTCGAATAGAACGTCCAGGTTAACCATCCTGAGGGCCTAAACTCTTTATTAAATCTCTTGTTTACTATTTATCAACCATGTTTTATTTAGCTTTTGATTATGGATGAATAAATTTGCATGCTTTGGGTTCTGTATATAGTTATGCATGTTTAGTTTATAAAGTCAGCATCTTTTTTATTAGTTATGCAAGTTTGCATCTTTTTGTAGTTTTTGCATGCATATAGTAGCCTCCTAAGTTTTTTTAGCATAAAGTTAATATCTTTGCATTGTTCTTCTTTTGAAGTTACTAACAATTTTATTGATGTGCACATACAATGCTTGGCGCGTTTAGCAAAGTGCGGTAGGTTGGAGCGTTAATTTAATGCTTTATATCTTGTTTATGCTTGTTAATAGTATGCATGTAAATTGGATATAAATTGTGCGAAGTGATAACATAGGTAATTTTGTAGTCTTTAACCCGCCTAGTTAATTTAGGATCTTGGACGACCGGACTTGTATGGAACCATATAGTATAAATTAATATTTGACATGGATAAGCTTAGTAGAGGCCGTTTATACGGGCGATTTAGATGAGATTCATTTTGTTTATTTCGTACCTACACCCCCAAACTCAATATTTAGTCCCCATGGGCATGAGTCAATTCCCAATAGAAATTGGGTGTACTTTTGATGGTTTCCAATTGTTTCTTTAAAAATTGGTGGCGGCTTCTTATTTGCAAATTGTTATCCCCATAAAATTAAATTGCATATGACGTATTATTAAGAACCATTAATCCCCATCGAATAAAATCACTATTTTAATGGAGAGCCGAGAAGAGGCGAGGGTTCTTACAGTGGCGACTTCACTGGGGACAAATAACAAGAGGGTGTAATTCGAACACTTATCCATGTCAATAATTTATTTTAGCTATTTGGTTCAATTACCGTATGTGTTTATTTTCTTTTCTCTTGCATCCATATCATTTATATTGCATGCGTTATCATCGCAAGATGTCGAAAGACATCACCTCTCCATAAACAGGAATTACCCTTTGGAACATTGTCTATGACTTAGGCTGGTGACCCACTCAGTCCGAATTACCTTTGCACATAGTCGTGTTCCACCCCATGGCATTTACATGTTTCCATTCGAGATGTGTAAAACGGTACGTCTAGTCGTACTATGCACCCTATAGATGACGAAACGCATCCGGTCGTGGGTTACCATATCCAACCATAGATTGTGTCAACTATTGCATTATGTCCCATAGTCCATATCAAGGTGCTAATTGATTTACTTACCATATTATGATTGATTGTTTCCTTGCTATGTGATTAGTTTTCATAGAATATTAGGATTAGATCCCCCTTAGGATTCCTTTTTTGAGTCCTGGTTAGGGAAGGTTTCCCTTTTTGTTTGCTTGTGCGTTTTGTCAAGTTTACAAATAGAGTCTAGGATCCTTTTCTTTTTAGGAAGTAGAATCCGTGTATGCCTTCGATGACGCTAGTGATCATGTTAGGAAGACGTTCATTTCCCTAAGAATTAGATTGCATGCAAATAATATATTCCCGTCAATGATCTTTCACCAAATAAAAAAAGAGAGTCCAATTTTATTCCATATGCAAGTCAATAGTACATCTCCTTTCCTTAAATTAGGGAATTTCATCCCATATGCAAGTCAAGAGTATTTATAATCCTAATAAAGTCGAAAGATCATTGACTAGAATATGCTATTTACATAAAATCGCGTTTTTCCCAAAAGATCACCATGTTGAGGATTAATGCTAGATTCTCTTCCCACATTTGTTTTAAAATAAAAATCTTTATTCTTTGGAGTTTCCCATTTATTTCTTATTTTCTTAAACGGGCCTTTTTATGTCCAGAATTGGTAGGAGTAAAGATCCCGGTGCTAGGGAGTGGGAGAGGGACGAGTCTAGCAAGAGGTTGGTCCGCAAGTTGTCATTCAAACCTTCACCACAAGCACAGTTCATGGGCCTCATTTGGCTCGATTCCCTTCGCACACCGCCATTGTCACCTCGAGCCTCACCACGAGACAACAACCAAACTTCCCCTTACTGTGCTTTTTAATGAAGGTTTCAACCCGTCCAAGCTGATCGCCCCAATCGGGCCCGACCGCACCACCTGGAAGCACGAGACAAAGTGGACTCCAGTCAACTGGTCAGGCCCATTCATCATCACAAAGATCAACGGGTGGCGCCGCAAGATTAGCGGATTTAGACGGGATCGAATTCAGTCAATGGATAAACATGGATTAATTAAAGAGGTTCTATGCTTAGGCAAGACACCCAACATAGCACTTTCGAGAGGCCCATACAAGGCTAACGAATCCAAAAAAAAAAAAAAAAAAAAAAAAAAACGGGATTTAATGTGAAACAAAAAACGAATAAGAACTATGAGCGGCCATGATTCCTCTAAAAGGATACGTAGGACAACCCAATTGCAATTGGGCCCGGCCCCTTCATCAAATTCGCATTCAAAAGTTGTTAAAAGTTGTGCACATAATAAACACAAGGTTGCAATATTAAAATGAGCATGTCTCTATAAATAATAATAAAGTCCATTACAAGACTTGGCAATTCCTAAATAACAATAAAAACAAAACTAAGTTTAAATCTAAGGGGCACATCACCCTTATTGAATTTAAAGCAAGTAAAAGGCAATCCTAAGCTAGACATGCTCCAAAAGAGTATTTCCTAATAGACTACTCCGTAGCTTCGGTAGTAGGGACTGCATCCTCCATGGGTTCATCAACCTTCGGGCCTTCCACTTCACGTTCCTTGGGAGCCCATCTCTCTCGAACCAAAGGCTCTTCTTCTTTTTCAACCTCCACTAGAGGAACACTCGAAGAGGCTTCATGATCATGGGCCCGAATTTGGGGCTTCGCCTCCGGTTTAGTAGTAATCTTGGCTAAAGCTTTCTTGGCCTTCGGGTTGAGGACACTTTTCACATGCTTAATTCCCTTTTGCTTACCCTTCCCTTTAGGATCATTAGGGTTAGAAAGCCTCAGGGTAGCCTTGACCGATTGGGCCTTAAGATTCTCTTGTTCGGATTTCCTGCATGCACGACGACCTTCCGCAGTCTTACAATCCATCCACGCTTTATAAGCCGAAGATATGGCCGTTGGGGCCTTGATATGAGGAATAGTCCACTTAGGGCGACGATCCCATGCACACTCCCAAGATCTCACCATACTAATAGTCAAAGACCGAGTAGCGGGAGCAACACTATCCTTCTGTGGGATAATCTGGCGTTTCCCATATTGTCGCATGATACGGCTAGAAAATATGTAAGTCAAGTTTTGAAGACCAAGGATTTGATAATATCCCGTCTCCTTGCTGCATCCGATTGCGGATTTTAGGCCCCACCACTTAATAGTCCATCTTAGCAAAGGGTAAGCTTTAAGGTATCCACGCCATTCATCAATGGTGGATTCATAATAAAGCATTCGGCGAGCGGAAAATTGCTTTGGTTGATACTTGAGCGCATTAGCCGGCCTCTCAATGAAGCACATATGCTCCAAGAGCCATATTTACAATGAAGAAAACAAATACAAAAAAAAAACATATAAATTTAGGTATCCATTAAAGATTCAAACTTTATAAAATTATTCAAAGCAATTATTCAAGCACTCACTTGAAGGAGAAGAGGGCTTCCCGTCCATCCACCAGGCGATGGTTCTTGTTTCTTGCGGTCCAAGCAAATTAAAGTTTCACCAAGAACAAGAGACATATGGGTAAAATCGTTTTGAATTTGTTCAACAATTCTAAGCATACAAGTTTTACCATTATTACCTCCACCAACAAAGAGGTACCTATGTAAGAGACATAAGATAAAAGCACGTCTATAATATGTCTCATTGTGATCATCCTTTACCTTGGGGAAAAAGATATCAATCACACCATTGAGGTCTAGCTCGTCGGTCCTAATCACGGAGGAGGCTTGTGTTGGTGATAGGCCAAGATACCTTTTATAGTAGCCTTCAAGGTTGGCCCCAAGCCATGGAGTAGCAGGAGCTTGATCATGAGGGAACCCAAGTATGGCGGCAAATTCTTCGGGAAGAGGAAACAGTTCATTATAACCAAACCTAAAAACATGGAGTTTGTCATCCCAAAATTCAACGGCAGCCTCGAGAATGTTCCAAACAATTTGAACTTGCTTCAAGTGGAAGAGAGCATTCAAGTGGAAGGACACAAGTCTCATCCTCTCTTCAGGGGTCATAGATTGCAACCACTTATCAAACTTAACCTCAAAACTTGTCATGGCTGAAATCTAAATTAATTGGGAGTTTCTCTCTCTAAAAAGCTCTCTATTGCTAGTAAATTATGAAGGTGATGTCCCAAAACCGGACTAACCCAAGGCTTATATAGGGCTCGCACGAAAAAAAACGAAAATAAGGCAACCCGTCGAAAAAAGAGCTTCAGTGGCCCTTGGGACAGCCGCCGAAGGCTCAGCGGCCACGATACAGCAGCAGCTGCCCAGCGGCCCAGCCGCTAAACCACAACGGCCAGCCGCTGAGTCTGGCGGCCCCTCTTTTGACCCCCGCTCCTTCACGTCAGCCGCTGAGTACCTCCCTTTGGCCGCCGAGCTGTTTTTTCGAGACAACCCTCTTATACCCGGTTTAGGAGCACCTCAAAGTGATCCTCCGACCTTTGTGGCTCATCGCCAAAGATCGACGCCGCCAACTGGCCAAGGTCAAAGGAAGAATGACGGGCAGGCTCCCGATACGACCACCCCTCTCCAACATAACTCGAATCATACCCCCAAGAAGAACGAGGAGGCATGGTAGGCATCACAGGAGCAGGGACATGGGGCTGGTAGTAAAGACCGCCATAAGGAGTATACCCCGCATACCCGGGATAAGAAGGATACATCAGCATAGGCATAGGAGTAGGCTCTACAGACGGAGCCATCATACTCCCACCAGGATGCTCCGTCCGATGAACAGGCTCCCTCTCTCTCCTAGGACTCTCCTTCCGAGGGCTCCTCTCACGAGAAGGACTGCGCTCAGGCGAGCTCACAACCTCATCATCCGACAATACCACCTGTCGTGACCAACGAGGAAGGGGTCGACGATACTCAACCTGCAACCCACCAAACATATAAGATACATTTCTCAAAGCATACAACTTTGGAAATGCAAAATCAAGCTTACCTTATCCAAGTCAGCCCTCGAGCAAGTGCCCTTCGAGAGAGCTCGAGTTATCCAGGACTTCATGGCATGCATCATCCTGAAAACCTTCCCGGTCTGCTCACGGTCAAGCTGCGCAAAGAAAAGTTAGTACAAGCCTGAAAACGGTAAAAATCACATACAACAGGTAAAATTACGAATTTACCCCCGGATGCCTAAATGGAAGAGGAAGGCTCTGAATGTCCTCATCAAGGTCCTCCGTCATGGGGATTTCTCCCCAGCACTCCTTCCCGCCATAGTCCCGACCTCGGACCCGCATATCTGGGATATCCACATCAACGTCATCAACCCGAGGCTCCTACAAAGCAAAGAAGGTTAGCAACCAACAAACAAGAAAGGCATAAAATGACAAATATGAAGTTCTTACCTTCAAACCCACAAATGAAGGCATGAGGCGATCATGTGGGAACTGCTCGTAGTGCCTCGCAAGGTCCTCCGCAGGCTCCCTCAAATACCGCATAGCATCCGAGCCCACCATGGCCTCCGTAACCTGCTCGCGAGACAAGCACCTCACAAAAAACATGGTCGAGGGAGGATCCAAAGGAATCCTTGGTCCCACTACATTAGGATAAACCTGACGGAAGATCCGCTCTCCCAAATACCACTCAAAAGAGAACGGACCCGCAATCTGGATCATCTGGCGGTCTATCGCCCTAGATGAAAGGACAGCATCCGAAGCTAACCCATGATACTTCGCCCATGGAAAGTAGTCAATCTACACAAACATGAAATATAAGATATTTCCACACCAAAAAATACAACCCATGCAATGAAAAGAAAAATTGCGTTACCTTGTGCCAGTCTAGGCGCAAAAGGGCTTCCCTATACTGCTGAAGAGTCTGGAAGGGCGCAGGACCCCTATGACGCCACGCCCTGCAAACCGGGAAGTCTAACTCCCAGCCCGTAGGCGCCATGTCCGGGAAATGCTCGAAAACCAAGGCTACATCGAAACATGAAATTAAGCACCACACACTTAAATCATGCAAATTGCCAAAACGGATACAAAAAGCAAAATGTACATGCAAGGCCTTCCAGAAACCGCACAAGCTCACGGGAGGAAGAGTCGACTGCTTGTATTCCTCATCATTCACGCGGCAAGCAAACCGCATGCACCTTAAGAGGTTGGCGTAGCCCGCAACCCCCAGTTGTACTCTCTCACCCTCTCCCAATCCAACAAGCTAGGGAGGTAAATAGCATGGATACGCTCCCCCTTGTCACCAAAGATAGTAGTGGCAAGGAGGTAGGCAATGAACATCCTCGCCTTCTGCTCCACCGAGGTGTTTATTTTGTACCCCGCGTCAGTCAAAGCGGCATAGAGCTCGTTAAAGGGACGATAATGGTGACCCCAAGTGTTCCCTCAAGGGCCAAACAACTCCACCATCTCTGTCTTACGTTTCCAGATGGAAACGTCATAGACAATGGGCGTACCCACGCAAGGTACCCCAGTCAGCATAGCAAACTCCGATGGAGTGATCATCATCTCCCCATTAGGGAAATGGAACGTGTTGGTAGTATCCCAAAAACGCTCCAAAGACAAGCGGACAATGCACCTCTTGACTCTCTCAACCGAGTCCGCCGCTTTCAAAAGGGGTCCAAACCACGAACCCAAAACCGCACTCTGCACCTCTTTAGGCAAGACCTTAAAAAGTTTCACCGAAGAGCCATAATTACCATGGGGCTTCAAATTCCCATCGGGTTCCTATGATCAAAATTGCAACCCCCGTAGGTTCACATTTCACACAAATGTTCAATCCTAGGCATGTTTCTAAGTTCGTTCAAACCGCGCAAGATCACATGCGCTACAAACTTGACAATTGCATACATTTCCTACGCAAATTCTACTCAAGGCAAAGCATATAAACTAAAATTCAATGCATAAAACTATGAATTCAATGTTTGAGGCTTACCACAAACTTGGAATCACGAGAGCTCAAGTGAATCTCCCGTCGGAAAAGCAACTCCGATCGATCCTAAATGATGTCAGGCATCCTATCCGATCGTGTGTATCTATCTTGAGGAAAAGCCACATTAGGCTTCCTCCTTGAAGGCTTAACATGGGAAGGAAAAGCCTTGGTGAAGATATCAATTTCTTCAACCTCCTCCCGGACCTCGGTCCTCCTACTCCTCTTCCTTGCCAATTTAGGAGCCATGGAGAAGTATTTGCAAAGCAAGCAAAAGCAAACAAGCAAAATGGAGAAATTGGGATTTTTCTCTCTCCAAGGGTTTCAAAAACCCACTCTCAAATTCACCCTAAATTTGTGAGAAATCACAAATAAACTTCAAATTGTGTAAAGATTATGCAAAATCAAGCAAATGCAAACAAAAGAAGCCAATTTGAGCAATTTTGAGCAAGAAATGAAGGTTGGGCAACAATAGAGGTACAATTTTCCAAAAACATAGGCATCACTGAAGCAGAGCAACACAACGCTCTTTGACGTTGAGGCTATTAAAATTAGCGTCACGTTAGCACCCTTGAAGCAGAGCAACACAATGCTCTTTGATGATGAGGCTATTAAAATTAGCGTCACGTTGGCACCCTTGAAGCATAGCAACACAACGCTCTTTGACGATGAGGCTATTAAAATTAGCGTCACGTTGGCACCCTTGGAGCAGAGCAACACAACGCTCTTTGAAGTTGAGGCTATTAAAATTAGCGTCACGTTAGCACCCGCAAAATAGAGCAACGCAACGCTCTTTGACGACGAAGCTATTAAAATTAGCATCGCGTTGGCAAAAACAAAGCAGGTAACCCTGACCACAGGCGATCAGGAGTCTATCTTTCCTTTCTTTCTAATATAAAGCATTTTCAAAATACATTGCAGGCATTTTAAGAAAATACTTTGACCTTCGGTTTTACAAGCTCGGCCAAAGTGGGGGCTTCTGTAGACACCCTAATCGGTTCTTATCCCCTGGCACCGCAACGCCCAATGATGATGGTAATGGATTAACATGGACGTAAGTAGAAAAGGACATTGCTCGGAAATCTAGACCAAATTCCTTGAAACCTCAGTCTTTGGATAGCCCTTGTTATAAGGATTCCAATGCCTTTGACCTTACCTCAATCAGGTTCCCGGATCAAAAGATATCGCGTCTCGAATATTTGGGTCAAAACCACTCAATCCTGACCCCCTGGGTCAGCCCAACGGCAATTTCGTAATTTACTGAGCACAAAAAGTCAAAAACCCTAGTCACACGCACGCCGTCAGGTCCAGCGACTATCGCTACTTGCCCGGCGGCCAGCGCGTGACAACGGGAGCCTTCTGGCCAGCCGCTGAGCCTCAGCGGCCCAGCCGCTGAGTCCCGGCGGCAGCCGCGGGCCCCAGCTGCCCTCCGTGTGGCCGCTGGGCCGAGTTGTGGCGCCGGGTTTCTTACCCTAAGCCCCAAAATCTGTCCCCCAACTCTATAAATACTCCTCTTCACCCTTTTTTGCAAAAGGTCAGTCAGTTCATAATTTTGAAAGCATTGAGAGCACATATTTCCCCAAATCAAAGAGAATTCAGAATTCTGAAGATCCAAGCAAACATTACACCTAGCCTAGCACCCAAGATCGAAGAGCAATTCCAATTCTACTAGTCCCGTTCGAATGGAACGTCCAGGTTAACCATCCTGAGGGCCTAAACTCTTTATTAAATCTCTTGTTTACTATTTATCAATCATGTTTTATTTAGCTTTTGACTTATGGATGAATAAATTTGTATGCTATGGGTTCTGTATATAATTATGCATGTTTAGTTTATAAAGTCAGCATATTTTTTATTAGTTATGCAAGTTTGCATCTTTTTGTAGTTTTTGCATGCATATAGTAGCCTCCTAGGTTTATTTTAGCATAAAGTTAATATCTTTGCATTGTTCTTCTTTTGAAGTTACTAACAATTTTATTGATGGGCACACAATGCTTGGCGCGTTTAGCAAAGTGCGGTAGGTTGGAGCGTTAATTTAATGCTTTATATATTGTTCATGCTTGTTAATAGTATGCATGTAAATTGGATATAAATTGTGCGAAGTGATAACATAGGTAATTTGGTTGTCTTTAACCCGCCTAGTTAATTTAGGATCTTGGACGACCGGACTTGTATGGAACCATATAGTATAAATAAATATTTGACATAGATAAGCTTAGTAGAGGCCGTTTATACGGGCGATTTAGATGAGATGCGTTTTGTTTATTTCGTACTTACACCCCCGAACTCAATATTTAGTCCCCATGGCATTGAGTCAATTCCCAATAGGAATTGGGTGCACTTTTAATGGTTTTCAATTATTTCCTTAAAAATTGGTGGCGGCTTCTTATTTGCAAATTGTTATTCCCCAAAATTAAATTAAATTGCATATGACGTATTATTAAGAACCATTAATCCCAATCGAATAAAATCACGATTTTAATGGAGAGCCGGGAAGAGGCGAGGGTTCTTACAACAGCCGTCAGCGGCCCTGGATTAAAACCCAGGGCCGCTAGTGGCCCTCACCAGCGCCGCTAGCGGCGCTGACTCAACTTGAAGCCCGACTATTTTTTTAAAGCCCAATTCAAAAATTCGGCTCTTTTCAGCCGTTCAGCCCTACTTCCCACGCCTATAAATACGACCCTCCTCCCTTAGTCCAAATCACATAGTCTACAGTTGACAACCTCTATTCTCAGTAGTATTGACTCTGAACTTCCCCCTCTTTCTTCCAAACTTGAGATCTTGTCTTTACTATTCTTGTCAAATATAGCCTACAGTTCAGGTACTAACTCCTGAGGGCTCAAATTAAATTAATTTCCTAATTGTTTATTTCTAGTAGTCATAATATAGATATCATGCTATAATAACGTTTTTATTGCTTCCTAAATATTTTCCTTCCAAGCATGTCTAGTCGTTATAATGCTTAACCTGTCAATCAAATGCATGTCTAAACAAGGGTTAAAATAAATATTGTGATGCTTGTGATGAACCAATTAATAGTCTAAGTCTAGGTTGTTAATCCGGTTTTGCATGGGAATTATGTCTTTAAATTATTAAGCAAACTTGAGTTAGTAGAGGCCGTCATAATACGGGCGAGTTGGGTGCCTAACACTTTCCCACCTCGTACCTTCGCCCCGGAACCCTTTATTCTTGGGTACTCATATGTTTTATATGAGCGGGAGTCTTTCTAAAAACATGATCAGTTCAGTTATCGCGCTATTGGGTTGTCCCTTCGGTTTGTCCCTTCGATAAAACGCCGATAGCAGATTCAGATTTGTGACCTTCTTCATGGTTTTTATTCAATTCAAGTCGTTACAAAATATTTTCTAACTCGATGCTCCCTTGAACTTATCTAAAGCCCCCCAACTTACAAATTTTCTATAAGGACGTACTCCGTGGAAACAGATGGATGGAAAAATCCCGGGTCCTTACAGTGGCGACTTCACTGGGGATTTATTTAAGAGGGTGAGACTCGAAAGTCAAGTTTGCTTAATTGTTTAATAATATGTTCCATATATTGCATCATTTGCATCATTTGCATGTGCTTTGGCACAACTTTTTGACCCTTATCGACCCTCGAGGAAGTTTGTGTCGCAACTCGTAGACAACCCGTATATCTAAAGGAATATACAGTTGTCCTATCGTGTAAACTGACGCTTCCTCACCCACGACTCATCGACTCTTGTTGATGAAAAAGAATTACAATTGATGTGTCGACCATCCGCCGAACGGAAATTGTAATTTGTCGTGGTGACCTCACAGGAGCCAAAAGCCTCTAGCCCACATTCGTGCATTCGCTTGCTTGTTGTGCATGTGTCGTTGTAATACCCGTCTGATCACATGTTTTCATGTATCTATGTTGTTGTAATGCTTGCCTGAATGCATGAATACCGTCATTATGTGCCAACATGTACTTACGTGCTAGGAGTCTTTTTTTCTTTTATTTTTAGCTAGTTTCTAATGCCCAAAGATGGTGCGAGAATTCAGTTCAATGAACACTCGTCATTTTCCCGATGATATATTCTATAAAAAGTCATGAACATTTTCTAGGACCTTTTTAGCAAAAAAAGAGTCGGTCGTCCCTATTTCCCCTCTCCCTTTTTTCTATTTCTTTATTTTTTTTTCATGTAATCTAGATTCGGTAAAAAAAAAAGCAAAAAATAATAATAACAAAAACGGCAAAAAGAAAAAAAATGCTGTCGAATAAATTAAAAAACAAAAAGCGAGACCGAAATTCTTTTTTTTTATCCCATTTTCCATTTTCTTTGAGTCTAGAAAAAAAAAAAAAGGATGGTCCGTCTTTTTTCTATTTTCTTATTTTCGTTCATTGACTTTATTTTCCTTTAATATTAGGGAAATATTTGGGCTTTTAGGCTTAGGACTTTTTTTTAGGACAATGTGTTTTCTTCTATGTGTGGGTCATTTTTTTTTTCTTAGATGGGAGTCTCGTGGTCTTTTGGATTCTAAATGGTCATCTACTCGTTCAGATCATGCCAGAGTCCATCAAACGTTCCTCAGCTGAAGATACATAGAAAGAATCTCTCCTCATGCCAAGGTTAGAAATGGGCCAGAGTGCTAAGAAAATCAAAAGCCATTTTGTGACAAGTGCATATCCAGTCCACGAAACTTCAAGAGAATCGGTACTTGATACTCGAGATGAATCCCTTGACTTGGGGGAACAACTGGACCGATCACTCCGAGAGGCCAAAATCCAAGTAGGCCTTTATCCTGATGAAACCCCGCGCTTCGTCGAGTACAGAAGCGCATACAAGCCAATCCAGGCCCTTGTTGAAGCACAAGATGATATCGAGCACCTAACCCAATATATAGTTATCTACCACTCCGAGATCAAAAGGCTACAGAAAACGCTTGCTGGGTTGGAACAAAGAATTAAGGCTCTAGAAGGTGACAAAATTGTTCTCAATCAAGGGCAACCCCGTTGGCCTCAAGAACACATTTTTCAACAAATGAGGGCATATGACTACATGCATTCAGTGGGACCAACCTATAAACTCATCCCAGAAAACGGAAACCCAAGTGTTTATTGCGAATACTGCCGAGCCTGCAGACATCACACCAATGACTGCAGGAACCTGCGGGAAAAAATTCAAACCTTCATTGATGAAGGGACTATGTGGCCCGCGCATCATTGGTTGTCCAAGGAAAGATCGAGCATCCCTACTCATGAATTCACGCCAATAGCAGTACCTATTCATGATGTCATAATAGCTCTACTTTGCGCGGAGATGTACAATTCTTGGAAGGAGTTTGGTCAGAAGAGGAGGATCTACCTCTATTGCAGATATCATAGATGCTTTGGTCACCTCACCGAACAGTGCTACCGTTTGAAGTATGACATCCAATCTATCATTAATTCCGGAGCCGTCTCTCCTCCAAAGTCTCACATATTCAATACCACGGTACGAAAGTATGAACCGCAGCTTGAAGTCAACGTGCTCGAAATAGATCAAGCACCATTCATACCACACTCGAACCCTCACGTTAATGGTTTTCTCAAAAAGCAATGGTACATACCCGGTATGGGTCTAGGGAGAAATGGACAAGGGCCCACCACCTTCAAGTGCGAAGCCAAAAACAACTCCTTTGGACTTGGTTACAATCCGACTAACAAAGAAATCCACGATCAAGCTCTGAAACAATAGAAACAACTGAAAGGAAAGTAGGTTATCCCACCCTATAGCCACAGTCTAAATGGTCAGTTCATCATAGAAGGGGACTATTGCCCATACTACAGCTTCCCCGAACCATACTATGACGAAGAAGCCAAGGTCACACACCCGTGTTTTGAAATCTTCCAAGATTGCAACCAATTAGATGAGGAGGCACACCACCCCTCAAAACCGGCAAGTCAAGATTGGACCAAAGCGCCTGGTAACCAGCTGCTAGGTCTCTTATTTGGCCAAGAAACTAGAACGGTTGAGGCTCCTGAGATGAGTGAAGAGGTAATGGCTCTCAATGATCGCAACTTCAATCCTGCAGACCTGATATATACTACTGAAGATATCACGATGGGATGGCGCAAAGAACTAAGTCGGACTAGCCCGAATGGACGTAAGGTCACGATATCCACTGGAGAAGGACCAATGATGGAAGAATATAATTCCGAGTCTCAGTCAGAGTCAGTGTCTAGCTTAAGTCCTAAGGATGAGTCAGGATCGGGGAGTGTCCCCTTTACTTTTTCTAAGTCTAGTGTCAATGTGAAGGAAAATTCATATCCCTTTCTTGCTGTTTTCAATTCCAATATCAATAAAATGAAAAATCCTTCTGCTTATTTGTCGCCTTGTTTAGCTATTGATAAACCCAATGATGAAAATGAGTTGCCTAAAGATTTGCTAAAAGCAGTAATCAGTCATGAACAAAAGACCTCCATTGTGGAGGAAATAGAGTTAATTAATTTAAGCAATGAAAGCGAACCTCGTGAAGTAAGAATTGGATTGTCCCTAACTGCAGGAACGTGAGCAATTTGTTGAACTTTTGAAACTGTATACAGATGTTTTTGCTTGGTCCTACAAGGACATGGCGGGAATTGAAAGAGGCATAGCCGAACATAAAATCCCTTTATACTCAGATTCTAAACCAGTCAAACAGAAGCTACGGCGCCTCAGACCAGAATGGGCACTGAAAATAAAGGAGGAGGTACAAAAGCAACTTGCCGCTGGATTTATTGTGGTATCAGACTATCCTGAATGGATTGCCAATGTGGTTCCAGTACCGAAGAAGGATGGTCGAGTCAGAATGTGCATCGATTTCAGGGACCTCAACAAAGCTAGCCCAAAGGATGATTTTCCTTTGCCTCACATTGACCTTTTGGTAGACAACACAGCAGAATACGCTTTGTTGTCATTTATGGATGGTTACGCAGGATATAATCAGGTCCAGATGGCTGAGGAAGACATGAGCAAAACAACGTTCATAACTCCTTGGGGAACCTATTGCTATAGGGTCATGCCCTTTGTATTGAAGAACGCATGTGCAACTTACCAAAGGACCGCCACAACTTTGCTACATGATATGATGCATAAAGAAGCCGAAGTCTACGTGGATGATATGATTGTGAAATCAAGGTACCGAGACGGACATATCCAGGCGCTCCACAAGTTCTTTGAGAGATTACGCAAGTATAACTTCCGGCTGAATCCTCAAAAATGTGCATTCGGGATTACGTCAGGCAAGCTGTTGGGTTATGTAGTCAGTCAAAGGGGAATCGAAATTGATCCATCCAAGATCAAAGCGATAGTTGAAATGCCGCCACCCAAGCATGAAACGGAAATTAGGGGGTTCCTCGGTCCGCTTCATTACATTAGTCGATTCATATCAAAGTTCACCATAACATGCGAACCCATATTCAAGAATCTGAAGAAGGGGGTCAAAGTTGAGTGGGATGACCAGTGTCAAGAAGCGTTCGACAAGATCAAAGATTAACTAGCCAACCCACCTATTATTTCTCCTCCCAAGCAAGGTCTGCCTTTCATCCCCTATTTGACAGTAACCGACACCGCCATGGGGGCTATGCTAGCCCAAGCCATAGAAGACCAAGAACGAGCAATATATTACTTAAGCAAGAAATTCATTGATTATGAAACCAGATATTCAAGCCTTGAAAATACCTGCTTAGCTCTAGTCTGGGCCATAAAGAAACTCAGACATTACATGCTCAATCACCCCGTACTGGTAAGGTCAAGGATGAATCCCCTCAAGTATATCTTCGAGAAGCCAGTCCTAAGTGGAAGAATCGCAAGGTGGACGGTGTTGTTGTCTGAATTTGATCTCAAGTTTGATCCCACAAAGACCTTCAACGGACACGCAGTTTCAGAATACTTAGCCGAGCACCCCACTCACACAGCCAAGGAACACGAGTAATATGACTTCCCCGATGAAGATGTGGCCTTAATTGAAGAAAATTGATGGAAAATGTACTTTTGGTCTGAGACCGTCCGGTTGAATCCGGACCGAGCCCGGTGGGACCACAAGGGCGGCAAAGCTCTCCCAACAAGTATTTAACACTGTTGCATAGGGTCTCGAACCCAAGATCACTGCTTAAGCTAGAAGAGTCCCTCACCAACTCATCTAAGTGCTTGTTGGTGCTGGAAAATGTACTTTGACGGGGCATCCAACCAAAAAGGTTATGGCGCAAGAGTGCTCCTAGTATCTCCAGATGAAGCCCATACTCCCATCTCCATAAAATTGGAGTTCCTTGTCACTAATAATGCAGCCGAATATGAAGCTTGTATCATCGGTCTACAAGCAGCTGTAGACCTGGGCATCCGAGTACTCAAAGTCTATGGGGATTCCCTACTAATCATCAATCAAGTTTCCAGGAAGTGGAAAGTTCACAGCGAAAGCCTGGCACTCTACCAGGAATTTTTAGATAAGGTGCTTGAGAATTTTGAAGAAGTAGCTTTCACATACCTTCCGAGAGAAGACAACCAATTCGCAGACGCTCTATCCAAGCTAGCATCCTTGATTATCATACCCAACCCGGTCAACATGATGCTTGTTTGTATACAAAGAAGAAGTGAGCCAGCTTTCTGCAACAACCTCGACACAGACCTAACCCTGGCTCCGATCGAAAAAGATCCTTTGTACCAAGATGTCTTCAACTACATCACCAAAGGGATATACCCTCAAGACGCACCAATAAGAGCTCAACGGGCCATCCGTCTCTTAGTGGCGCAATACATAGAATACAAGGGGATTCTATATAAAAAATCCCACAACGGGGTCAACCTCAGATGCGTGAACTCCAAAGAAGCTGCAGAAATCATGGTTGAGGTACACAATGGTGTGTGCGGACCACACATGAATGGTCGAATGCTCTCTAGAAAGGTCCTACGACTAGGATACTACTGGACCACTATGGAAAGGGATTGTTACGACTATGTCAAGAAATGCAAGAAGTGTCAGATATATGCCAACCTATAGCATATGCCACCTTCAATGCTGCACAACTTCACATCCCCTTGGCCATTTTCCGCATGGGGAATAGATATCATTGGTAAAATCACCCCGAAAGGCTTTGGGGGACATGAATACATCAAAGTAGCCATAGACTATTTTACCAAATGGGTGGAATCCCAATCCTATGCCATCCTCACCTCCAAACAAGTGTCCAAATTTATAAGGAACAACATCATCTGCCGATACGGCGATCCACATGAAATCATTAGTGACCATGGATCCTATTTCAAAGCCGAAACAACCACCCTCCTAAAGAACTACAAAATCCAGCACCACAAATCATCCCCTTACCGCCCCCAAACCAACGGCACAGTGGAAGCCGCCAACAAGAACCTCAAAACTATCATTGAAAAGATGATAGAAAACTACAAAGATTGGCCCATAAAACTCCCATTTCCCCTTTGGGGATATTGGACGTCCAGAAGATCCTCTACGGGAGCAACACCTTATTTCCTAGTTTACGGAATGGAAGCAGTGCTACCCATAGAAGTCCAACTACCCTCCATGCGAATAGCCTTAGAGGGTGAAATTCCTGAAACCCAATGGTTACAAGCCCGTTACGAAGAACTCATGTTCCCAGATGAAAGACGCCTACGGGCCCTAGACTATTCCCACATATACCAGCAACGCATGGCAAGAGCATTCAACAAAAAGGTTCGACCTCAAAATCTGAAGGAAGGAGACTTAGTTTGGAAAGAATTGCGTGCCCCAGTTACCGACCCCAGAGGCAAGTTTCGACAAAATTGGTCCGGTCCGTTCATCATCGAAAGACATCATATCAGGAGGCGCAGTCAGATTCATAGACATTGATGGCATCGAGTTCAGTCAGCTCACCAACATGGACCAACTGAAGAAGTGCTACGTCTGAAAGCAAAAACAAAAAAAAAAAAAGACGTACACAAATTGAACGAACTACGCTGGCCTGATTTCACACTGGATACGTAGGTAACCCTTTTAAGGGGCCCGGCCAAAATCAATGCAAAATTCCATTCAACTCATTCAAAAAGGAATAATCTTTATTCAAACTAAACGAATAAGCTTACATTGGAAAAATTAAACTTCCTAAGGTTACAAAAAAAAAGAGTGCAACTACTAGGGTTTAAGCTAAACAAATTCTTATTACTTTTTTTAAAAAACTAGAATTGCTTTCTAAGAATACTACTTTAATCTTTCTTCCCTTTAGAAGGCTTCGTTGAAGAGTTCTTCTTTGAAGGACCCTGGCTTGAGGACGACCTATGATCGCTTCCTTGAGCTGGGGGCTTGCCTCTTTTCAGTACATGATAGCCTTCCTCATAAGGCCCTGCCTTTCTTTTCTTACTTCCTGTTCTGGAGTCATACTTAGGCTTTAGTTGGTCCCACTCCTCGTGACGAAGGGCTCGTCTCATTTCTTCATCATTGCAGGAAAGCCAGTACGAGTAGGTCTTAGAAACTTGAGTTGGGGCAATTACCCGAGGTATAGTCCAGCGGTCTCGGCTACGCCAGTATTTTCCCCAATCTCGAGCAAACTCGATAGTCAGAGCCAAGATATACGGTCTCGTAGTCTCGTGACGAGGGATAACCTGCTTCAATCCATATTGCCTCATGACCCTAGAAGGGAAGAAGAAAGTACTCCTGTATAGACCCAGTATGGTAGTATAAGGGACAAAATTGTTGCAAGCCACTAAAGAAGTCAAACTCCACCAGGTCACATACCAAAGGATAACAGGTCCTGCATGGAAAAAGGCATCCCATTCAGCAAGGGACTTTTCATCATATAGCCTTTTCCTAACCAAGAAGCTAGCAGCGGTGTAAGTTTTCTTTGACCAGGCTCGAGGGTTACGAGCTATCATCTTCTCTGGCGACTCTATCAACCTTAGATGCTCACATAACCAGATTTGAAGCAGCAGGGGGCTGCCAAAAAAGCTTCGTGAGACGAGATTTTCAACCTGTCAAGCCCTATAATAGTTTCCCCTACAACCAGGTGCAAAGGAGAGTGCCCTTCAGCCATTTGATTTACCACTCGAAACAACGAGGCTCTACCCAAGTTGGAAGACTCTACATTAGCAAATAATAGGCGGTTCAACAGGCAAAGTACAAAAGCCTGTCGGCGCCAACGCCTAAATATTGCATCCTTTTCAGAAGAAATAGCAAACTTTTCACAAAGTTGAACTAAGTCCACATCGACACCAAGAATCATGCTTTTGGCTTCTGCGGATGACAAGCCTAAGAATTTCCTGTACTGATCACTAAAACCATCCCTCAAATAAGGCACAGCTGGGGAAAGAACATCAGACATGTTAGTAATTGCAGCAAATTCTTCAACTAGAGGGCATAATTCAGAATTACCATAACGGAAAACGTGCAAATCAGGGTCTAAATAATTCAAAGCAGATCAAAGAAGGGGCCACAATATTGTGGTTGGTCTTAAATCCAACAAGGTAGAGACATAGAACGGAGCCAGTTCAAGCTTATCTTCTATGGTCAGATTTTTGCACCAGGCATCGAACAGGTTTTCAAAGGATTTCTCCATGTTAGAAGCTTTGGAAAATTTGAGAGAGCTAAAGTCTGAAAAGTGATACAACATCAAGCATCCCGCAAGTCCTATTTATAGGCAAAAAATCGGGTCGAAATAAGTCAGAAATTCGCGAAAAAGCCCAAACCAGAGCCGTCAGCGGCTCTGGCCAGGGCCGATAGCGGCTGTGACCAGCGCCGCTTGCGGCCCTCATATTCAGCCCAGCGCCGCTAGCGGCCAAGCCCCTGGCCCAGATATTTTTCTCCTGTTGTTCCGACCCGCTCACTTGGACTATTCATCTCGGTTTAAGCCTAGTTTAGTAAAACGGAATTACAAAGCCCGAGACTCTCTTAGTTTTATCTTTTCTATTTTATTTTATTTATTTATTTTCATATTTTTAAGGGGTATAATATGTGTAATTTTTGCTTTTTCTTGCAATTTTTACCTTTTTTCCTTATTTTATTCCCTAAATTGTGGCCTACTCCCTACTCCATAACACATTGCATACTTAGAGATCAGACAGACATAATCGAGTCATCATAGCATACACATATCATAAAAATGCATAAAAACAGGAGTTCAAAGGTTCAAGGCCAATATTTACAAGGCAATCCTACACCGCTCAACAAGAGTCATCATCGCCATTGCTGTCAGCCTCATCATCAACGGACGGTCCCTGGCCATAGTTCCTAGTCAAATAATGGAAGGAGCCCTGAGTACTAAAAGAGCTATAAATGGGCCTGTTGTTGTTAGGCCTCATGTCCCGCCTATCATACGCAGGTGCATGCATGGAGGTACCTGCCGGAAATCCCGTTGCGAAGAAGCTCTCTGTGGCCTGACTGGTAAAGTCCATGGCCACATCCTGATACGAAGGCCCAGCATGAGGCGCATCCCATCCAGGGGCGTTGGCCCAACCTCCAGCCATAGGGATAATGGTAGGCCTACTATCAAAAGAAGGCTGAAAGCCCGCTGGAGAAAACATTGCAGGCACAGGAATGTGCGGCACAGAAGGTCCGGGCGCCTCATCAACAGGAGGCCTGGTCACAGCTACAGGAGGTGAACGAGCAATAGACGGCCTACTCGCCGAAGAAGCCCTCGCAACAGAAGAATGCCGAGGTCCCACCGAAGATGAAGACTGCGACATCTGCGAAAAATCAAGATCGAGATGTTAAGTTAAGCACTTCACTTAGCTAAACAAAGGATGAAGATCTACTTACATCAGCGGTTTTGGATTGAGAACTCTTGGCTTTACCCATCACCCGGCCATAGCCTTTCTTCAACAGTTGAATAAGCTTGAAGACTTGAGAAGTCTGCTCCCGATTCAGCTACAAAAAGAAACAAAAGATAGGGTCATCATTCAAAAGCAAACACAAAACACAAGAAGGGATAGAAAGAAACTTACCCCCGTACAACTATCAGGCAAGGGCAAGCCCTCCATAGTCTCTCCATCAGCAGTATGTAGAGGGAACTCCTCTACTAGACGTCCCCCACTCTCACCAATATACCTTACCTTATCAGTCGACAAGGTCACACTTGGGGGCTGACCTCGAGGAACTCTAGAATGGGACCTCCTGGGACCCTGAGGAGCCAAACGATCCGCCTGCAAGACACAAAAAGTCAGTATATCACGCATATAACTGAAAAGACGCAGATAAACTTCTTACCTCAGAATTGAGGACCGGCATCAGATGACCCAAGCAATAGACCAGGTACACAGCCGTGCGGTCCAAGATAGCAATCTCTGGCTCCAGAAAATCCGTGGTCGCCATACCACAAGCCACGACCCCCAAGTCCTGCACGCTCAGGCTGCGCAGGTAAAACATGGTCATCGGAGGGTCCTCCAGAACCAAATGACTACCCAAGACCGGATAGACCAGTCGAGTCAAGCGATCCCGCAAGTACCACACAAAGCCAAATGGCCCCTCAAAGACCACCCTCAAAGAGGATACCCTAAAGGACTCCGTGGTAATGTGGGGCGGAACCCCAGGAATACCGTCGAAGGCAGACCACGACTCCTGCAAAATACCAAATCAAAAGTTCATTCATACCAAATGGACTAAAAAAAAATGCACAAGTCAACAACATACCACAGATGCGACAATATTCTCAAAGGTAGCCCAAAAATGCTCCAAAGAGGTAAATGGGTGTTTATCTCTACCAATCCACCATAAACAAAGTGGAAACATCCTCAAACCAGGACAATGAGGACCAAAAGCGGGAAAATACTCGAAGAACCAGAGCTGCCATACAAGCAAAAAAGGGAAAGGATAAGCTCCAAATTCAAAAGCATGCATATGCAAAGGAAAAAGGGAAATATGTGGGCCTACCTCCAGTATCTTCCACGGGCCCGAGATAGACGCCCTCTCACTCGTCGGCATAGGCCTGCAAGCCCGACGACACCATCTCACCAAGGTAGCATAGGCAGGAACACCAAAGTTGTACTCATGGACTTTGGTCAAGTCCTCCAAACATGTCAAGAGACCAACCTGACATACGCTATTCTTCTGGGCAAAAATGGTCGACCCCAACAAGCAGGCTAGGAAAATGCGGGCTCTCTGCTCCTCGGTAAGCCCCTGCTCCGCCAAAGCCGCCCATAACTGCGGCAAGGAAACCCGATCCCTACCAAAATGGGCAGATAAGGGGTGGAGAACATCTCCCTTACAGGCGTATGGAAAGTGTTCGTAGTATCCCAAAACCTCTCCAATAACCCCCAGGCAATAATCCTAGTATCCCCAGAGTGACAAGCCGGGATAACAGTCAAGAAGTGCCCAAAACCTGAGCCCAGTACCATATCCCTAGCTCCCACCAAAAATGTCTCCAACATCATAGCCCAATGGGAAGTAGGCCCATGAGTCTGCAACAAAACACCAATACCCTAGCCAACAAACAAAATTTTCTCAACACCCAATATACTACAAATACAGCCAAAATAATTCCACACAAATTATATACAGCTGACCACCAATCCAGTACAAGTCCCAATTTGTTCATGTGTCGAAGCACTAAAAGTTCAAATATATATATATATATATATATATATATATATATATATATATATATATATATATATATATATATATATATATATATATATATATATATATATATATATATATATATATATATATATATATATATATATATATATATATATATATATATATATTGGCTGTATATATATACTGAACAGAAAAAAAAAAAAAAAAAAAAAAAAAAAAAAAAAAGAGAGTCAGAAAACATACCAAATCAGGGTTAGACAGATGACTCTGCCTGTCTAGTAGCAAGATACTACAATCCCAAACCCCAGCCGGACGCCAGTCCAGCCGCATGAACGAGTCCTGGTACAAACGTGCCCCGTCTGCATCACGAGCCGAAGGCATACTAGTAGAAGGGAGCCCAGTACGAAAAAGGTCCCGGTTCTCCTCCTTCTCACCCATAGGACGTTTTTCTTTGTCTGTGGGAGCCATGGAAGGACAATGAAGCTTTCTCTCTCTACAAGTGGAAAATTAAAAGTTTCAGATTCGCAAGAAACAAGCATCCTTTCAACAATGCAACCCAAAATTCAGCAACTAGGCGGAAAAATAAGCAAGTTCAAGACAAAAATCGAAGAATTTGGTCAAGAATTGACTTACCTCAAGCAAATTGGAACACTCGATAATGGTGTTTCTCGACAATGGCTCTCGGCTAGTGAATAAGAAGAAGTGAAGCGTGGGGAAGAAAAAAATCGCGACGCAATCAACTTATTGGCTAAAAACGAGCGCCGCTAGCGGCCCTCACCAGTAGCTCAGCGCCGCTAGCGGCGCTGGCCTGGGCTGCTAGCTGCCCTGCAGGGCCTGCACTTGCGGGCCCCCACTTGCTTTCCCACGACCTTTTTTAGCCCAGAATTCGTTACTCCAGTTCGTTCGCGGCAAGTATCGGTACCATGCGCAGGGGAGCAAGTCCCTTTGGCCCACAAATTCAAATTCGACAGTTGGCCCATTTTATGGTACCAATTATTTTCAGGTAAAACTAACCCAATTATTTTTGCAGGTCCCAAATGCTTGAGCTCGGATGTATGATGCAACGACTTTTACCGCCCGGAGTGTCAAAGTTATTTTAAGCCCGGTAAATTTGTCGGCCTCCCCAATATCCAAAAAAAAAATCCCAATGACCCGATGTCCCAATATCCAAAAAAAAATCACAATGTCCCAATGTCTCAACGTCCCAAATGTCCCAATGTCTCATAATGTCACAAAGTCACAAATGTCTCAAAATGTCCCAAAGTCACAAATGTCCCAGTGTCCCAATGTCACAAATTTTGGGGTCAGTCAATGATCGCTTAAGCTATTGCGGTTAAACTGCCCTTCTGCGAGGTTACTTATTTTGTGTTAGTCAATGATTGCTTAAACCGTTGCAGTTATACTGTCCATTTTTTTTATATGTTTCAGTCAATGATTGCTTAAGCTATTGCATTTAAACTTTTCAGATGTTTTAACCATTTTACAGCCGTCATTTTGATCGCGCTGTCTTGTCGACCTTTTCGTTTCTTGTGCAGGGACGGAATCTCGGCATCCACCGAGTGGTGCTTAGTCACTGTTTGCTTAGTATAAAGCATTTATACTACTCACTCTCACCAGTGTTACTTCCCATTTTACAGTCTTTATTTTCGCGCTGTCTCGTTGACTTTTTCGTTTCTAGTACAGGGACGAAATCTTGACATCCGCCGAGCGGTGTTTAGTCACTGTTTGTCGAAGCACTCTACGTTGATCATTCTCAAAGTATTACTAACTTTTTCATTCACTCTGAATACAGGTTCCCAGCAAGACGTTTAGACCATCTACGAGCGGTGTTCTATCCTGCTGACCATAACCTTTATTTTCTCTTGTGTTCACAGAGATGAAATCTTAGCACGCTACGAGCATGTCCCAACTCAGGTTTGTCTTCATATGCATACATATTGTACACTCTCACACACCGTGTGCACATCAGCATCCTGCATGTCGCCTTCGGAATACTTTGATCTTCGCTTTTACTCAAGCTCGATCAAAGTGGGGGCTTCTGTAGACGCCAAAAAAGCGCCTTAAGATTTCTCCGCAAAAGCCCGATGATGAAAGGAGTAATTTATAAACTTGAACGCTATTTTTGCTTTAATAGGTAAGATATGGTCTCAGGTTTTTCTTCGATCGCTCCTTCGTTCCCGTCCCATTCAAAAGCCCCGTTCAAGAGATTTCCAACGACACCTCTCATGACTCTTTCCGACTCCCGGTCGCTGTAGACACCCTAATCAGTTCTCATCCCCTGGCACCGCAACGCCCGATGATGATGGTAATGGATTAGCATGGACGTAAGTAGAAAAGGACATTGCTCGGAAATCTAGACCAAATTTCTTGAAACCTCAGTCTTTGGATAGCCCTTGTTATAAGGATTCCAACGCCTTTGACCTTGCCTCAATCAGGTTCCCAGATCAAGAGATATCGCGTCTCGAAGATTTGGGTCAAAACCGCTCAATCCCGACCCCCTGGATCAGCCCAAGGGCAATTTCGTAATTTATTGAGCACAAAAAGTCAAAAATCCTAGTCACATGCACGCTGTCAGGTCCAGCGGCTATCACTACCTGCCCGGCGGCCAGCGCGTGACAGGGGGGCCTTCTGGCCAGCCGCTGAGCCCCGGCGGCAGCCGCGGGCCCCAGCTGTCCTCCGTGTGGCCGATGGGCCGGTTTTTTGGATGGGCCGAGTTGTGGCGCCGGGTTTCTTACCCTAAGCCCCAAAATCCGTCCCCCAACTCTATAAATACTCCTCTTCACCCTTTTTTGCAAAAGGTCAGTCAGTTCATAATTTTGAGAGCATTGAGAGCACATATTTCCCCAAATCAAAGAGAATTCAGAAATCTGAAGATCCAAGCAAGCATTACACCTAGCCTAGCACCCAAGATCGAAGAGCAATTTCAATTCTACTAGTCCCGTTCGAATAGAACGTCCAGGTTAACCATCCTGAGGGCCTAAACTCTTTATTAAATCTCTTGTTTACTATTTATCAATCATGTTTCATTTAGCTTTTGATTATGGATGAATAAAGTTGCATGCTTTGGGTTCTGTATATAATTATGCATGTTTAGTTTATAAAGTTAGCATCTTTTTTATTAGTTATACAAGTTTGCATCTTTTTGTAGTTTTTGCATGCATATAGTAGCCTCCTAGGTTTATTTTAGCATAAAGTTAATATCTTTGCATTGTTCATCTTTTGAAGTTACTAACAATTTTATTGATGTGCATATACAATGCTTGGCGCGTTTAGCAAAGTGCGGTAGGTTGGAGCGTTAATTTAATGCTTTATATCTTGTTTATTCTTGTTAATAGTATGCATGTAAATTGGATATAAATTGTGCGAAGTGATAACATAGGTAATTTGGTTGTCTTTAACCCGCCTAGTTAATTTAGGATCTTGGACGACCGGACTTGTATGGAACCACATAGTATAAATAAATATTTGACATAGATAAGCTTAGTAGAGGCTGTTTATACGGGCGATTTAGATGAGATTCGTTTTGTTTATTTCGTACCTACACCCCCGAACTCAATATTTAGTCCCCATGGGCATGAGTCAATTCCCAATAGGAATTGGGTGCACTTTTGATGGTTTTCAATTATTTCCTTAAAAATTGGTGGCGGCTTCTTATTTGCAAATTGTTATTCCCCATAACTAAATTAAATTGCATATGACGTATTATTAAGAACCATTAATCCCAATCGAATAAAATCACGATTTTAATGGAGATCCGGGAAGAGGCGAGGGTTCTTACAGTCGCCAAGTTGCGAATCAGGGGCAGAACCGTCTTTTAACCGCCCAGGGATAAAACGGTCTTTTTATATTTTTCGGAACACTAAAATTTCTCCGGAAAATTAAAATAGACTGGATGTCGTCATTATGACGACATCCAGCTAGCAGCTGACAGCCGTCAGCGGCCCTGGATTAAAACCCAGAGCTGCTAACGACGCTGACCAGGGCCGCTAGCGGCGCTGACTCAGCTTCAAGTCCGACTATTTTTTTCAAGCCCAATTCAAAAATTTGGCTCTTTTCACCCGTCCTGCCCTACTTCCCACGCCTATAAATACGACCCTCCTCCCTCAGTTCAAATCACACAATCTACAGTTGACAACCTATATTCTCAGTAGTATTGACTCTGAGCTTCCCCCTCTTTCTTCCAAACTTGAGATCTTGTCTTTACTATTCTTATCAAATATAGCCTACAGTTCAGGTACTAACTCCTGAAGGCTCAAATTAAATTAATTGCCTAATTGTTTATTTCTAGTAGTCATAATGTAGATATCATGCTAGAATAACGTTTTTATTGCTTCCTAAATATTGTCCTTCCAAGCATGTCTAGTCGTTATAATGCTCAACCTGTCAATCAAATGCATGTCTAAACAAGGGTTAAAATAAATGTTGTGATGCTTGTGATGAACCAATTAATAGTCTAAGTCTAGGTTGTTAATCCAGTTTTGCATGGGAATTATGTCTTTAAATTATTAAGCAAACTTGAGTTAGTAGAGGCCGTCATAATACGGGCGAGTTGGGTGCCTAACACCTTCCCACCTCGTACCTTTGCCCCCGAACCGTTTATTCTTGGGTACTCATATGTTCTATATGAGCGGGAGTCTTTCTAAAAACATGATCAGTTCACTTATTGCGCTATTGGGTTGTCCCTTCGGTTTCTCCCTTCGATACAACACCGATAGCAGATTTGTGACCTCTTTCATGGTTTTTATTCAATTCAATTCTTTACAAAATATTTTCTAACTCGATGGTCCCTTGAACTTATCTAAAGCCCCCAGCCTACAAATTTTTTATAAGAACGTACTCCGTGGAAACAGATGGATGGAAAAATCCCGGGTCCTTACAGTAATATCCTAGGAATTGAAGATACGGAGGACTTGGGTTTCTATTTGGGCATGCCTACCATTCATGGCAGAGTCACGAAGGCTACGTATCAACATATTATTGACAAGGTAGATCAACGACTTAGCGGTTGGAAGACTAAATGCATCTCACTGGCGAGAAGAGCGACGTTAACACATTCTGTCCTCTCCTCATTAGCGGTGTACTCACTACAAACTGCTAAAATTCCACGCTCAGTTTGTGACGCTGTGGATAGAAAATCAAGAAGATTCCTGTGGGGTGGAACTGCGGAGGAAAGAAAAGTGCACCTCCTCTCGTGGGAAACAATTCAGAAAGGGCGAAAAGAAGGAGGTCTTGGGATTATATCAACAAGGCAAGCAAACACAGCTTTTCTCACAAATTTGGGGTATCGAGTGTTGGCTGAACCTTGCTTGCTTTGGTCACAGGTGCTCCGTTAGAATACTGCAAAGGTAGGTGTGACTTGGATATGTTTACAACCAAGCCAAACGCTTCTAATGCGTGGAAAGGCATTGTGGAGAACGCCAATTTCGTTCGTATGGGTATGCACATGGCTGTAGGCAATGGAAGGAGAACGCTCTTTTGGGACCACTGCTGGGCATCTGAAACGCCACTCTCAAGCCTTGCAATTGCACCTATTTCCTTGGAGGTGCAAGATAGAACGGTGGAAGAATATTGGAGTGAAGATGGGGAATGGAAGTGGGATGAGCTTGCAGATCTCCTTCACCCAGACTCACTGAAACTGCTTGCCTCCCATTCGTTGATCCCAAGCCCTGACGCAGAGGACACTTTGTTTTGGGGTGGTTCACGCTATGGTGAATTCTCTATCAGGTCAGCCCTCAAACTTATACGCAATGAAGGTGAGGTAGTTAGTGATAAGAAGTGGGACATGGCGTGGCGTGCTCCGGTCTCAGAGCGTATACGTATGTTCCTTTGGCTTGCACTCCACAACCGGGTCCTTTGCAATGCAAATCAGGTTGCTCGTGGGCTTACCAATGACCCAAGATGCTCGAGATGTGGTGCAAATGAAGAAACGTTGGATCATATTTTGAGAGAATGCCCACTTTCGCAAATGGTATGGAATCATTTAAGTGACAGGCCCATTAATCCAAGGTTGTTGTCTACACCTATGAAAGAATGGATAGTGAATAATCTGGATGTAACCGACCCGAACCATGATCCAGAGGGCCCCATGAAATTCGCGACCACGATTTGGTGGTTGTGGAAATGGCGAAATATGATAGTGCTTGGGCAAGGAAATGAGATTCCAATCAACCCGGCTGAGTTTCTCCTACGTAGATTTCAAGAAATGAAAGAAGCAATAGCAAGGGAGAGCCTACGGGATAATGAGCGAAACGTGCCAAAAACTGAAATTCTAGTACGATTGGAAGCTCCACCCATGGGGTGGTTTTTGCTTAACACGGATGGCGCTTCTTAAGGAAACCCTTGGACTGCTGGAGGGGGTGGAATCATACGTGATGAACAAGGTAATCTCATTCGTGCGTTTACTGAAAATTTGGGTGTTTGTAAAGTCACAAGGTCTGAAATCCTTGCCCTGCTTCGTGGTATCACTATGACCATGGAGCTTGATCTTCGTAAGCTTGTAATCAAAATTGACTCTGAAGCTGTCGTGCAACTAGTTGAACGAGATATTGTTCGCAACAGACCTGCTATTTACATTATTAGAAAGATTAGAGATTTACTGAGGAGGCTTGATTGGGAAATTAAACTCCTACACTGCTATTGAGAGGCGAATAGAGCGGTGGACTGGCTAGCCAACTGTGGTTGTGATCAAGCTCTGATGGTGAGCTATTTTGACTCCCCCCCCCCTCCCCCTTTAGCTTCCATTTTGTATGAGGATGTAATTGGGGTGGCTTGGCCTCATAGTATTAGACCTGTGTAATTTAGGGGCTTGCCCCTCTCCCGCACAAAAAAAATAAAATTGATTTACTGCTATAACTCTAATATTATCTCTTTCATAACTTCTATATATTATTATTATTATTATTATTATTATTATTATTATTATTATTATTATTATTATTATTATTATTATTATTATTATTATTATTATTATTATTATTATTATTATTATTATTATTATTATTATTATTTTGGACGTTCCTTCTATTGGGCTTATTATCTCAAAAATTAACTCATTAGCTCTCATAAAAAAACCAAACCAAAAAAAGCTCATTAGCATAAGTAAATGGAAAAAAATTAATAAAAGGTGTGGCAAGTATATAGGAATCATGTATTTTTTTTTTTGAAGGAAGGAATCATGTAGTTAATCACAAATGCAAATGACCATCTAGTGATTTATTGAAATATGCCTACGCATTCTATGTCATTTTCTCAAGGATCTAAAGAGCATATACTGTATAATGCATGAGCAATAAGTGGGAGTACGGTTAATTGTTAAGTTTTCCATTTACTGTACACAAAAGATCTCCATCTTACTTCGTATTAGTTGCCATTTTTCAGACAATTAAAAAGGATCTCTGAGGTGACATAACTCCAAAGAACTCGTTTAGGTGTACGCATTTTATGCTGTCAGAAAATGCCTCCATATATTATGATTAACATTATGATTATGATTGATTGACGCTCCATATACTCCTGTAAAATGTCAATGCATAACATATATGACAAAATAAGTCTTGTTTTAAAGTGCGTTTCGCGCTCTTTTTGGTGTAAGATATTTGATTTTTTGAAACATGACACAAAAAGTTATATTACTCTTAATGTTTCATTATTTTCAATTATTTACTGCCATAACTCTAATATTCTTTCTTTTCTAACTTCTATTTATAATTTATTATTGTTATTTTTTTTAAAAAAAAGCTTCGCTAAATCATTCTAATTTTGTACAACATCTTAATAACCACATCAAAGCTGGTCTTAATAGCAATGTGATTGATTAAGTCAAGGGATATACCAGCAGTTGGAATGTAATTTCTTCAAAATTCCAGCAACTATAACTAATATGAGTTAAATCACATAATAAAGATAAGATTATGATTACTATTGATTGGCGCTCTATATGCTCTTGTAAAACGCCAATGCATAACATATATGACAAAATGGGTATTGTTTCAAAGTGCGTTTCACGCTCTTTTCATTGGTGTAAGATATTTGATTTTTTGAAACATGAAACATTAGTTATACTGCTCTTAATGTTTCATTATCTTCCATGATATACTCTCATAACTCTAATATTCTCTCTTTCCTAACTTTCATTTATGATTTATTATTGATGTATTTTTTTTTAAAATTTGTTCGCTTAGGTGGACGAGTCCAATGCTGTCAGAAAATGCCTCTAATATATAGATATATTATGATTATGATTGTAAACCCAAAAAACTTCTACGGAGTATAATTTAATTGGCAAATAATTTTTGAATAAGCCCGTTAGCTTACAAACAAGCCATGACAACAATTTTGAGCCCGTATGAACGGACAAGAACACCAACTTTTTAGCCTGTTGGACAATTTTCATAAAAATATCGAGCTTGTGTTCGGTCCGAGCCCACAAATGATCACGTCTGCCTCCATTTGGGGATTTACAAAAACCTGTGTGGACTTAGTCCATGGTGGACCAATACTTGGAGTCACCCCCTACTTCACCTGGAGCCACCCCTTATATTTATACTTGGCACCACCCCTACTTCACCTGTAACCACCCCTCAAAATTACTCAAAATTACCTTATCTGGAGCCATCCTCTACTTTACCTGGTGCCACCCCTACTTCACCTGGAGCCACCCCTTCATCACTCATCACTACGCCTGGCAATGGGTCGGATTCGGGTCGGGTGGAGCGTCACCCGCATCCACCCATTTAAATTTTCAGTTTCACCCATCCACCCATCACCCGCGAAACATTCCACCCGCATCCAATCCACCCATCATCAGTTGGTGAACGGGTGGATATTGGGTGACTAATGGGTGAAATATTCAACTAAAATACTTACGGACAATCGGCATCAATGAAGGAAACAATGACACTCCTTGGTTCAATGGTATACTGCATACAAAAGTTGACCAGATTGTGTTATTGTTTGCTCTTTATTGACACTAATAAGAATCACACTGAATTGTTCTTTATTACTTAATAGTTAATAGACTTTGGACATAGAAAGATATTGAACGGTAAAACAGCACTGGACCTTAAGTACTGAACTACTGATCAAACAATATAACTTAAGTACTCATGAGTTATGATATACCTGATGTTCCACTAGCTTTTCTTTTTTGATCCGCAACAATATTTCAACAGCAAAGTAAGTAATGTTTAAGTACTTTAGGATTTAATTATGTATATTTATTTTTAATTTTGCAATTAAAATTATTAAACGGGTGATGGGTGAATTCGTGGATCGAGTTCGCGGGTGATAATTTCTCACCCGAATTTCACCCGATCCACCGACCACCCAATTCACCCACCACCCACCAAAAAACCCTTTTAATCGTCGGGTTTTCACCCATTTATATAAGACGGGTGAAGCGAGTATATCCACACACTCATCACTCATCACTCATCACTCATCACTCATCAGTATTCACTAATACGGAGTAGCAGTCATATTCTTTTCAAAAGTTTCAGTAACATGTTTGCGCGCCCTCCCAAATTCATATGTTGGATCTTGTTAGCAACTTTCTCTCTCCTCTCCCTAGTCCCTTTTCTTCTATCTTCTCACTCTCCTCTTCTCACTAAACTCACCCAACAACAACAACAACAACAACAACAACAACAACAATGGCAGGACAACAATCATCATACAAACTACCACTTATACCACGCTCCGAAATCATCAAAGCCATGACAGAATTCCAGATCATGACTATCTCTGATTCCGATCTCGTTAATCCATCACCTAATTTCGTCTTCAATTTATACACTTCTCTCTTAATGTACCTCGATTCTCTCCAGTTAAGTTTCTCTCCTCTTTCATTTTCTCTCTCCTAAACCCTAACCCTAAATTCAAGAACCCTAATTTTACTCGATTTTTGCAGGGACGATCCGACCCAGGTGGATTTCACGGCACTAGAGAGATTTGAGAACCCGGATATGCATGTCGATTCGGTTAAAGTTATGAATTTGTTCAGAAAAATTAAGGATGTTTTGGCAGCGATTGAGTGTCCTGTTGATTTGAAATTGGACGATTTGATTCGTCCTAGCTCTGCTCGTACCATCCAGACTCTCTCTACTGTTCTCAATTTTATCTTTCACAAGTGAGTTTTCCTTTTTTTGGTTTTTATTTTGTTTTTAGCTTTGTTGAATTTGTTTAAAGTAAGTTGCGTTAATTTGGTGATACGTTATTTGAATGAAATGAAGATGGAAGAATTAGAATTGAACTCGCAAAAGGTGTGATGTTTGATTAGCGGATGGTACTGCAATTTGTAATAAACATGACTATCTCCGATAAAGACGGGTTTTTTGAAGCTAGGTCCTCATAGTGTCTCCACAAGGTTTATTGTATGGGCTAGCCCTACCAGAGTTCTTTGTTGAAAAGGGTTTCCAAATGTTGCTGTTGATGTGTAGTTGGGAGAGGATTTTGTTAGTGTTTGGATTGTGCAACTCCAAGAGAGGGGAGACTATATGATTTTGTATGCAATGTATTGTTTGTTTAAGATTGATGAAGCATGTATTGTTGTTGCCTTTATTAGAATGTGATGTATATGATTTTACAAGTGTGAGTTTACAAGTGTGAGTTATGTATACTGCCAATGGCCAGGGATACGAAATATGATTTGCTGAGGCATTTTGCGGAGCAACTTGGTTCACTAGATGAGCAGCGTAGAGAGAAAGAGTCTCGAAATGCTCAGGTGATGTGCAACACATGTCGCCCCAAGAAATGCTGAAACACTTTGTTGAAAAAATGATACTGACAGATATTCACTGTCACTGCAGTTGAGAGAAGAAATTGCCCAATTGAACGAAGCAAGAGAAAGGGAGAAGCCTCTGGTCTTAGAAGCAGAAGGGAAGGTAAAGGAGTTGAGGCAAACCATCGATAATCTCAATAGCCTTCAGTCGAAGTTGAGGGTGGAGCGTCAGTCAATGAAGGAAAAGTCCCAAGAAATGGATTCAAGTGTGAGAACTTTGACCTTTTGAATCTAACTTACAAGATATCCTGGGAATGTTTATATGTTTAATATTGCCTTCCAAGCCAAATGTGACATCCTTGGCAGATTCTCATGTCTTTAAGCTTTTATGTCGGGCTCATTCATTCGCTTCCTTTTTATGTTCTCGTCTCTTTGTGCTGTGTTCGAAGATATTTTTTTGGGAAACTGTGCAATCTATTTTCTGTCATTGCAGTGAACAGTATTTTCACAAAATTGGCATGTAACAAGCAATTTTTAGTTCATGATTTGGCCAACTGCTTTTTATTATTTGACAATCAGTAATATATGCCTAATTCTCATGGTTAAATTTATTGTTTGGTATATTTGTGTTTGTCAATCAACATGTTGTATCCTTTGGTTGCTTTTTCTTTTCTTACCTGCTTTTATTTCTAATAACTTCTTATAGGTTTATTTTGTTCACCCTTAAGGTTTGTAAAGCAGAGTTTGAACTCATCCAAGCAACGGAACAAAACGCCTTTTTGCGCTCTAAAATTGTTCAGTCACCGGACAAACTTCAGGTATAATTTAACTGATACTTTATTTGACAATGCAAGTTTTTTCCTTTCTTTCTGTTTAATGCAAGACCCACATCTCTTAGGTCATGCACATTCATATTCTGGTGTTTTGTTATTTGTGATCAAATATGAATATTTGATGTCATTATGAAACACTGTTATGATTAGGTGTTCATCTCTAGCATTGATAACATATTGTTCATCAAATGCAACCTCTTGAGTTGTTTTCCATGTTCGAGAAGCTACATTTGATACTATATAATAAGTTCATGTGGGTCCTGTGTATGACTATGCTCTCCCTCCCTCACCCAAGAGGTACAGGGTTTGAGTCACAGGTCAAACAAGGGTAACCTTTGGCCCAATTTCTATCTGACGGATCCACATTGGCTATATGTATATAGGTAAAAACAAACAAAGAAAGAAAATGAACAATATGGGTGGATTTGCAAAGATATGAGCAAGTTTGCTTCTCATTTCTTATGAATAGATTTAGGAACTCTTTTACAATGAGTGCTTTGCAGATCAATCCTAGACATGCCTTTGGGGAAAAGGTGAGTGACACTAGCACTGGTTTGTTGAAGAGGTTTCATGGAACATAGATGATAAGTAGAATAGTGAACAGCTGACTGAGAGTTGGATGCTCGTTATCAGGGGACTGGAAGTGTATTGGTAGGTTAATGTGATGGCTTCTATACTGGTGTTCAGGTGAAACGCCACTATGCTTTTAGATCCAGGCCAAACTCTCATAGGTGTTGATTAGCATTATAGCCTCTATATTGCGTTAGGCCCAAACTTCACCTCTAGAATATGTTTGTGATTCAAAAAACTACAATGATTAAGGGATCCCACAAGTCACAGGGGAAGCTTTAGACCTAATGACAGTCGAATGGTAAGTGGTAACTATCAGGAGGCTTGGAGGATAAAGCAGGAGCTAGCCACAGTTTACCCGCAGTTTGTGATTTAGCGAATCTCTGCTGACATCCAAATTTATTTAATGATTAAGAAATTATTAAAAAGATATGTCGGAAGATACACAATTAAGAGTTCTGGCCAAGAAAGAAGCACTTCCATGGCTTAGTGGCTTGCACTGGAGAGCTAGTCCAGAAATCGCATTGGAGTCTTGAGCAATTGATGAATATGTAGTGGTGCTGATGGTCCATTTGAATCTCATAGGCGTTGCTTTTGGAGGATTTACCCAGCATCTATGGAGTAGGGACAGGATGATGATAAGAGACATGGGTTTTCTCATGTTTTGGACTCTGGTGCTCGTCGACCCAGGCAGATGTTTTTGGCTGAAACCAAGTGGGTTGAATAGTGAATGGCATGAAAAGATTCTAAAGAGGAGGTTGATGCTTGCTTGTTGTCAGTAATCAGTATAATGATCTAAACCACAGTGTAGATAGCTCCAATGTTCACACGAGTGCTGGTCTGTTTCCATCTGTCCAGATGTTGGTCCGAGCATTTTATTTTAATTCTTGCTAATCAACTAGTTGCAGCATGTGCAAGATCAAAATAGACAAAGTAAAGATTGTGGTTGATGGCTCCAAATGGGTGCGAAAACCAGCTGTGTTGGACCCCCTGAAGTCACGAAAATCAGGGAAGAAAGTTGCACTTGTAGGCTTTTGTTTTCTGTGTTATTTTCCTGATCCAAATTCAACCTAAATCCACTCAAGGTTGAGAAATTGGTATGAAGAACTGGACAATCAAGAGAAAGCACTGAAATTCAGGGTCTGAAATTTAAATGAAACTCACTACTTCCACCATGTGTCTTTCTTAAGGAATTTCGCATCATTTTCGTTATTGCAGTTCTGCCAGCTCATCTCTACCAGCTTCTTCTCGAAACTACTCTATGTTTTTGAAATGCTTGGCCCTCTTGAAGCCTTGTGACCATGAACTCCAGCTTCTCTATTGGGATTGAAGAGGTGGACTTAGGGCTCTGTTGCAGAAACAGCCCGGTTGAATACCAGAAGTTGGTGAGCTTTGGGCCTGGTAATTGCATGGAAGTTGGAACTTCTTGAGTTACCTTCACAGCTGTAGAGGGTGTATCACTGTGATGTCCAGGATCTTAAGAGTGCCTGTCTTTAAGTTGTGATTACATATTTCTATATTCATATTTGTCTCCCATTCTCAGATGTTTTTCTGGTGGGTCCTTTCTCTATGATGTTCATGGTCTGAGAATGCCTTTTTTGACCTAGGTCGTGAGAAGTTAACTTCAGATCTTTCTTTCTTCTCGTTGGCTGGCTATTTTTAATTCTCTATAAGATTGTATATCTGTCTATCTCAAGACAAAAAAATGATTTGTTGAAGAGTGAATTGATGTCAGAGTGTGTAGGAGCAAAATTTTCCCACAAACAAGAGAATTAATGCGCTAACACTTGCCATTTTGAATGGTATAGCTCAATCAGCATTTACCCTTAGGGATAGCATGAAGACTCCTCTGCCATACTATGGCTAAAGACACAGAAAATGAGGTGGTAGTTTAGTTGGTTGCACTATTAACTTGATCTCTAAGGAATCTGGGTGGAAAACCTCATTCTTCGACTAAGAAGGTGATCCGAATGTGTTGGGAAAAATTACAAATTAGGAATACTATTTGTTTTCCCTCTATGTAGAAGCAAACTAGGCTGACAAGACGATTTCAATAAATATAAACTAACTGTTTGTTTATGAATTTCTGAAATAATTGAACATTTTCATTTTGAAGGTTTTTATAACCTTTTGCATACTAAATTATGAGAGATAATAATCTCTTCATTTCTAAGCCTCTTAAGAAAATAACAAAATTGCTAGTATCGGTTTATCGTTTCTGTTCTCTCCTCCTCTTCTCTCTCTCTTATTTTATTCTTATCTTCAATATTTATTATCCTCGTATTAGGAGGAACTCCAACAAATCTCCCCTTCCGACTTATGTGGAGGATCTCAACAGACCAACCATCTTTTGACAAGTGTCAAGTTTTTCAGTAGTCAAATTCTTAGTCATCATATCTGAACCATTATGATCAGTATGAATCTTTTCCAATTACAAACATGCTATATTGCTTACTGTGTGCAACAATTAATGAACTTTTAGATAGTTTCCATTTTCCATTGGCAAATGGCTTGCATATCCCATCAGTAAGCTTTCCGACTGAGATCAAATTTAGCCAATTGTCTGGAACATGTCTCACATCTTTGAGTGTTAATCTATAACCGTTGTTGGTTTCCACGAAAACATCCCCAATATCAACAATCTTGGAGGATCCATCATTTTCCATCTTAACATAGCCAAAATTATCACTAGTATGGGATGAGAAATGTTCTCTATGTGTTGTTAACTTATTAGATGATATGATGCTCCGGTATCAACCACCCAATTGCATTATTTGCCTGTAAGATTGTAACATGAATCATGAATCATCACCGGCAAAGTAAACATCATCACCGATCACAATTGCAGTATCATTTCTTTGATCGTCTTTTTTGCCTCCTGTTTTATTCTTGGTTCTCATGTCACGTTTCCAGCATCACTTTGCTTGTGTCCTGGCTTGTTACAATAAAAACAAGTGAATTCTTTTCTTGATTTCAATTTGCCTCTTGGCTTCTCTTGGTGTTGGGAGCGTCTCTGTCAATGGGGTTCCCCCTACTTTCTATGACATTTGCCTCTGAATGACTCGTAGAGGCAAATTCCTTCCTCCTTGCTTCTTCGTTGACTAAGCTATCCTTCACCATCTTTAATTTAAGGGAGTCGTTCGGAGCAGAATTGCTCAACGAGATAACAAGAGTTTCCTAACTATTGGGGGGGTAACGAGCTGAAAAGAAGCAAGGCTTGAACTTCATTATCGATGTTCATGCGGACACCCGCTAGTTGATTAACTATTCCTTGAAAAATTCATTCAGGTGCTCCGCCATAAATTTTCCTTCTTTATACAATAGTCGAACCGGCCTTCTTACCAAGGTGGCTTTATTTAAAGCCGTCTTTCTTTCATACATTGCAGTGAGCTTATTCCATAGCTTGTGGGCATTTGTGTCAGTTGCCACGTGTTTAAACACGCTTTGATCAATGTATTGTCGGATTAAGCCAACAATTTTGCGGTTTTCCGACTCCAGACTTCTTCTGTCTTGTCACCTGGCTTGTTCTCTTTTTCAATGGGATTATACAATTCCTCACAATGAAGGATATATTCCATTTGAGTCTTCCAGATTGAATAGTTGGAGGACGTCAACTTAATCATACCCGAAAGGGTAATTATGTCTTCGATTTTGCTCTACACGAATTTTTCTGATGAACCTAGCTCTGATACCAGTTTGTTGTGATAATCAAAGTGTCATCTTTTTGGCTAAGAATCCTACCTTCCATGCACGATCCAAGCATATCGATGTAAAATATCATTGGATACGTGATGTTTTGGCGAAAAGGCTTTTGCAATTGGAAAAAATTCATACGGATCATAATGGTTCAGATATGATGACTAAGAATTTGACTACCGAAAAACTTGATACTTGTCAAAAGATGGCTAGTCTATTGAGATCCTCCACATAAGTCGGAAGGGGGAGATTAGTTGGAGTTCCTCCTAATATGAGGATAATAAATATAGAAGATAAGAATGCATTAGGAGAGAGAGAAGAAAAGATAAACGGATACTAGCAATTTTGCTATTTTCTTAAGAGACTAAGAGATTATTATCTCTCATAATTTAGTATGCAGAAGGTTATAAATACCTTCAAATGTAAATGTTCAATTAATTCAGAATTACTTAAACAAACAGTTAGCTTATATTATATTATATTCAAATCCTCTTGTTTTTCTAGAGAAGTCTGGTTAGCCTATTTTGCTTCTACATAGAGGGAAAACAAATATTATGTCGCTTGCTAGTTTTGTAATTTTTCCCAGCAAAATGTAGTATCCCTCTTTCCCTAGGGTTGTTGATCAATTGTCTGTGCTCAATAGGCCATTCCTTGCCAGATAGAAGAAAAAAAAGAATATAGCTAAAGACACTTCTTGCAGATTAGTATTTCTGTTTCATTTCTTAGTAAGCAATATTTCCGTTTTTTCTATTACAAAGGAGCACTTTGCTTCATATTGAACCATAATGGCAACCTATGAGTGTAAGCTAAGCTCTCTTAGTCTATTCACTGTAAAAGCATGTTTGATCCATTGAATTCCCCTGAATTGGTTTCTTGAATAGTCTCACAATAACACGTTACTTCTGTTTCTTGCCCCCTTTTTTTTTTGGGGGGGGGGGGGGGAGGGGATTACTTGTTTGTGTACTACGTTTGTCATATGAAGCTCTTGGATCTAATCTCATCCTAATTGTACAATTGCAGAGGGCTTTAGAGGAGAAGAAAGCACTTCAGGTGGAGGCAAAGAACTCAGAAAGACTCGCCATGCAAAGTTTCCAGGAAAAGACTTCTACTTTGGAGGTTTACACTAAGGTAATATGAGCTTGTGTTCAATGCATGTTACTTAATTGCTTTCATACCTCTGGTAGTTGGTAGTTAGTAACTTAGTTTTCTTTTTTCAATAGATGTAACTTGCTTGAACATATTGCAAATGTTAGGGTGCCTACAATAAATGTTATTAATGATGTGGACTTTGATCCAAATTTATACATTTCTTTGGTTATGTTCTCATGCTGACAAACAGCATATGAGAGTCTGTATCAATCATTCTTGCAATGTGTAGCTTTAAGCTGGGTAGTCATAAATTCATCAGGTTAGTTGTGCTTTCTAATGGAATTGCAGTTCACTGTTTCCTCTTGTTGCTTGTTTCTCAGGCTGGCGAGAAAATGACAAAGCAGTTGGCACTGATGCATGCAATACAAGAGCAGGTTTGATTTCTTGTGATGAAAAATAATCGATACATGCAATGAGAGCAGTTAATTTTCTTTTACTGAGTTCTTGGCAATATGGTTGTAAAATGACATTTTAGCATAGGACTAATCAGTAGGCACAAATATTGTCATTATCATTCCTTCAGTGCCTCTCATGGGTTTCCCGTGGGATGTCAGATGTATGTGGGAAGAGAGACTTTTCCTAAGACCCTTTATCTGGAATCCGTTGGCTGTTTAATAAGCAAAACAAAATGATTGGCTGTTTAGTCCTTTATCAGCCAAGCTGATAAAATTGCCAAATAGTGCTTCTTCAAGCTCCACTGGAAATGGACATTTTTTTTTCTTTTTTTGGTCAGTGGATGGACATTTTCTTACAAGCAATGGTTTGTGTCTTTAATTTTATACCATTCAATAAAGAATGCTACTTAAGTATTGGGTTGAAACTTGAAATTAAAAAAAAAAACGTACTGATCTCCACATTATATTTCTGGTCTCTGGTTCTTTGAAGTCGAGATTTGAAAACTAAGCCAATTAGATAAAGTTGACCTATGCTCTAGTGTCTCAACTTCTATATAAAAAAAACCCTTGAGCATTAGTATTCTTTGGCAATGGAACAAAGCCATCCATCATGTACATGACATTCTCTTGGTTAACAAAATGGATATAGGTGAATTCTGCCAAGGCTGTTGAAAAGGATGTTAAGCAACTGAAGGCTAAGTTGAGTGATGATCGAATGCATGATGTATCTCTTCAAGCTAAACTAGTTGAATACCAAGTCAAAGGTAGCTGTTCCTTAATGCGTTCAGTTCGCGATTCTTTGCATTTCAAATCAATGGTTATTGGTTGGTAAAAGTTTCATCTGCCTTCTCCAGCTGAACAGTTGGGTGAACAGAAAAGTCAGTTAGAGAAGGAGGGAAATTTCAAGCGTGAGGAGGACACAAAGGTTTTGAACAATGTCAAGTTGGAGGCTGAAGCAAAGAACCGTGATCTGGAAGCAAGGGGAAGGAAGATTGAGGCCGTACTAACTGAGGTGAAATCCTTCGGTTCTGCTTTTGGGGGCTCATTACTTGTAATCAAAAGTTCATTATAAATGCTAATACACTAAATTATCAACAACAAAAAGGGAATACAGTGCAAGAGGACCAGTACTCCTCTCTTACCATCATCTACGTATTTATTGGTCTAATTGGCTTACTTTTCTGGTTCTCATCCCCATTGCAATTAGGTGGACGCTGTGAAAAGAGAGATTGATTCAACAAACGAGTATACAGCTGCGACATGTCAACAGTTGCTTACAAAAGGTGAAGAGATTGTAAATGAGGTAAATTTCTGTATGGCACTTCATGGGTTTCTGTGGGGAGCTGATATTGGCAGTCCAAACAGTAATAAAGATTGGTTCAATAGGGACTGTTTCAGACACCAAACAGTGATAAAGTGGAGTGGTTTTATCACTGTTGAGTGCCATTATCATCTCTTGTTTCTGTGCATAATCCATGGAACAGAGTAGAAAGTAATGTTTCTAAGTTTTAGAGGCAGCAGAAAGACCTATAGGAATTGAACCCTCAACCAGTGAACCCTCAGCACTATCTCTAGATTCTCATTCCTTCGCTTTTTCATGCATCCTTTCATTCACTTGTTTTAACATCCAAATTTGTTTTTGACTATTTTCTACTGTTTTCAAAATTCAAATTGTTTTCGTGGGTCTTTCGGAAACAGCCTCTCTACTAGGCGACTAGTTAGTGGTAAGGCTGCGTACATCTGGACCTCCCCAGACCCCGCCCTTGGCGGGACATTTACTGGGTATTGTCTCTCGGCTTAGTCTTGATAACCATGAACTTCTTATTCGTGGCATGATGAATTATGTCATTGCTTGTAGTTGCTATGTCTTTGTTTGATGACACATAGGAAAATTGATGCCTGAAGTATATCTCTCAAATCGCAACATAATTCTACAACCTGTCATGAATACAAGGGAAATTTTTCTAGGGAACTCAGTGATGCGATCCTTCGTGTATCAAAATTCAGAACTGTATTTGTTTTTTTGCTTATTAATTTCGTTCTGTCAAGAATCTTATTGTCAATGTGTAGTTGGTTCGAAAAGGTTCGGAGTAGGCTGACAACTTGACTGTGGCAACCGGCATTCTGGCCAGCAATAATATAGTAATTTAAAAATTAAGAATGAATGTACCAGGGAAGACATGCTGGAAACTCTTGAGCTTTCAGAGACTGTACTTCTCTAGCTTGTCATTCCTTTGATTATGATTCCTCCAATCCAAACGTCTCAGAGGCTACTCCAGAATATTGAACTGTCAATAGTCCTTTTATTTGTGAAGTTTCACATTTGTCATGTTATCCAATACTTGAGACGTTTCTCAAAAATTGTTATTTTTGACAAATGATACATTTAAACTCTGGATTGGAGGGCTATTTCTGTTTATTTGATAAGCTGCTGCATTCTACTAACGCTTTTGTTATCTTTCTTCTGGGCAGGTAAACCAGTATTCCAGCTCTACGATACAGTTAGTGGAAGCATCTCAGAGAGCTGTGGAGCTGTAGTGAGCCATACATCTGTAAATAATCTTTTAAGTGATTTTGATATGAGAATGGATGTTTATTGTTGTGAAGCGTCAATTTCTAAGAAAGGGAAGGAAGTGTTAGCAGTGCTAGAGGACTGGAACTTATTAGCAGGCACAAATGGAAGAAAGAGATATTCAAGACAGATTCGAAACAAGCCATGAACCTCCTTGATCGACAAGTGAACACCTGCGGTATTTTCAGTGGCTTGTGGACTGCGGCCTTGCGAGCAAACGTAAGGGTCATTGATGAGTTGGAGATTCAACACTGCATCTGCAGGTGCGAGAAGCAGAGACTAACCAAGTGACAGGCCCATTCGCCAAAAGTTGTAAACTGGAACTTAATGTTTTCTACGAACTCTTTTACATCCCCTACCCTTTCGCTTCCTGCTTGTACTTTAATTCTGGCGCTGATGCGTTTGTTCGGCATAACATTGCTGTTGTAACTTAACTTTATTTACGGAACCATTATCACCTAAAAAGAAAGAGAAGGATGCCAATGTTCATCAATGGTTAGAAATTTCTATGCCAATCCTACATTCAAGGCTACGAGTGTTGCGATGGCAGTCCCTTCCAAGACAACCTACGAAGTAAAATACAGGCGTATTTCTCATGCTGCGAAGAATTCTTTTCCCATATGATTGCCTTGTTTAGGGTTGCACACTTTCCGGTCCATTCCGGTTTTTTACCCGGACCGGCCAAGACCGGACCGAAGGCTATCGGTCCGGTCCCCGGTCCTCATTTTCTCAAAGTCCGGGTCTCGGTCCGATCCGGTCCAAACCCGACGGTCTCCGGGTTTGGACCGGACCGGACCATTTTAATTAAATGGTGTTTTTTTTTTTTTCTTTTAAATACTTGCTTGCCTTGACCTAAACCTTCTAGCCGTCACTCTCACTAGCATTTCCTCAGCTCTCAAACTTCTCACAAACATTTTCTCTCTCTTCACAGTTGCAACAAATGACCCCAATGACTCAAAACAAACCAAAAACCCACAAAATTGAAGCCTACTAGTATCAGACTTCAAGAAATCAAAGATCTTACCTCACCTTTAATGGCTACTCCGAGATTAAACTCGCTTGGAATCACAAATTATGGTAACTCACAAGTTAGGGTTTGAGGCACTTTGAGTTTCATGGCTGAAACCTTACTAAGAGTCTGTTCTCCCCAGCTTATTTCTGTTTATTTTAGCAAACTTCAGCAAACTTCAACAAACTTCAGCAAAGTTAAATAAAGTTAAACAAAGTTCAACAAAGTTAAACAAACCAATATACAAACTAGTTATAAAAAACACTTATAATATGATTGCTATAAGAAAAATACTAAAAAAAACTCTCTCTTCTCTCTCAAAAAACCCTAGCCCTTCTTTCTCTTTGACTCATCTTGGGGCTATCACCAGCATTTTTGCCGGTGGTTAGCCCCTCCGTTGTTGATTTCTTGCTTTCGATCTAGTTTTTTAGTTAATTTTTCTTTATGGTTAGTAATAAACTCTCCTTTGGTGAGAGATTGTGGAGTTCTCCGCGTTCGTCGAAGGGTCGTCAAATTTCTATTTTTAGGTTCGATTTGATGAGTCAAGAAGACAAGTTCAATCTACTATGGCAAAGGAATTTGTTCTTCCAAATAGCTGCAGCACGTTTTGTGCTTACCTCCGATCGTAGGGAAAAGGCGGTGGCCTCCCGTTTACTGTATAGCATATTTTTTGCTATATCAAGGCATTGTCAATTATCGACGAAGCTAATCAAGACGCCGATTTGTAGCAGTGATGTTTGGATTGGTAGTCACTTATCGACGGAGCTGATTAGGACACCGATTTCAAGCAGTGATAGTGGATTTCATATTCATCTTGTTATATTAGATTTATACTTGCTTATGTTAGATTTAGATTTGTTTAGAGATATTCACCATTGTAGATGTCGGATAGCTTTTTATGAATGAATGAATTCTCTTTCCCTCAAAAAAAAGTTATAAAAAACACTTGAATCAACAAGATTCAACAAAAATAAATAAAGTTCAACAAAGTTAAATAAAGTTAAACGAAGTTCAACAACAATCAACAAAGTTTAGCAAAATTCAACAAAAATAAAAATTCAACAATAAACATAAACAAAAATAAGTTGGGGAGAACAGACCGTAACTCTTTAGAACCTTGTTTGAAGAGAAAGATTATATGGAGAAGACGACGTGACCCGGTAGATCGAGCTCAAAGTCGCAATTGAAGCTTGAATATGAGGAGCCCAGAAATTTTCGAATAAAAATGGTCTAATGGTGAGGGTGAAGGGGGATTTTAGAGAGAGAACTGAGTGTGAGGACATAAAACGAAAATGAAGATTATAAAAGTCCAGAATTTTTTTTTTTTTTTTGAAAATAAGACTAGACCGATCTCCGTCAGTCATGCCCGGGTTCAGACCGCCGGTCCGGTCCGGGTAATTGACCGGATCTACTCGGTCCGGTCTCCGGTCCGGGTAATTGACCGGATCTACTCGGTCCGGTCTCCGGTCCTCTGTTTTAGATTTCTCGGTCTTCAGTCCGGTCCGAATCGGCCCGGTTCGATCCGATTTTGGACCGGTGTGCACACTTAGTCTTGTTAGTTGTTACCAATTGTATCACCTCAAGGTTTTGCCAAAGGTCAAGGTTTGGAAAAGCTGAAGGATACCACCATTCATCAATTCTTGGAAAATTAAATCAATAATTAGGAGGTTACCCGTGCTACGCACGGACTATTCTGTTATTACTATTTTTTTTTAATATGCTTAGATAATACGGAGTATTTTTTAGTAATACAAAAATATTTTTGAATGAAAATGGTGATGATCAAAATATTATACATGTCCTAAGTAATTGACTTATCTCCAAAAATAACTATCAGTTACCTGTCAAAATAATAAAATAATAATATTTATTACTGATCAAGTAACCCGCCATTGTACCTCAAATATATAACTTTTTTGGTGCAAAATATATATAACTTAACAAACTGTCACTCTACATGTGACCCTGCTTGTCACTTTATTTCGTTGGTCTTATCCATGAAAATTTTAGTCTCATGTCAAACGGGTGACTATACCCTCAACCAGTTTGATCTGATCTGATTATTCCTTAATGTGTGTTTTGCTAATTAGAATTTGAAAGTTAAAAGTCTAACCTTTTTTCGAATAAACATAAAAATAATTTGTGAACAATTATCAAGATTATCAAGATGCGATAATACTTGTAGTTACCTACGCTTATACCCACAACTATGTGACACTCGTTATATTTCTCCCCAGAAAAAAGTTAACACTTGTTATATTAGGTGCATCTATTCCAACACATCATCTATACCTAATTAGAAGTTTATTTATCAACAAAAACAAATACTAGAAATTTATTTTATTATTGAACGCACATAGGATTTATTGTAGACAACTAATAGTCAAATCTAACCTTCTTATATGGCTTAATTAGTTAACAACTGAAAACGTTAAAGTTGTACATTAATCCCATTTTAAATTATATTTAATAAGAAATATGAATAGTCCATAGCAATTATTGTAGGATATTTATTTATTGCAACTCATTACTCTCCACAATAAAAGCAAAAAAAAAAATAAATAAATAAAGAATCCAATCAATATGTGACACATGTCACATTACCAGCGATCTTACCCAAAATTATATATATACTAGGACTTTACCCGTGCTACGCACGGGCGACCCATTTATCACTATTTTTTTTATGATCAAATTTTTTTTGTGAATTTTTAAAAAATTATACATAAGTACATAAAGAATAATGAAAAATAGAAATTGGTCGAAATGTTACACACACCACTCACTATTGTTCGACTGAAAAATAAAATAATCACTTGTTAGTTAACTTGCAATTGTACATCATATAGTATAACTTAATAATTTGTCACTTCAAATGTGACTCATGTAATTATATTTTAAGCATATCCTTACAAAATTTATGTCTAACATGTGTTCATACCTTCATTTAAAACGTATCTAAATATAATGTTTGTCATATTAACGACGATTATCCCCACAAATAATAGTCAATTTTCAAATAGTCTACGCTTATACAACTGATATAATTCTTGTTATTAAACAAACATCAGTGTGATCAGACTGTCCCTTAATGTGTATTTCCGTATTTGGAATCTAAAAGTTAAAATACTTACCTTCTTTCAATTGAAAAAAATATCGACAACTCACTATCTAATAAAAGGAATATAACATGTAATTCATCGAAATGTGACACTCGTACGTTACCTGCGCTTATACCCACAACTATATAACTCTTATTATATTATGTGGATCTATTTCCCCAAATATTCATTATCTGATCTATACCTAATAAAAGTTTTTGTTCTTTTTAAAACAGGTTATTAAGGTCATTTTAGATTGTATTAATGTCATTCTATCTAAAGAAAAAATAAGGAATACGAATAAGTTATAGGAATTACTATAGGATATTGACAACTAATTACTGACCAAAATAAAAACAAAAGGAGAAAAATAATTAATGTCCAATCAAATTGTGTCACTTGTGACTAGAGCTGGCAAATAGGTCGTGTCGTGTCATATTTGTGTTCGTGTCAAAGATAATCGCGTCAGAAATCTCCCGACACTAACCTGACCCATTTATTAATCGTGTCGGAAACCTTCAAGACTAACCCAACTCGCTTAATAATCGTGTTATTCGTGTTGACCCGCTTAACTTTTTAAATCCAATTTCTTTTTAGAAAACACAAAAACATAACATAAAAAACTAATAAAAATAGTAAATAAAATTTCAACATCACTTTTAAGCTTTCATTGGTGTATTAGTCAATTGAACTAATGAATATTATAGATTTGAACTTTATTTTCTGATATTATCATTAGTTAAGTGAATTATTTCTCAACATGTTTAAATAATCGTGTCAGAGCGTGTCAATTTCGTGTTGAAAATCTCAACACTAACCCAACCCATTTAACTAAACGTGTTACTCGTGTCAACCCGTTTAAGTTAATCGTGTCGAAAATCTCAACACTAACCCGTTTATTTCGTGTCCGGTTCGTGTCGTGTTATCGTGTCGTGTTAACTCTTGCCAGCTCTACTTGTGACATTACTTGTGATCTTACCCAAAACTATATACCTACTTATACTTATTCTATAAATATCAGTCACATGTGAATTGTTACGTAATCTACGGTTATCCCCGCAAATATTAGTCAAATATCACCTACCATGTAATACCTACAATTATATTACAACTTGAAAATGATGACTATATATGTAACCATGGTCACATATGCGTTTATCCCAGTAAAATTAGGCAAATGACTATTAGTGACATGTTTGTTGTCACATGACCTACGTTTATAGCCGCAAATATTAGTTAATACCTACCATGTAATACCCACAATATATAACATATTAAAAGTAATGACTCTACACGTAACCCTTATCATATTATACGCGCTTATCCCCACAAATATATTGCCACGCCAAAATACTTTTGTTTCCCTCAATTATAAAACTCATAAAAGTGGTGACATGAAGTGCTCTTATGCTCATATATATTAAAATTAATAAAAGTGACGACCCAAAATATAATTTAATTTAAAAATAGTCAAATTTTAAATAGGAACTTTTATTATTACATAAACTTAGTGATTACTGTAAAAACTATAATGAAAACATAAAAAGGAAAAAAAAAAGAAAAAATAATAGCAAGTAAGAATGTGACACATGTTACATAACCAGCGCTTTTACCCAAATATATATATATATATATATATATATATATATATATATATATATATATATATATATATATATATATATATATACTGGGTCCTTGTTCGTGTAGTGCGGACACGTGGGACGCCACGTAGGCGTGCCACATCGTGTGGGCATGACACGTAAGCCAACACGTCAGCATAAACTTGTCACATAACATAACACATCATCCACCATTAATGTCTTATCATTAGTTGAATTAATTACGTATTTATTAATATTTTTTAAATTATAAAATAAAATAACTTTAGTTACGTAAGTCAAAAAATTATAAATCTGACTCCGTTGGATTGAATTTGAGAAATGCTTCAAAATGAGATATATATGTATATGTGTCCGATAAAAGTTGGGTCATTTCCATGCGGCTGTAAATGTCACATAAGAGGGAATGTTCGTGTGAAGATGATACATAAACGCCACACGTGCACATTTTCTCACGTAGTTTAAGTTGTGCGGATAAAAGAAGCATGGTATCAAACTTTTAGTACAAATATACTGTTATTGCAGAATGAATTTATTCTTCTTTTATCATTAATTGAATTACGTATTAAAATTAGTGTACATATACTGTTTTTACTCTCTATCTATATCTAGTCCAATCTCATTACAAATGAAGGTGGAATACAAATATCATTTATTTAAGAATCATTATGATGCATAATATGGATAGAAATCTTTGCAAAAATAAAATAAAATAAAATATATTTTTATCAACAATATTAATAATTTCACTTTCAATTTTTTAAGCATTATATTATTCAATATGTTCATAAAATTATTTTACGAGCCCGTGCAAAGCACGGGGATAAGACCTAGTATATTAGATAAGTGGCCGAGAACACAAAAACTTGTTTAAGCGGTCTTACCGTAACTTTCCGTGGGACGATGGTCAAAACGTAGGTAGAAATAAATGTAGATTATACCAATAAGTGGTTGGTGTGACTTGTGAGTGATTTGACACTCTTATCCTTTAATTAAAGTCAGGATTTCAATCTTGTCAATGGAAAAATTACTTAATGGAGTACTTTGTTTCTGAAACGAGGAACCCTCAGCCACTACTCTTTGAGTGTGCACCGGACAAACCCCGAGTGTATGCAATAGCCTGCAAACCACACACACCAGGCAAGCCAACAAGATAAATATTGTAGACAGGCTCAGCAAAGAGGCCTAGTGGAAATTGAACTCATGACCTTTGTCATGAAATTCCAACCCCACGACCAACTCCACTACCCCTTTTAGGGCAACTTAATGGAGTACTTTACCTTTTCGAGAGCCGACCCAGTGCGAACATCACAAGTTTTGCCCAAAGGGTTTAAGTTAAACCAAAATAAAATAAAATGTAGATATAATTATAGAAGAATAAATTAAAAAGAAAGAGATAAAATGGGATGGGTGAGACAATCGAGCTGATCATCGGGACGGGCCGTTGGGTTTTCGAGCCAAAAATTCATGTTCATACCTGCCCCTATCGAGTTTTGGGCGGCCCATTGGATTTTTCGGCCAAATTCTTGATATCGTAAATTTTCTATATTTAAGCATATATAACTTTTGATCACGATATGCGTTTTTCGTTTTGAATCATATAACTTTTCGAGATCTACGCAACCATAACATTAGATTTGCAACTTTTTTTTTTGAAAAAACTTAAATTTAAATTACAACAATCAAACTAAAAGAAAAAAAATCAAAAATATAATTACCATTCGGGCCGGATTTGCCGGTTTGACTTTCATCCCAGATATGAGAAGGTTCGGGCCAGGCCAGCGGGTCGGGTTCTTTGATCAGGTTTATGACAAAACATAATGGAATCCCTAAAAATAACGGAGGCCGGGCCCATAATTCCGCAACGTGTTTGGATCCTCCACTGTTTTTTTTCTCTGCTGTCCTTTCTACTCTCTATCTCTCTCCTTTACCTTTTTAAATTAAAAAAACTCACCTCCTCTATCTAAGGGCCCAAAATCCACCCCCTCCAATCCAAAGGTGGAGATTTGAAGGATAATACTCTGCTATTTATTTTTTTCCTTTATTTTAAAACAGCAGAGGATCCTTATTGTTCCGCAACTGGTTCCCAAACACATCATAAAGACCTAAAATGAAAAAAAAGAAAAAAAGAGAGAAACCCTAAAAAGCTCCCTATAATCCTCTAATATATACTCGTTATTATCTCTCTCCTAGGGTATTCGTGCTCTGCGTTCTGAACCCATCTGCATCTCTTTCCATCTCTCTCTTGAGGTAACACAGATTAACTTATTTTCCTTAGTAAAGAAACGCATATAGGCATTTGCTGGTAAAGTATTTTGCTTAATGTTTGAGCATTTATTTTGAGTGTTTTTAGTTGATGGGTTTTCTGTTAAATTTAATGTAAGCTGTGTTTTATGTTTTAGATTTCTATAATTTGTATGTTCATTTGCATTTCTCCTTCTGTTATGATGATTGCGTTATTGTATCTACTTGTTTTTTTGTTCATTTGTGTTGGGATTTTTGTAGAACTTTGATTGCTTATAAATCTGATATGTTTTTACAACTTATATTTCATTTTTCAATTGTGAATTTAAGAATATATACTCAATAGTTATTTTGTTATAAACTCACCATTGTAAAGATGATGGTGTTCACCCTTTTTCATGGTGATGACAAAAATGACCCCTTTAAGATCGGAATTCATAAGTTAATCAAGGCTGGAATCTCTGAAGGGCTCGTTCTTAAAAACCCACATCTGGGATTTTAAAAAGGAAAACAAAATGAGCTATTGAGAATTGGCATTTTAAATGTCATAGGCCTTTGGTTTGGGGCATTTTATCTCATCATTGATAAGTGGTGGTTACACTGTCTGATTTGCGTGGTTTGGTTTTTGTTTTTTGACTTACTTTTCTACATTACTCCATTCATGGTACTAATATTTTTCTACAATTAAGGATATGGGTTTCCTTCTTTTTAACTCCTTATCTTATTTATAACTTAATATTTGTATAGATTGACAATAGTGGTATATCTTTCGGGTGTTTACATGTAACAATTATACTTCGCTTGTATGTGTGGACACTTTTTTTCAAGGATGTTAAAGATTAGATTTTTGGTAGATTTGCACTGATAGCATTGTATTTGCATTTTATGATTCTGGGAGGAAAATTGGATCTACATTAGGATGAGAGTGGAATATTTCCACGTTTTTGCAATGCTAACCCCATCATGATTTTGGAAACTGATTTTACTAAATTTTAACCATTCTTGTACTTGGTTCATGTATACACAGTATGCTGGTTATTTATGTTTTCTTTCCGATGTATATAGTATTTTATTCATTTGTTTGAATGTGCATCAGTCATGTAGTAGATTCTGAGGTTTAGTCTCCTTTTGTGGCTTGATCTTTGTACAAAACTAGAATATCATAATTCTCTTGGTATTACTTTGAAGTTGTAGTATTTGGCTTCCAGAACACCTGCTACCTGTTCTTTTAGCCACTTGATCTCTGTACTATTGTTTTCTTTGATGATGAAAAGGATTGTGGACCCATCATGATTCTAGAAACTGATGTTACTATATTTTAATCATTCTTGTACTTGGATAATGTATACACAGTATGCTGGTTATTTATGTTCTCTTTCCGATGCATAGAGTTTTTGTTCATTTGTTTGAATGTGCATCAGTCATGTTGTAGGTTCTGAGGTGGTGTCTCCTTTTGTGGCTTGTTCTTTGTACAAAACTAGAATAGCATGATTCTCTTGGTTTGAAGTTGTAGTATTTAGCTTCCAGAATACCTGCTTCCTGTTCTTTTAGCCACTTGATCTCTGTACTATTGTTTTCTTTGATGATGAAAAGGATTGTGGACTTTTACAGACGCCTTTTAACATAAATCATGTCTCATCGGAAATTTGAACATCCAAGGCATGGGTCTCTAGGATTTCTCCCAAGGAAACGAGCCTCTCACCAAAGAGGGAAAGGTTGGTTGACTAATAGTGTTTAAAGTAACTTCTGAGTCTCATCTTATTATTGCTGGTAAATGAATCAGTTTCTTTTGTTTGGTAACAAATTATCAATCATAGGGTAATTTTACTGTTGAATATTTTGATTTTTGAATATCCTCTATTAATGTTGGGCCGTTGGCACAGTGTCTCAAAGTTGGTTTTGTTTGTGACACCTCCGTGAGTAGTTGTAATTTTATTGTTTTTTGTTGTTATTTATGATGATGATGAAGAATGCACTGTTATGGTGTAGTCAGTCGGATTCAAGAACATCGCAATAGTTTTTTATGGGTGAAATCTGTTTTGAACTTTTGGAAAGAACAGAAGGAGGTTCTGAAGTATTATCTTGTTGGTTTGTTGGGTGTATTAGTTTATCTTTTTGATATTCTCCCTCTAGTTATATTTTACATTACAAGTTTGTGAAACTGGTATTTATTAATCTTGTGTGGCTTGACTGAAATTCATTGAGCAGTACCAGTAGTTACTAACATTTGCAATATGTTTTCATACAGCACATTCACAATATAGAGCTTCTGCTTATGTGCTTTTGCTTTTGGCAGCAGTTACTTGTTTTCAATAGCGTGTTGCTCTGATATCTGTATTTTGGGATTCTTTGTAACTCCTTGTTTGTCTTTACCCATGTGCGCTTTGCAGTGAAGGCCTTCCCCAAAGATGATCAGACAAAACCTTGTCAGCTGACTGCTTTCCTGGGCTACAAAGCTGGAATGACTCACATAGTCAGAGAAGTAGAAAAACCAGGATCCAGTGAGTACTAATACCTATGCTTGTTGAAATCATCTGCATTATGTAATTAAGTTGAAATTTTTGTGTGCAAACAGTTGGATGTTGGGGTCTCTTGACCTATATGTATTGGAAGGTGATTGCAAAATTAAGTTGGAAAGACTATTGATATTATATCTTGGTTTAATTTGTCCGTAAATAAATTCAGCTCAATCAAATGAGCAATGACTATACCTAACAAAACTGTGTTAGTTGAAATGGTTATTTACCACCTCATCATCTTTATGCTGCTGGCACCATAGTCTGTTCTGTTCTTAGTGTGATCTGTTGCAAGCACCATATCTTTAGCAGATCTTTGTGATTCTGAGTGTGATCTGTTGCGAGCACCGTAGTTTCTTCCTTATATTGTGTGCTGTAAATGATCTGTTTATTGAGTATTTTTGGTTCAAAATGGTAAGCAATCTACTAATATCTTTAACTTCTGTTGATCCTGTTTCTGCTCATTGTTTGGATGTTTATAGAGTTACACAAGAAAGAGACATGTGAGGCAGTCACAATTGTTGAAGTTCCACCAATGGTGGTGGTAGGTGTTGTTGGTTATGTCAAAACACCTAGAGGCCTTCGTAGTATCAGCACTGTTTGGGCCCAGCATCTTAGTGAGGAAGTGAGAAGGAGGTTCTACAAGAACTGGTGCAAGTCCAAAAAGAAAGCTTTTACGAAGTATACCAAGAAGTTTGAAACTGACAATGGAAAGGAAGTTCATGCTGAATTAGAGAAAATGAAAAAGTACAGTACGGTGGTTCGTGTTTTGGCTCATACCCAGGTAAAATCATCATCTCATCTCATATTTGAAAAAGATATTAATTGTTAGCATGTATTCTTGCAGCATTTACTTGTTTAATGTATATGGTTAAGTTGAATGGATCTCTTATGAGGCCGCCTCATCACGTTGAGGGTTGAGGCTGCCTCATGAGTTTTTGTGGGTTAAGTTTAACTATGATGCACATGTCAGATGCGAAGTTTAGAGAAAGCATTTTTGTCAGCATGTTTCCTCTGTTGTTTATTGGTGGTTCTTTTAACTAGTCTGACTTGGAGTTCTTTTAGTGTTCCGTTGTGCTCGTCATCCCTTCATTAGTTTTAGAAACTTCAGAAAGGATTGTTTTTTAGACTTTTAGTACCTTTAGATTGTGTGGCATGTTTTGGAGGGACCTTTCACAGGTGTTGTGTCTGAATTGCTGCAAAGAGGAACTTTAAGGGCTGTTTTTTCTGTTATGTTATTGATTGAATGTAATGTATGTATCTCTGCTTACATGTTGTATATATGAACATTCAGATCAGAAAGATGAAGGGGCTAAAACAGAAGAAGGCCCACATGATGGAGATTCAGGTTAACGGCGGGAGTGTTGCGCAGAAGGTTGATTTTGCTTATAATTTATTTGAGAAGCAAGTTCCTGTTGATGCTATTTTCCAAAAGGATGAAATGATTGATATTATTGGTGTGACCAAAGGTAAGGGTTATGAGGGTGTTGTCACCCGGTGGGGTGTAACGAGACTTCCTCGGAAGACACATCGTGGGCTTCGGAAAGTGGCTTGTATTGGAGCCTGGCATCCAGCTAGGGTGTCATACACAGTTGCCAGAGCTGGGCAAAATGGTTACCATCATCGTACTGAAATGAATAAGAAAATCTACAGAGTCGGAAAGGTTGGCCAGGAATCGCATTCTGCCATGACTGAATTTGATCGGTTAGTCGTGTTTCTGCTTTTAAATTCCTTTTGAGCTTATCCATTTATCACAATTCTCTCTCTCCAGTTAGAAGGGACAAACAGGCCACACTACTTCTGAAGAATATTGAAAACTAGAACTAGTAGATGTGAATTGCATGAATCTGTGTCTACTTTTATCCCTACATATCCGTTCTATGTCTTTTAATTGAGGTAGTTACTTATTATACTTTGGTCTTTTACAACTTTCTTCAGGACTGAGAAGGATATCACACCAATGGGAGGATTCCCTCATTATGGAGTAGTGAACGAAGACTATCTTCTCATTAAGGGTTGCTGTGTTGGTCCAAAAAAGCGCGTGATTACCTTGAGGCAGTCGTTGGTTAAGCAGACCGGTAGATCAGCATTGGAGGTTGTTAATATCAAGTTTATTGATACATCTTCGAAGTTTGGTCATGGTCGTTTCCAAACCTCAGAGGAGAAGGATAAGGCCTATGGAAAGTCTAAGGATAGGAAGTAGTTTTGTTAAGTTTTGTTTCCCTAGTTATAACCAATCTGGTCTTTTTGCTTCTTAAGCTTTAGTAGAGAGTTGAGACTACATAGTTGTGTTTCATTTGGTTCCTATCTTATTGTTTCTATTGAATTGTTTCTATTGCATTTTTTATGTTATTGGCAATACATATTACTGGATTTTGTTCGAAACTCTCTGCACGAAAGTAAATGAACATTTGCGTCTGATAAGTTTTTTTGCAACATGAAATTCCGTGGAACTCCAAACCTGGGGAAGACGATGGTTAGATTTAGTCCGGAAGGAAAATTTGCCTTCACACCGAAAAGTCTACCCATTTGATGTAAAATTTGCCTTGCACATCGAGTAGTCTACCGATATGATGGAAAATTTGCCTTACACATTGGTTTCTTCTTGATATTTTGATTTTTCAATTGAAAATTATTTTTTATAGTTTTGCTTATTTATGCAGTGCATATCATATCGGTAGACTATACCTAATTGGTAGATTAATCATTGTCTGTCCATCAACTCTAGTCGAGGTTGCGATAATATTTTTGCTGCTCAATGTTTGTTAGGCCTCGTTTACTAGGTTGCAATCAAAATTATTGCAATACAATTATTTTATAGGGTAAATGGGAGATGAAAAGTGAAGGAGTGGGAGGAGAGGGATAGGAAAAGTGGAGTTGATTGCATTATCCATATTTTTCTCATGTAATGATGATTACTTTGGATGATGTAATCAATCTTACTTTTTTCATCTCCTTCCTCCCCTTTTTCTTTTTCCACTTTTCATTTACCCTATAAAATGATTGCATTGCATTTGATTGTAACCTAGTAAACACCACCTTAGTATCTTAAAGGTGTCAAAAATTTCAGTGTTATTAATCACTGAGCAGCCCACAGTACCCAGTGTTGGTAACTTTGTAATTTGTATCTCCTCTTTTGATCGATGTTAAATGAGCACCTGCTAACTCGTTCAGATGTTCGAAAATTTTCTTTGGCCCTGCTTTTCATTAGGAAGTGACCAGCATTGATAGAAATGAAATTCGGTGGAAGTATGGATTTGACCTTTGAATTTGCATAGAAGACAATCATGTTCACTAGTAAGATCATCACTGAGAGTGATAGTTAACATTATGTCTTGTGTGGACTTAGTTCACTGTGTATCAAGTAATTTTGAGAGGTGGCTCCAGGTAAAGTAGGGGGTGGCTCCAGGTAAAGTAGGGGTGGTGCCAAGTATAAATGTGAGGGGTGGATCTAGGTGAAATAGGGGTGACTCCACTATTAGAGGAGAGTGGCTCCAGATAAAATAGGGGGTGGACCAAGTCCACACAAGTTTTTGCAGATAGTCAATGAACTCACAAACATTAATCTGCAGTATTTTCAATATTGAGCTTCAATTTGAGTTTAGTCCTCTCAAACTTAAGCCTTATATTTTTGGGCTTGCTCAGCTTTAAGTCCATAAAATAAATAATTTAGAAGGCGCGGGGTCTCGTTAGTCTGAAAACTCCCGAATTCGTGACTAAGGTTATAAGTTCGAGTCTTATCTCTAACATTCTCCTATCCCTTAACAAATTATAAGGTGGGACTCTGCCGGAGAGCCTACCCGGTCTCCACTCTCCAACAAATAATGATAATAATAATTAATAAAGAAGATGTCATACTAACCTTCTCGTGCTAAATGCTAATTCAAATTGCTATTTTTGTATTCGTTATTGTTTCTCATTTCTTTATTCAAGTTTTTTTTTTCAGGATTATTGTCAAAAACTAACTTTTTTTTTTCGAGTGAAAATCAAAAACTAACTTTTAAAAATGTGATTTTTTTAAAAATAAATAAATAAATTTAATAAGTTACCCTTTATGATGTTATGTTTCTTAGAGCCACCTAGGACTACTATTTGACAAACAAAGAAAATAAATTTACTAAATACTCCATTGTTAATATTGCTATTGTTTTAAAATGGATGTAATACCCTCCCCAAAGGTTATTTATAGCAGACATGTCCCTTCATGACTTATTATCCTAAAACATTGTTGAGGAATGAGGATTATGTAATTAAAATTTAAAACCTCACATATAATAGAGGAAGGGATACTCATACATGAATATTTTAGTCATTTTAGGTGTTTTTAATCTGTCAAATACCAGACTAAGATGGCTTTACAAGAACCTCATTTAAAGAAAAAAAACTTCATAAAATGTGGTCTTATTAATAAAAGAAGACTTCGTTTTTTAAAAGAAGTTATTTATCTTTTGACATATTCTATTTTAAAGTGATTCAATAAGATTCACCAAAAAAAAAGAAGTGATTCAATAAGTCAATCAATAACTCTGTACCGAGTTATTGGTTCCCACTTCCCACATTCAGATCCATCAAAAACAATGGATGCCATGAGATTTGGAAGTGTATCTCGAGTATACAAGACAGTATGATTTTTATTGCAATGTTACTCATATAATATATTATGATTTTTTTTTTTGGAGGAATAATATATTATGATCATGTTTTTGTTGTATGTTGTTTCCGTGTCTGGACAATAAATCAAAGGAAAAGGATTGTGGGCGGTTTCGGTTTTTTCATTTCCCATTCTCAATTAAGGCTTCGTTCTTTTTAACTGGAAAAAATAAACTGAACTGAACTGATATCTTTTTTTTTTTACTCAACCATTAACAATTTAAAACTCGTCCAAACATATTCAATATTGAACTTATTTGAAATTACTCATGTTTTAAAATCTTTCTAATGACAGAATTACCATCATGAATTTATTTCGTAATACAAAATTATCTGAGTGTTAAAGTTACACATGAACTAAATTGAACTGAATTTCAAATTGAACTGAATTGAACTGAATTTAAGTGAAATTAAGTTGAGGAAAACAGGTCCTAAATGGGAGCTAAACTCGATCATAATAATTGCGGCTACTTGATAAAATGATTTTTTTTTTGGGTACATTATTAAATGAAATTTGTTAAATGAGGTATGTCCTTTTCTTCACAAGGATATTGGGCTATAATTGATATAGGTCTGGGTAGGCTTTCACAATTCACATCTTTTTGGGACATTATCATTCTCTTGTTGAGAAAAGACCCCTCCCACTCAATGAGTTTTGATATTTAGCTAGGACAATGCTATTCTACCTAGGAAATACACAAAATCTTCACGTAAGAGTTAAGAACGTTATTCTAATCCCCTAAAACAAAATAATAATAAAAAATAGATAAAAAGAACGTTATCCTGGTTCCTTAAAAACAAAAGAAAAAAAGATGAGAACCTTTGTCTAATTCTAACCATCCTATTTGTGTGGTGCAAATCTAACCTACTATATATAAATCACATCTGAGTCATTTGTTTAAATGTTGATATCACGGACTCCGAACTTATCCAGATATCTATATATTTTATATCAACAACAATATATCTGTATATATATTTCACTGTGGTCGACCCAGAATGTTTTTAAAATTTAGGTGCAAAATTTCAAAATGGATGCAATAAGAGAAGAAAACAATTGATTTATGCAGGAGTTCGAAAAAGGAAAATTAAAGAAATTAAGAGGAAAAAGTTGAAACAAATGGTTGCAATATTGAGAGCTCTAGATCCGCCCCAAATATTTCATTGTCTTTTCTTTAGGGGTATACCGTGTATTATATTTCTTGTTTAACATCCTTGGTATTTATCTAACTACTCCATTCGGTCTCAAATTTGACGAAGTAAACAATCAAATCAAGGTGGAGAGAGTAGTTAATTTTGTTCAAATCCTATGTAGGAAAAAAAAAACAACTAATTTTCGCAAAGTAAATGACAAAGTGGACGTTTCTGAGGTATGTGTAAGTCCAAACTAATATCCTTTGAAGTAAATAATTTTCCAAAACAACAACAACTTCACAAGTTAATAAATTTATTCATGTCGTTATTGGTCATTTTACATCAAATCATCTACTAATAATCAGATGATTTTACCAAACATATTTTTCAATCGGCCAACGATAACTGTTAATCACACCATCTAATACAATCATCTAATAACAACCAACTCACCAATTTATCTACCAACTATAATCTACGAGTTGCTTGCCAAACATGACCAATACCTTAAGAAATTATTGGCATGACAAGGGGAGATTATCATTATGAATAATGTGGTATATGTGGATTCAATATCCTTCCATGGTCTACATCAGACCTTTTGTAGCACTGGTTGACAGAGAGAGAGAGGAGAGAAGGTTTCTTTCTTTGCAGGAATCATGGCAACTCAGATAATGCATAGCTGTAACAAATCCAACATTGATTCTCTTCATTCATTCCTTTTAGTTTAGCACTGTTCTTGTGATCTGTACATTTGTGGCTTTCTATTTGGGTAACTTACCTTTTCCTGCTTTAAGCATTGTTTTTTGTATAAAAGAACCACAAATGTACACTGTTTAGCAGCCTTTTCTTTCTTTTGTGTAACCTTTTGTAACTTGGTGGAGGTATCTCTCTATTGGGTCATCTCTTTCCTTATTTATTTGAGGTGCTTGCACTTACATTACACATGATGAAACCCATTTTAATTTTTTAAAGTCATGTACTTGCTTATGTAATCATTTATTGCTCAATGTCATTGGTGTACCTTTTTTTTTATTATTATTTATTACTATTACATAAACAGAAAAGGTAAAATTCTTACAAGACAATTATATTATTTTAAATAAGAAGAGAACTTCAAGGAGTGCAAGTGGAATAATTGGGTTGGGGAAGATAACCCTAAGCTAAGCTCATAGTTATGAGAAGTAGCTTCCTATAAAATTCATTTGTAAACTTTATTGTCGACTAATATGTAAAAAAAAAAAAGTGAAGCCTGAATTTTAATAAGTTTGAAATTTCGATTTCCTCAAAGTTTATATAATCTGATGTTTGCATAAGCCTATTATGGTGTGTTCTTTTCCACCGAGTTCAGTTTAATTCAGTGATCTACTTTTTCTCTCACGGATTATTATTTAATTCAGTTTAGTTTAATTTCATTGAAGTTTAGTTTAGTTAAGTAAAAGAGAACACACTCTACAAAGGAATAGGATCTTCTGTTTCTCTTTTCTCTGGTGCTCTCTCTCTCTCTCTCTCTCCACCCCCCCTAAATCCTTAATCTCCAAAAAATACCCCAATTTACATAGAAAAAAGGGGAACTGGACCTCTGCGGTATCATTGAGGATCCAAACTCCTCTACAAAACTGGAGAGCCCCTCTTCCTTCAAAAACCATCCTCAAAGGCCTAAGTTTGTATATGAATTGATCAATTCCTATATAAACAAATCATATACAAACTTTTTAGCATTTGAGGATACATCATGAGTTATGAGTTTGATTGATGATTTTCATTGCTAAGAGCCTATGATAAATATTATGTGGCCAGATATTAACCAAATTGTGTTATTAGAATAGAGCTTTCTATTGTTCTCCACAGAGGCAAAGTTGATTAATAAAATATAGTCATAGGAGCAAAGATTCCCTAGCTATAGAGTTTTTTAAGACAGTTGCTTATTGTGAGACAGGAAGGCTACGAGGTACAAATGAGCAATGAAGGATTCTTAAGAGCAATGAATTATCATTTCAAAAAAGTGCAATTAATTAGTTATATACGTTGGTTTGATTTACATGGCTTGGCATTTGCAAATGTATTTAGCATTCTAATTTGGATTGTACACAAATTTTTTAAAAAATAAAATAAAAAAAATTCTTTGTTATATTCTATGTAGTGGGTACCCCACAATAAAACATTCCCTCCATGTTAAGAGGCATATCTTATAATCCACACCTTCCTATCTTCCCTTTACACTTTTTCCACGTGGGAAGCTCATACTCTTTGCTCCCCTAAATCAAAATCTTACCTGTTCCTTGCCAATAACATCTCTTCAATGTGTCTCACCTTCTTCTTCCTTTTTCTTTCCCATTTTTGCTTATTTTTTTTTAATAATTAAAATAATTTTATTATGCCAAAAGGCAAACTGAGCGTATACTCACCAGTAGCATCACAAATTCACAATAGAGGAGACTCTCCACAACACCAAAAATAAATAGACGAGACTCTCCACTTTCTATAAAGAGTTGAAGTCGATTGTCCTATCATTTGCTGAGAGTAAGGCCCTGTTCTTTTCGTTGTTCCCATGCTGTATTCCGTTCCGTTCAGCTTCGTTCCTCATTTTGTACTTCATTTTGTTTCAAATTTTGTTCAATTATCCGCGTCGTTCCGTTCTGTCATTTATTTTCTCACCGTCCACACCATTCCATTGAAGAAAACAGGCCTAAAACATAAAAATTTTTACAATACTCCAACACAACCAGCAACCCTTCCAAAAGATAGCCACAAATATAAATAAATAAGCTACTAAATCAATCTTACTAGAATCAGTTTTGGTTAGTTTTGTATGTAGAACTAAAGAAGGTACATTGTTGACTAAGCCAAGAATATAAAAAAGGGTACTGAGTACACCACCATAAAGTTGCAACATTCCATCGGAGAATTGTCATATATACTACTAGTAATCTAGTACTATAAATAACCTGTCTTTTACATATTCTATATGCTGTGGTGTACTCCATAATTTATCTTAAAGGATATAGTTGTTACCTAAACTAGGGGAACTCACCTGCTTCTCTAATCCAATAATTACATCATTCAGAAAACATTATCTTGTGAGTACTATACAAGAACAAAATCATAGGTCATTCTTCCACTATACACCCAAAACTCCATAATTTCACTCTCTCCTGTTTCCAAAGATTACAGTGTTACCCTTCTTCCTCAGGTTTGCATGATCATTCACTTCTTTTGTTATTTCTTCCCGTCAGTTTTCTTCTTGCTAGTTATATTAACTCAAATGGATTTTATAAACTATAGTTTCTATAACAATTTATGCCAACATTATGGACACAAATTAGAACTTTGCCATTAAGATTTATATGTAGATTGTTAATTATGTGCAGATTTTTATGCTTGAATACACCAATTCTGAAAATGTCAGTTCTCTTCTTGCTAGTTAGTGGTTTGATTCATTAACACAAATGAAATTTATAAAAAACCATAATTCTCAAGTATTATTTATGCCAACTTTATATTTACACAAATCAGTATTATCTGAACTTAATTTGCCTTTTAAGACATATATAGATTGTTATGTGTAGATTATTATGCTTGAATACACTAATTCTGAACATTGTGTAATGCAAATCTTATAATGGTGTACAGGTTTCATGATCATACTCACATGAATGACCCAGAAACAGTTTCATCCTTATGATTCTGTTTCTTATTAAACAGAGATATTAAACAGAACATTAACACAACCATGAATAATGAGTTTGGAGGTGGAAGATCATCAGCAAGACCATGGAACTTTTACCCGAGCTCGGATCAAGCAGAGCCAACAAGCCCTCCACGAACGGAGACTTACAGTAGTAGGCCGGCTACAGAAGCCCCTTGGAAAGGTTTTGGGACAACCTCCATGAATGCCATTTCGTTTGGTTTTGTGGCAACAGCTATTTTGATATCAATGTTTCTCATCATGGCCATTCTTGAGCACTTGTTTAGGCCTAATCTTCGCACCGCTACTTCTTCTTTTTCTTCTTCTTCTACTGAGAGCTTGGAGTCAGGGCCTGCAGACAAATGCCGAAACCATGATATGGTAAGTTCTTGCTTGCTTATTCACTTCTAGCTACAAGTATTTCATTTGTGTCATAAAGGCTAAATTAAAGCAAGAATTAATCAAAAAATTTCACCATTACACTTCCAAATTAAAGTTGATCCCTTTTGTGGCTTTTATTGATCTACAATGGGTTTGTTTTGAGTTGATTTTTTGAGGAATGAGGATGTGTTCAGACATTGGTAGATTTTTTTTTTTTTGTATTTTTTTATAACTATGATTAGCTTTTTAGGAAATTTCTAAACGAACAATTTCAATGAAATCTTTCAATTTCTTAATTTACTATGTTCAACTCTATGTCGACAAAAGGATCACCTTAGGTATCTAAGATGATCACCTTAGGTAGATTTTAGTCATGTATTTTTTGATTGATTTTGTTTATAGCCAGAATATCTGCCTTGTTTTACCTCATCCCTTTAATTTTGAGGAAAATTTGGTGTTAAATTCTGGCCGAGAGAAGAAACAATCCCGTCGTCAAATTAGATTGCTTAGCAAAAAGAAAAAGAAAAAGAAAACAATTACACCATAAGGAGACACTATGCTTTGTTTTGAGTGTTTACTCATCCGTTTAATCTTTTCTGTGACTTTGTTCCTTGCATGATGTCCTGAACATCAAGGGCTTGGGTATTGAAACCATTGAGGCTCGTTTTTAAGAGCACAAGGTAGGTAACTAAGAATTAAAGTATGTCGAAATTTTTTGAGGTACCGAAGGTTAGACCCTAGTGGTAATGACCTGAGTGGAATTCCCTCTCCAATGAAATTTAAATTCCACTAGAAGTATTTGATGGAACAATTTTCTTTTCCCTTCCCGCTCTCCTCCAAACGATTGGTACTAAGTTTTGGGTTGAATCATAAGATACAACATCCCAAAAAATGATCATACTTACCTTCTTTGGAAAAAAGAAAAAAATATATGTTGACAAATGGTCACACCACCTACAACTAAGGAGACATTCCCAGAAGGAAATGTGTATATTTAAGTGTCATTTGATTGAATATACGTAACAATTGGGAAATGTAGGAGAATAGATACTAGGGATAATATGTCTATATGTATTACTTGGTTGACAAAGAAATTACAAGATAAGAAAGCTATGCTTCCAACAAACCGTAAAAAGTTGCTTACCTATTATTGTAGTGGGTAACTAGTACACAAAAGTAGGAATCTCCTTTTCTCACCTTGTACTCAAAGTAGGAATCTACTTCCCTCAATTATTATCCACTAAATAACTCCACATTGTCCAAAAATGTAATTTGATTCACAGAAGTGTTAATCCTACATAAACCATTCAACCAATGACCCTTAGAATCAAGTTAGAAGGCAAAGTGCGTAGTACATCTTTGCCAAAAACATGGAAGAAATGAACTGGTCTTATGCGTAAGGCGTATTATCTATGAGCAAAAATGTGATACCACCATATATGAATAGTGATCGTTATATGTAGACAAAAAAGTGACATCTCTAGACAAAAAAGTGAAACCTCGTACATAAGACCGCCTCATAAGAGAGTTTTGAAAAGAAAGGAGAAAAATAAAGCGACAATAGTTTTATCACTAGCTTTTAGTTCTCACAAGCATTGGAGTGTTGAATGGGGGGTTGAAAAGAAAACGCACAGGCACATTCCCTCTCTTTCGATCATAGGGCATGGATCCTTCCACGTAAGATTCAAGGGAAAGCTCCTTTGCTTGTTTTTAGGGGACTCCAATAAAATTACGGTAAAGCTATCTGCACAAGTTTTTCTATAGGACTTTTCTTATTGTGTGAAAAGGGGTTAAAAGAAAAAATCGCACACCCAACCAATATGCCATTTATTTGAAGTTATTATCATAGGAACTTCGTTGTATAGCCATGCAATTTATACCAAGTCAAGTTTTATTTTCCTCACCAAGTCCTTATTGGGTGAGGAAAATAAAACTCGACTTGGTATAAATAATATCACTTGGCACCTTGATTAACTGATCTAGTGATGTGAATTCTAAGCTTAAAGGACTTGTCCGATCACCAACAAGTGGTTGGTGTGTGTGAGGGTGCACATTTTGAAATTAAATGACTTTTTATTGAAAGCACTTCTCCCATTCACAGGCCGACACTATGAGCACACATATACATAGTTACAAACACAATAAAAAGCTCCATATAAACTCTTATTAATGCAAATGCAGGTCAATGTGTCTCTGAGTTTGAGAAGTCAAATTGAGAACTCAACTAATCGTAAAACTATAATTTGGTGTATTTGGTGGCACAGGTAATGACAAGATATGCAACAGGGTTGTCAGTAGTGATGCCAGGACAAAAGTATCCAACTTGTATAGCACAGCCTGCTCCTCTAATTCCTTTTTCAAGAGAAGGGATGATTCGGTGGCCACCTCATGAGCATACGTTAGGCTAGCTTCTCTTGAATTTGTATTGTGTGAATGAAATGTGCCCCTATAGGAGAATTGGGTTGGAGAGTAGTGGCTCTCCATTCTCTTTCCTTGGCAAGACCAGGGTTCGATTCTCACCGCCCCCATTCTCAAGTTTGCCGTTCAAGGGAAAAAAATAACAAAATGTGTGCTCCCTTTAGGCCTATGGTGGCGGCTTCGTGGACGAGTCACTAGGGGTTTGCCTAAGAGAGTGAAAGATGAGTTACATAGGCGATAAGCCTTGCTAGCTCTAAGAAAGGTAGAAATGTGAAGTTTTTCCCCACAGAAAAGGACGAGTTTTTCTTGCCAGATGCATTATTGATCTCCCTTATATATCCAACTAGCTGGTGGATGCTCGTGAGTATACCCGTGCGTTGCACGGACTGTGATTATATAATAAAACTAATATAACGTGATTATTAATCTCATCAAAAAATCTAAGTGTAATTGTCACTTATGAAAAACTATTAGTAATAATATATGGATAAATATTTATATAATCCATTTAATATCATAAATGTCATATAATAAAATTACTATGACTTTATAGGGCATCTTATCTAATTTAAACTCTTATCATCAATTTTAATTAACTATTAATAATTAACTCTTCCCATATGTTACATGATCCAAGAGGTAATAGTTTCAAAGTCTTTCTATGCTTGGTGTTGGTACACCAATACTCTTATGTTGATATAAGTGTACAACTAACATTCCAAAGATATGATCATTCTTTTATGGTAAAATCAGTTTGAATGTCTAATGTATACATAACTATTTTTCAAAAAATAAAGAAGTTTTAGACGTAAACCTTAGAATAGCAAAACATATTTCAATGCTTACTTGTTTTTTCAAAGTTATATGCGGTCAAAGTACTGCATTGAAGAACGCAAAAAGTCCAATGTAATTTTTATATGTGGTCCGGAGGGAGTACTTAATAATTATGAAGTTGCAGGGAACATAAATTGGATACTTAAAATAACATGGGGAATCAGTATGTTACGTACAGTTATAAAATTATACGTGATAATGGTAAAGTTTTCTATTAAAGATTGGACCTAGAATCATTTTAGATTCATTGTTTATTTATTTATTTTACACATACTCTTTTTATTATATTTTACCTTGAGATTTCTTTTTAAATTTTTATAACTAATATACATATCTTTTCTCTTATTTTTACATGCAACTCTTTAGTTGTGTCAGCTTGTCAAGCTAATATACATATCTTTTCTCTGATTACCTTTTTAGGTGGATGCATCTAATGTTGTAAATCAATAGAACATACTACAAATGAGTCTCATTTTAAAGGATATTTCATACTCGTTCCAATGGTGTAAGAAATTTAATTTCTTAAGCGGTGAAACTAAAGTTATATGCTTTTTAAAATCTAATAGTCTACTCTTTAGTGATTTAGGAAAGTACGACATTAATATTTATTCTAATACCTCTAATTAATAGTGTACTCTTTAAGGATTTAGGAAAGCACAACTTTAGTATATATTATATACCAAAACATATATTTCTATTTTATATTTATTTTAAAATTTTATTACAGTGGCTCGCTTAGGTGGACGCCCCCAATGCTGTCAGAAAATGCCTCTAATATATAGATATTATGATTATGATTTTCCTTGTATATTAGTAACATGCTACTATCTTCATCCCTTGAAAATCTTTAAATTGGGCTTTCTACGATCTCCAAAGCACCAACATGAATAAATGTAGTAACGATTTGTAATTTAAAAAGCTTACATTTGTATTTCTCCATCAAGTCTACACTCTCTATAACATTATAAATTAGAAAAGCAACTTAGCGTTAGGCAACAAACAAGGCAAAATACATCAAAGCCCCACCAACTATAGGGAATGAGCCTAAGATATTTTATCACTAGTAATGACTTAGGTTCCATTCTTTTCACTTGGAAAAAACTAAATTGAACTGAATTGAATTTAAGTGAAATTAAGCTGAGCAGAACAAAACTTTAATTAGAGCAGTATTGAAGGATAATATAAACAAGCTTGATCAATTTTGCAAAAACTGAGCAAACCATGAGATCAACTTAGGAGTCTCAGGGTTTTCAGCGATGCTTTTTTCGAAATGGAAGTCATGATCAACGTTCTTCGCCTCGTACAAAAGCTAGTTCCCCTTCCATCCACTCCTCCGAATTCCTTCCACATACTGGATGTCACGGCCACGTAAAATGTCCGTCTCGGCGGTGTATACAAGCATGTTGTCAGTAGCAAGGTTCGCAAGGCTCGGTGCACCAGGCCCGAATGGGTTGATAACAGGATCGTCGACACCATTATGACAAAATTTCCTAGGACAAACATACTGCCACAATTGGTAGACAGACGACTTTGGAAAATTTAAGGGCTCGAGTGGGACACGGACCGAGCCTAGGAAGTACGGCATTGCCAAGAATGCCCCACGGATTCGGACCCCATAAGGTAATGACTCTACGGCCGCCCTCATTGCTAGGTTGTGAGCAATGGTAGCACCAGCACTATCACCACCGACAAAAAGTCTAGAGATGTTATTACCATGAGAAGTGAGCCAGGAGTCGGCGCCAACATTGGCAACAACCCATTGGAGGGCGAACTAGGCGTCATTGAACGCCGTAGGGAGGGTGAACTCGGGGAATAGCCTATAGTTCACCGAGATGGCTAATGCATACCCTTGAGAAACTACTTTGTTAAGGAAAATGTTGATTTCGAGGGAGAACGCGTTCCCAATGCAGAAGCCTCCTCCATGAAAGTAGACTAGGATGGGGAGTTTGTAGAAGTGGTTGGAAAGAGCGGAGAATGGGATGTACATCCTCGCGGTAATGTTCTTAGCCGCGTCTAAGGTTATGTCCTTGGACACGACCCCGTGAGCGGGTCTGGGTGTGGTTGTGTGGGTGTTGGTGTTGGTGTCCATGTTTTCCCCCTTACAATGGTGCTGTTGGGGTAGATGTCGATGAAAGGGATAATTCGGATTATTGGTTGATTATTGGTGCTAGCATTGGTATATGTAGCTTTGGCAATGGTGAAGAAGATCAGTAAAGCCAAAAGCCAAATGACATTATTATGGATAGTCATGGAGGTAAGTTAACTGAGAGAGGTAAGTGGATAGAGGGATAAAGGAGGGAGACAGAGAGAGAGCAACACATATCAAGTGGCCCCAAAAAAATTGATCCAAAGGTTCTGGGATATATAAGTGACTCAAATAGATCCAGGGGATTTGGCATATACAATTAGGCCAAATGAAGAGAGAAAGTAATTAAAGAAATGGGACACGGACTCAAACTTGGGAGCTCCAATGACAGACAACTAGACAAGCTATCAAAACCAAATTCCTTCAGATCATTGTGCCAAAGACGGTAAGTTGTGCCTCATCAATGATGTCATCCAGACCAGGCAAACGCGTCGAGGGGTTGGGTTCAGGTTGGGTTCAGCGTTCAGGAGTATCAGGATATTATTAGGATGAGTCAATATTGGTTTCGATTTTCAGTTACCCAACAGGTTGGCAAATACTGTCTCACAACCTTCGGGTCGGGTAATTTCAGGTTCAGATTAACAACGGGTGGGTCACTTTAAAAAGGTCAAATCACTTCGGGTTTGGGTTCGGGTTCCCCAAGGTTCTTGTAAGGACTAAGGACGATCCATATCTTAAACTGGATCAGGCTGAGCAACCTGCTACAATTCTTATGTAAACCTTTTGCTACTACCAGACTAGGCAAGCCTCAGATGCCAAATATCCCAAGCCCTCACAAATGTTTCATTTGGGAGTTGGCAATATAATTCTTGGACAATTGCCCTGTGGGCATAGATGGATAACAGTTTTGTTCATCAATGACTAGATACCAACTCTATTCCCATATGTTATATATGTACACAAGCAAGCAAATGATAGGAATATGCAATTTGTGGCTTTGTGCTCAAATTGCACAAAAGAGGCGAACAAAAGAAAATGAGGAACACATGTTACGTTACAATAGAAATAACTCGCAGCTGACCTACTCCATGAGGGCCCAGAGGAAGCCTAATCCCTTTTTTTTACGATAGAAATATGGTTTTCTTTTTTTTTGTGGGGTGGTGGTGGGGGTAACACTCTTGACACTTTCCACCCTCCATTTCACCCCCTTTCGCAAGATTTCTTTTCTTTTTTTTACCCCATGGGTGACTAAAGAAATACATAAGAAATCGGAAAATACCACATTCCATTGTCTCACACTTTAGTGAGCTTGCCTTGACTGATGTTTCCATTGCTTTTTCTGCCCATTCTAATAACAAAAAGATCAACAAGCACTCACTTATCTTACTCCTCCAGGTCATCCTCATCAGGTAATATTAGAGTTAGTAGCGAATATTTGACCCGGAGTGAAATTTTACCCTTCTCAACCATAAGTCTTGCTCCAGAAACAACCCAGTAACCTGGGGTGTCTTGTGGCCCTCGTGTCATCTCTGTGGTATCAACAAATTTCAAGAGCTTGGGTGCTTGAACAGGAACTGGAGGACCACCAGGGTAAACAGCAGAGTTGATATTCACGTCGGCTGGTTGTGGCTGTGGTTTTGCCACTGACGTGAAGTGATGACTGATCAACGTTGATATGAGACCTGACTTGCGAGCCAGACCTGGTGATCCATCCCATTCTGGATGCTTCACTGCCGTGGCTCCCAAAACAGTGGAGAAACGGAGTCTGAGAAAGAGCAGTTTCTTGAAGCCATAATCCCCAACTTGCAACTGGGCTCCAGTTACAATTGAAAGGTCATCATCAGATTCTACCGGAGCTGTGCATACATGGGAAAAGTTCTTCCATCCAACTTTCTCATAGAACCTGCGGTCATAGGACTCCTGCCGATAATTTTCATGAGGATCGTCTTTCAATTGAAATACTTTTGGAAGTGATGACAGGTGCTGCAAGTGGATAGCCAGGCGATTACTTCTTCTACCTTCGAGATAAAGCCGCAGGCCAGTCACAGGCCTCTTACCAACATCAACCTGTAGTCAAATTGAGAAGTGAGACAAATTACGATGCAGCTTCTTCAATGGAACCCTGCTTCACTTTTATTGACACAATTTCAAATTTAAAAAATGGCACAACCATAAAATAACTAGTAGTCTAAGTCACAGATTCTCACTGACAATTTGATCAAAAGTTACAGCTAATGAATAATAACTCCAATACTAGTTCATTGAGGTTGGTGATGTAATTGTAAACAACATTATACTAGAATCTACTCAAAGATAAGATAAGAACTAGAAAAGCAACAAACATTAATTTCGATATTAAATGAAGAAACACGAAACAACAAAGGAAATTACCGGGGTAGTGTTCACATAGAGCCTCGGACCCATAAAGCTGAACTGCAGAGAAGCATAGTTTTGTTGCCTGCGTTGAGGACCCAACGGAAGTTCACTGAACACAGGTGCCCATTGCCTTGGCAGCTGGAACTCCAAAAACTGATGAAGTTCTTCTATTGGTGGCTTGTCTGCCAACATGAGCCAGAGATATTAGTGATATGTGATACAACAACTTCAAGAAATACTACCAGGTTAAGACTCAATTTGGTTGCAGCTGACCAAAAAGGTTCCATTAAGGTTGTTGGTTTTAACTTTTAACACGCCATTTAAGGAAAATTACAAGTATGGTCGAGTTTAGTGAGCAAATGCTGATAAAAAACGCAAGGGTAATAGAAGTGGTGACTTCAAATTATGTGCAGTTCCGGATTAAGAATCATCACAATCTTGGCTACAAGTCAAAATTTGCAATTTTGGTCCCCATCATCTAAATTAGCAGGAAGACATCATCACTTTGAGCAACAACAAGAACAGAGAGATGACAAGTTAAATTTATGGACTTTTACCAGCTAAATTTATCCTTCTGTTGATTGATGCCTTTGTTATTTACATTCAAACAACAGTCAGAATCCAAACAGAGCATCAAACTTCATGTGAAGATATTCTTCTAGTTTTGTTTTTATGGCCATGCATTCCATGGAAAGCCCAGAGAGGATTCCTGTTTTAGTGAACTATCAAAACCACTTCCCAACGACAGGCAACCCTGTCTCTTTGGGGTTGGGACTGACATGGGGAAGGATCTTAAAGACAAAGCAGTACCAAAACAATTTTAAGGCAAGTCAACAATATCCGAATTTAAATGGAAGCAATCCATTTATGAACATCGTTAAGCAAACCATGTCCTTGAGTCTGTCATGGATCATTTTTACCCCTTTATATTTTAATGGAAGTCATATTACATCTTCTATCTTCCCGTTTTACCTTTTGGTTGCAGTAAGAGAGGAAAAGGAGGAAAAACAACCTCAGACGTTTCTAGGTTTATCAGAAGACCACTTTAATTTTTAGGCAAGTCATGTAAAACCTCAAATTTATTCTACTTCCAATGTCACATTAAACTTTCTCAGTATCAAACTAATTGACAGTACATTTTACGGTTTTACCTAGTAATTTTCTGTTTTTAAAATTACATGCAAGTCCAATATATATATGATGGTAATGGGCCTCCACCCAACCCAGCCCATCTTGGGTCAGAATCCCAGCCATCTCGGATTGGGCCAGTGTTGGGTGTATCAATGGCCCCCCACCCACCCAAACCACTTGGGCTTGTATTGGCACCCTTCATATTTCTTCCAACCATGGAAATGTAAGAGTCCCAAGCCTTTGGGACCTTAAGGTTAGAGGGTGCCTTGATAACCTGTTGAGACAAGCACATTTGGTCACGTCCAATATATATACATATACCACCCAGCGAACTATTCTCCTCTTACCCAGAATCCACCTAGTAACACTTTTCTTTTTAAAATGCCACTCTTAGTTGACCTAAAGATGAAAATAAGCAAATACATTCTCTTGCATGGAACAAGACCATGTTGAATTTCCTCCTTATTTTAGTGGATGAGTGTGTGTTTGTGTGAAAACTCGACCTCTAGCTACTCTATAAGCCAAAATGAAGATCAAACGACTACAAACTAATAGCAGCCTAGACTTCTTTTTTGGTCAAGTTGTCATTAGATTGTTTTTTAACACTGCATCTCACATTATGAATTATGTTTTACTAAATATGAATACAATCAACTTGACCAGCCTGTTACACATCTTAATATTACTTCAAATGGGTGATATTAAACCATCATAAAAAATAAAAAAGGAACGGAAAGGTAAGCAAGAGCTTTGAGAATACAAAAAGTTTGACCAGATACATAAACTGATTAATAAATAGGTCACTGTTCCAACTATCTGCTTTATTCAACAATGATGTATTAACCTAAAAAACAATGTAAATATCTACTTTTCAGTGTTACCAAAAATCATTAACATTCATTCCCACACCAGACAGATTTGTCCTTGGTATTTCTGGAAAGAACCAACTAATATGAAAAAGAAAAAAGAAATATCGCTATCTTTATGAACTTACAGCGTAAATAAAGATTTATTGCGTGGCTTAAGAACCCACTCCCTGGCACACCGTTCAACAAAGATGTGATTGGGATGAAGGACATTGAAATTACATCTGGCTCAAACTGTACAGTTTGCAACCACTCGTGATGGGGAAGATTTCTATTATCATTTCCGCCTCTCCTCTTGTAAATGCTAGTTATCTCCTGAAATAAAGCAATAGATTGTTACTAAAAAACTTTCAAAGATTTCATCGAGCTGATCAAACATCGAATAAACATTCAGACCAATCACCATGAAATATCAAACTGTGGAATTACCTCCTTATGTGAATATGAACTTGAAGGGCTCATATCTGCAAATCTCAACCGGTGTTCTCGGGCATCAAACTATGGAGAAAAAGGAAGGCAATCAGACAAACTCAAACACTGGTCAAAGATGCTTGCTTCAGCATAAGTAGAAAAGAGTAAGTTCTCATAATACAATCTTCCGACAAGGTATTGCGTTCCTGGCCACTCCCCCCCACCCCCCCACCCCAATGCATTCAAATTAAAGGTAGCTACTTTTTAACTTATTCCTGTGACAATTCATCACCACAGATGGAATAACTCACATAAATGCAGTAAACAGGAAACTATTTTTGCCACACCACAGATGGAATAATTCACATAAATGCAGTAAACAGGAAACTATTTTGCCAAACTACAAGCAACATGGGCAAGGGCAACGTTGTCAAAAAATAATGACATTTGTCAACTGTTCATCAGAGTTGCTGGTACAACAAGAATACAGCAACTCATAGTTCACGGATTTTAAAAGAAAAAAGGGCCTTTTTATTCATAGTATTAAAAGATATGGAGAAGCCAGAAGCTCAAAAACTTATCAGGATATGTTACATATAAGGATGCCACAAAAGGCTCAAGGAAATATTTGATAGTATATTAATCAATCATCAAATCACATATAGAGCAAGAGAGAGGACAAGGTGTCCTCTGCATAACACAATTACAAATTGTCCCAATTCCATTGGATATCAATTATTGACTAATAGTATAGGCCCAGAAAGCCCCCACAGGCCTACGCCCATAGAGCAGCCAGGTATGTGACCTTCTCCCAAAGCATCACAGGAGAAACTTGAAATCCCAGTGAACGCCCATGCATTCCTCTCCAACCAAATACACCACAAAATCGCAAATAAGCGTTACATCACAACAACTTCCTCGCCTTCCCACCCCCAAAATTCAGAATCGCATCTGCAAGAAAGCCTCAATGCTAGAAGGGAACACTCACAACCCCAAGAAGGCTCAAGGAAATATCAAGAGATGAATGTCACAGAGAAGCAAGTAATTTCAAGTGCCAAGTACTTTATCCTCAAACAAAACAAAAATAACTTGAGTATCAGCAAGTTAGCAATTAAAAATAATTGTAACTCCTATGTTCTAAGGATTCAACTTCAGCAAATAGTTGACTAACTAAAAAGAAATTGTCATGTTGGAGGGGATACAAAGCAATTACAACTGGCTGAACAATATGAAAATTTAAAAAAGTAAAAGACAAATACTACAGCCCCATTTACCCTGTTTGCTCCAATGTGTCACACTCTTCTATGCTGCTGAAGGCACTTCTATACACCTCAGAGAATACTTCCCTATGTAGATTGATATCTGACATAACCAGCAAGTTAAGATTCAACTATCAAAACCGTCTTCAATCTATTAGACACACAGGTTTATTGCACAATAACCTTTCAGTTGGCCAGAATTTCTATTTTATGAGCTTTTTTCAAAAGCTTTTCTCCACCATTTTGTACTCATATAGAAAGACCAAGCATCTATTGGAAGCTTCCGTTACTTGGTCCATCACTGCTTGAATAATGACATACTCCGTATATCTTTTATTTTTTGTCCTTTTTGTTTTTGAGGTAAGAATTGAACCCTTAGCGTTACGGTTGGGGATGATGCTCTAAAGTTCTAGCATTAGGGCATCTCTTGATACCATATAAATTGTACCATATACATCATCACCTAATGTAAAACAATTATAATACTTAGTCTTTTTGTGATTCAAATATACTTTCATACATGTTTGAATCCACACTATTAATCAATCTTCAAAATCTTCAAGTCTCCTCAGGGCCACTAGAGGTTTTCCTAGTCGTTAAATTCGGGGCCAATGGGATTAGTCGGGCAAAGCCCGGATACCCATGTTATCTAAACATAAAATCAGTCACATTTGACATAAATTTCGTGTGTGTGTGTGTGTGTGTGTGTGTGTGTGTGTGTGTGAGAGAGAGAGAGAGAGAGAGAGAGAGAGAGAGAGAGAGAGAGGAACCTTGTCATTCTGATAAGTTTGATCAGAGTTCACATTGTATTGTCCATTTGCGTCTAAAAACCTCTTGTCTGCCATCTCCTTTAACTTTTTCTGTACATCAGCATGTTGAAGTGTTGATGAATGTTGTTGCTTCACATAAATGACATCCTTCCCTCCCATCTTTATACCCACAATAATGTGGGTTCCAAATGTGTCAATGAATCTGGAAATATAAGCAATCACAGTTAAGTCAAAGGCTGATAACAGCATAAATGTGTAGTAGCAAATCTCATTATGCAGGGTCAATCAAACATCCGTAACTATCAGTGACTTCTATAGAATTTGTCACTACTCATCAGTAACCAGCATATCAACAATCACACACAGTTGCATATCCAGGATTTTAATCTTGCGGATGCAAAAAACTTACAATGATATTTTTTTTCCAATTTGATAATGGGATCATAATATACTAGTCAAAAAAATTGGGGGCTTAGGAACAAGTCACTTGATTTTAGCTAGGCTCATTCTTAATAATAACAAAAACATATTTAACCATATTCAACTTTATTTTCTGATTCATAATCTCTGAGGTTCGTACTAATTTCTACAACATACTACCTAATTTGGGCTCCCTTAATCTTAGAATAACTCCCAATCAAAGCAAAAATTAGAATTACTATGTGTACTACAAAATTAGATAAAGGAATGAAATATCAAATCCTAAATGCAGATTATTGAAACTAAATTTCAATGCTTAAACTCAAATAATGATTAAGAAGAAAAAGGTAAGTACTCAAACAATTTGTGCGTGCATCAATGAACAGAGTTTAGAGAATAGGGAGAGATGAGTCAGAGAAACTTCTCTCTATTTCCCCTTTGTAAAAGGCAAGGCTCTTTTTCTCATTTTTTAATTGTGGAAGAAACGTCACATCTTGGGCATGCTACTGATTTTCTGACACAACTTGTTCTAGTTTTTTCTTTTTCCATTAATACCCTTAACTGGTGTCTACTGCTTTCATACTTTACAGGGATGCAAACGTCAAGTTAAATTGTTTCCGTCACTCAAAGCCCAAAGAAAATCTAATGAATTATTTTTTCTATGGGGTTGCACCTGCGTCCCCAAGAGACCATGTTAGCACTGATCACACATCTTAAAATGTCAAAAGACCCTATATTCCAATTGGTCCACAGCCTTACCATATCTCCTCTCTTTGTGTAGGCATGTGATTTTGATGTTGGGACCAGCTAGCTTTACTTAGTAAGTGACCAAAGATAGAGCCAAGCTTGTAAAAGAGAGTTAACCAAAGAAATAATACTGAAAATTTCAATAAGGGTGTACTTGCATAGGGTTCTAAATGAAGGATTTTGAAAGCTCTTCATTTGCAGACCCTTTTCGTTAAAGGTCCTTGATTGGATGGTCAAGGATTTACAAAATGTCCTTAACTGGGCTTTTGCTTCCCCCCTTCTTCCTATTATTTTGAGCATTAAAGTACGTCTGTGGCTTTTCTGGCTGACAAAGACAAAGATCCAACAGCAAACACATCCAAACCGCGCTTATATCAACCTCCCTCCCGCACCCCCCCTCCAACAAGGGACATGCTCTTCAGTAAATAGAACTCCATTACTACAGAAGCATTTGAACCAGATGATAATCTACAGAATCTTCACACAAACAAACCTTAATGATAATCTTTCACAAAATCTTCACACAAACAAACCCTAATGACAATAAATAACTTTTTTAAGGGCCAAACATGCTGATGCTAAAGTGGAAATGGCATGCAAGGTAATATTTCGAAAACCCAATCCCTAAGACCTCCACCTAATCAGCAAGAGGTTAGAACTTCAGCAATAGAATTTGAACCGGTGAACCCACATGCCCAATGGAAAAAGAATATTAGGGTAGGATACAGTACCTACAAATGCTGAAATTTTTAAGAAAGATGCCCGTAAGGCATAGGTTGACTGGCTGAGCAATGACCCCAGTACTTCCTCCCTCCAAAGTGAATGTACAACTACATTCTTTCACGAATTGGTGCAACTAATGAAAAGGTCGTTGGAGAGTTTAGCAAATGGTGTATCGTGTATTAGGTAGTGATATGATGACAGACTATTGATTAGATCTCATTTAAGAACTCATCCCGAGTCCCGACCATAACTTGAGATATCCTAAAGCAGAAGGTATGATTGACACTATAATTTTGAGGGGAGTATGACCTATAATAAAACCTATCAGATACTTACAACGGCTAAACCCAAAAAGGATAAGAACTTATCAGACTCTTACGACTAGAAAACCTTTCTCATTTTGAGAAGAATTAAACCTCCAGCTTCCATATTTTCTCTCAATAATGGAGCCCATATGAGTTATCATCATGCTACTGTGCATCAAATATAAAACTATATTTTCTCTAGTGAGCAGAAGAGAAGAAGGCATGACGAAAGAATTTCATAATTCACCTTGCCAATGCAGCAGGCTCCCATGATGATGGAACAGCTTGTTTCACATGATCACGCAATACCAATTGACTTTTTTCTAAAGCGACTGTGTATAGGGTTATGAACACCCCATCAAAAGCCAATGTTTTTGTGTAGGCTGCATCTTTTTGCCAACACCCAGAAAATTCGAACATAGCATTGAAGAGGCCAGAAGGTATTTTACCAGTTAAAGATATTTCTTGATTAAACTGTTCTGACATCTGCAAAAGAGAAACCAAAAGTATAAGAGATCCAAATATGAGCACATTAAATTCAGCAATTGTGCATGTAACATTTTTATTAGCAGCAAAGGAAGACACATGGACAGAAAGAGTGTGACCTCAAAACACCTAATCAGCATGCATGGAAACAACAAACAAGCACTCATTTACACATCAGCAGAGAAAGAAGACATTTACTTTCTGGACAACTACAAAATTGCTCTTTCATGGGAGGAACAATCAAGATAATCATATTTTCTTTTTAATTTTTTTTGGATAACATGGGTGTCCACGCTTTGCTTGACTAATCCCATGGGCCCTGAAGTTAACGGCCAAGAAAACTCCAATGGCCCTGAGAGGACTCGAACTTGGGACCTCTAGAATAAATCTCAGAGGTCTTACCAACTGAGCTACCCCCTCAGGGTTATAATCATCCTCATTATAACCACAGGATTGAATAAATATAGCCAAATACGAAGACCCTTTCTGACCCACTCTAAACTCTGAGGCATCTCTTATGTCATTGACATCATCCCAATCATCTTCTCACTGGGATAGCACTCGAAAGATAAACTTGATAGAAGAGATAAGCATGTGTTTTAAAAACAGCTTAATGATACAGTCTTCCAAGACTGAAAGGGGCCCTCAACATAAAGTCCTTGGCATCCAGCACTTGACCTCCTTCCCCAAAATCCCTATCAATTAACATTAGATCCAAAGGAAACCAATTGATGTTTAACTTCCAGCAAACCTTGCATGTTTTCTGTTGCAACACCAGTTCTGTTGTTGTCCATTTTCTGCTACCATATGGAGTGCATTGCTTAATGGTAGGTGATTTCTGGAAGCAGAATAGTGAAAGACAAACTTTTAATGACAGCTTGTTAGCCACTGTCTCTGCCGCTGCAGTCTAACACTATAAGGGGAGAAAGAAATTAGAGGACATTTCAAATGAAACGCACAAGGCCTCCGTGCTTGTATCCAGATCATACATTAGATTCATGTCAGGCTGGCAGTGGAGTAATGAAACAATACGTAAAAGCTGAGTTTTTTATCATAGATTATAAAAGGTTCTTAACTGTACTATCTTACGCTGTTTGGAGTTTTTTATGATCAATTAAAACACACAGATACTGACATAAAATTGAGTTTAGCCGAAACTTTCCTACACAGTGGTGTGGGCGCATGGCAGCTTGTGCTAAACCTGAATGACTATTGCACTTTGCTACTACCTTACATTTGCATTATAATCTATTCATAGAAAAGGCGTGTCCTCTCTTCCCTTTTTACATTAGTTTTATTAGATTCTAGAACTACAAAAGAGATGCATGAGAGAAAGGTCTTTGTAATTATCAACCTGTGCAATACAAAAAGTCATTTAGAATGGAGTTTTAAATATTTAAATTATTATAATTTGACGGAAAACAATTCAGAGTTGCCACGCTAGCAAATTGGCTACTTGTGGTGCTACATAGTATACAATAAGTTAACAATTGTCAAAAGTGATAAAAGAAGCATGAATGAATTGTATTTCTCAACCTATTTTCCACTCAAACAAGTAGTAATTAAAATCTGGTATTCTAGAAATTATTTTGTTAGAGCTTCTATGTCCCTTAGTAATATATAATCAATTATACAATTAGCGATGTATGTCTGGAATATAATTAATACTCCAAATATCTACATCGTTTAGAATAAGAATGGGATTCACTTTTTATATATTAGACTCCTAGTAGGTTTTACAATCATATGACTAACGGGAACTGCGTCATGAATTCAAAATAATATGAAGTAGAAAAGCTGCAGAGCCTGACATATACATTTGATTCAAATATTGGTTAGCAAGAAAAATGGTAAAAACGGTCCCATAGAATGGTTCGTCATGGTTAACCTCCCTCCTTCACTGACTTTGCTTGGCATCGATTGGTTCACCATGGTCAATCTCCCTCCTTCACTGACTTTGCTTGGCATCGATTTGTTCTATGATTTATCTCCATCCTTCAATGGGTTTCTACACTAATAACTCCTACTCAGTATCACAAAAGTTTTGAAGCCTCTAATAAATTTGACAATAACATCTCAAGAAACCACCTGAAACGCTCCCCAAAGTTTTCACAACTAGATGTGAAACTGTGTACCAATATCCATCTCCTAGTTTCAATTGACTAAACTCCTCAACTAGGCTTCAGTGTAGCTGGGTCCTTCATGTCCAACTATCAGCAACAAGTTCCCTCTGCTCATAGGCATTCAACTCCAAACCAAACCTACTTTCACCAATGACTTTGATCAACAAAACAAGTGATAAACTACATTTACAACAACATCCTCACACAACCATTGTCATCTAAACTTCTCGCCATGTGCCTTATGTATATCACTTTCTTGTTTCATTCCCTGGGCCATCATCCATACACGAACCAGTTAGCTTTCTCTCTCTATGCCCAAATCCTATATCAGTTGTGTGTAAACTCAGCTTAATTGTCAAGTTTTGAGTCCTAGACTACATCTCACTTGTACACGTACCATGAGTTTGAATTAGCAACTTCAATACATCTTTAATGAAATTATCAAACTACAAGTAGCAAAAAGCAAAAATAACAGGACAAAACTACAATGTATCCAAACAATACTTCATAATCCATAGTTAAGAACCTCCTGGACAATTAATTAACTCTATGCACCTGCAATGACCCAATATTTGCAGCAATACAACTATACAAGCAACAAAGCTTCTCAAATGCAATCAATCAGTAGGCAAACAAATCAGTACTCTCAAACCATCAGATTAACAATATAAGCACATCACTAAATAACAATAAAACACACCAAAAAAACAAACTCATTTAATTAAAAACCAAACAATAAAGTACAACTATAAACATTAACAATATACCTGTTGGAAAGACAGAACATCAGACCTAAACCTGGTCCTTTCACCCTTATCACATTTAATTGATTTGGGCACATTAGGAACACTAATTCCACCAGGCAAAACAATTTCTTGGCTTTGATCCTCATCAATTTCAATCAAATGTGAATCGATTGATGACTCCCCTTTACAATATTTTAGCCTAAGATCCACTGATATATCATATCCACGCCCAATCGACCCGAAAGCAACTTCGGTCGCTTTCGCAGCTGATAATTTCAACGCCATTACTCTAACATCACCCCTCAAACACCTACAACTACAACCATTTTTCCATTTTCATGCAAAATTTGCAATCTTTTGAGCTAATTCAAGCTCAAACTCCAAATCCAATGCAGTAAAAGGAAATATAAAAAATTTGTATAACAGCTGTGAATTTGTGGCTTATGAGGTTCAGTTTAACAAAGAGAAAAAACCCTAGCTGTGAAACGAAGTAAAGTAATGATATGGTAGCAAAATTAGTAAGAAATTTGTGAAAATTAGCAAGGGATTTTTGGTGAAGTGTAGATCCTGAGAGCTGAAAAGGTGGACAAAGAGAGACAAAGAGGAACCCTAAAATGGCAATCTTGGAGAGAGTGGCAAGAGAGAGAGAGAGAGAGAGAGAGAGAGAGAGAGAGATGGTGGGTGCACAGTACACAGTACACAGTGCACAGTAGCGGAAATGTTGTTTTTTTGATTTTTGAGTTTTGACTAAAAAAGGTTGGAGAAAGTGGGAAATTGAAGGGTGTGAAAGAAGAATGGTCAAATCTTGTTGGATGGTCAAAAGAAGGATTATTATGGATTAAGGGACTTTTATAAACAAAAGTCCACAAAAGGATACTAGAAGGTGTAGTAATTTGAAGATTTGGGGCAATGTAGTTAGCATGCAATGAAATGAGAGAGTTTCTATTAAGATTTTGAAAAGATTTTAAAAAGGTTTTGAGTTTGAAAGGTCCAATGCTAAGAGTTTTAGATCAAAAGAAATTGTTGGTATAACTTTATAAAATCTTACTATGAGATATACTCTAATCTTATATGTTGTATTTATATCTTATACTCTAAGGATTATTATGGATTAAGGGACTTTTATAAACAAAAGTCCACAAAAGGATACTAGAAGGTGTAGTAATTTGAAGATTAGGGGCAATGTAGTTAGCATGCAATGAAATGAGAGAGTTCCTATTAAGATTTTGAAAAGATTTTGAAAAGGCTTTGAGTTTGAAAGGTCCAATGCTAAGAGTTTTAGATCAAAAGAAATTGTTGGTATAACTTTATAAAATCTTACCATGAGATATACTCTAATCTTATATGTTGTATTGATAAATGATGGGTGTGTATATGATGTAATAGTAGTTTTCAAAGAATTTCTTGTAAAGTTATTACACCTGCTCAATTGTTTAAACATTCAAAGATTTTACATGGTAAGTATAGTATACGAAAACTTGGGGTGATAAGTTAAACGGAATCATTTTATTTCTAGGATTGATACTGAGAAATAAGATTAAGGCGTGGCGTACTTAACTAGAGAGCATGTGTACGTAGTAGCCAATAAATAAGGGTATTTTTCACTTATTTTGACAATAGTTTAGTAACTTATTTTTAGAGAAATTACTACAAAAAGAAATTCACCTTTATCAATCAAAAAGATACAATATATGAACCTTGTTTCCCTGTAAATAGCAAGTTAAAATAGGGACTATAAAGTTAATGGATATTAAGAATGCTCTTCAGCATGGGATCTTAGTTAGAACATGTAAGTTACTTTACCTTACAACGTGTAATGATGATCAAGTTAATTTTTTTATTTTTATTTTTTGCTAAAATTTCTATATAGTTTTTTTTTTGGGTGCGAGCTATTTAGTTTCTTACCTCTCTATATTCATGAATTTTTGGAATTGATTGATAATTTATTAAAATTTTAAAGCTATATGATTTCATAAATTCTATAATCAATCATATATAAATATACTTCACCCAAGTGATGTTTTACAAGTATTGGAAAAAGTTACCATAAGTGGAATCATTGCTTGTCTTATGTTTACAATGTGTAAGTACTTAAATATACTTTAGATTTATCTTAATGCTAAATGGTAGCTCTCTATTTTTAGCAAGTTCTGGTGTGAAACTTTGTAATTGGTGAAGACTTTTGCTAGCTCATTAGCACATGATGCTATGACTATTTTTTTTTTTTTTTTTTGAGGTGTAAACAGAGGGGAGGGGGAGCTTTATTCAAACGAAAAATCGAGACCCGCCAAGGCTAGTATACCTTGCGGGAAATTGTTCACATACACAAGCTCACTCCCTATATCCGTACATAGCCTAGCTACGAAGTGTTCCACAGCATTTCCCACTCGTTTAACATGGCTAAAAACACATGATTCAAAGCCATCACACAAACTAGAAATATTCTCAAAGAACAAAGAAATTGGAGCCAAACCAAAACAACCCTTCTTGATCTTCTGAACCAGCGCCAAAGCGTCACTCTCCACCTGGATTTTTGTAAATGCAAGCCTTCGAGCCACCTGCAGGCCAAAGCACGCAGCAGCAGCCTCCGCCATTGCCGCAGACCATCTTGCTCTCGATCAGTCTCTTCGATGCCACAACCAGCACCTTCCCACCATTGTCCCTGATGACCACACCCAATCCAACAAAACACCCCTCCAAGCATGCAACATCTGTGTTAATTTTAACGACCCCAGGAGGGGGAGGTAGCCAGTCAGAGTTTGACCCAACAGCAGGGCTCACATTTATATGGAAGACTCTTGCAGCATACTCCTTGTAGTCTCTTACCATCATTAAGAACCTCGAAGCTACCATCACAGCATTAGGAGTACCTCGATTGAAGATAACATCATTACGGCATGTCCATGCTGCCCACGCCATGGTAAAGAACTGACACAGATCATCTCTATCAATTTTTTCCATCAACCATTCCACCTTTTCACGAAAAGAGCCAGCTGGAGCATTGATTAAATCTCCCAAGAAAGGGTTATTTGACCACACTTGTTGTACATTTGAGCATTCAAGTATGGCATGAACAATTGATTTCGCTTGGCATTGGCAGATTGGGCACATAGCATCCTGGATAATATGTCGATGAAGCAAACGTTCACGAACAACAAGGCTTCCTGAACACGCCCGCCACGCAAAATGCTTCAACTTTGGCGGTCCGTCAATGCTCCACACATATCTCCATAGTTTCTCATCAACACCACTATGCATATCCCGTCCCAGCTTCCCTAACCAATAGGCCGACTTAACAGAGAAAACACCATCGTTACTCGGCCACCAGAAACGTGTATCAGCAGGCCATATGTAGCTCAAAGGAATTTCTCGGACCAGGTCAGCGTCATCTGGACCAAGGTGAAGTGCAAGCTTAGCTTCATCCTACCTGATTCTGTTTATCAATTAAATCTGCCACTTTAAGATCTCTAGTTGCATTCGGACCCGGAGTAGGGACCAAAGTAGACGTGTTGCCAGGGAGCCACGCTTCGTCCCAGACACCAATAGACGCCCCATCCCCTACTCTCCTTTTGAGTCCCTCAATTAGCAGAGGCTTCGCACCCCATAAGCTGCGCCATGTGTAGCTTGGGTCCCCTCCACGGAAAGAGCCCAGGAAATCTGTATGCTTGTAATACTTGGCCTTGAGGGAACGAGCCAGCAAACTCCCAGAATCATGGACTAGTCTCCATCCTTGCTTCGCCAGAAGATCCTGGTTAAACACTTTCAAATCGCGGAAAACCCATACCTCCCTTGCTCTTGGGCAAACACAGTGACTCCCAGCTTCGCCAATGGACCTTCCTCTCCGTCCCCGTTTCTCCTCACTAGAAACGAGCTAGCATCGAGTGGATTTCGGCAACAATTTCATCTGGTAGCTTAAAGATGCTCATCATATATGTAGGAATGGCTTGTGCTACAGCCTTCATAAGTATCTCCTTCCCCGGCCTCGAAAGTGACTTTTCTTTACATCCCTGCAACTTTTTCCATATTCTCTCCTTCAACCCAGCAAAGATCATATTCTCTCCTTCAACCCAATCACAGTTGGAAGTCCTAAGTATTTCTCATGACAATCGACTTCCCAGAACAACCCAACACATTTTTAATATTCTGTCTCAAGCCTGCTGTAACATTCCTACTGAAGGATACCTCTGATTTGTCGAGATTAATTTTCTGACCTGAAGCTCCCTCATAGCAGCTAATGATGTTAGCTATTTTGGAGCATTCTGCAACATTTGCTCGAGCAAACAAGATACTATCATCAACAAAAAATAGATGAGAGACCATGGGGGCACCCCGACACACCCGAGCACCATGAATGAGGTTGTCCCGTGCAGCCTTCGTAAGGAGAGAGGCGAAGGCCTCCGCAAACAAGATAAACAAATAAGGCGATATTGGGTCACCTTGGCGTAGACCCGGCGTTGGAGACACCGCACCCCTCGTCTTACCATTTATGGCGAAATTATACGAGACCGTCATGAGGCAGAGCATAATTCTCTCAATCCACCCATACGCAAACCCCATTTTTTCCATGAGCTCCCTCAAAAAGCACCACTCGACTCTGTCATAGGCCTTACTCATATCTAGTTTAAGAGCCATAGAGCCTCTACGACCACTCCTCTTCCTTTTTATGCCATGGAAAATTTCAAAGGCTACTAAAGCATTATCCGTGATAAGTCGGCCAGGCACAAAAGCACTCTGATTCTCCGAAATAAGGGACGGTAAAAATAATTTCTACCTATTCGCCATAGTCTTTGAAATAATTTTACATAAGACATTGCAAAGACTTATAGGTCTAAATTCAGTAATATATTTCGGGGACTTGACCTTCGGAATCAATACAATCTTTGACATGTTAATATCTCCCAGATTATGCACTCCATTCCACCAACATTTAACATAAGCAACCACGTCCCTCCCAACAATATGCCAAAAGTTTTGATAAAAGATAGCATGCATACTGTCAGGGTCGGGAGCCTTTGTGGGGTGCATCTTCTGGAGCGCAATTAGAACCTCTTCATTCGAAGGCTCCTTCAAGAGAGTCTCATTCATCTGTTGTGTGACTACCTGCTGAATACCTTCTAAAGCTGGTCCCACATAAACCGGACTAGCAGAAGAAAAGAGACCTTGATAGTACCCAACAACAATCTCCTCAATATCCCGCTCCTCCTTGCGCCACTATCCAGAGTTATCATGCAACCCCTTAATAAAGTTATGTTTCCTCCTCTGGTTTGCTTTATGGTGAAAATGTAGACGCTGAAATTTTGACTCAGTTTTAATTATTTTTTTATTATTATTATTTTTTTTTGTTATGTTTAACAAAAAATATGGGTCACCATAATTTAAATGTGGGTCTTTTTTGATTTAAGGGGTCATTTTTAGTGTACATAAGGATCACTTTAATATAATAAGTGTCACTTTTAATTTATAATCACCCAAACCGAAACTCATAACAAAGTAGAAACAAAAAAAGAGAAAACAAAAGAAAAGAAAAAAAAAAAAAAAAAATCTGATTTTGTCTCACTAAAAGGCCCCACCGAAATTAGAAAAAAAGAAACAAAACAAAAAAATCCCCTCTCCCCCGTAAGTTACCCCCCTTTCCCCTTTTTCATTTTACTTTCTTTTTCCCTTTTGTTTTTCATTTCAGCATTTCTCTCTCTCTCTCTCCCTCTCTCTCCCTCTCTCTCTACCCGGTTTCCCTTAGCATTTAGCAAACCAACTTTTTTTTCTTTCTCTTTCTTTCTTTCTCTTAATTAGTATTTGTTTTATCTTTAATTTTGTTTTACTCTTATAAAATCACAAAATATATAGTTTGTCTCATTTTTACCCTATTTGAACAAACCTCTTTTAGAATCTTTTTTTTTTTTTACTTTCTTTTTATTACCTCTTCCACCCACCTAAGATTGACTCCTAAACTTGCCCCCTAACAACCTATTTTTTTTTATTTCTTTTAACTTTCATAATTAGTTTTTATTATATTAAAATTCTGATTTTTGAAAACCCTCAACCCTAATCCCTCACCCTTACATTTGCCTATAAATACATCTCATGTTCCCACTAACAAGGGGCTTTTCCTGAGTCAATTTTTCTAAGTTATTTCCTCATCTTCCATCTCTACTCCTGACTTTCTAGTTAGTCTTAAGTTAGATTTTTTTTAGAAGTTAAGAAAAATCAAGAAGAAAAAACCAAAAAAAAAAAAAAAAAAAAGAAAAAAAAAAAAAAACACAAACACAAAAAAAGAGGCTCTTTAGTTTAATCTCCAACAATTGAAGAGACAAGATCAACCTCAAGCCAAGGGTAAAAATCTCTCCATCTTTGTAAACTTCTTTTATTCACCCCCTTTTCATTCTTTTGATCTTTGTGTAAAATCCCTCTCCCATTTCTATTCATTATGTAATTTTATTTATTAAACTAACTTCTCTAACTAAAAACCCACTCATTGGTTTGTTGCGATATGGGATGATCCATTGGGTCTACCATTTTTCAAAGGCCAAGAAACTAATAGGACTCAACCTTCATTGAGGGTTTAGACGTTAATTACAAGATAAAAACAAAAATTCGGTGAGGAGGAGTGAGTGCTAATTTTGTGTGTTTTTTTTTACTTGTGTTTTTATACTCACCATCTTAATATTCTTCATCAAAAATGATAAAAAATGTTCATTTTGCATATCAAACGAAATAATGGCCTTCGAGGAATTTTATTTAGTTGTTGTAATAATCTCGGACTTTTGACAGTTTCATAGTATCAAATTATTTTATATTTTGCGGATGATCCAACGGTTAGATCTGAGTGAAATTAACGCTAAATAAAACTTTGGTTTGTTATCTTTAAAATGTAATAAATTTCACCAAGATCTCACGGTTAGTTGTTTATTTATAACGATTCTAAGTAGAAGTATCCAGATCTGACCCTTAAGGATAAAATGAGATATAACTTGTGAAAATAAAGTATTTAGACTTAAGACATTTCTGGACAATTGGTAAAAGACATCCACACGGTTCTGTAGAGACTGAGTTTGCATATTTTGGACAAGTAACGAATTTACCATGAATTATTTAGTGACGAAGTTTTGCTGGATAGTTTGAACATTTGGACATTTTTAACTTGTTAAACAATGACCTAATTACCTCACTTAGAGATATCACTAATTTTTTATGATTTTTCTTAACAGTCCTCAATGTATGAAATTGAATTGGTAAAAGTTTGATGAAGTTTTAATGAGTATAAAAAATGCTAAAAATGGATAAACGAGCTAAGGTCCAGAATTGATATCCTTCGATAATCTGTAAATAACATGGTGATTTGCACTACCTCAATGCAAAGTGACTATTGGACTGGATACTAGACTCAATTTGAACTTTAGAATTACTCTATTTGGACTTCTAATGTATTTTTGACGAATTAAACAAAACCAAACAATAATCTGTCAAGAAAGAATTGTTTCTGTCATCATTGAAATCATGAACGAAGTGCTGGAGTTTTGTTTAATTTCGTTTATTGTCTTAAAGGCCATTATAATTCTCGATAATCTTTGTAAATAACCACCAAACAATCTAGTTTAATGTATATAAATATTGAACACTAAATCTTTGTAATTAATTCCAGTTAAATCGAAAACCGCAAGTCTGAATTTACATTCCAGAAGCTCGTAATTGGACGATAATGTCTTACTAACGAACTGTATCAACTCCATATTTTTACATTAAAAATAGGACCCAAAATGACACGGGTTAGGCTTTGGAATCACTCCATTTGCTTGCTCTAAGATGTAGTTATGGGTTTTCGAAGTTCTGTCCAGACTTGCTCAAAAACAGTTTTGTTTTCCTCATTTGAGGATTTTTGTTTAATCATCAAACGAAAATATATAAATATGAAACTCTCCAGTATAGCTCTCTAGTGAGTATAGTTTATTTTAAAAATAATTTCATGAATAAAAAGATTCGTTTGGATAGTTCCCTTGTCCAAATTAGTCAGAGCGCGCTGTAAATAATTAATTTCTAGATTAATTCACTGAAAATAATGATTTCAACATCGATTTTTCGATCGTTCGAAGATGGGACCCAATCCCGAGCCACGGAGCCACAATGGATATCAAGACCGAGCAATATTTTGTTTTTGTAGGATTTGTACATATTTGTATCATTTTGATGTATATATTTTTCAATGATGTAATCCGTCTCCCTAAGGCCATTATAAATTCGTTTGTGTACATATTTGCGTATGCATATTTCCACTAAATAATTCAACTCACCACAATAAAAAAATGTTGTTTGACTTAACCATGAGTGTTTGCATACTTATATAATTATTGTTGATAAAGACCGGTATATTCACTTATGTACAAAACCAACCCAAACTCTATCTAATTCGAGGTTTGAATCACTTATTCACTTATACGCGATCATGGGTATTTCACCTACCACTATTCAAAACCGACTTCACTCATCAATCCCCAGTGGATATCTCCCCAGTGGAGTGAATCCGTATTGGACTATCCCACGACCGAAAACCGCTTTCCCCGGTGGAATACCTATGATCGAATGTAAATGAATAATTGATCGTCCCCTCTTATTTGGCTTTGGGCCATCTCGGGGAATTCTATCTAAGACTCTTTCGAATCACTATTCACCAAACCCATAACCAAAATCTACTTAAATGATCCATTTATCCAACCCCAGTGAACGTTATTCCTCAGTGAAGAACGAATATTTTCGAGAAATCTAATACTTATACTCAAAGCTAAGAATTGGGTTGATCCCCGTATATCACCAGATGTTGTTGGGTTGAACGCCTCGAAGGAGTAGGTAAATCATCCCATTTCGAACCATTTTTTGCTCCATGTTAGGGAAGTAGGAGGTTCCTCGGATCAATTCGACTCTAGTAGCGAGTCATCTTATAAGTTTCTCGATTATATTCCTCTAAACGGGAAAGAACGAACACACCCGCCTTAGTGGCACCCAAGAGTCTAATGACGGAATTCCCCGTTCAAGAACTACGATTAGGGCTTTGATCCATGAGTAGATTCAAGTCCTACGATGATTGGTACGTAGTGCAGTATAAGCGTATCCAAGCCCGTTGTATATATGTGAATTTATCGGTTTTAGGCATTTGCCTTGATTTGCGTGCAAACATGTTGTGTGACAATGTGAACTTATGTGTTTTCATTTTTAGGCATAATGTAACCAAATTCGAAGCTTTCAAAGGAATTTGACGTATTAGTAAAGAGCCCGTACTCAGTACGGAGGAGGAGACGGGTCCGAGGATGTCCGCACCTTCTAACCTAGATCCCGAATCCAAATCTTTGTAATGTAGACCACTCACAAGAATTTTCGTGCCTTATCGCAATGGAGTCAATTTTGGGTTTCTTAAATGATTTTCTTTTAAATCTTTTATAAAACCCTTTTCTTTTGGAACCCGTCCTTGTTTGGGTCATAACAAGGTGGCGACTTCGAACCTTTATTTATATTCATTTTAACAAGGTGGCGATTTCGAACCTTGCGATGATTCCTTGACAATTGACCTCCTTCAATCGGTCAATTTACGTGGGATGCACCCCTTGGCGCATAACGCGACGATTTCCGGGTCCTAATCCAGAAAACCCGAGAATCCGGCCCCACAGAAAAATAGGCTGTGTTTTTGTCACCATCCCTGAGCTCGTTTGCACGAGCTCGAATGTACCAAAGGGATTCTTCGTGTCTATGCAGCTCATCAAGCTCTACAGCCAATCTTTTACAGTTGTTCAACATATCTGCTGACGGGGGTTGTCTCTGCCAGCGTCCCATCTCTTTCTCTTTCTCTTTAATTCGTCTTTTCGTGTCTCCAAACTTCTTGCTTGCCCAGCGAGACAAGTCTCTCCCACACCCAGCAATTTTGTCAGTCATCTCCGCACTTGCACTATTTTCCCATGCATCCTTCACAACTTGCTGGCACTCATCACTAGACATCCACAAAGGTTCGAACTTGAAGCCCCTTCGTCACCCACCACTAGCCCTACTCAACCTCTCTATAGAAACCAAGATAGGACAGTGGTCTGAGCAATAAATCGGGTAGTGAGACACTTCATATGCTGGGAAAATATTGCACCATTCTTCAGTAGCAAGAAAGCGAGCAAGTCTCTCCCGCACATAGCTCCCCACTTCTTGCCCCCGCTGCCAAGTGAAAACGGAGTCACTAAAACCAAGATCTCTAAGGGCACAATCATCAATAGCTCCACGAAAGGCATCCATATATCGTTCACCTCTCGGGGGGCTGCCTTCCTTCTCAAGATCCGCCACAATTTTGTTAAAATCCTCAAACATGATAGATGCTTACTTGCGGAATCGGTCCTCAAACAATTTCGTTAAAATCCTCAAACAATTTCGTTAAAATCCTCAAACAACTCCCACAAAGCTCTTTCATTAGGTCCCATGTTAGATGCTTACTTGCGGAATCGGCCCAGCCGTAGACACCCATAGCTGCCCACACCGGGTTATCCTCATCATCCACCACGTGGGCATAAAACTGGTGACGAGAATATGAGATCATCCTTACGTTCAAATCACTCCACCAGAACCCCATACCACCAGAGTTCCCATCGCTACTCAAACATACACCATGATCCATTCCACATTTTCTCCTAACCTTCTCTAGAACACGAGCATCGACCATCGTCTCCATAACAAACACGATGTTGGGGCATTCCCTCCAGCATCTATCGCTGAGGGTGGTGACTGTCCGAGGATTTCCAAGCCCTCGACAGTTCCAGCTTAAGATTTTCATTATTGTTCGCGGGGTTGGTCACTACCAACCTCCGCTACTTGAGAGTGCTTGTCAACAGTCATAGGTTCAACTCCAAAACGAAAACGCTTCATCTCCTCTGCCACCAAATCTCCTAAGTTTAACACCTCCTCCCCGTCCTTTCTCTTCCCATGCACGGACACACCTCCGCCCACTCCACTGCTCCCTCCACTACGCCCCTCCCTCCCACCAATTTTTCTGTATTTCGATAGACCTTTCCCTTTTTTGGGAGAGGAAAGTCCTACCTGGAAAAACAAAGCGGGCTGGATATTTGAGTGTATAGTTTGTGGTGTCAAACACTGGGTACAAGGTAGGCTAGTAGGAATTTTAGCTGACACTAGGGTAGGCTCATTTGCATTGTACTACAGTTTGTGGGCAACAAGATGTGAGGTTTTACACTACCAGGCTCCTCGCCCCTATCAGCATGACCACTCCCCTCGACCTCTTCACCCATGGAAGCCACAATAGCTCCCTTCATCCCAAGGGATTTTCGGGATGTGACCTCCTCATCAGGGAAATCTAGCTTCTTCAACACCGTCCTTGTACCAGTCGAGCTCCCCACCGAGGGATCATCCTTACTTCTAATCCTCCTCTCCTCCAGTTTTTTGAGCCACATCCTTTCTCGTTCCACCTCTTCTCTATTTACCCGGTTCCTTGGCTTAAAAGGAGAGGCTCTAAGCCATGGACCATACTGGTTTGCAACAGTAGTAGCACCCTCTTCCTCCAGTCTAGGGCATTATTGTTCCACATGCCCTAAAATCCCACAAGTGAAGCAAAAAGTAGGAAGCCTTGTATATTTAACATCCACCCATTTCTTCCCCCTGTCTACGGGAAGATTCATACCCCGAATCAGTTGTTTGCGGATATCAATGAGTGCTTTAATTTTCATTGTTTTGTTCCACCCCAGGACGTCCGATTCATCGTATTCAAGGAAACCTCCAAGGTGGTTCCGAATCGCCTTTGCCATCTTATGGTTTCTCACCTTGAAATATGCATCATATACCTTAACCCAGAACGGGGAGTGAGTAAATTCAATCTCCGAGGGTTTCTCCGCGCCATCAATTGCCTTAAGCATCACCAGGTAATCATCAAACACCCATGGGCACCCCTCTAAAACCCTCGTCTTATCTGCCTCGCTATAGAACTGGAAAATGAACAGATTGGATTCAACCACCCGTACAGACATTCCACCATAAAGTTTCCATATCAATCGTAGGGTTCTTTGCATCGCCGCCACACTAAAGGGTTTCTCCGTGAGGACTTTACTCACTAAAAGTTTAGAAACCCTATCATTCGTTCCTTCATCTTCACCAATATCAGCACCAATAACCACTTCTTCCTCCTCTGATAACTTCAGATTTTTACAGGCATCTTCTAACTCGGTTGTCATACTTACTCAAGCCGTACTCGCACTGAATTTCGTATAGAATCCTCCTCGAGGAAAGAACTATGGCTGCCGCCAGTACTCAACTCAAAAAACCCTACGTGAGAGAGAAAAAGGGAGACGCTCTCTCCGAGGGACTATACTCCTTCAGTTTTACGTATGCTATGACTAGTTTGCATTAATAATATTTTCTTTAACTATAAAAAAAAAAAAAAAGATTTATCTTAATACTTGCTTTAGTGTCATTGAGCAAACGTGTTTCCTTGGATAATAGGAGTTGTATTAGGCTTGTGTAGAAGATGCATAAAAAAAATCTTGAGAGGAAAATAATTATAACATAAAAGAGTAAAAATATGTAGTTACTCCCTCCGTCCCAAACCAATCTTGTCATTTACTTCTTAAGGTCAAAGTTTATATATTTTAACCATTAATATAAAAATTATAAAGATTTACAATGTAATAATACTTTAATTTGATTCTTTTTTAATATACTTTTGAAAAATCCCTATTTTAAAAAAAATAATTCTTATTCATATATTTGCAATTATTTACGGTCAAAGTGATGTCTTGGAGACCGTGAAAAAAATGACAATATTGGTTTGGGACGGAGTGAGTATAAAAAATAAAAAAATTGAAGTAGGTCAAACAACTTCCATTCTCGGATGCTTTCCGTAGCCACACTTACAAGTCATAGGTGGCAAAAACCATGTCGGACGCTTCCAAGTAGGTTTCGTTCATCCTTCACCTCGTACAACCCCGACCATTTAGTTTTCTATACAAGTCAATCCGTTCAAATATGAAAAGAAAAAACCCTCACAATCTTTGTCCAAACATGCCTATGGACTGAATAAAATGGGCTTTTGGTCGTCTGCATTTGATCAATTTTATACAACTACGACAATGCAAACAACAAAAAAATAAAAATAAAAAAAGGAATATAAGTACGTTAAGATTATTAAAGATAAATATACATAGAGAACATAAAGATCATGAATTAAATTCAAGGATATACCTATATTAAATAGTAAATATCACCAAAAACTAATTACTGAAAATATTTTTAAAAGAAATAAGAAAATTTATAATATACATAAAAATTTTCATAGCGATATTTGCATTGGATCTCCTGTAAATACAAAGTACACTATACATGAAAATTAAAATTGTAACAAAAAAATATAACAATTTTGTTTTTATCAAGTAAAATACAAAGCAAATTATACATGAAAATTAACCATATTTCACCTCTAGTAAATTTAATTTACTATATGAAAATAATAGACATTTTAATACATACTCATTGCCCACAATCATCCCGAATCATTTTTATGAACACATTGTAGACTACTATATATAGATACACATATGTCAGTGAAATCCAATAACATGAGGGGCTATAGATGAATATAGAGTGTTTGTTGATCAAAATATACTATTTGAAATGACACTCCCAAGTCAGAGTGTAAATACCCATGTTAATATTATACGTAGTTATTATCGATTCTTTTAAATATTCGACCTCTTTTTGCGGATGATTCTCAATTTGCTCCAATTTTCTAGGATTTTTGTTAAGAAAATAGAAAATTGGCCTTCCTATATTAGACAATAGGTAAAATTCTATTGTGATTAAGTATTACTCCTCACATCTTGACTTTTAGATTTTTATTTTTTATTTACCAAACTTGTTATTAACAATTTTTGCAAGTCAAAGGTTTAATTTTCTTGAGTGGTTATGAAATTTAAATTTTTTTAACAACGAGGTTATGAAGTATTCGCAACGGATATGGTTGCTGGTGCTTAACAAGATGAAGGAAGATAAATAAGTAATGTTGAATATGGGGGAAGACAAGGGTGGTGGTGGTAGTGGTGGTGGTAGTGGTGGTGCTAGAGGAGCAGGAGGCGAGGAATCATCGGCAATAGTAGCATCGATGAAAGGGAAAGTGAAGTTTTTTGCAGCCATGGAGGGAGGATTTTGCGCCGTCCGTCTGATGGTACACTCAAATATATTGGTGGTGAGACTCGCATTGTTGTCGTTCCTCGCTCCATTACTTTCTCAGGCACCTTCTCTCTTCTCTCTCCTTTTTTAATATTTTTAGTCCCACATAACATTAGTTTACAAGTTGCAATGATGATAATATCCTCTTATATAAATGGTGCAGAAATTATAACCTAATACACCACCAAAACATTATTCATCATTTCATTAATAAGTAACATGTTAGACTTGCCAAATGATAATAAATACCTTAAAGTATAAACCATAAAGCCCCTGCAGGATCATCATTGTCAAGTATTTGGTTTTAAAATTAATTACATTATAGCTTGAGTGTGTTCAAAAAATTTCTAATTGCTAGTTTTTCCCAAATCATCTACGATGTTTTGATAATGTAATAATTGAAGCAATATTAGAATATCATTTAAATATTAGATGAAACAATGGTGGAGATAAGAAGTTTTGATGGGAGTCGGGCGAACGAGTAACAGTAATTCTTTTTGATAATAAGCGGTAATGAAAAACTTTCAATCATCCTTTATTTATTGTTCATATGTGTTATTATCTACTTTGAAAATCCACAAAATATAATTTGTCCATTGATTTTTTTTGAAGTAATAGGCAGGTAATTGAAAAAATATTGGCCAAAGAAAACCAAAATAAGTAGAAAAATTAACAAAAACAAAAAGAAGTAAAGTGAAAATTGAAAGAAACTTTAAATGAGCAAATGATAAGATAATAGCAAAACTTCATAGAGTGATGGTGGACGAATTCGAACAATGACAGTGCATTCATCTATTATGCGTAGACGCGGACGCGGTGGATCAATTGAATTAACAAAATTGTTATAGGTCATTTGTAAGGATTGTCAATTATTGACATGGTCACAATTAAATTTTTGAAATGAAAATTTTTGGTAAATGTGAAAATGAATAGAATAATCTTGACTCTGCCGTGGAATGAAAATGAATAGATTTGAAATTTGAAACGAACTGAATGTGAATAATCTTGAATAATTATGACTATCTTTACAAAGAATATAAGGTAAATGTGAATGAGTTGTCTGGGGTAGTAAAAGATGGTAAAATAATAAAATATTTTTCTATTCTTGACCCATTTTATGAAATATGTGTTGATTAAAAAATAGTACTAACCAATTGCTTTGTATACCCTTATGCTTGCATGAAGTCTCAAAATCTTCATCACTCTTGTGTATGTCTTATAATAATTTTCCCTTATGTTTCTTTATATGGTCAATTATTATTCATTCTTGAAATAACATTGAGTTTACAAAAAAAAAAAATATTTAAAATATTTTCTGGTACTTACATAGTTGATAAGAAGAGCTAAAAAAATGATATCATATTGGAAAAGTTTAGGACAAATCTAAAAATAGAAAGAGACTCTTATAACGTGATAGACAAAAATAATTAAATAGTGAAATTATGGAATTTTATGCGTATCAACAGATATTGTTCCCTATTGACCACTAATCCACTATTATGCAGTGACGAATTTAGAATTTCAGAATTGGGTTTGAACATTAATAAAAAAAACAGTGGAACATAATTATGCAAATTTTGTATAAACTAAATCCAACGACCTATGAAACTCAATTAAATTTTTATCTACATAAATTTTTATCATCAAAAAGTAAGTTGAAGCATATAAAAAAATAGTACTAAGCTGATTTTGTGATGTAGTTAAAGAAGAATACACATGTAATACCCCGAATTTTCCAATCAAATAAATCAATAAAACAATAAACTAGCGCCGAAAATCCGGCAGTGTTCCTCTTGTAAATAGACATTCCAAGGTACCAACTTTCTAGAAACCTGCTTAAACAGAAATTAGAACAAAATCCAAAACAACAACATAATATTTCTAACCAATCTTAAGTATCACTGCCACACTCACTCATAAAATGAGTGCAAGACCAACCTTACAAAACTATAAAATAACCAACAAAGTGTAATGTTTTACAAATCAAAACTTAAAATAAACGACAACAATGATAAACTTGACGACTCATTGATCTTCACAAACAATTAACCTCCAAGTCATTCTCCAATCTACTCCCTAATTGCAATTGAGCCGTAATGGTTCGACGTAGGCCCACCATAAAAAAATGGACGCAAACACAAGTAGCACAGAAAAGCAACCAGTTAGCAAAGCTGAGTAACCAATCATTCTATTGACATTCATAATCATGGTTCAATATGTAAATAAAAGAGATTTGAACATCCAATAAGAACGTCAACTCAGGCCTTACGACATTAACATGGCATAGACCTTCTTAGGCTTTATAAGTATGATCCCATAAGCTCATTATACTAGCTCAAAACCCAACCAATGTGTGGATGTGTCATTGCTCTTAGAGCCGACAAAAACTGACACGACACGAACCGGACACGAAATAAACGGGTTACTATTGAGATTTTCGACACGGTTAACTTAAGCGGGCCGACACGAGTGACTTGTTTAGTGTAGGAGTTGGGTTAGTGTTGAGATTTTGAAATAAAATTGACACGTTCTGACATGATTATTCAAACATGTTGAGAAATAAGTCACTTCACTAATGATAATATCAAAAAACAAAGTTTAAATCTCTGATACTTAGTTCTGTTGACAAATACACCAGTGTAAGCTTAAAAGTGACGTTTCAAAATTTCTTTACTATTTTTTATTAGTTTTTTATGTCATATTTTTTATTTTCTGAAAAGAAATTAGATTAAAAAGTTAAGCGGGTCAACACAAATGACACGATTATTAAGCGGGTTGGGTTAATGTTGAAAGTTTACGACACGATTAATAAATGGGTTAGGTTAGTATTGGGAGATCTTACACGATTATATTTGACACGAACATGACACGACACGACCTATTTGCCAGCTCTAATTGCTCTCTGTGACTACCTCCTAACCTCTACCATATGTGAAGTGAACGGGCGTAAAACCGCGAAAACAAAATCGATTCTCATAACTTGACCATATGTTCTCATAACTCATAACATAACCCTTAGGCTCCCAATAGTCCACTCTCGGACCAATTCATAAACAGTTTTATAATTTTTGTAGTTATGGAATTATTATTATCCATGGTCAAAGTGTTGTCTTCCAAACCGTAAAAAGTCTGGAAAGGAGATTTTGGAACATAGGGAGTAGTTACTAATTTTGGATCATTGTCTTGATTAAAAATATTTTAATAACAACATATTGCCCCGCTTCCAACAAAATTCTAACTCACTAGTGATATGCTTAAATATTTTCAATTTTCTTTTGAGTGATATTACTTTTTATTATTTATAGATATCAGTGTTTTGCTCATATGTATCACTTTTTTCGTTGCCTCATTTATGAGGTCGCCTTAATATGAATTTTTTTTTACTATATTTAACGTCTAAGACATTTGATTGCATGCTATCAAAGTAACTTATTTAAGGTAGAGTGAGAGATAATTAAATAAGTTAAATGAAACGGAAGAATTTTCAATTTGGTGCTTATCTTGATGGTTTGTTCCTTTGCATGTCTCCTTTTTACAAGTATTTAGCTCCACCATTGTCATGTGATCAGTGCAACTCATATGCACATTTGCTTTGGCTGTCAGAATTTATGAAGAAGATAAGCGACCAATTTGATGGGAATATATCTTTAAGTATCAAGTAGCACTAGAGGATCTTAATTCTTTAGTCACTGTAAAATCCGACGAAGATATTCGCCATTTTCTTGATGAATATGATCGCTTAGAAAAGGAAGGTTCGAAGCTCAAGACATTCTTATTTTCGGTAAAATCAGCCACCATTGAAAGCCAAACTACATTGTCTGTTCTTGGACCGAATGCACTAGAGCAACGATTTGTTGATGCTATAAATGGTACAATCCGTAATATAAACATAACTTCAAAACCTCCTCTAAACACTCGTTTGAAGTCTTTCAGCCCTTCTCCCACAGACGGTTCATCGCCTCAATCCCTTTCTCCACGTAGTAATGCACATAATTCCAGTATAAATCAAGATAACTCTTTAATGAGCAGCCTCCAAAGTAGGCTCTCTCGTCTGCATAAAGTTCAAAGTTCTCCTAGTATATGTAGTCTTGGGAGTACTCAACAATGTTTTGGTGCATTATCGACTAATAACTATGTAAATTCACTGTCTCATTGCCATTATTGTCCTAGCCAACAACATCTACATTACCACCACGATTACCAATCCCCAAGCATATCACATGATCACCATATACAAAGTAACTCAGGTTGTCAATCTCCTAGTTCCCGGCAGGATCACCATAATCAGAACCATCATGGTTATATGTCTCCTACTAACAAGCAAGATCATCACGTTTATCCTTCGCCACAACCTTTGGTGGGTGGAGGCGAATATAGTAAGACCTCTTTTGGTCATGCATCTATAGGTCATCACAACCTTGCAGGTTATTATAATCCGTTACTTAGACTATACCCAGGAAGTGGAGGCCATAATCGATGGAGCCATCTTGAGAAGTATGCAACTATACCTTATGGGAATAACCAACTAATGAGAGCAAATAGCCAAGGAGATTCATGGGAGTAATATAAAGGATTTTACGTTTAGTGTCGCTTCTTGCCCACCCTGAAAGGTGGTTGAATTGTGATTTACTATTGTGCTATAGTCATGTTAGATTTTGAGAAATCTACGAACATCGTAATGTTATGGCTACGATAACTATCCTTATGTATGAAAATGATAGTTGACTTTTGTGAATGATAGGAACATCCAATGATTGTATTTCATAAACATGTTTTTGAGGGCAATAAACAATCAAAGTTGTATATATTTGTATATATGTATAAATATCACAATTGAACTCATGAACATTTTAATAATTTGAAAAAGAGTACATGCTATATATGTAACTTATTTTAAGTTTCTTCTCTTTTTTGTTTTCTTTTCCAAGTGTCACAAGTTTTTGTTTTTATTTGAAGTTATGAGTAGGGGAAAAAAAGGAGAAATGTTGCCTAATATTGATAATTCTGTTGATTATATTGTTCATCAAATAATTCAGTGCTCATAAGATACGGTTCCTGGTTTTCTAATAGGTTTAATGCACGTAAATTTAATGCACGTAAATTATGTATTTTATAGCGTATAAATATCTAGTCAAATTTAGAATTAATCTTGATCATGATAATGACGGAGAACAATACACTTACCAATAACTTACTTGTATCACTTTGAATTGATACTCAAATCATAAGTAGGGACGAAGGAGCAAGAGGCCTTGCAGAGGCCGTAGCCCATGTCGGCTCTCTCACAATACATAGATTAATCTATATAATTTACTCCTAAACTAAGAATAAGATACAAATACCAGACTGTATGATCCCTGTAAGGTTAACTACAGAGTACAACACATACTTTTTTGAATTTGTAGGGGACAAAATATGAAATTATGTGGTCTGATGGGCCATCAGCCTCTTATTGTTGTTTGATTTGCAAATTGATCGATGATCCAAAACTTGGCACTTCTAATCTTTCAACCCTCATAATCACGACACTCTCATTGAAACTTTTTATTAAGGGAAAAGAAAAACAAAGCTGCACTAGAATATAGAAGAGGAGAGGAAAGTAGACATTAATTTTCTTCTCCTTCAATTTTTTTAGCATACCTAAAACTAAAAATGCATGGAAGAAAGATTATAAAAGATTAATAAAATAAAAAAAAAAAACTGAAACATTGGCCCTTGTTGGGGGAAAGTCCTAGCTTTCTGATTACAAGTTTTATATTCGCTTCTTTCAATCACATAACATGATTTAGTAAGTTAGCTAGTGCCAAACCTTATTGTTCTTTTTTATTTTAATTTTTTTTTATGTTTAATAAAGAAAGGTTTAAAAGAACAATCATTCTATCAAAAGTCGTCCCATTAATTCTCAAAAGAAATGTAACGATAATGTGGTAAAGTCTACTTTCAAAAATAAAAATAAAAATTAAGTAATCACAATCTAAATTATTTTTATATTTTAGAAATATGCTTCCAAATATTAACGACACTAGCCCTATAAAAAGAATGCAAAAAATTGTCGGATCTGACGACGGAAAAAGCGTCGATTCTGCCAAAAAGTTCCGACGCTAAGAAGCTTAGCAACAGACTTAGCAACGAAATTAATCATTTGCTAAAAACCTGGACACTTTTTTTTTCTTTTGGTAAAAGGCCAGAGAGATCTATTACGGCCAACTAGTGGAAAGACTGAAATAAAAGATACTATAAGAAAGGAAAAGGGGAAAACAAAATCACCTCAAGGCAAGGTGTCTACTCCAAAACTTTTCCAAGCCTCAAAATAGCACAAGTAAATCACTTTTTACAGCAAATTATCCACAAACAGTATGCCTCTACTGGTCATTTTCGCTAGAGTATTAAAACTAAGCCTAGTTGTAATCTCCTTAATGATAACCTTCACGATGACATCAATATTTCTTTCAACATTTCTGAAAATTCTGTAATTTTTCTCAATACAGCCATGATAAGTGACAGCAGCCATGCATGCAGCTAAACTACTTTTCTGGCTTTTGCACATTTTCTTCCTGTTATCCATCCATTTATGCCACCTCTCACTGGCATTAGAAATCTGAACAACTTTCACCCATCCACAAACTTTCCTCTTCAAATTAGACATCCAGGGACATGAATAAAACATATGCCCATGATCTTCATCAACACTCTTGCACAATACACACTTGCCATCAGTATGTATTTTATAGATATTTTCCATTCTATCCTTGATGAGGAGCCTCTTCTTATCAGCTAGCCAGAAAATGAAAGAGTGTTTTGGAACTGTCACTCTAGACCACAAGAACTTTGCAGCTCTACATGATCCCTCGTGTTGCCTAAGAAACCTGTAACCAGCTGCTACATTATACTGCTTGTGCAGGGACCTCCAATCACAATCATCAGGGAACATTCCCCTCATTTCAAACAATTTCATTAAGTACCAACACAATTCAATTACTTGTACATCCTAAATATCTCTTCCTTTCATATATATTCCATCAACCCATCTAACCCACAAATGATCTTCCTTCTGAGCCAATGCCCACATAAGCTTTGCCACTGATGATTTGTTCCATCTCTGACAATGCTTGAAGTTCAAACCACCCTGTTTCTTATCTCTAGAAATAAGATCCCAGCTCACAAGTGATATCTTGTTTGTGTCTCACTAGCTCCCCACAAGAATTTTCTGCAGATAGCTTCAATTCTTTTGATGATACTCCGAGGCAATAGGAAAATTGAGGCCCAGTGTACATGAATACACAACAAGACAGAATTTATTAGTTGACACTTGCCCATGTATGACAAATGCTTGGTGCTCCAACATCTAACTCGAGCAGTGATATTGTCAACCAGAAACTCATATTCCACTTTAGACCATTTGGTAGGTGCTAGAGGCACGCCTAAATATCTCATTGGGAACTCACCCTCACCAAAACCAGTCAATTGCATAATTTGTTGTTTAGCAGCCATACTCATGACATTCATATATACTTGTGATTTAAGTTGATTTGCATGCATTCCAGAGGTATCAGAATACAATTCAAACCCTTGCATAAGTCTTCTAACTTAAGGTTGGTGCCCTTTACAGAAAATCATCAGATCATCCGCAAAACATAAACTGACAAGTTTCATGTTTTTGCATAAAGGGTGAAATATGAAATCGTGTAATTCACTAGCCTTCTTGAGTGTTCTTGTTAGATACTCCATGACCAACACAAAGATAAGTGGGGACATTGGATCACCTTGTCTCAAACACCTCCCTCCTCTAAAGAAACCATGCAGACCACCATTCAAAGCAATAGAAAAACTTGCAGTTCTAACACACTGCATAATCCAATTACAGAAACTAGAGGGAAATCCATACCCTTTCAGAATCTCCTCCGCAAACTCCCAATGCACACTATCATATGCTTTCCTCAAATCAATCTTAAAGAGACACCTAGGAGATACATTGACCTTCCTATTGTACAGTCTAATCAAGTCTTGGCTAATCAAAATATTGTGAATAATTGATATGCCCTTAACAAACGCACCTTGGTTTTCATCAATAATATCAGACAATACAAGAGACATTCTACTACAAATCAGTTTGGAAATACATTTGTAGAGAGTATTATAGCAGGCTATAGGCCTAAAATCACTTGGCCTAGCAAAGCAATCAATTTTTGGTATAAATGAAAGCACAGTGGAGTTCAAGGAATAGAATATTTTACCTGATTGAAAGAAATCAAGTATAGCATCTGAAACTTCATCTCCAATGATGCCCCATGTAGCTTTGAAGAAGCCACTTCCATATCCGTCAGGGCCAGGTGTAGACACAAAAATTTGTGTCTATGATTAGTCCCCTAAAAACCCGATGATGAAAGGATTGGATTTTGCTCGAACTTGGATTGCGAGAATAATTGCTCTGATGATTAGCCCAGTTCATTTGAATTAACTAGGGGAAGCCTTTTGTACAGGTGATCCAAACCAGTTGGACTTAATTCAATTGGAGTCCAAGACTGAAAGATAGGCCTCTTTGAGCCCAAGAGCCCGAAAGGGAACCCAAACCCTTGAGTCAGCCATTGGTCAACAACAGAACTCAGTCAAACCCGCGTGGACCTCCACGAAATAGCCTCCCCCGCGCGAAAAGTCAGACATGCGCCTGTTGAGCGCGCTACTCCAGGTCCAAGCGGCCACGCTTGTTTTCAAGCGGTCGCCGATATGACAAGCGGCTGGACCGCTTGCCTAACGGCTGAGCCGCTGGCCAAGCGGCTTGACAGCTTGTCCTAGTGGTTCAACCGCTTGGCCTTGCCCAATGGCCGCTTGGACCCTTTTTCGCGGACGACAATTTCTTGGCCCATTAGTTTTCCGTGCTAAACCCTGGCATCTCCTCCTCTTCTATATAAATAAACCTTAGGGTTCAGTTGAAGAGGTTGATCATTCTCTAGAGGTTGGCAGTTAGAGGCTCCTAGATGGGTGAATTTCTCTCAGAAATTGGCTTCTCTCTCAAATAATAACCGTAAAATTCTGGTTCTACTCCTTCTATAGGCTAGCCCTAACACCACAAACTAGAAACCTTCATCAAGAGAAATAATTCAAGCATCAAATCCAATAAGTTCATTGTGAGCATCCAGGTAATCCAGCCTGAGGGTTTCAATAAATTCATTTATTTGCTTGTTATTACTAACGATTTTGGTTTTACATGGCGCTTTTTGAGCAAAAGGGCTTGTATTAAACCAAATGAATGAATGTTTATTTTTTTTTATTGTTTTTTATTATAATTATGCTTGTTTGTGATTGATGGATGAATTGCTTTGTTTGTCCTCTAATTTGCAGGTTTTAGCATATTTATTGTTTTTAGCATTAAAACGCATGTAAATTTGATAAGATGTTAAAAGTGGTCACAATAGTTAATTTTTGTTCAACCCATTAGTTAAATCTAGGAATTTGGATAAATTAAACATTGTTTGGAACCGTAGAATTAATAATTGCATTGAACTAACTCTAAAAGCCGTTGTCGTTAACGGGCGAGTTGGGTGCCTAACACCTTCCTAACTCGTACCCACGCCCCCGAACTCATTAATGAAGTCAATTTCCCCAATAGGGATTGGGGTACACATGAATCAGGTTGACGTCTTTTTAGTCTATTGACTTGATTCTAAGGGTTTCAAATTTCCTTAAATATGGAGGCGACTTCTAGCAATCTTAATCACGTCCCTAGTACAATGAGTAAATCTTCATGTGCATTCACACTCGAAAGATTCACAAACAATGATGTTTTCTAGACTACTTTCGTCCTTTTCCCCCAACCACGACCCGATACCGAAGAGCGCGGTCCTCCGCCCTCCGGGGGGGGCGAGAGAGGGAGGCGATCCCGGCAGTTTACACTAGGGCTCTTATTAGAGGGAATAAAAAACATGACCTTGCCTTCCTCACTTCCCTCCTTGTAAAAGGTCTGGTAAGGATTATCTTGTGTTCAGTTGTGATCCTTCTGCCCCTATGAATAATATCTGTAGACGCCAAAAAAAGGTCTTCAGATTGCTCCGCAAAAGCCCGATGATGAAAGGAGTAATTTATAAACTTGAACGCTATTTTTGCTTTCATAGGTAAGATAAGGTCTCAAGTTTTTCTTCGGTCACTCCTTTATTCCGGTCCCATTTAAAAGCCCCGTTCAAGAGCTAAACAAAGGATGACAGTCTACTTACATCAACAGTCCTAGACCGGGAACTCTTCCCTTTGCCTATCACCCGACTATAGCCTTTCTTCAACAGATGGATAAACTTGAAGACTTGAGAGCCATGAGAGGTCTGCTCCCGGTTCGGCTACAAGAAGAAACAAAAAAAAAAATAGAGTCAGCATTCAAAAGCAAACACAAAACACAAGAAGGGATGAAAAAGACTTACCCCCGTACAACCATCAGGCAAGGGTAAGCCCTCCACGGCCTCCCCATCAGTAGCATGTAGAGGGAAATCCTCTATTATACGTCCCCCACTCTCACCAATGTACCTCACCTCATTGCTCGGCAAGGTCATGCTTGGGGGCTGGCCCCAAGGAACTCTGGAATGGGACCTCCTGGGACCCCGAGGAGCCAAACGATCCGCCTATAAGACACAGAAGTCAGTATATCACGCATATAGCTGAAAAGGACACAAATAAAAGTCTTACCTCAGAAGTGAGGTCCGGCATCAGACGACCCAAGCAATAGGCCAGGTACACTGTCGTACGATCCAAGCCAGCGATCTCCGGCTCAATAAACTCCGTGGCCGCCACACCACGAGCCACGACCCTCAAGTCCTCCACGCTCAGGCTGCGCAGGTAGAACATGGTCATCGGAGGTTCCTCCGGAACCAAATGACCCCCCAAGGCAGGATAGACCAGTCGAGTCAAGCGATCCCCCAAGTACCACACAAAGCCACATGGCCCCTCGAAGACCACCCGCAAGGAGGATACCCTAAAAGACTCGATGGTAATATGAGGCGGAACCCCGGGAATACCGTCAAAGGCAGTCCTTGACACATGCAGATTACCAGATCAATGTTCATTCACACCAAATGAATCAAAAAAATATATGCATAAGCAAATCGAAGGCAACATACCTCAGACGCAGCATGACTCTCAAAGGTAGCTCAAAAATACTCCAAAGAGGTAAATGGGTGGTTATCTCTACCAGTCTACTGTAAACCTAGTGGGAACATCCTTAAACCAGGGCGCTGAGGACCAAAAGCGGGAAAATACTCAAAAAACCACAACTGCCATACAAACAACCAAAAATGATAAGCTGTAATTCTCCTAAAAAAGCATGCATGTGCAAAGGAAAAAGAAAATATATGTGCCTACCTCCAGTATCTTCCATGGGCCCGAGATAGACACCCTCTCACTCGTCGCCTCATCGGCCTAGGCCTACAAGCCTGGCGGCACCATCTCACCAAGGTAGCATACACAGGAGCACCGAAGTCATACTCATGGACCTTGGACAAATCCTCCAAACATGTCAAGGAGCCAACCTGACATACGCTCTTCTTCTGAGCGAAAATGGTCGGCCCCAACAAGCAAGCTAGGAAAATACAGGCCCTCTACTCCTTGGTAAGCCCCTGCTCCAACAAGGCCGCCCATAACCTCGGCAAGGAAACCCGATCATCTCTAAAATGGGCAGACACAAGTCCGTAAAGCTCAAGTGACCTGTCACTCTGCCGATGGTAACTCACGTCGTACTGTATACGACGCCCTCTAAAGGATAAACCCGTCAGCACAGCAAACTAATAAGGAGTGGAAAACATCTCCCCAACAGGGCGTATGGAAAGTGTTCGTAGTATCCCAGAACCTCTCCAATAACCCCCGAGCAATAATCCTAGTATCCCCAGAGTGACAAGCCGGATTAACAGTCAAGAAGTGCCCAAAACCTGAACCCAGCACTATATCCCTAGCTCCCACCGAAAATGTCTCCAACATCCTGGCCCAATGGGAAGTAGACCCATGAGCCTGCAACAAAACACCAATACTCTAGCCAACAAACAAAATTTTCTCAACACCTCATATACTACAGCCAAAATAATTTCATACAAGTTATATACAGTTGACCACCAATCCAGTACAAGTCCCAATTTGTTTGTGTGCTGAAACACTAACAGTTCAACTTTTCAGTTCAAAAAATATATATACTGAACAAAACCAACAAAGGAGAGAGTCAGAAAATATACCAACTCAAGGTTAGACAGATGACTCTGCCTGTCCAGTAGCAAAATACGGCGGTCCCAAACCCCAGCCGGATGCCAGTCCACCCGCATGAACGAAACCTGGTATAAGCGCGCCCCGTCTGCATGACGAGCCGAAGGCGTACTAGTGGAAGGAAGCCCAGTACGAAAAAGGTCCCGGTTCTCCTCCTCCTCACCCATGGGACGTTTTCCTTTGTCTTTGGGAGCCATGGAAGAAAAATTAAACTTTCTCTCTCTACAAGTGGAAAATTAAAAGTTTCAGATTCGTAAGAAACAAGTATCCATTCAACAATGCAACCCAAAATTCAGCAACTAAGCGGAAAAATAAGCAAGTTCAAAATAAAAATCGAAGAATTTGGTCAAGAATTGACTTACCTCAAGAAAGTTGAAGCACTCAACAATGGTAGAAGGCTTGACAATGGCACTCGACGAAGTGGAGAAGAAGAAGTGAAATGCGAAGAAAAAAATTCGCGACGAAGCTAATGTATTCGGCTCAAGACGAGCGCCGCTAGCAGCGCTCATGACAGCCGCTAGCGGCCCTCATCAAGAGCCCAGCGGCCTGGGCCGCTAGCGGCCCTGCCAGGCCTGCACGCGCGGGCCCCACCTGTTGTCCCATGACTTTTTCCAGCCCAAAAGCCGTTACTTCAGTTCGTTCGTGGCAAATATCAGTACTAAGCGCGCGGGAGCGAGTCCCTTTGGCCCACAAATTCAAATTCAACAGTTGGCCCATCTTACGGTACCAATTATCTGCAGGTAAAACTAACCCAATTATTTTTGCAGGTCCCAAAAACTTGAGCCTGGATATATGCCGCAACGAAATTTATCGCCCGGAATGCCAACATAATTTTTTTTTAAGCCTGGTAGATTTGTCGGCCTCATAAAGATCTCAAAAAAAAAATCCCAATGTCCAAAAGTCTCAATATCCCAAAAATCCCAATGTCACAAAGTCCCAAGATCCCAAAAAATCCCGATGACCCGATATTCCAAAAATCCCAATGTCCCAATGTCTCAAACGTCCCAACGTCCCAATGTCCCAATGTCTCAAATGTCCCAACGTCCCAATGTCCCAATGTCTCAAATGTCCCAATGTCACAAATTAGCAGTCGATGATCGCTTAAGCTATTGCGGTTAAATTGTCCTTTTACGAAGTTACTTATTTTTGTGTCAGTCAATGATTGCTTAAACTATTGCGGTTATACTGTCCTTTTGTTTTTTTATATGTTTCAGTCAATGATTGCTTAAGCTATTGCATTTAAACTGTTCATATGTTTTAATCATTTTACAACCGTCATTTTTGATTGCGCTGTCTCGTAGACCTTTTCGTTTCTTGTGCAGGGACGGAATCTCGGCACCCGCCGAGTGGTGTTTAGTCACTGTTTGCTCAGAATAAAGCATTTATACTATTCACTCTCACCAGTGTTACTTCCCATTTACAGCCGTTATTTTTAATCGCGCTGTCTTGTTGACTTTTTCGTTTCTCGTACAAGGACAGAATCTCGACGCCCACCGAGCGGTGTTTAGTCACTGTTTGTCGAAGCATTCTACGTTGATCATTCTCAAAGTATTACTAACTCTTTCATTCACTCTGAATACAGGTCCCCACCAGACATTTAGACCAACTACGAGCAGTGTCCTATCCTGCTGACCATAACCTTTATTTTCTCTTGTGTTCACAGAGATGAAATCATAGCACGCTACGAGCATGTCCCAACTCAGGTTTATCTTCATATGCATTCATACGGTACACTCTCACACACCGTGTGCACATCAGCATCCTGCTTGTCGCCTTCGGAATACTTTGATCTTCGCTTTTACTCAAGCTCGATCAAAGTGCGGGCTTCTGTAGACGCCAAAAAAGCGTCTTCATATTTCTCCGCAAAAGCCCAATGATGAAAGGAGTAATTTATAAACTTGAACGCTATTTTTGCTTTAATAGGTAAGATAAGGTCTCAGGTTTTTCCTCGATCACTCCTTTATTTCGGTCCCATTCAAAAGCCCCGTTCAAGAGCTTTCCAATGACACCTCTCATGACTTTTTCCGACTCCCGGTCTGCAAGTTCCGAACTGGGGGTAGAACCGTCTTTTACTGCCCAAGGGTAAAACGGTTTTTTCATATTTTTCGGAATACAAAATTCATCCGGAAAATTAAAATAGACTTGATGTCGTCATTATGACGACATCTAGCTGGCTCATCACAGCCGTCAGAGGCCCTGGAATAAAATCTAGAGCCGCTAGCGGCTGTGAGTTGAGCCGCTGGCGGGGCTCACCACAGCCGCTAGCGGCCCTGACTTGAGCCGCTAGCGGCCCTGAACCAACTTCTAGGCCCGGTTATTTTTTCAGCCCAAATCCGATTTTCGGCCGTCCAGTCCTACTTCCCACGCCTATAAATACAACCCTCCTCCCTCAGTTCAAAATATAGTCTACAATTGACAACCTCTATTCTCAGTAGTATTGACTCTGAGCTTCTCCCTCTTTCTTCCAAACTTATTCTTGAGATCTTGTCTTTTACTATTCTTGTCAAATATAGCCTACTGTTCAGGTACTAACTCCTGAGGGCTCAAATTAAATTGCTTGCCTAATTGTTTATTTTCTAGTAGTTATAATGTAGATATCATGCTAGTAAATGTCTTTTATTGCTTACTAAATATTGTTCTGCTCAATTTGTCAATCGAATGCATGTCTAAATAAGGGTCATTAATAAATGTTGTGATAATTGTGAGGAACCATCTAATAGTCTAAGTCTAGGTTGTTAATCCGGTTTGTGTGGGAATCATGTCTTTAAATTATTAAGCAAACTTGAGTTAGTAGAGGCCGTCATAAAATGGGCGAGTTGGGTGCCTAACACCTTCCCACCTCGTACCTTCACTCCCGAACCCTTTATTCTTGGGTACTCATATGTTCTATATGAGCGGGAGTCTTTCTAAAAACATGATCAGTTCACTTATCGCGCTATTGGGTTGTCCCTTCGGTTTGTCCCTTCAATAAAACGCCGATAGCAGATTTTTGACCTCTTTCATGATTTTTTATTCAATTCAAGTCTTTACAAAATCTTTTATAACTCGATGGTCCCTTGAACTTATCTAAACCCCCAGCTTACAAATTTTCTATAAGGACGCACTCCGTGACCATAGAAATCCCGGGTCCTTACATATCCAGATTTGCTTTGCATCTATTGCTTTGAGTAGACCCCGACACGCTTTTGTAAAACTGGCTGAATTCATCAACTGTCTTATCTGGTTCATGCACCCAATCTCCACTACTGTTCAGAATTGAGGTAAGCTTATTCTTGATTCTCCTTGCACGCAGCACATCATGAAAATATTTATTATTTTGATCCCCACAGGCCAACCCAAATTGCCTTGCTTTTCTATTGCAAGAAGGATTCAGCTGCAATTGAGAGCTCTATGAACTTTGATGTAGCTTCTTTCTCTTTCCTTTGCAATGACAAGTCTAGCAAGTTCATATGCAAATCCTCCTGAGCTTGCATCATAAGTGTTCTAGCTGTCTGAGCTTGCTTTTCAATATCCTGAAACTGAGTCTTATTCAGTTTCCTCAATTCTTTCTAAATTCTTTTCAGCTTCTGAGTTACTTTGTACATTTTACAACCCTCAATTCTTTTTCTCCACACATTTTCAACAATAGGCAGGAAATCATCAGATTGTACCCCATGTCAAAAAGTTTAAAGTGAGATTGATTATGTTGTTGATCTGCCAACATTGTAACAAGTGCAGGGCTATGATCTGACATGCCTTCAGGCATGAACCATACATTTAACCTTACAGTGAACTAGCTGAGCAGTGGAAGAGATTATCTGCACTCACTCCTCCATAAGACCCAAATCACGACACTTAGAATCTTAGTGCGAAAGACAAATTATTCCGTTGTGAGTTTGGCTTAGCGTCAGAAAATATTCCGTTGCTAAGAGGTTAATGTCGGAATTTATACGATTTCACTGCTGACTTAAAAAAAATAATAAAAAGGAATTATTCGGTGGCCTAAGCTCTCTCACAAACAGTGAATGGGCCCCACACGTTGACAACAGACTGCTAGCAGGCCCAGGGCCCAGACCCCTTTACCTGCAAAATTAATTGCTGAAAGCAAGCTCAATAAGCCCTGAACCCAGTAGGTTGTGGGCGTAAATAGGTGCGCCTCTTATCAATTTGCCAATTCTTTGCTCTTGTTAATGCAAGGCGTTACATTATACTCCATTCCGGACCACAAATAACTTGACATTTGACTTTTTGCGGTTTTCAAGACACTACTTTGACCTAATATCATTCTTATTATATGAATATAAAACTTATAAAAATTATAGTTTTTTGAAAGTGCTATTTGAAATGAATCTAGGAAAGTATATTTCTGTTGTAAAACTATAATTTTTCATTAACTAATGGCCAAAGTTTGTTAACTTTAACCCCAAAAATTCCAACCTAAAGTTATTTATAGTTCTGATGGAGTATTTAACATGTAATTTACACCCAACTTAAAATTACCCAGCAACGGAAAATAAATTATCCGTTGCTAGCACAATGGAAATTAATATTTCGTTGCCAAGCTTGAAAAACTAAATAAAATTTAAATTTTGACAACGAATGTTATTTTTCGTTGCTATAAGCAACATATATAAAAAAAAGTTTGTTGCTAAGACTGTAAGGAAAAAAATTCGTTGTGAAGATTTTGTAGCAAAGAATTTTCCTTAATCCATTGCTAAGCTTAGGAACGGGTGAGAAACTGTCTATTGCTATATGAAGTTTATTTTGTAATGTAGTAAAAACAACATAACTTTGTTATAGTATCACTATTTACCAAGAAATGTACTGGAATCTCGTAGTTTAATAGCTAGTTAGAATTCATTTACGTTTTCTCGTAGTAAAGGAATGTGGTCCATTATAAAAGCCAATATAAAGTCAAATCTCTAATCTCCCTCGAAAATACTAAACATGTTATTGGAATGGTCTTAATAGGAGAAATATTAGTTTACCCATCGGGTGGTCTACCCGGGTGATGTGTGCATCGGTGATTGGTTGGGTTTTAATATTTTATATTTTAAGTTGAAAATAGATTATTTGAGTCCCAATGTACAAGCTTGTTTTTCTTATCCACGTCATCCGGGTAAACTACCCACCGGATAGATAAAGCATTCTCCGTCTTAATAGCCTAGCTATTACCCTAACTCATGGTTGTGTGTGTAAACCTGAATCTGATTGAGAGATGCTGCCAGTTGTAAAACAATCGTAAAACACTAAGGTGGTGTTACTTACTTGCAATCAAATGCTTGCAATGCAATCATTTTATAGGGTAGATGTAAGTTGGAAAATGAAGGAGGGGGAGGAAGGAGATGGGAAAAGTGAGATTGATTACATCATTCAAAGTAATCAACATTACATGGGAAAAGTTAAGCAATTGTGATTACATTGAATGATGCAATCAACCCCACTTTTTCCATCCCTCTCCTCCCACTCCTTCACTTTTCACCCCACATTTACTCTACAAAATGATGCATTGCATTACATTTGATTGCAATCAAGTAAACGAGGCCTAAGGGCTTGTTTACTCGCTAGTAATGCAATGAAATTATAGAGTAGATGTTGTTTGAAAAGTCAAGGAGTGGAAGGAGAGAGATGAGAAAAGTGGGGTTAATTGCATCATCCGATGTAATCACAATTGCTCAAATTATTTTTTATTTTAGTTTTTTTTTTTTTTTTTTTTGGTTTAAAGATAGCATTGTATTAAATCAAACTGGCACCATACAACCTAGCAAGACTAATGTGAAAAGAGCCACCTACTATGTAGGGTACCCATTCAAAATTAGTCCTGGGAACTACATTACATAAACCCTCACACAGCCAAACATAACAACAACCCAACAGACCTTACAAAGCAAATAACAAAACTACAACAACATTTTTTTTTATAAAGAATTACATTATTTTGTCAAGCAACAACTTATATTCTCCTGATAGCTTCTTGGGGATTCTTCATGTTATACGAGTTCTCACCTCATACTTGATTTGAGGCAATATTAAAGCATTCTTGAGTGCACCATCTCTGAAGCAAACATCATTTATTGCTCTCCAGACCTAGTAGATCAATGCAGCAACAACAGCAACATATATACTTCTTCTGAAATTGCTTCCTTTTTGTCTGTTCACCCAATTCAGCAACCCATCAAACCTTCTTGAATTAGCCTTGCACCCCAGCCATGTTTTAACTTCTTCCAGCATGGAATATGTTCTCACACACTAAAAAGACAGATGATTATGACTTTCTTCAGCTTGGGTGCAGAAAACACATGTTGTGTCACCATTGAAAAATCCCATCCTGTGCATTTTGTCTTTAGTCAGTAGCTTCCCAGCTTGTGCTAACCACGAACAGAAACTATGCCTTGGCATGTTAATCCTCCCCCAGATGAGATTGGCATGCCTAATTTTGGAACTGTTACCTGCTTGAAAAAGATAACCACTATGTACTGTACTGTGTATTGCCCATTTGCTGTCAGACCCCATACCTTACCATCTGTATAAGCTTGCATAAACATTCTCTTGTTCTTATGAAGCTTCAGCCAGGCCCAGCTACTATCAGCTTTTGTCACAAAATGCCAGAAATCATCCCCTTTATACACCATTAATAATCCATCTTACCCACATGTTGTCTTTTTTTGCTGCCACATCCCAAATATGCTTCCCATTCAGCATAATTAAAAAACTTGCAGTCTTTAGAGCCAAGACCACCAAACTTGTGAGGTTTACACACAATATCCTAGGCAACTAAACTGCACTTCCTCTTCTGTTCACTCCATGACCATAAGAACTATCTACACTTTTGCTCAATTGCTTTGACAACACTAGCAGGCAGAATAAAGATGCTTGCCCAATATACATGCAAAGACATAAGGACAACGTTTATCAAATGTGATCTCCAGCATAAGATAAATTCTTAGAAGCCCAAGTGTTCAATCTTTTTGTTATCTTCTCAACCAAACAAGCACAGTCAAGTTTGTTCCACTTAGATGGGAAAAGAGGAACCCCTAGATATTTCATGGGGAAAAAACCTTCTTGGAAACCAGACAACTGTATGAGCTCTGTCTTCATATCCAACTTCACACCAGCAATGTAAATGTGTGATTTCTCCTTGTTAGCTTTCAAACCTGTAACTTGTGAGAAATATGACAGACATTCCATAATTTTCACCACTGACTTCTTAGTGGCCTTACAAAACACCATGAGGTCATTTGCAAATCACAGATGATTGAGCTACACTGCTTTGCACATAGGATGGTACTAAAACTCATGTGTACTACTCACAACCTTCAGCAACCTAGAGAGAAATTCCATCACTAGAACAAAGATCAGAGGGGAAACTGGGTCCCCTTGTCTAATGCCTCGTTTAGCTTCAAAATACCCCTTGCATTCCCCATTCAAACTTACTGCAAAACTTGCACTTTGGATACAAGACATAATCCAGTTACTGAATTTCACAGGAAATCCATAACCTATAAACATTTCAGCTAAAAATTCCCAATGTATTGTATCATAGGCCTTTCTTAGGTCTATCTTCATAAGGCCCCTCGCAGATGCATTCCTTCTTCTATAGTGTCTTATAAGGTCTTGACAAACCATAATATTATGCACAATAGACCTATTTGCCACAAAAGCTACCATACTAGGAAAAACTTTTGCTAGTCTACCACACAACACCTTGAATATGCACTTATAGATTGTATTACAAAATGCAATAGGACGAAAATCTGATGCAAAATCAGGGATTTTGTACCTTAGGGACCAGACAGATGGTAGTTGCATTGATTTGCTTCAACATTTGCTCAGATTGGAAGAAGTCTTGTATAGCAGAGCACACATCGTCACCTACTATTTCCCAAGCATCTCTGAAAAACCCACTGCTAAACCCATCAGGGCTTGGGCTCTTGTTGCTATCAATTGAAAACATAGCAGTTTTGATCTCATGGTGACTTACAGGTGCTATCAGCTGCATCTGCTGCTCAGTTGAGAGCACATTACCCTCCAGGCAAAATGAAATCAGCATCCTGTACCCTATCTTCATCTCTCACACCCAACATGCCTTTATAAAAAAATATCAATTCTTCGAAAATCTGATCCTTTTCAGTGAGTTCTGCCCAGCTGCATTCTTCAGGTTATACACTCTATTACTTTGATTTCTCTTCTTCAACAAAGCATGAAAGAATTGGGTATTATCATCTCCAAGTTGCACCCATCTCATTTTGCTCTTCTATTTAAGAAAGGATTCTGCCGCAAAGTTATACTCCCAGAATTGTTTCCTTGTTTCCTTCTCTTTGTCCTGCAACTGTATATCATTAGGCTTGCTATTTACACAAGTCTGAGCTGCTAGCATATTGCTTCTAGCAGCTTCAACTCGAGCCAGAATATCAGAATATTCCTCTTTGTTCAACTTCCTCAAGGCATTCCTCACAGATTTGAGCTTATTGCATAACTGAAACATTTTTGTTCCCTTTATAGTACCCTGCCAAGCCTGTTGTACTAAATTCAAGAAACTGGGATGCTTGCTCCATGTTAAAATATCTGAACTTCCCTTTCCTTTGTTGACAGCAAGAAGACAAAGAAATATGCAGAGCTGAATGATCAGATATACCTTCAGGTAAAAAACTCACAGAGCATTGATCAAATTTCTGCATCCAAGGCAATTTCCAAAACACCAGTCTATTTTAGAATAGACTCTCCCCCCATCTTCATGTCTATTATTCCAGGTGAATTTGTGCCCATTCTACCCAACTTCAGTTAACAGACAACTCTCTATGCATTCTCTGAAATCAACTATTTCAGCATGAGTTACAACAGCTCCCCCTACCCTATCACCTTACCTCATAACATTGTTAAAATCCCCAACAATAATCCATGGCATTGAACAGGTCCCTGCAAACTCCTTCAATTTCTGCCATAAAACCTTCTTTTCATCTTTCTCATTGAAACCATAAACAACATTAACATAAAACACTTTTTTAAGACCCAAATTAGTCACCTGAACAGTAACTAATTGTGCAGAAGAATAGATCACAATTACTGAGAACACATGAGGCAACCACCTTAACCAAATTCTACCTAGATAATGATCATCTATGTTAAAAGACGACTCCCAACCATCTAGGACACTTTTTTTGCATTTTTCAAAATTAACTTGCCTAATTTTGGTTTCAATAAAAGCCACAAAACCAACATTATTTTTCTTGCACAAGAGTACAGCCTCCTTTTGCTTATTAGGCCCATTGAGGCCCCTCACATTCCAAATCAATAAGCTAGCCATGACTATCTGGGGGTATGATTCTTTCCCCACCCTGTTAAACACCCTCATTTACACTGATTACCTCTTCTTCATTCAGAGTTGCAAAAGAGTTATGAAGAGGTGTAACTTCCACTGGCGCCTCCCTGGTAGTAGCTGGCACCTGTCTAGGTTGCCCAAAGTTTTGCCTTGCAGTTCTCCCTCTCCCCACATTCTGCCTAAAACCCTGCCTTCCCTGCCTCTCCCTGCAGGTTGTCACTCCCTTTGTCTATTCTACTGTACATGCCCTCTTGGTCCCTGAATTCTGAATTCCCCCACAGGTTGCACAGGCTGTATAGGCTGCACAGTCACAGGTATTACTGGCTGCACAGGAATAAGCACTTGTGGTTGAGTCCCAACTCCAAGCTTCTTCCTGCAATTCTCCTCTACATGCCCATATTGATGGCAGAAATTGCACACTGTAGGCTTCCAGTCATAATCCACACATTGCTCAACCACATTGCCCCTCTCATTTTTTAAATACACTTTATCTGGGAACTCAGATTCAATGTCTACTTCAATCAATACCCGAGCAAAATTTATACCCACTTTTATTTCTGTATTCTTGTCTGCCATCATAGGGCGCCCTATGAGACTTGACACCTTACTTAATCCAGTGGCATTCCAATATTTGACATCTAGACCTGGGAATTTTACCCAAATTGGAACTGACGAGGTTTCCTCTTTGGCATAATTAATCCTAGCAGACCAAGGTCTAACAATTAATGGTTTATTGTCAAAATGAAATACCCCCTCCAGCAAGATGGCATCCCTGTGTTCGAAAGAATCAAAACGAACTAGGACAACCCCATTTCTCATCATTGCTATCTTCCTCATACCTCTATTTGCCCAGATTCTCCTCAAAAAAACCATTGAACACACTCACTGGAGGCCTAGCACCTAGTACATAGCATACTAAAGCTTGGCTCCAATACTCTATCTCAGATTTTATATCATCCAAATGAATTTCCCTCACACGTTTTCCTTCAATCACAGCACGCTCAATATACTCTGATCTAAAATCGGCATTTTTTAATTTTGAAAAATATCAAAATTTTCCCAAGCAGAAGGGTTACCTTGTTCAGGTTCTGCCCTTTCCTCCGTCGCTACCTCATCCGCCTAAGAGCCCCTGGATTTTGCTTGTTCTTGCAGCTTAGACAGCCATGAATTAATCTTCTCCCTTGCTAATTCAATTCGTTGAACATACCCTTTTTGAACTCCAGGTGTCAAAATCTCAGGCGCATTGAGTTCATCTGCTAGGTTTCGCACAACCGGATCCAAATTAGGCCTTTCAGTACTGTGTAGCTTACTAGGAATCAACATTTCTGTGTGATTAATTTGTTCCCACCCTTATCTTTGTTCCCAACCTCCTGCTCGTCCCCTCCTTCGATTTGTTCTTCCTCACCACGGACTCAGTACAAGTTAGTAGTCGAGCTAGCGTGCGCTGGGGAGAGAGAGCTAATTCTAGAGAGAGAAACATTTTGCAGCTTTAGTTTAAGAACATTTTTTTTTTTACAATTGCTCAATTTTAACCCATGTAAAGATGATTACTTTGGATAGTTAATATCACTTTTCCTATCTCTATCCTCCTTTTTCACCTTACAATTACTTCACAAAATGATTGCAATATTGCATTGTATTGAATTACTAAAAAATATGAAGGGTGAACAAAATAACTCTAGAGGGGGACGGGGTGTTGAATAGAGTGACGACTTCTTTTCGCGAATGATGAACTATTTTGACAATGAGACGTGATGAGAACAATGTTGTAGAATGTTTCAGTGGTATTGTGAATGACGCAAGCAACAAAATGTAAATAACACAAGAATTTTTAACGTGGAAAACCTCCTAGACTCGAGGAAGAGTAAAAACCACGACCCAACACTTGGGATTTGTCATACTACTTATCTTATAACCTGCAGATTCTCCTCAATGGACTAAAATTGATGAAGACTTTCCCGATTTTGGAAGTGAACCAAGGAATCTGCGTCTTAGATTCCTTTGATTGAAGATTTGAAACTATTGTGGGACACCGGAGTCGAGGTGTTTGATGCTTACAAGCAAGAAAAGTTTAAGTTGAGAGCATTGCTATATGGCACAATAAATGACTTTCCAGCCTAAGGTAATCTCTCTGGGTATTGGATTATGTGATGTTTAGAGTGCCTGTGTTTGGTTGTCAATGGGTTGACAATAAGAATGGTGTTCGGGAAGACGAGCTACATTTCACCTCTGTAGATCTCAATAGGTTGGCTCATAAGGATGAACCATTCATATTGGCGTCACAAGCTGTGCAAGTATTCTACGTTGCTGACCCATCAGACCAAGGGTGGTCTGTCGTTCTAGCAGGACACAGAAAAATTGTTGACAAGAATGGGCAAGAAGAGATTGCTGAATATGACATTGAAGAAAATTCTTTCTCAAAAGACTTAAAGGCAGTTGATGCACATGCTCTTGATGATGAGGAAGATGATGAGTTTTTCATGCGAAATGATCATAATGAGGGTATATGGATCAAACCATTAACCAAACGGAAACCTAAGCCGAAGGTTCGAGCGAAGGTTCGGGTTGCTAAGAAACAAACAAGTGATAACGTGCGAAAGAGAAGGAAGCGGTAAAAAGCATGTTAAAATCAATTTGATTATTTCATTCTTTTTGCAATCATATTTCATATTCTCTTTTTTTTTTTTCTGAAGTAAATCATATTTCATATTCTGATTCTTTTTCTTCTTTTGTTGTATAGGTAAATGGCATCAGGAGAGTCTGATGAATGTAACAGGGCTACTGGTGACAAAAGCAAAGTTGTTAGAGGTACCACTTACATGAAGACTGTCATGAAAGCTAGAAATCAGGACAAAAAGTTTGTTGTGCTCTTTAATGCTGAGGGTAATGCCATTGGGAAGAATGGCATTATGTTGATGAGTTACATTGGGTGTATCACCCGCACATATGTGAAGATCTCATATGCATCTTGGGATGTTGTTCCTGATGTGACAAAGGGCTTAATTTGGGAAGATGTAAAGGTGACACAAATTGCAATCCTCGGCATTTAAGTAATTATTCCTCCAGGCTTGTTATTATAATGTTCCATGCTAACTTAAGGGTTGTTTTGCAGTCTGCGTTCGAATTTGACTATGATGTACGCAAGCATCGTCATATGATGAAGGCTGGAGTTGCGTTTCAAAATTTCAAAGCCAAATTGAAGAAAATTTTTATGTGGGACAGCAAAAGAGTCCTCCCCAGAAGTATAGTTTTAGAGCTCAGGATACATGGACTGAGTTCCTTCAAATTCAGTTAAGTGACTCAGTTAAGGTAGTTTCCCTTCCATCTATTTTATTGGATGAAAATAAAAGCTTCCTTTGTGTACTCAAAGTCCATGTTTAAGCTGTCAATTTTTTTCTGTTTTTGCTGTCAACTTAATGTTTCTTCTGTTTTTGGTGCTTACTGCATGCTGGAGCAGCTACTTCTGCTGCTTTCTGCGTGTTGCAGCTGCTGGTTGCTGCGTGCTGCAGCAGCTGCTGCTGGTTGCTGCGTGACGCAGCTGCTGCTGCTACTGCTGTTGTGTGCGGCAGAGCATGCTGCTGCGTGCTGCAGCTGCTAGCCTGCTGTTTTGTTCAGAACTTTTTCATGTGTGATTGAATTTAAATTAGCATGTGTGTTGTACATAGCTACTTAAATGTCAGAACTCTAGATGATGTGCATATGGTGAATTTCTGTTCTGTTTTGAGCAGGAATTGATGATCAGAATCGAGAACATGCTACGAATCCAGTGCATAAATACAGAGGATCATGCCTAGGGTACGCTGGCATTGAGCATGATGCCATATTGGCGTCCGGGGGGGGACCCTACAGTTCTTTCTGTCCCGAGAGAAGAGCTTTGGATTTCAGCGCGGAAAGACAAGGATGGAAAAATTGTTGATTCAAGCGTTCAAACGGTTGTTGATCAAATTCAAACTGTAAGGAATTATTTTGTTTTATATTTTTGTAATTTGTACTCTGATCTTTCTTAGCTTTCTGCTTATAGTGACATTTCATTTACTTATTTTTTGTCCTAGGAATCCCTATCCCAAAGAGGGAGTAGTGAAGAGATAACTTCTAATCGACATGATATTTTGGCCAAGGCCATTGGGAAGAAAGAGCATTCGGGTCGTGTGAGAGGTGCTGGATTTGGGGTCACGAACAAGCAATTCTTTGGCCAAACAAAGTCATGCAGCTAACATGAGAGTGAGATGCATACAATTAAGACACTTCAGCGGGACATGGCTGTCATGAAACAACAACTTGCATCTTTAGTTGGAAATTCAGACCCCGTTCCTAAAGATGTAGAGGAACTTCAGACGCCGCGAAGTGATAAAGGGAGTTGTTCAGCTGCACAACAACAAACTCCTCCCTCAACCATGCTAGTTATCATCCCAGAGGTAAGGAATATATGTTCCTGCTCATTCATTCCACCACTGCTCATTCATTCAATTTTTTTCTAATCTTTTTAATATCAATGACATAGGGTATCACAGATTGTAAGGTAGCGGTGAACGATCCCCATGCATTGTCCACGTCTTTTAAATGAACTGTGGTGAAAGGAAAGGTTCATAACATATCGAGCGACCGCACGCTTCATTGCAAGGTATTAGACAAAGCCCATGTTAAAGTCGAGATTTCTCATATCTATAAGGGAGAAAATGATACGCCATTACCAGTGCCTATTGAGGATGAAGCTTGCAAGCTTTCAGAGGCTTTAGGTACAATGGTTGCTTGGCCGAGAGACCTTATTGTTTTAGCTACGACGGTATGACATTTAACTTAATAGTGTCATTGTTATTTCTTTATTTAGTTGATATAAATGATATATATAGTTGATTCTTTAAATGATATATGTAGGGATCCACTGATAAATCAATGAACAAAAAGCACAAAGGAAAATCAAGTCACGCAAAGGAAACAAGTACTCCAAATGATCAAAAAAAAAAAAAAAACCTATCCTTTGCCAAAACGTGATAATCTTCCCTTACATCTCAAGAGTTTGACCAACTTTGTGCAAAGGTTGGCTCCCGGTGAATTGATTGAGTTGTCTATGGAGAAGGATATTACCTTCTACCATCATGAGGTGCATATCGGTCATGAGGAGCTTTACCATGTCATTGCCTATGAAGAGTTAGGTGTTACTCATGTTTCGGTGTACATAAGGTGATTTTGTTGAACATCTCGTATTTCTGTTTTTGCTGTGTGCTGTGTCTGCTTGTTTGTGTTTCGTAATGGGTTGCGTATTTCTGTTTCTGCTTGCTGCTGCCGCTGCGTGCTGCAGCTGATTGCGGCGTGCTGCAGCTGATGCGTTGGAAGATCGCATCGGCCTTTTCATTAATAGTTTTTAGTTTTCCATGGTTTTGTAGGTTTTTGTATCAAGCCTTGGTTAAAAACATGCTTTTGAGATCTTTTGGATTTTTGTGTCCACATCGAATATGTCCCATCCCGGATGATTTGAAAGATCGTATTGGTTATGTGGCTGATGTTTTCATCCAAAAAGCGATACCAAACAAGCTGTTTTTAGCACCTTACAATGCCGGGTGAGTGAAGTGACATTTGTTATTTCAACTTCTTATTTCTGTTTGTTTAGCTGCATGTTTAGCATGTTTTTTTAGCCTATTTATAATGGATTATGCTTGTTAGATAGAGGAGGCAAGGAAAGTGAACAATAGTTGTTGGTGATTTAGAGGTCAAAATTGATAGTTGTTCTGTTTTTCTGATCAGCCTTAGTTTTGCATGGAAACACTAGCTGCAACTTGGTGGAAATAAATGGACATGGATGTTGTTTTAATTTACTCGAATTTGTGTACTTGGAATAAGAATGGTTTTTTTATACAGGTTTCTTTTAAGTCGATAACTTGGGATGTTCATATTTTAGGGAAAACTCTGCCAAAATTTTCCCGTGATATATAATTTTTTTCTTGATTTATCACTTTTGTTTGATTAATATATCTTCATTGCGTGAAGGCAGCATTGGATATTGATTGCTATTGACCCTATCCGGGAGAATATATACTATTTGGATCCCCTGCGTGGCGATATACGAGATGAAATCACTGCTTTATTTGAAGGGTATGCTTTACCTATATCAATAATTAATAATTTGAGCCTATTTATGAGTAACTTACTAATTTCTTATTTAGTTCCGTTTCTTCTTATAGCGCTTTGACTTCTTTTCGGGAGAAACGGGGTAATGGTAAGACGAAGGGTAAATCTCCTAAGTGGTACCCAATTCACGATACTTTTCTAACTTTAAAGTTGTTTTTATTTGTAACTAATTGTATAAAGTAATATTTATTTCTATTTGCATTATATACTCATTTTATGATTGTAACTATTGTCTTACTTGTAGTGTCCTCGCCAAACAAACAACATAGATTGTGCTTATTATGTCATGAGATTTATGCGGGAGATTATTGCTCATAAGTCAAGTGCTATTCCACTTCTAGTACGTTAATTTTTTATTTATCGAAAAATTAAGTTTTATATATATATATATGTTGTACCTATCCATTGTTAACTAACAATTGTTAATTTTTTTTGCAGTACTTTGAGGACTCCAAATATTCGAAGTACTCAACGGAAAAGATTGATGAGGTTATGAGCGAGTGGTTGTTGTTTGTTATGAGTCAGGACAAGTTTATTATCCCCGACACTTAGAGATTTTGTGATTTAAGACTTTACTTTTATGTTGTGTTTTAACTCTAAACCCTTAGACTTTCATTTTATATGTACTCTTTTACTTGTTCAAAAATGATGTTGATTAAATTCTCTTTTTATTTCATTTTTTTAGTTTCTATTGATATTTGCATTTGGCGTATTTTATTTAATTTTAGAGCTTTAAAGTTGATTTCTTGTATTCGTGGTTCAATCTTAGTCAGCCAAAAAGAATAAAAAAAAAATAATAATAATAATTATGACAGCGTCGGCTCAACAGCCGCTGTCGTAGAGATCTACGACAGCTGCTAGTCAACAAACGCTGTCGAAGGCTCTATGTCTACGACAACGGCTAAAGAAAAGCTGTTGTCGTAGGTACTTACCAAGTCAAAGTCAAACGTGACGTATAAAACAGCGTGATCTACGATAGCGGTCGATTTTGAGCCGCTGTCGTAGATGTCTCACACACTACCGCGGTCGCGACGAAAGCGGTCGTAATCGCTGTCGTACGCCAAAAACGACCGCTGTCGTAGGCCTTTTTTTGTTGTAGTGTGAGCTAACACAAGGATACACACAAACACCCTTAACAGGCAACACACTAAGACTAGTATGTTGTGAACCTTTACGTTACACGCTAACTCAGAATGACCCTCTACACTTGTTACTAAGCGAGAGTGATTACAGATATTCAGAATAAGTTTGTCCTATAACCAGTGGCGGAGCTAGAAACTTTTTATTGGGGGGGGGGGGGAATTTTTAAAAACATTTGGCTTAAGATTTATCTTCTATTCATTTACGTGACTTCCTTTTGACAACATTTCCTTCAAATAGTTTTTTTTAGGAGAAAAAACAAACTTATTTATTTATTTTCGATAAAAATTAAAAACTAACAACCAAATTATAAAAAGTAAGATCAAATACAGATGAAGTTGAATGACAATAGAAACACAAAAAATGTTTCAAATTAACGTGAACCAAAGAAAGATGAAAAGAAAAAGACAAAAAACTAGAAGAACTAGAAAAAGGAGCAAAGAGGCTGGAGTAAGATTCGAACTCTGGCAAGGCCACTAAAAGTACAGCATGAACTAGAATTCGCGACCACCAGAGCAAAGTTAGACATATGTCATGTAAAAACACAGAATACTATATAACAATTTTTTCAATCATGGGGGGACCACGGCCGCCACTGGTCCCCCCTAGCTTCGCCCCTGCCTATAACACGCTTCTCAACTAAGCAAAATAAGACTACAATAAAATCTATTGTGTAATGGCTAATCTAAGTAAGACTCAAACTGACCAGGATAGGAAACAGAGTTCACGATTATCCTAATATGAGCACGAGGACGAATATGGATAGATGAGATTGATGCTTTGCAAATATGATTCAATGACTCAATTAAGCACACAAAGCTATAAGGTCAACTGAAACTATACAAAGCCTTATATAGGTAGACGTAAAACCCAGTCGCCTAGGTTAAAATCAGTTCAAATAATAAATGATAAGATTTCCAAACGATATGGTAGAGTTTGAGTTCAAGTAAAATAGCTTCACTCAAACGTACCTATATGGAAACTCGTCCCGCAAGGTGTTTTACCCGAAAAGATCACGACCAGCTAGCTAGTGTAATCTAGCAAATATTCTTGTCATGATTCATTTATTCTAACAAGCTATTGAATTCTTTAAGAGTTGTGCTAAACGCAACCACCAAATTACTAAACGTCACCAACTTTTATTCTAGGTTTCCGAAACACCCCTAACATATATTACGAATTTTTACTCTCTTCACCACTTCTCTAATTGAAACTTCTCAGTAGACCAAAAAATTATCGAAAAGAACCATTCTTTTTTATTGGATTCAACATATTGAATACAATTTAATGATGGAGGATAGTGATAATATCTTTGTCGATATGATGGATGATAGCGATAATATTTTTGACGATAAAGTTGAGGTATTATAGTCTCATTCGTGGATTAACTGCTGTAAAAAAAGTTTTCGCAGGTTCCGTAAAAAAAAGTCGTAGATTGAAGGAGATTCGTGGGACTCTCATGAAGCTCACAAATGAACTCATGAAGCTCACTCATAAGCTTCATGGGTTCCTCATGAAACGTTTTCGTTACGTCCATTAGCTTCTCATATAGGAGTAATAATTAATGAAAAGCAACCATCGATTGGATGAGCTTCATGAAATACGCACAAAGCTCATGAGCAAGCTTTGTCAACATTGCATGAAGCTTATTGGTAAGCTTTATTAGCGTCTCATGAAGCTTACTGATAAGCTTCGTGACAGGACAAAGGGGATGGGGGTGACGGTGTTACGACGGTGAGGGAGTGCTTTTTTTTTTTTTTTTTTTTTTTTTCTTTCGTAGGTTAGATGAGAGAGAAAGAGGGGCACAAGGAAATGGAAAAGCGGACAGGGGAAAATGAGAAGGGTAGATTAGTCTAATTTGGACAAATTTAATGGTATTTAGTAATTTTCTTGGTGTCATTTAGCAAACATATTTCTATAATTCAATTATTCTCTTCCTTTTCTTTTCTTTTTACCCGATTATACAACAACAAAAACACAACACAAAATTCTCATCTTTTCTCCCATTCAATCTCAAGTATTCTAAGTTTCATTTGAAGCCATTAGAGTCTCGCTTGTGATTGAGATCATTGATGAGTTAAACATCAGTATTTTATTTTTTTTGGAAAAAATTGTTGAAAACTACCGTATAATATCAACTTTTTTGCAATAACCAACTCATATATTTTATTTTTCCAAATCACCACATTTTATTAGGTTTGAACTTTTGAAACCATCTCAGGTCATTTTTCGGCCAAACTTTGAAAAATGACCATTTTGCCCATTGACCAATTTTTTTCCAAACAAATATCATAAATTGTGGGGCCAAAATATTCATTTTTTCTAATTAAGCTGAAATGTGAGAAAATTTTTATTAGTGGTTATTGCAAATAACATTGATTCTTGAAGGTGGTTTCGACAAATTTTCCTTTTATTAAATGCGCAATTTAGCGAAAATGCCTAAAATATATCACTTTTTGTGTAGTACTCACTGAATTGTTAACTTTTGTTAAGTACCTCCTTAATTTTAACTTTTGCACTATGACTCACCCCTTAAGTCACAATCCGACTAAAATCTCTCTTTTTTTTTCCCGTATTGATTTGCCTTCACGTGACCTGCAAAATCCACTTAAAACAACCCATTGACTTTTTACCCAATTATTTACCCACTTTTTCATTAATTAGTTTACTCTATACTCTTTGCCAATTTCAAAGTCAATCCTCAATCATCCTCTTTCTCCATGCGTCAAAAATTAGAGTTAATTAAGGGTTTGTTGCTATTCGAATTGGGATTGTTTGTGAGTTTTAGGGTTCAATTGTACAACCTACTTGTTCACACTTTTTTTTTACATCTCGCATGATACAAAAATGAAGCAATTACATGAATTAACAAAATTACACCCGTACATGGTAGAGATCACCAAAAAAGGAGAGAGAGAGAGAGAGAGAGAGAGAGAGAGAGTATTTGGGAGGGAAATTAAAATAGTGATGGGATGGGTAAACATTTTGACGTCAATTGTTAATTAGGTTGGTTGGGCTCATTTCAAAGTAAATAGGCAAAGGAGTGTGTTAAGTGACCCATGCCATTCATGTAAGGGTGTTTCGGACAAAATTAAAATTTGGTTAGAGAGTCACTTAATTGGTGACTGATAGAGCAAAATTAGGTTAAGGGGTATTGAACAAAAGTTAACAATTAAGTAAGTATTGGACAAAAAGTGATAATTTAGGTGGGTTTTGCCAAATTTCGCTTTTTAAAAGTACGAGTAAATATTAGTACAGTAAGCTTACCCAAATTTCATAATTCAACACTCTCTGAGTATCCCTAGCTTCTAAGAAGGGTGAAAAGCATTTCACCAAATCATGTGTTCAAGAGTCAAAACTTGCAAAAAGAAAAACCTCAATTAAACAATCAGTCCCCAAAATAAAACCACAACCATATAAAAAATAAGCAACATTCCCAGAAACATTAAGCACACCCAAAAAGAAAAAGGAAAAGTAATGTTCAAATTTTAACCGCTAATTGTTAGAATTTGCCTCTGTCAATGCTAAGAAGTGCTTATTTATAAACTTCCTAAACCTCTGCTTGTACTCCTTGGGTGACATGATGGTTGGCATAACATTCCTGGGGAACACATGAGATGTCTTTCCCCATGTCACTAATTGCTTATCCCAGGTGTATTGCCTCAAATAACCGATAATCCCACACACAAGCTCCTTCCGTTGGCCATCGACCCCAACAAGAAGAGAATAATCCATGACATTACAGGAACTCAGAAATGTTGTGTCATTCCAAACAGCTCGCTCAAGAAGCCTCTTGGCTTCGTGGCTGATATACAGAGGAAATGAATTCATGTCATTGACAAAGTTCTGGTCCAATAGAACATCCGTCGCACCATCAGCAGTTGCAGTCATGAACCGAGCATGCAATGCACCCTTCAAATTGTATCGACGAGTAATGTTTCTGCCTGAAAAAAGATTCTCCTGAACCATGAGTTCATGTTTTGTCTCCTTTCCACTCTTAGAATTTCTAACAATGACCTGATAGATCCCTAGAATCTTTGCAAGGCAAGTCTGATTCCCAAATTCAAATGATTGCTTCATGTGGTAGAAATAAGCAGGGGCAAACTTCATGAAAGACTCAAATTCCGTCTTCTTGAGCTCCTTGATGATAAGCCTGTCGTCAAGCGTTTTAGCATAGAAAGACTTGCTTTTCCCACCTTTGGCATCCGAATGCTCACAGCGGCTAAGAGAAGCAATATAATCAAGTTCTGATGGACAGTATTGATTCCTCAGAAAACGAAACTCACTGGCATACATGATAACTACCGAATACCTGCCCTTGATGGGGTTTTTTTCAATTCCTAGAGTAACTTCAGGGTGGAGTTCTCCATGAGAAACAAATGAGTCCAAGAGATTTAAGCCATCAAAGCAGGGGAAAGAAGATTCATCAGAAGGCTCAGATGATGTGCATTTCAAGGTAGGATTTTCACTACAGTCTGATGCTGGAGAGTACAGGTCTTTCATAAAGGCTATGGCGCAAGCAATAGAGCTTGAAATTTCACCATCATAATCCGACACAATGTAGTCACCATTTCTGATAGGGATGTGCAGCCTTGAACCCTCATCTATGATCACTTGAGATAGAGTAGGTAAGAATTTATCTCGAGAGTGTAGCAGTTCAAAGTTGGGTATATGTCCGAATTTAGGCAGGTAACCTTTGTGAAGATCTTTCTTGCACTCCTCTCGAATTTGAGCAAATGGATTCCACACCAAGGTCGCGGAAGAAGAAAGCAATAACTGCAACCGGCAGTCCCAGACACGTGCTTCAAGCAAAATCTCCCATCGTAGCCGGTTCAAGCTCAGAACAGTATGGGCAGAGTTATGTGAACTCTCATTCTTGACACCAATATTCCCGATGTTCTTCTGTTGTGACAAAAAATACAGTACAAATGATAAGACGATCAGCTCTAGCTTGTAATAAGCAGTATATCGCCCCATACGAATAAGAACGTACAAAAGCTCAACAAAACTCCCATGTTTCATTAGGATGGATGATACCAATATTATTGTATGTGTCCTTTCAAGAAATCAGCTCTAGCATTCTTTTTCTTTTCGGTTGATGATTTTATAAAAGGGAAGAAAAAGAGTCGGAGCTCGTCTACCTATTTGAGACAAAGCTGATACACCTATTGGAGACAAAGCACAAAACACCTAATAATGGGCCAAACCTCAAACACTCGCTGAAATTCAAGCTAAACACCAGCAATCAACACCACATAATTGAAGCCAGAAACACCTAAGTGAGCCAGAAAATAAAGACACACCAAAAAGACAATCCAATAAACTAAAGATGAAACGGAGTCCTGCTAAACCCATTGAAACAAGGCCTCTGAAGCATCGAACCAATACCACAAACCAAAGAGATGGAACTGATATTCAAGCAACCTAAAACACGGAAGTATGGTACTTAGCCATTTGTTGGTCTTAGTAGAGTGCCATCATTGTAAAGCCCTTCAAGAATGCGGATGACTTTCTTCTCCAGTTTAACTTTCCCCTCCTGAAGATCAGCTCTAACATTCTAGAACTATCTGGGATCTTCATCCACCTTTGATTATTTCAGATGTTCAGCTAACTGATGTACTCTCAGTCAGTAAAGAATATTATTTACCTACTTTCTCTACAATAAAAAGAATAAGAAAAAGCTCAGCAGAACTTGGCAAATATGGAAGAGGAGAAACAGGGTGTTTGGCAACCCTAATTCTCCACCTCATATTATCTTCAAGCACATCAGCTAGGGAATATTTAGCTATTAGTTCCAAACCATGTAGTTCCACAACAAAGACCTTTCATAGCATCTGGTGGGATCCGCCACCTCAGGTTGGCTCAAACTCAATACAGATGGCTCCTTTTACAACTACACAAATAGTGCCTGCTTGTGCAGGTATTTTCAGGGATGATATGGGACGTTGGATAATCAGTTTTCAGAAATGGATTGGTATAGTAAATCCCCTACAAGCTGAACTTTGGGGGCACTCACAGGCCTGAACCTGGCAGTCAAGAAAGGTAAAACCCATTTTGCGCATGGATTCAGCTACTACAGTCTTATTGCTTCAAAAGGATCAAGTTCATTTAATTAATTTTTTTTTTGAATAGAAAAGGATCAAGTTAAGAGGTGCTATGTAACTAATAATCTGGTACTTCAATACAGGGAACTGATCAACCAAGTGGAGACAGTTCAAATCCAACACATAATGTGCGAGCGGAATCAAGTGGCGCATCTACTAGCCAATGAGGCAAATAAAAATCCTCGCCTATTTAGTACTACTGTAATTCAGTATTTTCCACCTAATTATTGTATGACAGCCTATAAGGCAGACTTGAAGGGAGCTTATTTCCCTAGATACTCTCGGATAGTAACTTAATATTTATGCTTTCTCATTTCCACCAAAATAGATAAAAGAAAAACAAGAACTCAACTTATCATTGTCAATTGAATTTTTCAATGTATGTACATTTAAACTGGATAGAGTGTCATGTAAGTCAGAAGAAAACATCTTTCGCAAGAACTCCAGCTTCCAGCACAACATTCAATATCAAGTTACTCTTAGTAGTAGATATTCACTAGCTATTGTCTCCCAATGTCTCCCAATGTCTCCCTCCAGACTTCCAAGATGCAAAAATTTAGAAGATCGAATAAATATAGCATGAGAAAGAAAAATGTAATATATTACTCCATCCGTTCCATAATATAAGTCATTTTAGAAAATTGGATTTGTTATATTATAAGTCATTTTAGAGTTCCAATAGAGAATTTTATATTTATTACCCAATCTACCCTTATTTCACATTACCTCATTACTTGTTCACCTTCTTTATCAAATTTAAAGTCAAAGGGTAATCTATTCAAATAAAACTATTTTTGTTAGAATTAAACGCCCTATATAATGGAACAGAGGGAGTAGTACACTACAGACAAATGTGCTAGCAGAAAAAAAGAATCCATGAGGTCTACACTATTGATCCATTCACACTACACTTACTTCAAATTCTGATCTTTCCAGCTTTAACATGTCTGCAATATCAGCAAATGCTTTCGACGAGCCGTTAAGAACCAGATTTGAGCCAGAAAACCAAGATTCTATTTTCTTCAGATAGTTGGCAACTTCAGTAAAAATCAATAGTCCTTTACTGTATACCTGCAAGGAAAATATTCAACAATAATATAACTACATAACTACTCATACTGATGCACAACTACCCTCCTTTTATTGTCTTATTCTATTATTATTGATTTCTTTTTTTTTTGGGGGGGGGGGGGGGAGTGTGTTCAAATATGACCTGTATCTGAATGATTAGGATAGTAAAGCTAGCTTCAAAAATAAATGAAAGCCATAGAAGAGAACATACGCTATCAATTTCTCGCTGGAGCCTAACTCTGTTAGTTAAGCTATTAAATTCTAACTTCAGAGCTGGCAGAGAAACTATATATGTTGCAAGACGAGAATACTGGAACACAGCAACCACGGATCCAAATCTGCATATCAGATGTATAATTTCAGAAAGACCATAGCGACGAGCTGATGATTGCATTTATGCTGGAGGACAAAACAGAGATGCAATTGTACATTGAGCGTTTTCTTTATTCTAGGCTACTTCTAAAATGACATATAGATGCTGCTACACTATCTTGGAGGGCACAAGACACACAACAATAATTCCACGACAATGAAAAAGGTGATTCTCGTAGAATAGATTATCATACCCAAAAAAGTAGAGGAAATCCTTCTGGAAAGAATGCCCACAGCTAGATAGCCTACTAGATGAAAAGTGGCTTGAAAAGTTAAGCTCCAGAAACTTTCCGAATGACAAGCCAAGTGCAACAGTGGATATCAATACTCTCTTGGTTGCCTTGTCCTTGTCAGGCTCACATTTCCCACAACGACTCCACATCCAGAGTCTTCCTTCAGATTCCCTAGGCAAAGCCTTTTCATTACCAAGTCGTTTGACTCGTATCATAAGTTGCTTCTTGTGATGTGCATAGAAGTAAATATGAGCTTCAGGTAGTTCATCACACACTTTGCACTGGAGACTCTACATATCCAAAAGATTCAGTAAGATTCTACATATCCAAAAGATCCAAAGACTCTACACACTTTGCAGTAAACTTCAAGGCCCATGGGATTAGTCTGGCAAAGCCCACCCATCCTCATTATCTAATAATGTAGCAGTAGTAGTAATAACAATAATAAGCTCCACTTCTGTTTGCAGTTTCAGTTCAATTTAGTTGGATTCAGTTCTAAGAATTTCAGTTATGTTGCAGAGAATAGTGCCTTAAACTATTCTTCATCATGAGCTTCCAGCTTCAAGAAATTTAGAATGCCATATTTCATCTAAACGAACACATAGTGAAGTTGTAGAGGAAATTGAGGAACCTGATTGAAAAGATTATTCAAAAAGAACTTCCCAAGAGGAACATCAAAATCCCTGTAGAAGTTGATATGAGAAAAATGACTTTCCTCACAGATAGTCCCTTTTGATGCGTTTCTTCTAGAGATCAAAAGCACGATGCTCCCAGAATCCAATACACTGCTAATTATGTCCTTTGACTGGATGCACTCTTCCCCATCATCAACAACTTTTTTTGCACCCCTGTCAGCTGTAGAGAATGCGGACAGTGATTGGGAATGGCTATGAAGTGTCTTGTCTTCTTTGAAAGCAGTTCCTGAAGGGGATTCTTGGTCATGAGAAGATCCTTCATCACTACTAGTGGAGTTTGAAACCTGAACTCTATCTGTTGAAGCACCATCTACATTATGCTCTTCACCACAAGGACTGCTGGAAGTTTCAAAGACAGCAGATATGGATAGTTCATCATCTAACACAGCGTCAATTGGTCGGCCAAAGTTGATAGTGGAAAACATTGCTTTTTGATCACTGAGAAAGGAAGATTCCAAAATGATATGATAAGCCATCACCACAGCACATTGTACGACACACTTGATCTTCTTCAATTCTTCACTCTGTGACCCCTTCAGTAAAATCTGTGCCATATTTCCAACATTTAATGATCAGGAGTGAATAAATCAATTCTCAACCAAATTTAAATTAATCAAATCAAATCCAGCAAGCTTCCTGCTTCAATGTCATCCTTTTGGATCGAAGTTAAAATAATAAGTGAAGTTCCTATAGCGTTGGTAAAAAGTACAGAAGTTTAGAGGGTAATCCTATAAACCTACAGACACTATTTTACCAACAATTTACCCATCTGCGCTTCCATCAAGCCTGTAGGGCTCTTTTGTCAAGGCTTCAACTACCAGCAGCATCAACACATCAACTATACTAAGACTCATTGGCAAGGTCTTTGAGGTCAAAATGTACACCTATGTTACTCGAGACTCTTTATTTCAATGCCCATGCTAGATACTTAACACTTCCAACATATATTGCTTCTCCATTTTAAACCAAAATCACCCATTGTTTTCTAAAGGTGGCCAAGGCTAAGAGCTTCACTCTAATCTGAGTAACATAAAAATGCAGTCTTACGGTCTTACCCTTGATAGTCCTTCAGACCAGCCATACCACTATATTCAGTCTCCCTAGTCCTACTACATACTTAAAGCCACACACCTACCGCAGTTTTAATTCCCAATGATCGTGCAAACACACTCGAATATTCAGTTCGTTGACAACATATTTTTCCACTATCCATGCACAGACTATGATATTACATGGAACATACATTCCTTTAAAATCACAGTCTCCTACATGATCTATTCAAATAGAAGATTTGCAATCTTCCAGCATTGTGGGTTTCAAATCTGTTGATTGGATATGCCATTCAATGCAAAATCCACAGCCGACAAGTAACCAAGGGGAAAACAAGGTTAAAGTAAACCCCCCAAAATCCACCCATACGCCTGCAGCACTGACAGGCACAAAATATTGCACGATACAATCACCAATAACCACTTCAGTTTGCTGAGGAGAAGCCCACTTTAATTAGCTGAAAGGTTTACAAGGTGAAATACTTGACAGAACAGTTTCATAAGTTTCTACAATTGAAAATTTGCACAACAGACAAGTTTCCAAGAGTAGCATAGCAACAATAAACTTACCGTACAACCCAGGTGTCTCGGAGTTCCCTCCAAAAACATCAAAGTCTTAGATGGCTTTATTCGATCTCTGCCAACAATAGCATGCTCCTCCACAAAAGTTTTGAAATAAAGTGAATCACAATGTCTCAGCATCTGATTACGTATGACATCAGAGGATAAGATAGTTGAGCCAGTACAACGAGCAACTCTTTCCAAGCGGTGCAGCTTCATATCAGAGACCAGAGTGACCCCTAATTTAAGTACCTCATGCACTACATCACGGGAAGCAGAATTCTCCACCAAAATAACATTTGGATGACATGCTTTTAACTTCTCAGTGAGGTCTATAATATTTTCTCCATTCTAACACAAGTAACTAGTTAGAAAACGTAACACAAATAATTAGAATGAAAATGAAAAGATAAAGTTAGATCATCCAATGATCCACATATTTTCACCTGGGATATCATTGAACTTTTGGGTGAGGACAGCATTGAACTAAATGATGACAACCCTGAGGGATTAGATGACTGATCCAGCATCCCTTGAATTAGTAATAGTCTAGGGTTCTTGTACTTGGTAGCCATGTGTTTGTGAGCAGCATGTTTTGTGAAAACCAACCCTTTTATTAGTTGACTGCAATTATGAAGGTATGAACTTAAAATGAGTGACTCTTCACTATTAGCAAAATAATACTCCAACCATGTACAAATTCAAGTTATTAACTTAAATGCATTCTGAGTTTTTTAAAAACAGAAATACGTTTGTAAATATCAGTTTATCACAACGTTCCAAGCTAGATTGTTGCCTTATGTGGGAACTGGGAACCTATTTCACAAAAGAGAGAAACTCTAGTGTCCCATATGTTCTCTGTTTAGACAAAATGACAATATATAATCTATATTTTCCTCCCAAAAAATAAGGACTACTAGAAAGTGCCCAAGAACCATTCAAGTCTTTCAGTAGGCAGCAAGTTTCCAGTCGAGCTGATTAACAGACTATATAAGAGCGAGCTCAGGAAAAGTATAGTACCTTTCGCTACGAGATCCACTTGCTATCCATTTAATCTTTACATAGCCAGCTGGATCAATTGCCATGCCATCAGTAACCTCAGGCCTTACCGCTTGCCAAGCCAACTGTGTAATAATATCAACCCAGCTTTCATCATTTTTGTCGCAGTTGTCTACACCAAGTTTTTTAAGCAGTTGGCTCACCAAGTTCTTGAGCTTCCCATTCACCACTTTTTCCACTGCCTTTTGTTTTTCATTCTTAAAACAGTAGTCACTAGATTCTCCCTCCTCAAAGCTATTCAGTGAACTCAACTTCGCCCATTCTCTGCCATCATCACCAGAATACTCATCATAATCATCATCCAAAGTGGCAATGCTAATCTCCTTATCATCCTCGTCATGTCCTGCATCTGGTGGATCCCACATTTCATTTTTAATATAAAATGTAAAAGGTCCATTCTCTTCATCAGAAGAGTCGTTACTTCTTGTGCTATTATTAGTGTTTGTAGCAATGCAATGGCTGCTTGTCAGTGAATTAGTTAAATCAGTCAAGGAGACTGCATGAGGACTCAAACCATCCTGCTTTGTGGCTCCTCGTTCTGGACTCGCTGCCTGCAATGTAGAGGAACCAACATGCTCTTCATTATTTGTTGGTTCCATTTTACTCATTTGTCTCCTAGCAAATGGACATACATCAGTTCCTGTAGACCTGCAAAACATTCAGTGATTCAGTCCATTAAATCATTTGAGAATATCCGTTTGATCAAGATGCAAAAAATCAAAACTACCCTAATTCCTAAGCTTAAGTAAAGATCCAACAGGGTCGAAGAGATTCGCTTAGAAATCAAACAAATTCTCATAGAGCATTTGAGACAAACAGTAATAGGGGAAAAAATGATCAAAATTCATGAACACATATGAACCTCCAAGATTTTTTTGATTTTCTCTCATAATCTTACAATACACCACATATTAGATCAAAAGGTTCAAGCAGCCCCAAAAAAATCTAGCAAAAAGGAGCTTAGATTCAAATGAGAAAAACAGATTTATGTCTCCAACTTTTCCTGGTAAATGAAAACAATACCACAAAAAAAAAAGGGGAAAAAAAACTTTGCAAAGATAAAAACAAGTGGCAATGTGTTTAAAAGAACATTTTACTCTTTCCTTTTTGCCAACCAATTCTTAGAAAGCATAAACTGAAATGAAAACTCATCAATTTTCCACAAATGAACAGACCCACAATTTCTCTACACATGCCAATAATGAAAGGGAATTGAGGAACATGCATGATCAAATCCAAAGATAACAAGGGTCAAAATTTATCCAGAAATTAATAAAATTCACCTGATAAAGTATATTTCTAAAAAATACAAGGAAAAAGCCATACAAAATAGTGCAAAAACATTAAAAGCTAGTACTTACCATTGAGCAAACAATGTTAGAGAGTTCACCAAACTAAAATTCCAAGTCCTCAGATAGTAAACCAGAATAGTTCTGCCTCTGAGCCCAGAAAGTCAGGAATAATAATTGCTCTGTTCTAGAGGGAACTATAATAGAACAGAAAAAAGGAGAGAGAAATGTAATATAATGCAAGGCAATCTGAGGAGAAACAATATAATGTGAACTGAAAGCAATAAGGGAAGAATAAATTAATGGAAGACATAATAAGAACAAGAAGAAGAAAGTCAATGCTAAAGTTGGATCAGAGCTTTTGTCTTGTTTGTATTGGTGTAAATGTGTAATGGTGCGTAATTGAATATGACTAGCTTAATATTTTTTTTTTGTGGAGGGAATGACTAGATTAATAGTGTAGATAATACCCGCGCAAAACTCGGTTTTTATTTAAAAATATTAGCAGTTTTTTTATTACTAGAAGGACTACTGACGTGGCTATGAAGTACAGTACATTATTATTTCATTAAGGACAGATGTATTAATCAAAGTAGCAGTACAAAAATCTGACGCTATTACATCCAATACCGTTTCCGGACATCCATCTACCCAAACTCTAGACGAGAACGAAACTGGGTTCAACCACGCCAACTCGTGAGCGGCCTTGTTCCCTCCTCATTTTACATGACAACACTTAATAGAATTAAAAAATTGAGCTAAAGAATAAATATCCTCCAAAATAAAGCCTATCATGCAGAAGTAGACCATATAATGCAAAAAAATAAGACCATATATTGCAAAAAAATAAGACCATATATTGCAGGTTTGCAGCACAAGTTCACAAAAAAGAACAATACAAACGCTCATTGAAAAAACAACTGATTCTAGGCCAATTGTGGGAAAACCATTTGACTAATAAAAGTGTGTTTTTGTCCTCTATTCCTATTCTTACAGGCTGCATAATTCGGTACCCCTTCGAAGGATGTCCTGACAAACAATCATGGTGCCTGGCGCGGTGGCGCCTCCTCACCTCTCTTTTGCTACAAGCTGGTGCCTTTTTTCCCAAACAACTTACAAGTTTGCTTCTCTGGTGCTCTCTTTGGGTAGATTGGTGCTTCACTTTCTCGGATTATTCGTGACTGGACATCAGACATGAACAAGGTCCTCCTATCTTACACATTACTGCTTCTGTATGATATCTAGCTATTTTACTGATTTATCAAAAATTAAGTGCAGTTTCTAGCTGTGACAGCTCTGTTCTTGCTCTATGTCGACAACTACCCAAATGTTGAAGGATTTTGTCTTCAGATTTCTACTTTTCCCCAAAACAACCACAAATTGATGCCTTTAGCCATGCCTTTAACAGCTTATCCCAGGTGCATTGCTGCAAATAATCATTAATCCCACACAAGCTCCCGCTGTCAGCTATCAACCCCAACGAGTAGAGAATAATCCATCACATTAATAGACTGAAACAAACGGAACAAGGAAATATTTCATTAAAGACTCAAGTGGACATCCAATATGACAGAAAATGTACATGTGGTTGTCCTAACTGACACATGCTGATGTCCTACTAAACACAGTGCAGCAGCTGACTAATCATTCTGCACATCTTTTAATTTGTATTATTCTTTTCTCCTTTTTTTCTTTTTCTTTTTTTTTGAGGGTGGGGGGGGGGGGGAGGATGGGTTGCTATGACGAACTTAGAAGTAAGATAGACCAGACAAAGTTTACAGGAGCCGGCTAATGCATCAGATTTTCAGGAAGAACTTACATTGAGAAATGTTTTGTCGTTCCAAACAGCTCGCTGAAGGAGCCTCTTGGATTTTTGGACAATATATAAAGGAGATGAACTCATGTCACTAACAAAGTTCTGGTCTATTAGAACATCCTCTGTGTCATCAGAAGTTGCCATGAACTGATCAAGTATTGCACCCTTCAAATCATGTTGGCGAGTGATGCTTTTGCCAAAGAAAAGATTTTCCTGAACCATGAGATCATGTTTTATTTCTTTGCCACTCTTAGCATCTCTAATGGTGACCTGCAAAAAAAGTTTTCAAGAAAGATAAGAGACAGACAAACGTTCTGACCCATGCACAAACTAGTGGAATATAAGACAAGAACATAGTTACGAAACCGGATAAAGCCCAAGAATCTTTGCAAGACAAGTTTGATTCCCAGATTCAAATGATTGCTTCATGTGGCGGAAATAACCAGGGCTAAACTTCATGAAAGACTCAAGTTCTGTCTTCTTGATCTCCTTGATGATAAGTCTGTCGTCAAGTGTTTTAGCATGGAAAGACTTGCTCTTCCCACCTTTCGCATTCCAAATCTTACAGCGAGCAAGAGAAGCAATATAATCAAGTTCTGATGGACAGCAACGATTCCTAAGACAACGGAATTCACTGGCATACAGGATAACTACTGAATACTTGCCCTTCGTGGGATTTTTTTTAAGGCCTAGAGTAACTTCAGGGTGGATTGGTTCATAAGAAACCAACGAATCCAATAGGTTTAAGTCATTGAAGCAACAGAAACGAGGATCTTCGAACATCATCATGACGCCAGGATGAATTACATCTGGATCACAGGGGCTGTCAAACGACCAAATCGAAGGCTCAGGTGAAGCACATTTTAGGGTAGTATTTTCCCCACTGTCTGACTCCGTAGGGTACATGTCTTTCATTAAAGCTAGGGCACAAGCAACAGAGCTTGATATTTCACCATCATATTCCGACACAATGTAATCACCATTCCCGACAGGGATGTGAAGCCTAGAACCCTCATCAATAATCACTCGAGACATAGTAGGTAAGAAATATTGAAAGTGTAGCAGTTCAAACTTGGTTAAATGTCCGAATTTAGGCAGGTATTTCTTGCAAACCTCTCGTATTTGAGCAAATGAATTCCACACCCATCCTCTGGAATCATATGAATCTGATAAAGGTAGAAAAGAAGATTTTTCGGATAAGTTCATTTGCCTTTGCTCCACCCCATCTGTGGCAGTAGAACAGACCAAGGTCGACGAAGACGAAAGCAATGACTGCAACCGTCGGTCCCAGACACATGCTTGAAGCAGAATTTCCAATCTTAGCCGGTTCAAGCTCAGAACTTTATGGCAAGAATTATGTGAACTGTCATTCTTGAGACCAATATTCTTGATGTTCTCCTATTTGTAACAAAAATACAGTGACAATGATAGGACAATCAGCTCCAGCTCATGAAAAGCAGCATACGACTAAGAATTTAGGAAAGGTCAACAAAATTATTAACATTTCATCAGGATGATACCAACATTTGTCTTGTTTCCTTATGATTATGAAGCATATAAGATATAGTAATTAGTAAGCAATAGCAACTTGGATGATATTGCTAAGTGGGATCTTCACCCACCTTTGAGTTATTTTTCTTCCTTCTAATGTTGATAATTTGGCCCATTGAAGAAGGTGTTTATAACATGAAGGAAGTTCCACCCCAAAACCAATCGGCAATGGGTGAAGTACTTCTCTAGTTATAAACACCTCAACACTCTTTTCTTCATCAATGTGGACCTCCACTTAACAGATGTACTTTTAATCAGTGATCAATCTCATTCGCTAACCTTTTTTCTCCAAAACGAGGGGCAAACAAGGAACTAAAGAAGGTCAAAACTCAACAGAGCTCAACATATCATCGTTACATGAACATTTTCAGCGTTGGTAAATTTATACTGGATCAGTGTCATGTGAGTGCAGAAGAATAGTGTTTTAAGTCCAGCTTCTAGAACGATATTCACTAAGACAATAACACATTTCTCCTAGTATTAGATATTACCCATTCTGTTCCAATATCTCACTCCGAACTTCCAAGACGCAATTGCTCTTCTAGAGAAAAAGTGTAACAATAATAGTACATGAGGAACTTGGTAAAAAAAGGAAGGAGGTCCCCACTATTGATTGATTCTCACTCACCTCAAATTCTGATTTTTCCAACTTTAACATGTCTACAATATCAGCAAATACTTTTAACGAGCCATTAAGTACAAAATTTGAGCCAATGAACTGAAATTCCATTTTCTTCAGATAGTTGGCAACTTCCGTAAAAAACAATAATCCGATAGTGTATACCTGCAAGGAATAGAGTCAACAAGAAACATATCCACTCTTAGGATAACAAGGCTAGCATCAAGGATAAGTGAAAGCCTTAGAAAAGAGGGAACATATGCTTTCAATCTCTTGCGGGAAAGGCCTTTATCAGTTGAGCTATTAAATTTCAACTTCTGAGGTGCTACAGAAACTGTATATGTACCGCAACGAGAATACTGGAACATAGCAACCATGGGTCCTAATCTGCATATCCCATGTCATATTTCTGAAAGACCATAAAGACGAGGGGATGATTGTATCTGGAAGAGGAAATGGACATGCGAGTGGACATTTGAGCATGTTTTTTTATACTCGGTTAGTTCTCAAATGACATCTAAATGCTACTCTATTGTAAAAAAAAAAAAAAAAAAAAAGAATTTAACAATAATCACAACAAAACAAAAAGAGAGGTTTCTCATAGGATAGATCTTCATACCCAAAAAAGTTCAGGTAATCCTTCTGGAAAGAATGTCCACAGCTAGATAGCCTATTAAATGAAGAATTGCTTAGAAAGCTCAGCTCCAGAAACTTTCCGAATGACAAGCCACGTGCAGCAGTTGATATTAATACTCTTTTGGTTGCCTTCCCCTTGTCAGGCTCACATTTCCCACAACGACTCCACATCCAAAGTCTCCCTTCAGATTCCCTAGGCAACGTCTTTTTATCACCGAGTCGTTTAACTCGTATCGTAAGCTGCTTCTTGCAATGTGCATAATAGTAAAAATGAGCTTCAGGTAGCCCACCACACGCCATGCACTTGAATACATATCCAAAAGATCCAGTAAGTTTCAGCTCTTAAATGGCCTAGGATTCAGAACCGCAGAAAGCTGACTTAGCATCAGATTGAACCATATCAGCGGACCTATATCTCTATAAACATGCAACCACAGACTAAAACTTCTCTTCCAGAGGAAATAACAAAAGTTCTCTACGAACAACTCAATTAAAACACTTAATCTTCCAACAAAAAAAAATATAACAAACAAGCTAACCATGCTACCACCTACTTAAACTATTTGCCATCATGAGCTTTCAGCAGCTTCAAGTAAAAAAGAATGCCATATTTCATGAAAATGAAGATATAGTAAAGTTGCAGAGGAGATCGAGGAACCTGATCAAAAATATTATCCCGCAAGAACTTTGCAGAGGAACATCAAAATTATTGTTGAATTTTATATGCAAAAAATGGCTTGGGAGACAAATAGTCCCCCTTAATGCATTTTGACTAGTCATCAAAACCAAGATGCTCTCAGAATCTAGTACACTGCTATTTTTATCCTTTGGCCGGATGCGCTCTTCACCATCATCAACTTTTTTTGCATCCCTTGCATCTGTAGCAAATGCGGACAAGGGCTGGGCATGGCAATGAACTGCCTTGCCTCCTTTTAAAGCAGTTCCTGATGTAAATTCTTGGACATGAGAAGATCCCTCATCACAACTAGTGGAGACTGGAACCTGAACTCCAACTGTTGAAGCACCATGAATATTAAGCTCCTCATCACAACGATTGTCAGAAGTTTCAAACACCAGAGAGGTGGAGTGCTCATCAGCAAACACGTCAGTTAATTGGGTAATAGTGGAGAACATTGTTTTTTGATCTACAAGAAAGGAACTTTCCAAAATGAGATGATAAGCCATCACAACAGCTCTTTGTACAACATCCTTGATCTTCTTCAATTCTTCAGTCTGTGACCCTTTCAGCAGAATCTGTGACATGATTTAGAGATATAACAGTCATGAGTGAATCAATCAATTCTCAACCATAATCTAAAGCAATCCTAGCAAATCTAGCCAGCTTCTATCTATAGTATCATTTTTTTCGGATCAAGGACAAACAGCACCAGCATTTAATTAGAAAATCATGGGCAAAAGTACTATAGCATCAGTAATAAGTAGAACTAGAGAAGGCTAGAGGCAATCGATAGAACTGCAAACAGTACTTTACCAAATGCTTGCCCATCCACCATCAAGCTTCTAACTTTCTAAGGTTCCTTCAACCACCAGCTGCTTCAACAACACTACGATTAGATCCACTGGGAAGGTCTTGGGAGGTCAAAATGTACACCTATGTTACTCGAGACTCTTATTTATCTCAATTTCCAATGCTAAATACTCGACACTCTGACATGTCTTAGCACTTGCTACTCCATTTCAAGCCAAAAACACAAACTTTTCAAAAGGTGGCCCGACTGCCCAAGTCTAAGACTTACACCCTGATTCGAGTAAGATAGATATCCACAGCATTACCGTGATAGTCCTTCAAACCAGGCATGGCACTGTATGCTTTCTCATTTAGTACATGCTTGAATTGCAGGTACAAATTTATTTAGTTACTGGTGTGTACAACATGACTTTATACCATATACACACTACTCAAATACTTCATACAGAATTCTCTATTTACTACAACATCAATTGCATAATACTTTCTAGACAAGAAGCAGAGAAACCAAATTCTCACTGACAAAGAGTAAACCCACTACGACATTTCAGTCCCTTGACTATTATTTTCCACTATCCATGTCAAGACTATGACATTGGGTACATGGATGATACATTCTTTCCGTATCATAGGCTGCTACATACGGCTTCAAATAGAAGACTCGTCATTTTTCAGCATTCTAGGTCTCAAATCTGTCTGTAAAGCTAATTTTAAAGGCTCCCAAACATTGCACAGATACAATCATCAAACAACCAGCTCCACCTTGCTCAGGTGAAGCCCACTTTAAGTAGAAGCTCTACAAAGTACAAATATTTGACAGCAACTGACAATTTTCCGCAACAGACAGTTTGCAAGAGTAGAATACTAGAATAGCAACACTAGACTTACTGTACAGCCTAGGCGTTGACACCCCTCCAAAAACATCAAAGTCTTATATGGCTTCTTTCCACCTTCGCCAACAGCATGCTCCTCCACAATTTTTTCGAAATAAAGTGAATCGCAATGTTTCTGCGTCTGAATTAATGGGACATCATAGGATGAAATAATAGGTGAGCCAGTGCTACGAGCAACTCTTTGCAAGCGGTACAGGTTCATATCAAGGACCAGGGTTACCCCCAATTTGAGGACCTCGTTCAATACATCACGGGAAGCAGATTTCTCCACCAAAATAACATTTGGATGACACGCTTTCAGAATCTCAACAAGACCTGTAATATTTTCTTCATTCTAAACAAGAAACTTGTTAGCAAAACCAGCATAAATAATTAGGATGACATTGAAAATATAGCAAACTACATACTTTATTCTCTTCAAAAAATGAAAATAAATAAATAAATAACCTATGTTTTTTTACCTCTGATATCTTTGAACCAAATGATGAGGTTACCACTGACTTAATAGATGGCCACCTGGCCAAACCAGATGACTGACCCAGCATCCCTCGAATTAGTAATATTATAGGGTTCTTGTGCTTGGTAGCCATGTGTATGTGAGCAGCATGCTTTGTGAAGACCAAACCTTTTATTAGTTGACTGCGATTATGAGGATATCAACTTTAAAAGAGTTATTATCCATGGTTAGCATAACAATACTCAAATGACGTAGAATATCAAGCTATTAACTTAAATGCACTCCAGATTCAATAAAGTTAGCAAAACATATTAAAATCGATTGACCAGAATGTTGCAAGCTAGAATGTTGCCTTGTGGAAATTGGGAACCTATTTTACGTAAGAGAGGAACAATAATCTCTGTTTAAATAATAATCTTGTTTAGAAAATTTGACAGTAAAAAAAGATTAGGACTAATAAGCACCTAAGAACCCTTCAAGTTACAAGCAAGTTTCCGATCAAGCTGACTAACAGACTGTGGCAAGAGTGAGCTCAGGTACAAGTACAGTACCTTTCACTACGAGATCCATTTGCAATGCATTTAATCTTCACATAGCCAGCTGGAATATGATCCATCGCATTGCCTTCACTAGCATCAGGATCAACCATTAACAAAATAGCTAGCCAAGCCAAGTGCGTAACAATTTCCACCCAGCTTTCATCCTTTTTGTCAAAGTCGTCTACACCATGTTTTTTAAGCAGTTTGCTCACCAAGCTCTTGAACTTTCCCTTTGCCACTTCTTCTGCTGCCTTTTGTTTTTCCTCTTTAAAGCGGTAGCTACTAGATCTCCCTCCTCAAAGCGATTCAGTGAACTCAACTTTGCCGATTCTTTGCCATCACAGCCAGCAGTCTCATCATCGTTGTCATCCAAACCAGCCACACTACTCTCATTATAATTATCCTCGTCATTTTCAGCGTCTGGTGGATCCCAGATCTCATCTTTGTCATCAAAAGAAGAAAGTTCATTCTCTTCACCAGAAGAATCATCACTGCTTGTGCTAAAATCAGCATTTGAAGCAAAGCTATTGTAGCTTGTGAGTGAAATAAGTGAACTGGTAAAGGGGGCGTCATGAGGACATGTACCGTCCTGCTTTATGGTTACTTGTTCACGCCATGCTGCATGCAATGTAGAGGAACCAATATGTTCTTCATTATTTGGCCTTAAGAGCTTATCATCTGTTGGCTCCATTTTACTCATTTCACTCTGACCAAACCAGACACATCTACGCCGTCAGCTCCTGTAGACCTATGAAACTTTCAGTCCATCATCGATCTGATCTAGATGCAAAACATAAACAATATTGTAATCCTAAAAAGAAGACCTACGCAGGCATCAGGGTGAAAGAAAAACAGTTATATACTAATACTTATGCGGGGAAAATTCAGATGTCCCAAGCAACAAAAGGGGGGGGGGGGGTTGTCAATGACCAGCCCAGAAAATAAAAAAATTCTCATAGAGTTCATATTCTTACAATACACTGCAGATTAAATAAAAAAACTGCACAATCAAAAGTAGCAAGAGGCAACTGCTGTGGCGTGAGCTGCTCTAAAGGAGTAAAGGGAGCTCGTATTACACAAGATGAACACCCAATTGTTCAGGACCACAGAAGATAAATGAAAGGCTGCATATCAGTTGCCGATAAATCCCTTGCCAGCATATCGGATGAGGATGAATGAGCTCCTATCAAGGTTTCTTGATTGGGAGTTCAATGAAGCAGTCACTATGGAGTCTGACTATATATTTAGTGGGAAAAATGGAAGAAGGTATTGATCAGTTTAAAGCCAGTGAATTTCATGATGCTTTTCCGGTCTACATAAAGGTTCTGGATCTTCTTATTGAGGATATTCCCTTGGATGAGGATGACTATAGCACTGTCCACAAGCTTATGACCTGCTATCTCCTGTCAGTTTGTCAATTGACTTCTAATCAGGTTCTGCCTTTGTGTAACCAAGCTCTCAAAATGGACAGTAATAATGCTAAGGATTATTTTCGGAGAGGTCAAGCTTAATTGAAACTTGGTAACCTTTCTTGGGCTAGATTAATTCTTGAGAAGCTTTAGACATAGATCCTAAAAATAAGCAAAACATGTATAAATCCAAAGTGGTGCAAGTCCGCACTTTTCTTGGCCTTGTGCTAACGATTTGTTCCATTGGTTATATGTAGGCCTCTAGGAGCTCTAGCCCACAATTATCTTTTAAATATTTCAAGCAAAGGGATAGCTTGCTACAGCAGCCTTTGAGCATAGTCCATGTTGTACTCCCCCAATCCCAGGCAACAAATAACTTTTAAATTACTATTTGGAACCACCTCCTCCACTCTTAACTTCGAAGAATTAGAGGTGAGGAGAATGAGGGATGTGAGAGAGAGAGGGAGGCTGAATTAGGCCAAACACCCCCTAAGGTTCTGCCATTCTGCATAATCAAATCCATCATTATGCCAGTAAGATACTAGCCTGATATCCATTTTCATATCCAATGGATATCCATATACCCGCTACATCCATGAATATGAAAATGGATGAATGAAGTTGTGTTAAGTGGATATGGATATGGATGGAGCAAAAATAAAAGGATATGGATATGACTATGGTTCCACACGTTCCATATCCGATATTCCAATTCACTGCCATCCATAGTCATAGGCCATCATCATCATGACTGATAGTGGTGGTAGACGTGGTGGTGCCAACGGTAACTGTCCACCACCCCCACCATCACCCACCGGTTGGGGCAACAGTAGCCTGTGACTGCAATTTTTTTTATTTTATTTTGTGGACACCTTTTCTTGAAAAGAGAACTTCAAAATAGGGATGATAAATTGGTCAGCTCTCCACAACTGAACATATGGAAAACTGGAAGAGAATCAATTACCTACCAAAGAGGACAAAGGAAACATAGAGGGAGACATTACCTTAAAAAAGACATAACTCAAAAATTATCACTTTTTTACCACCATTTCTCCAGACAAGCCATTGATAAGGGGCATGAGGGAACAATTACTAACATGCTCAATCCAAAGATAACAAGGGTCAGAAAAAGAGGAAAAAAAAACAATATAATGAATTCATGTTTCTTTTTTTTTTTAATTTTCTTTTTGTTCCTAAGCATTGAGCAATCAATTATCTTATATGAAAGAAAAAGGAAGCTATAAAAATGAAAACACAATTAAGAGCTACTTACCATTGATAACAAGGGTCAGGGAAAAAAAAAACCCGATATTTTTGCTAAGCATTAAGCAAAGAATTCATCTTACATGACAGAAAAAGAAAGCTATTAAAATGAAAAACACAAATAAGAGCTACTTACCATAAAAGCAACAAAGATACAGAGTTCACCAAACTGAATATTTCACTCTGAGCCCAGAAATTCGGATTATTTGCTCAGTTCTGCAAGGAAATAATCAAGAACTAAACACCCATTACAATATAAACCAATGAAGAGAAGAAATTGACAGCAAAGAAATTAAAGCATCAATGGAACCCACCTTTCATTGTGATTGAGCTTGGTGTAGAAATGGTGGTGTGTACATATTGATTATTGAATATGATGTTTACTTGATCAAATTGCAAGCATAATTGCATATTATCATTGAATGAATGCATGTTACGCGTACGAATGAGCTTAATTTCTCTCTCTTCATTATAACCCTCTCACCTGCCCAACCAGACCCAGTCTCGGTAGAGATCACTGGTGGGCCTTGTCTTGACGGCGATGCTTCGGGTTTTACTTGCCGGTTGCCGGTGAGGCTTGGTTGGTCCATTAGATCCCAGGAGTGTAATTGGTTGATGAATGTTGCTCAAAAGTTTGATGGAAGCTTTTTGTGCTTCTATGGCTGACTTGTTGCCTCTGTGGATTCTCTTTCCAGTTCTAATGCAATTGTTGAGCAGGTTTTGAATGATTTTTGATATTAAAAAAAAACATCAATTAAAAAAAATTAAAAAATAAATAAATATTAAAAAAATAAGAAAATAATAAGAAAAAAATTAATAAAAATTAAAAACCCCCTATATGGCTATTTTGAAAGGTTTTTTTTTTTTTCGAAAAATACATCAATTTGAATTTTGAAGCCTAGTTCCAAGTATTGAATCGAACTCAAACGAAAAGAATCAAACCAAATTGAACTGAACTGATCAAACTGAAATGAACTGAAATGCTAAGCGGATAAGTAGAAAAGAACACACATTTTTAAGTTGTAAATGATTTTTCCAAGGTTTTTTTTGTCAAAAAAATAAGAATGACTATTTTGCCCTCACATTTGAAGTATATGGCACAATTAATCCTCACCCACTATGTTGATTTGTCGTTTCAGTGTATGACAAATTACTGATTACTAATTTTGCAAAGAAATCTTCCGCAGATGTTGATGGAAGCTTCTTTGGTGTAGTGGTGTTGGCTTTCGCCCGTTATATAGAAAAATATAATGGTGCCGATATGTCGGTTTTAGTTTTAAAAAATATATGTGGGGTCGAGCGAAATTGAGGTGTGTAGAAAAAGCAACAGATTAGGTATAAAGGTTAAAGTCATGCCTAAAAAAATATGGTCTCCATGTATCTTTTGAGTTTTGAGTACCCCAATTGAAGTGGTTCAACTCCCCTCATAAATATCCCCCTCTCCTCCATCATTCTCTCTTCTCACTCTCTCCTCGACTATCACCCCCTTCTTTGTAATTGAGGTTGACGACGAGCCCAAAATTCTCGGCCTGCGAATTTACGATCTCCGTCAAATTTTCGTCTCTCTCTAATTGCCTTAGTGTGCTTCGTCCATATTCGACTATGATTTTTTTTTTTATTGAATTGCAATATATTTACTTTCTAAATTCCTTCATCCCTTATTAGTAATAAGGTCCATTTTTTAGTAGATGTTTCGAAAGTTAACCCCTTTAATAATCACTTTGATCCTCATAGAGTACTAGAGTAGGGTGGACCAATGTTTCTCCAACACGGCATAATTAAGGCGTGTTGAGGGTCGACACGATACGACGTTGATCTCGACATGACATACCTGTCGACCCTTATTTGACAGATACGGCCCTCCGACATGTTTCATCTTTTTTGAACTTCGATTGCGGCATCAGAACGGAGCAATCCGATCCAAAAACGAACTCACCGAGTCACCGTAGTCAATACCATCGCCGGACGGACACCGATCACTAAGATCTTGTAACACCCCCGAATTTACAACGATTTCCTGGGAACTATCGACGTCATCATACATGACTCGACACCACTGAACCGTCCCAAACCCAAGGGCATTACTGCAATATTTATCACTAAGGAGTAAATGCTAAGCAAAAAGAAAGACTAGGCATCAAAATGAGCTTACTAAGGAAACTAAACAATCTAAAACAGTTAATATCAGAGTTGTTTATATAGTGAGCTAAAACCATTAAACCAATTTATTACAAATTGCCTTCAAGGGCTAAATCTAATAAAAATAATCCCAACGATCTGAACTGAACTAAAGAGAGTTCTATAAATCCTGACGCCAACTCTACCTTCCAAGTTGTACGTCCTCAATCAACTAAACCTGCACTTTGGTTTCCGTGACGGAAACAAAATACAGAAGAAAAGAAAAGAAACAAAAGAGAAACAAAAATCAGATAAACTGAATAAACGTCATCCGTACCCAGTAAAAACATTTCGCAAACCCTACCTGAGGTTTTAGAAGAATTATTGAAATTCATTTGCATACGCACATAAGCATATAATCAAGCATACGCATAACGACAATCTTTTATATGCAATTCTTGTATAGTGATCATACAAAAGATGACATAGACAATCCGTCTTAATTGGAGAGATGTAAGAGAGCGAATAGAACAGCGATTACCCATACTGTTCATCGAAGATACAATCACGTCATGGACTTAATGACTCTAGTGTGCACACTACCTCTAGTACAATTACACGAGCCTAGAGGACTTAATAAATGGGGAATGATTCATCCCAGACACACTGCGAGGTGTCCATAAGTAACTTGGGAATCACTCATCCCTTGAACTACACCATTAGGTGTAATCCCGATTGCTCGACTACTCCTAGGGATCTATTAGGAGTCTTACTCTCATTTAATTCAATTCACATAATTTGCATTGGTTGACATAGTGGTACTACGAAACCACGACTTACTAATTCATTTCATGCTCTACACAATGAATAGTAAATAACGACGATAATGATAATTCAATACGATGAGAATTAAACATGCTTTAATTCAATAACGACGATAACTCAATAATGATGACAAGCAATGTCTAGCCCAATTTCGGCAGCACTTCGGCAGGGTAATATGATAACCAAAAATTCACAAATTATCCAAGATATTCAACGATAATATATAGGTGCTCACTAGCACTCAACAATACTCATACCAATTAGCATATCATTAATAGTATAATAATACTAATAATTCACCATTCAATAATTGTCCAATAATCATCATATGGACTAATTAATTTCCAAAACATGATAACATCAACATGCTTATTATAAACGATATTTATAGCAGTGAATCATGCTTAATAACTTCATAATAACGACGATATAATTTAATCATGCTTTGCATATTAAATTCACAACAAATTCCCAATTAACACATAACACATCAAAATAGTTTTGATGGGGCTTTAGAAGAGGTAGGCATGAGAGCTTACCACTACAACGATACCAAAAAGTAAGTATGCTCCAACGGTCGACAATAATCACGCTTGCTCGTTAGGTCCTAATTAAAAATAATTACTGAATCAGTATTAATTAAATACGAAAATACAAACAGTAGCGAAATATTGATCTGATAATTTTATTAAATTTCTTGATTTATTTCAACCAATCTAGGCTTTTGAAAATCCAAATTCCGATTCCGAATGAGTGCATAAAAATAAAATTATTAAATCAAAAATACTGAAAATCGAATTATTAATTACGAAAAATATAAAAACGAACCTAACTTCAAAACTCGGTCTAGGTCACGGGTACCCATGCATGAGACTTATAACCCGACCCATCACCACCACCACCACCCACTGGCCACCATGGCCGGTGGTGGTGGTCGCCGGAGCTCCGGCGAAGAGGAGAGAGGAGAGTGCGAGCAAGAGAGAGAGAAAGAGAGAGAATGAAAGAGAGAGAAGGAAAGAAAGTGAGAGCGAGGGCGGGGGACGGTCGACCACCCACCGGTCACGACCTGGGCGTCGGCCCGGTGGTCCGGCGGCCAGGTTGCCGCGCGAGAGGGCGCGCTATAAGGCGACCCGCGGGGAGAGAAAAAGAGAAAAAGAAAGAGAAAGAGAAAGGGGAGAGAGAGTGACGTTACCGGCGGTGAGGGGTGGCCGGCTGTGGCAGGGAGGAGAGGGAGAGAGGCGCCGGTGGAGAGAGAGAGGAAAGAGGCCAGCGGGTGAGAAAGAGAGGAGAGAGTGATTGCTTGAGGGTTTGATCAGTTATGCAAAACTGATCAATTGCCTTCTCTTTTTCCTTATATAGGCCCTCAGTCAACCCAAGTCAAATACTACTAGGTTTAGGAATTTATTTAATAATTTTCTAATTTAAATAGCTAATAAAAACTAATTAAAATAATATGAATAATTCTTATTCATATATAAAACATTTTAATTAAACCCCTCAAAATTAATAAATGCAATTTATGAAGGTCCATAATAATAATTCATATTATTATGGCTTTAATTGAATAAATCGAATCCTTGAATATAATTACGATTTAATCTCCGAAACTATTTATAAATCATTTATAAATCAATATAATAAGTATAGAAAATATTGGGGTATCACATTCTACCCTCCTTAAAAGAAGTTTCGTCCCGAAACTTGAGACATGAAGTAATCACTTCCAAAAACCAAAACGAGTTTACCATACGAAGGTATAAAACAATTTCTAGGACACTAACATATGCAAGATGAGCAAGTACGATCGTGATTCTAAGTTGATTAGCATGCACCATGCAATGCTTGAGCATGCAATTCGTGCAAAGCGATAAACAAAACACGCAAAAGACAAAATTTCGAGGCGTGACATTCTTTCCTCCTTAAAAGGAGTTTCGTCCCGAAACTCAAGTGGGACTAGTACCTTCTAGGAAGAGGTCTGGATACTTCTCGCGCATCATGGATTCAGCTTCCCATGTTGCTTCCTCTTGACCTTGTTGAGACCAAACGACTTTGACAATCGGAATAGTCTTTGTTCGAGTTGAGCGCTCTTTGCGATCCACAATCTTGATAGGACGCTCTTCATAAGTCAAACTTTCATCGAGATCGATCATTTTAGGTTGAACGACATGAGTTGGATCATGTACGTATCGCTTCAATTGGGAAAAACACACTATGGACTTTTGCAAGTTCCACAGGTAAAGCTAGTCGATAGGCAACCTCACCAATCCTCTCTAGGATCTCGTAAGGTCCAATGTAACGAGGACTCAACTTCCCCTTACGACCAAAACGCATGACACCCTTGGTAGGAGATACTCGCAAAAGTATCTTGCTTCCCACCTCAAACTCTTCAGGTCTACGACCTCTATCAGCGTACGATTTCTGTCGATCTTGCGCACTACGCATCTTCGCTTGAATCACTTGGACCACGTAGACGGTCTGCTGGATCATTTCTGGACCCAAAACTGTAGTTTCACTAATGTCGTTCCAACAAACGGGCAATCTACACTTCCTACCATCCAGGGCTTCATATGGCGCTCGATCAATGCTTGAGTGATAGCTATTGTTGTAAGAAAATTCGATCAATGGAATATTTGTATCCCACGAGCCTTGATACTCGATAGCACACGCTCGTATATCCTCCAAAGTTTGAATCGTCCTTTCCGTTTGACCATCAGTCGCAGGATGAAAAGCAGTACTGAACTTCAACTTGCTTCCAAAAGCCTCTTGCAGTTTCTGCCAAAAATGAGATAGAAATCTCGAATCTCTATCTGAAACGATATCTTCTGGAACACCATGAAGTTTTATAACTTCCTTGACGTAAGCATCCGCTAGCTTCTCCATTTCCCAAGTGTCATTCATTGGGATGAATCTCACAACTTTCGTCAAATGATCCACAACGACCCAAATGGCGTTGTTCTTCTTCTGTGTCAATGGTAAATCCATGACAAAGTCCATTGAAATTGAATTCCATTTCCAAGTAGAGACTTCAAGCGATTGAATCATTCCACCAGGTCTCTTGTGTTCGATCTTGACCTTCTGGGACGTTAGGCACTTAGCCACGAACTCAGCGACATCTTGCTTCATTCCCTTCCACCAAAACATTTGGCGAAGATCTTTGTATAGCTTGTCTCCACCAGGATGTACAGAATAAGGTGTATTGTGAGCTTCACCCAGAATCTGACTCTTGATATCCGGGTCATTCGGCACACAGACACGATCACGAAATCTCAAGACACCGTCTTGACCAGTAGAAAAGTCCTCGGATCTACCCTCGTCCTTGTGGCGTAGAATCCGTTGAAGATCCTCATCTGAATTCTGTTTACCCTTGATCTCGTCGAGTAAGGTTGGTCGAACTGACATATGCGCTAAGGTACATTGAATGTCACCTTTCAGCACAATCTCCACATCTAAACTTTATAAAGTCACGAATGATCTCCTTCGGAAGTACTAAAGCAGTATTCAGCGTATGACGAGTCTTTCTACTCAAAGCGTTAGCTACCACGTTAGCTTTCCCTTCGTGATACTAAATGTCGATATCGTACTCCGTCAATAACTCTAGTCATCTTCTTTGTCGCATATTCAACTCCTTTTGCGTGAATATGTACTTGAGACTCTTGTGGTCCGTAAACATCTTCAAAGCAAATACAACAGCAGCGAGCTCTAAGTCGTGAGTAGGGTAGTTATCCTCGTGTTTCTTCAGTTGTCTTGAGGCATAAGCCACTACCTTACCATGTTGCATCAAAACACGGCCTAAGCCATGCTTAGACGCGTCACTATAGACTTTGTACCCTTCAGTTCTCGATGGCAAAGTCAAAATCGGTGCGCTCGTAAGACATTTCTTCAACTCTTGAAAGAGAGCTTCACACTTTTCAGACCACACGAACTTCGTCGTCTTCTTCATCAAGTTTGTCATAGGCTCCGCTATCTTGGAAAATCCTTCCACAAACCTACGATAGTAACCAGCTAACCCAAGAAAACTTCTAACCTCAGTCACGCTCTTCGGTGCAGACCAATCCATCACGGCACGTATCTTTTCCGGGTCAACCGCAACTCCACTCTTAGACACCACGTGTCCTAAGAAGGAAACGATTTCTAACCAAAACTCGCACTTCGACAACTTGGCGTAAAGTTGATGTCATCGTAGAATCTCCAAAACGGTACGCAAATGTTGCTCGTGCTCAGCAGCGTTCTTCGAGTAGACCAAAATATCGTCAATAAAGACAACTACGAACTAATCGAGATAAGGCTGGAACGTACTGTTCATCAATTCCATAAACTTCGCAGGTGCGTTCGTCAATCCAAAAGGCATAACAGTGAACTCGTAGTGTCCATACCTCGTTCTAAACGCGGTCTTTGCAATGTCAGGCTCAGAGATCCTTAGTTGATGGTATCCTGAACGTAAATCGATCTTTGAGAAAACAGTCGCTCCACGGAGTTGGTCGAACAAATCGTCAATTCTCGAAAGTGGATAACAATTCTTGATCGTAATCTTGTTTAACTCGCGGTAGTCTATACACAGTCTCATACTACCATCCTTCTTACGAAAAAAAAACAGGAGCACCCCAAGGCGATACACTAGGACGTATGTATCCCTTCTCCAGTAGTTCCTCAAGTTGCGCTTTCAGTTCTTTCATCTCAGCAGGAGCCATACGATACAGAGCTTTCGAATTCTGAGCAGAACCTGGAGCTAAATCGATCGTAAAGTCAACAATGCGTTGCGGAGGCATTCCGGGAATCTCGTCTGGAAAGACGTCAATGTATTCCGAAACAACTGGAGTAGGTTTTGAGACTTCAGCTTCTCGACTTGTATCCACTACATGACATAGGTAAATCGCTTCACCTTTAGTCATGCACTTTTTTGCCTTCATGCTCGCCACTACCTTCAACTTCGGCTTGACCACGACTCCTTTTTAGGTAATCATCCTACCCTTCGGTCCACGCAACGAGAAACGTTGCTCAAAGCACTCTAACTTAGCCCTATACTTGGCTAACCAATCCATTCCCAAAATCACGTCAAATTCCTTCAAATCCATCTGAATCAAATCCGTAGACAAATCAGAACTAGCTATCCTAATCGGACACTTTTCATACAACGCTTTACAATTAACATTCGATCCATCTAGCATCCTAATGTTTGCACTATACACAGAACTAGGTTCTAAGTCTACCTTAGATGCAAAGCTCTTAGAAAGAACAGAATGCGTTGCACCACTATCAAACAAAACAAAAGCAGGTTGAGAGTTAACGAGAAAAGTACCAGCGATCACATTCGGGTTCGCCTCAACTTCATTGCGGTTCAGCACATAAACCTTTCCATTCACCCCTCTATTGTTGTTGTTGTTGTTGTTGTTGTTGTTGTTGTTGTTGTTGCTGTTGTTGTTGCTGTTGTTGTTCTGCACGGGGTTGGCAGGTGCGGGAAGTAGTGCTTGATTGTTCGCAGCAGGAGCAACAGTATTGTTGCGGTTGTTGTTGTTGTAACCCCCATTTCCACGGTAGTTACCACCATTTCCGCGATTAGCATTTCCATTTCCACCACGATTGTAGTTGTTATCGCGGTTCTGACCATTGTCGTTCCTTCCACGACTCCAGCATTCAGAAGCTTTATGACCAGGCTTGTTGCACTCGTAGCATTGAAGTACATCGCCACGACAGTTCTTGCCAGGATGTGTCTTGTTACAGCGACTACAAGGCGTATTCCTCCTAGCTAAGATCGTAGCTCTATGACTATTCGAGTCATGATTCCTGTTCCCATTGTGGTTCTGACTACCACCTTGGTTGTTGTGATTGCCGTTGTTCGGTCTTGGCCTCTTATCTACGCCATTCGATTGGGAAGAACTCCCTTCGTCAGGTTTATGCTTTCCGAGCAACGAATCACGACGATCCACAACACGCTCTTGGTTCAAGGGTTTCTCGTAAGATCCCTGGAACGTTAGCGAGTTTCCCATAATAAAACGCTAGATATCCCACTTTAAGCTATCCTCGAACCTCTCGACACGTTCTGCTTCGGTCGTCACCAAATTAGGTGCAAAAGCAGCAAGCTCGTTGAACTTTGTTGCGTACTCAGCCACAGATAGCTTCCCTTGATAGATGTTCTCGAATTCTCGTTGCTTTTGGCGACAGATAGCTCTCGGATAAAACCTTTCACGAATAGACTCCTTGAATTTGGTCCACCCGTAATTCTCAATAGCAAGCAATTCAGTTCCAACGTCACTCCACCACTTGTTAGCCTCACCCTTCAGGTAGTACGTAGTGGTGTTGACCTTCATGCTGTTACTCCGACTAGTCGCCCTAAACAACTTCTCGAACTCTATAGTCCAGTTCTCAAGCTTGGTGGGCTCGGAGCCACCCTCAAACGTCGGAGGTTTGAGTGCATCGAAATCCTTAAAGTTGCGCGGTTTAGGATTCTGCGCATTGTGGTCTTGCTCTTGGCGCTCTAGCTGGCGCGTAATATGCTCGACCACGTTGGTAAGACCTACTTCTAGTCTCGCAAGTCTGTCCTTGATTTTCCATTATAATAATCTGAGACATAAAGAGCAATGGTTGATCACCATTTCAGCAAAGTTGGCACATTCGACCCAAATCGAGGTCAAATTGAGAGATATAGGTTATAATTGAAACCTTTCTCTTGACATTTAGCAAATAGCATATAAGTTTCAATGATCGACCTTACATTGTAGGTCTAAGCAACATACTTGCTTTGAATGTTCTCAGTTCTCATGCATAATAGTTTGATATGCAATAACAAATTAGACACATTGGTCTCACACGATTGATAAGCAATAACATTCACACTTCACACATTGAGGCTCCATACTATTTTAGTAGGGCAGTAAACAATGCTATTTGTTTGCATACCACACATGCTTAGACTTTGGCTCACATTTAATATGATCATGCTCAATGAAAATTTTGCCATAATTTCGACATGGATTTCCCATCATGTCTAAGCAATACGAGATAGCATTACGAAGCTATTTGTCAACCATGCAATTGTGTGATAAAACGATCATATAAAACAAATTCTCAACGATATTCATTTAATCAAATGAAATAGTCTTGCAATGAGACAAATTGCAAGTAAATGACAATAATAATATTTGTTGCCTATGCAACTACACCAACAACAAACTTGACCACGCAGGGCCATCACAATAGCTAAAAGTTCAATAAAACTCAAGTAAAACTAATAAGGCAATCATCTAGTTCTACTTGACACTCGCACACATCTTCTTCGCGCTAGGGGACTCATCATGATCGTCCTTCCTCCTAGGCTTCACCTCCTTGCAGGGCGTGTATGGATAAGCATATCCACCGAACTTCTGGGGCATGAAACACTTCCTAAAGTCTTCGGCGTGTTTGCGCTTCTTGTTCCATCAGTACTCACACATACCCTTCGGCGCAGACACTAGCACATGGTTCACCTTCCACTCGAACTCGGACAGGCATAACTCAGCTGCAACGCCTCTAAAGCAGAGAGACCATCTCGTACCTTCTCCATACTTCTTCTTGTGCAAGTGACCACTCTTGAAGACTACGTCGTCATACTTCTCCTTGAGTCCCATCCAAGGATGGATGTTAGGCAGACCAGCTAGCAGTAGCTCTACCCATAAGCCTTCGTGTAGACTCGTGCGATTCTCGTAGTGGTAATGCTCGATCGTAGTATAAGCACGTCGTATGTAGATATGAATATCCTCGAGCTCAGCGTCAGTAGCAAAGAAGGGCTCCACAGGGGGAGACCAATTCGCAGCAGGAATAGGTGCAACAGTAGGTGCAATGTTGTTGTCGCTCTTGACACCTATATCTTCCAAATCAGGCATCTAGTCAGACCTTTCCGCTGGGTATACTCAGGCTCGGACTCGGAGGGATCCTTGTCTTCGTCGTGATCGTCACGTACAACGGGTACAACAAGTGGGGCGTCAACAGGCGCGGCTGGCATGGGGCGTGCGGCCTCGTCGCGTGCGGCAATCTTGTGCGCGGCGCGGTCTTGCGCGGCCTCGTGGCGCACGTTTGTATCGTTACATGTTGACTCGCTATCCGATTAAGCGACATACTCCACGGGTTGTGCATGATAAGGTAGGGCGCATGCCCTTTGGTGTGCAGTCGACTTCCGCGTAGTAATTCTTGTCCTTACCATCTACAGGTAGACAATCAAACAATAAGAACTTTATAAACCACAAGCAAAGTGATTTCAAATAATTCCTATCATCTAGGACTACTACGCTCAACGGCTTTAATTATATTTTATTTTCCCCAAAATGAAACTAATATTTATTAATTCATTAATTAATCCTAAGCAACCTTTTTAAACCTGACTCTGATACCATTTGTAACACTCCCGAATTTACAACGATTTCATGGGAACTATCAACGTCATTATACATGACTCGACCACCACTGAACCGTCACAAACCCAAGGGCGTTACTGCAACATTTATCACTAAGGAGTAAATGCTAAGCAAAAAGAATGACTAGGCATCAAAAGGAGCTTACTAAGGAAACCAAACAATCTAAAACAGTTAATATCAGGGTTGTCTATATAGTGAGCTAAAACCATTAAACCAATTTATTACAATTTGCCTTCAAGGGCTAAATCCATTAAAAATAATCCCAACGATCTAAACTGAACTAAAAAGAGTTGTATAGATCCCAACGCCAACTCTACCTTCCAAGCTGTACGTGTTCAATCAACTAAACCTACACTCTGGTTTCCGTGACGGAAACAAAATACAGAAGAAAAGAAAAGAAACAAAAGAGAAACAAAAATCAGATAAACTGAATAAACGTCATCCGTATCTAGTAAAAACATTTCGCAAACCTTACCTTAGGTTTTAGAAGAATCATTGAAATTCGTTTCACTACTAGAAAACGGGTCGGTTCTTGACGCTTTTTCCTTATTTTTCGACGCCAAAAAGCCTCGAGATTTTATTTCTCAACGCTTTTAAAAGCGTCGAGAAATTCAGTGTCGAGATTGTTTCGACGCTTCTTTCTAACGAAAAATTATGCAATCTCGACACTTTTTACTGTCGAGCAGAGGAATGCCTCGACGCGTTTTTCTATCTAAACTCAATTTTCCCGCTTATCTATTATGTACAGCCCGCCGTGTTCTCGACGCTTTTACGTGTCGTTTCTTTATTTTCTTCCAAAAAAAATTCTCTATTATATATAAATTTGTTAGTTTTGTAATTCCTTTACACGTAGTTTATACACATATTCCAAAGGGTATATATACAAATACACAATAATTTAAAGATTATCAAAATTTCAATCATATTCACATATATAGCTCCATAATTGTTTATACATATTTGATAAAACAAACATACAAACTCTGGGCTATATCTGAAACAATTAAAATTTAACATTGGGGCTAATATTTCAGCAGATTACACGAAGTGTGCCTGCATAATTTTTCTAGTAAAACGCAACTCCATCGATCTGAACTCGATATCTAACTTGTGTTGTAGTCTGGGTCATATCTTCTGATTTGTAGCAATGCAAAGTGGTAGGATACCATTGGATACGTGCCAAGTACCTTCATATAGAATAACATATAAGAAATCAGTTCTCACACTATAAGATTAACATTTCAGTACCTTAATCTTAGCTTATACACTCCCGGAATACAAGTTAGAATTCAAGATTAGTGTTCCTCAATCTGAAGTGGGAACCGAACACTACTTTAAAACCATATTCACTAATCAGCTTGAACATGGTTACTTGATATGTCCAACTTGTGCTCAAGGAGATATCTTCTAATCATAACATTGAGATGCACAGTTGAGCATAGTACCTTCATAAGCAATATAAATTTGAAACAATTCCAAAATATCTAGGAAGCACAAGTAATAACCAGTACAAAAAACTCAAGTGAAGAGCCGAAAATAACCTTAAATCCTTGGTTTTAAAAAGCGCGAGGCACATCGAGGCGCAAGGGGGTCGAAGCGCCGAGGCGAGAGGCGTGAGGCGAAAGCGCACGCCTCACGTAGGCGAGGCGCATATTTTTTAAGAAATATAATTATTAATAAAATAAATTTTACAATAATTCTTTACTGAAAATGCATTCTAAAAGCTTTTATTTTATTTTTTTTTTTCAGATTTATTCTTAAGGATTAATCCAAGAAATGGATATAAAATTAAAAAAGAAAAAAATGTGAGTCATCTCATGGTGTAGGACTGTAGTAGGCGAATAAGGAGTAGTAGGCGTAATAGGTTAGTGACGGTCAAAATTTAAAAACAAAAAAGAAGTGAAGTTTGAAGGGCCACTTTTATAGCCTGGTATAAAAAATTAAGAAAAGCAAACAGCTGTCTACAGCTGTAAAGAAGAGAGAGTCAGTAGAAAAGGACTCTGTAAAGTGAAAAGTCAAAAAGATTTCTAAAAAAGTAGCTTTAATAATAACGTAATAAAGGAAAGAGAAGGACAAAGCCATAAAGCAGCTCACTCTCCCATAAAATCTCCCATAAAAATAGAAACAGAGAAGGCAAACAGAGGAGAGAGAATGCGAAGAAAGAGAACATGAAAATTGGGCATCAGAGGAAAGAAGAAGATCGGAAAGGAGTCAGATTGAAAGAGGATATACAAGATCGACCATGACCGGCGAGAAATCGACCATCTCCGGCGAGAAATCAACCATCCCCGGCGAGAAATCGACCATCTCCGTCCCTTTTTCTTCTTTCTCCTCCACTTTTCTTTTCTTTTTTTCAATCTTGTGCCTGTTTCAAGCCGAAATCACGCGTCAGCCCATGAGGCGGCCGCCTCAGGCTGCTTCGCGCTTTACTCTGAGGCGGCTTGAGGCGCGCGCTTTTGCTCGCCTCATGGAAAACGCTTCGCTTTGGCCATCTGAGGCGATGACACCTGCGCCTTGGGTCGCCTCGCGCTTAAGCGCGCTTGAGGCGCGCTTTTTAAAACCAAGCTTAAATCCAACATGACAATTGAACAAGATTACCATTGAAATGAGTACCTGAACTAATAGCTCAACTCAAGGATAAAATATAATCACCCAGCTCTTCAGGCCCTGCCCCACCTTTCACAACCCCAACTTTGTGTCTAAGTGCATGACCTGATAATCCAATACTTCAATCGTACAAATCTTCAAAGGCTAAGAGTGTAACTTTTCTTTCAATTAACTAGCCATTAGTATAGAAAAACCACACCGAAGCAGTATCATATGCCACCACAAACCCGCTGAGTGTTATAAGAAATCATATTAACAGCAAGCAATAAAAGAACAATACGTCTTTCAAACTACTGTGCAGTACAATCAACATAGCTGATACGTTTCGTTTGCATATACAAATAAAAATCTTATTTCTACCTTTGGAAAATAATGAACTTAACATACAGCAAATCATGGTCGATCTCACGGAGAGATTAGTAAATAACAAACTCAAATTTAATTGATTTAGTCCAAGCGAAAAAAGAGCAGATTACATCTTACAACTAATCACTATTTAGTCCAAGCCCCTCATTTTGTGATCTAAACATCAAATCACAATCAAGCCTAACTTTCTCTACCTACTCATAAGCTTCCTGATGTGTCTTAGGGTCTGTAAACAAGCATAGATTTTCCCCAAATGCAGAAAATACAGACCTGCAGGTACAAATCACAACATCCATCCAACAACAAGTTGAAATCTAAAATCTAAGCATGCAGGAGTTAATCCTAGGGACTACTGTGACTTGCCACTAAGTGTAATGACTCTTCTTACTACCTTGGAGCTTAAAAACACGTGAAAGGATTGTTGTAGAAGCAAAATTCAGAACTGTAATTCAGAACAAGAAATCATTCACAAGGACAAGCTCATGCACAAGCAAATCAACGTTTCAAGTACTCAAAACTAATCCTAGTTAGTCTGTTTCTTCCCCCACTTGTGTGCTCAATTATGACTGAATACCAGCATTATCGCAACACTCAAAAAGTAGTTTGCGACTGTAAAATTCAGATCTAAAATTTCAGATCAGAACTCATTCACAAACATGGGCTAAGACACCTTCTATAATGCACGAAAATAAGCCCGACTCGATCTGTATTGTTACCACCATAGATGTGCTGCGTTTTAATAAGTTTTCAGCATTATAACAAGGAGAATTCAGAGTATAGCATGCAATCTTTACGTCTGAATACAGCAGTAGCAAACAGAGTAAAAACATAGGGAAAATCTTCATTTAGCTCACAAATATCAATCCTAACTATTCCACATTTGCACTACACCTATCAAATTTTTTCTTCATTATACCTTTAGGATTTTAGCATGGAGAACTAAGCTTAATGAGGTATAAAACATTCTGAAATGCAGGTCAGAAAACAGACTCAGAACCGCAGTTTTTAATACTAGAAACAAGATCCTAATCAATGCTCTGAACTTCAATTTTTATGGTCTTGATTACTTATCGTCTAAGCTCATTAGAAACTCACAAACATGCTGGAATTGCAGGTCTATAATCAGTTTAGATCATGTGAAAAACAGGAGCCAATGAGTCTGAAACATACAGAGCAGGAACTTACCAAATTTCAGATTTCAGCTCTTAGAAGAATCCACCTTGTAAACAATGAATGAATGTGTCTAACTCACTAGTAGATAAGTCCAACAAGACTATTAAACTCATACAAACACTTGCATATCAATATTCTGTTCAGATCACAAAGTCACCGGAACATATAAAACGAACTCTAACACACACAGTATGGGGTTGTTTAATATGGTGAGCAAAAGAATTGAAATAGACAGAAAACAAAATTAAAGTAAGCTAGAATAATTATGTAGATTGTGAAGCAAGTATAATTGAAGCACTGATTGACTTAGCCCAATTCGCATTCTTATGAGTTCTACTCTTGATTTTACCAATTAATCACACAAATTAGACTGACTGCGAACTTATTACTAGCCTAGAACACCCTATTCTTCCTTCACTAGTTTGGCCTTAGATTAGACTAATCATAACAAAATAAAGCAATCCCTAACACCATTCAATCCAAAAACTCGAAAAACTACCAAAGACAATAAATAATTTAAATTAAAACAACATCAAAATGTTTAATAAAGGGGAAAGAGAGATTAGGGTTTGAGCGGTTGACCTCACAATCGACTAACAAATGAATTACGAAAAAAAGAAAGGAACCGATTACAATATAGATAAGTTTTGTAAATCTGAAATTACAATCAAATCACTAAAATTCATTCATCCTTGAGTCAACTGAAACCAGAAACCACGAATTCTATGCGATTTTGAGAAGAAAAAAAGGGAAAACGAAAGACAAAGAAACAAATAACATGAAATGCGAGAACGAACCTGTGAGAACAAGTTACCACCAAATTCATCATCGGGGAAGTTGATTAAGGGTTTTTGGTTAGGGTTAGGGTTTCGGTTTTGGGTTTTGATGTTCAATTTACGTAATTTTTCTAGGGTTTCTTTGGGAAGATTGAGATTTGGGGAAAGGTTTAGGTTTAAGATTGTTGTGGCGAGTTTGTGACAGTGAACTTCGACTCATGGGTGAACGAAGGATTTGCAGTTCTCCATGGATGCAGGTTAGAGGGAGAGTGGAGGGAGGAGAGCTGGAGAGATCGTGTTATGTTTTCATTGTTTTGTTTTTTTTTGCTTTTCTCGCTTTTTTCGTTTTTTTAAGCCTAATAGCACTACCGTCATAAAACTAGAAACTGGGCCACGCGAGAATTGGGCCCGCTCAAGATTATTTGCTTCTCGACGCTTTTTACTGTCGGGTCATGTTCTCGACAGGAAAAAGCGTCGAGATTTGACGCGCCTGTATTTTTTACGTTCGACGCTATGCAAAGCATCGAGAGGTGGCGTGTTTTCTAGTAGTGTTTGCATACGCACATAAGCATAGAATCAAACATACGCAAAACGACATTCTTTTATATGCAATTCTTGTATATTGATCATACAAAAGATGACATGCATAGACAATCCGTCTTGGTTAGAGAGATGTAATAGAGCGAATACAACAGCGATTACTCATACTGTTCATCGAAGATACAATCACGCCATGGACTTAATGACTCTAGTGTACACACTACCTCTAGTACAATTACACGAGCCTAGAGGACTTAATAAATGGGGAATGATCCATCCCAAACACACTGCGAGGTGTCCATAAGTAACTTGGGAATCACGTGAACCTTGTTTGAATTTCTTCATGTGAACCTTCGTGATTCAGTGGAGAGTTATTCTGGATCATCTTCAGATACGCAGGCAGGTGTTCCTGATTTCCCTTCTTCTTCTTGTGATGAATTAGAGAAATTAGGGTTTGTTAATTATGGGTTGTAATTATGATATTGTAGTGAATTTGGAGAACACTGTTAATGGAGATGGGAAAGATATGGGGAATATGCCTAATTCTGGGGTAACCCTGCCATAACTGAACCTGCCATTAATGGGGGAGCTCTTAATAAGGAACAGAGGGGCCATGGCCAGTGAGCTAAATCCAAGAAATGGGCTAATGAGAATAAAAATGCTAAGGAGATTTCCCTAGAGTATATGCCTGATGTTAATGACAATGACACTGTTCAGACCAATCTTGAAGACATTGAGGGTGATATAGCTTATTGGAAGAATGCTCTTGTTGGGTTTGTCATAGGGGGTAACCCTAAAGTAGCTATTGTTCAATCATATATTGATAAGAATTGGGCTCATTGTAAGAACCCTCGCCTTTCGGCGCTTAATTGAAATAATAAATATATGTTATAGGTTCTTAATTAAAAGAGATTGATTGATATTGATTAAGGGATTATTGAACACATGAAGTCGCCACCAATTTTTAAGGAAACAATTGGAAACCATCGATGTGCACCCAATTCCTATTGGGAATTATGACTTTTATAACCCAAAGGCCAAAGATTGAGTTCGGGGGTGTAGGTACGAGAAAGAGAAAACGAATCTCATCTAAATCGCTCGTAATAACGGCCTCTACTAATCCTATCCATGTTAATTCTTAATTCACATAACAAGGTTCCAAACAATCTGGTCGTCCAAGATCCTAAATTAACCAGGTGGGTTGAACAAACCAAATTATTAAAGTTATCGCTTTGTACATGATTACCCAATCGCATGATTTGATTTATAGAACACAACCAAAATAATAGAAATATGTTCCCCAGCCTTACCGTGCTAACTTAACGCGCCAATTGCCATGCATGAACAAACTTGTTAGTAACTTCAATGGAAGTAAAATAAAAGATATAAACTTTAACTACATGTTAGCATGCTAATTGAATTGATTAATCATGGAAAAACATGCAAAGATATGATATTTGCAATAAACATGACAAGAAAACTAGAAATTAAACTAAAAAGTATGAAAATCATGTAAGGATAATAATTGAACTAATCTATGCATGATAATCATGAAAACAATAATTAAAAACAATCTACATAGGATGAACTAAATCAAAATAATTAAAACATGCAATGAATATTAACCATGATCATAATATAAATAAAACATGCTTTGAAAATAGATTTAAGAGTTCAAAAGATGTGCCCTCAGGTTGAATCTTGATTGTACTAGAATTGAATGTCAATGGCTCTTGATAATGGACTTGATCTTGGGATGAGACTTGTTCTTGATTAAGGTTTGAAGATGGGTTTGATTGATGTGACTAGGGTTGAATGGAATAGAGGAGAGAGAGAGATTAGGGTTTTTTGACGTGAATCCTGTAATAATGAGTTGTTTCCAAAATCGGAGTTTAGAGGGGTATTTATAGGGAATGAGCCGAAAAGGAGGTCAAATTAGGGTTTCCGGGCCAAAAACGGTGCCCAGCGGCCCCCCGGAGGGCCGGTCGGGGCTCGGCGGCCTCGATAGTGCACCATAGGCTCAGCGGCTGGGCCGCTGAGCCCGGCGGCCCGCTTCACGGCCTCCGCTCCCACGAAAAGGCCGCTGGAAGGCTCGTTTGAACTCCGATTGACCTGATTCTTGGTGCGTTGGATTTCTTGTTGAAAGGGATTTCTTTTGACATTTTGTGGGCTCATGTTTCACGAGTATCCTATGAGTTATGGCCCAAACACTAGAGAGGTATCTGTTTTAGCACATTAATCAGTCATCGTATCATATCTCCTTCGTTTCTAATTGGATTTTGGCCCATAATATGTGATTGGAAAGCTAATTCAAAGAGGAATACTAGCCTATTGGGCTAATAATCCAATTAATCCGTGAAGGTGTAAAAATAAGTCTTGAACCGTGATGAGAACATCGTTTTTAGCCCGTAAGTTCATTAAATCATAACTTTTGACTCCGATATCCGTTTGGGATAAATGAGATGGCGTTGGAAAGCTTATGGAAAGGGCTATTAGATGGTATTGAAGTATAAAGGGTCCGGAATAAATATGGATTATGGGATACAAATAAGTACCAGTATTTCGAGTATTGACATTCAATTCATTATGTTCATTATAGGTTATCATCATTGGGCATTTAAAAAGGGGGAACCGATTTTGGTGTTTACAGAAGTCCCCACTTTGGCCGAGCTCGAGTGGAGCGAAGGGCAAAGTATGCACATTTTAAAAACATACAATGCAAGCACATATTGGAACCGTCGATGAAGACGTCGATGTTGATGTTGATGGCTGTCAGGATTGCCAAGTTGACTTGAATTGAAGACGGCGGTCGGGATTGCCGGATTGACTTGAAATTTCATATGGCAGTCAGGGATCGCCGGATTGACTTGAAATTGAATACGGCAGCCAGGATCGCCAAATTGACTTGAAATTGATGTTGGCTGTCAGATTTGCCGAATTGACTTGATATTGATGGATACGGCTGTCAGGATCGCCAAATTGACTTGATCGAATTGAATTCGGCTGAATGATTGAACATTGACTTGAATATTTAAGATGGCTGTCGGGGTCGCCAAATTGACTTGAGGGGTTGACTTGAGTTAAGTATTCCTGTAAATGCAGATGCAAAGACACACACAAACATGGCAATGCATACACACAAACATAGCAATGCAAACATATATTCGACCAATAGACACATAGGAGATTGACTTGAACTTGAAATGGAAACAAAAGGCTCCCAACATAGAAAGCTGATTGTAAAATAGAAAAGATTTTTTGAAATCGATTTTAGAAAAAACTTAGGGGTCCAAAGTAAAAACAATTTCCTTGATCGAATTGAATAGGAGGGTCCCAATGGAGCCTTCACCTTGGATGGGTGACACTTCTTGAATGGTCTACCATATCAGGATTTCGAGGAACACTTGCTGGATTGATTTCGAGCCTTGAGCGCGGATTTTGATTATTTGAGTATTGAAAGACTTTGCGCGAGCCAGAGAGTATAGACATGATGGGTGATTGAAGGAAAGGTATGGATCAAAAAAGATAAAACAATTTGAATTGTGGACTAGAATTGGAAGGGTTGATAAGGGAAGCACATTGATCGTGGAGGTGATGGATAGAAAGACACGGGTTCAATAATCGAGTCCAAGTTCTAGGCTCTAAAGAATGATCCACGGAACACTTGAGGTGATTCTTAGAAAATCAAGTTGATTTTAGAAAATGTATAAAGGGAATTTTTGATGATTGAATTTAGAATATGGCCGAGCCTCGAGAGAAGCTGCCTACGTATCCCTGCGGAATCAGGTCAGACGTAGTTCATGAAATTTTATTTTTTATTATGCCCTTAGTTTTTGCCTGAATCATTGTCATGGATGATCGATCCAGCGGGCTTGCCCTAACTTTTGCCTAGGCCATTGAATGAATGGGATAGCGGGCTTTTTACTTGACTTTAATGCCCTAACTTTTGCCTAGGCCGCCCTTTCGGGTTTTCAACCTAGCGGGCTGCACATGTTTTGAGTGTCAAATCTCTAATAGGACTTTTGGGTTGTAATGCAAGGCTTCGGTTTGGGTTACCAAAGAAAGGGTTATTAAGGCTCAAAGTCCCATCAAAGCCCCCCAGTATGCATATTATCACCTTATGCTTCAAGAAGTGGATTGAACTTGAATTTCATTTTCTTTTTTTTGACTTTGACTTTCTCTTCTTTTTTTTTTGCACTTTGAACACTTTTCTTTTTTTTTTATACTTATTCGAAATTTTTTGAACTCTTGGAATTCCACATCTCTCATGGATGGTAACACAACAGATTGCACACTAACAAACCCCCAGGTTAAGGATTATGCGGGTATGAAATGAATGGCTATGTGTTTGAGGCCCAACTTGGCTGCAAGCGGATTTTGAATGTGGATTGAAAAGGATTGATAAAGGGTGACAAATGAATGCCTCTTGCCCTCGACTTGACTTATAAACACATGCTTTTATTCTTATTTTTGTCCTTTGATTTGAATTGATCATCTTCTCCCTTAGCATTAATGAATTATTGCAACTTGGATTCATCATTGAATTTGAGTGTTCCATGGATAGAAGATATAACACAATTGAGAAAAGGTAATTGATTTTATTGAATCGAAAGAAAGAAACACACGGCTAAGATTTGATAACTCCTATGTAGACTTGGACTCGAATTGGAAAAGAAAGAACTGGGAGGGACTCTCCGGCTCATGCTAATCTTATTGAATTTGAAAACAAAACAAAATACTAAGAGAAGACTAGTCTTGAAGGCGCTTGACATCTTGATGCTTCTCTTGACACTCTTGGCTTGAACTTCAAAAATGGGCCTGTAGAGTGGAGATCCTTAGGCCTAGTGGTTATGGCCTAATGGATTACTGTTGTTATTGGGTTTCTTCATATCAGGGGCTGGGATGGTCCCATTATCTATGAGATCTTGGATCTTATGCTTTAGAAACCAACCGTCATCAGTGTTATGACCTCGGCCTCGATGGAACTTGCAAAAAGCTTCGGAATCCCACGATTTGCTTCGATTCTGTGGAGATGGATATGGAGTTGAACCTGTAGGGTGAAGATGCCCAATTTGCTGGAGTTTCTCGAATGCTTGCTTAACCTCATGCCCAATGGGATAAAGACCCTTCGAGGTTTGTTGGCATTGTCTTCATTTAAAGAGTTAACCTCGGGGCCTTTGAAACCATTACCCCTTTTGTCTTTGGAGTAGTTGGAGTAGTTGCTCTTACTCTTTGTGGATTGAAGATGTTCCTCAATTTGGATCCCAATCTTGTAAAGTCTATCAAAGGTCTCAATGTGCTAGAACATTAGAAGTTCTTGGTATTTGGGTTGAAGGTTGCAGACCACAATCCTTACTTGGTCCTCTTCGGAGGGGCGATTGATGAGTTGGGCCGCCTTTTCCCTCCACCGAGTCAAGAAAGGAATAAAGTCTTCCTTTTCACTTTGTTTGGTCACTTCCAACTCCCTTAGAGTCATGGAGAGTTCATTGTTGTAGGAGTATTGCATCACAAATTCTTCTTTGATAGAAGTCCAAGATTTAGCCTTGAGTGGGCCTAAGGTTTTGAACCATTTAGAAGTTGGGCCTTCGAGTGTCATTGGAAAGATCTTTGGATAAAGAGTTGAATCGATCCCTTTGATCGCCATACATGTGGTAAAACTCCTTAAGTGACCATGTGGGTCTTCCACTCCCTTGAATTTGGGGATATCAAGTAATGTGACCTTCTTGGGCAGTTTGGAGTGGAGGTCGGCCTCGTGCTCCTCTTCTTCATCCATATAGTAGGTGCTATATGTAGAACTCTTGCGCATGATTTGCTCGAGCTTTTCAAGCCTTCTATCGAGCTTAGGGGAAGAGGGATGTCATCCTTTTCTTCATCATCAGTGTGAGGTTTAGACTTAACCTCATCCTTAAGTTTCTTGATTTTGATATCTTGGGCTTGGAGACGAATGTCCATAAGTTTCAATTGCTCGAGAATGGCTTTGAGATCATCATCTCCTGGCATGGTAGAGATTGGGCTTGAACTTGAAGTATAATGTTCAGGTGGACTTGAAGGTGGTGATGGAAACAGTTTCCTAACGAGCCTACCGTTGATACTCGAACGCTCCCACTTTGGGCTTGACTTTCCTATCCTGGATCAAAGGATGAATCAGAAAAAGGAAAAGGAAAAAGAAATTAAAAAAAGAATAGAAAAAGGAAGGGGTTTATCCACAATTCTAGTCCCTTGATTTTTTTTTTTTTGTTGATTATTTTCGAATTTCCGATATTTATTTTTTTAAAATTTTTTTTTACGGGACATGGAAATGTGGATGAGAAGAAATAAGGAAGGAGATTTTTGAAAAAACAAGAAAAGGTGAAATATTTTGAAAACGGGGAAGAGATTTCGAAAATGGAAAGAAAAGAATTTGATAAAGAGGTATCAGAAATAAGAAAGATCTCCTTCCTAAATGAGGACCCCTAAGATATGAGAGTTTTGAAATAAGGGGAAGAACACGATAAGGAATGTTCCAACTAGCATATAGCACATAGATCACGTCCAACCAAGCAACAAATGTGGAAAATTGAATCTAGAATAATTCCTCAACATGGTAACTTTTCAAGGAGATTTAACTCGAAAATCCTCTAAGGTAAGTAATGTGCTTTAATTATTGATCCTCCATTTTTGACTTGATTAAAAAAAGAAAGACTCTTGACTCAAAAAAGAAAAATATATATACTATTGACTTGATTATGGAAACAAGACTCTTTTATGAATAAGACTTGGGGAAGGGGAAAGACTCTTGACTTGTTATGGGAAAAAAGAATATTACTCTTGACTTAAATAAGACTCGATTGAAAATATGGAAAAGACTCGAAAAAAGGAAAATGTTACTCTTGACTGATTATGGAAAGTGAGACTCTATTTTTTTGGAAGGATCTCCAATCGAAATACGTTACTTACTAGGATTCTATTTTCTTGGAAAACAAGTCTCCCTAATATGGTTAGTAGCATCATAGGAAATATACATGAATTCTACTTCCTAAAAAAGAAAAGATTCTAGACTCGATCTTAGAAACATATCTACACAATAAGGGATACAAAATACTGAAAAAGATTGCACTCTCACAAATTGGCAAACAATTATGCAAGAATGGACATGTGAATGAATGCAATATTGGGTGAATCTATGGCTTTGGTAAGGGAACCCATGAGCGGATGCGTTTCGTCATCTATGGGATGCATAGTAAAACTAGACGTACCGTTTTACATATCTCGAATGGAAACATGTAAATGTCATGGGGTGGAACACGACTATGTGCAAAGGTAATTCGGACCTAGTGGGTCACTGGCCTAAGTCATAGACAATGCTCCAAAGGGTAATTCCTATTATGGTGTGGTGATGTCTTTCGACATCTTGCGTAGATAACGCATGCAAATGGATGATATGAATGCAAAGCAATAATAAGCACATAATGATCTTGGACCAAGAAATAATAATTAACAATCAACATGGACAAGCTTTCGAATTACACCCTCTTATTAAATCCCCAGTCAAGTTGCCACTGTAAGAACCCTCGCCTTTCGGCGGTTAATTGAAATAATAAATATATGTTATAGTTTCTTAATTAAAAGAGATTGATTGATATTGATTAAGGGATTATTGAACACATGAAGTCGCCACCAATTTTTAAGGAAACAATTGGAAACCATCGATGTGCACCCAATTCCTATTGGGAATTATGACTCATATAACCCAAAGGCCAAAGATTGAGTTCGGGGGTGTAGGTACGAGAAAGACAAAACAAATCTCATCTAAATCGCCCGTAATAATGGCCTCTACTAATCCTATCCATGTTGATTCTTAATTCACATCACAAGGTTCCAAACAATCCGGTCGTCCAAGATCCTAAATTAACTAGGTGGGTTGAACAAAAAAAATTATTAAAGTTATCGCTTTGCACATGATTACCCAATTGCATGATTTGATTTATAGAACACAACCAAAATAATAGAAATATGTTCCCCAACCTTACCGTGCTAGCTTAATGCGCCAATTGCCAATTTGCATGAACAAACTTGTTAGTAACTTCAATGGAAGTAAAATAAAAAATATAAACTTTAACTACATGTTAGCATGCTAATTGAATTGATTAATCATGGAAAAACATGCAAAGATATGATATTTACAATAAACATGATAAGAAAACTAGAAATTAAACTAAAAAGTATGAAAATCATGTAAGGATAATAATTGAAGTAACCTATGCATGATAATCATGAAAACAATAATTAAAAACAATCTACATAGGATGAACTAAATAAAATAATTAAAACATGCAATGAATATTAACCATGATCATAATATAAATAAAACATGCTTTGAAAATAGATTTCAGAGTTGAAAAGATGAGCCCTCAGGTTGAACCTTGATTGTACTAGAATTGAATGTCAATGGCTCCTGATAATGGACTTGATCTTGGGATGAGACTTGTTCTTGATTAGGGTTTGAAGATGGGTTTGATTGATATGATTAGGGTTGAATGGAATAGAGGAGAGAGAGAGATTAGGGTTTTTTGAGTTGAATCCCGTAATAATAAGTTGTTTCCAAAATCGGAGTTTAAGGGGTATTTATAGGGAATGGGCCGAAAAGGAGGTCAAATTAGGGTTTCCGGGCCAAAAACGGTGCCCAGCGGCCGCTGGGGGCTCGGCGGCCTCGATAGTGCAGCATAGGCTTAGCGGCTAGCCGCTGAGGCCCCGGCGGCACGCCGCTGGGCCCGGCGGCCCACTTCACGGCCTCCGCTCCCACGAAAAGGCCGCTGGAAGGCTCATTTGAACTCCGATTGGCCTGTTTCTTGGTGCGTTGGATTCCTTGTTCAAAGAGATTTCTTTTAACATTTTGTGGGCTCATATTGCACGGCTATCCTATGATTTATGGCCCAAACACTAGAGAGGTGTCTGTTTTAGCACATTAATCAGTCATCGGATCATATCTCCTTCGTTTCTAATTGGATTTTGGCTCATAATATGTCATTGAAAAGCTAATTCAAAGAGGAATACTAGCCTATTGGGATAATAATCCAATTAATCCGTGAATGGCTAAAAATCAATCTTGAACCGTGATATGCGGGTTTGAGAACATCGTTTTTAGCCTGTAACTTCATTAAATCATAACTTTTGACTCCGATATCCGTTTGGGACAAATGAGATGGCGTTGGAAAGCTTATGGAAAGGGATATTAGATGGTATTAAAATATAAAGGATCTGGAATAAATATGGATAATGGTATACAAATAAGTACCAGTATTTCGAGTATTGACATTCAATTCATTATGTTCATTATAGGTTATCATCATTGGGCATTTAAAAAGGAGGAACCGATTTTGGTGTTTACACTCATATGGCTAAACCTTAAGTGCACTTTCCTAACAAGGGGTGGTTCTACATCCTATTTCAGTCTCCTGAAGATAGAGATTTGATCTGGAGAGGGGGTCCATGGTCCATAAGTAACAGGACCTTTCTCTTGAGGCCTTGGTCTATGGATTTTAGTTTGGATAAGGTGGAAATGAGTAGAGTACCAATGTGGGTTCGTTTTCCTAGACTTGATTGTTAGAAACAAGGCTAATGAAGGAATAAACTTATCTGGAACGAAAGTCGTGGCGTGATAAATCCCTGCCCTAAAGTCGAATTTGCCCCCACACGTATACTAGGGAATTTTCGGCAACCGACCTCCAAGGATACACGGCAACCAAAGCTCCGGTGTACTACGGTCTAATGGTTTTGAGAGCAAACTGAACTACTGTGAAACGAATCAGAGAGAGTATTTTTGTGTGTCTATGTTTGTGTCTCTTTGTGAAGTGGAAAGTCTCCAATATATAGAGGAAAATAGAGGAAAAACATAATGGCAAAGACATTAAATTTGGAGGTCATCAATGGAAAATATCAAGGGAATTTATATTTGTAACGGAAGAGAATAAATCTTGTCTAGTCCAACTTAATTAATGTGGGGAATTAAGGAGTCATCCCATATATGGGTAACTATACAGCTTACCTCTTGTAAGCTACCAATGTGGGACAATAATATTGTCCAACATCTTTTCTTTGAAGCAAATCTTCCAACAATCCCCCACATGATTCAAAGGAAAGATGGAAAGGAACAAGGTTCGAATGGCAGTAGGAGGTCACACGTTACGATACTAATGTCTTGTGGACTTGAATTAGTACCTTGTGCATACAAGTTTGCCCAACAACCATTTAGGTGGAAAAAAAAATCCTTGAACCATCACGGTATTTGTTCAGTACAAACTGCGCACTTGTTTAACCTCAAAATCAGATTTACTCTCGCGAAAAACATATATACATTAGCCCCTTACGTGCCTGGATATTTCTGTGAACGCTCTAAAGAGTCATTAGCCCAAATGCTCTCAAAGGGGGCGGGCAATTCCCCCACATTCACATAGGTGAGTTCATCAAGTGTGTACTGTCTCACACCACCTTACAATGCTATGAACTCATTAAGAGCTAAAATGCTCAACCTCACACACATGACAGTATACGAAAAATACTACATTATTTTATAAAGGAATAGGGTTTGTAGTACATGACTGGAGTTGTTTTGTGATTTCGTTTGACCTCATTGAACCTGGAAATATTCCAGGTTGGGTATCCATCACAATTCACTCCCACTAGGCTGAAGCCCCATTCCTAGTGCTGAATCAAGCACTATCTTTCCACAAAGGCCTTTGGAAGAGGATTTGCAAGTTCCTCTCCAACTTAACACACTCGAGTGATATCACATTATATCTGATCAGTTTTTTCACAATTCCATGTCTATGGCGTACATGCCTTTTCTTTTTGTTGAAAGAATAGTTGTGGGCTACTCTATTAGCCACTTGACAAACACAATTGACAATCACAACACATAGATACTAGCGGAGTCGGTCTTCCCCACAATGGAATATCTGTAGGCAAACTTCTTAGCCATTCGGCTTTGTAGCCTGCCACATTCTTGAATAAAAGCTTAGATTTCATTGTGAAACTTTGCGACACAAAAAAGTTTGGAAGCTTACTATCACGAGTATTTCATCATTCTTGCAGATTTAGTTGGCATGGCAAATTCCTTTAAACACAAGAAAAATTCTTGTAGTGCAAATTAAACCCAAATTAATAGTACCTTACATATACTTCAATAATCACGATTGGGCTTATGAGTATACCTACTCAACCTGCTCACGTCATATGCTACATTTGGTATGGTACAACTCATAAAAAACATAACACTTTCAACACTCTTAACATATTCCCCTTGTAATACACTATTACTTCTATTCTTTTCTAATTGAATGTTAGAATCATAAGAGGTTTTAACGAGAGTAGAATCAAAATTGACTAAACCTTATTGTTTATTTTTTATTTTTTATTTTAAATTCTCAACTATATGAGACTGATTCAAACTCAAACTCTCAGAAGTTCTAGTGATTTTAATGTCAAGAATGAATTACAACATCTTTACCCTTATCTTTCATAGCATAACATGATTTCAACAAAGTTTGTATTGTGTTTATCACATCAATACTTATACTAAAATCAAGCATGTCATCCATAAAAAGATAATTTGTAGCACATTTATGCTCATCATATTTATAATCAACACAAACATTATAATCATCAACCTTGAAACCATCAAAATCAAAGTGCAATGGAATTTAACATACCATTGTTTGGGTGCATATTGAGTAATCTCATGGCTTCATTTGACTACTTTGAACCAATGTCCACCATGATTTCCTCAATCTAAGGGCTTTAAGACTCATCCCCCTCGACGATTCAACAACAAAACTAAGAACAATTTTTCTTTAATTTATATGGTTACATGATGTACTTTGTTTATTGCAAATGAGTCATCTCTTACCATTACACACGGATTCCGACAAATCACAATTAAAAAATATTGACACACTTAGCTTTCCCCAATGTATTTCAACATGTCTCTAAATCATATGCCATGATAACATGCTATACAAAAATTAAGTTTTAGAGACAACACCCCGACAAGGAGAAAGACATATTCACTTGTACAAGTATATATGTTATTAACTTGTCACATAATTTACACCAATATACCCATAAAACACGACAAAGATGTCTATCAAAGTGCAAACACAAGTTAATGTATAGTATATTAATTCAATAACTCTAGCATACACAAAATAAAAAATATTTAGAACCTTAGTTGTTCTTATGTGATATGCTATCATGAGTTCCTCGCATAGAGAATACAAAAATAATGGCCTCTTTCAATATATGATAATTTCATATATATAAATAATATTACCACAAACACATAATGCCAAAAATTATATTATCTTTTCCACATTGCATATAAGCTATACAAGAAATAAGAAATGATTTCACTGAAATCATCATTTTTATGTTCAAGATATCTCTAGAATTATATGTAACATTTTACGAGTATAAAAGAAATATACATAGACATTCAAATATCTTAGGTCCCATATAAAACCCACAAAGATTTCGGTAAACTAAATTTAATTAGTTACCCCCACATTCTCAAAGAATCGGGTTCGATCAAGTTATATTGAGAACACCAACAATAATTTATACAACTTGCCCCACACGTTCTCAACATAAAAAACAACTCATCAACCTATTGTAATTCCTTTGACGAGAATAATAAATATTGATATACCAGAATTGACAAAATTAAGGATCACAAACAAATTCCAGTTATTCACACAACGTTCCTAAATCTTATAAAGTATTTAAACCACTCACAAAACCCGTAACGGTTTTAGACCATAGAAATAACATTCAGTCATAATAATAAGGCTCTCCAAGAATAGTCCATATAAAATTTCCATACTAACAATTACTTGCTTTGTAAGCACACAACACACGTGGGAAAATATTTGGCACACATGACTAACATATTTTAATGAGTATAGCAACGCTTTCATATGAAATAACATGTCTCATGAATTTGTATACAAATAACGTCAAATAGTTTCCAGCAAATAAGATGTCTCGTAATTTACCCATAAGTCCAACTAACGCTTATTTGAACTCATAGAAAATAAATATAAATAAGAGGACAAAATTATGAGTATTCTGATCTGACCCAAAATGATAATATCAGTTTGATCTCCATCGTGATTGTCTCTCTTTCTAGTATAAATATGAGCTTTAATTTCAACTTAATGCACCAATACAAGACAATTACTAATTTGAACGGATCACAACACTAACCGTATAGCACAATGGTTTTAAATAGTAATATACACAAACTTCATCAAATTAACAATTGCAGTTACTCCATATGATTTCGGCAAATTGCTGTATATTTTCTCCAAGAAAAGTCCAAGCTATATACCAACACAATTGGAAGCCCAAAGTCTTTAACTATCAACAAGGGACCAATCGAAAAATAAGGGACCAACCAAATTTTACGACCCACATGGTATAAGAATTGAGATGGAGTTCAAGTACTAATTGAAAACAAAACTGGAACCGCCCAACTAATGGATTAAGTAGTTGATCCAATAAAACAAAGGTATACTCTACTAAAAGAACACATATAACATGCATACTGATTAGATTTCAACAATAGCATGCATCTTAACTACAAGCACAAATTAACCAACCAATTAACCAACTGGAAGGAACACTAATTCTAGTGCATAAGTTTTTTTTTGTTTTGTTTTTTTGTTTTTGTAATTGCATTAGACTCCACGAAACGGCTAATTAAAATGCATTAGAGTTGAAAATAATTATGCACAATACATACTATAATGTATGGATTCCCCCAAATGAATCAGAAAAGTTCAAAAATTCCCTATATGGCTTATACCCTGAACAAGCCCAATAAAATCAATGGGGTTATCAACTACATACAAGTCTACAACCTCAATGAAGATAACAAAGTTAATGGGATTAAAGATTAAATTAATCAAATCTACTAAAACGTTACAAACTAGTCCAGTATACTAGTAGCACATTAAATACATGGGGCCTAACTCATTTAAAAGGAAAATATATGCATCCAGAGGACCACAATGAGAGATCAAGACCATAATAAGAATCTTTACAAAAATTGATACATTTGCTAAAACAGTAAGCAAACACACAAAATTATCTAGATGTCAAGACCGAATAAAATACGCATCTTGAGCACGGAAATGACAAACACATCCATTTGGATTGTTCTGGCAGGAAATACTAAACACGTAACAATTGACCACAATATTGTTGCAATAATAATTCCATCATCAACCATAGTAAAAAGAAATTCGACTTTAGAATGTTAGAAACAAGGCTAATGAAGGAATAAACATATCCGGAATGTAAGTCGTGGCGTGATAAATCAATGCCCTAAAGTCGAATTTGCCCCCACACGTACACTAGGGAATTTCCGGCAATCGACCTCCAGGGATACACGGCAACCAAAGCTCCGGTGTACTACGGTGCAATGGTTTTGAGAGCAAACTGAACTACTGCCAAACAAATTAGAGAGAGTATTTTTGTGTGTCTGTGTTTGTGTCCCTTTGTGAAGTGGAAAGTCTCCAATATATAGAGGAAAATAGAGGAGAAACATAATGGCCAAGACATTAAATTTGGAGGTCATCAATGGAGAATATCAAGGGAATTGATATTTGTAATGGAAGACAATAAATCTTGTCTAGTCCAACTTAATCGATGTGGGGAATTAAGGAGTCATCCCATATATGGGTAACTATACAGCTTACCTTTCGTAAGCTACCAATGTGGGACAATAATATTGTCCAACATCTTTTCTTTGAAGCAAATATTCCAACATTGATGTCCAGTTCTGGTCTGCAAAGGGTCTAAGCAAGTTAGGAAGTAAACTAGGCTTTCCCTTATTTGCAGATAAATTTACCTCTGAAAAGGATCAAATATCCTATGCTAGGGTTCTTGTGGACATTGATGTCAGCAAAGATCTGCTTGATTTTTTCTCAGTGGCATCCCCATTTTTGGAAAAATTCAAGCAACCTGTTTAATATGAATGGGTTCCATTCTTCTGTGCAACTTGCAGACAGCTTGGGCATACATCTCATCAGTGCAGGAAAACAAAGCCATGACTAAGGCTAAACCTGTTACTGGATCATCACAGGAGGGAAACAAAGGGGTGGTAACTACAATTGAGAGGGTGGATACTGCCATTGCAGGGGCCACTGAGGGGCAGAGTGCCACTGTCCCTATACAGCTACATGATACTTGTAACACCCCCAAATTTACAACGATTTCCTGGGAACTATCGACGTCATTGTACATGACTCGACACCACTGAACCGTCTCAAACTCGAGGTTTGTTACTGCAACATTTATCACTAAGGAATAAATGCTAAACAGAAAGAAAAGCTAGGTATCAAAAGGGAGCAAGCTAAACAAACTAAAACGAACTAAAACATTAATATCAAAGTTGTCTATAGAGTGAACTTAAGTCCATTAAAGTATTATTACAACTTTGCCTTCTAGGGCACAAACCAAAATCCCACAATCTTAAAGAAATAACCAGTCTAGAGAACAAGCCCAACATCTAACTCCAAGGCTACACGTCCTCACTCAGCAACACCTGCACTTTGGTTTTCGTGACGGAAACAAGGTACAGAAAAAAAGAGAAGAAACAAAAGAAACAAAAATCAGATAAACTGAATAAACATCGTCCATACCCAGTAAAAACACTTTCGCAAACCTTACATGGGTTTTAGAAGAATCATTGAAATTCATTTGCATGCACAAGTAGTCATACATTCAAGCACACATACTCAATATTCAATTACATGCGATTCTTGCTTTAGTAGTGATCATTCGAACACAAACAGACACTCCACATTGATTAGAGTAATAAGAGAGCGAATAGAACAACGATTACCCATACTGTTCATCGATTGATATTGACATGCCATGGACTTACTCTAGTGTATATCCACACTGTCTCTAACATAATAACCGATACGTAGAGAATTAACAAATGGGGAATGATCCATCCCGAACACGCTACGAGGTGTGCATAAGTAATTTGGGAATCACGCATCCCTAGACTACATAAACTAGATATAGTCTCGATTGCTCGACTACTCCTAGGAATCCATTAGGAGTCTTATTCTCATTTACAATTCAATTCACATAATTTGCATTGGTTGACTTAGTGGTACAACGAGACCACGACTCACTACTTTATTTCATGCTTATGACAATGAATAGTAAATAACGACGATAATAACATTTATGCATGTGAAGAATAAACATGCTTTGATGAGTAAATATTACAATCATGCTCACATATATGTCTAATTAAATTTTGGCAGCACTTCGGCAGTAAAACATGATATCCAAAATTTCACATTCAACAAATACATCCAACAAAGTATAATAGGTGCTCATTAGCACTCAATAATAACCCATTCTATTTAGCACGTATATTAGATCATATTAGTATTAACAATTCAACATAACCATACTTTTTCAATAATTAGCATATGAACTAATTAATTAACGAAACTCCTCCATAAACTCAACATGCTCATTATAATTGATAATTACCGTGAAAAATATAATTCTAATTCTCATAATATATAAACGACGATATAATTTAATCATGCTTCGCATATTAAATTCACAACAATTAGGCATTTAGCACATAACAAGTCAAAACCTTTTTATGGGTTTTGGAAGGAGGTAGGCACAATCGCTTACCTAACAAACGCTTACTTAGCAGTATGTTAGCTTCCTAATCACGACCCGATCATGCTAGTTCATTAGGTTCTAATTAAATACAATTACCGAGACATAATCAGTAAATACGAAAATATAAAAAGTAGCAAAATATTAATCTAATATTTTATTTAAATTTCTTGATTTATTTCAATCAATCTAGACTTTCAAAAATCCATATTTGGGTTCCGAACGAGTACAGAAAAATAAAAATAATTAATTAAAAAATGCTGAAAATCGAATTAATTAAATTACGAAAATTGAAAAATCGAAACCCTAACTTATTGTGCAAGTTTCAATCACGGTCACCCACAAGGGGACCCATGGTCGGACCCATCACCACCCACCGGCCGCCGTTAGATGGTGGTGGTGCCGGTGGCTCACTGGAGCCACGACGAGGAGAGAGAAAATGAGCGAAAGAGAGAGAAGAGATATAGCGAAGGAGAGAGAAAGAGAAGAGAAAAGGCAAGGGGAGGCCACGCCGGCCATCACCGGCGACCGCCCAGGAGGCGCCCTGGCTGTGCCGTGGTGGCGCGATCATGCTCAATCAGAGGAGAGAGAGGCGAGAGAAAACAGAGCACGAGAAAGAGAGAGAGAAGTCGGGTGAGAGGAGAGAGAGTGTGTAAGGGTTTGGTTTAGTTTTGCAAACTGATGAAATTGCTCACCCTTTTGTTTATATAGGTCTCCAGTCAACCAAAGTCAATCCCACTAGGTTTAGGAATAATTTTCTGATTTAAATGCTAATTAAAACTAATTAAAACAATATGAGTAACCCTTATTCATACATTAAACAATTTAATTAGATCCCCCACTTTTGATAAATAGAAATCACGAAATTTCCATAATATTAATTAATATTATTATGGCTTTAATCGAGTAAATCGAACTATTGTATAAATATACGATTTAAATCTCCGAAACTATTTATAAATGAATTATAAATCGATATTGTAATTGTAGAAAATATTGGGGTATCACATTCTACCCTCCTTAAAAGAAGTTTCGTCCCAAAACTTGACACATGAAGTACCCCTACGAAGGTATAAAACTATTTAGGACTATGACAATTGCAATGCGAGTAATACGGTCGTGATCTAAGTCGATTAGCAATGCAATATGCAATGCTGGAACATGCAACTCGTGCAAAGCGGTAACAAAACACGAAATTTGTAGGTGTGACATTCTACCCTCCTTAAGAAGGGTTTCGTCCCGAAACTCAAATGAATTAGTACCTTCGATAAAGAGATCTAGAAACTTCTCGCGCATCATGGATTCAGCTTCCCATGTTGCCTCTTCTTGACCATGACGGCATCAAATAACTTTCACAATCGGAATGGTCTTTGTACGAGTCGAGCGCTCTTTTCGGTCAGTGATCTTGACTGGACGTTCTTCATATGTCAAACTTTCATCAAGTTCGATCGTTGCTGGTTGAACAACATGAGTTGGATCATGTACGTATCGCTTCAGTTGAGAGATGTGAAACACATTGTGGACTTTTTTAAGTTCCATAAGCAAAGCCAAATGATAAGAAACCTCACCAATCCTTTCTAGGATCTCGTAAGCTGCAATGTAACGGGGACTCGGCTTCCCCTTATGACCAAAACGAATAACGCCCTTGGTAGGAGATACTTGCAAAAGTATCTTGCTTCCCACCTCAAATTCTTCAGGTCTATGACCTCTATCTGCATACAAGATCTGACGATCTTGTGCACTTCGCATCTTCGTTTGAATCACCTTTACCTTGTCGACGGTCTGCTGGATCATATTAGTACCCAAAACTGCAGTTTCGCTAATGTCGTTCCAACACACAGGCGATCTACACTTCCTATCATACAAGGCTTTATATGGTGCTTGATCAATACTAGAATGATAGCTGTTCTTGTAAGAAAATTTGATCAACGGAATGTGTTTATCTCACGAACCTTGATATTCGAGGGCACACGCTCGAATCATATCCTCCAGAGTCTGAATCGTTCTTTCCGTCTGGTCATCTATTGCGGGATGAAAAACGGTACTAAACTTCAATTTGCTTCCGAAAGCTTCTTGTAGTTTCTGCCAAAAGTGAGAGAGAAATCTCGAGTCTCGATCAGAAACAATATCTTCGGGTACACCATGAAGTCTCATGACTTCCTTTACATAAGCGTCATCTAGTTTTTCCATTTCCCATGTGTCATTCATAAAGATGAATCTTGGGACCTTCGTCAAACGATCTACTACTACCCAAATAGCATTGTTCTTCTTTTGTGTCAAAGGTAACCCATGATAAAATCCATAGAAATCGAATTCCATTTCCAATTAGGAACTTCCAGTGATTATACCATTCCACTAGGTCTCTTGTGCTCAATCTTGACCTTTTGACATGTCAGACACTTTGCAACGAACTCATCGACTTCTTGTTTCAGGCCTTTCCTCCACAACACTTGGCGAAGATCTTTGTAAAGCTTGTCCCCACCAGGATGTACAGAGTACAGCGTATTATGAACTTCACCCAGAATCTGACTTTTGATAGCTGGGTCATTGGGTACACAAACATGTTCTCGAAATCTCAAAATTCCATCTTGGCCCATAGTAAAGTCCTCGGACCTACCCTCGTCTTTGTGGTGTAGGATCCGCTAAAGATCCTTATCGCCACCTTGTCTATCCTTGATCTCTTCCAGTAAAGTCGGTCGAAAAATCATATGTGCTAAGGTACATTGAACGTCACCTTGAAAGACCATCTCCACCTCGAGACTTTCTAAGTCACGTATGATCTCCTTAGGAAGCACTAAAGCAGTGTTTAAGGTTCGTCGAGTCTTCCTACTCAAAGCGTCAGCGACTACATTCACTTTATCCTCATGATATTGTATATCAATGTCGTATTCCGTCAAAAGTTCTAGCCATATCCTTTTGCGCATATTCAATTCTTTCTGCGTGAAAATGTACTTGAGACTCTTGTGATCAGTGATCATTTTGACAGCAGAACCATATAGGTCATGTCGCCAAATCATCAATGCAAATACGACAACAGCAAGTTCTAGATCATGTGTAGGGTAATTATCCTCGTGCTTCTTCAATTGTCTTGAGGCGTAAGTCACGATCTTGCCGTGTTGCATCAAAACACAACCTAAGCCATGCTTAGATGTGTCACTGTAAAATTCATATCCATCTGTTCCAGAAGGTAGACTCAAAATTGATGCACTTGTAAGACCTTTCTTCAACTCTTGGAAATCAGTCTCGTACTTGTCAGACTATTGAAACTTTGTGGTTTTCTTCATCAAGTTTGTGATAGGCTGCGCGATCTTTGAAAAACCTTCTACAAACCTTCTATAGTAGCCAACGAGTCCAAGAAAACTCCGAACTTCGGTCACGTTCATCGGTCTAGGCCAATCTATAACAGCTGGAATCTTCTTTGGATCTACGTCCACACCATCCTTAGACACTAGGTGTCCTAGGAAAGATATAGTCTCTAACCAGAACTCACATTTTGACAACTTGGCGTAAATTTGATGTCTTCGTAAGATCTCCAAAACAGTCCGTAAGTGTTGCTCATGCTCTTTGGCGTTCTTCGAGTAAACTAGAATATCATCGATAAAGACTACAACGAACTAGTCTAGGTAAGGCTGGAACGTAAGGTTCATCAAGTTCATAAATTTCGCAGGTGCGTTCGTCAACCCAAAATGCATCACAGTGAACTCGTAGTGCCCATACCTCGTCCTAAACGCGGTCTTCGCAATATCAGGTTCGAAAATCCTCAACTGATGGTATCCTGATCGTAAGTCTATCTTTGAGAAAACAGACGCTCCACGCAGTTGGTTAAACAAATCGTAAATTCTGGGAAGTGGGTATCGATTCTTGATCGTGATTTTGTTCAACTCGCGGTAGTCTATACACAGTCTCATACTACTGCCCTTCTTTCTCACGAATAAATTAGGAGCACCCCAAGGCGATACACTCGGACGTATGTATCCCTTCTCCAACAAGTCTTCAAGTTGTGTCTTCAGTTCCTTCATCTCGGCAGGTGCCATGCGATATGGTGCTTTCGAAATTGGTGCAGAACCTGGAGCTAGGTCGATCGTGAAGTCGATAATGCGTTGTGGTGGCATTTCGGGAATCTCTTCGGGAAATATGTCAGGGGACTCGGAAACTACAGGAATAGGCTGCGGTGCTTCCGTCTGGCAACTTGTATCCACCACATGACAAAGGTAAATCGCTTCGCCCTTAGTCACGCACTCTTTGACCTTCATTGTTGCCATCACGTTTAGCTTAGGCTTGACCACAACTCCTCGGTAAGTGATCTTCTTACCTCTAGTTCCTCGTAAAGAAACACGATGTTGAAAATATTCTATCTTAACCCTATACTTGGCTAACCAGTCCATTCCCAAAATAACGTCAAATTCCTTCAACTCGAACCGTATCAAGTCTGCAGGTAGCTTGGAACAAGCTATACTCATCGAACACTTCTCGTACAACGAATTACAACTAACATTCGATCCATTAGGCATCGTAATGTTTGCCCTATACACTGAACTAGGTTCTAGGACTATTTTCGTATCAAAGCTCTTAGAAAGAAAATAAAGAATGCGATGCACCACTATCAAACAAAACAAAAGCGGGATAAGAATTAACAAGAAGAGTACCAGCAATCACATTCGGGTTTGCTTCTGCCTCATTGCGATTTATCACATAGATTCTGCCATTAACCCTTCTATTGTTGTTGTTGTTGTTATTGTTGTTGTTCGGCGCATGATTGACAGGTGCAGGAACTTGTGCTTGATTGTTCACAGCAGGAGCAGCATTGTTGCGGTTGTTGTTGTTGTTGTAACCCCCGTTTCCACGGTAGTTACCACCATTACCACGATAACCATTTCCATTCCCACCATGATTGTTGTTATCGCGGTTCTGCCCATTGCCATTCCTTCCACAACTCCAACACTCAGAAACTTTGTGATCAGGCTTGTTGCATTCATAGCACTGCAGCACGTCACCACGACAATTCTTACAAGGATGCGTCTTGTTACAGCGAGTACAAGGCGTATTCCTTCTAGCCATTATCGTAACTCGATGACTATTCGAGTCACGATTCCTATTCGCACTGTGGTTCCGACCACCACCTTGGTAATTGTTTTTGTTGCCACTAGGTCTTGGCCTTTTGTCGTCATTGTTCGAGTACGAGGGATTGCCTTCGTCGCGCTTGTTCTTTCCCAGATGTGAATCATGACGTCCTACAATCCTCTCCTGATTCAGAGCCTTGTCATAAGATTCTTGAAAAGTCTCAGATTGTCCAGCGACAAAATGTTGAATGTCCTATTTCAGTCCATCCTCGAACCTTTCGATTCATTCAGCTTCAGTTGTTAACAGATTAGGAGCAAATATAGCAAGCTCGTTGAACTTGGCAATATACTCAGCCACAGACAGCTTGTCTTGGCTCAACCCTTCAAATTCGCGTTGTTTCAGGCGTCGCGGGGAACTAGGATAAAATCTAGCACGAATGGATTCCTTAACACGATCACTGTTACAGTTCGACACTGCAAGCAAGTCAATTCGTACATCGCTCCACCATTTATTAGCCTCACCCTTCGCAGAGCTAATCTTCATGTTGTTAGGCCGACTCGTAGCCAAGAACAACTTTTCGAGCTCATTAATCTAGTTCTCCAGTTTAGTCGGATCAGCACCACCCTTGAACGTAGGAGGTTTAAGAGCGTCAAAGTCTCGGAAACTACACGTTTCAGATGCTTGTGCGGTCTCCATCTGCTCTTGGCATTCTAGTTGTCGCGCCATGATCTCGACCACATCGGCCAGACCATCCTCAAGTCTAGCAATCCTATCGGCGTTGGTTGCCATTTCGCAATCTGAGAATATAAAAGTAATGGTATAAACACCATTTAAACAATTTGAACATCTCGACCCATTATGGTCTAATTGAGGGATATAGGTTGTAATTGAAACCTTTCTCTTGACATTTAGCAAATAGCATATAAGTTTCGATGATCGACCTTACATTGTAGGTCTAAGCAAAATACTTGCTTTATTTTTCTTAGTTCTCATGCATAATAGTTCAATAGGCATGTAATACACTTTAGACACATTGGTCTCACATGAATAGACAATGACATTCATAATTCACATATTGAGGCTCCATACTAATGTAGTAGGGAAATAACAATCACACGTAATCATATAGATATGCTTTAGCTCTTGGCTCACGATTGATTTGATAACGCTAAATGAAAATTTTGCCATGAATTTGACATGAATTTCCCATCATGTCACGACGATATGAAATAGCATTCAAAGCTTTCAGTCAACCATGCAAATATGTGATAACGACAATCATGTAAACAAATCCCAACGACATTCATATAATCAACGAAATAGTTTTGCAATAAGATAGATTGCAAAATAAAAAATTAATAACGAATATTTGTTGCTTAGGCAACTACATCACGCCACACCAATCTTGACCACGCAGGGTCATCACAATAATGAAATAATGTTTCTAAAACATACGATTAACCCTAGTCAATTAAACTACTAAACATCGACGGGGTTTTGCTTCGATCTAGGAGGTGTATCATAATCATCTTTCCTCCTTGACTTCATCTCCCTACATAGCATGTAAGGATGCGCGTAGTCTCTGAACTTCTGAGGCATAAAGCGCCTTCTAAAGTTATCCACTAGCTTGCGCTTTATCGACCAGCATCTCTCACAGATGTCCTTCGGAGCAGGCACTAAGACGTGGTTTCCACTCAAACTCAGACAAGCATAGCTCATTTCCAACACCCTCGAAACATAACGCCCATCGTTCGCCTTTGCCGTATTTCTCGTCATTGATGTAGCCACTCTTCAGTACCACATCGTCGTACTTCTCCTTGAGACCTCTCCAAGGATGCATGCTGGGTAAGCCAGCACGTAAGAGTTCCACCCCAAAAACCTTGGTGTATCCTCATACGGTTCTCATATTCATAACGTTGGATCACAGTGTATGCATGATGGATGTAGGCACGAATGTCATCTAGATCAGCATCAGTGACAAAGAATGGCTCCACAGGAGGAGACACATCAGGAGGAGGTGAGATAGGTACAGAGTAGTTTTCGCTTTCATCACCAATATCATCTAAGTCTGGCATGCTAGGTGAATCAGGGACTCCGGTTCCATACCCGAATCGCATCTCGAGATCAACAGGGTTAGGCTCAATGTTTGGCTCGTCGGCAGGAGCATCGCCAGCCTCAGGTTCGGACTCAGAAGGTTCCTCCTCATACTCAGGATCCTCATTAGCTTCCAAGTCATGGTTGATATCTATTGGCACGTCACCATCGTGATCACCATTCGCGGCTTGGTCCACTTCGTGCGCATCAGGGCCGTGTGCCACGGGTATGGCTGCGGCCCCGTCGTGCATTGTCTCGCTGTCTGAGGAATGCACATATTCCACCTCATGCTCCGGTGCAAGAATCATAGCTCGCGGTTTCCTACCCTTACTCGACTTCATCACGGTCAAACGAGTAATTGCCATCTACAAAAAGGCAATCAAACAATAAAAACATTTAAATCACAAACAAGGTGATTTCAAATAATTCCTAACTTCTAGGACTACTACGTTCAACGACTTTAATTACATTTTATTTTCCCCAAAATGAAACTAATCTTTATTAATTCATTTACTAATCCTATGCAACCTTTTAAACCTAGGGCTCTGGTACCATTTGTAACACCCCCAAATTTACAACGATTTCCTGGGAATTATCGACATCATTATACATGACTCGACACCACTAAACTGTCCCAAGCACGAGTTGTTACTGCAACCTTTATCGTTAATGAAAAATGTTAAGTAGAAAGAAAAGCTAGGTATCAAAAGGGAGCAAACTAAACAAACTAAAACGAATTAAAACATTAATATCAGAGTTGTCTATAGAGTGAACTTAAGTCCGTTAAAGTATTATTACAACTTTGCCTTCTAGGGCAAAAACCAAAATCCCACAATCTTAAAGAAATAACCAGTCTAGAGAACAAGCCCAACATCTAACTTCAAGGCTACACGTCCTCACTCAGCAACACCTGCACTTTGGTTTCTGTGACGGAAACAAGGTACAGAAAAGAAAGAGAAGAAACAAAAGAAAAAAAAAATCAGATAAACTGAATAAACGTCGTTCATACCCAGTAAAAACACTTTAGCAAACCTTATCTGAGTTTTAGAAGAATCATTGAAATTCATTTGCATGCACAAGTAGTCATTCGAACACAAACAGACACTCCACCTTGATTAGAGTAATAAGAGAGCGAATAGAACAGCAATTACCCATACTGTTCATCGATTGATATTGACATGGCATGGACTTATTGTAGTGTATATCCACACTATCTCTAACATAATAATCGATACGTAGAGAATTAACAAATGGGGAATGATCCATCCTGAACACGCTACAAGGTGTCCATAAGTAACTTGGAAATCACGCATCCCTAGACTACATCAACTACATATAGTCTCGATTGCTTGACTACTCCTAGGAATCCATTAGGAGTCTTATTCTTATTTACAATTCAATTCACATAATTTGCATTGGTTGACTTAGTGGTACACCGAGACCACGACTCACTACTTCATTTCATGCTTATGACAATGAATAGTAAATAACGAGGATAATAACATTTATGCATGTGAAGAATAAACATGCTTTGATGAGTAAATATTACAATCATGCTCACATATATGTCTAATGAAATTTTGGCAGCACTTCGGCAGTAAAACATGATATCCAAAATTTCACATTCAACAAATACATCCAACAAAGTATAATAGGTGCTCATTAGCACTCAATAATAACTCATTCCATTTAACACGTATATTAGATCATAATAATATTAATAATTCAACATCACCATACTTATTCAATAATTAGCATATGAACTAATTAATTAACAAAACTCCATAAACTCAACATGCTCATTGTAATTGATAATTACCGCGAAAAATATAATTCTAATTCTCATAATAAACGACGATATAATGTAATCATGCTTCGTATATTAAATTCACAACATAGCACATAACAAGTCAAAACCTTTTTATGGGTTTTGGAAGGGGGTAGGCACTATCGCTTACCTAAAAAATGCTCACTTAGCAGTATGTAAGCTTCCCAATCATGACCTTATCACGCTTGTCCGTTAGGTCCTAATTAAATACAATTACCGAGAAATAATAAGTAATTACAAAAGTCTAAACAGTTTCAAAATATTAATCTAATATTTTATTTAAATTTCTTAGTTTATTTCAATCAATCTAGGTTTTCGAAAATCCGGATTCGGGTTCCAAACAAGCACAGAAAAATAAAAAACAATTAATGAAAAACAATTGAAAATTGAATTAATTAAATTACGAAAATTGAAAAATTGAAACCCTAACTTATCGTGCAAGTCTCGACCACGGTCACCCACAAGGGATCCATGGTCGGACCCATCAGCACCATTACCACCCACCGACCGACCTTGGCCGGTGGTGGCGCCGGTGGCTCGCCGGAGCCATGGCGAGGAGAGAGAAAACGAGCAAAAGAGAGAGTGATATATAGAGAATGAGAAAGAGAAGAGAAAGGCGAGGGGGAGGCCACGCCGACCATCACAGGCGACCGCCCAGGAGGCGCCTTGGAGGTGCCGTGGTGGCGCGGTCGTGCGCAACCAGAGGAGAGAGAGAGGCGAGAGAAAACAGAGCACGAGAGAGAGAAGGAGAAAGAGAGAGAGAGAGAGAGAGAGAGAGAGAGAGAGAGAGAGAGAGAGAGAGAGAGAGAGAGAGAGAGAGAGAGAGAGAGAGAGGGAGCAGGGCTCACCGGCGGTGGCCTCCTGGTGGTTCTTCGGCGGCTGAGAGAGAGAGAGAGAGAGAGAGAGAGAGAGAGAGAGAGAGAGAGAGAGAGAGAGAGAGAGAGAGACGCGGTTGAGGGAGAGGGAGAGAGGAGAGAGAAGTCGGGTGAGAGGAGAGAGAGTGTGTGAGGGTTTTGGTTCAGTTTTGCAAACTGATGAAATTTCTCAAAGTTTTTTTTTATATAGGTCTCCAGTCAACCAAAGTCAATCCCACTAGGTTTAGAAAAATTTTCTGATTTAAATGCTAATTAAAACAATATGAATAACCCTTATTCACACATAAAACAATTTAATTAAATCCCCCACTTTTGATAAATATAAATCACGAAATTCCCATAATAATAATTAATATTATTATGGCTTAAATCGAAGTAAATCGAACCATTGTATGAATATACGATTTAAATCTCCGAAACTATTTATAAATGAGTTATAACATATTATAATTATAGAAAAATTTGGGGTATCACAATACTGAGCCACCAGCTGTGGATGAATCTCAAAACCAAGAAGCTTTCCAGTTGGTGGTAAGCAGGAAATCAGCTGGGAAGAAGCAGTTTGCAGGCACTGCCCTGAGGGCTGGAGTGTTAAGAATGAAAAATCACTTTGAGGTGTTGCAAAATAAAGCTCTCTTTGCTTTTGAGAAAAGAAGTGAACAATCTGATATTGAAGTCATTAATGGCTTAGTAGGCATGGCAAGTGATAGTGGTGGTGGTACCCCTATTGGGGCCCAATGATTGTTACCTCGTGGAATGTGAGGGGTCTAAATGATCCCCTCAAACAACAAGAGGTGAGATCTTTCCTCATGGCTAATAAAATTGATCTTGTTGGTTTACTTGAAACCAAGATAAAAGCTGTTAAGGCAGGTAGAGTAATGAAGAAACAATTTCCTAAATGGAAGGCTTATTTTAACTACAGTGACCACTATAATGGTCGTGTGTGGGTTCTTTGGAATCCAATGAAAGTTGTAGTGAGTATGCTCGGGACTGTAGGGTGAAGTCCTTGACCAGTTCGTTTTCCTGTGTGGTGCCTTTCATCTATGCTGCTAATAATGGTGTGATTAGGCAGCAGTTGTGGAGTGAATTGTGCTCTTTGGTTATTAATCGGGGATTTCAATGTTGTTCTGAAGGTTAAAGAAAAATTGAGCTCAGTAGGTATAGTTGATGCTGAGGTTGATGAGTTTGCTAACTGTGTTGCTACTTGTGGTATACAAGATCTCCAGGCTTTTGGTGCGTATTTTACCTGGACAAACAAACAGTAGGACAGTGAGAGGGTGTGGAGTAAGTTGGATAGAGCTATGGTGAATGGGCAATGGGTGATGCAGGGGACTGTTACTGCTGCTACTTTCCTTCCTGCTGGTATATCTGACCATTCTCCTGCCATGGTCACTATTGAGGAACAAGCTACTCAATGCTACATTTGGCAAGTGCAAGGGAAGCCTCAAAATTCTTGGCTTTGGAGGTCTTTACTTGTAAGAACCCTCGCCTTTTCGGCGCTTTTCGGATCGACAGATCCCTTTGTTATTGGAATTAATCGTTCTTAAAAAATACATCATATGCAATTTTAATCAGGCGAACCTTCCTGCTGTGAGCTTGTACGGCTTTTGGAAGGTTTTACAGGTGCGTTTCTTTATCTTTGTATTTTCTCTGCATGATTTAAGTGTGCGGTGCTTAATTTCATGTTCGAATGTAGCCTTGGTTTTTTTTGCATTTTCCGGAGTTGGCACCTACGGGCTGGGCCTTGGATTTCTCGGTTTGTAGGGCATGGCGCCATAGCGGTCCAGCGCCTCTATATTCTCTCTAGCAGCTTAGAGAGGCCCTCTTGCTCATCGAATGGCACAAGGTAAAAAATATAATATTTGTCGTATGGATTGCATTTCTTGGTGTGGAAATATCTTATATTACATGCTTGTGTAGATTGACTACTTACCATGGGCGAAGTATTATGGGTCGGCTTCGGACGCCACATCCTTGCTTCTAGGGCGGTGGACCGTTGGAGGGTCCTGATTGCGGGCCCGTTCTCCTTTGAGTGGTATCTAGGGGAGCAGATTTTCCGTCAGGTTTACCTTGACTTGGAGAGCCCTAGGATTCCTTTGGATCCTTCCTCGTCCATGTTCTTGGTGAGGTGCTTGTCTCGCGAGCAGGTTGCGGAAGCCATGGTCGGATCAGATGCTATGCGGTATTTGAGGGAGCCTGCGGAGGACCTTGCGGGGCACTATGAGCCGTTCCGTCATGATCACCTCATGCCTTCATTTGTGGGGTTGAAGTTAAGAATTTTATGCTTGATTTTCTATGCCTCTTGCCTTATTGATACTAACTCACTTTGCTTTTGTAGGAACCTCGGGTTGATGACATCGAGGTGGATGTCCCGGATATGCTGGTCCGATGCCGGGATTATGGCGAGAAGGAGTGCTGGGGAGAGATCCCTATGACATAGGACCTTGATGAGGACATTCAGGGCCTTCCTCTTCCCGTTGGGCATCCAGGGGTAAATTCGTAATTTACTGAAGTGTGAAATTTCCTTATTTCATTTTATGCTTGTACTTATTCTTCTTTGTGTAGCTTGATCGTGAGCAGACCGGGAAGGTTTTCAAGATGATGCATGCCATGAAGTCCTGGATATCCCGAGCCCTTTCGAAGGGTACTTGTTCAAGAGCTGACTTGGACAAGGTAAACTTGCATTTGCCTTTTCAAAGTTGCATGCTTTGAGAAATGTGTCTTATGACTTTCTGTGGGATGCAGGTTGAGTACCGTCGACCTCTTCCTCTTAGGTCACGACAGGTGGTGCTGTCGGATGATGAGGGTGTGAGCTCTCCTAAGCGTAGTCTTTCACACGAGAGGAGCCCTCAGAGGGAGAGTCCTAGGAGAGAAAGGGTGCCTGTACATCGGTCGGACTGCCCTGGTGGGAGTAGGAGGACTTCGTATGTGGAGCCTGCTCCTATGCATGTGCCGATGTATCCTCCTTATCCCGGGTATGCGGGATATCCTTCGTATGGTGGCCTTTACGACCAGCCCCCGGTTCTTGCTCCTATAGTGCCTACCATGCCTCCCCGTTCTTCGTGGGGGTATGACTCGAGCTATGCTGGGGAAGGGAGTTCATATCGGGAGCCTGCCTGACATTCCTCATTTGACCCTAGCCAGTTTGTGGCGTGGATCTTTGGTGATGAGGTGCGGAGGTCGGAGGACCACTCTGAGGTGTCCCGTACAGATGATGATGCAGGTGATGGTTTTTATGACAATGTATTTGTGTGAAATACTTCTTGAACATTTGTATTGAACAAACATTCGGTCTTTGTACTTGTAAAAATATTGCTTGCTTATTTATTGGTCCCTGCACATAATTAGGCTAATGCAAATGCACACGTAGTTAAGCAAAAGCGCAAGTAATAGCCACTTAGCAAAAAATGGTACAACCAAAAGGTTAAAATTGGGTGTACCCTATCCCCCCTAAAAAAATGAAAAAAAAGGAAAGGGGTGAAAAATGAAATGAAAATAATAAGTAAAAGGGGATTAATAAGAAGATGATAAAAGGAAAAAAGATGATAATCATCAAAAAAGAAATAAGGAAATTATGGAGTTTCCATTAATTTTAAGGAAATAATACAAAATAGAAATTATAGAAGAAATAGGAAAAAGAGCCATATTTGAGTCCAAATCGGTTAAGGAAAGTGTTCAAAATCGGAGAAAAGGGACTTATCTCGAGAAAAGGGTCCGGCGGCCGACGGGAGCAGTCCAACGGCACACGCGGGGCAGCGGCGGCGAAAAGGGATGCCGCCAGGCTCCAGCGGCTGGCCGCTGGGCCTGCGCTCCACTATCGAGCGCCGCTGAGCCTTCAGCGGCTGTCCCAAGGGCCGCTGGAGCCTCTTTTTGACGGGGCGCCTTATATTTTCGTCTTTTCCGTGCGAGCCCTATATAAGCCTTGGGTTAGTCCGATTTGGGACATCACCTTCACAATTTGCCATCAATAGAGAGCTTTTTGGAGAGAGAAACCCCCTATAATTATTCTTAGATTTCAGTCATGGCAAGCTTTGATGTGAAATTCGACAAGTGGTTACAATCCATGACCCCCGAAGAGAGGATGAGACTTGTGTCTTTCCACTTGAATGCTCTTTTCCACCTTAAGCAAGTTCAAACCGTATGGAATCTCCTAGAGGCCGCAATTGAATTGTGGGACGATAATCTTCATGTCTCCCGTTTTGGGTGTAATGAACAATGTCCTCTTCCCGAAGAATTTGCCGCTATCCTTGGGTTTCCTCATGACCAAGCTCCCGCCACTCCATGGCTTGGAGCAAACCTTGAAGGCTACTATAAAAGGTATCTTGGCCTATCACCAACACAAGCGTCCTCCGTTGCTAGGATTGATGAACTAGACCTCAATGGTGTAATTGACATCTTCTTCCCCAAGGTAAGGGATGATCATGATGTGATGAGTGAGACCTATTATAGGCGTGCTTTTATTTTATGTCTATTGCATAGGTACCTCTTTGTTGGTGGAGATAATAAGGGTAAAACTAGTATGCTTAGAATTGTTGAACAAATTCAAAATGATGTTTCCCCTATGTCTCTTGTGTTTGTTGACACTATAATTTGCTTGGACCGTAAGAAATAAGAGTCATCGCTTGGTGGATGGACGAGAAGCCCTCTTCTTCTCGAAGTAAGTGCTTGGATAGTTGCTTGAATTATTTGCTTGTTAAAAAAGTTTGAATCTTTGATGGATCCTTAACGTTATATATTTTTGCTTTTGTAGATATGGCTTCTTGAGCACATGTGCATCATTGAGAGACCCGCTAATGCGCTTAAGTATCAACCAAAGCAATTTCCCACACGCCGGAGATTGTATTATGAATCTACTATTGATGAGTGGCGTGGGTACCTTAAAGCATGTCCCTTGCTATGATGGACCGTCAAGTGGTGGGGTCTAAAATCCGCAATCGGATGCAACAAGGATTCGGGATATTATCAAATCCTCGGTCTTCATAACCCAACTTATATATTTCCTAGTCGTATTATGCGACAATATGGGAAACGTCAAATTATCCCACAAAAGAATAGTGTTCCTCCTACCGCGCGAACCTTGACAATTAGCATGGTAAGATCCTGGGAGTGTGCATGGGACCGTCGTCCTAAGTGGACTATTCCTCATATCAAGGCGCCTACGACCATATCTTCGGCCTATGAAGCTTGGATGGATTGGAAGACCACGGAGGGTTGCCGTGCATGTAGGAGATCCGAACAAGTTGATCTTACAGCCCAATCGGTCAAAGCTAGCCTAAGACTCTCAAACCCTAATGACCCGAAGGGGAAGGGTAAGAAAAAGGGAGTTAAGCATGTGAGAGGCATCCTAAACCCAAAGGCCAAGAAAGCTTTGGAAAAAATCACTACTAGACAGCAGGAGGAAACCCCGATTCGAGCCAATGATCACGAGGCGTCCTCAAGCACACCTCTAATGGAGATTGAGGAACAAGAGCCCATGATCCGAGAGAGGTGGGCTCCCAAGGAACGTGATGCGGAGGGTCCAAAAGCGGATGAATCCATGGAAGACGCGAGCCCTACTACCGAAGCTACGGAGTAGTCTACTAAAAATACTCTTTTGGAGCATGTCTAGCTTAGGATTGCCTTTTTTATGTTGCTTTAAATTCAATAAGGGTGATGTGCCCCTTTAGGACTTTAATTTAAATATTTGCCCTTTTGTTTTTTTAGAATTGCCAAGTCATTTGTAATGGACTTTTTATTATTTATGGAGACATGCTCGATTTTATTCAATATTGCAACTTTATTTTATTGTTATTATTTATGTTTTTAACAACTTTTGAACGCGAAAATGATGAAGGGGCCGGGCCTAATCTCAACCGGGTTATCGTACGTATCCTTTTAGGGGAATCAGGCCGCTCGTAGTTCATATCCGTGCATTTTTTAACAATGAATGCCGTTGTTTTTCTGTTTTTTTTTTTTTTTTTTCTTTTTCCGGGATTGCTTAGCCTTGTGTGGGCCTCTCGAAAGCGCTATATTAGATGCCTTACCTAGGCATAGAATCTTTTTAGTTAATCCATGTTTATCTATTGACTACTCAATCCCGTCTATGTCTGCTAATCTTGCAGCTCCACCGGTTAGGATTTTTGTAATGAGAAAAGAACCGGACCAAATGGGCCTAAACTTGCCTCGTGGGTCAGTGATATTAGCCCTTACTTCTTTGAGTACTAAATCTCCAACTTTGAGGTCTCTCATTTTAAGCCTTTGGTTGAAGTGCTTTGTTAATCTCTTTTGATAGACTCTCACATTGTGCAAAGCTTGCAACCTTTTCTCATCTAGTAAGACTAATTCGTCGTAGCGAGCTTGGACCCAATCCACTTGTGGAATTTGGCTTTCTAGGACGAATTTTAGAGATGGGACCTCTAACTCGATTGGTAATACGGATTCCATTCCACAAACTAGGGAGTATGGTGTTGCTCTTGTCGATGCGCGGATGGAAGTCTTATATCCCCAAAGTGCGAATGGCAACTTGTTGGGCCAATCGTAATAATTTTCGGACATCGTTTTGATGATTTTCTTGATATTCTTGTTGGCTGCTTCTATTGCACCGTTTGTTTGCGGTCTGTAGGGAGATGACTTCCGATGTTGGATCTTGAACTGGGCTAGGAGCTCAATTACTTCCTTCATAAAATGTGACCCATTATCACTAATGATCTCTTGGGGAACCCCATATCTAGCTATTATATTATTCTTGATGAACTTCACCACATGCTTTGCTTTGAGCTTTGCGTAGGATTGCGCCTCAACCCATTTAGTGAAGTAATCAATTCCAACTAGAATGTATTCATGGCCCCTTTTACCTGTTGGGGTTATTTTGCCAATGATATCTATTCCCCAAGCCGAGAAAGGCCAAGGTGAGGTGAATGTATATAGTGGGCTTGGCGGTAGGTGCTGTAGATTTGCGTGTGTCTGACACTGTACGCATCTTTTGACGAATTCACAACAGTCTTTTTCCATCGTGGTCCAATAATAGCCAAGCCTAGCTATCTTCCTAGGTAACATCATACCGTTCATGTGCGGTCCACAGACTCCTCCATGTACGTCTCTTAAGACTTTATGGACCGTTTCGGTGCTTAAGCATAAGAGATTAATCCCGTTCAGGGTTTTCTTGTATATTTGACTTTGTACCTCAATAAACTGGGCTGCGAGCCTTCTAAGTGCCTTTTGGGCTCTAGGGCTAGAATCAGGAGGGTAAATTTGATGGACAAGTAGGTTCTTTATATCAGTGTACCATTCATCTTCTTCATAATGGAATACCTCCAAAGCATCGCAATATGAAGGTTCAGACCTTCTTTGTACGCAAATGGGCATCATTCGAATGGAATCAGGTATGTTGATCATGCTTGCCTGTTTAGCCAAAATATCTGCGAATTGGTTATCTTCTCGTGGAAGGTATGTGAAATGTATTCGGTTGAAGTTCACCACGATTTTGTCTAAGTATTCTTGGTGGAGTGCCAAAAGATTCACTTTTGACTTTCCATACTTTGGAAATTTGGTTGATCATGAGCGACGAGTCACCATAGACTCGAAGCGTTTTAATGCCAAGGCTTATGGCGGATTGCAATCCTATTATGCAAGCTTCATATTCCGCGCCATTGTTGGTGACCTCGTTATCCAACTTTACTGAAATAGGTGTATGTGCACCGTCAGGAGATACTATTAGCACTCTAACCCCAAAGCCCTTTTGGTTAGATGCTTCGTCGAAATATAGTTGCCAGCTCTTGGTGTCTAGGGTCATAACCCCTTCGTCTGGAAAGTGATATTCTTTCTTGCGATCAGGCTCGTTTATAGCTTGATCGGCTACGTATTCTGAGATAACATGTCCTTTGATTGCTTTTTGGTGTTCAAATCTGAGGTCAAACTCAGATAGAAGGACAGTCCATCTTGCTATTCTACCATTCATGATGGGCTTTTCAAATATATACTTCAGCGGATTTTCTCTCGATCTTATGTGGATCGTGTGTTGGAGCATGTGATTGCGTAGTTTCTTGGTCGTGGAGACCAAGGCTAGGCATGTCTTTTCTAGAGGGGAATAGCGGGTTTCGTACTCTAGAAACTTCTTGCTCACATAGTAGATGGCTTTCTCTTCCTTGTTTATATCTTGGGCTAGCATGGCCCCCATTGATGTTTCTGTGACAGTAAGGTAGAGAATTAAAGGCATCCCTGGAGTGGGCGGTACCAGTATGGGTGGTTTAGACAGATAGACCTTAATTTTGTCAAAGGATTTTTGGCATTGTTCGTCCCATTCTGTTTTTATCTCTTTCTTGAGCTTTTTGAATATAGGCTCACATGTAATAGTCAATTTGGAAATGAGTCGACTAATGTATTGGATTCTTCCTAAGAAGCCCTTGATTTCTTTTTCTGTTTTAGGAGGAGGCATGTCAATTATGGCCTTGATCTTAGATGTATCAATCTCGATCCCTCTAGTGCTTATGACGAATCCTAAAAGTCTGCCGGATGTGACTCCGAATGCGCACTTTTTGGGATTGAGCCTCATGTTGTACTTCCTAAGCCTATCGAAAAACTTTTGAAGTGAGGGTACATGCCCTTCTCTTTCTTTAGATTTTATGATCATGTCATCCACGTATACTTCTGCCTCTTTGTGCATCATATCATGGAGAAGAGTAGTCGTTGTTCTTTGGTACGTAACCCCTGCATTCTTAAGCCCGAATGGCATTACGATGTAGCAATAAGTGCCACATTGTGTGATGAAAGTGGTTTTCTCCTCATCCTCTTTGGCCATTACACTTAGTTATATCCTGCGTACCCGTCCATGAATGATAGGAGGGCGTGTCCTGTTGTATTGTCTACTAGAACATCTATGTGGGGTAGTGGTGTAATACCCCAAATATTTATAATATTTATTATATTCAATAATGTGATTATTTTATTTGAAATATGCATATTTGAAGGAAATAATAGTTATTAATATTGATTTCCTTATTAATTGGTATTTGAAAAGGAAAAGATATTTTTCCTTATGATAGATTCCTTAATTGAGTTGTAGTCTAGCTGGATTAGGATTCTAACTAGGTCAAGTATTCCTAACCTCTATAAATACCTTTGACACTCCTAAATCTGATTATTTTCCTCTCCATTCGTGCCCTAGTGAGTTCATAAATCTCACTCACGTTTTCTCCCTTGTAAGCCTCATAAAAATCCTAAAAACTGTCCAGCACACACTGTTGGATTGAAAAATCCGTTTCTCCTTTTCTACTTATTGTGCAGACTTGAATTTTGATATGTTTGAGACCAAGATGTCTAGAACCATACTGCAAAGTTTCGTAATTTTTAGAGATCGTTTGATACCCCAAATCATTTTTCTCTTAAAGTAGCGCAGTGCTGATGCAAGATTGAGATCCGCCTACTTTGTTCTACCATATCTCAAAACCTACACATTCTTTGTTCAAAGTGTTCGGTGGCATTGAACCTTACTATCTCCTCAGCATGTACGCCAAATTGAGAGGATCTCGACTTCGTTTGATTGTCCGTTCGAGCGTTTGTTTCAGATTGCACATGCGGATTTCAGGGTTCAGATTTGTGCTTTGTGAAAGGTTGTAGTTTAACTCGATCAGAGTTTATAATAGATTGTGTTATGGTGACGGATTAAATGCAAAGGAGCATACTTTAAGATAGATGCTTGTTTACTCTATTTGAGATGACTAGATGAGTACATAAAGAGTAGTTTATGGTCACTATTTGAGTGAAAGACAACCCGAGAATTTTATTATACTTTGGGAAACCGTGCCAGCTTGTGAATTATATATCGTTATAAACCCGAATGAGTGTGTGATTGAGGATATCATTTTGAATTAACCCATGGTGGGTAATCGATTGAGGTATGAACTTGAGAATGAGTTGATACAAATTATTTTCGTTTAAGGCTCAATAGTTTTGTTAGCTACTTAGACCTTGGCATGTTGGCGAGTAGCCTAAGAGATTGACTCTTAGGTGATGAGAAATTATTTTTTATCAAAATTGAAATCTCGTAATGATTCGATTATGAATTGGTCCGAGAGTGGACTTTTGAGAGCCTGTGATGACTATGTTATTGAGAGCCTATTATGGCTATGTTATTGAGAGCCATTGATGGCTATGGTTATGTTATCGATATTGATTTTGTGGAATTTACCGCCATTTCGCTTTCCTCATGTCCAAGGCTAGGAGTTAATGACCAAGAGCAAATGGCACAAGTTTTGGGCTAATTGAGTGATTAGCAAAGTGGTATTCAAGAGCATTTGGGATTTGAGATGTTATAGTTATATCCTTTGGGATTGAGTGTAAAGGTCTAAGAAGACCTAAGTTGTGTATTGATTATGTGACACAATTGCACTTATAGCTTTTGAATATATTCATATGAATTTATGACATTGTATGTTGTTCGATGAATGTGACTTACTCAGCTTTGCTGACTGGTTGCTTTTGTGTTACGTGTGTTTGTTGTCCATTTCTCTTCAATGGTGGACCTATATGATGAACCTATGCGAAATTCATTTGCATGGGGGAGTAGATTGGTGATTGGCTCATAGGTTACATTGAAGATCAAGTTTGGACGATTGGATAGAGCTACCAAGAAATTGTTCTTGTATATTTTGTGTTCATCATTTGTAATGAATAGTCATTTATTGTACTATTGAGTTGTTGAGAGTTGTATCGTTTAGCCTTGCACTCATTCGTTGGAGTGAGTGTGGCGATAGCGCCCTGAATTTTGTATAGAAGTCTTCGCTGTTGTAAATATTATTGATTTATAAAAGTTTTATTGGTCCCAAAATCCGGGGTGTTACAAGTGGAAAGTCATCTTTGGGGCTTGGTTTGTTTAAGTCCCTGAAATCCACGCACATTCGTACCCGTCCATCCTTTTTTAGGACTGGAACGATGTTGGCTACCCAATCGGGGTAATTGGCCACTCTTATGAAGCCTGCGTCAAGTTGTTTTTGGACCTCCTCTTTGATCTTAAGATCAGCCCACTCCGGTTTCATGCTTCTTAGTTTTTGCTTGACTGGTTTGCAGTCAGGTCTTAGCGGGATGGTATGTTTGGCAATGTTGCGGTCTATACCGGGCATGTCCTTGTAGGACCAGGCGAAAACATCCGTATAATTCTTTAGGAGTGTTACTAATTCTTCGCGTTCATTAGAAGTTAAAAACAAGCCAATTTGCACATGACGTGGCTCATCATTAGTTGCAATATTTATTGTCTCTGTTTCTTCGACTATTGAAGTCTTTTGTTCATGTTCAATTAGTGCTTTAATGACTTCTTTTGGCAATTCTGTTATGTCTTTTGAATTATTGGCAACAAGGCAATCCGAGTAAGCGAAATCAGCACTCATAACATTAATAGAAGCGGACGATACATCAATGAGGTAATCACTAACGACCTTAGTAGCAACAGGAATTGAATGGGGTGGACTACCCGACACTTCTAGGATAACAGACTCAGAATCAATCTCGGACTAAGAATCAGACTCAGAATCAGAATTGCGCCTTTCTGAGGGACCATTGCAAATCGTGAACTTGTACTTGACTCCCTCGACTGGAGCTCACTTCGTCTCGTGCTTCCAGGAGGCGCGATCGGGCCCGATTGGGGCAATCAGCTTGGACAGTTCGAAACCTTCATTAAAAAGAACAGTAAGGGGAAATTTGCTCTTTGCCTCATCGTATTGGCGACGTTCTTCACCAAATAGTAGCCAAAAGTCGTTGGGTACCATGTCATTAACCCATTCTTTAGTGGATTGGTCCTCCTTGAGAGGTGACGGTGCCTGTTCACTCATAGTGAAACAATCCTGAAATGCTTCAAAGCCCGGGACTAAAATTCCATTGATCGCGTAAGGTTGTGGGAATCCATAGTAGGTTTATGGATCGCCTTCTTGAAGAAATTGCCCATTGAGAGTTAGAGGATAAGGATTCATGCTAAGTGGGATTGGCTTGTTGGCCACGCGGGCTTTCTTTCTAGCCACTTCCTTGGATATGTAGGCTCGAATCTCTGGCCTAATGGGTTTATAACCTAGCCCAAATAGATCATTTTTTATCTCAGTGTTCCAGCAAGATTGGGTTACCTTGGGGTGAGGACCCAAAGTGGTGCCTAGAAAGTAAACTTGCTTTCTGAGTAGGGTGTTCACATTGAGCGCGGGCTTTATTGTTTATATGAAGGCTATCTTCTCAAAGCCACATAATTGTTATGTTCATCTTGCTCATTATGCTCTATCTTTAGGACCGGAGCTTTTTCTATCTGGGCTACCATGGTATCGGCGCAGACTTCCAGAATGGATCCTACTAAAGATAGCTTCACCTTTTGGTGAAGGGTTGATGCTACACCATTAAGCCCATGCAACCAAGGCCTTCCTAAAAGTAGATTAAAGGTGGCCGGAATATCTATAACGTGAAATTGGACCATTTTCTCGATGGGCCCAATGTTAATGTTCATGGAGAATGTGCCTATGACGTTCCTTTGGGAATTGTTGTAAGCTCTTAGCCCCTGTGCGGAATGCGCGAGGTTGTTGCAGTCTATTTTGAGGTGTTCAGTAGTCCTCAAGGGGAACACGTTTAAAGCTGAGCCATTGTCAACTAAAGTCATGGGGACTTGTCTTTTTTGACAAATTACAGTCAGATAGAGAGTTTTGTTGTGATGAATGCCTTCGGGGGGAAGATCCTTGTTAGAAAAGGTGACGGGTGTGGATGACTTTCCTTAGACCAGGAGGTTATCCACATTCACGGGAGTAGCATTTGGAGAGATAGTTGTTGCATTCAAGGCTTCTAGCACGGCCCTTCTATAAGTGATAGAAGTGGTCAACAATTGTCAAATGGATATATCAGCTTTGGTCTTTTGCAATTGCCTAAGGATATTAGTTCCATCATCCTCCCTAGTTGCCTCTCTTTGGGTTGGATTCTTATTGGGGATTGACACAGGCTCTACGGGGTGGATTTGAGATGGATCCATGTAGATGTTCTCGGGCCTGAACTGGTAGCCCGACCTTGTGAGATAATTCAAAGCCTTGTCATCTTCATCCTTCTCGTCATCGGAGATGTCATACCATGCTTTACCATTGGCTATGTCATGGACTTGAGGACTTAGCACATCTTCGGGATCATTATAATGTCCATTATCCTCTTCACAACTATCCCAAAGGCCGCAAATGTCTAGCGTGGGCCTTGGGCTTGGGTAAGGTGATATTGCTTGCCCAATAGGAGTGATTAGGTAGGATGGATCGAATCCTTCTTCTATGTCAATGGAAAAAGAGTTCCCAAGAGTATTATTATTGTTGCTAGGCGGTGGTGCGTCCTTAGGTAATGGAATGGTGCCATTGTCGAACAGATCCTGAATTTTCTCTTTGAGAGTGTAACATTTCTCGGTGTCGTGCCCACGACCTCTATGGTATTTGCAGAATGCGGACTCATTCCAATATGGCGATCTTTTCTCTACGGGCGGATCAGGAGTAGGCCCAATAGGGTGCAAGTAGTCTCATTTGACTAACTTGTCTAAAGCTTTGACGTAAGGCATCCCAAAGGGAGTAAATCTTCTCGGGCGCCTGTCGGCGATGGCATTCACCTCATTTCCTCTACTTGTGGAGGCATGATTGGTGTTGGTGTATTTGTTATCCTTGTAGCAACTTGTGTTGTTATTGTAAGTGACCTTGTTCTTCCTTCTTTGGAGTTGGTCATCTTCAGTGGCCATGCCTACTTCAGTTAGTTGGGCATAAGTAGTTATGGGCTGAAACTTCATGTGTTCGCGATATTCAGACGCTAAGTTTTGGACTAGCATCCTAATTTGATCCCTTTCAGATGGGCGATCAATCATTTCAGCAACCTTGGTCCTCCATCTTCTCAAAAAGTTAGTGAATCCTTATTTGTCACCCTGCTTGGTGATGTCCAATTCTCTCAATGTCATGGGAGCCAAGACATTGTCAGCATATCTCTCTAAGAAAAGAGTAGACAAATACTCCGACTTTTGTAGCTTTTGAGTGGGTAGCTTGAAGAACCAGGCCCTAATAGTAGGGTCTAAGTGTAACACCCCAAGATTTCATGGTTGAGTACAGCTTAAATGGTTGGATAGTATTACTCAGATCACCAAGATGCCTCTCCTTTTCGGGGAGCTCAAACCTAAGAAACTCCACAGTTAAGCGTGCTTGACTGGGAGTAGTACTAGGATGGGTGACCTCCTGGGAAGTTTTCTCAGGGGTATGCGAGTGAGGACAAAGCATGCTGGAAAGGCTTGTGGTGGTTTGTGGGGTCAGTTCTCAGCCATAGAAGCAGTTCCGGGTGGCACCAGCGGCCCAGTTGGGTCGGGGTGTTACAAATAGTATTAGAGCAGCCCTGCGACCCTGTGCTCCGCCTGTGGACAGGAGAGCCCAGGGCAGCCACCAAGCAGGGGAGGATTCTGGGGCTAGCAGAGTGCCATGTGTGCAACGAGGACGTTGCGTTCTTTGAGTGGGGGTAAGTGTAATACCCCAAGATTTCATGGTTGAGTACAACTTAAATGGTTTGATAGTACTACTCATATCACCAACATGCATCTCCTTTTCGGGGAGTCAAACCTAAGAAACTCCACAGTTAAGCGTGCTTGGCTGGGAGTAGTACTATGATGGGTGACCTCCTGGGAAGTTTTCTCAGGGGCATGCGAGTGAGGACAAAGCATGCTGGAAAGGCTTGTGGTGGTTTGTGGGGTTAGTTCTCAGCCATGGAAGCGGTTCCGGGTGGCACCAGCGGCTCAGTAGGCTCGGGGTGTTACACTAAGGTTTGGGGAAAGAGATGAACATACAACTCTTGTTCAATGTCTCTAAAGCCCAATGCAGTGGTAAAAGCTTCAATGTGATCTTGTGGATCATCGGTTCCTTTGAATGTGGGAACATTAGGCATGGAAAACTTTAGTGGGCAATTTTCCCTTGATGTGGGGAGCATAGCCTTCGGAATTCATAATCATGTCATTAAAGACACGACTCTTGCCTAGAACGGACTCAAGCCTATTCAGCTTAGCTTGGAGTTCTTGGACCTCTTTAGTGGAGGGCTCAGTCTTATCTTCATTTGTTTTGGGCTCATCTTCATCCCTAGTAGGGGGATCCAACTTAGCCACACGAGCTTCCATATCAGTGAACCTAGCATCCATGGCGACCAGTTGGGCCAAAAGGTCGTCCATCTTTTGGTCAGCGGATCTTTCAGCTTCTCCCGACATAATGGACTTAGGTGAGTTAGGTGGTGAAGTATGAGGTGACAATGGCGGTGTGCGAAGGTACTCGAGCCAAATGGGGCCCACGAACTGTGCTTGCGGTGAAGGTTTGAATGACAGCTTGCGGATCAATCTCTTGTTGGACTCGTCCCTCTCTCATTTTCTAGGACCGTGATCTTTATTCCTACCAATTCTGGAGATAAAAAGGCCCGTTTAAGAAAATAAGAAATAAGTGGAAAACTCCACGAAAAGAAAGTTTCTTTTTGATGTGCTTGGTACTTAGGGGTCACAAGCAACCATGAGGGGCAGTCCTACGGCCCTTAAAAAGGTCATAAATAAGGTCGAGGACTATCTTAGAGCAGGCCGCTCCCTATTCGAACCTACCCTTCCATCCCCAAACTCCTACTCGGTCAAAGAGTGGACACTTATCCACAATGACAGTTTATAATACGCGCATATGTATGTATTCGAATACTTCAACAGAAAGCCACACGAACAAGCATAAATTGAAACTTTAAAAGAGCAGAATTTAGGAATTAAAACTAAACATACTTCATTCGATCAGAGTAAGGCATACATTCGATTCAGAGCATAAAAATAAAGGATAAAAGCAATTATACCTCAAAAGAAGGCGCCATTGCTGAGTGGCTGGGTTACACGCTCGAAGAGCCTAAATTAACAATCTACTCCTAAGATACACTACTCTAAAAACTACTTTTTTACGTCTTGTCAATATGAGCTCTGCTGCCTTGTTTTTCTGTTCTTCTTTGTATTTATAGGGGCTTGAAATAACTGTCCATGATCTAGCAATTCTTCTCTCTGTCCACTTTCTCCATGCTAGTGTCCAACTTCCCCCACGTCTTCCACCTCTCCTGACTGGTTTCGTATTCTCTGACTGAAATTTATATTTATCCTTTCGTACAACTATTTTCGTGTATATATATATATATATATATATATATATATATATATATATATATATATATATATATATATATATATATATATATATATATATATATATATAGACTTCTCAAAAGTCTTTTAATTTGCTTTGACTTTTTTTGACCAGTTTATCTACTGTATCATAAGTCTATTTTTATTTCGTATGTAACAACTTCCCCCCTAATACACATATAAATGCTTCAAGTTTATTTTGTATTATTGTACTGGTGACGCTTCGTTTCCCGCGTTTTGATGTTACAGTTGCTTTTGCATGTGTCTTTTCATTGATCATGGTTAGTCGTGTTTTTCAGTTAATGATGATTACCGCCCTTATATATATTCGTCTCTTTTCAATCCCTCACTTCTTATCGCTTTCTCTCTCTTCACTTTAAACCCTAAACCCCAATCTTTCCTTTTCGCCTAATTCGTTCGTTTGAATTTTCGAAAAGATGACTGCCCATCCTCTCTTCTTAGATATAGTTAATGTCGAATCTCTAAATATGGTTTTTGATGCCCAAGATCTTTTCAAGTTGATTGAAATTCATTCTAAATCATATTGGCCCGATTGTCTCATCCTTCGTTCTTCATCTTACAATGCTTTGAATGAGGAACCCTTTCAAGGTCAAGTTTTAAGGTCTTTTTCCTTAGGTCCTTGTTTTGATCCTTCCTCCATTCGAGGCATTTCGCAAAGCTATTTCCTATCGGTTTTTTCTTCTATTGTTCGTGGGCATAGCTTACCCTTGATTCTCTCTTCCCGTACTTTTCATTCTAATTTTCCTACTCGAGATAGACCCGTTCATGGTTGGATGAACTTTCTTAACGAACATCCTAGGCGCTGGTTTAATCGCCTTCAGGCCTTTCATTCTTGTTGGCATTCGAATAAAATTTTAGATTTTATTAGTTTATCTCTTTTCGCCAAGATTCCCTATGATGGCAATGTATCTACTGCTCTTTGGCTTGCTTGGCATCCTGCTATTAATTGCATTGTTATTGGAGAGGGGATTCAAACTGTGACTCTCGAAGATATTGCCTATTTGACTTGTCTTTGTCCAGATGAGTCTCTCCAAAGACCAGGTTATTCTTTTTGTAATTCACCTGTCGTTAGTGAGGAATATTTCGAGCCTGCTGATGCTTTGTACAAGACCTTTTCCACGTCTCCATCTACTCGTTCAGTTTCGTATTCGAAATTGTTGACTCACTTTTCGTATCTCCCCCCTGCTATTCCTGTGTCGAATGCTGAGGTTGTTTTGTTTCTGAATTATGTGTTTCATCGATTATTTATGAACTACAACTCTTCGATCAGAAATTCTTTCCTCTATTTAGCAGCTAACGTGGCCTCGATGGAAGTCCAATCCCACTAGCTCCTTTCCTACTTTCTCAGTTTTACCGTGGTATGTCGAATTTAACACGGGATTTTATTCCTGAAGGTCCTCAGGCTCAGCATTCTTGCCCCTTTTGGCTTCTCACGGCTTGGGGTTTCTTATATTACCCTTCTCAAATGAATGTATCTACTATTGAAGCATATAATTTTTCTTACCAGAAAGAGCTAGCCGTTCGTGAGGGGAATTTTCATGCCTGTAATCTTTCGCCTTTTGGTGAGTGGTCTTCAGTGGCAGAAGCATGTTTCAATTTACTTCAGCCTTCTCGTATCGAAGATCTTCCTTTATTACTTTTTGAGGTTTTCTCTTCGAAACCTCATTTTAACTGGCATCCTCACCATTGCTTAGGGATTCCTGGTTTTAGTGTGGCGGATACTCGAATGGTGCTCCCTTGGTGGCTTCGAGAGGTTAATCCCTTTTTTATGACTCCTTCTCTACAACCTTATTGGAGATCGGTTCTTGCTTGTAGGGATCTTTTGTATTTTGAGATCCCTTGGTTGAGTACCGAGGTTTATAACCCTCAATTGGTTACTCGTCAATTTGGCATTTGCCAGGCCTTTGTTGCCCCTTTAATTGAGACTTTGAATCGTCCTTGGCATACGAGGAAAAGTCAAGCCTCCATCGATATGGGTTTGGAAAATCAATCTTCGGAGATAACTCTTTGAAGTCATTTTGTCCTCCGAAATTGCCTAGAGGATGTGATATTCCTTCTTGGTTTAGAACTTGTTCTTGTGAACCAGAGTATTCTCTTTGGTGGACTCAGTTCTTCAGTTCTTCTTTTGATAATACAATACTACTTTGCATTCTCGTATTGAGAAGGTCATCCACAAGCTGTTTCCCAAAGATGCTGGCCCTTTCTTGCAAACTCTGAGTGCTATTGAGGCGTTTGCTTCTACTTCATCTGTACGTCCTTTTAAGAGATCTTTCAAAATTAATTTATCTCTTTTCGACCCATTGGTCATAAACTTTTGTTTACGTAGGTTCAACTTCCTTTGTTGCATACTGAAGAAGCGGCCCCTCGAACCGAGCCTATAGTTCAAACATCAGATTCTAGTAAAGGTCTTTATGTACTTATCTTTTTGTACATATATGGATTTTTGTATATTTACTATTTTAGTAAATGGTTATTTCGTGCAGGGATCGTGTATTCTTCGATTTTTGCAGTTCCCTTAGATCCTGTATGTTCACCTTCTCAACCACCTGTCATGCCAGACATTAATGTTAATAAAGACTTGTCCATTATATCTTCGTTTTCTTCTAGTCTAGCACTTGGTACGTTTGATCTATTATTTCCTCTATATAAGACTTCTGTCATTAGCTCTTTTCATATCCCCTTAATCTTTCTCGCCTTTTCATAATCATGCCAGGATATGGATGCCATTCCTTCCCCTAGGGTTGAGGATCAGTTTGTCGTTCCTTCGGATTTTGTTGTTCGCTCCCCCACTCGATCTGACCAGCAATCCTCCTCGTTTTCTATCGACGCTTCTCGAGCTATGATAATTGCCCCTTCGAGTATGTTTTGGTATTTCAATAACCATGGTTTTTAGAGATTCAATTTTCTTATTCCGAATTCTTTTTGCAGGTTCTTTGATGTCCTTGCTTAATGATCTATTGGCTCCCAATCTTGGAGCTTCTGGTGCTATCAAGCAAGAGGGACTTCGACTGTTGGACGCCCTTAAGACAAATTGGTCAGATGTGTCTGCTGCACTAGCTTTGGAAAATTTCGTCAGATCCAACCAACAGCATTTTCCTGTGGGTCTTCGAGATTTGGTGTTTCAAGACAATAACTCTCTGGTTTCAGCTGTGCAAGACTTGCAAAACGCCCGTTCTGAAGGGATTCCTGACACTAACTTGGATAGCTGGGCTCGTCCTGCTGATCTTTTGGCTGATCTCAAAACTGGTAGGTCATCCCTTCAGCAGAAACGATAGCTTTATGACGCGGCTCAGACGGAGCTTATTGCTATTGAAGATCAGATCAATTCTTTGTCTCGTCATAGGACAGAAGTTGTTGAACTGATGTCTGCTCATGAAAAGAGGAAACAGGATATTCAATCCCGTATTTCTTATCTGACGGCTTCTCGGGACATTCGAACTTCTCAGTTGTCCGGTTATTAGGAATTGAAAGCCTCTATTTCATTACTCCTTGCTGTTGTTAGGCAATTCCTTAGCCCTTCTGCTTAATTTCGGCGTCTGAACATTGATGGTTTGTTTTCGAAGGGATTAAGACCTCCTTTTAATTTTGGTTTATTCCCCATTTATCTCTTCCCAGAGTTGCGGGAATCTGGTATAAATGTTGTCTTTATATATATCCCAAGTCGAAGAAAAATATTTCTTTAGATATTTGCCATTTATTGCTCGTCCAAATTATTTGCCATTTGTATATAGCAATTTATATGCGTTTCCTGGTTCAACGCTTTCGATAATGAATGGTCCTTCCCAATTTGGAGACCATTTCCCATAGAACTTATTTTTTTGTCCTTCAGGGAATATTGTTTTCCATACCAATTCGTCTCTAGAAACTTGTCTCTTCTTTACTTTTCGATTGTAATAATATTTTTCAGTTTGTTTCTTTAACTTGTGAATATTTTGCAATGCTTCGATCGGTAGGATTTCATGGTCCAATTGCTCAATATTCATAGCCTCTTCATATTCTTGTGAAGACAGATTAATTTGTTTAAGTATTCTTTCAGACTTAATATTCATTTTGACAGGTATAACTGCTTCGTGTCCAAATACTAGTTGGAATGGGGTTACTAGTATACTCTCTCTAGGACTCGTTCGATAAGCCCATAGAGTTTCTAAAAGTAAATCATGCCACTTGCGAGGATTATCTTTTATCTTTTTAGAAATTCCTCTTTTTATGATTTTATTAGTTGATTCGGCTTGTCCATTCGCCTGGGCATAATACGGAGTGGAATTTGTGAATTTAACAGATAATCTTCCTAGAAAAGACATTATTTCGTCACTGTTAAATACTTTAGCTTGATCCACTGTAATAGTTTCAGGGATTCCAAATCTAGTAAATATATTTTCGTTGTTAAAATCCACTATATCACTTGATGTTATGTTTACAAAGGGCTTTGCTTAGACCCATTTTGTAAAATAATCAGTGGCTACTAAAACATATCTATGATGTTTTGATGAAGCAGGCCTAATTTCCCCAATGATGTCCATTGCCCATCCTCGAAATGGCCAAGGTTTGATTATACTATAGAGTTTGGCTGCTGGAACTCGTTGAATACCACCATGTTTTTGGCAAGGCCTACACCCTTTGGCATATTGTATGCAATCTCTAGTAACTGTTGGCCAGTAGTACCCATATTGATGTACCAATCTTCTCATTTTCTGCCCTGTTTGATGGGTTCCACATATGTCGTTCATGTATTTCTCCCATGACTAGTAATGCGTCGTTTAAATCTAAACATTTAAGTAATAGACCACTAACATATTTTCGAAATAGTTGTTCTCCATCATATACATATCGATGTGATATGAGTTTTAACTTATTAGAGTATTTCTTTTTTGATGGTTCTTGGAGATATTCGATTATCTCCTCCCTCCAATCAACCTCTTTTGTCATAATATTCGCTTTGTTAATTTCCATTGCTACTCGTTCTTCGAATGGAATAAGTTCCTTGGCTTTGATTGTAATCTTTTCATGAAAATAACTCCAAGGAATTTTATATCCTGATGCCAATTGAGCTAGCTCATTAGCTATTTCGTTTTCGATTCGAGGGATGTAGTATATTTTTACTTCATAAAAATACTCCAATAGCTTCTTAATTCTAGCATTTCCTAGAATTGTTGTTGAGCTAAAGCATTTGAAAATTCCTTTTGTTTGATTTACGATCAACTGAGAATCTCCTTTTATAATCACGTTCTTAGCCCCTAATTCGAGAAGACTTTCTAGTCCTAGAATCAAGGCTTCAAATTCTGCCCTGTTGTTTGTACAAGGTCCATCTAGTTGTACTGCAATTTTCATATGGACTCCTATTGGTGATATTAATTATATTCCAGCACCTGCTCCTCTTCGAGTAGAAGAGCCATCAAAGTATAATTTCCATGGGACTAAATCAATATAGTCCTCTTCGAATTGGTTTTCCGAGTCAACGCTAATTGATGGATGATCTGCTAAAAAGTCGGCCAAAGCTTGACCTTTTATCGCCTTTTGTGGTATATATCTAATATCGAATTGAAGAAGGTGGAGGCTCCATTTGTTTAGTCTTCCCTTTAATAACGGTTGTGACAACATGTATTTCAATATGTCTGTTGGGGATACCACTTCGACCGTAATGGACATAAAATAGTGCCTTAATTTTAATGAAGCAAAATATAGGCTATAACACCACTTTTCGATAGGTGTGTATCTAGTCTCTGTATCCGCCAAAGTCTTCGATAAGTAGAACACTGCTTGTTCTTTTCCATTGTCGTTTTCTTGTACCAACAAAAATCCCATTGAGGTATCTCCTGTCGAAAGATATAGTCTTAAAGGGTTTCCCATTCGTGGTGGAATTAAGACTGGTGGTTCCGATAAGTATTGTTTTATCCTATCAAATGTCTCTTGGTGTATTGGTTTCCATTCGAATTCTTCTCCTTCCTTAGACTTTAGGAGTGATGAAAAGTTCTTAGTTTTATCTGCTAGATTAGATATAAATCTTCGAATGAAATTGATCTGCCCTAGGAATCTCTGGAGTTCCTTTTTGTTCGCAGGGGGTTTTGCTTCTAAAATTTCTTTCGCTTTGTTCTCATCAATTTCAATCCCTCGTTGATGGATAAGAAATCCCAAAAAATTACTTGTGTGTACTCCAAAAGCACATTTGAGTGGGTTCATTTTTAACTTGTATTTTCACATTCTTTTGAATCAATTTTCTAAATGATCTAGATGATCTCTATATGATTGTGACTTTATCACCACATCATCTATATATACTTCCATAAATTTTTCTATCATATCGTGGAATAGGTAGTTCATGGTTCTTTGATATGTCGCCCCTGCATTCTTAAGACCAAAAGGCATCACAATCTATTCGAATGTTCCTAAAGAGCCTGGGCATCTAAATGCGGTCTTGTGTCTATCTGCCTTAGCTATTCGTAATTGATAATACCCTGAATATCCATCCATGAAAGATAAAACTTTATGTCGAGACGCTGCATCGATTAGAATATCAGCTACTGGCATAGGATATTCGTCCTTTGGGCTGGCTCTATTTAGGTCCCTGAAGTCTATACATACTCTAATTTTTCCATTCTTTTTAACGACTGGAACAACATTTGCTAGCCATTCCACATATTTGGCTGGCCTTATGAATTTCGCTTCCAGTAAATTCTCTATTTCCTTTTTGACTCCCAAAACAACTTCTTGGGCTATCCTTCGTGGAGGTTGCATGATCGGTCTACAATCCTTTTTTATAGGTAACTCATGTTGTGCTATTCGAGTATCAATTCCAGCCATTTCGTGATGGGCCCAAGCAAAGCAATCTTTGTATTCGATTAAGATTTTAATAAAGTTTTTCTTTTCTTCTGAAGGTAATTTCGTACTGATGTAAGTCATTCTGAGATTTTCTTTAGTCCCAAAATTAACTTCTTCTAATGGATCCTGTATCTCCATCTTTATATCTTCGTTCTTTTCCCAGATTCATCCTGGTATTTCATATGTGCCATTTTCCTCTTGCATCTCTTTTAATTCGTTAGTCATCGCGTGAATCAATTTTTGTTCACTATTTAGCCCTGCCACAACTCTTAGAGTCTTATCTAAAACATTCTCTAATTCAACTACAGAACCATTTTCTTCGTGAAAAACATCTGTATTAATTCGAATAACATTTTTACAATCTATTGTTCTAGACATAAAAACTATTTGGAAAAATAACAATTACAACTATTTCTAATCCTATTTCTAGGAAGCTGTAATTTTCGGAGGTCCTTCCTTTAGCTTGTTGCTAAAGTCTTTGGCCTTTACTTTGGTGTCATCCTCTGGCCTTCGACTGGCTCCTTTCCTTCGTTGTTCTTCGAGGACCTCTATCCGAATTGGTGCGCATTCCCCCTTGTAGAACCTGGCTTCCACAAAATTAGCAGTGGTTAGATGAGGTTTTTCTTCTGGCTTCACAGTTTTAAACTTTTCTCCATTCCAAATTATTAGTATTTGGTGTAAAGTAGATGGTATGCAGTAATTGCTATGGATCCAATCTCTTCCTAGTAATGCTTGATAACTAGAACTAGTATCAACTACAAAGAAGGCAGTGTAGGAGATCGTATTTCCTACTTTAATCTTGGCTGGTAGCAACCCATTCGATTTAGTTGCTTGTCCAGAGAAGCCATATACTGCTACGCCTGCAATTATTAAATCCTTCATGGATTTTCCTAACAATGGCAGGGTAGATAATGGCAATACATTCACAACCGCTCCATTATCAATTAACACCCTATTTATCCCTATATTATCAATTTCTGCTTTGATATATAGTGGTTTAATATGGTTATTATTTATGGCTTTTCTATCCAATAATTCCTTAAAAACTGGGTCTATGTCATGTTCACAGGCATAGGCCTCTATTTCTTCAATCTTTGAAATGTTTAAATCCTCATAACACCTTAAATCTAGAAGTGTATCTTCGATAAATTCGTATGGTGAGTCATCTAGAGTAGAAATTAAATCTCGTTCTAATTCTAAAGGGGATGGAGAGGACGTACCTGGTTGGGCCACAAATTCGTAGGCCTCATCTTCTTCCACGATCTCGTGCCATCGTGGTTGATCCTTGTTTCGACCTTCTTGTTGGATCTCTGGATGCATGGCTTCCACCACGCTTACCTCGGCTTTGTCCTCGAAATTCAAAGCCCTTTGTATAGCTTGCGTTCGTGCAAACTCCTCATCATTGACGTAGATTTCGATCCCGTCGTCTGAGGTATATTCGTCTTCCTCTCTATCCTTCCTTTCGAACTTGCTGGGGTTGACTTTCACATTCCTCATCTGATCGCTAAGAGTGTCGATGTCTACCCCTTCACTTCCCCTGGTTGAACATTCGATCTGTCAAACTTGGATTTGCAATGTTCCTTTCGACATTGCATCTTCATCAATCTTTAGTAGATTGATGAGTTCTTCTTGTTGCATCTTCATTGCAACCTGAGCTCTGGCATGGCTTAATTTCTCAGCCACTTGTCTCCTCTCCTAGGCCTTCGAGGGGATGTTCCCCAGTTGAGTCATGTTAGAGGTTCGGGTATCTTCGAAGTACCCTAAAGCCCTCAATCCTTGTTGAGGTAGTCCTCCTCTTAGGGCATATCTGCCCCCCAACCTGCCTCCTCTTCCCCCTCGATACGCACTTCCTACAGGAAAAACATCTGTTCGTGGATGTTTGGGCATCCCATAACTTCACTGATAGGGGGGTACCCAATTTGGATCATTGAGTATAATTTGTAACCGCACCAAATCGAAGTGCAGGATATCAGAACAATCAGGACATAACACCTTCTGTAACCCTTTTAGGTTGGTAACAATTTTCGGAGTTACTACCCCTTCTGTTTCGAGGGCTTCCTTGTAGGTTTTTTCCCTAGCATTGGTTGCCTTTTCTTTATTAACAGGCCTTACCTCTTGCTGATGCACTTCAACATCATCAGCTGATTCCATTCCTAGAGTGACCCTTTCGACATAGGTCAACTCTACTGTTCCTTGTTCCATCTGCTTGGCGACGAACCTCCGGAATATCTGACATTGGTCAGTAGTATGTAGTGTATTCATGTGCCATCTACACATGCCTTCCAGCCCTTCGTCTTTAACCTTAAGAAAGGTCAAAATGCCCTGGTCTATGTATTTGTTGAACATGATGTTGGCCATTTTCGTTTAATTCGATACCTGTAAGCATGAAATAATAGATGTGTCAATATCTATCATGTTTATCTATAAGGTCTGTTGAAAGGGGTCTTTCTCATTTTCTGTTTTATCTTCTTTAGGAAAAAACAGTTCCTTTTTGTCTATCTTTTTCTGTATAATATTTCGAAAATATGTACAGTCATTAGTTTTATGAGTCGTAGTATTATGCCATTTACAATATGCCTTTTTCTCTAATTCTGCATTCGAAGGTACCCTAATATTTCTAGTCCTTCTAATTTCTTATTAGCAAGTAACCAGTCAAATATCTTGTCGGCTTTCGAGGTGTCAAAGGAATACTTCTTAGGCTTTCCCCCTATATCAACCAAACTGTCCTTCTTTTCGAGTTTAGGACGGGAAAAGGGTGGTCCTTTCTTAAATTCAGTGTAATCTACTTCGAATGAGTCCTCAAACACCCACGGTGCTTCTATTTCGAATGCATTAAAACCCTGGTGTTTTCTTTGACTTTCTTCCCTTAGCATATTTTCGTATCGTATTGCACTTTCTGCTAATTCCCTAAAGTCGTGAAAAGGAAGACCATCAAATTTCATCCTATATTCTATAGCCATATTTTCTTTAGCTAATTGTACAAATTTTTTTTCGGGTAAATTTGTATAACATCATATTCTAGCCCTTTTGAACCTAGATAGATACTCTTCTACTGATTCCCCAGTATGTTGTCGTATTCTGGCTAAATCACTCATCGAAATGCCTGGATCAGTCCTAGCAAAGTGATTTTTGAAGTGGTTTCATTTCTTCCCAACTGTATATCGAATTTGGGGCTAGACCTATATACCAATTAAAGGCAGTTCCTGTCAAAGAATTAGGAAACATTCGAAGCTTTAAATATTCGTTATCTGCTGCTTGTCTACATTGACATGAGAACCTAGCTACATGTTCTAAAGCAGATAGATTATCCTCTCCTGAAAATAGAGTAAAATCAGGGACTCTAAATCCTCGAGGGAATGGATGTGCTATATCTATCCAATCAGGATAAGGCTTACTCGTTAAGGGTATATTTACCTTTCTCAAGGTTGGCCCATATAACCTCTCCACAATTTGTTCGATTTGTGATTGAATAGGTTCCTCCCCCGTCCATCCTGGTATCGAATGTGGATATGTGGTGGCTTGTGCACTATATGGATGGTTGTCATTCGCTCCATATCTTGGGTTATATTGTGAATTTTGACCAAAATTAGCTGGTCTTCTCTCCCTTGATATTTCCCTTCGAAAGGATGATAGGGGTTCCCCTGTCCTATGGTCGTATACCCGTGTTGGTTGGCGTCAGGGCACATAGGCTGTGAAGATATGTTAGATGTCCTGGGATATTCAAAAGGAATCCCAGGAGTCTTATCTTTCCGTATGTTATTTCTATCTCCTGTAGGCCCTAAACCTAGATTCGTGTTGACTCCTGGAAATGATGTTAAATTAATGGGATTCGATGGATGGCCTGTTTCATAATTCCTAAATGTTCGTTAAGGCTCCCTAAGGCAGCCTGGTGGTGGATACCCTATAGGTGACTCGACGTTATCTCCTATAGGTGTTTTATCTTTCAAAGTTCCTCCAGTCAACTGTATGACCTTTCCGATGAGTTGGTTATGCTTTTCAATATGTGGCTCTAAATTAACTGTCACGTTGTTAGCCATGCTTTTCGACAAGGCTAAAAAATGTAGAATTAAAGGTCTCGTTTATATCTAGTATGATTTTACCCACTTCTCTAGCTAGACAATATTTCGAATCGGTAGCTACACTATCTATGATTTGGTGACAAACTCTTGAAGTTTCGTGTGCTAAGGCTCTATATTGGTCATTATGCTCTTTTCGTTGGCTTTCTCGAGCATCCAATAGAGTTTCTTTCACACATTCCACAAACTCCTCATAAACTTCTTGTATATCGAACTTAGTTTTTCGTGGAGTTTCTTCATGAGAAGAAGAGCCTTGAGGTTGGGATGTTGCATTCGAAGCATTATCCTCTCTTTGGGCACTCATATCACCGGATATATTTCTTACCTGAGACCTAGTTTGAGGCATTAAAAAGGTTTATTCGTGGAGTTTATTTCGTAACTCCCACTGTGGTCGCCAAATTTGTTGATGTGCTTGGTACTTAGGGGTCACAAGCATCCAGTCTATTTAATTTTTCGGAGGAATTTAGTGTTCCGAAAAAATATGAAAAGACTGTTTTACCCCTGGGCGGTAAAAGATGGTTCTACCCCTGATTCGCAACTTGGCGATTGGGAGTCAGAAAAAGTCATGAGAGGTGTCGTTGGAAAGCTATTGAACGGGGCTTTTGAATGGGACTGGAATGAAGGAGCGATCGAGGAAAAACCTGAGACCTTATTTTACCTATTAAAGCAAAAATTTCGTTCAAGTTTATAAATTACTCCTTTCGTCATTGGGGTTTTGCGGAGAAACCTCAAGGCGCTTTTTTGGCGTCTACAGAAGCCCCCACTTTGATCGAGCTTGAGTAAAGCGAAGATCAAAGTATTCCGAAGGCGACATGCAGGATGCTGATGTGCACATGGTGTGAGAGTGAACAGTATATATGCATATGAAGACAAACCTGGGTTGGGACATGCTCGTAGCGTGCTAAGATTTCATCTATGTGAACACAAGAGAAAATATAGGTTATGGTTAGCAGGATAGAACACCGCTCGTAGATAGTCTAAACGTCTGCTGGGGACCTGTATTCAGAGTGAATGAAAAAGTTAGTAATACTTTGAGAATGATCAACGTAGAGTGCTTCGACAAACAGTGACTAAACACCGCTCGGCGGGTGCCGAGATTCGGTCCCTGTACAAGAAACGAAAAAGTCGACGAGACAGCGCGATTAAAAATAACGGCTGTAAAATGGTTAAAACATATGAACAATTTAAATGCAATAGCTTAAGCAATCATTGACTGAAACATATAAAAATAAAGAAGGACAGTATAACCGCAACAGTTTAAGCAATCATTGACTAACACAAAATAAGTAACCTTGTAGAAGGTCAGTTTAACCGCAATAGCTTAAGCGATCATTGACTAACCCGAATTTGTGACTTCGTAGAAGGTCAGTTCAACCGCAATAGCTTAAGCGATCATTGACTAACCCGAATGTGTGACTTCGTAGAAGGTCAGTTTAACCGCAATAGCTTAAGCGATCATTGACTGACTCGAATTGGTGATGTTGGACTTTGGGACTTTCGTAGAAAAGGACAGTTTAACCGCAATAGTTTAAGCGGTCATTGACTGACCCGACTTTGGGACGTTGGGACTTTGGGACTTTCGTAGAAAAGGACAGTTTAACCGTAATAGTTTACACGGTCATTGACTGACCCGACTTGGGGACGTTGGGACTTTGAGACTTTTGTGGAAAAGGACAATTTAACCGCAATCGTTTAAGCGGTCATTGACTGACCCAACTTTGGACACTAGCTGTTCGATAAAAACTTAGATGAGGCCAGCGGATTTACTGGGCTAAAAATAATTTGACACTCCGGGTGATAAACATCATCGGGGCATATATCCGGGCTCGTGTATTTTGGACCTGCAAAATAATTGGGTTAGTTTTACCTGATAATAATTGGTACCGTAAGATGGGCCAACTGTTGAATTTTGAATCTGTGGGCCAAAGGGACTTGCTCCCGCGCGCTTGGTACTGATCTTTGCCAGAAACGAACTGGAATAACGGTTTCTGGGCTGGAATAAAAGTCGTGGGACAGCAGGAGGGGCCCGCGTGTGCAGGCCTGGCAGGGCCGCTAGTGGCCCAGGGCAGCGCCGCTAGCAGTGCTCAACTTGAGCATGCCAAAATGGTTTTTCGCGAATTTTTTCGCGTTTTGCCTCATTGCGCTTCTTCTTCGTCGAGAGTCATTGTCGAGCTACTTCACTATTGTTGACTGCTTCAACTTCCTCAAGGTAAGTCAATTCTTGACCAAATTCTCTGATTTTTGTCTTGAACTTGCTTATTTTTCCGCCTAGTTGCTAAATTTTTGGTTGCATTGTTGAATAGGTACTTGTTCCTCGCGAATCTGAAACTTGAAATTTTCACTTGTAGAGAGCGAAAGCTTCATTCTACTTCTATGGCTCCCAAGGATAAAGGGAAAATTCCTATGGGTGAGGAGGAGGAGAACCAGGACCTCTTTCGTACTGCAGGACGTACGGCGCGCTCTTGTCTCCTAGCGGCAAGAGTGCCAGCCGTACACAAGGAACGTCTTTGAGGTGTCCGTGGACACAAGAGAGTGAGGGAGGGACGGAGTTTGAGAGAGGGGTTGGATGATGCATGCAATCAACACAGTTTAACAACAACAAGCATTGACATCAATACATCGATATGAAGGACTGCTTCCCCTATAAAGAGTCTTAAAAGGTTTATTCATTCTGACAGGAGTATACATCAAGAGTGCAAAACTTTCATACTCGACATCTACTCCTAAAAGTAAAAGAACTAGAAAGCTTAAAGACATGTCCAAGGGTCGACACGCAGGAAGTGCCTTAGAGACATGTTACTAGGGAACTAGAAAGAGTAAAGAAAGCGTAAAGACATCTCCAAGAGTCAACACGCAGGAAGCGCCTTAGAGACATGTTACATTGCAAGGAAAGTAAATGAAAGCTGTAAATTACAAGGTGTAAGGGGTGGAGCCTAACATTCTCCCCCACTAAAGTTGTCGACGTCCTCGGCGACGTGATTCAGTCATCAAGTGTCGGGGACGGCTTGGGGCGGATGTTGGCCCGAGTAGACTTGTTGCGGGCGGAATCTTCTGGATCTTGATGATACGGCTTCAAGCGACTCACATGAAAGACAAGGTGTACTTTCATCCAAGTCGGGGGTTCCACTTTGTAAGCTGGACTTCCCACCTTTTTGGTGATAAGGATGGGGCCTTCATATTTGCTGACTAACCGCTTGTCGCTTCCTCTCAGTAATCTCATCTGCTCTGGGAGGATCTTCACCATCACTAGGTCTCCCACTTCGAACTCCAGTGGCCTTCTCTTTTGGTCGGCCCATTTCTTCATGTGCTTCGAAGCCTTTTGTAGGTAACTCCGAGCAATGTCGGTGTTTTGCTTCCATTCTTTGGTGAACTCATACGCCTTCTTGCTTCGGCTCTTGTAATGATCATCTACCGTGTGCGGTAAGAGAGGTTGTTGTCCCGTGACAACTTCGAAGGGACTCCTGTTGGACGAGGAGCTCTTTTGAGAATTGAAGCAGAGCTGGGCTACATCTAGTAGTCTCACCCACTTTCTCTGGTTGGCGCTCACAAAGTGTCGAAGGTATTCTTCGAGAAGCCCGTTGAATCTTTCTGTCTGTCCGTCTGTCTGGGGATGGTATGCTGAAGACATGCTCACCTCTGACCCAAGAAGCTTGAAGAGTTAACCCCAAAAGATACCTGTGAACCGAGGGTCTCGGTCACTCACAATGCTCCTAGGTAGTCCCAAGTACTTGACAATGTATTTGAAGAAGAGGACGGCTGTCTCTTCTGCTCCAGTAGCTTTCGGCATAGAGATGAACGTGGCATACTTCGAGAATCGATCCACGATCACCATAATAGCGGACAAGGGTCCGACCTTCGGTAACCCGTTGATGAAGTCCATGGAGACACTCTCCCATGGTCTCGTCGGCACTGCGAGTGGGTTTAGTAAGTCGCCCTGCTTGAGTCGATCCGGCTTGTCTTGCTGACACACGAGACACGTTCGAGTGTAGCTCATTACTTCGACCTTCATCTGGGGCCAGAAGTACCCTTGTTTTAGTAAGCTCAAGGTTCGCTGCCACCCCGGGTGTCCTGCCCAAAGGGTGTCATGACATTCACTCAGCAATTTCCTCCGAATGCCCTCGGCCCTGGGAACATACAACCTATGTCCCTTTGTGAAGATAAAGTCATCTTCTATCCAGAACCGTCTCGTTTTTCCTTCTTTAATGAGCTGTTGGATGGTCTTCGCCATCGTATCTTGACCTAGGTGTTGCTTGATCTGGTCGCGGATCGTAGGGGTCACCAGACTTGTTGACAAGTGAGCCATTTACTTCAAGGCAGCAAGGTCAGCCCGACGACTGAGAGCATCCGCGACCTTGTTGTTGACCCCAGGTCTGTATGTAAACTGCACATCAAATTCCACCAAGGATTCCTGCCACCGAGCTTGTCGACCAGTGAGTCTTGGTTGGGTTAAGAAGTGGCTCGCCGCAGTGTTGTCTGTGCGAACGAGGAACTTCGAACCCAGAAGGTAGTGTCTCCAGACCCTTAAGCAATGGACAATTGCTAGTAACTCCTTCTCTTTGGCAGCATACCGCCTCTCGGCCCCATTCAGCTTGCGGCTCTCGAAAGCAACTGAGTGGCCTTCTTGAAGTAGTACTCCTCCGAGGGCGAAGTCCGAGGCATCCGTCTCGACTTCAAAGGGTTTTGTGACATCGGGGAGAGCCAATACCGGTTCTCTGGTTACCATCTTCTTCAACTTTTCAAACGCTTCAATCTGTGATTTGGCCAAATTTCAACCTTCACACTTCTTAAGCAAGTCGGTGAGGGGAGCCACGATACCAGAATATCCTGCAATGAAGCGCCGGTAGTAATTAGCAAGGCCAAGGAAGGAACGAAGCTCAGAGACATTCTTCGGAGGCTGCCACTCCTTGATGGCAGAGACTTTCTTTGGATCCATGCGCATCTTCCCCTTTCCTACAAAGTGACCAAGGAAACTAATTTCCTCTTGTGCAAACGTGCACTTCTCTGGCTTCACAAAGAGATGGTGCTCGCGTAACTTCTCGAACACCAGTCTTAAGTATTCCAAGTGTTCGCTCATGGTCTTGCTATAGATCACAATTTCATCAAGGTATACTACCACGAACTTATCCAACTACTCGTGGAAGACATGGCTCATCAAGGTGCAGAATGTTGCAGGAGCATTCGTTAGTCCAAAGGGCATCACTAACCATTCAAAAGCTCCATATCTCGTCACACAAGATGTTTTCGGCTCGTCCCCTACCGATATGCGAAGTTGATGGTACCCCGACCTCAAATCAAGCTTCGTGAAGTATATCGCGTCGCCGAGCTGATCGAACAAGTCAACAATCAACGGAATAGGATAGTGATTCCTCACCGTCAACTTGTTGAGTGCCTGATAATCAATAAACAGCCGGAGAGTCCCATCTTGCTTTTTCTGAAACAACACCGGAGCTCTGTAGGGCGCTTGGACGGTCGGATGAATCCACCTTTTAAGAGCCCATCCAACTGTTTTCTCAGTTCAGCCAGTTCAGGAGGTTCCATCCTGTAAGGACTACGAGCGGGTGGCACGGCTCCTGGGATCACCTCGATCTGATGATCGACAGATCGGCGAGGAGGAAGGACTTGGGGTAGGTCATCGGGCAAGATGTCCTTGAATCCCTCAAGCAGTCTCGCTACTTCCGGAGGAGTGGTCTCATCTTTACAATCTTCCTTCATCGACAAAGTAGCCAAGAACGACGGTTCACATCTTCGAAGTCCCTTCTCAAATTGCATCGACGAGAGCATCTGTCCTCGTTTACTCTCAACCTTCACATTCGACGCTTTCACCAGACACGGGCTGTCACCCATCAACAATAAGGAACTCAAATGTGGCATGGGTGCCGCTTTAGACGTGCGGAGGAAGTCCATACCCAGTACCATCTTGAAATCATCTAGTAGAGTCACCGTAAGGTCCAATCGACCACTCCACTCCGCTATCCGAGTGAGGACTCCCTTGGAAATCCCATGAATAGGTCTTGCTGTCGAGCTCACAGCGTTCATGTTGCCGCCTGCGCGGTCTAGCTTCAGCCCCAATCTCTCTGCCTCGGTGCCGGCCACAAAGTTATGGGTGGCACCGGTGTCAACCATTGCTCGAGTACTACGTCCATTGATCACTACGTCGACGTACATGAGCTTAGTCGACTTGGGTTTTAGTGATGTCTCATCACTCCTCAGGGCGCCTAGTAAATGAACAGCTCCCATGTGTGGTATTTCATCATCATCCATTTCATTGTTCCTGCTTGTCTCTCCTTCGTTGGTGCCATCAGACTCCACAGACATCTTAGATAGATTCTGCTGGAGGGCACTCAAGTCTCGATGAGGGCACTCGGTGTGTTTGTGTGGCCCTTTGCAGTTGAAGCAACTTAACTTCGACGACCATCTTGTCGTGGACGACTCTGTCCGATTGAACGATGAGGTCGCACCTGGGGGCCGGTAAGGTGCCGGTCTAGGGGCTCCACCTCCACCGTTCCCATATCTATTATTGCCACCGTAGTAGTTACCCCTGTTGTAGTTTTGAGAGTTGTTCGAGCCTGTCTGAGAGCCAGTTGACCCTGCTCGGTTTGCAACTGAACTTGGCCCTGTTGGCCCTTTCCTTGGTGGGGTCTCTTTCGCTAGCTGGTTGTCGAAGAGCCGTTCAGCCACGCTGATAGCAGCCGACAAGGTATCTAGCTTTTGTCTGTTCAACTCACGTTGAGCCCACTCTTTCATCCCATCGATGAAATTGAACATACGATCCTTGTCGCTCATGTCCCTGATCTCCAGCATGCACGCCGAGTACTCCTTCACATAGTCTCGGATGGTCCCCGTGTGCTTGATGGTCTTTAACTTCCTTCTGGCAATGAACTCAGTGTTCTCCGGGTAGAACTGATCGTTGAGTTCCTTCTTGAACTCTTCCCATGTGTCTATTTTCAGAGTTTTGGCTTCAATCTCGGCATACTTCGAACGCCACCACAGTTTCGCGTCATCCACTAGGTACATGACTGCGGTCTTGACCCTCTGGTCCTGTTCTAGTCCACTGACTCGGAAGTATTGTTCTAGGTCGAAGACAAAATTGTCCACTTCCTTGGAGTCTCTGGCTCCACTGTAGGTCCGGGGCTGAGGGGGTTTCACCCTTCTCGACCCTGATCCACCACTACCTCTAGCGACGGCCCGGTTGATCGTAGCACACTGATCCCACAACGCTTGGAGTTGATTATGGATGTGGTCAAGCTCCTCCCGCAAGCTTGCGAAGGATATATCATGCACTTGGGCCTCCAATGCATCGATCCGGGCATCCGACCCGATCACAAGTTTCTCTAACTCTTCCATGGTCACCATGGTTTCGAATTCGATCTAGCAACCTTTCACTGAGCGTGCTTCTCTCGCTGCGCTCTGATACCAACTGTCACGGTCCGCCTTTTCTAGTTGCGGGACGTGCGGCGTGCTCTTGTCTCCCAGCGGCAAGAGTGCCAGCCGTACACAAGGAACTTCTTTGAGGTGTCCGTGGACAGAAGAGAGTGAGGGAGAGACGGAGTTTGAGAGAGGGGTTGGATGATGCACGCAATCAACACAGTTTAACAACAACAAGCATTGACATCAATACATCGATATGGAGGACTGCTTCCCCCATAAAGAGTCTTAAAAGGTTTATTCATTCTGACAGGAGTATACATCAAGAGTGCATAACTTTCATACTCGACATCTACTCCTAAAAGTAAAAGAGCTAGAAAGCTTAAAGACATGTCCAAGGGTCGACACGCAAGAAGCGCCTTAGAGACATGTTACTAGGGAACTAGAAAGCGTAAAGAAAGCGTAAAGACATGTCCAAGGGTCAACACGCAGGAAGCGCCTTAGAGACATGTTACATTGCAAGGAAAGTAAAGGAAAGCTGTAAATTACAAGGTCTGAGGGGTGGAGCCTAACACTAGGGATATAGTGCAGGGTTCAGATTTTGGGCACATATTATCAGTTATCCCGGCTTGTCATTCTGGTGACACTAGGATAATCGCTCGGGCGTTATTGGAGAGGTTCTGGGATACTACGAATACTTTCCATACGCTTGTGGGGGAGATGTTTCCTACCCCCTATCAGTTTGCTGTGTTGACGGGTCTGTCCTTTAGAGGGCGTCGTATTTAGTATGACGCGAGTTACTATCAGCAGAGTGATAGGTTGCTTAAGCTATATGGGCCAGTGTCCGCCCATTTCAGAGAGGACCGAGTTTCCTTGCCGAGGTTATGTGCTGCCTTGGCGGAGCAGGGGCTTACTGAGGAGAAGAGGGCCTGTATTTTCTTAGCTTGCCTGTTGGGGGCGACCATTTTTTCTCAGAAGAAGAGCGTGTGTCACGTTATCTTCTTAACATGTTTAGACGACTTGTCCAAAGTCCATGAGTACAATTTTGGTGCTCCCGCATATGCTACTTTAGTGAGATGGTGTCTCCGGGCTTACAGGCCTAAGCCGACGAGTCAGAGGGTGTCTATCTCGGACCCGTGGAAGATACTGGAGGTAGGCGTATATGTTTCCCTTTTCCTTTGCACATGCATGTTTTGTAGAAGAGCTGTATCTCATCATTCTTGCTTGTATGGAAGCTATGGTTCTTTGAGTATTTTCTCGCTTTTGGTCCTCACCGTCCTAGTTTGAGGATGTTCCCATTAGGTTCACGGTGGGTCGGTAGAGTTAACCACCCTTTTACCTCTTTGGAGCATTTTTGGGCTACCTTTGAGAGTCATGCTGGGTTTGAGGTATGTTGCCTTCGATTTGCTTATGTATGTTTTTTTTCTTGTCCATTTGATGTGAATGAACTTTGATCTGGTAATTTGCAGGTGTCATGGACTGCCTTTGACGGTATTCCCGGGGTTCCGCCCCATATTACCATCGAGTCCTTTAGGGCATCTTCCTTGCCGGTGGTCTTTGAGGGGCCATTTGGCTTTGTGTGGTACTTGGGGGACCGCTTGACTCGGCTGGTCTATCCCACCTTGGGTGGTCATTTGGTTCCAGAGGACCCTTCGATGACCATGTTCTACCTGCGCAGCCTGAGCGTGGAAGACTTGGGGGTCGTGGCTCGTACTATGGCGGCCACAGAGTTTATTGAGCCTGAGATTGCTGGCTTGGATCGCACGGCTGTGTACCTGGCCTATTGCTTGGGTCGTCTGATGCCAGACCTCACTTCTGAGGTAAGATCTTTATTTGTGCCTTTTCAGCTATATGCGTGATATACTGATTTTTGTGTCTTGCAGGTGGATTGTTTGGCTCCTCAGGGTCCCAGGAGGTCCCATTCCAGAGTTCCTCGTGGCCAGCGCCCATGCGTGACCTTGTCGAGCAATGAGGTGAGGTACATTGGTGAGAGTTGGGGACGTATAGTAGAGAAGTTCCCCCTACATATTGCTGATGGGGAGACCGTGGAGGCTTACCCTTGCCTAATGGTTGTACGGGGGTAAGTTTTTTTATCTCTTCTTGTGTTTTGTGTTTGCTTTTGAATGCTGACTCTATCTTTTGTTTCTTCTTGTAGCTGAACCGGGAGCAGACTTCTCAAGTCTTCAAGCTCTCGATCCAGGACTGCTGATGTAAGTAGACTTTTGTCTTTTTGTTTTGCTAAGTGTGGTGCTATAGCCTTTTGTCTAGTCTTCTCGATGATAGTCTTGAGGTTTTTGTTGGCGGCTTCTACTGCGCCGTTGGTCTGGGGACGGTAAGGGGATGATTTGTGGTGCTGGAATATGTAGTTCTTTAGGAGGGTAGCTGTTTCGGCTTTGAAATGGGATCCATGGTCACTAATAATTTCATGCGGAACGCCGTATCGGCAGATGATGTTGTTCCTTATGAATTTGGACATTTGTTTGGATGTGGAGATGGCATAGGACTGTGCTTCAACCCATTTGGTAAAATAGTCTATGGCTACTAGGATGTACTCATGTTCTCCTGAGCCCTTCGGGGTGATTTTACCAATGATATCTATTACCCATGCATAAAATGGCCAAGGGGATGTGAAGTTGTGGAGCATTGAGGGTGGCATATGCTGTAGGTTGGCATATATCTGACACTTCTTGCATTTCTTGACATAGTCGTAACAATCCCTTTCCATAGTGGTCCAATAGTATCCCAGTCATAGGACCTTTCTAGAGAGCATTCAACCATTCATGTGTGGTCCGCACACCCCATTGTGTACCTCATCCATGATTTATGCGGCTTCTTCGGCGTTTACGCATCTAAGGTTAACTCCGTTGTGGGACTTTTTGTATAGAACCCCCTTGTACTCTATGTATTGCGCCGCTAAGAGAAGGATGGCCTGTTGAGCTCTTATTGGCGCGTCCTGAGGGTATATGCATTTGGTGATGTAGTTGAAGACGTCTTGGTACCAAGGATCTTCTTCGATCGGAGCTAGGATTAGGCCCGTGTCGAGGTTGTTGCAGAAAGCTGGCTCACTTCTTCTTTAGATATAAACAGGCATCATGCTGACTGGGTCGGGTATGATAATCAAGGATGCTAGGTTGGATAGAGCGTCTGCAAATTAATTGTCCTCTCGTGGAAGGTATGTGAAAGCTACCTTTTCAAAGTTGTCAAGTACATTATCTAGAAATTCCTAGTAGAGTGCCAGGCTTTCGCTGTGAACTTTCCACTTCCTGGAGACTTGATTGATGATTAGTAGAGAATCCCCATAGAATTTGAGTACTCGGATGCCCAGGCGTACGACTGCTTGTAGACCGATAATACAAGCTTCATATTCGGCTGCATTATTAGTGATAGGGAAGTCCAGTTTTACTGAGATGGGAGTATGAGCTTCATCCGGAGACACCAGAAGTACTCCCGCGCCATAGCCCTTTTGGTTGGATGCCCCATCAAAGTACATTTTCTAGCAATTTTCTTCAATTAGGGCCACATCTTCATCGGGGAAGTTAGATTGCTCATGATCCTTGGCTGTGTGAGTGGGGTGCTCGGCCAAGTATTCCGAAACTGCGTGTCCCTTGATGGTTTTTGTGGGATCAAAATTGAGATCAAATTCGGATAACAGAACTGTCCACCTCGCAATTCTTTCACTTAGTACTGGCTTCTTGAAGATATATTGGAGGGGATTTATCCTCGACCTTACCAGTACGGGGTGATTGAGCATGTAATGTCTGATTTTCTTGGTGGCCCAGACTAAAGCTAAGCAGGTCTTTTCAAGGCTTGAATATTTGGTTTCATAATCAGTGAATTTCTTGCTTAAGTAATATATGGCTCGTTCTTGGTCCTCTATTGCTTCGGCTAGCATAGCCCCCATGGCTGTGTCGGTTACTGTCAAATAGAGGATCAATGGCAGACCTTGCTTGGGAGGAGCAAGAATAGGTGGGTTGGCTAGATAATATTTAATCTTGTCGAACGCTTCTTGACATTGGTCATCCCATTCAATTTTGACCCCCTTCTTCAACTTCTTGAATATGGGTTCGCATGTTATGGTGAACTTTGATATGAATCGACTAATCTATTGAAGTCGACCGAGGAACCCCCTAATCTCCGTTTCATTTTTGGGTGGCGGCATTTCAACTATTGCTTTGAATTTTGATCTTGGATGGATCAATTTCGATTCCTCTTTGACTGACTACATAACCCAACAGCTTGCCTGACGTAACCCCGAATGCACACTTTTAAGGATTCAGTCGGAAGTTATACTTGCGTAATCTCTCAAAGAACTTGTGGAGTGCCTGAATATGCCCGTCTCGGTACCTTGATTTCACAATCGTATCATCCACGTAGACTTCGGCTTCTTTATGCATCATATCATGTAGCAAAGTTGTGGCGGTCCTTTGGTAAGTTGCACCTGCGTTGTTTAATCCAAAGGGCATGACCCTGTAGCAATAGGTTCCCCAAGGAGTTATGAACGTCGTTTTGCTCATGTCTTCTTCAGCCATCTGAACCTCGTTATATCCTGCGTAACCATCCATAAATGATAATAGAGCATATTCAACTGTGTTATCTACCAAGAGGTCAATGTGGGGTAAAGGAAAATCATCCTTTGGGCTAGCTTTGTTGAGGTCTCTGAAATCGACGCACATTCTGACTCGGCCATCCTTCTTGGGTACTGGAACCACATTGGCAATCCATTCAGGATAGTCTGATACCACGATAAACCCAGCGGCGAGTTGCTTTTGTACCTCTTCTGTTATTTTCAGTGCCCACTTTGGTCTGAGGCGCCGTAGCTTCTGCTTAACTGGTTTAGCATTAGAGTATAAAGGGATCCTATGTTCGACTATGCTCCTTTCAATTCCTAGCATGTCCTTGTAGGACCAAGCAAAAACATCTGTGTACAGTTTCAAAAGTTCAACAAATTGCTCACGTTCCTGTTCAGTCAAGGACAACCCAATTCTTACTTCACGAGGTTCGCTTTTATTGCTTAAATTAATTAACTCTGTTTCCTCCACAATAGAGGTCTTTTGTTCATGATTGATTACTGCTTTTAGCAAATCTTTAGGCAACTCATTTTCATCATTGGGTTTATCAATAGCTAAACAAGGCAAAAAATAAGCAGAAGGACTTTTCATTTTATTGATATTAGAATTGAAAACAGCAAGAAAGGGATTTGAATTCCCCTTCATATTGACACCAGACTTAGAAAAAGAAAAAGGGACACTCCCCGTTCCTGACTTATCCTTAGGACCTAAGCTAGACACTGACTCTGACTTATACTCGGAATCAGATTCTTCCATTATTGGCCCCTCTCCAGTGGTTATCATGACCTTACGTCCATTTGGGCCAGTCCAGCTTACTTCCTTGCGCCATCCCATCGTGACATCTTAAGTAGTATATATATCAGGTCTGCAGGATTGAAGTTGCGATCATAGAGAGCCATTACTTCTTCATTCATCTCAGGAGCTTCAGTCATTCTAGTTTCTTGGCCAAATAGGAGACCTAGCAGTTGGTTACCTGGCGCCTTGGTCCAATCTTAACTTGTCGGTTTTAAGGGGTGGTGTGCCTCCTTGTCTAATTTGTTGCAGTCTTGGAAAATTTTGAAACCTGGGCGTGTGACCTTGGCTTCCTTGTCATAGTATGGCTCGGGGAAGCCATAATATGGGCAATAGTCCCCTTCTGTGATGAACTGACCATTTAGCGTGTGGCTATAAGGGGGTATTACTTCTTTGGAAAAGACTTGTTTTCCCTTAAATTGTTTCCTTTGTTTCAAAGCCTGGTCGTGGACTTCTTTGTCAGTAGGTTTGTAACCAAGTCCAAAGGAGTTGTTTTTGGCTTCGAATTTGAAGGTGGTGGGCCTTTATCCATTTTTTTGCCAAACCCATACCAGGTATGTACCCTTGCTTCTTGAGAAAACCATTAACATGAGGGTTTGAGTGTGGTATGAATGGTGCTTGATCTATTTCAAGCACGTTGACTTCAAGCTGCGGTTCATACTTTCGTATTGGGATCTTGAATATGTGAGATTTTGGAGGAGAGACGACTCTGGAATCAATGACAAATTGGATGTCACACTTCAAATGGTAGCACTGTTGGGTGAGGTGACCAAAGCATCTATGATATCTGCAATAGAGGTAAGAATCTTCCACTTCTGGCAAAACTCCTTCCAAGAACTGCAGATCTCCGCGGCGAAGTAGAGCTGTCATAACATTATGAATAGGTACCGCCAGTGGCGTGAACTCACGGGTAGGAATACTTGATCTTTCCTTGGATAACCAATGATGCGCGGGCCACATGGTCCCTTCATTAATGAAGGCTTGGATTTTGTCCCTCAAATTCTTGCAGTCATTGGTGTGATGTCCCCAGCCTCAGCAGTATTCGCAATAAACACTTGGGTTTACGTTTTCTGGGACGAGTTCATAGGTAGGCCCCACTGAATGCATGTAGCCATATGCCCTCATTTGTTGAAAAATGTGTTCTTGAGGCCAACGGGGTTGCCCTTGATTAAGAACAACTTTGTCACTTTCTAGAGCCTTAATTCTTTGCTCTAACCCGGCAACCGTTTTCTGTAGCCTTTTGATCTCTGAGTGATAGATGATTATATATTGGGATAGGTGCTCAATGTCATCTTGTGCTTCAACAATGGCCTGGATTGGCTTGTCTGTGCCTCTGTACTCAACGAGACTAGGGGTCTCATCAGGATCAAGGCCCACTTGGATTTTGGCCTCTCGGAGTGATCGGTCCAATTGTTCCCCTAAGTCAAGGGATTCATCTTGAGTATCAAGTACCGATTCTTTTGGAGCTTCGTGGGTTGGATACACAGTTGTTACAAAATGAGTTTTGATTTTCTTAGCACTCTGGCCCATTTCTGATCTTAGCGTGAGGAGAGGTTCTTCCTGTGTATCTTCAACTGAGGAACGCTTGCTGGACCCTGTCATGATCTTTTTTCCGCAATTTTTTTTCTGCATTTTTTTCTTTTTACGCCATTTTTTTTTTGTGTGTTTTTTTTTGTTTTTTTCTTTTTTGACCGAATCTGAATCACATAAAAAAAAAGAAATAAAGAAATGGAAAATGGGAGAGGGGAAATCGGAGTAACTGGTTTTTTTTTTTTTTTTTGCTAAATAGATCGTAGGAAATTACTCATGACTTTGATGTTATATGAAAATATATTATCGGGGAAACGAGTGCTCATTGAATTGAATTCTCGCACTTTTTTTGGGCATTAAGAACTACCTAAAAATAAAAGAAAAAGATCCTAGCACGTAAGTACATGTTGGCACATAGTCACGGAATTCATGCATTCAGGCAAACATTACAACGACGCAGTTACAAGCAAACATGTGATCAGACGGCTATTACAACGACACATGCACAACAAGCAAGCGAATGCACGAATGTGGGCTAGAGGATTTTGGCTCCTGTGAGGTTACCACGACAAATTACAATTTCCGTCCGGTGGATGGTCGACACATCAATTGTAATTCTTTTTCACCAACAAGAGTCGATGAGTCATGGGTGAGGAAGCGTCGGTTTGCACGATAGGACAACTGTATATTCCTTTAGATATACGGGTTGTCTACGAGTTACGACACAAACTTCCTCGAGGGTCAATAAGGGTCAAAAGATTGTGCCAAAGCACATGCAAATGATGCAAATGATGCAGAATATAGAACATGTTATTAAAAAATTAAGCAAACTTGACTTTCGAGTCTCACCCTCTTAAATAAATCCCCAGTGAAGTCGCCACTGTAAGGACCCCGGAATTTTCCTCCATTTAGGTGTTCTACGGAGTGCGTCCTTATAGAAAATTTGTAAGTTGGGGGCTTTAGATAAGCTAAGGGACCATCGAGTTAGAAAAGATTTTGTAAAAAACCATGAAAGAGGTCATAAATCTGCTATCGGGGTTTTATCGCATGGACAAACCAAAGGGATAATCCGAAGGGACAAACCAATAGCACGATAAGTGAACTGATCATGTTTTTAGAAAGACTCCCGCTCATATAGAACATATGAGTACCCAAGAATAAAGGGTTTGGGGGCGAAGGTACGAGGTGGGAAGGTGTTAGGCACCCAACTCGCCCGTATTATGACGGCCACTACTAACTCAAGTTTGCTTAATAATTTAAAGACATAAGTCCCATGCAAAACCGGATTAACAACCTAGACTTAGACTATTAAGTGGTTCATCACAAGCATCACAACATTTATTTTAACCCTTGTTTAGACATACATTCGATTGGCAAGTTGAGCATTACAACGGCTAGACATGCTTGGAAGGACAATATTTAGTAAGCAATAAAAGACGTTATTCTAGCATGATATCTACATTATGACTACTAGAAAATAAACAATTAGGCAATTAATTTAATTTGATCCCTCATGAGTTAGTACCTGAATTGTATGCTATATTTGACAAAAATAGTAAAGACAAGATCTCAAATTTGGAAGAAATAGGGAGAAGCTCAGTGTCAATACTCCTGAGAATAGAGGGTGTCAACTGTAGACTGTGTGATTTGAACTGAGGGAGGAGGGTCGTATTTATAGAGAAAAAACTAGGGCTAGACGGGTGAAGAGGAGCCGATTTTTGGAGTTGGGCTAAAAAAATAGTCGGTCCTGGATGCTCAGCGAGCGCCGCTAGCGGCTCAGCTCAGTGCCGCTAGTGGCCCAGCTCACAGTCGCTAGCGGCCCTGGATTTTATTCCAGAGCCGCTGACGGCTGTGGTATGCCAGCTGGATGTCGTCATAATGACGACATCCAGTCTATTTTAATGTTCCGGAGGAATTTAGTGTTCCAAAAAAAAAATGAAAAGACCGTTTTACCCCTGGGCGGTAAAAGACAGTTCTACCCCCGATTCGCAACTTGGCGACCGGGAGTCGGAAAAAGTCATGAGAGGTGTCGTGGGAAAGCTATTGAACAGGGCTTTTGAATGGGACTGGAATGAAGGAGCGATCGAGGAAAAACCTGAGACCTTATTTTACCTATTAAAGCAAAAATAGCGTTCAAGTTTATAAATTACTCCTTTCATCATCGGGCTTTTGCGGAGAAATATGAAGGCGCTTTTTCGGCATCTACAGAAGCCCCCACTTTGATCTGCAACTATATCTTTCAACACTCTTACTAGAAGATCAGCACAGCCTTTTAAATTTTGTGATTTATGGGTTGATGATCCCCAATTTCAATCTATTGTTGAAATAGCTTTGAAGACAGAGATACAGGGATGCAGGATGTATCAAGTAGTTCAGAAAATGAAGGTGTTGAAAGGTGTTCCCTAAAGAAGTTACATAGGCATAAATACTCTGATCTTATGGGACAAGTGGAGCTGCTCAAGAAGATGTGCATAAGCATCCCAGTGATACAGCACTTCAGCAGATTGAGCAAGAGGCCAGGAGCTCTTTCTTGACAATTAATTTTGTTGCTGAGAAGCTTTTACAGCAAAGAAGCAAGGCAGATTGGATCAGATTGGGAGATGCTAATACTGCTTATTTTCATGCAGTAATTAAACAGCGCAGACACAAAGGGAAAATCTCCTTTGTGACTGATGAGAATGGTAACAGAAATTCTTACCCTGCAACAATTACTAATCATTTTGTTGATTATTTTACTGACATGTTAGGTAACTCTATGCCAAGAGTGAATATTGAGCAAGATGTCATCAAACAAGGGCCTATTCTGAATACAATGCAGCAAATGAGGCTCCTTGCCCCATTTACAAGGGAAGAAATTAAAAAGGCTGCATCATATGTATCCTTTTGAATCTTCCTTGACAAGTACTCCTTGAGACTAGCAAGCTTATGTTTTGCAGATGATGTGTTGCTCCTCTACAAAGGTAAGGTTGACTCAGTGGTTGTGTTACATAAATGTTTAAAACATTTTGCTGAAACTTCTGGATTATGTGTAAATACCATGAAATCCTGCATATATACCTCTGGCATAGATCAAGAAATGGAGGAGAAAATCTTGGATTTAACTGGATATGTGAAGGGATCATTCCCTATGAAATACCTAGGGCTGCCCCTATCACCTACAAGATGGACTAAAACTGATTGTTAATTAGTAGTTGATAAAATAGCTGCAGAATTAAGTGTTGGTCAAGCAGACACTTATCTTATGCTGGATGAAATTAGCTGGTAAGCTCAGTATTATTCTCATTGCAAGTTTACTGGGCATCTATGTTCATAATGCCTCAACATATTGTCAAGAAAATAGAGAAATTGTGTAGACAGTTTCTATGGGGTAAGGATAAAAAGAAGACATCACTTGTGTCTTGGGAACAAGTATGCAAACCCAGATCAGCTGGAGGATTGAACATAAAAAGCTACAAGGATTGGAATACAGCAGCAATAGGGAAGCACCTATGAGCAGTATCCTCAAAGAAAGACATTCTGTGGGTTAAATGGGTGAATGCCATTTATATGAAACAGCAGAGTTTCTGGGACCATGAAGGTAAGGGGAAGCACAACTGGTATTGGCAAAAATTGAACAGATTGAAATGGAAATTCAAAGATGGTTATATGCAGGAAAACCAGTGGGGACACCACAAGTCAGGAGAATACACAATTGAGACTGGGTATAAATGGCTTAGAGGGGGCAGCTGAAGATCCCTACAGCAAAACAGATATGGTGTAGAACAACAACACCAAAACATGCTTTTATACTATGGCTAGCTGCACTGGGCAGGCTACTCACAAAGGATAGATTGGTGAGATTTCAGATTCCAGGGGTTGATCCACTATGCAGTTTATGTAAGATTGAAGATGAGAGCTGTGAGCATATCATATGGAAATGTCCATACACACTGGAGCTGTTTCAGGAGGCCTTTGGCTGGCTGGAGATCAAGAGGAAGCCTGCAAAACTAAGCAGTATGCTGAGATGGATTGATAGAAAGTAGTGGAGGAAGATCAAAAAACATGCAGTATGTGCAACTGTGGCAGCTGTCATATACAATATCTGGATGGAAAGGAATAGGAGAGTCTATCAACAAACCTCTATTCCACTGAAGAACATTTTAGATATGATTAAATTACATGTTTGTACTAGATTACAGTTTGTATTTGCGTCCAATAGAACTGTTTTTGTAAGTAGCTATATTGCAAAACTGATGAGATGATGTCCTATGTCTACTGAGATCCTACTCTGGGGTCTTAGTGGAATAGGTTGTAAAGGTTGTTTTGGGTACTATGTTTGGTAGTAAAACTACTTAAGTTGCAATTGTTACCAAAAAAAAAAAAAAAAAAACTCTTCACTAACCCGGTGAGCTGCAAAAAGTTACTGATGAGTACGGGGCTTTTGCATATGGGTTAGAATTCTTTAGCCAGCCCCATGTCGTGGCTTCCAAAAACCATGCAGAGCCACTGAGCTGGTGGGCAAATTATGGAGCTACAACTCCACTTCTTCAGTCCCTGGCGATAAAAGTTCTCTCTCAACCAGCTTCTGCCTCTTGTTGTGAGAGGAACTGGAGCACCTACTCATTCATCCAATCGGTTAAAAGAAACAAGTTGTTAGCTGGTAGGACGGAAGATCTAGTTTTCATTCACAACTTTCGCTTGCTATCAAGGAGGATGAAATCTACATTAAAGGACCAACTAAATATTGGGATGTTGGTAAGAAAAAAACAAAAAAAAACAAAAAAAAAAAAAAAAAAAAAAAAAACTATTATTTTGAGGATTATAAATGCTAAATTTTAAAGTAAACAATATTCCAACTTTTTTTTACGTTGTTTTAATATATAGGCGGCGATAACTTTGACATAGACGTTGAGGTTGGAGAGCTTGCGGAACTCTCAATTGATGACCCAGAGTTGGAGGCGGTCATCTTTGAGGAAGAAGAAGAAGAAGAAGGGAGCGAATCTGTAGAATGAATTTATGTTTTTTTAGCTTAGTTAGATTTCTGGTATTCACTATTTGACTTTTGAGTGTATTAGATGGTTAATTTTCATAGATAAGAATTATAATAAAGTTGATTTTTGAATTAGATACCGTATCCCCGTAGCTTTAAATTTCTCAATTGACGAATCCGACACTCCGATCCGCGTCGTGTCCGATCCACAACGTGTCCGATCCACGTCGAAGAGTCTGAGAAACATTGAGGTGGCCTGTGCAAAATAAATTTGATAAGTTGGTTTAACTCAGTTTTAGATATCTTTAGTTAAAGAGTTCTAAAAAAATGTCTTTAGTTAAAATTCAAAATGTTCATTTGAATGGTTAATTAGCTAATATGTTTGTAACTTTATTGAGAGAGAGGGAGAAAGGTGAAAGGGATAAAAAAGGAGACCGGGTCCTCTCCGGTAAAATCCTGCAACATCTGCTCTAGCATGCTGCTAGCACGAAACCACATCACTCTAATTGCTCCAAATCCAACCAAAAGTTAATTTTTTCCCCATTTTTTTCATGTTGTGACTTGTGAGTGTCTAGCACCCTATGTCCCACATTGGAAGAATGTGAGGCTTGTGAATGGTCTATAGTGACTCCACTCACCTATTAAGTAACAACGTCATCCCCTTTTGTACTTAAGTAGTCCATTGGAGAATTTTCTACCACAATGGATTATGTTGTGAAGTATTCCTAGCAGGGAATTAAACGGAGGGAATCTCCTCTCATAAAAAAGGCGTTAGTAAAACCTTTGTGCTCAAAATTTATTTCCGACTCTACCCCTCTCTTCCTTTCTCACCAAGCTTTGAGTTTTTCACCAAGCCCACAAGACTTCCCATAAATAAATTGTACACATCAGATTCTTAGATCGAATTTCTTATCTAAACACAATGCATGCGTAACATTTGAATTCTTTTTTTTTCAAATGAATATTCATTACGATTGAACTACGCATTTATCGCCTCACAATTACTCATTCATCAACCTATATACATATATATTTTTAAATTTTTAAAATTAAATTTACTAGGAGTGAACTATGCATTCATTAGGATTTAACAATATGTTCATAAAATGTTCATCTATATAATTAGTTTAAAACACAAAAATTAAACCACACCTGACAAATCAGCACCTGCCACGTCACTAGATGATGATGATGTGCTCAATAAATACAAATAATCGCACAAATTTTTTTTTTTTATATGAAACACGCCTTCTCTGATTTGTAACGCACAGGATAATAAACTCCCCATACCGTTTCAAATTCACTGATAAATTGCAATCTGCAACGCCTCCTCGAATCCTTGCAGTAAACTCCTCTGTCTTCCCCCCTCCTCATTTCCATCGTCTTCATTTTCAGTTCTCCACCCTTCCTTCTCCCCATTTCCTTCTCAGTTGTCCCACATACCAACCACACCCATTGAAATGAAGTGAATGTCCTCACGATTTATATTCAACTGAATGGACAAAAGAAGGCTTGGCTCCTTCAATCCTCCACTCACGCATGTCTCATATATGAAGATCATCTTCAGTTTCTCTCTCTCTTGATGACACGCTTATTCTGGTATTTTCTCTCTCCTCATTCCCCAATTTTGGTAATTCCATCGCCAATTCGGCCATATGTTTAATCGCAGGTTTAATGCATGTTAAAGTTTCTTGCTTTTCTCCTTAATTAATTTTTCTTTTGATTTCCTACGTTTGATTTTGCTTTCATGTCATATGTAATTGGAGGAATGATTGTGATTTGGGCATACTTAGTATATTTATAATTCTCTCTACTCATTGTGAGTATAATACAGATATCAATTCTAATTAAATTGGATCCAAATACTATTGACCTTCGAAAGAAGTAATATGAAAACCCATTTGATATTTGGATCTCCCAATTTGATCCATCAAATTGAATTCTGCTATTGGGTTTCGTTTGTTTTAGTTGTCCATGCCGTGTAATTATGTTGCAACTACAGTTTGTAAACTAGGTTTTTTTTTATAATTTGATAGGTCTCCAATGTAAGACGTAAATTCTAGAAATCTCTAAAACAATAATGGAAATGGGACACTCATACATGACATTTTGAACTATGCCCTACTGCTCTTCACAGGGAAGAACATGCACTGTTAAAAGTGCATAAACATATAGGTTATGGCACTATCTGTGATCAATATATGATTTCGATTTGTGATCACCTATACTTTGTAGTACTGTAGGATTAGATAATATTATAACGAAAAGCAACTTTTTTCCTTGGTTTTTATTTTTATTTAATACTTTTCACATTGCTACAGTTATTGGGGAGAAATCTATATCTATAATCTATAATTAGATTAAAGGACAATGTTTTAACCATAGCTCGACACATCAGCCGCCACATATACTACCACATCACTTGCTGAGGTGGCAAATGAGAAGAAAAAAAAAACGTTCACAATTACATGCCCCATATTGGTCAAGTTTTAAATTTTATGAAGATTTTGAATTGATCCAATCATCCAGATGGGTGAAGTGGTCATTCCCATTACATGTTTAATATATAATTGACCAAATTGATTGTGGTTCACGCTCATCAATGACTATTTGGTTTTTGTGAGTATTTATTGGCTCAATGTGCCTTGCCCTTTTGTGTCCGTGCTATTTGGTCCAGTGTCCTGCACTGGATACAGAACAAATATGTGAATAATCTCTTTTTACTAAGTGGTTTTGCAACTCAATTTGGGGTTGTCTTAAAGTGGTGTTATATTGTAGGTCTGGGGGTTGGCTTTATTTGCAGTAACTTGGTAAGTTTTGTTGCAGTCATACCTGTGCTTTTTTGAAACAACAATATACTGAGCTTTTGGTGTGTTTTAAAACATGCCAGCTGAGACTTTTTTGGTGGATCAATATCTTTATGAATCTGTTGTGTGCCGTATGCAACTATGCATGATTGAAACATAATATTCAGGTTGTTCACTAAAATTCAGTTGTACAAACCACAAGGTAGTAGCTAGGGTGGAATATGAAGATATAATGCCTTTTGGAAACCTCCACCAGAAGGTTGGCCTAAATTTAACATAGATGGGTTTGCATTAGGATAGCCAAGACCTGTAGGTTATGGTGGTTGTTTATGAAATCACCATTGTGAATGTCTCAGGCTATCTCGATTAACCTGGGTGTAAAATAACAATGCTAATTTTTTTGTATTTAACCATGCATTTGAATTTCTTCACCCTCTCCTAGCTGGCCTCATCACTACGTACGATAGTCGATTGTGGTATGTGGTGTCATACGCCTTGGATCCTTTAGAGTGTAGTGCATGTCATAAAGTTTCATTGGTGAATTTATTTATAGGATGTCATTTGTAGCAAGGCAGTGTCACATAAAGAGTTAAAAGTAGTGAAACTCTTAGCCTACCCTCCATGGCCTCTGCTATGTTGTCTTAGTGTCTACAAAATCTTGGCTGGCTGATAATGAAATGTTTATGCTAGAAAACATTTCACTCTGTTGTACTTCTGTTTTGTAAACTTCTTTGATGCATATACTCTTATTCCAAAATTCTTTGTAAATTAGACCATGTTTTGTAGGAATCAAAACAAGGTCAAGCACAAGACTGATCCAGGTGCTGGTGATAGTTCCTTTGGTAGGTTCAGATAGAAATCTAAGCACTCTATTAGGTCTTTGTTGCTCTGGTTGTGACAGTTTTAACAATAGTATGTTGTTATTACAGGTTTAATGAATGAATGGAGGACTTAAGGATTGGGTACACAATAATGGGCATCCTAATTATCTCAGTTTCCTCTCTACCCACTTCGGAAACATAAAGTTCAGGTAACCTAGAAACATATCTTTCATATTATTGATTTTAAACACTTTTTATGGGTTTTAGACTTTTAGTGGTTCGTTCAAATTTGATTTTACTGTGGCAGTCATTGTAGAGGTTAGTCAACCCCTCTTAACAGTTTAAAAGAAGAAAAAAAAAGGATTCGAATGTTCGTGTTAGGGAAGGTTTTTCATTTGTCTGATTATCTCTGCTAATTGTTTATATATGCAGCCCCTGTGTTACACTATCTAATCGTTGCACAATTTTTGCATAAACATACAGTTGCTTTGGGCACCATATCCACATTTTGAAGCTCTTTTAACCCCTCCTCCTCTCTTTGAAGGTATCTTTTGTACCTGCTTCTGTTCTTGGATTGTTTAGTCATTCTCAATGTGTAATATCAATGAGTTATTTTAAATTTGTCATAAATTTGAACTCTGTTTATAGGTAACAATCCTTATTTATGTTAGGATGTCAGAATAAATTTAAATGATATTAATGTTATTTGGCGTAATGACGGACAAGGTCATATGCCTATAAAGAAGATGAAACTGGGCAATTTACGTAAATAGATTGGCACAACTTTCTTATCTACTCTGTTTATAGCTAACAATTCCTATTCATTTAAACAAGTATAAAATTTTGATCTGAAAGGGATAGCAATATTGAACCGAGTCTACAAAGTAATTGTACATATAAAGTACAGAGCCTGAGAACAAAAATATTTTTATGCTCAAATTTAAAGGGCCAAATGGTTCATGTTGATAAAATTGTAAGTTCGGCTGTAATTTGTATGGTCAGTAATATTATTCTCTTCTTCACTTGATGTGGATAGAATTGACAATTGAGCTCTCGCTTTTGTACTTTGCTTCTTTCAAACTTTTCTTTAATCCCCTAATCACTGCTACATTTTTGTTTGATAAATTTTGAAACAAAAGCTACAAATTTGTGTTGAGAAAGGCTAATAGATTAATAAAGTACTCTCAGGTAATTTGTACTTCCAACTTTCAAGGTCTCTCTGGAGTCTGAAGTGAATCAGTACACACCAGAAAAGGAAAGGTGTTATTAGAGTTCATTATAAACATGATTTGAAGCAGAAAATTTGTTTGCTAGGTAAACATTTTAAAATGGAGTTCATCAGTTTTACGACTAGGATTGTTTCCTGAAGTACATCAATCCTTATATTAGATAACTTCATTTATTTGTGTTAGATTCAGTCACTAAATGATTAATTGTTGATTAAAAATCAGAATCTTAAACAGCTCAACCAAAAAAAATTGTTTACTTTCACTATGTTCTTTTTATCTCTAAACCTGTTTTATGCTTGCTCAATTGACTATTGAGTTTAAATTTAATTCAAAATACATCCTTTTATCTCTAAACCTGTTTTATGCTTGCTCAATTGACTATTGAGTTTAAATTTAATTCAAAATACATCTGTTTTTGTTTACCGTGGAAGGAATTCGATGTCTGCCTATATGAATATGCCTTTAGTCTCCCCAATCTAACCACATCTCTTTTTATGTTATAGCAAAAATTGTTATGAAAAATCTCCAAGGTTCCACAAGATTTCCTTTTGGGTGTCATGTGCATCTGCCAATTGTTGTTGCATCTTTAATTTGATTGTGCTTTGTTGTCAACAAACTAACTTACAAGGTCAGCTTCTAGAATTTCCCTTGTTACTCTCCCCTCCCAGTTCCTCTCTATAAATATGAAGTTTGCATCTTTAACATCATTCTGTATATATATGGGATCTGTTATTTTGGTTTGATCAAAGTAAACTATTAAGGTACTGATTACCTTACGGTTTGTTAGTGGGAAAAACTAACATTGGACATTGACTAGTTCTAGGTGAATTTTGTGTGCTTCAGAATGACCTGATTTGTTTGAAAGAACTAAATTACAAATAGTAAGGTTTTAAATGGGATCAGAAAATTGGTTCTACAGTTCATTCATTCGAGTCCATCATCTAAAATATGCTTCGCTACTGTATGTAAGTTGGGTAACCTTAGTTGTAGCAGTAACCAAACATTGATTGTAGCCTATAGATGATAATCCAGCTAAAGTGATGAAACAAACTTGCTAATGCCAAATTGCTCTCATATATTCATGAATTTATGAGAGCCCGTGCCTATGTTAAATGCTGTCAAATGTTGTCATTCTATTTCTGTAGCTCCAAATCTTTGACTATATTGTTGGGAACATTGTTGTTGCAGAACTTGACAGTAGGAAGTCTCATAGAATTAGCTAGATATCAGCGAGTCAAGGTGAAATTTGGATCTGGTTAGAAAGAGAATGTGCCAAGGTTATAACTGAAACATCTCATTTCTGGATCTTCAGCACACCTCCTAAAATATAGAGAAGTGTACACTGAAGGTGATCCGGCAAGAACCTCAACCCTAGACTCCTGGAGTTCTGATGGTCACAGCAATGACAAACTATGGGAAAAACAATATTACTATTTCAAGGGGAGATTTGATTTGTTACCTTGTGTCATGGAATATTGATGCTGTATCTACAGAGAAAAAAAAAAATTCTTTGCAATCCATTTTACTGACTTACTTTATGCAATCTCAGATACTCTTGCCTAAAAAGCTTTTCCTCTCACATAATAACTATAGAGTAATATAACACCCCCTTACGTTACGATATTAAGATACATAACTTCAAATCTGTGAGGTCCAATGAAAGCTTTAATTGAATGCTCAAAGCAAGATCTATACCTAAAGTATTGAAGCTTATATATTATCACGCAAATTGAAGTTGTGTACAAAGGCACAAATGTGTCCAATAAACACATTCAATTTCCATTACAAAGATAAAAGTGAACCGAAAAAGTAAAGAAAACAAATCTTAAAAGTACTTTTTTGGTCTTTGCCAAGGATATCCACCATCGATCACAGTGACTAACCCTCTCACCCCAACTGTCAGCGCACTAAGCGGTAGGGGGCTGGCCAAGGAATTTTTTCCATTCGCAAGAGTTGGGATTCGAACCCCCAACCACTTGTTTAAGAGATGAAGTGCTGAACCACTACACCAACCCATCTTGATTAAATCTTAAAAGTACTTGGTAATGGATGAACCGCACAATTAAGTAAAATCACTACTCCCTCTTATCAATATTTACTGGGGCACTTTCACTTGGAATGGAGTTTAACAAAATTCAACTTTAGCTTGAAACATAGTACTATTTAGGTGATCACAAAAACATATATAAGACGGTATTTTTATAATTTTTGGTAAAACGAGGGTCACTTTTCAGTGACATAAGGGTTATTGCTTACCGTAAGTGACTACTACATTTCTAAACAGTGACCCTAATTTTCCGTGAGTTGGTCTCATGTCAATAAATATTAAGTTTATGAAACAATCAACCAATAATAATTTAACCCGTGCAACGGACGGGGCACATACTAGTTCTATTTAGTAAGAAAAAGGTAACTACAATTCATTAGGATTAAACTATGTATCTATTGACGTACAACCACACTAATATAAGTTTTCGATTTATTTTTTTTCAACAAGCATTCATTAAGATTGAACTACACATTCATTACCTATCAAATAACAAACTACACATACATTAGAATTCAAGTATTCAACTAAACATACATCAACTATAACTATAATTTCACACAAAAAAAAATGGTGGTGTGCCACATGAGGCGTGCATGTCTCATTAATGGTGGGTGTGCCTAGAAATAGTAATTCTGGAAGCACTCATAATGCGCTAATTTTTTCTAAATATAGACGGTGTTAAAAAAATTGAATGTATATGGAGGATTTAAGCAACTTATCTAAATATATAAAAATTTAGAACAATTTGCTAGCCTGAGATATATAGATCACTTACGTCTCTAGCAATTCAATAACTCTCATGTGTTACCTTTCTAATAAAATTCGCTTACTAGAAAAGTAATATGTCAGCGCCTATCGCTTAGTGCGCTAACAGTTGGGACAAAGGGATTAGTCACTGTGGTCGACGGTGGGATACCCTTGGCAAAGACCAAAAAAAAAAAAAAAAGTAATATGTCAACCTTTTTCAAATGAATGACAAACCACAACTTACCTTAGGAGGGTACACCACTCAAAATTTTCCTAAAAATATTTTACTTTTGTTGGCTATGATATGAAAATAATTCCAACTAAAGCCCTTTTCTAACTAAAATTAAAGCTCTATTATCCAATTTTGTTTTTTTTTAGTTTAGTGCAATTGAGTTCTATTTATGTTATGTTTGGACGAGTTTTTAGAATGATAAAGATCAAAATAAATAAATAAAGCAATCTAGTTCATTTCATTCTAAATGAGCTTAGTTCAATTCAATCCAAGTCAAGTCAAATAAGTTCAATCTAGTATTTTTAGGTGAAAAAAACATACGCTAAACTTAATAAAATATATTATTTTTTATTTTTTTATAGACTATAAACCATTCGCAAATAAATTTCAAAACCTATTAATCGCATTTGGGTTGGGCTAGCGGTTGATCTTAGATAAGAATAATAAACGATGAAAAGAAATTTTGTGGCGTAATTATTTACGTACATATTATAGATTGTTTGCAAATTATTCTTTCTTTTTTTGTTTTTGGCCGAAGGTAATGCAGTTACAGCACTAAGACCACCTAGAAATATTGAGTGATACCTTGTAACCTTGCAAATGTTAGCTAGTCGATGGGCATTATCCTACAGTATCTTTGTGTACATACGAGAGAAAACAAACACTAAAAAAGGAAGCTAAAGAAATGATATCCTTGATAATGGCTTGAATCTCCAACGTTGCTTTAGGAGTATTGTGCAACCTTCAATCAACCGTTGAGAGTACTACATTTTGCACCTCATGTCTTCTTCTCCTCCTTTATGTCTGAACTTCCATTCCATAGCTAGTCCTTGATTGTCTGGCAGACTGACACACTCAGACTCTAGATTCCTTGCTAAGTAGAAAGTGCTAATCTTCTAATTTTCCTTGAGGTATTGGTTGATATAAGTCTAAATTTTATCCGGGTTAAGGCTCGCTCATACCCCTAAAGACGATGTCATTTCTATGCAGCCAAATGCTTTTAAGGTGGTAACAAAGTAGATCAGTTGAGTTCTTTCGCTCTCCTTATTAGCAACTAAATACACCCAGATATCATTAAGCCACGCACATAAGACGGTAGTACGTAGTAGCATTTGTCAAGACTTTAAGTCTCATGTTACCGCCAACCCACACTTGAGCAGAGAGAGGACAATCTCTAAAAGGGTGAGAGAGCGATTCCTCCATAGCAGAACAGAAAACGCATTTAGTAGCAAAACAACATTTCCTTTTCTCCAGATTCTCCATGGTGGCTATCTGAACAAGGCATCTAGTTCATTTCATTCTAAAAATCTTCCACTTTGGTTGCATATCGAGATTCCAAAGAATTTTCCACAACTTCATTTCATCCATATGGTTGTGTATGTCAACTATATCAGTCTGCACAATTAGCGCATAGCCCTGTTTGACACTATAACCACCATTTTGGGCTCACATCCAATGCCAAGTATCCTTAAGAGGATCACTTGGGATATAAGTAGAAACGATAAAGGTAGCAGTTTTGTGATCAAACCATCTCCTGATTTTATCTATCTCTATCCTAAGAAAGGTTATCATGACCTAGTAAGGCTCTGTTCTACTCAACATAATTCAACTTAAATTCAGTTTAGTTCAGTTCATTTCATTTTATGTGTTACTTTATTACTCCGATAATTCTTTATTTTGATATATATTTATGATAATAACTGTACCATTGGCAAGATTTTAAAGCATACTTTTGAATGAGTCTAATATTGAATATGTTTAGACGAGTTCTTAAATGGTTATATGTCAAGTTAAAAAAAAAAAAACCAATTCAGTTCAATTTAGTTTATTTCAGTTCAATTTAGTTTATTTTTTTCCAGGTGAAAAAAATAGAGCCTAAATCACTAGCTAAAACCGACGGATTCCCCCTCCCCACCCAAAATTAACAGGACTAAGAATGGTTGCGGTTAAACTATCCATCCAAGGATCTTCAATAACCCCTTTTCATTCTCCCATTCCAAATCGGAACTGCTTAACGTAAATCCTAAATTATTCAATGTAAATCTTTTTATTGCAAAATTTCCCAAAGTAGCCTTTTCATTTGCAAACTAACTTCTTCCCTCTTACTGGTTTTTCTTTGAAAAATCTCCCAAACCCCCCAACGCCACCACACCCACGGTCAGGCCCCGACGTTTCCACTCTCGGTCAGCCCCCTGGCGTTTTGACCCCCATCTCTACCATGGCCAACAACCAAAAGTGGTGGTCCACGGTGGTTCTGACGGCGGCGTTGCTGGTACTCACAGTCGCGCATACACCGAGTAGCCCCGAGGGTGTTCCCTCTTGTGCATCGAAACTCACAGGATGTGCTTCGTACATCAACCCACACAACCCCACCACCTAGTTGTTGTAATCCATTTAAAGAAGCTGTGAATAATCAAACAGATTGACTTTGCAATCTTTACAGTAACCCAATTTTGCTTCAGGCTTTTCAAATTATTACTCAAGCCCTTAATTTGCCTATGCTTTGCAAAATTGATTCTTTTCTTCCCTTTTTTTTAGGGTTTGTTATACTAAAAGTGGGATGAGTGTCTATGCCTATGCTTTGCAAAAGTGATACTGTTAGAACAAAAGGTGGCGACCTCAAGGTGAGGCCCCCTCCACAACTAAGCATGACGTCATGCTTGTTAGAAGAGGCATCACCTTGATGCCGCCTCATACGAATTTTTGTGCTGTTAGAAAGCTTGTGAATGAGTGTTCAGTACTATTCCACCATCTAGTGGAGAACTGGTAGAGAGAAAAGTGGGAGGGTGAAAAAGGGGGAGAAAATAGTTAGGGGTATTATAGAAAAAAAGATTTGGATTAAGTAATTTGTAATTTACATTAAGCAATACCATTATGCATTGCTTTCACTCTTCACCATGAGATTTTCTCCTGTAAGTCTTGTGCCAAATCTATTAGTCCCTTCCCATATTTAGCCTATTCTTATAGTCACAGCACTATTGTGAGATTACATTTTAACTATTGTGTGACTTGTGAGATTTCATTGTTTAGTCACAGTTTCATTTTATTTGGGGCATTGTTTTATTGGATCCACACAACACAAACACAGTAATAATACAACTCTTACTCCCTCTGTCTCAGCACAGGATTGACTTGGGACATAGAAGTTCACCTTACAACTCCGTGCTCAAAATGAAAAATCCTTGCACAGAAAAAACATTCCGCGGAAATTCACAACCTTACTTGAATATAGAAATAAGCAGATATCATCAACCAAATCCTACTTGCCTATTATTCTTTTCATATTCTGATTACATTTGACAGCCCAGAATCTATAAGGAGCAAGATATGCAACCAAGGCTATAAGTAATGACAAAAATTTGTAAAGCAGCCTTCTCAATTCTCATCTATATTTTTTCCTAACAATTTCTCCTCAGTGCTAAAATATCCAGGAACCAAACATGGCATGTTTTGCTGGCCAAAAAAATCTTATACACATCCGTCGAGAATGATTGACCTGTTTAGCAAATTCAACAAGCTCACTTGCTGTCTGTGAAATCAGCATCAATCACATCTCCTTCAGGACCCTTGCCCGTTGAATCCGAGGGACCTGACTCACTGCCTGGTGTTGGGCCAGCACCGGGTCCACCTGGTGCACCGGGTCCACCTGGTGCACCGGGTGCACCTGGCTGGTTGTAAAGAGATTGCCCAAGCTGCATGACTTCCTGGTTAAGGGCAGCCATGGCATCCTTAATGGCTTGGGATTCCCCACCAGCTATGGCTTCCTTGAGCTCTCCGAGTTTAGCCTCTACCTTTTCTTTGACTGGGCCAGGAACCTTCTCTCCAAGTTCCTTCAATTGCTTCTCTGTCTGGTAGACAACAGAATCAGCTTGGTTTTTCGTGTCAATGGCATCCCTCTTCTCCTTGTCTTCCTTGGCAAATCTCTCTGCCTCTGAAACCATTCTCTCCACCTAAACACATTTATCGGCCCAACATTAGATCTCATATCCTGAACTGATAAGTAGCCTGACAACTAGAACAAGTAAGCAAGCACATCAGTAGACTAGTAATTTAGAACATTTACAGAATGGTTTTGGGAAACACACCTCATCACCAGGCAAGGTACTAGCTCCGGTGATTGTGATGTCTTGCTTCTTTCCTGTTCCCTTGTCCACGGCACTGACAGAGAGAATACCATTGGCATCAATGTCAAATTTGACTTCAATTTGAGGAACACCTCGAGGAGCGGGTGGAATGCCATCCAAACGGAAGCTACCAAGAGATTTGTTATCCCTAACAAACTCTCTTTCACCCTGAAGGACATTAATCTCGACACTAGTCTGTCCATCTGCTGCTGTTGAGAAGACCTCTGACTTGGAGGTGGGCAAAGTTGTGTTTCTGGGGATAATCTTGGTCATAACTCCACCAAGAGTTTCAAGACCCAAAGATAAAGGAGACACATCCAAAAGCACGATATCACTCACATCTCCAGCAAGAACACCAGCCTGCATTGTGACAGAATATCAAAAATAGTCGGTGAACAATGAAAAACACAGTTCTACTCATAAGTGAATAAAACCAAAATGAGGCTACATCAACAATGATTGCCAGCAAGTCAAAACCCCCCACATGAGAACATGTTAATACTAAAGAGTAAAGATAGTAATTGAGATATAAATATTAAAATTATCTCACTTAAAAGAAAAACATTAACAATCTTTTTAAGAGAGTTAAAATCTGGGAAGAGATAGTGACAAACTAAAATGATATGATTTAGAGTAAAACCTGAACTGCGGCCCCTAGAGCGACAACTTCATCAGGGTTAACAGTCACATTAGGGTCCTTTCCAGTCAACTTCTTGACCAACTCCTGAACAGCTGGGATACGTGTCGAGCCACCAACAAGAATCACCTCATCTAAATCACTGAAGGCAAGTTTGGCATCTTTCAAAGAGTTCTCAACTGGTCTCTTAAGCCTGCGAAAGATGATCAGAACAGATGAGTGACATGACCTTAGAGATACAGCTCGCATACATGCTATGAAGTGCATGTTTCACAGCATAAATGGCAGAAGATCGACAATTCAAGGGCATGTCCTAAAAAAGAAGTTAACACAACATTTATCATACCTGTCTAGAAGGTCTGAACACAGTTCCTCGAATTTGGCCCTTGTCAATGTGGTCTCTATGTGTTTAGGTCCATCAGCCGTAGCAGTGATGAAAGGCAAACTAGAAAAACGATATTCAACTGTCAGTTTCTATATCTAGCATATTAGAAAAGTCTGCAGAAGTAGCAATCATGGAAGTCAAAACAATACCTAATATTTGCCTGAGTCAAAGATGAAAGCTCCATCTTGGCTTTCTCAGCTGTCTCAGTAAGACGCTGGAGAGCTTGCTTGTCCTTCAAAAGGTCAACGCCTTCATCTCTTTTGAAGCTCGTTGCTAGCCAATCAACGATTCTCTGTAATACGCACATGCTTCACTCATTAATTATGCTAATTTATATATCCAATAGGTGAAACTACTGAAACATGATGGACGAAATTTAACCAATGGCACAAAATTTTGAAATAATAACAGAGGCTAAGGCAAAACCTTGTCAAAGTCATCACCACCCAAATGTGTATCTCCAGAGGTCGAAAGCACTTCAAACACTCCATCACCAACTTCGAGGACTGCAACATACATAAATATGATTGATGTGGTTAGGCACTACTTGTATCAGACAAGCACTTCTACCTTATTCATGGATATCATGAGCCATGGAAAATAAGCTTATTACAAAATTTTATAAGGAAGCTTTCATCCCCATACAACGTCTAGATGCTTTTACCGCAGACCAAAAGAATGTACTACACTTCACCCCGCCCAAAACAGAAACACAAGAAAGATGGATGCTCAATTCAAATACTAAGGAAATGCTATATGGCTGTATAAGCGGACTATGATATTACTTATTACAAATGAGATTCATGTGTGGGCAAAGGGAGGTTCGTTACCCATATGAAAAAGCATAGAACCCCTCATCTATTCACAAACTGATTGTGAGAAGAAACGAAATCACAAGGCAGAGAAACAAAGCCACAAGAAGTACCTGAAACATCAAATGTACCACCACCAAGGTCAAACACCAAAATGGTTTCATTGTTCTTCTTCTCAAAACCATACGCCAAAGAAGCAGCAGTAGGCTCGTTAATAATTCTAAGAACTTCCAAACCAGCAATACGACCAGCATCCTTTGTTGCTGTTCTTTGAGAATCATTAAAGTAGGCAGGCACTGTTACCACAGCTTTGGTTACTGGATTGTTCAAAAACTTAGATGCATCATCCACAAGCTTTCTCAACACCTTCAAGAAACAGAAACAAAAGGTCAATTCTAGTCTTGATTTCTACAAAACTATCCTAATAGTGGCAGAAAGAAGCTACTCTAAGCAAATAACTGAAATTACAATAACAAACAGCATTAACACACCAACTTTTTAAAAACTTGGTTTAGCAATCTTTGAGAATAATTGAAGAAGAATGTACTACACTTCATCCAGGACTCACATTATCAACAATATATAAGCATCAAAAGCAATCAGGATATACTAAACCACTACTCAATACAATCTTCTACACTTCCCCAATGAAACAGGATGCAATTTCCTCCTTTCCAACAACTAATGCCATTCTTTCAACATCATTTACTATCAAATGTATACAATTACGCTAATCCAGAAGTAGCAGTGTCAACACTAAATGATTACCAAATGCAACCAGCATGAACTAAACCACTACCCCATAATCTCCTCCACTTTCCATTATGAAACAGCATGCAATTTCTTCCTTTCCACCAATGAAACCTAGTCAATCTCTCACTGAACATCCTATTCTACATCATTTGAACATCCCTTATCATCAAATGAATACAAGTATGGCCCATCCTTGCCCAAAAATAGCAACAAATGTCCACAAAAACAAAGAAAACAAGTTCAGCCAAAACCCATGAAAACACATAAACAAACAACCACCAAAAACATTAAAACCCAATTTCCAATTACATCAAGATCCTTATAAAACTCACAATTCATTCACACATCATCATATTATCAACAAATAAACTCCCGAAATCCACACTCCAATAAAAACAAACCCAAAAAACACCAACAACAACCCAGAATTTCCCTGAACAAAATTAGGCAAACCAAATGAATTCCCACAAACAACTTACCACAACAAACTCGAACTTTAACATTATTACTGACTTAAAACACAAAATTAAGAACAACCCAGAAACCAGAATTTATACCTGAGCAGAAATCTCTTCAGCAGCAAACTGTTTCCCAATAGCAGGACACTCAAGTTTAACATTATTATTCTCATCTCTAACAACCCTATAACTAACTTGTTTACTTTCCTCATCAACCTCATTCATTTTCCTACCAATAAACCTCTTAACAGAAAAGAAAGTATTCTCAGGATTAACAACAGCCTGCCGTTTAGCAATCTGTCCCACTAATCTCTCTCCTGTTTTCGTATACGCCACAACCGACGGAGTAGTCCGTTGTCCCTCGGCATTCGTTACGATTGTCGGCTTTCCTCCTTCCATTACCGCCACTGCTGAATTCGTCGTCCCAAGGTCAATACCGACAACTTTCTCGCTCACTACTCGTAACGTCGAACCACGGCGATGAGTACCTGGGGTTGATTTCTTTAGGCGTAGAAAAGCGGATTTTGGGGTGACAAATGAGACTGAACTTGGTGACATTTTTTGGCCGAAAAAGGGAGTGTTTAAACGAGGGTTTGATGAGGTTAAGGGTGTTGTTGTGCCTAAAATCTGTGCTGCTGAAGACGCCATTGTTGTTGAGCTTGAAGTAAACCCTAACCCCAACGATGAAAATGAAGGTGACGATGAGGATAAAGTGTCTCTCCTGTGGTGGAATTCGGAGAAATGGAGGAGAGAGAGGAGAGAGAGTTAGGGTTTGGGGGTGAAGTGGGTGAGAGTAGAGAAGTGAGAGGGAGAAGATAAGGAGAGGTGAGGGAGGGTTTTAAGAAGAGGAAAGGGGGAAAATGGGTGGCAATTAGATGGACTTCTAGAATTTTCCATGTATAATATTATAACTCTTTTTTTTTCTTTTCATTTTTGCTTCTTGTTTTTCCATTGGTGACAGAAGTTGTTCCATGTCTAACTTAAAACCATTCAAAACTCCTCTCAAAAAAAAAACAAATATCATTCAAATCCCTCTCAAAACAAAAAAGGAAAAGGAAAAAAATAATAACAAAAGCAACAACAACAGAAAAAAAGACATTCAACTTCAAAACTGAACATTGATTTAAGTTTCTACAAAGAAAACCATCAAGCATAATCTAACAATGATCCTAAACTACAAAGGCACTGAAATTGCACCCAAAAACAATGACAGTATCTTATTTCATGCACTATAAGGCTTCTATATTTCCAAGTGAACCAAATATTGAATGCATACATGACATTTGAAGGAGCATAATTAGATAAGATTCTAAATCAAGTGACGTATAATTTTTGCAAATAATGGATGTCGAAATTTTAAAAGTTGTCCGTCATAAAAATTCTCTAGCATACGATCGAAGAGCATTATCACATGGAAGTTTCCAAACACAACATTGATCATTTACACAATTTCCTCTTTCGGTTATGCAGAGGTTTGATCATGGCTTATGAAAAGGAAATCTGGAGACTGCTGGTTAATGTAGATTCTAATGTAGTGTTGAAGTTAGTAAGTGGTGAGATTATCACCCCCAACCATTAATCAACAATTTTGCGAGATTGACGAGAAATTATGCCGAGGACTGAGTGGGAACTTTATATCAAACATTATTATAGAGAAGCAACATGGCGCCGGACTTGCTAACTAACCTTGGTGTTGTTCAAGCTGCGAGAATTCAAGTCTTTGGAACTTAGCCCCTCTCCTGCACAAAATATAAAAAAAATCACGTTTTAAAGCAATGCACCATATGAGCAAATTTATCGTCTCAACTCTCAAGTCTCAATCAGCCAAATAAATATTTACTTTGAAAACTAATATTATTGTGAGAATGTTATATTTATGTTAAGTATTTTGGTGGGCTTTATAATGAACTGAATAACTTTCTGGTAACATTCATTTTATAATTAGTGACACATGACAATGAGACTTTGATGGTAAATTGTGAAAAAAACTTAAATGAATCTCGTGTTTTAGTTACTGTAGCTTTAATAATTATTACATATGTTTTTACCTTTGTATAATTTTACATTACACATACCAAAATAGTATCTTTTATTTTATACACAAAATTTTATGTTAGTCTATGCGTAGTAGATGTTTATTGCTACTTGCACCTATTCTACCCAATTATTTTATCTCATTTCCTCTCCAAATTCCCGAGAAAAGTTACACATACTGACTAAGGTTCTTCTAATTTCTCATCTCCTAGGAAATCTCTCAAAAAAACTTGTTTTCGAAAGGGTTCATTATAGTGGTTACCTTAGAACTCTTTGTGAATTTCGAAGTCTTAAAATCCCATTAATGAATATTCAACCCCAAATCTCTATTGACGTAAAATAAAAATGCTAATATCACAAAGTCATTCACATTTTCAATAATCCGTTATTTCTCAATACTGTCCTATATTCCCAAACGGTACAATTTCTACCTAATTTCGCAAATTTGGACTTTTCCCAAAAATGTAAAATTGACTCCTCATGTTTTTCAACCCATTTAGTCATCTTCCCAACAAACCAAATGACATCGTATATTGGTCATAACTATGGCCAATATTTTGAGCATCGAATTAAAACCCCCCAAACACTCGAGAATTTGAAATTTCAACTTTTGACATTCGAAAAGTTTTCTTTCTAACGCCAACAATCTACTTTGACCCTTTTTTAGGTCAACGCATGTTGCTACTTCAAGATTTTAGGGCTAAATGAGTCATTTCATTTCCCTTTAGTAGTTGTCCCAATAGGCAAGGGTCACGTAGGGACACCGCTAGGGGCCTAGGCCTGACGGTTGAAACGTTGGGTGTTAGGTAGACTTCATTATAGTACATTATTGTTAACCTATTACTCTCTCCGTCCTAATATATAAGTCGTTGTAGAAATCTATTTTTTCCCATAATATAAGTAATTTTAGAGTTCTAATAACGCGTTTATTATTTTTTTTTACCCATTCTACCCTTCTTTCGCATTACCTCATTAATTGTTCACCTACTTTATCAAATCTAACGTCAAAGGTAATCTAGTAAATTAAAACTATTTTTGTTACACTAAATGACTTCTTTAATTCTTGTACAAAAACTTTAAACGACCTATATAATGGAATGGAGGACAAAAACTTTGAACGACCTATATAATGGAACGGATGAAGTACTTCATTACCAATAAATCTACTACTTCATTGTGGGTGTAGCCAAATTCGATTCTCCTAGGAGTAGCCAAGAAATTGCTGCATACCTCTTAACGGTAGAGGTAGTAACACCTATGAGTGCTTAATGCAACATAAGTGCGGTTCCTCCCTGCGTTCATCTTTTTCAACCCTTTCAAGGCTTCAAGCCTTCAACTATCATAAAAATCCACATTATGCGTTGCAGGCTTGCAACGAGAGGTAAAGAATATTGTATGCCTGGCATGTTTTGTCCCATAGTCACTCCTGACTCCACCGATTCCAAGCATAAAGAAGTTCGAGCTCACGCTGTGGATTCTAATGGTTCTGACTACTTCTGAGAGTACTTAGTTTGTTCTCAACAACCCCAGAGCTGTTAGTTAATTTCGACAGATAAGCAAATTAGATTCTCAGCAACAAAAAAAAAAAAAAAAAAAACCGCATGTCAACACACAAAATGTTGCTGGAAGCTCTTCAATCACAAACGAAGTTTATGATACATCCTCATAGTAATCTGTACTGCAAAACTACACTAATCTCAGTATTTTCAGGACGGTTATGTAAAAGTATGCATATTTTTAAGATTATATATTTTTTTCATAATTAATCACTGGAACCATCTCCACCTGGCTTTGAATCATCCCGTCCTCTCCAAGCGCTAGTAAGAGCCCATGGCTAACAAACCATTGGCCATTCCATGCTCAGTATGTTAACAAGCACATGATAGTTATCTAGATTAATAAACTTTAGACAAATGCCTGTGCGAATTTTGTGCAGATCGGCCGTGGTGAGCTTAGCCATGCAAACAGGCCCAAGAGCTACTAAGAGTTCAGTGCCATGAATAGATTCTGTCTTCGAGCATGCTCTGGAATCAGGCGATTTACCATATCAGGTGGGATGCCTGAGAGCTCTGTCACAGCAGAATAGATATGCAAATTAGTAAAGGTCTTTCCTTTCAGAAGAAAAATTCAACAGGAAATACAACGCCAAAGCGCTCTGGCCTCTGTGGCTACACTTGCACAAGGAACAATTTCAAATTCAAAAGAAACAAGTCACCACTATTGTCAAGCATTTCAATCTAAACCAAGTTTTGTCCCTCTTAAAGTGCTAATCAAAGATGCAACATACTACATACATAGAAACATATAACGCTGCAACAAGCTTCTCTGGAATTTTTTTTTTACTTTGTTCTGTCTTTTTCATTCCAACAATCCACTATATTATTGTTCCCCAAAGCATGCTAATATAGAACACTGCAACAAGCTTCTCTGGAATTTTTTAGTTTGTTTTGTCTTTCTCATTCCAACAATCCACTATATTATTGTTCCCAAACATGCTTAACCACCCTGTCTTTAGTTTTTTCTGCTCCAATGATGGAAGTCGCACATCATAACAAATTGCTGCACTCTAGATATAGCCATATAGGTTGATTTAAAGAGAACAGAAGCCAAGAGTAGAACACAAATTTTGCCACTCCATAAAAAGTTCTCTAGTATCAGTGTATCATGGCTTTTTATAAAGTTTTTTTTTGAGAAAAAGAATTTTATTAAGGAATTTGGAATACAAGAATAAAACTGTCCTCAAAGGACCCAAGCCAAACCAATCAAAAACTTAAGAGAATACAACCTATAATGTCAAAGCTTAATCAAAAAGCAGACTTTGACCCACGCCCGTCAAGTTAATACTAAACTTTAGACGCTCAAGCTCTCGATTACCTTCTTCTTCCTAGGATTGATCTGCGTACCAAAAGCAACGTCCTTTCCCATGGGAACGACCAGATTAATTTAATGTTAGTGTTCTACAGGAATGAAGAAATTATGCAGGTGTCATATTGGCTTCTCATATACCAAAGTTACAGAACTAGGTGGCATGCAGGCAGCCATCCATGAACACTCAAATGAAGAGGAAACATCTTGCTCCTATCATTACACATTATCTGGCTCTCTAAAAGATTAAAAAAAGGTGGAATGCATGTTGATTCCTTGTGCTTCAACCCAAAAGAAAAGTTTGCTTGGGCTCCCTACTTAGAAGTAATCATAGTCTGCATGGAACTTGCACCGGCTAACAAAAGACTGATTTGGATACAACATACTTGGAGCAGAATGAACCTCACATCTTCAGTTTCACATATTTTAACTACCCAATACGCCAGAACTTCAAAACCTAGTTCAGTTACAGTCCTTCCTATTGTGTGTTAATGGTTTAAAAGCTGCCAAACCACAACATTCTGTTCAGACTCTTCAACACTAATCACTAGTGTGTTAATGGTTTAAAACCTGCCAAACCACAAAATGCTTCTGCTCAGACTCTTCAACACTAATCACTCCAGCACACTAACCCTCCACAATATAAACAAGAGCCTGTATTCCTCTTACATCTCCTTATTTCAGAACCCAAATGTTAAAACAGGAACTAATCACTGAATATTGAACCCTGCCCCTTCCTGATACCTATATACATAAAGACCTCATATGCTGTGCTGTTGGCAACAATTCTCCCAAGAAGTCAAAACCTCAACAAGGTTACTGCTGAGTCAAAAGACTATTTCTTTCATCTTTTCCTCTCTTCATAACTCTCCTTCCATAACTCTTATGCCAAGCCATGAAATCTTTTGTTTGCAGTATATCACTATATCCTTTATTCCCCAGCGATGTGTATTTTGACACAGGGGAAAAGATCAAGAACAGGTTGGGATTCGAAAGTCAGATAAACCCAAGGTGTTTGCCTTTTTGGGTCAACTCCAATTCTCAAGTATGGGTTTATCCAAGGGTTAAGTGTCATATCAAAGAGGGTCAGACCTGGGTACTTCTTGACTCTTGAGTTACAATGGAGAATTCAAGTAACTAGGTTCCAAGCAATCACTGTAATCCATATTCCTCCCCACTGCACAAAATAAACGTGCCTAGAAAGCCCAAAGCAGTCCCTTTCTTATTAAGGTTGTTAATCATTCAATCATTTACACAATGCTTTATGTACTGTACAAGTGAAGGATCACATGAAACACTCTTTTGAAAACAAAATCTTACCTGGTGCCTTGAAATTGAAGAGGGGTGGGAGGGGACGACCATTAGGAAGCCGAGTATTTGGGTCCCTCAACTCATCAAAGAAAGGGTGAATGCAAGCTTCCAACTGCAGTACAATAATGCCAGATAACTATCGGTCAATATTTAAACAATGATTATTACACTCTACAGTTCAATTATCTTAAAGATAGAAAGCAAAACCAGGAGCCAACAGAACAACATCCAACTTACAGCAGTGCATCTCAAATTCGGAGAGTACTGAAAAAACCTACAAATCAGATCTACTGCTTCAGGAGGTAAACGTTTCTGAAAGACCTATCAAGAGGAGAACAGAAAAATGTTAGTCACCTACATGAAGTAAGGGTGAGAAGGTCCAATAAAAACCAATATTGATGGTACAAATGTACAATTTAAACATAAACAGAACTCGATAAGAACCTACGACAACTTTGAAGTGGCTGCATTAGACATCTGTAGGACAGTAAGGTTTCTAATGCAAGACTTTACAATAAGTAACTACCAAATCAAACATAATATGGGAAGAGATAGTTAAATTCTTATGTTCTTAAATTTTTTTTAATGATCTACAATGCCTATATTTGCTCTGATTGGAAATGAACAATACTGCAACCTTTTGTGCTGCAGTAAATCACTAGAATCAAATCAGTTTCATGAAAGATGTGCTAGAGAGCCAAGGACAAAAGGAAGTCCAGAGATCAAGATGATGTGAGGACGCTTGAATTGGCTTTAGAATGTTATGCAATACTTCATAGGCAAGAACTCAAGGAAAACTCAAATTATAACACAATTAGATGGCCGTTTAACAGCATTATGCTGCTAACAGCTACAGTCGTTCTAAAATGACATTGCAAAGTTGAAGCTGTCATAGTTCCCTTAAAATAGGGACTGACTATGATAAAACGTACAAGGAGGAAAGGTATCCACAAACTACCCAAATGTAGATTACAGATACAAAATTTAGATAACAAGCTTCTCCTATTCCATTCCTTGGCAACGGTGCCGACTTGGTTCCACTGCACCCCATTGGAGTCACTCTTAAAGATACTGAAAACAAGTTGCAACCAAGTACTCTATAGTGAACAAGGCAAATTCAAGCAAAGAGCCTCAAAGTAGCCAAGTCCAATGCTTTTTACTTTGGCTGGGTTGCCCTTAATCTAACTTGACATGAAAGCCTTCTCTTCTTTCAATTCGTTTCTAGAAACAGAAAAATTAAATAACAACGAAAACTGGAAGGTGCAGCAGAGGACACAACATCCTCCATAGGGAGGCTAATTACATAATGGCCCAATTCCTCTGGACCTCATAAAATAGGATAGCTTCTAAAAGCTTCAGCTGCGCTAGACCATATAGAAGCTAAATAAGTGGGTCTATCACTAAACAGCTCAGGAGATGGAGAGGGGTCTATAAAAAGTACGGGCATTTGTTGACTCGATCTTCATTCTTCTTCAGCTGATGTCATGGAATATAAAGCTTGGTTCACGTGATGCACATCTAACATAGCTTGGTTTATCAAGAAGAGTGAACTTGATCTCAGTCAGTTACGGAAATTATTATAACTGCATGGAGATTAATTTCTCCTTTAAACCATCACCAAAAACGCTCAAGTAGTTCCAAACTTTCATGAAGAGAATATTGTAGTCCAAGTCCCTTACTGTTATATTTCCAAGAAATATATCATTGTCTTCAAGACCAACCAACATGCTATTCACACTTGAAAAGTAAGAAAAAAAAAACCCAACATGTTATTCTAAGCTTTGTGAGTTCTAGGTCAGATGCGGCTGGGAACAATTGGGACAAAGAGTAGGCTTCTGCTTCAAACACATATATGAGGTATTTACACAGTTATTACAAAAAGAAAGATCAAATGAAGATAAGTGAAAGCACATACTTTGCAAATTCAAAAAGCTAAACCTGACTTGTGGCCCCAGCAGACAAGCCAAGAAGAACGGATCCAACAACAACCCAGTAATTATCAGATAAATCAAAGACACGGCAAAGACGGGAAAAGACTATAGCAAGGTGATTAATAAAAAGCTTTAGGTCCAGCCTCCAGTTGTTAAGGGTAGCTATATTTAGGCTTTTCTAAGTTGCACTTCATCTCCTCTGCCAACACATGCACAGGAAAGGTGTCATGAGTAAAAGGAAGAAAGAACTAACACTAGAAGAGTATTCTGTAACTGGCACCAAGTGCTTCATGGATCACATGATCCCATTGCATCTTTCCTAGCCCTTATGGGAAAAATCATAAGTAGAATGCACAGCTTCAAGAGTAGAATTTTCATATTTATTTGGTTTTTTTTTTTTTTTTGGAGAGATATTTATATGTTTTTTATATTGTAAGTCTTGAAACTGCCTAACCATGCCCCGTATCTTGTTAGTGATATTCATCTATATTATTTACCTCAAAATTCTAAAGAAAATTGGCCATTAATGGTTGTCATCATATGTAACAACCCCCTCTAAAGTGTATTCAGAAGAAGTTAGTCTAGATAGACAGCAGGTCCACCCAAGTGTTCTGTGATAAAACCCCTGCATAACTAACAACTCATACACTTCAACTGAAAGTGAAGGCAGAAAAATGGAACTATTTTGTCATACCTTGTGCCATGGATGAGGTTTTATCTGCGGAAATTTAAATTCCGTATAGTTGGGATTCATACACTTTATCTCCTCCCTCGTTGGTGTTCCCAAAACCTGCACAGTTGCCGAATCTAAAAGTTTATTATGACATGGAAGTCCAACAGAATATGCTAATAGCGGAATACACGGCAGCGTGAGTTTGGGAATCTAAAACTTGAGGAGCCACAATACATAAGATAGAGACATCAGATGTCCAAGAAATTTGCCTAGCATTCTTGTCTAAGGGAAGTTGCTCTAGCTTATTCAACCATTTGGGATAGGAGAGAAAGTGAACATAAATAAGATTGAGATGAGAATTTAGTCTTGAAGAAGAATCGAACAGTCACATCTCCAGAATACTCAACTCATAAAACATCATACAATACGTTGAATATAGTAGTTAACCAGAGGTTTTTCCATGAACCGCTTTTGGAATATGACATGCCATATAAGTATAAACTCATTTTACATCCTGACTCACCAAGAGCAAATTATCTTTTGTTTTTGTTTTATAGCATGGGTGTCTGGGCCACCTACGTCCAATTTGTCTACTCTCTGGTAATCTGCATGACAACGGAATGGGGGATCTTTTGAAATGGAGAATCCGCGCGGGGAGGGGGGGGGGGTATATACAATTTCCAGTAGAGAAACAGTAAATCAATATTTCTGTCCCAGTGTGTTCGGGTTTGTAGTTTTCCCTGTCAAATGGGGAATTAACAGGAACTAAACCTATTTCACTCATGCTGCAGCGCAAGACATATGTAAACCAATCCTTCTGTTCAGACATGTATTAAAAGGCGCGAGGCGCAATGAGGCGATAGAGGTCCATAGAGTCTAGGCGCAAGGCACTAGGCGAAGGCGCGCGCCTCAGTGAGGTGAGGCGCACTAGTGTATGACAGAAAAAATGCTATAAAATAAACGTTTTTTTCATCAAAATCTATCTCAGTTGCGCCTCAGGCGCGCCTCGGTTCGCCTCAAGTGCGCCTCGGTGCGCCTCGGTGAAATCGCCTCGCCTCACCCTCAAAAAGCGATGGGCTGCTGCGCCTCACGCCTCGTGCGCCTAGGCGCGCCTCAGGCGCGCTTTTTAATACATTGTGTTCAGTGTCTTTACATCTGCACTTTTCCATGTGAAAGAAGGATTGGCAGGCCGGCATTGAACCTATTTTACTCAGGGTGCAACGAAAGACATCTCCTCCAACTATCTATTAGCTTCAGCGTGCTGACATGTGAAATTCTTCATAATGGACATGATTTAAGCTGGACTCATTTTTTACCTCCTATCCTCACATACTTCCCTTGATCTACAATCTTAGTTCCTCTAATAGAATAATACACTTGGAATATAAGAAGCTTTAACATGAAATGAAGATATTCTTACCTTGATGATCTCCACTAGTTGATCTACACCACTTTCTCCGGGGAACAATGGCTGCAGCAAAAAATCAAGTAAAAAAGTATAATCAATCACAATTCACATGAGAGCCTTCTAAAAGTTTTTTTTTAAGCCAGTGAGAAAGGCCTCCAACTTCCCGAGCCCATTTCAAGCCACAAACGGAACTCATATTGAGCTTGGCCAAACTCGGTACTCTTGAGAAGGCTACCAACTCCCCACCCTCCCCCTCAAAAGCAGAAAACAAAAAAGATCATCCTAGGACAGGCCAAATTGTTGCACGCTTGTTATTCTCCTTTAGATGGGAAAGTGACTGAGTGATGCCATCAGGTATTGAAACCCGGTGGTGCTTGTATGCTTGACAATCATTAGAGCATAAGGCTCTTTGTTTTGAGAATCTCGTATATGGAAATAAATTTTAGGCAAATGCTAATGACAGCCCTAAGGGCTGTCAATAAGCATTAATTATAGTATTAAAAATAAATTAAAAAATCAAAATAAGAAGCCACAATAAATTGTGTTCACATTGAAAAAAATTCTTATACCCCTATTTCTTCCCAGCCTTACAGTTCCACGTTGTTCATTTTTTCTCTCTCCCCCCACAAGTTTGAGCAGTCCACCATCCCACCGGACCACCGTCAAAAGCACGACCCCCACGGCCTCTGCCACTCCACCACCGTTGGTTCACCACTGTCGTCACTCGTCACCACCATTGGAAATCATTCGCCATTGTCCAGATCTGCCCCTTTTTTTTTGTTGTAAATTTTCCCTTGGTTCATGTTGAATCAAGCCCCTTAGGGTTCACCATGCCTATATTTGATACCAATTTGGACATAGGGTTTAGATTTGTTGAATTTTTCGATTTTTTGGGGGGTTTTGATTTTTTGGGGGTTTTCGACAAATTTTCCGGCGAGGGAAGGTGGTGGCCAGCGCCGTGGTCTCTAGCCAGCAGCGACTGCGGCGGTGCCCCGGTGGGTAGTGGTGAGGCGGGGGTAATAGTGGTTGGGGAGTGGGAGGAGAGAGACTGGAGTGAGGGAAGGAGAGAGAGAGAAAATGGGTAAGGGAAGGAGAGAGAAAATGGGTAAGGGAAGGAGAGAGAAAATGTGTTCAAACTGGAGGGTATTTTGGTAAGAGAAAATTTAGCATTGATGAGATTATTGCAGATTTTATAAAAGATGCCTTAATTAATGCTTCTTATTGACAGCCCTGTCATTAGCAAAACCGTAAATTTTAATAAAGATCTTAAGAAAAGATGAATATTCAAGCACCTGCCCAAGAAGCAGTTCTGCCATAACACATCCTGTAGACCATATATCTATAGCCGTGGTATACTCTGTTGCACCAAAAATCAGTTCAGGAGCACGATAGTATCTAGAGCATATATAAGAAACATTGGGCTCTCCTTTGACCTGGCACAACAGCCACAGAAAATGTAAATTCAACAAAGAGAAAAAAATCCAAAATAAAAGTAGAAGACAAACAAATAAATACATTAATTAAGCTCTAATGGACACGATTTTCATCCATCATCCAGCAATTGAAAAGCATACCAATACTTTCGCACTTCCAAAATCACAAAGTTTCAGCTGGTGTGTATGTGGATTCACCTAACATCACCAATTAAAAATTTAGTACATCATAGTGATATCTGCAAAGGATAACTTGCTCTCCAACATAAACATCAAACAATGAGTATGTATACACAAGCATAAGACCTCAATTGGCCTCCCCTTATCTCTCATGATAAATTAATTAAGCTTGCCAACAGCAGTGAATGATTTTAAGCAACAGGTTCTCATCTTCATCCACACATTCACAAAATTTCCGTTCATTGGAAAACCAACGTATATACTAGTGGACCATCTTTGCCCCCACTCCCCAACAAGCCAACACACACACACACACACACACACACACACACACACACACACACAGAAAAAAAAAAAGCAAAAGAAAACCAGAAGCATCCAAGTTGCTTTGGAATGTGTAATACAAGATTTCGGAAGAAGCAACAACCAAAATTGGGATGTTTAGAGAGGTATAAATAAAGGCAAACTGCTTGACAACATGATAGTACATGGCTGGAAAGAACACACTTTCTAAAGAGATTGCCCTTAAAATAGTTAAGTCAATAATAATGTGCTACTCGCCTACTCAGAAATTATTCTTTAGTCTATTTCCTTTCCTCCAGAATTGCATGTTTATTCCATTTTATCCAGAATATCTTGTGGTTCCTCATTGTTGAATATTTAACATACTTGTCTCCTGATGAGCAGCCAACCGCCAAAGTTTCATGTTGTTATGTCAAATGATCTTCTTTTACGTCTATTGTTGTTACACCAGTTTTACAACAGAATTTAGACTGTTAAGAAATGTAGCAGTAAAATATACTACCATGGAACTAATGCGAGATCAATATTGTGCATTTAAAAAGTCATCGACAGAATTCAAAGGTTAACTAATTATAATATCCTTCTATTCCCTCACACATTGAAGTTACATATTCAAGAGCTTAATAAGGCATACATTGTTGGAATCTTACAAGTAAATTCTGAGGCTTAATGTCCCGATGACAGATGCCAATGCAGTTGTGTATATAGGCCAGTGCCCTGCAGATCTGCACCCCAGAAGGCAAAAAAGGTTAAGGATAAGATGATAATAAAATAAAATAACATGAAAATCGAGAAAATTTTATAAGGGTGATACCATAATTTTCTGCAGTTTGCCAGTTTCCAGATGAACACCCTAGGTTTTGAATTAATTCAGCCAAGTACCCTATTTGTATTTCCAAAAAGTCTCCTATGAGCAGGGACCAAAGATGTACGGGGCCTGAAGGGGCTGTGGCCCCTCTCAGGATTTGTGGCACACAGCTTGCACTGACAGAATTTTTTAATAAATTAAGTAATTGTTAGTATTTTTCATGGTTAATTCAATAACAAAGCTCCTTGCCCCCCTTGTCGTTAAGGTCTAGCTTCGTCCCTGCCTATGAGGCCGCCTCAAGGTTAATAAGCATTACGTCATGCTTGTTAGAGGGGGTCTCACCTTGAGGCCGCCTCATACGAGTTTTTGTGTTGTACTTCTAATGTATTTGCTTTGCCTCTGAATTACCAGCAGCAGAAGTTCAGCAACTCCTGCTGATATAGTCAACTAAGTTCAGCATCAATTTTTTCAGATAACATGGGAGTCCAAGCTTATGCTTGACTAATTCCATGGGCCCTGAAGTTAACGACCGGTAAAACCTCCAATGGCCCTGAGGGGACTCGAATTTCTGATACCTTTCAATCCCATGGGCCCTAAGTTCAGCACCAATTATACTATGATGACACTTTCTGATACTTTTCAATAGACACTTTGACAACCTTAAAAAGGTTTGGTGCGAGGAATAACTTCTCCAACCACAGTTCTACTGAAATACTTAATTATGAAGGACATATGGCCATAAGGGCCAATCCATTGTTAACTTATATTGATTACTTCTTTAAATGGTCAATAACATTTGTTTGGCCAGCTTGTGGATGCAAAGGAGGAAAAATGAGAAGTAAAGAAGCAATGCCCTGTTGGTCTAGAAGCTTGTAATTACAGTAGTTTTTTTCTTTGAGAAGACTCCCTGTCATCTCGCTTTGTAACACTCTTTTAGTTATAATAAAATTTTCTCTTATTCAAAAAAAATAAATAAAAGATTTTTCTTTCCCATAATTCATAGACAGAAAATCACATTTTCCCTCCACTATTCCCTTGTAGTACTTGGCTGAACTATTTTAAATTAAGGTATAGACCTATGGTATTTAAAGTAGCCAAAGAGTATCAAATTTCAAAATAACACACTTCATCAACTCTGTAGAATTGTAAAAAAGACGATCAGAATTTAAGTCGTCAACACCTGATAGGTATATAGTTTCACATATATTAAAGGCATCCGCTGGTGCATCCGGTTGTAGTTCCTTGCAATACGATTTACTGTCTCAGGCACATATTCAAGCACAAGATTAAGGTATATCTCCTCCTTGTCCGTTGTTGAAAAGAAACAATGCTTGAGAGCCACAATATTAGGATGGTCCAACATCTGCATGATCTGTAACTCTCTGTTTTTGTAGCGCTTGTCTTGTAGCACCTTCTTGATGGCTACAATCTCCCCAGTTTCTCTACATTTCGCCTAAGTACAGAAATTATATTTATAACATGGTTACAACTAATTGCGGCATATGGGAAATACAGACAATATAAATAGTACATATGTTTGTCTCACCTGGAACACAACTCCAAAGGAACCAGTTCCAACCACGTGTTCTGCTATATAATTGATTGTCTGTCCAGCAATCAGAAATGTTGCTCAGATGTCAATGATTGCAACCTGTCTAAACCTGAAAGCTTATACATAACACTCATCCAACCTGCCTTGGTTGACCATTTCGACCGCCAATAGTTGTCCTAATGACATGTCCCGCTTCAGCACCAACCCCGTCAATTGTATCGGGTTCACTATCCTGCTGCAATGGGCAAAAAGGAAATTTATCAGCCACTATTGAGAACTCCCACATTGAGGTCCATTCTCACAGACAGCAAGAAACAGAAGTTTGCTTAAAAATTGCCCCTATATCCAGCTTGTTGAAAGAGATTTAAGCACCAAAAATCAAGCCATTCACATCTCATCAAAGAATGAGATGTCAATACAGAACATACTATGAATAGCTAACTCATAACCCAAACATAGATAGAAACTAGTTCCTCATCCAATAGCAGCTACAACTACACATGTGCTGACAAAGCTCGCTTGCGCAAGATAGTCGCTTGCAGGGCCTTCAGGGAAGGAGAATGAACGCCATAATACAAGTTATAAGCAGAGTGTATTTACAGGTTTGGAAGTTCCAGAAAATTATCCTAGTAAAGATGAAGAAGCTTCTTGTTTACAACTTCTCTGTCTCTGATGGGACTTCCCATAACGCAAAACATTTTTACGGCCATGGAATAAAAGCCAACAAACAGCCTAAAACACTATGTCAAAGGAAAGATGGAAAAAGGAAAGAAAAAGGAAAATAGAATAGAAAGTTTGATTAATCATAGAAGTCATCACCTAATAATCCTTTATCTTTGTGACCATGACAGTGTTACGTAATTCTCTCAGTCCACCAGTATACTAGGTTCTGGAACTAGCATATTCACATACCAGTTCTCCAAAATTGGTGAACCATATTATTTCCAAGTTAAGGAAACTTCACAGAAGAAGAAATTCCACCTATATCTGAACATACCTAGCCAAAATGTCGCATTTAGCCTCAAAGTTACCAAAATGTCTGCGATTTAGGTTTTTGTGTTTGTCTTTCTGTATGAGCGTTTTCAGAGTCTGTGAAGACTATACTTTTGGTCTACAACTTACAATATATGTTAGGAATTATTTAGCAATGAAATTACGTTGTGCACTTATTTGAATCGGTTTATGTTGCTTGGAATTTTTATTCATATCCATTGAACATATGATCTGCAATCCATACTAATAACAGAAAAACGTGTATGAGACCGTCCCACCACCATCTCACAGTGAGACGAGGTTACACTTAATAGAAACAGGGGTCACTAATTACAAAAGGTGACACCCTGTTTTTACGAAAAAAAATGACCCCATCTAAAATGGAGACAGTCTCACACAAAACTCCTATACTAATATACTAATATGCAAAATGTACCATGATCCTGAAATGCAAACCACTAAACATACCCTATGATCAGGGGCAAAACCAGGAAATGATTATAGAAGCGGCCGTATTAGTATGTTGCTAGCTTCAGTCCTAATATTATTAGTGCTTGTATCAAAATTTTAATTCAAATTTTACAAGGATAAAATCATACTTAGAAAAACATTTGCAAAAGACTTTAGAATAAGTTTTGAGCACGTTTTTGTTTCTAGCCAAAATTACAATATTGTTGATGGATGATTCATAGATGTCATTTGAATAGCTAAACAAAGAGGTATATAAAAGTAAATGACGATAAAATAAAACTAAAAGAACATTGTAAGCCTACTTTAGGGGAAAAAAAGGAACCAAATACTCAGACTACAAGCAATAAGAAAAGAACAAACGAATGAAATAGAAGAAAAAAGAAAAGAAAATAATAGGCTCTACATCAGCTAAACAAAAAAGAAAAGAAGGAAAAAGGAATGGAAAGTTAAATAGGTAAGCACAAAAGCCAAAATGTCTCAACCATGATTCGAGCCCACAACATAGCAGCACAAGAGTGCCCTTCTCACTTACCCGGGACCATCCAATCACCCAGAAAGATATGATTTCATTCACCAGAGAAAATTTCTAATGTAACTAGAACCATGGGGGGAGCTATGGCTCCTGCAAACCCCCCCTTGGTTCCACCACTGCCTATGATTCTGCGAACCATAAATTAAGCCAATCAGCTAACTACATTCCTATACCCATCCAAGTACTGCAAAGCACTGTGTTTTAGGTGACAATGATAATGCTAATAACCAGATCAAAAGAAACATCATGCTTCATGATCTAAATAAGGTCGACAATCATGACGTAAATAGGTTGCAGAATAAACAAATAGGACAAGTTTTGCACAAAGCTGACGTTCCGTCTAGGGTCACCATTTAGACCTGGCAAACGGTTCGGGTCGGATCGGCAGGGCGGGTCAAAATATTCGGGTTATTATCTGTTTCGGGTTACCCAACGGGTTTGCCAAATGTTGTCTCACAACTTTCGAGTCGGATCATTTCAGTCTCGGGTCAAAACGGGTCGGGTTTTTTTTGGTTTGAACCTTTTCGGGTCAGGTTCGAGTCAGTTCAGTTTTTGCCAGCTCTAGTCACCATCTTATTTGAGGAAAATGCTTTTCCGAAAATCAGCACGAAAACTTGCATACTAATAAAGAAGTGCATAGAAAAACAATATTCTCCCCCTCACCGCCGCCCCCCTTTTTAATTTCACCAAACTATTATCTTCACATCTCAGTAAGAGATTTGGTTCCTCATTAGAAGATAAGATACTTTCAGGAAATAAGTACAGCATTATGTGCTGATAATCTACATTGAACACCTTTAAAGAGAGTTAAGACTTGAGACAACAGTTAACCGAAACTCAGATAGATTTCTTCTGCATACCAAACCGATACCAAAATCTATTAACATTATCTTCTTGCAGAATTCATTTGCTTATTCCGTTCAGGTTGTGTATATTATCATGATTGCGAAAATATGACTCATCAAACACCAGCTCTTTCATGCACCTGAATTCTGTTTCTATCTTCCACTCATAAACCCCTGAACCTTGCTTCAGAATCCTCCATGGTATGACAATGCTCATTTTATCCGGCAACCCCAAAGAAAAAGTTCCAAATAGATTCAAGTACAATAAGATAGAATAATATATTGTTTCTCCAGTCCCCACTACTAAGACAAAGTAACCTCACTTCTCCACACACACAAAAAAAAAAGACAGTACAGTAGCATCAGCCATCAGGAGAAAAACATTGTAGGGCCCTAGTCACTGCAATTTATTCATCCATTTCGAACAAAGTTTAAAGAGATGTTCTTGGACATTTCAGCTTTGGATTATAGTAGACTAAACCAAAATGGCTCCTCGAAATTATTTCAATACGTCTTGGTCATTGTGATGTAGTAGGCAGTCAATGCCTTTCCAATCAAGGATCAAATTGCCTCTCTACAATTCGACTGGTAAGTTTGCCTACATCTAACCCCCTTACCTTGCCTATGTGGGAATCTCAAGATAGACACTTGTATATTAGTAAGTATGATAAGACAACCCGTCATACTAAAGATCTCACGTTAGCTGGAGGTTTAACTTTCTGAACAAACAGAGGACAATGAAAGCATACAAGAAATGCATACACGTGGAAAAATCTATAAGACGGAGGTGTCTCAATACACGTTGAAGCATAGAGCGTTGAATGGAGTAATGAAGAAGTAATGTTGCACGAACTTCCACTTACTCTTACTAACTTGTCTTTTAATAGAATAGAAGACCCTAGTGATGGAATTCTCCTCGAAAATTGAACATTACAATTTCTTTTGCGGGTCTTTTTCAAACAGCAAAAACTGCATACATCTTGACTTCTTCTGCAAACCCCGCCCTTGGCAGGGTCCACACTAACTTGTCATTGCTGTACAATAAATCATTATAAACCAAACAATGAAATTGTTTCATACAACAATCTACAACTTCAGTAGCTCATATATATCCAGAAAAAAATTCTTCACCTCTGCACTAATTCATCAAACAGCAATGAACAATCAATAGTCCTACAATATATCATCACCCCGAAACAGGTCCAACAGATAAGAACATGATGCTCCAATTTTGAGTGAAAATAGAAGTTTACCCTATCATCATGATCATCATGGTCCACTTTATTATCCCTGAGTCTCAACTCAAGCATCTCTTTTCCCAGCCAATCAACCGAGCTCGAGGAACCTTTATTATTATGGCCATTAGCATTAGCATTAGTTTCCCTAGATGTACCTGGTCCCCCATTTCCTAGACTTGCTGAGGCCATTGATGAGTGCTACTGCTGTCACTATCTTTAACAATATCAATATCGCTCATGATTTCCATCCATCCAGCTAGCCTTCAATTCAATTCTACATCCACAACGATTATTTCAATTACAACACACAAACACAAAATTATATCAAAATCAAACTACTCACTATTCAGTATTCACACCATCCAATTAGTATAAATAAATAATAAATACAAATGCTAGCCTTCAATTCAGTTCCACATCCACAGCAATTATTCAAAAACCAAGCAAGCAAACACCAAATTCACCAAAATCAAACTACTTTTTCGCAATATTCCATTATTAGAAAAAAGTGAAAACATCTACATCGAAACAAACAAGCTAAACAGATTGAATCGCTAAAGTTTAGTTAAATTCGATTCGAAATTCTCAAATGTTAACTAGTCTCAGAAAAACAACTTCTAATTCAAACCTAATTTCGACGATCATCAATCAAATTGCAAAACAAACAAACGGAAAAACCAAAAACATAAAAGAAAAAAGTAGAAAACTGAACAAAATTCAGAGCAAATTGAAGCAGATCATTACATACCAGTTCAACGATGATTTGATGAGCTTCGAATGACGAACACACAAATCTTCTCTCTCTCTTTCTTTGCTGGAGAGTGTCACTGTCTCACTTTCTCTCTCCTCTTTTTTCTCTCTCCTCTATTTCTCTTGGTCTGAACAGTAATAAATCTGTTAAAAGGAAAGAAAACTGACTTTATTTAAATCGGACATTGATTTGGGATTTTATTTATTTATTTAGTTTTCTTTTGAGTTTATGATAATAAATGAATGGGAATTTGGGGGGTTCAATCATTTCGCATTTGACAGGAACCAACAGTAACAAACTAACAGTAGTGTATAGAGTGACGAGTACTCACTCACTCATACAGTGTAAGTGGCTCCCGCTTAGTCACGTCTCCTTGCCACCTCGTCTCTGGTTTTGTTCTCATCCGTTACAAACCCTAGGGACGGTGAGGAACCGAACAGAACGGTGACAAGCGAAAGGGAACGGTGCGGTACTAGAAAATGAAAGAATATGTGAGACCAGATGAAATATAGAATGCAGAAAGAATGGAATGGAATGAAACATAGAAACGACGAAAAGAACCTGACCTAAGTTATTATTTGAAAGTATAAATCTATTAGTACTCTCTCTCCTCCCTTTGTCTCTTTCCAAAATATCACTCATTCGGTTGCTCTTTAAACATTCCATTTATTTGTTTGAGGTCAACATTTGTAAATTTTGACCGTTAATATATAAAATATCTCTTTGAGTTATTATTTGAAAGTATAAATGCGTTAGTACTCTACTACAATAGCTTTTTTTGGTAAGTGGTTGTGGTTTGAAAATCGGGTCTCCAACTGGCTCATAAATATGACTTATTGTAGACACCTTAATCGGTTCTCATCCCCTGGCACCGCAAAAGCCCGATGATGATGGTAATGGATTAAAATGGACGTAAGTAGAAAAGGACATTGCTCGGAAATCTAGACCAAATTCCTTATAACCTCAGTCTTTAATTTGGATAGCCCTTGTTATAAGGATTCCAACGCCTTTGACGTTGCCTAAATCAGGCTCTCGGATCAAGAGATATCGCGTCTTGAAGATTTGGGTCAAAATCGCTCGATCCCGACCTCCTGGGTCAGCCCACAGGCATTTTCGTAATTTACTGAGCACAAAAAGTCAAAAATTCCTAGTCGCGCGCGTGCCTCCTGGTCGAACGGTTGACGCTAACGACCCAGCGGTATACGCGTGACAGCGGGGGCCTTTTGGCCAGCCGCTGGCCCCCATGGCCGATGGGCTTGATTTTCTGGCTGGGCCGAGTTTGGCGCAGGTGCTGCAGCCCTAGGCCTCTAATTTCGTCTCCTAACTCTATAAATACTCCATTTCACCCTCTTTTATGAGAGGTTGGTTAGTTTATAATTTTGAGAGCAATTTGAGAGCACAAAAACCCTAAATCATAGAGAATTCAGAATTTGAAGACTTAAGCAAGCCATTGCACCCAACCTAACATCCAAGATTGAAGAGCAGTTCCAATTCTACTAGTCCCGTTCGAATAGAACGTCCAGGTTAACCATCCTGAGGGCCTAAATCTCTTTATTAAATTCTTCTTTCATTACTTATAATCATGTTTTACTTAGCTTTTGATTATGGTTGAATAATTATGCATGTTAGTTTAATTTAAAGTTTGCATCTTTTTATTAGTTTATGCAAGTTTGCATCTTTTTTAATGTTTATTCATGCATGTAGCAACCTCTTTAGGTTTATTTTAGCATAAAGTTGATATTTTTGCATTGTGCTTCCATTGAAATTACAAACAAATTTATTGATGTGCATATGCAATGCTTGGCGCGTTTAGCAAAGTGTGGTAGGTTGGAGCGTTTTATTATTGCTCTTATCTTTTGCGTGTGCGTGATAATTAATATGCATGTAAATTGGATATAAATTGTGCAAAGCGATAACGGTAGATAATTTGTTTGTCGTTAATGCGCCTAGTTAAATTTAGGATTTTAAACGACCGGATTTATGTGGAACCATATAGTTTAAATAAATATTTGACATGGTGTAGTATCCCGAAAATCTAAACTCAATTATTAAATTAAAATAGTAATTAATTAGCATAAAATTTTTTGCTTAAACTTGCTAAGTGTGATTAACGTGTCTAATGCATGCACTTACGTAAATATTAACTAAACTATATGTTAATCTCGTTTAACACTAAAATCTATTTGATTAATTAACTAAACTACTTGATTAACCTATTTAATTTATGTTTGCGGTTCGCTTAGGCATAATTAGACCTTTGTTTGTGTTGATGACCAAATCAGAGGATGTTAAAGCTAAGATTAGCAAATTTTCATTTTTCCTAATCGGTTTACTATTCACCTTTGACAACTAAATGCCTACTTGTCAACATTTCAAGACTTTTCTTTCCACTTGTCATGAAATTACTTTGACACCATGTTATGTATGCTTAGTAAGCTTAGCAAAGGAACATGTCATGGTCTTATGTCTAAAACAACCAAGCTAAGAAAACAAGTAAATAAAAACTACTAAGGGGGGAGGAGAGCTACGGGTAGAAGAGAGAAAGGAAGAAGAAGAGTAAGAAAGGTTCTACCCTTTATAAATCAAAGCAAACAGAGAGAAAGCAACCAATGAAGAGAAAAGTCAAATCTCACTTTTATCTTTCCAAATATTAACACAACAAACACAAGCAATCCAAAAGCCTTCAAAAGCTTACAAAGCTCACCTTTGCTCATCTTTTTCTCTTCCCAAAACCGTACAGTCTTCAACTTATATTCTCATATTCTCCTTGTATCATTATCCATCTAAACTCACAAACTCTTCTAAGTAAACAAGAACAAAATGAAGTAAAGAGAGAAGAAGGGGAAACCGTAAAATAGAGAAGGGAAAAGAGAAGAAGACTTGGTAAGAACACTTAAACAAACTCATGCATTAATCATCTTTACTTATTCCTTTGTTTCTAATAATCATTTCATTCTTGTTTCTAAACTCTAACTCTTCCACTATTTCTTTTCTTCACCACCACCATCACCACCTTAGCACCACCATCACCCGAACGCGAAGCTCCCGTACCATCGAGAACCACGAAGAGACACCACCAAGGTTTAACTCCTTGTACTATTCTTTATCTATAGCTTAAGTTGTTATTATCACCTAAAGTCCATAACTAAATAAAGAAACCCTAACAAGTACAATTGTAACTACAATCGAAAGTGTAAGGAAAAAGGTTTAAGAAACTAAGATCTATATAATCTTGACTTAAAAACCCAAAATCGATTGTTTTATGTCCATTTGTAATCTTACATAAACTTGATCTTGACTCATTATGGCCAAAATCATTTATCTACCATTTATCTCTAATTTTTTTCTAAATTTCTTTAATTTCGAACTTAACATTTTCAAAAGTTAAAATAACAAAATGAAAGAGAATTAACAATTGAAATGATAATAAAAATTTAGGAGTTAAAAAGAGTAATTTTGAGAATGAAATGGTTTAAGGCCGAAAGGGGAATGAAAAGAAGAAGAAATGAAAAGAATGTCTATTAATACTTAAACATGTTTGTTTAATTAATTAGGGACTTGTGCTAGTAGTGAGTGATCAAGGAAGCTAGGAGAGGAAGTGTATTTTTTGGAAGCTTGAGGAAGGTATATACTCATGTCCACTAAAACCCCCTATTTCGATTTAATGAATTAAGAAGATAACCATGGGTTTTCTTATAATTATATGCTATATGTATATATATGATTATGAGTATGTTTGTGAAATTGAGTAAAGTTTGCATGTGATTATTTTCGTGACATGGCCGAATGGATCTGATGTTGCATGCTAATGCTTACTTGATTATACGTATGGATTAAGATTTGATATCTAAGCATGGTGATTATATGTTTATGATCGAATGTTGTATGATCTTGATGATAAGTTTTATTGATGTTTGTTTAATGATTTACTCAATTATTCATGTGTATGCGTATAAGATGATTGAGTGAGCTTAGGGTTGAATTGCATGTTAAGCTACGACTATGTTGTTGAATAAGTCTTGATTAATTATGCTTTGCATGTCCAACTGACCGAATTGATATTGAGTAATAATAAGCTCATGAGTTTATATACATACATGTACAAATATATATGACATAATTAAGAGATTACTGTGAAAAGGAACAAGTTTGGGAAGTGTATGAATTATGATTTATGATCATGTTTATTGAGATGAATATGACCTACTTAGGCAAGCATGTCTACTAACTTACTTGTAGTGTGCTCCCAAACTTGGTACGCTTGGGATATTGAAGAGCATGCCAGTGTGCACACTTTAATAAAATGTTGTAGGATTAAACCCATTAATGATTAAGCTGTAGGGATTAACTAATCCTGAGTATCTCACTTATCATGGTTTAATCTGAGTTTATGTAGGATATAAACCCGAGATGATATGATTATGCCAAAAAGGCCAAATGAATCAATTATGATTGTAGGGTCATTGAACCCGAGTGTAGGACTCATAGAGTCTGAGTTGTGCTATACTCTTCCTCACTACCTAACATAGGAGTCTAATCTTTGCATGTTATGACTTGAGTTACTTTATAGCTTAATAAACCTCAAAGGTCATTTTCTAAGAGATTATGAGTTTGTGTATGATATTGGATGTTTAATACCCTCTGATTATGAATCTCGTACGTATGCATGACTTTGTACGTAAAAGAACAAGTTAACTATGAATATAAGAACAAACAATCTCTTTAAAATACTATTATGAGTATTATTATTATTATTACCCTAAGTGATGATTGCTAATGCTAAATGAATTTTAAGTATAAACAAAATGTATTTTACAAAGTGGGGTGAGTATTGCTTAGCTTTCGCTAATTTTCTTTTGTTTTTGTGTCATCTCTTCTTGCGTGGATATTGTATCATTTTGACAGATTTTGGGCAAGGGAGAGAGTGAAGAATGGAAGGAATCCTTTTGTGCATGCTTACTGCATGTTTTTGCTGTTGTTTGACCCCGTGGCTTCCGCAGATGGAGGAGAACCCCATATGACTTAATAGAATAACTAGTAATGTAGTTTTGGAAGAATACAAGTATGTAATCTCCACTTTTATAATATAATATAATTCAGTATGTTCGTTGTACTCTTTATCATTCTTTGCCTTGTGCTTGTCTTGCTACAAGTACGGCAGTAATGTCTTGGATTGGATTTAGGGCCTATAAGCATGATTAATTAAGAGTTATCCAATTCGGGGCGTTACAAGATGGTATCAGAGTATATAAAATACTTAAAAGAAGATTAGGAAAGCTATAAGTTAAACCGTGACCTGACCGAGAGAGATGGGTAGACAATAGAATGAGAATTGTTTGAACTTTTTGTATATGACTTACATGTGCTTATATGTGATTGCTTGACCATATTTGACTCACTATCTGTTATTTGTTTATCTTATGTGATAGATGTAGCAACCTGACCCTTATGTGCTCGTGAACCCTCTCAACATCCCTAACCCTCCACCTCACCCTGCAACTTTACGTAAGCACCCTGAGGAAACTATAGCTGAGTATGTGCAACGTTTCCACCTTGCTTGTAGAGTCTTTGCTACATTTACTAGTGAAGCTGCTCATTTTCCTGGTTGGCAAGTGTACACCTTTTGAGCACTTTTCCTTCAGTTGAACCCTGGTTAAGTGTGAAGTTGAACTATATGAGTATAATGACTGATGGGATTCACTATAATTGGGATCACTATATGTGTGGGGATGATAGGTATTTGACCTTAGGTTATATGTCGGGTGTTTTGCAACACGCTTATACTGAGTGGATGTGTTGTGAGAATAGTGTACTCTTGATTCCCGATACCATAGTGCAGTATAGGAGGGGACGAATGCTTTGTTATCACCATTGGCCTCGTAACACCCAACCTTCTGTCATTGCTCGACCATCCGCAACTCCACCACCACCACCTCGACAGACCGCGTATCGACCGCCAGCAGCTGTGCCTACAGCCACTTCTCCGGAGCAGCCGGTGCCAATTAATGTGATACCACCAAGGGGATTTGCAAATGGATTATTGGTGCAATATGATAGGGAAAGTTCTTCGGGTGGAAGTTAGTTGTCAAGGGTACAAGTGATCATGCATGAGTGAAGCTATGTGGTATTTAGTTGTTTATGAACTTGTTTTATGTGGTAGTTTGAACAATTTGCAATTTGGTGTTGTAATATTTAGCCCGTGACCGAGACTTTAGCTAGATAGGTCATATGGTATGTTGTGATGTTAGCCTTAACTTGTTTTGCACTTTTGTAGGCTAACCGGATGTATTTAGCTACCAGAACTTATTTTCTATGCTTTTCTAATGACTATGATGCATGATTTAAGTAGTAATTGTTTGCATAAATAGATAACACGACACTAGAGATCATGTTTAGGAGGAACTCACATCACCTAAAGATTATATGCCTTGCTTAACTATTATTCCTATAGTTGAAAATGTCTGGAAGAGAAGAACCAACTACACCTGTAGACCCTAATGATGACCAAGGACAAGATGAACGTCTAGAATCACTAGAGACCCTGTGCCAATTCTTTGGCAATGCAATTAAGCAACAAATGGAAGATAAGGAGAAAGAGAAAGCCAAGGCCGAAGCTGAGGCTAAAGACCCACAAGCTGTTATGTTTAAGAACTTAGCCACCCACTCACCACTTACTTTTGAGGGAGGATCTTACCCATTAGCCTTAGAAAACTGGATTAGGAACATGGAGAAACTATTTGAGGCTATAGGTTGTCCTGAGAGTCTGAAAGTGAAAAGTGGACAATATTACCTTAGAGGAGAGGCAGATGATTGGTGGCAAGTGTGTAAGGAAGCTTACATAGAGGATAAGGAATTTAATTGGGAGAAGTTTGTGATAAGGATTAGGGAGAGATTTTACCCTAGAGCTTTGAGAAGGAGGAAACAACAGGAATGTGAGGATTTGACCCAAGAAAATATGAGTGTGACCGCATATGCTGCAAAATTTCATGAGTTGTCTCGATTTGCTGAGAATTTGGTTAAGGATGAGAAGGAAAGAGTTGAAAGGTTTGAGGATGGACTTATCTAGCATATCCAAGAGTTAGTGGCAGGATCATCTAGTACTTTTCAGGAGGCTTATGATAAGGCTATCAACATTGAGAGAATTCGTGATAGGAAAGCTGCAATAATTAGGAAACGTCCTTACATAGAGGAAAAGAGTGAAGGATCTAATGGAGGTAACTGGAGAAAGAAGTTTAGGAATGATACACCAGCCAACAGTATTAGTTCTTATCGCCCTACTAGTTAAGGAGACAGTAGGAGAAATGGAGGATCACAGTTCTTTTCTAGGAATGAAAATGGGAATAGTGTTTGTCGTAGATGCGGGAAGTTTCATCCCGGTCGTCCATGCCCTGCTAATCAAGGAAGTTGTTTTATATGTCGTCAGCCTGAGCATAGAGCAAACGTGTGTCCTAATAGGAGGCAATTTCCCTCTGAAGATAATTTTACCCATAGTGGCAATTCGTCAGCTAACCCCAATCATGGCAACAATAATTCTCAGACACGAGGAAACCCGAACTCAGCGCCACGTGTGACCTTTGCACGACCTATCGTTAGCCAGGCAGTCAGTAGCAACAAGGGTAAACTACATACTATGAGTCAGCGTGACGTAGACGCAAACCCGAATGTTGTGATCGGTACTTTTCTTATTTCATCTTACTTATGTGTTATTCGATACTGGTGCAACTCATTCATTTATAGCTACTTCATTCATGACTAAAAACGGGTTAACACCAAATTACTCATGTGAAATGGATATTACCACACCTAATGGTATTATTGTGTCGTGTCGAAACATGATAAACGATTGTCCTATTGTGATTATAGAATCATCATTACCTGGGGATTTGATTCAGTTTGACTTCTCAGATTTTGATGCTATCTTAGGTATGGATTGGTTAAGTAAATATCGTGCGAGAATTGAGTGTCATTTGCAGAAAGTTTCACTTAAAACCCCGCGAGGAAATAGAGTTTCGTATAGAGGAGTGATAACTGAACCTAGAATTAAGATTGTTTCCGCAATGAACATAAAATCGCAAATTAGGAAGGGTTATCCAGTTTATCTGTGTTATGTGAGTAATGAGAAACTGACTTCAAATGAATTAGGTAAAATTCCAGTTGTGTCTGAATTTACTGATGTTTTTCCTGATGAGATTCCCGGTATGCCGCTACAAAGAACCATAGACTTTACTATCGATCTTATTCCAGGAACCGCACCTATATCTAAAGCACCTTATAGGATGGCCCCAGCAGAAATGAAAGAATTGAAAAAGCAGTTAGATGATTTATTGGAGAAAGGGTATATTCGACCTAGTGTTTCGCCTTGGGGAGCTCCAGTCATATTTGTGAAGAAGAAAGATGGCAATTTAAGGTTGTGCATTGATTATCGGGAGTTGAACAAAGTCACTATTAAGAATAAATACCCGATGCCTAGAATTGATGATTTGTTTGACCAACTAAAAGGGGCAGGAATATATTCTAAGATTGATTTGAGATCAGGATATCACCAGTTAAGGATTAAGGAGGAAGATATATCTAAAACTGCAATTAGGACTCGTTATGGGCATTATGAGTTTACTGTTATGTCTTTTGGGTTAACTAATACTCCAGCCGCATTTATGGATCTTATGCATCGTATTTTTCAGCGTTACCTTGATCAGTTTGTTGTAGTTTTCATCGATGATATCTTAGTGTATTCCAGGTTCAAGGATGATCATGTTAAGCATTTGAGAGTTGTATTACAGACCCTTAGGGATCATCAGTTGTATGCTAAGCTTTCTAAATGTGAATTTTAATTTGAAGAAGTAGCATTTTTGGGACATGTTATCACTAAGGATGGGATTTCGGTAGACCCTAGTAAGATTAAGGCAGTTAAGAAGTGGATTACACCTACTAACGTGGGTGAAGTCCGCAACATTTTGGGATTAGCCGGTTATTATCGGAGATTTGTAGAGAATTTTTCTATGTTAGCTCAGCCCTCAACTAATTTGCATAGGAAGACCACAAAATTCGTATGGAGTGAGAAGTGTGAACTAGCTTTTCAGGAGTTGAAGAAGAGACTAACAACCGCACCTATTTTAGCTTTACCAACGGAAGGAGAGGAATATGAAGTTTATATTGATGCGTCTAAGAATGGACTAGGTTGTGTGTTAATACAGAATGGGAGAGTGATTGCTTATGCTTCACGGCAGTTGAAACCATATGAGGTTAATTATCCTACTCATGACCTAGAATTAGCCGAAGTTGTGTTTGCTCTTAAGATTTGGAGGCATTACCTGTATGGAGTTAAGTGTAGAGTTTTTACTGATCATACAAGTCTTAAGTACATTTTCTCCCAGAGAGAGTTAAATTTGAGGCAGAGAAGATGGTTAGAATTACTTAAGGACTATGATTTGGAGATTAAGTATCATGAGGGGAAAGCAAATGTAGTAGCAGATGCACTTAGTAGAAAGACTCGACATTCCATAGGAGTACCTGAGAAATTAAGAGAAGAAATAGAGAAATTGAATTTGGAGATTGTTAAGTTAGGCGTACCAAATGGAGTTATTAGTAGTCTTACCGTTCGACCTACTTTGTTTGATGAGATTCGTGAATTGCAAGTTAATGAAAGACAAATTTAGAAGATTAGGGAAGCTTTGAGGTTAGGAAAGCCGAAGGATTTGAGGAACTTGAGGATGGAAGTTTAAGGTTTAAAGGACGATGGCGTGTGCCTAATAATGATGAATTAAGAAAAAGAATTTTGGAGGAAGCACATAATACACCTTACTCCGTTCACCCTGGAGGAAATAAGTTGTATAAGGATTTGAAGAAGTATTTCTGGTGGAAAGGAATGAAATCTGATGTAGCTCAATTTGTAGCCAGATGCCTTACTAGTCAGAAAGTTAAAAGTGATTTTTAGAGACCTGGAGGATTACTGCATCCTTTGGAGATTCCAAGATGGAAATGGGAGTCAATATCTATGGACTTTGTTACTGGATTACCAACTACTGCTAAAGGAATGAATGCTATTTGGGTAATAGTAGATAGGTTAACCAAGGTAGCAAGATTTATAGCCATTAAGGATACTTAGAGTATGAAATCAATTGGCTGAAGCTTATGTTAAGGATATTGTGAGATTACATGGAGTACCGCAGGACATTATTTCGGATACAGATTCGAGGTTTTTATCGCATTTTTAGGAGAAATTTCAAGATGCATTTGGGACTAAGTTGAACTTAGCACTGCATTTCACCCTGCTACAGATGGACAGACTGAGAGAACCATTCGTACTCTTGAGGATATGTTGAGATCTTGTACTTTGGAGTTTAAAGGAACTTGGGAGAAGCAATTGTCGTTAATTGAGTTTTCTTATAAAAACAGTTATCATGCTAGCATTGACCAAGCACCTTATGAGGCATTATATGGGAGGAAATGTAGATGTCCATTGTGCTGGAATGATATTGGTGAGACTGTGATATTAGGACCTGAAATGATTCAGGAGACTACGGACCAGATACGAATGATTAGGGATAAGTTGAAAGCCGCTCAAGACCGGCAGAAGAGTTATAGTGATCGGAGAAGAAGACCACTTGAATTTCAAATTGGAGATAAGGTTATGTTGAAGATTTCACCGATGAAAGGGATTAAGAGATTTGGAAGGAAAGGGAAATTAAGCCCTACGTATATCGGACCCTATGAAATTGTGGATCGAGTAGCAGAAGTTGCTTATCGATTAGCTTTACCACCTGAACTTACTAAAATCCATGACGTATTTCATGTATCCCAACTTCGGAAGTATCTTCCAGATGAAACCCACGTGATCAGACCCGAGCCAATCAGTTTAGATGAGGATCTAACATTTGAAGAGAAGCCAGTAGCTATCCTAGATCGTAAAGATACTGTACTTCGGAATAAAGTTACACCGTTAGTAAAAGTGCTTTGGTGTAGTCAGACCGTAGCACAAGCTACATGAGAATCTGAAGCTGACATGCAGACCCAATACCCCTACTTTTTCGAATATGGTTAGTCGTTGCTTTAAATTTCGGTACGAAATTTCTTTAAGTTGGGTAGATTGTGGTATCCCGAAAATCTAAACTCAATTATTAAATTAAAATAGTAATTAATTAGCATAAAATTTTTCGCTTAAACTTGCTAAGTGTGATTAACATGTCTAATGCATGCACTTACGTAAATATTAACTAAACTATATGTTAATCTCGTTTAAAACTAAAATATATTTAATTAATTAACTAAACTACTTGATTAACCTATTTCATTTATGTTTGCGGTTCGCTTAGGCATAATTAGACCTTTGTTTGTGTTGATGACCGAATCAGAGGATGTTAAACTAGGATTAGCAAATTTTCATTTTTCCTAATCGGTTTACTATTTACCTTTGACACCTAAATGCCTACTTGTCAACATTTCAAGACTTCTCTTTCCACTTGTCAAGAAATTACTTTGACACCATGTTATGTATGCTTAGTAAGCTTAGGAAAGGAACATGCCATGTTCTTATGTTTAAAACAACCAAGCTAAGAAAACAAGTAAATAAAAACTACTAAGGGAGGAGGAGAGCTACGGGTAGAAGAGAGGAAGGAAGAAGAAGAATAAGAAAGGTTCTACCCTTTATAAATCAAAGCAAAAAGAGAGAAAGCAACCAATGAAGAGAAAAGCCAAATCTCACTTTCATCTTTCCAAATATTAACACAACAAACACAAGCAATCCAAAAGCCTTCAAAAGCTTACAAAGCTCACCTTTGCTCATCTTTTCCTCTTCCCAAAACCGTACACTCTTCAACATATATTCTCATATTCTATTTGTATCATTATCCATCTAAACTCACAAACTCTTCTAAGTAAACAAGAACAAAATGAAGTAAAGAGAGAAGAAGGGGAAGCGGTAAAATAGAGAAGGGAAAAGAGAAGAAGACTTGTAAGAACACTTAAACAAACTCATGCATTAATCATCTTTACTTATCCCTTTGTTTCTAATAATCATTGCATTCTTGTTTCGAAACTCTAACTCTTCCACTATTTCTTTTCTTCACCACCGCCATCACCACCTTAGCACCACCATCACTCGAACGCGAAGCTCCCGGACCATCGAGAACACCAAGAGACACCACCAACGTTTAACTCCTTGTACTATTCTTTATCTAAAGCTTAAGTTGTTATTATCACCTAAAGTCCATAACTAAATAAAGAAACCCTAACAAGTATAATTGTAACTACAATCAAAAGTGTAAGAAATAAGGTTTAAGAAACTAAGATCTATATAATCTTGACTTAGAACCCAAAATCGATTGTTGCATGTCCATTTATAATCTTACGTAAACTTGATCTTGACTCATTATGGCCAAAATCATTTATCCACCATTTATCTCTAATTTTTCTCTAAATTCCTTTAATTTCGAACCTAATATTTTCGAAAGTTAAATTGACAAAATAAAAGAGAATTAACAATTGAAATGATAATAAAGATTTAGGAGTTAAAAAGAGTAATTTTGAGAATGAAATGGTTTAAGGCCGAAAGGGGAATGAAAAGAAGAAGAAATGAATAGGATGTTTACTAATACTTAAACATGTTTGTTTAAATAATTAGGGACTTGTGCTAGTAGTGAGTGATCAAGGAAGCTAGGAGAGGAAGTGTATTTTTTGGAAGCTTGAGGAAGGTATACTCATGTCCACTAAAACCCCCTATTTCGATTTAATGAATTAAAAAGATAACCATGGATTTTCTTATAATTATATGCTATATGTATATATATGATTATGAGTATGTTTGTGAAATTGGGTAAAGTTTGCATTTGATTATTTTCGTGATATGGCCGATTGGATTTGATGTTGCATGCTAATGCTTGCTTGATTATACGTATGGATTAAGATTTGATATCTAAGCATGGTGATTATATGTTTATGACCGAATGATGTATGATCTTGATGATAAGATTTATTGATGTTTGGTTAATGATTTACTGAATTATTCATGAGTATGCGTATAAGAGTGAGCTTAGGGTTGAATTGCATGTTAAGCTACGGCTATGTTGTTGAATAAGTCTTGGTTAATTATGCTTTGCATGTCCAACTGACCGAATTGATATTGAGTAATAATAAGACCATAAGTTTATATACATGCATGTACAAATATATATGACATAATTAAGAGATTATTGTGAAAAGGAACAAGTTTGGGAAGTGTATGAATTATGATTTATGATCATGTTTATTGAGATGAATATGACCGACTTAGACAAGCATGTCTACTAACTTACTTGAAGTGTGCTCCAAATTTGGTACCCTTGGGATATTGAAGAGCATGCCAGTGTGCGTACTTTAATAAAATGTTGTAGGATTAAACCCATTAATGATTAAGCTGTAGGGATTAACTAATTCTGAGTATCTCCTTTATCATGGTTTAATCTGAGTTTATGTAGGGTATAAACCCGAGATGATATGATTATGCCAAAAAGACCAAATGAATGAATTATGATTGTAATGGCATTGAACCTGAGTGTAGGACTCATAGAGTCTGAGTTGTGCTATGCTCTTCCTCACTACCTAACATAGAAGTCCAATCTTTGCATGTTATGACTTGAGTTACTTTATAGCTTAATAGACCTCAAATGTCATTTTCTGAGTGATTATGAGTTTGTGTATGATATTGGATGTTTAATACCCTTTGATTATGAATCTCGTACGTATGCATGGCTTTGTACGTAAAAGAACAAGTTAACTATGAATATAAGAATAGACAATCTCTTTAAAATACTATTATGAGTATTATTATTATTATTACCCTAAGTGATGATTGCTAATGCTAAATGTAATTTCAGTATAAACAAAATGTATTTTACAAAGTGGGGTGAGTATTGCTTAGCTTTCGCTAATTTTCTTTTGTTTTTGTGTCATCTCTTCTTGCATGGATATTGTATCATTTTGACAGATTTTGGGCAGGGGAGAGAGTGAAGAATAGAAGGAATCCTTTTGTGCATGCTTACTGCATATTTTTGTTGTTGTTTGACACTGTGGCTTCCGCAGATGGAGGAGAACCCCATATGACTTAATAGAATAACTAGTAACGTAGTTTTGGAACAATACAAGTATGTTATCTGCACTTTTATAATATAATATAATTCATTACGTTCGTTGTACTCTTTATCATTCTTTGCCTTGTGCTTGTCTTGCTATAAGTACGGTAGTAATGTCTTGGATTGGATTTAGGGCCCATAAGCATGATTAATTAAGAGTTATCCAATCCGGGGCGTTACACATGGATAGGCTTAGTAGAGGCCGTTAATTTGGCGATTTAGATGAGATTCGTTTTGTTTATTTCGTACCTACACCCCCGAACTCAATGTTTAGCCCCTTTGGGTATGAGTCAATTCCCAATAGGAATTGGGTGCACTTTTTGATGGTTTTCAATTGTTTCCTTAAAAATTGGTGGTGACTTCATTGCTTGCAAATTATTTTTGCCCATCACGATTGAATTAAATCGCTTATGACGTATTATTTAAGAACCATTAATTCCAATCTCAATCGTTCCATCGATTAAAAGCGCCGAAAAGGCGAGGGTTTTTACAGTGGCGACTCCACTGGGGATATTTGTAAGAGGGTGTAATTCGAAAACTTATCCATGTCAGTAATTTATTTTTGCTATTTGGTTCAACTACCGTATGTGTTTACATTCATTGGTTTGCATTCATATCATTCACTTGCATGCGTAATCATCGCAATATGTCGAAAGACATCACCACACCTTAATAGGATCTACCTTTTGGAGTATTGTCTATGACTTGGTTAGTGACCCACTAGGTCCGAATTACCTTGCACATAGTCGTGTTTCACCCCATGGCATTTACATGTTTCCATTCGAGATATGTAAAACGGTACGTTTAGTTTTACTATGCATCCCATAGATGACAAAACGCATCCGGTCGTGGGTTACCTTATCCAACCATAGATTGGGTCAAGCTATTGCATTTAGTCCCATAGTCGATATCAAGGTGCTAATTGATTTACTTACCATATTTTGATTGATTACTTCCTTGCTATGTGACTAGTTTCAATAGAATATTAAGACTAGATCCCCCCTTAGGTTTTTCTTGAGTCCAATTTTGGGAAGGATTCCCTTTTGTGTGCTTGTGCGTTTTTTCAGGTTTACAAATAGAGTCTAGGATATTTTCTTTTTAGGAAATAGAATCCATGTATTGATTCCGACGATGCTAGTGACCATATTAGGGAGACGTTCTTTTCCATACGAATTAGATTGCATGCAAATAATATATCCCCGTCAATGATCTGTCACAGTAAAAAAAAAGAGTCTTATTTGTTTTTATAAAACAAGTCAATAGTATATTTTCCTTTTCTTGAGTTCAGAAATTCTATTCCATATCTAAGTCAAGATTAGAGTCCTTATTCATTTTCATAAAGCAAGTCAAGAGTAAAATTTCTAATTTAATAGAGCCGAAAGATCATTGACTGAAACATACTATTTACATAAAATCGCGTCTCTCCTAAAAATCGCCTTGTTGAGGATTAATGCTAGATTCTTTTTTCAGGTTTGCTTTAAAAATAAAATCTTTCTTTTCGTGGAGTTTTTCGTTTATTTCTTATTTTCTTAAACAAGCATTTTATCTCCAGAATTGGTAGGAATAAAAATCACGGTCCTAGAAAGTGGGAGAGGGATGAGTCCAACAAGAGATTGATCCGCAAGCTGTCATTCGAACCTTCACCGCAAGCACAGTTGGTGGGCCCCATTTGGCTCGAGTACCTTCTCTTACCTCCATTGTCACCTCATACATCACCAACTACCTCACCTAAGTCCATTATGTCTGGAGAAGCTGAAAGAACCTCAGACCAAAAGATGGACGACCTTTTGGCCCAATTGGTCGCCATGAATGCTAGATTCACTGATATGGAAGCCCGTGTTGCTAAGTTGGATCCACCTTCTAGGGACGAAGATGAACCCAAACTAAATGAAGATAAGACTGAGCCCTACACTAAAGAGGTCCAAGAACTCCAAGCTAAGATGAATAAGCTTAAGTCCGTTCTAGGTAAGAGTCGTGTCTTTAATGACATGATTATCAATTCGGAAGGCTATGCTCCCCACATCAAGGGAAAATTGCCCACTAAATTTTCCATGCCTAAAGTTCCCACATTCAAAGGAACCGACGATCCACAAGATCACATTAGAGCTTTTACCACTGCATTGGGCCTTAGAGGCATTAAACAAGAGCTGTATGTACACCTCTTTCCCCAAACCTTGGACCCTGTTGTTAGGGCCTGGTTCTTCAAGCTACCCACTCAAAAGCTACAGAAGTGGGAGGATTTTTCTACTCTTTTCTTAGAGAGATATGCTGACAATGTCTTGCCTCCCATGACATTAAGAGAGTTGGACATCACCAAGCAAGGTGACAAGGAAGGATTCACCAAATTCGTGAGAAGATGGAGGACCAAGGTTGCTAAAATGATTGATCGCCCATCTGAAAGGGATCAAATTAGGATGCTAGTCCAAAACTTGGCAACTAAATATCGCGAACACATGAAGTTTCAGCCCATAACCACTTATGCCCATTTAATTGAAGTAGGCATGGCCATTGAAGATGACCAACTCCAAAGAGGGAAGAATAGGGTCTCTTACAACAACAATACAAGTGGCTACAAGGATAAGAAATACACCAACACCAATCATGCCTCCACAAGTAGAGGAAATGAGGTGAATGCCATTGCCGACAGGCGTCCGAGAAGATTTACTCCCCTTGGGATGCCTTATGTCAAAGCTCTAGACAAGTTAGTCAAAGGAGACTACTTGCACCCTATTGGGCCTACTCCTGATCCTCGCATAGAGAAAAGATCGCCATATTGGAATGAGTCCACATTCTGCAGATACCATAGAGGTCGTGGGCACGACAATGAGAAATGCTACACTCTCAAAGAGAAAATTCAGGATATGTTCGACAATGGCACTATACCATTGCCTAAAGACGCACCACCGCCTAGCAACAATAATAATCCCCTTGGGAACTCTTTTGCCATTGACATAGATGAAGGATTTGATCCATCCTACTTAATTACTCCTATTGGGCAAGCAATACCACCTTACCCAAGCCCAAGGCCCACGCTAGACATTTGTGGCCTTTGGGATAGTGATGAAGAGGATAATGGACATTATACTGATCCTAAAGATGTGCTAACGTCTCAAGTCCATGACATAGCCAATGGCAAAGCATGGTATGACATCTCTGATTACGAGAAAGATGAAGAAGACAAGGCTTTGAACTACCTCACGAGGTCGGGTCGCCAGTTCAAGCCCGAGAACATCTACATGGATCCATCTCAAATCCAAACCTGTAGAGCCCGTGTCAATCCCCAATAGGGATCCATCCCAAAGGGAGGCAACTAAGGAAGATGATGGAACTAATATGTTTAGGCAATTGCAAAGGACCAAAGCTGACATATCCATTTGGCAATTGTTGACCACTTCTATCACTCATTAAAGGGTCGTGCTAGAAGCCTTGAATGCAACCACCATCTCTCCAAATGCTACTCCCGAAGATGTGGTTAACCTCCTGGTCCAAGGAAAGTCATCCACGCCCGTCACGATTTCTGACAAGGATCTTCCATCCGAAGGCATTCATCACAACAAAGCTCTTTATTTGAATGTAATTTATCAACAAAGACAAGTCCCCATGACTTTAGTTGACAATGGCTCTGCTGTAAACGTGTGCCCTTTGAGGACTGTTGAACACCTCAAAATAGACTGCAACAACCTCGCACATTCCGCACAGGGGCTAAGAGCTTACGACAATTCCAAAAGAAATGTCATAGGCACATTCTCCATGAACATTAACATTGGGCCCATCGAGAAAATGATCCAATTTCACGTTATAGATATTTCGGCCACCTTTAATCTACTTTTAGGAAGGCCTTGGTTGCATGGGCTTAATGCTGTGGTCTCAACCATTCACCAAAAGGTGAAGCTATCTCTAGCAGGGTCCACTTTGGATATCTGTGCTGATACCATGGTAGCCCAGATAGAAAAAGCTCCAGTCTTAAATATAGAGCATAATGAGTAAGATGAAGAATTATGGGACTTTGAGAAAATAGCCTTCATAGAGACAATAGAGCCCATGCTCGATGTGAACACCCTACTGAGAAAGCAATGTTACTTTCCAGGCACCACTTTGGGCCCTCACTCCAAAGTAACTCAACCTTACTGGAATACTAAGATAAAAAATGATCTATTCGGGTTAGGCTACAAACCCACCAAGTAAGAGCTTCGAGCCTACATATCTAAGGAAGTGTCTAGAAAGAAAGCCCGCGCGGCCAACAAGCCCGTCCTAGATAACATGGATCCTTATCCTCTAACTCTCAATGGGCAGTTTCTTCAAGAAGGCGATCCATACCCCTACTATGGATTTCCTGAACCTTATGATATCAATGGAGTTTTAGTTCCAAGCTTTGAGGCATTTCAAGACTGTTTCACTATGAGTGAAGAGGGACCATCACCTCTCAAGGAGGACCAATCCACTAAAGATTGGGCTAATGACATGGCACCCAACGACTTCGGGCTACTATTTGCTGAAGAACGTCACAAATACAATGAGGCAACGGGCAAACTTCCCCTTACTGTGCTTTTTAACAAAGGTTTCGACCCGTCCAAGCTGATTACCCCAATCAGGCCCGACCGCGCCACCTGGAAGCACGAAGACGATGTAGGCTCCAGTCGAGGGAGTCAAGTACAAGTTCACGATCCGCAATGGTCCTTCAGAAGGGCCCAATTCTGATTTTGAGTCTGATTTTGAGTCCGAGTCTGATTCTGAGTCTGTTATCCTAGAAGTGTCGGCTAGTCACCCCAGTCTATTTCTGTTGCTACTAAGGTCGTTAGTGATGACCTCATTGATGTATTGTCTGCTTCTATTAATGTTATGAGTGCTGATTTCGCTTATTCGGATTGCCTTGTTGCTAATAATTCAGAAGACATAACAGAATTGCCAAAAGAAGTCATTAAAGCACTAATTGAACATGAACAAAAGACTTCAATAGTCGAAGAAACGGAGACAATAAGTATTGCAACTAATGATGAGCCACGCCATGTGCAAATTAGCTTGTCTTTAACTTCTAATGAACGTGAACAATTCGTAAGACTCCTAAAGAATTATACGGATGTTTTCGCCTGGTCCTACAAGGACATGCTAGGTATAGACCGCAACATTGCCCAACATACGATCCCGCTAAAACCCGACTGCAAACCAGTCAAGCAAAAGCTAAGAAGAATGAAACCGGAATGGGCTCTTAAGATCAAAGAAGAGGTTTAAAAACAACTTGATGCAGGCTTCATAAGAGTGGCCAATTACCCCGATTGGGTAGCCAACATCGTTCCAGCCCCAAAAAAGGATGGACGGGTACAAATGTCGTGTATTTCAGGGACTTAAACAAAGCAAGCTCGAAAGATGTCTTTCCACTACCCTACATAGATGTTCTAGTAGACAATACAGCCGGACACGCCCTCCTATCATTCATGGACGGGTACGCAGGATATAACCAAGTCCTAATGGCCAAAGAGGATGAGGAGAAAACCACTTTCATCACACAATGGGGCACTTATTGCTACACCGTAATGGCATTCGGGCTTAAGAATGCAGGGGCTACATATCAAAGAACCGCGACCACCCTTCTTCACGATATGATGCACAAAGAGGCAGAAGTATACGTGCGCGACATGATCATAAAGTCTAAGGAAAGATAAGGGCATGTACCCTCACTTCAAAAGTTTTTCGATAGGCTTAGAAAGTACAACATGAGACTTAATCCCAAAAAGTGCGCATTTGGAGTCACATCCGGCAAGCTTTTAGGATTCTTCATAAACACCAGAGGGATCGAGATTGATCCTTCCAAGATCAAGGCCATAATAGACATGCCTCCTTCAAAAACAGAGAAAGAAATCAAGGGCTTTTTGGGAAGAATCCAATACATCAGCCGATTCATTTCCAAATTGACTATCACATGTGAGCCTATATTCAAAAAGCTCAAGAAAGAGGTAAAAACAGAATGGGATGAACAATGCCAAAAAGCCTTTGACAAAATTAAGACCTATCTATTTGAACCACCCGTACTAGTACCGCCCACTCTAGGCATGCCTTTAATTACCTTACTACGGAAACGTCAATGGGGGCCATGCTAGCCCAAGAAATAAACAAGGAAGAGAAAGCCATCTACTATATGAGCAAGAAGTTTCTAGAGTATGAAACCCGCTATTCCCCTCTAGAAAAGACATGCCTAGCCTTGGTCGCCACGACCAAGAAAATACGACATTACATCCTCCAACACACGATCCACATAAGATCGAGAGAAAATCTTCTGAAATATATATTTGAAAAGCCCATCCTAAATGGTAGAATAACAAGATGGACCGTCCTTCTATCTGAGTTTGACCTCAAATTCGAACACCAAAAAGCAATTAAAGGACATGCTATGTCGGAATACCTAGTTGATCGAGCTATAGACGAACCTGATCGCAAGGAAGAATATCACTTCCCAGACGAAGAGGTTATGACTCTGACATCGAGACCTGACAACTATATTTCGATGGAGCATCTAACCAAAAAGGCTTTGGGGGTAAGAGTGCTAATAGTATCTTCTGACGGTGCACATACACCTATTTCAGTCAAGTGGGATCACGAGGTCACCAACAATGGCGCGCAATATGAAGCTTGCATAATAGGACTGCAATCCACCATAAGCCTTGGCATCAAAACACTACGAGTCTATGGTGACTCATCCCTCATAATTAACCAAATTTCCAAAGTATGGAAAGCCAAAAGTGAATCTTTGGCACTCTACCAAGAATACTTAGATAAAATAGTGGTGTACTTCAACCGAATACATTTCACATACCTTCCACGAGAAGATAACCAATTTGCAGATGCCTTGGCTAAACTGGCAAGCATGATCAACATAGCTGATTCCATTCAAATAATGATGCCCATTTGCGTGCAAAGAAGATCTGAACCTTCAAACTGTGATGCTTTGGAGGTATTCCATGATGAAGAAGAGGAATGGTACACTGACATAAGGAACCTACTTGTACATCAAATTTACCCTACTGATTCTAGCCCTAGAGCCCAAAAGGCACTTAGAAGGCTCGCAACCCAATTTATTGAAGTACAAGGTCAAATATACAAGAAAACCCCAAATGGAATTAATCTCTTGTGCTTAGGCACCGAAATGGCCCATAAAGTCTTAAGAGACGTACATGGAGGAGTCTGTGGACCGCACATGAACGGTATGATGTTATCTAGGAAGATAATTAGACTTGACTATTATTGGACCACGATGGAGAAAGACTGTTGTGAATTCGTCAAAAGATGCGTGCAATGCCAGACACACGCAAATCTACAACACCTGCCGCCAAGCCCACTATATACTTTCACCTCGCCTTGGCCTTTCTCGGCTTGGGGGATATATATCATTGGCAAGATAACCCCAACGGGTAAAGGGGGCCATGAATACATTCTAGTTGCTATTGACTACTTTACTAATTGGGTCAAAGCGCAATCCTACGCAGAACTCAAAGCAAAGCATGTGGTCAAGTTCATCAAGAACAATATCATAGCTAGATATGGGGTTCCCCAAGAAATCATTAGCGATAATGGGTCGCATTTTATGAAAGAAGTGATTGAACTCCTAACTCAGTTCAAGATCCAACATCGGAAGTCATCTCCCTACAGGCCGCTAACAAATGGCGCAGTAGAAGCAGCTAACAAGAACATTAAGAAAATCATCGAGAGGATGTCCGGAAATTACTACGATTGGCCCGACAAGTTGCCATTCGCACTTTGGGGATATCGGACTTCCGTTCGCGCATCAACGGGAGCAACACCATACTCTCTAGTTTATGGAATGGAAGCCGTATTACCAATCGAGCTAGAGGTCCCATCTCTAAGGATCGTCCTAGAAAGCCAAATTCCAGAAGTGGATTGGGTCTAAACACGATACGACCAATTACTCTTACTAGATGAGAAAAGGTTGCAAGCTTTGCACAATGTGAGAATCTATCAAAAAAGATTAACAAAGCACTTCAACCAAAAGCTTAAAAATAAGAGATCTCAAAGTTGGAGATTTGGTACTTAAAGAAGTAAGGGCCAATGTCACTGACCCTTGAGGCAAGTTTAGGCCCAACTGGTCCGGTCCTTTTCTCATTACAAAAATCCTAACCGGTGGAGCTGCAAGGTTGGCAGACTTAGACGGGATTGAGTTTAGTCAATGGATAAACATGGATCAACTAAAAATATTCTATGCCTAGTCAAGGCATCTAATATAGCGCTTTCGAGAGGCCCACACAAGGCTAAGCAATGCCGGGAACAAAAAAAAAAGAAGAAGAAAAGAAACGGGATTTAATGTTAAAAAACGCACAGATAAGAACTACGAGTGGCTTGATTCCCCTAAAAGGATACGTAGGATAACCCAATTGCAAGTGGGCCCGGCCCCTTCCTCATTTTCGCGTTCAAATGTTGTTAAAAAATAAAACACAATAAAATAAATAAAGTTGCAATATTGAATAAAATCGAGCATGTCTCCATAAATAATAGGAGTCCGTTACAAATGACTTGGCAATTCTTAAAAAAAAAAAAAAGTGCAAATATTTAAATCTAAGTCCTAAAGGGGCACATCACCCTTTATTGAATTTAAAGCAATACAAAAGGCAATCCTAAGCTAGACAGGCTCCAAAAAGAGTATGAATACTAGTAGACTACTCCGTAACTTCGGTTGTAGGACCCGCATCTTCCATGGGCTCATCCACTTTTGGGCCCTCCGCATCCCGTTCCTTGGGAGCCCATCTCTTTTGGATAATAGGCTCTTCTTCTTCAGTCTCCATTAAAGGTGTGCTTGAAGACGTCTCGTGATCATTGGCCCGAATTGGGGCTTCCTCCTGCGGTTTAGTAGTGATCTTTTCCAAAGCTTGCTTGGCCTTCGGATTAAGGATTCCTTTCACATGCTTAACTCCATTTTTCTTACCCTTCCCCCTCGGGTCATTAGGGTTTGAGAGTCTTAGGCTAGATTTGACCGATTGTGCCTTAAGGTCGCCTTGTTCGGATTTCCTGCATGCACGACGACCCTCCGTCGTCTTACAATCCATCCAAGCCTCATAAGCCGAAGATATGGCCGTAGGCGCCTTGATATGAAGAATAGTCCACTTAGGGCGACGGTCCCATGCACACTCCCAAGATCTTACCATACTAATCGTCAAAGTTTGCGCGGTAGGAGGAACACTATCCTTTTGTGGGATAATTTGTCATTTCCCATATTGTCGCATAATACGACTAGGAAATATATAAGTTGAGTTAAGAAGACCAAGGATTTGGTAATATCCCGAATCTTTGTTGCATCCGATTGCGGATTTTAGGGCCCACCACTTAAGGTCCATCGTAGCAAAGGACATGCTTTAAGGTACCCACACCACTCATCAATGGTAGATTCATAATACAATCTCCGGCGTGCGGGAAATTGCTTTGTTGGTTGATACTTGAGCGCATTAGCGGGTCTCTCAATGAAGCACGTGTGCTCAAGAAGCCATATCTACAAAAGCAAGAAATATATAAAGTTAAAAATCCATCAAAGATTCAAGCTTTATTAACAAGCAAATAATTTAAAGCAACTATCCAAGCACTTACTTGGAGAAGAAGAGGGCTTCCGTCCTTCCACCAAGCGATGGCTCTTGTTTTCTTGCAGTCCAAGCAAATTATAGTTTCACCAAGAACAAGAGACACAGGGGTAAAATCGTTTTGAATTTGTTCAAAAGTTCTAAGAATACTAGTTTTACCCTTATTACCTCCACCAACAAAGAGGTACCTGTGCAAAAGACATAAAATAAAAGCTCGTTTATAGTAGTTCTCACTCATCACGTCATGATCATCCCTTACCTTGGAGAAGAAGATGTCAATTACACCATTGAGGTCTAGTTCATCACTCCTAGCAACGGAGGAAGCTTGTGTTGGTGATAGGCTAAGATACTTCTTGTAGTAGCGTTCAAGGTTTGCTCCAAGCCATGGAGTGGCGGGACCTTGATGATGAGGAAACCCAAGGATAACGGCAAATTCTGAGGACATAACTCGTTATACCCAAAGCGGAAGACATGAAGATTGTCATCCCAAAATTCAATTGCGGCCTCAAGGAGATTCCATACGATTTGAACTTACTTAAGGTGGAAGAGGGCATTCAAGTGAAAAGGCACAAGTCTCATCCTCTCTTCGGGGGTCATGGATTGTAACCACTTGTCAAATTTCACATCAAAGCTTGTCATGGATGAAATCTAATTATAATTAAAGGGGTTCTCTCTCTAAGAAGCTCTCTATTGATGACAAATTATGAAGGTGATGATGTCCCAAATCGGGCTAACCCAAGATTTATATAGGGCTCGCACGAAAAAGGCGAAAAAATAAGGCAACCCGTCAAAAAGGAGCTCCAGCGGCCCTTGGAACAGCCGCTGACAGCTCAGCGACGCTTGATAGTGCAACATAGGCCCACCGGCATGCCGCCGTGTCCCAGCGGTCAACCGCTGGAGCCTAGCGGCACCTCTTTTCACCCCCGCTGCTCCGCGTGTGCTGCTGGACTGCTCCGGTCTGCCGCCGGATGCTTTTCTCGAGACAACTCCCTTTTCTCCGGTCTTGGACACTTTCCTTAACCGATTTGGACTCAAATATGGCTATTTTTCCTATTTCTTCTATTCTTTCCACTTTGTATTATTTCCTTAAAATTAATGAAAACTGCACAAGTTCCTTATATCTTTTTGCTGATTATCATCTTTTTTTTTTTTTTTTTTTCCTTTTATCATCTTTTTTTTTTTATCCCTTTTTACTTATTGTTTTCATTTCATTTTTTCACTCCTTTCTGTTTTTCATTTTTTTTAGGGGGGATAGGGTACACTTAATTTCAACTTTTTGGTTGTACCATTTTTTGCTAAGTGGTTATTACTTGCGCTTTTTGCTTTACTAGTTGTGCATTTGCATTAGCCTAATTATGTGTAGAGACCGATAAATAAGCAAGCAATATTTACAAGCACAAAAGTTCGAATATTTTGTTCAATACAAATGTTCAAGATGTGTTTCATACAAGTATATTATCATAAAAACCATCACCCGCATTATCATCCGTATGGGGCACCTCAAAGTGGTCCTCCGACCTCCGCCCCTCATCACCAAATATCCACACCGCAAGCTGGTTAGGGTCAAATGAGGAATGTCTGGCAGACTCCCGATATGAACTCCCTTCCCCAGCATAGCTCGAGTCATACCCCCATGAAGAACGAGGAGGCATGGTAGGCACCATAGTAGCAGGAATTAGGGGCTGATAATAAAGGGCACCATACGAAGGATATCCCGCATATCTGGGATAAGGAGGATACATCGGCACATGCATAAGAGCAGGCTCCACATACGGAGTCATCCTATTTCCACCATGGCGGTCCGACCGATGCACATGCACCTTCTCTCTCCTAGGACTCTCCCTTCGAGGGCTCCTCTCGCGTGAAGGACTACGCTCGGGAGAGCTCATACTGTCATCATCTGACAGTACCACCTGTCATGACCTATGAGGAAGAGGTCGACGGTACTCAACCTGCATCCCACAGAAAGTTATAAGACACATTTCTCAAAGCATGCAACTTTGAAAATGCAAATGGAAGTTTACCTTGTCCAAATCAGCTCTTGAACAAGTACCCTTCGAAAGGGCTCAGGATATCCAAGACTTCATGTCATGCATCATCTTGAAGACCTTCCCGGTCTGCTGACAATCAAGCTACACAAGGAAAGTTTAGTACAAGCGTATAATGAGGCAAGGCATTTCACACTTTGGTAAATTACAAATTTACCCATGGATGCCCAACGGGAAGAGAAAGGCCCTGAATATCCTCATCAAGGTCCTCCGTCGTAGGGATCTCTCCCCAGCACTCCTTCTCACCATAATCCCGGCCTCGAACTCGCATATCTGGGACATCCACCTCGATGTCATCAACCCGAGTGTATGGACCCAAGATTTTCGTCCAATCCAACGTCATTGGTTTCCACGGAGTATGCCCTTATAGAAAATTTATAAGCTGGGGGTTTAGATTAGTTCAAGGAACCGTCGAGTTAGAAAAGCTTTTGAAAAGACTTGAATTGAATAAAAACCATGAAAGAGGTCACAAATCTGCTATCGGCGTTTTATCGAAGGGACAAACCAAAGGGACAACCCAATAGCGCGATAAGTGAACTGATCATGTTTTTAGAAAGACTCCCGCTCATATAGAACATATGAGTACCTAAGAATAAAGGGTTCGGGGGCGAAGGTACGAGGTGGGAAGGTGTTAGGCACCCAACTCGCTCGTATTATGACGGCCTCTCCTGTTCTAGACTCAACCTAGACTTAGAAAGAAAAGTAAAAGGGGAACACCCCCCTGTTCTAGACTCAACCTAAAGATTTAGCTAGGGTCCTATCTCGACAAAACTTAGGGACTCAGACTCGATTCCTCTAGCTCCTGCGGGTGGCTAACTAATTCCAGGCGTCATCATCAACATTGACATCTCTTAGCGGTGGCGGAACCTCTCCTCTGTCAATGACACCTTGGACGTCGTCCTTTAGGCGCAGGCAATCGTCTGTATGGTGTCCGAATACTCGATGGTACTTGCCGTAGGGTCGGTTTTCTGCTGGTTCTGATTTGGCATCTTCCAAAGGGATGCAAGGTTGGATGTCACCTCTCCACACTAGTGCGTTCATAACAGCCTCCATTGGTGCAAAGAGAGGGGTGTACTTTTCTTGACTATGACGACACCAGCTAACTGTCCAAGTGTACGGTTGCCACATTGTCCCTTGGTCAATGATATGCAAGACTATCCCCTTAAAGCGCCTGCACTGGTTGATGTGGTGTCCTTCAGTCGTGCAGTAGATACAGTTTAGAAACGGATTTCCGTCTCTTGGAAGGAGCCTCGACGTGGGTGTCCTCGGACGGACATACCCGTACTTGGACATTTTGTGATAGAGCAGGTCTTGGCGCCACCAAGTTTCTTCTTTGGCCAAGATGACCGCATTCCTGCGCTTACAGGTGCGCTCTTCTAGGATGTCAACCTTTTCTCTTATTTCTTGAATCCCTTGGATTATACGACCCAGACTTTCTTGTATCTGATTTTTATCCTTCTCTGTTTTGTCGCTTTTCAAATCTGGTCCTTCTTCATAGGATTTTTGAGAAATCAAGGTGATCTCCTCACCATAAATAAGGTGAGAGTAATCTTTAGGCTCCTCAGTTGTAATATGGTTGATAGCACCCAGGAAGTTGCCAGCACTTTCGGTTTCTTCAGCTTTAGGCAATGGTAGAGTGCCATTGTCTATCTTGTCTTGGATGATATGTCTAAGGGTCCAACAGTTGTTCGTGTCATGCCCTTTCCCTTGATGGTACTTCCAGTAATCGCTTTCTTTCCAGTTATGACCCTTGATACTTGGTTCTGGAGTGGGACCTACGGGTCTAAGCATGTCTTTGTCCACTAACCTCTCAAAAGCTATACTGAGAGTTACCCCTAATGGAGCGAATTCCCTCTTTGACCTTCTTTTGGGTATGAGGTGTTCCTTTGGTGAGACATTGGAGGAGGACTCGCCGCTCTTACGTTTCTTTTCTGGCTCTTGGGACATGGAGTCCAGCTTTCCCGTAGTTACAGATTTTCGGTTTTCAGATGAAGGGATGAACATAGGTGTATCCCATAACTGTCTTGACTTAATGTTGGTGATGTCAGCTTCCAACCTGTCCACTCGGTCAGTCATCTCAACTAAATATTCCTGAACTGTTCTGATCATGGTGCAATCGAGGTGATTGGATTTGGTGCATAGAAAGTCGAATCGAACCTCAGCAAGCCTTTCTTCTTCGGATCCTATCCTGAATAGGAAGCACGGAGCACTTAGTAACATGAAAAAGACCTCGAGACTCTCATCTAAGAAAAATGTTGACCCACATGTAGAAAAACACATTGTCCTAAAAAAAAGGGTCCTTAAGCCTAAATGCCCGAATATTTCCCTAATGTCAAAGGAAAATAAAGTCAATGAACGAAAATAATAAAAATAGAAAAAGACTGATTCTCCTATTTTTTATTTTTCTAGACTCAAAGAAAATGGGATAAAATAAAATGAAAGAATTTCGGTCCTCTTTTTTTTTATTTTGATTTTTGCCGATTTTTTCGGCGGCCTTTTTTTTTTCATTTTTGCCGATTTTTTTTTTGTTTTTTGTTTTTTTGATTTTTTTCTTCTTCTTTTTTTTGACCGAATCTGAATTACATCAAAAGAAAAAGAAAATAAAGAAAATAGAAAAAGGGAGAGGGGAAATTGGGAGACTGACTCTTTTTTTTTTCCCAAAAGATCCTAGAAAATTGTTCATGACTTTTAGAATATATCATTGGGAAAATGATGGGTGTTCATTGAATTTGAATTCTCGCACCATCTTCGGGCATTAGAAACTAGCTAAAAAAAATAAAAGAAAAGGCTCCTAACACGTAGGTAAATGTTGGCACATAATCACGATATTTTTGCATTCAGGCAAGCATTATAACGACATAATTACAGGCAAACATGTGATCAGACGGAAATTACAACAATACATGCGCAACAAGCAAGCAGATGCATAAATGTATGCTAGAGGCTTTTGGCTCCTGTGAGGTTACCACGACAAATTACCATTTCCGTTCGGCGCATGGTCGACACATAATTTGTGATTCTTTTCATCAACAAGGATTGATGAGTCATGGGTGAGGAAGCGTCGATTTGCACGAAAGGGCAACTGTATATTCCTTTAGATATACGGGTTGTCTACGAGTTGCGACACAAACTTCCTTGAGCGTCGATAAGGGTCAAAAGGTTGTGCCAAAGCACATGCAAATGATGCAAAAATATGGAACACGTTATTAAACAATTAAGCAAACTTGACTTTCGAGTCTCACCCTCTTAAATAAATCCCCAGTGAAGTCGCCACTGTAAGGACCCGGGATTTTCGTCCAATCCAACGTCATTGGTTTCCACGGAGTATGTCCTTATAGAAAATTTCTAAGCTGGGGGTTTAGATAAGTTGAAGGAACCGTCGTGTTAGAAAAGCTTTTGAAAAGACTTGAATTGAATTAAAACCATGAAAGAGGTCACAAATCTGCTATCGGCGTTTTATCGAATGGACAAACCAAAGGGACAACCCAATAGCGAGATAAGTGAATTGATCATGTTATTAGAAAGACTCCCACTCATATAGAACATATGAGTACCCAAGAATAAAGGGTTCGGGGCGAAGGTACGAGGTGGGAAGGTGTTAGGCACCCAACTCGCCCGTATTATGACGGCCTCTACTAACTCAAGTTTGCTTAATAATTTAAAGACATAATTCCCATGCAAAACCGGATTAACAACCTAGACTTAGACTATTAATTGGTTCATCACAAGCATCACAACATTTATTAATGACCCTTATTTAGACATGCATTCTGTAAAAACCCTCGCCTCTTCCCGACTCTCCATTAAAATCGTGATTTTATTCGATTGGGATTAATGGTTCTTAATAATACGTCATGTGTAATTTAATTTAATTATGGGGAATAACAATTTGCAAATAAGAAGCCGCCACCAATTTTTAAGGAAACAATTGGAAACCATCAAAAGTGCACCCAATTCTTATTGGGAATTGACTCATGCCCATGGGGACTAAATATTGAGTTCGGGGGGTGTAGGTACGAAATAAACAAAACGAATCTCATCTAAATCGCCCGTATAAACGGCCTCTACTAAGCTTATCCATGTCAAATATTTATTTATACTATATGGTTCCATACAAGTCCGGTCGTTCAATATCCTAAATTAACTAGGCGGGTTAAAGACAACCAAATTACCTATGTTATCACTTCGCACAATTTATATCCAATTTACATGCATACTATTAACAAGCATAAACAAGATATAAAGCATTAAATTAACGCTCCAACCTACCGCACTTTGCTAAACGCGCCAAGCATTGTATGTGCACATCAATAAAATTGTTAGTAACTTCAAAAGAAGAACAATGCAAAGATATTAACTTTATGCTAAAATAAACCTAGGAGGCTACTATATGCATGCAAAAACTACAAAAAGATGCAAACTTGCATAACTAATAAAAAAGATGCTAACTTTATAAACTAAACATGCATAATTATATACAGAACCCAAAGCGTGTAAATTTATTCATCCATAATCAAGAGTTAAATAAAATATGATTGATAAATAGTAAACAAGAGATTTAATAAAGAGTTTAGGCCCTCAGGATGGTTAACCGGGACGTTCTATTCGAACGGGACTAGTAGAATTGGAATTGCTCTCCGATCTTGGGTGCAAGGCTAGGTGTAATGCTTTCTTGGATCTTCAGATTTCTGAATTCTCTTTGATTTGGGGAAATATGTGCTGTCAATGCTCTCAAAATTATGAACTGACTGACCTCCTGCAAAAGAGGGTGAAGAGGAGTATCCCGCTGTCACGCGTTGGCTGCCGTGCAGGTAGCGATAGCTGCTGGACCTGACGGCGCGCGTGTGACTAGGGTTTTTGACTTTTTGTATTCAGTAAATTATGAAATTGCCCTTGGGATGACCCAGGGGGTCGGGATTGAGTGGTTTTGACCCACATCTTCGAGACGCAATATCTCTTGATCCGGGAACCTGATTGAGGCAAGGTTAAAGGCGTTGGAATCCTTATAACAAGGGCTATCCAAAGACTGAGGTTTCAAGGAATTTGGTCTAGATTTCCGAGCAATGTCCTTTTCTACTTACGTCCATGTTAATCCATTACCATCATCATCAGGCGTTGCGGTGCCAGGGAAAGAGAACCGATTAGGGTGTCTACAGAAGCCCCCACTTTGGCCGAGCTTGTAAAAGCAAATGTCAAAGTATTTGCTTAAAATGCCTGCAATGTTTTTTGAAAATGCTTTATGTTAGAAAAAAAGGAAAGATAGACTCCTGACCGCCTGTGGTCAGGGCTACCTGCTTTGTTTTTGCTAATGAGATGCTAATTTTAATAGCTTCGTCGTCAAAGAGCGTTGCGTTGCTCTGATTTGCGGGTTCTAACGTGATGCTAATTTTAATAGCCTCAACGTCAAAGAGCGTTGTGTTGCTCTACTTCAAGGGTGCCAACGTGACGCTAATTTTAATAGCCTCATCGTCAAAGAGCGTTGTGTTGCTTTGCTTCAAGGGTGCCAACGTGACGCTAATTTTAATAGCCTCAACGTCAAAGAGCGTTGTGTTGCTCTGCTTAAGTGATGCCTGTGTTTTTGGAAAATTGTACCTCCAAAATATAATAATGTGCCTGTGCCTGTAAAAGATTAGATGTAAGGCTTGCGCCTGCAAAAATAAATAATACCGGGTCCCTAAGATAGGAAACCAAGCTGTGGGGGCAAAAGAGTCATTTTGGGTGACATGCCCGAACCTCCCGGGCTTCCAACGGTCGAGAAATGCAATCCCGTGCGGAAATTGAATTTGTGGGCCCGCCCCGTGAGGGGCAAACGAAAAAACTGGTCCGGCGGCCACGCACAGGGCCGTCGAGCGCTGGGTGGCCTTAACGGGCTTGCTCGGCGGCCCTTATGGCCGTGCGAAGGCTGCTAGAGGGGCCGCCCGGCTTGGCCTCCAGGGCCAGCGGTTGGGCCGCTGAGCCTGGGCAGCCCTGAACGAGGCCGTTGGGCCGGTTCAGAGGCGAAAATCGGATATTTTATGGGGGAGCCGAATTTTTGGGTCATTTCTTCCTCAAAAATTGGAGACTCTCTCTCTCTACCTCCATTGTTGCCCAACCTTCACTTCTTGCTCAAAATTGCTCAAATTTGCTTCTTTTGTTTGCATTTGCTTGATTTTGCATAATCTTTACACAATTTGAAGTTTAGTTGTGATTTCTCACAAATTTGGGTGATTTTGAGAGTGGGTTTTTGAAACCCTTGGAGAGAGAAAAATCCCAATTTCTCCATTTTGCTTGTTTTCTTTTGCTTGCTTTGCTAATACTTCTCCATGGCTCCTAAATTGGCAAGGAAGAGGAGTAGGAGGACCGAGGTCCGGGAGGAGGTTGAAGAAATTGATATCTTCACCAAGGTTATTCCTTCCCATGTGAAGCCTCCAAAGAGGAAGCCTAATGTGGCTTTTCCTCAAGAGAGATACACGCGATCGGATTGGATGCCTGACATCATTTGGGATCGATCGGAGTTGCTTTTCCGACCGGAGACTCACTTGAGCTCCCGTGCTTCCAAGTTTGTGGTAAGCCTCAAACTTTGAATTCATAGTTTTATGCATTGAATTTTAGTTTATATGCTTTGCCTTGAGTAGAATTTGCGTAGGAAATGTATGCAATTGTCAAGTTTGTAGCGCATGTGATCTTGCACGGCTTTAACGAACATAGAAACATGCCTAGGATTGAACATTTGTGTGAAATGTGAACCTAAGGGGGTTGCAATTTTGATCATAGGAACCCGATGGGAATTTGAAGCCCCATGGTAATTATGGCACTTCGGTGAGACTTTTTAAGGTCTTGCCTAAAGAGGTGCAGAGTGCGATTTTGTGTGCGGGCTTTGGACCCCTTTTGAAAGCGGCAGACTCGGTTGAGCGAGTCAAGAGGTGCATTGTCCGCTTGCCTTTGGAGCGTTTTTGGGATACTACAAACACGTTCCATTTCCCTAATGGGGAGATGATGATCACTCCATCGGAGTTTGCTATGCTGACTGGGGTACCTTGCATGGGTACGCCCATTGTCTAGGACGTTTACATCTGGAAACGTAAGACAGAGATGGTGGAGTTGTTTGGCCCTTGGGGGAACACCTGGGGTCACCATTATCGTCCCTATAGAGAGCTCTATGCCGCTTTGACTGACGCGGGGTACAAAAGAAATACCTCGGTGGAGCAGAAGGCGAGGATGTTTATCGCCTACCTCCTGGCCACTACTATCTTTGGTGACAAGGGGGAGCGTATCCATGCTATTTACCTCCCTAGCTTATCGGATTGGTAGAGGGTGAGAGAGTACAACTGGGGGTTGCCGGGCTACGCCAACCTCTTGAGGTGCATGCGGTTTGCTTGCCGCGTGAATGATGAGGGATACAAGCAGTCGACTCTTCCTCCCGTGAGCTTGTGCGGTTTCTGGAAGGCCTTGCAGGTACGTTTTGCTTTTTGTATCCGTTTTGGCAATTTGCATGATTTAAGTGTGTGGTGCTTAATTTCATGTTTCGATGTAGCCTTGGTTTTTCTAGCATTTCCCGGACATGGCGCCTACGGGCTGGGAGTAGTTTGCAGGGCGTGGCGTCATAGTGGTCCTGCGCCCTTCCAAACTCTACAGCAGTATAGGGAGGCCCTCCTGCGCCTGGACTGGCACAAGGCAACCCAATTTTGCTTTTCATTGCATGGGTTGTATTTCTTGGTGTGGAAATATCTTATATTTCATGTTTGTGTAGATTGACTACTTCCCATGGGCGAAGTATCATGGGTTGGCTTCGGATGCTGTCCTTTCATCTAGGGCGATAGACCGCCAGAGGATCCTGATTGCGGGTCCATTCTCTTTTGAATGGTATTTGGGAGAGCGGATCTTCCGTCAGGTTTATCCTGATGTAGTGGGACCGAGGATTCCTTTGGATCCTCCCTCGACCATGTTTTTGGTGAGGTGCTTGTCTTGCGAGCAGGTTACGGAGGCCATGGTGGGCTCGGATGCTATGTGGTATTTGAGGGAGCCTGCGGAGGACCTTGCGGGGCACTACGAGCAGTTCTATCATGATCGCCTCATGCCTTCATTTGTGGGTTTGAAGGTAAGAACTTAATATTTGTCATTCTATGCCTTTCTTGTTTGTTGGTTGCTAACCTTCTTTGCTTTGTTGGAGCCTCGGCTTGATGACGTTGATGTGGATATCCCGGATATGCGGGTCCGAGGTCGGGACTCTGGCGGGAAGGAGTGCTGGGGAGAAGTCCCCATGACGAAGGACCTTGATGAGGACAGTCAGGGCCTTCCTCTTCCAGTTGGGCATCCGGGGTTAAATTCGTAATTTTACCTGTTGTATGTGATTTTTACCGTTTTCAGGCTTGTACTGACTTTTCTTTGGGCAGCTTGACAGTGAGCAGACCGGGAAGGTTTTCAGGATGATGCATGCCATGAAGTCCTGGATATCTCGAGCTCTCTCGAAGGGCACTTGCTCGAGGGTTGACTTGGATAAGGTAAGCTTGATTTTGCATTTCCAAAGTTGTATGCTTTGAGAAATGTATCTTATATGTTTGGTGGGTTGCAGGTTGAGTATCGTCGACCCCTTCCTCGTCGGTCACGACAGGTGGTATTGTCGGATGATGAGGTTGTGAGCTCGCCTGAGCGCAGTCCTTCTCGTGAGAGGAGCCCTCGGAGGGAGAGTCCTAGGAGAGAGAGGGAGCCTGTTCATCGGACGGAGAGTCCTGGTGGGAGGAGGATGGCTCCGTTTGTAGAGCCTAATCCTATGCCTATGCCGATGTATCCTTCTTATCCTGGGTATGCGGGGTATGCTCCTTATGGCGGTCTTTACTACCAACCCCCTGTCCCTGCTCCTTTGATGCCTACCATGCCTCCTCGTTCTTCGTGGGGGTATGATTCGAGTTATGTTGGAGAGGGGTGCTCGTATCGAGAGCCTGCCCGTCATTCTTCCTTTGAACCTGGCCAGTTGGCGGCGTCGATCTTTGGCGATGAGCCACGGAGGTCGGAGGATCACTTTGAGGTGCTCCGCACGGATGCTGATGCGATTGATGATTTTTATGATAATGTATTTCTATGAAATACATTTTTTGACCATTTGAACATTTGATCATTTTGTATTTGAACAAACATTCTTGTGGAATATTGCTCCTTTATTGGTCCCTGCATATAATTAGGCTAATGCAAATGCACATGTAGTCAAGCAGAAAGCGCAAGTAATAGCCATGTAGCAAAAATGGTACAGCCAAAAAGTTAAAATTAGGTGTACCCTATCCCCCCTAAAAAAAAATGAAAAAAGAAAGGGATGCAAAAAATGAAATAAGATTAATAAGTATAAAAAGGATTAATAAGTATAAAAATGATTAATATAAGAAAAGATGATAATCATCCAAAAAAGAAATAAGGAAATTGTGGAGTTCCCATAAATAATTAAGAAAATAATAGAAAATAGTGATAATAGAAGAAATAGGAAACTGAGCCAAATTGGAGTCCATAACGGTTAAGGAAAGTGTCCAAAACCGGGTAGAAGAGGGCTGTCTTGAAAAAACAGTTCGGCGGTCAAAGGGAGGTACTCAGCGGCTGACGCGAAGGAGCGGGGGTCAAAAGAGGGGCCGCCAGACTCAGCGGCTGGGCCGCTGGAGCTCAGCGACTGGCCGTTATGTTTCAGCGGCTGGGCATTGTGGTTTTGCGGCTGGGCGGCTGGGCCGCTGCTGCTGTATCGTGGCCGCCGAGCCTTCGGCGGCTGTCCCAAGGGCCGCGTAAGCCCTTTTTTCGACGGGTTGCCTTATTTTCGGTTTTTTTGTGCGAGCCCTATATAAGCCTTGGGTTAGTCCGGTTTTGGGACATCACCTTCATAATTTACTAGCAATAGAGAGCTTTTTAGAGAGAGAAACCCCCAATTAATTTAGATTTCAGCCATGACATGTTTTGAGGTTAAGTTTGATAAGTGATTGCAATCTATGACCCCTGAAGAGAGGATGAGACTTGTGCCCTTCCACTTGAATGCTCTCTTCCACTTGAAGCAAGTTCAAATTGTTTGGAACCTTCTCGAGGCTACCGTTGAATTTTGGGATGACAAACTCCATGTTTTTAGGTTCGGGTATAATGAATTGTGTCCTCTTCCCGAAGAATTTGCCGCCATACTTGGGTTCCCTCATGATCAAGCTCCTGCTACTCCATGGCTCGGGGCCAACCATAAAGGCTACTATAAAAGGTATCTTGGCCTATCACCAACACAAGCCTCCTCCGTGGCTAGGATCGGCGAGCTAGACCTCAATGGTGTGATTGATATCTTTTTCCCCAAGGTAAGGGATGATCACAATGAGACATATTATAGACGTGCTTTTATCTTATGTCTCTTACATAGGTACCTCTTTGTTGGTGGAGGTAATAATGGTAAAACTTGTATGCTTAGAATTGTTGAACAAATTCAAAATGATTTTACCCCTATGTCTCTTGTTCTTGGTGAAACTTTAATTTGCTTGGACCGCAAGAAACAAGAGCCATCGCCTGGTGGATGGACGGGAAGCCCTCTTCTCCTTCAAGTGCGTGCTTGAATAATTGCTTTGAATAATTTTATAAAGTTTGAATCTTTAATGGATACCTAACTTTATATGTTTTTTTTTTGTATTTGTTTTCTTCATTGTAGATATGGCTCTTGGAATATGTGCTTCATTGAGAGGCTAGCTAATGCGCTCAAGTATCAACCCAAGCAATTTCCCGCTCGCTGAAGGCTTTATTATGAATCCACCATTGATGAATGACGTGGATACCTTAAAGCTTGCCCTTTGCTAAGATGGACTATTAAGTGGTGGGGCCTAAAATCCGCAATCGGATGCAGCAAGGAGACGGGATATTATCAAATCCTTGGTCTTCAAAACTTGACTTACATATTTCCTAGCCGTATCATGCGACAATATGGGAAATGCCAGATTATCCCACAGAAGGATAGTATTGCTCCCGCTACTCGGGCTTTGACTATTAGTATGGTCAGATCTTGGGAGTGTGCATGGGATCGTCGCCCTAAGTGGACTATTCCTCATATCAAGGCCCCAACGGCCATATCTTCGGCTTATGAAGCGTGGATGGATTGTAAGACTGCGGAAGGTCGTCGTGCATGCAGGAAATCTGAACAAGACGATCTTAAGGCCCAATCGATCTAGGCTACTCTGAGGCTTTCTAACCCTAATGATCCTAAAGGGAAGGGTAAGCAAATGGGAATTAAGCATGTGAAAAGTGTCCTCAACCCGAAGGCCAAGAAAGCTTTAGCCAAGATTACCACTAAACCGGAGGAGAAGCCCCAAATTCGGGCCAATGATCATGAAGCCTTTTCGAGTGTTCCTCTAGTGGAGGTTGAAAAAGAAGAAGAGCCTTTGGTTCGAGAGAGATGGGCTCCCAAGGAACGTGAAGTGGAAGGCCCGAAGGTTGATGAGCCCATGGAGAATGCAGTCCCTACTACCGAAGCTATGGAGTAGTCTATTAGGAAATACTCTTTTGGAGCATGTCTAGCTTAGGATTGCCTTTTACTTGCTTTAAATTCAATAAGGGTGATGTGCCCCTTAGATTTAAACTTAGTTTAGTTTTTATTGTTATTTATGAATTGCCAAGTCTTGTAATGGACTTTATTATTATTTATAGAGACATGCTCATTTTAATATTGCAACCTTGTGTTTATTATGTGCACAACTTTTAACAACTTTTGAATGTGAATTTGATGAAGGGGCCGGGTCCAATTGCAATTGGGTTGTCCTACGTATCCTTTTAGGGGAATCATGGCCGCTCGTAGTCTTATCCGTTTTTTGTTTAACATTAAATCCGGTTATTATTATTATTATTATTATTATTTTTTTTTTGGGATTCGTTAGCCTTGTATGGGCCTCTCGAAAGTGCTATGTTGGGTGTCTTGCCTAAGCATAGAACCTCTTTAATTGATCCATGTTTATCCATTGACTGAATTCAATCACGTCTAAATCCGCTAATCTTGCGGCACCACCCATTAAGATCTTTGTGATGATGAATGGGCATGACCAGTTGGGTCGAAATTTGCCTCTTGGGTCAGTGACATTGGCTCTTACTTCTTTAAGTACTAAATCTCCAACTTTAAGGTCCCTCATATTGAACCTTTGATTAAAGTGCCTAGTTAATCTCTTTTGATAGACTCTTACGTTGTGCAAGGCTTGCAACCTTTTCTCATCTAGCAAGACTAATTGGTCATGCGGGCTTGGACCCAGTCTACTTCTGGAATTCGACTTTCTAAAATGATCCGTAGAGATGGGACCTCTAACTCAATCGGCAATACAGCTTCCATTCCGTACACCAGGGAGTTTGGTGTTGCTCCCGTCGATGCGCGGACCGATGTCCTGTAACCCCAAAGTGCGAATGGCAACTTATCAGGCCAGTCATGATAATTTTCGGTCATCCTTTCAATGATTTTCTTGATGTTCTTTTTAGCTGCCTCCACTGCGCCGTTTGTTTGCGGTCTGTAGGGAGAAGACTTTCGATGCTGGATCTTAAATTGGGTTAAAAGCTCAATTACCTCTTTCATGAAGTGTGACCCATTATCACTGATGATTTCTTGGGGAACTCCATATCTAGCTATTGTGTTATTCTTAATGAACTTAACCACATGCTTTGCTTTGAGCTTTGCATACGATTGTGCTTCGACCCATTTGGTGAAATAGTCGATTGCGACCAGGATATATTCGTGGCCCCCTTTTCCTGTTCGGGTTATTTTGCCGATGATGTCGATTCCCCAAGCCGAGAAAGGCCAAGGTGAGGTGAAGGTATATAGTGGGCTTGGTGGTAAATGTTGTAGATTTGCATGTGTTACAACAATCCTTCTCCATCGTTGTCCAATAATACCCAATCCTTAATATTTTCCTGGATAGCATCATACCGTTCATGTGCGGTCCACAAACTCCTGCGTGTACTTCCCTTAAGACCTTATGGGCCGTTTCAGTGCCTAGGCACAGGAGATTGACTCCGTTTGGGCTTTTCTTGTATATTTGACCTTGTACCTCTACGAATTGGGCTGCAAGTCTTCTAAGTGCCTTTTGGGCTCTAGGGCTAGAGTCAGGAGGGTAGAGCTGGTAAATGAGTAGATTCTTTATATCGGTGTACCACTCATCTTCTTCATCGTGAAACACTTCCAAGGTGTTGCAATATCAAGGCTCGAATCTTCTTTGTACACAGATGGACATCATCCGAATAGTTTCGGGTATGTTGATCATGCTTGCTAATTTAGCCAAGGCATCTGCAAATTGGTTATCTTCTCGTGGAAGGTATGTAAAGTGTATTTGATTGAAATACACTATGATCTTGTCTAAGTATTCTTGGTAGAGTGCCAATGATTCACTTTTAACCTTCCATACTTTGGAAATTTGGTTAATTATGAGTGACGAGTCCCCATAGACTCGAAGCATCTTAATGCCAAGGCTTATGGCGGATTGCAGTCCTATTATGCATGATTCGTATTTTGCGCCATTGTTAGTGACTTCGTGGTCCAATTTGACTGAAATAGGTGTATGTGCACCCTCAAGGGATACTATCAGTACTCCTACTCCAAAACCCTTTTGGTTGGATGCTCCATCGAAATATAGTTGCCAAGTCTCGGTATCTAAGTTTATAACCCCTTCGTCTGGGAAGTGATACTCATCTTTGCGATCAGGTTCGTTTATAGCTTGGTCAGCCAGGTATTCCGATATAGCATGCTCTTTTATGGCTTTTTGATGTTCAAATTTAAGGTCGAATTCTGAGAGGAGAACGGTCCACCTTGGTATTCTACCATTTAGTATGGGCTTTTCGAATATGTATTTCAAAGGATTTTCTCTCGATCTTAAGTGGATCGTGTGCTGGAGCATGTAATGTCGCAGCTTTTTAGTAGTTGCTACCAAAGCTAGGCATGTCTTTTCTAGGGACGAATAGCGGGTTTCGTACTCCAGAAACTTCTTGCTCACATAGTATATAGCTTTCTCTCCCTTGTCTATTTCTTGGGCCAGCATGGCTCCCATTGACATTTCTGTGACTGTAAGGTAGAGGATTAGAGGCATGCCTGGAATGGGCGGTACTAGAACAGGTGGTTCGGATAAGTAGGCCTTAATTTTGTCAAAGGCCTTTTGGCATTGCTCGTCCCATTCCGTCTTTACCTCTTTTTTGAGTTTCTTGAATATGTGCTCATAAGTGATAGTTAATTTGGACATGAACCTGCTAATGTATTGGATTCTCCCTAAAAAGCCTTTTATTTCCTTTTCTGTTTTTGGAGGTGGCATGTCTATTATGGCTTTGATCTTGGATGGATCAATTTCTATTCCTCTGGTGCTTATGACAAATCCTAGAAGTTTACCGGATGTGACTCCGAATGCGCACTTCTTGACATTAAGCCTCATATTGTACTTCCTAAGCCTGTCAAAGAACTTCTGAAGTGAGGGTACATTCCCTTCTCTGTCTTTGGATTTTATGATCATATCATCTACATAAACTTCAGCCTCCTTATGCATCATATCGTGGAGCAAGTAGCGGTTCTTTGATGTGTGGCTCCTGCATTCTTAAGCCCAAATGGCATTACTGTATAGAAATAAGTACCCCATTGTGTGATGAAAGTGGTTTTCTCTTCATCCTCTTTGGCCATCAAGACCTGGTTATATCCTGCGTACCCGTCCATAAATGATAGGAGGGCGTGTCCGGCAGTATTATCTACTAGGACGTTTATGTGGGGTAAGGGAAAGTCATCTTTCGGGCTTGCTTTGTTCAAGTCCCTAAAATCTACACACATTCGTACCCGTCCATCCTTTTTTGGGACTGAGACAATGTTGGGTACCCAATCGGGGTAATTGGCCACTCTTATGAAGCCTGCATCTAGCTGTTTTTGGACCTCCTCTTTGATCTTAAGGGCCCATTCTGGTTTCATTCTTCTCAACTTTTGTTTGACTGGTTTGTAGTCGGGCTTTAGTGGGATGGTATGCTGGGCAATGTTGCAGTCTATGCCTGGCATGTCCTTGTAGGACCAGGCAAAAACATCCGTATAATTCTTTAGGAGTGTTACGAATTGTTCGCGTTCATTAGATGTTAAAGACAAGCCTATTTGCACGTGGCGAGGCTCGTCATTAGCTGCAATATTTATTGTCTCTGTTTCTTCAACTATTGAAGTCTTTTGTTCATGTTCGATTAATGCTTTTTGATGACTTCTTTTGGCAATTCCATTGTATCCTCTGAATTATTAGCAATGAGGCAATCCGAGTAAGCAAAATCGACACTCATAATATTAATAGAAGCGGACAATACATCAATGAGGTCATCACTAAGGACCTTAATAATAGCAGGAATAGACTGGGGTGGATTACTCGACTCTTCTAGGATAACAGACTCAGAATCAGACTCGGACTCGGAATCAGACTCAGAATCAGAAATGGGCCCCTCTGTAGGACCATTGCGAATCGTGAACTTGTACTTGGCTCCCTTGACTGGAGTCCACTTTTTCTCGTGCTTCCAGGTAGTGCGGTCGGGCCCGATTGGGGCGATCAACTTGGACGGGTCGAAACCTTCATTAAAAAGCACAGTAAGGGGAAGTTTGGTTGTTGTCTCGTCATATTGGCGACGTTCTTTGCCAAATAGTAGCCCGAAATAGTTGGGTGCCATGTCATTAGCCCAATCTTTGGTGGATCGGTCCTCATTAGGAGGTACAGGTGTGTCTTCGCTCATGGTGAAGCAGTCTTGGAATGATTCAAAGCCTGGGATTAGGATTTTGTTAATTTGTACGGTTCAGGGAATCCATAGTAAGGATATGGGTCGCCTTCTTGAAGAAATTGTCCATCGAGGGTAAGGGGATAAGGATCCATGTTGTATGGAACAGGTTTGTTGGCTACGCTGGCTCTTTTCTTAGCCATTTCCTTTGTTATGTAGGTATTAACTTCTTGCCTTGTGGGCCTGTAGCCCAACCCAAATAGATCATTTTTGATCTTGGTATTCCGGCAGATTTGAGCTACCTTGGGATGAGGGCCCAAAGTGGTGCCTGGAAAGTGGCCTTGTTTTCTGAGTAAAGCATTCACATTGAGTGTGGGATCTATTGTTTTTATGAAAGCTATCTTCTCGAAGCCCCATAACTCCTCGTCTTGTTCATTATGCTCTATCTTTAGGACTGGAGCTTTCTCAATCTGGGCTCCCATAGTGTCAGCGCAGACTTCCAAGGTGGATCCCGCCAAGGATAGCTTTACCTTTTGATGCAGGGTTGAGGCTACAGCATTTAGCCCGTGTAACCAGGGCCTTCCTAAGAGTAGGTTGAAGGTGGCTGGAATGTCAATTACATGGAACTGAACCATTTTCTCGATGGGCCCAATATTGATATTCATGGAGAAAGTACCCAATACATTCCTCTTGGAATTATCATAAGCCCTTAGCCCTTCTGCGGAATGCGCGAGGTTGTTGCTATCTATTATGAGGTGTTCAGCAGTCCTCAAGGGGCACACATTTACAGCTGAGCCATTGTCCACTAAAGTCATAGGGACCTTTCTTTGTTGACAGATTACGGTCAGATAAAGGGCTTTGTTGTGGTGAATACCTTCAGGTGGAAGGTCTTTATCAGAAAAAGTGACGGGTGTGGATGACTTTCCTTGAACCAGGAGGTTGACTACCTCTTCAGGGGTGGCATTTGGAGAAATGGGGGTTGCATTCAAGGCTTCTAGCACGGCCCTTCTATGAGTGATAGAAGTGGTCAACAGGTGCCAGATGGATACATCAGCTTTTGTTCTTTATAGTTGTTTGAGGATGTTGGTCCCATTGTCCTCTTTTGCCATTTCTCTTTCGGCCGAATCCCTATTGGGGATTGTTACAGGCTCTACGGGTTGGATTTGGGATGGATCCATATAGATGTTTTCGGGCCTGAACTGGCGTCCTGATCTTGTGAGGTAGTTGAGGGCTTTATCATCCTCTTCTTTCTCATCATCGGAGATGTCATACCAAGCCTTGCCATTGGCTATGTCATGGACTTGAGGAGTCAGCACGTCTTCTGGATCAATATGTGACCCATTATCTTCCTCATCACTATCCCACAGGCCTCAAACGTCCAGCGTGGGCCTTGGGCTTGGGTATGGTGGTATGGCCTGCCCAATAAGGAGTGATCAGATAGGAGGGATCAAACCCTTCTTCTATGTGAATGGCAAAAGAATTCTCGAGGGGATTATTGTTGTTGCTGGGTGGCGGCGCATCTTTAGGCAATGGTATAGTGCCATTATCGAACAAATCCTGAATTTTATCCTTGAGAGTGTAACACTTTTCAGTATCATGTCGACGCCCCCTATGGTATTTGCAGAATGCAGACTCGTTCCAATACGGTGATCTTTGATCAATCGGGTGTAGATAGTTTCCTTTGATCAATTTGTCTAAGGCCTTGACATAAGGCATTCCGAGGGGAGTATACCTTCTTGGACGCCTGTCAGCATTGGCGTTCACCTCATTTCCTCTACTTGTGGAGGCATGGTTGGTATTAATGCACTTCTTATCCTTATGCCCACTTGTATTATTGTTGGAAGTGACCTTGTTCTTTCCTCTTTGGAGTTGGTCATCATCAATGGCCATGCCTACTTCAGTTAGTTGGGTATAGGTGGTTATGGGTTGAAACTTCATGTGTTCGCGATACTCAGATGCCAAATTTTGGACTAGCATTCTAATTTGATCCCTTTTAGATGGGCGATCAATCATTTCAGCAACCTTAGTTCTCCACCTTCTCACGAAATTGGTGAACCCTTCTTTGTCACCTTGTTTGGTGATATCCAATTCTCTCAATATCATCGGAGGCAAGACATTGTCGGCATACCTTTCGAGGAGCAAAGTAGATAAATCATCCCATTTTTGCAACTTTTGAGTGGGCAATTTGAAGAACCAGGCCCTGACAGCAGGATCCAAAGTTTGGGGAAAGAGGTGAACATACAGCTCTTGTTCAATGCCTCTAAGGCCCAATGCAGTAGTGAAAGCTCTAATATGATCTTGTTGATCATTGGTTCCTTTAAAAGTGGAAACTTCAGGCATGGAAAACTTAGTGGGTAATTTTTCCTTGATGTGGGGAGCATAGCCTTCAGAATTGAGGATCATGTCGTTAAAGACACGACTTTTTCTAAGGACAGATTCAAGCGTGTTCAGTTTGGCTTGGATTTCTTGGACCTCTTTAGTGGAGGGTTCGACCTTTTCCTCATCGGGCTCGGGCTCATCATCATCCCTAGTAGGGGGATCCAACTTAGCGACACGGGCTTCCATATCAGTGAATCTAGCATTCATAGCGACCATTTGGGCTAAAAGGTCGTCCATCTTTTGGTCAGCGGTTTTCTCACCGTCTCCAGACATATCGGACTTAGGTGAACTAGGTGGTGAGGCTCGAGGTGACAATGGCGGTGTGCGAAGGTAATCGAGCCAAATGGGGCCCACGAAATGTGCTTGTGGTGAATGTTCGAACGACAACTTGCGGACTAACCTCTTGCTGGACTCGTCCCTCTCCCACTCCCTAGGACCGGGATCTTTACTCCTACCAATTCTGGACATAAAAATGCCGGTTTAAGAAAATAGGAAATAAATGGGAAACTCCACAGAATAAAGATTTTTATTTTTAAACAAATGTGGGAAGAGAATCTAGCACTAATCCTCAACATGGTGATTTTTTGGGAAAGACGCGATTTTATGTAAATAACATATTCTAGTCAATGATCTTTCGACTTTATTAGAATTATAAATAATCTTGACTTGCATATGGGATGAAATTCCCTAAATTAAGGAAAGGAGATGTACGATTGACTTGCATATGGAATAAAATTGGACTCTCTTTTTTTATTTGGTGAAAGACCATTGACGGGAATATATTATTTGCATGCAATCTAATTCTTAGGGAAACGAACGTCTTCCTAACATGATCACTAGAGTCATCGGAGTCATACAGGGATTCTACTTCCTAAAAAGAAAAGGATCCTAGACTCTATTTGTAAACTTGACAAAACGCACAAGCAAACAAAAAGGGAAACCTTCCCTAACGAGGACTCAAAAAAGAAATTCTAAGGGGGATCTAATCCTAATACTCTATGGAAACTAATCACATAGCAAGGAAACAATCAATCATAATATGGTAAGTAAATCAATTATCACCTTGATATGGACTATGGGACATAATGCAATAGTTGACACAATCTATGGTTGGATATGGTAACCCACGATCGGATGCGTTTCGTCATCTATGGGGTGCATAGTAAGACTAGACGTACCGTTTTACACATCTCGAATGGAAACATGTAAATGCCATGGGGTGGAACACGACTATGTGCAAAGGTAATTCGGACCGAGTGGTTAACCGGCCTAAGTCATAGACAATGTTGCAAAGGGTAATTCCTGTTTATGGAGAGGTGATATCTTTCGACATCTTGCGATGATAACGCATGCAATATGAATGATATGGATGCAAGAGCAAAGAAAATAAACACATACGGTAATTGAACCAAATAGCTAAAATAAATTATTGATATGGATAAGTGTTCGAATTACACCCTCTTGTTATTTGTCCCCAGTGAAGTCGCCATTGTAAGAACCCTCGCCTATTCCCGGCTCTCCAATTAAATCGTGACTTTATTCGATTGGGATTAATGGTTCTTAATAATACGTCATATGCAATTTAATTTAATTATGGGGAATAACAATTTGCAAATAAGAAGCCGCCACCAATTTTTAAGGAAACAATTGAAAACCATCAAAAGTGCACCCAATTCCTATTGGGAATTGACTCATGCCCATGGGGACTAAATATTGAGTTTGGGGGTGTAGGTACGAAATAAACAAAACGAATCTCATCTAAATCGCCCGTATAAACGGCCTCTACTAAGCTTATCCATGTCAAATATTTATTTATACTATATGGTTCCATACAAGTCCAGTCGTCCAAGATCCTAAATTAACTAGGCGGGTTAAAGACAACCAAATTACCAATGTTATCACTTCGCACAATTTATATCCAATTTACATGCATACTATTAACAAGCATAAACAAGATATAAAGCATTAAATTAACGCTCCAACCTACCGCACTTTGCTAAACGCGCCAAGCATTGTATGTGCACATCAATAAAATTGTTAGTAACTTCAAAAGAAGAACAATGCAAATATATTAACTTTATGCTAAAATAAACCTAGGAGGCTACTATATGCATGCAAAAACTAGACAAAAAGATGCAAACTTGCATAACTAATAAAAAAGATGCTAACTTTATAAAGTAAACATGCATAATTATATACAGAACCCAAAGCATGCAAATTTATTCATCCATGATCAAAAGCTAAATAAAACATGATTGATAAATAGTAAACAAGAGATTTAATAAAGAGTTTAGGCCCTCAGGATGGTTAACCTGGACGTTCTATTCGAACGGGACTAGTAGAACTGGAACTGCTCTTCGATCTTGGGTGCAAGGCTAGGTGTAATGCTTGCTTGGATCTTCAGATTTCTGAATTCTCTTTGATTTGGGGAAATATGTGCTCTCAATGCTCTCAAAATCATCAACTGACTGACCTCCTGCAAAAGAGGGTGAAGAGGAGTATTTATAGAGTTGGGGGACGGATTTTGGGGCTTAGGGTTAGAAACCCGGCGCCACAACTCGGCCCAGCGGCCACACGGAGGGCAGCTGGGGCCCGCGGTTGCCGCTGGGGCTCAGCGGCTGGCCGTTGGGCCCATCGGCTGGCCAAAAGGCCCCCGCTATCACGCGCTGGCCGCCGGGCTGGTAGCGATAGCCGTTGGACCTGACGGCGCGCGTGTGACTAGGGTTTTTGACTTTTTGTGCTAAATAATTTACGAAATTGCCCTTGGGCTGACCCAGGGGGTCGGGATTGAGCGATTTTGACCCAAATCTTCGAGACGCGATATCTCTTGATCAGGGAACCTGATTGAGGCAAGGTCAAAGGCGTTGGAATCCTTATAACAAGGGCTATCTAAAGACTGAGGTTTCAAGGAATTTGGTCTAGATTTCCGAGCAATGTCCTTTTCTACTTACGTCCATGTTAATCCATTACCATCATCATCGGGCGTTGCGGTGCCAGGGGATGAGAACCGATTAGGGTGTCTACACATTCGTTTTGACAAGTTGGGCAGCACAACGACTATACAGACAATAATTAGGAACCAATAAAAACATTTACTAGCATGATATCTACATTATGACTACTAGAAAAATAAACAATTAAGCAATTAATTTAATCTGAGCCCTAAGGAGTTAGTACCTGAACTGTAGGATATATTTGACAAGAATAGTAAAGGCAAGATCTCAAGTTTGGAAGAAAGAGGGAGAAGCTCAGAGTCAATACTATTGAGAATAGAGGTTGTCAACTGTAGACTGTGTGTTTTGAACTGAGGAAGGAGGGTTGTATTTATAGGCGCAGGGAAGTAGGGTTAGATGGGTGAAAGGAGCCGAAAAATTGAATTTGGGCTGAAAAAAGCATCGGGCCACAAGCCATGTCAGCGCCACTAGCGGCCCTGGGAATTTCGTCAGCGCCGCTAGCGGCGCTGGGATTTTTCCCAGGGCCGCTGACGGCTATCAGCTGCCAGCTGGATGACGTCATAATGACGACATCCAGTCTATTTTTATTTTCCGGAGGAATTTTAGTGTGCCGAAAAATATGAAAAGACTATTTTACCCCTGAACGGTAAAAGACGGTTCTACCCCTGGATCGAAACTTGGCGACCGGGAGTCGGAAATGGGCATGAGAGGTATCGTTGGAAAGCTCTTAAACGGGGCTTTTGAATGGGGTTGGAATAAAGGAGTGTTCGGAGGAAAACCTGAGACCTTATCCTAACTATTAAAGCAAAAATAGAGTTCATGTTTATAAATTACTCCTTTCATCATCGGACTTTTGCGGAGAAATCGGAAGGCGGTTTTTTTGCGTCTACACCGAGGTTCCTACAAAGAAAAGTGAGTTAGTATCAATAAGGCAAAAGGCATAGAAAATCAAGTATAAAATTCTTACCTTCAAGCCCACAAATGCGGGCAAGAGGCGATCGCGGCGGAACTGCTCATAGTAACCCGCAAGGTCCTTCGAGGGCTCCCTCAAATACCGCATGGCGTCAGAGCCGACCATGGCCTCCGCAACCTACTCGCGAGACAAGCACCTCACCAAAAACATGGACGAGGGAGGATCCAAAGGAATCCTGGGACCCTCCAAGTCAGGGTAAACCTGACGGAAAATCTGCTCCCCTAGATACCACTCAAAGAGAACGGGCCCACAATCACGATCCTCTGACGGCCCACGGCCCTAGAAGCAAGGATGGCGTCCGGAGCTAACCCATGATACTTCGCCCATGGGAAATAGTCGATCTACACAAGCATGCAACATAAGATATTTCCACACCAAGAAATACAGTCCATACAACAAGAGCAAATATTTTTACCTTGTGTCAGTCAATGCGTAGAAGAGCCTCTCTGAATTGCTGGAGAGTGTGCAGAGCCGCTAGACCCCTATGGCGCCATGCTCTACAAACCGGGAAATCCAAGGCCCAGCCCGTGGGCGCCAACTTCGGAAAATGCTCAAAAAACCAAGGCTACTTTCAAACATGAAATTAAGCACCGCACACTTTAAATCATGCAAAGCAAATACAAAGGTAAGAAAACGCACCTATTAAACCTTCCAAAAGCCGCACAAGCTCACGGTAGAAAGGTTCGCCTGCTTGTACCCCTCGTTATTCACGCGGCAGGCATACGCATGCATCTCAAGAGGTTGGCGTAGCCTGGCAACCACCAGTTGTACTCTGTCACTCTATCCCATTCCAGCAGACTCGGGAGGTAGATGGCATGAATGTGCTCCCCCTTATCACTAAAGATAGAGGTAGCAAGAAGGTAGGCGATAAACATCCTCGCCTTTTGCTCCACCGAGGTATTCCTCTTATACCTCGGGTCCTTCAAAGCCGTAAAAAGCTCGCTGTAAGAACGCCAGAACGGTAGTGGTGACCCCAAGTGTTCCCCCAAGGACCGAAGAGCTCCACCAACTCCGTCTTACGTTTCCAAAACGTCATAAACAATGGGTATACCCACGCAAGGTACCCTGGTTAACATCGAAAACTCCGAAGGAGTAATCATCATTTCTCCATTAGGGAAGTAGAACGTATTGGTAATGCCTCAAAAACGCTCCAAAGACAACCGTACAATAGATCTCTTAACTCGCTCCACCGAGTCCGCCGCTCTCAAAAGGGGCCCAAACCCGGCATTTAACACCGCATCTTGCACCTCTTTGGGCAAGGTTTTGAAAAGCTTAAACGAAGAGCCATAGTTTCCATGGGCCTTCGAATTCCCATCGGGTTCCTATGAATAAGTTCACCTTTCTTAGGATCACATATCAATCAAATGTTCAATCCTAAGCATGTTTCTAAGTTCGTTCAAGCAGCGCAAGATGACATGCACTACAAGCTTGACAATTGCATACAAATTCTATCTAAGGCAAGCATATAAACTTAAATTCGATGCATAAAACTATGAATTCAAAATTTTGAAGACTTACCACGAACTTGAAAGCCCGAGAGCTCAAATGAGTCGCCGGTTGGAAAAGCAATTCCGATCAATCCCGAACAATGTTGGGCATCCTATCCGACCGGGTGTATCGATCTTGAGGAAAAGCCACATTAGGCTTCCTCTGTGAAGGCTTCACATGAGGTGGAAAAGCCTTGGTGAAAATGTCTATTTCCTCGACCTCCTCCCGCACCTCGGCCCTTTTACTCCTCCTCTTTCCCAATTTTGGAGCCATGGAATAAGGTTGAACAAGCAAGAAAGAGCAAACAAGCAAAAATGGAGGATTTTCGGATTTTCTCTCTCCAAGGGTTTCAAAAACCCACTCACAAATTCACCCAAAATTTGTGAGAAATCACAAATAAACTTCAAATTATGCAAAGATTATGCAAAAGCAAGCAAAAAGGAGCAAATTTGAGCAAGAATGAGCAAGGATTGAAGATTGAGCAACAATGGAGTTAGAGAGAGAGAGGCTCGAAATTTTGGGGAAGAAATGACCCAAAATCGGCCTTCTCTCACTTAAACCCACAAACCGCAGCACTGAACCGGCCCAACGGCCCGGTTTAGGGCCGCCTAGGCTCAGCAGCCCAGCCGCTGCTCTAGGCGCCTCCGCAGCTCAGCGTGAGCCGGTGAGCGGGCCCGATAAGGCCGTTGAGCGCCCAACGGCTCAGCGCGTGGCCCCTGGGGCTCTTTTCTCTTCCGCCTCTTACAGGGCGGGCCCACAAGTTCAAATTCCGCGTGGGATTTCATTTTCTAACCGTTAGAAGCCCGGGAGATACGGGCACGTCACCCAAAATGACTATTTTTCCCCCGCGGCACGGTTTCCTATCCTAGTAACTCGTCACAATCTATTCTTTGTAGGCACAGGCACAAAATCTAATTTTTGCAGGCACATGCACGATTTTCTCAAGACACAGACATTATATCATTTTCTAAAAGCAAAGCAAGGCATCGGGAGTGACAAAGGCTCTTCGACGGGAGATTATTAATTTAGTCTTACGTATGCATCGACAAGGCACATGCATTATTTTGACAGAGCTGTGCAACGCTCTTTGACGTTGAGGCTATTAAAATTAGATTCACGTTGGCACGCGCAAAGAAAAGCTACACAATGCTCTTTGACGTTGAAGCTATTAAAATTAGCGTCATGTTGGCACCCGCAAAGCAGGTAACCCTGACCACAGGCGGTCAGGACTTACTTTTTATCTTTTCTCTAACATAAGCATTTTCAAAAAAGAACACTGCAAACATTTTTAGCAAGTACTTTAACCTTTGCTTTCACAAGCTCGGCCAAAGTAGGGGCTTCTGTAGACACCCTAATCGGTTCTCATCCCCTGGCACCGCAAAAGCCCGATGATGATGGTAATGAATTAATATGGACGTAAGTAGAAAATGACATTGCTCGGAAATCTAGACAAAATTCTTTGAAACCTCAATCTTTGGATAGCCCTTGTTATAAGCATTCCAACGCCTTTGACCTTGCCTCAATCAGGCTCCCGGATCAAGAGATATCGCGTCTTGAAGATTTGGGTCAAAACCGCTCGATCCTGACCCCCCTGGGTCAGCCCAAGGGCATTTTCGCAATTTAATAAGCACAAAAGGTCAAAAATCCCTAATCGCGCGCACACCTCCGGGTCGAGCGGCTGACGCTCACGACCCAGCGGCACACGCGTGACAGTGGGAGCCTTTTGGCCAGCCGCTAGGCCCAGCGGCACGCCGCTGAGCTTCAGTGGTCTGCCGCTAAGGTCCAGCAGCCGCTGGCCCCCAGCTGCCTTTCGGATGGTCGTTGGGTCTGATTTTCTGGCTGTGCCGAGTTTGTTGCAAGGGCTGCAGCCTTAGGCCCCTAATTTCGTCCCCTAACTCTATAAATACTCCATTTCACCCTCTTTTATGAGAGATTGATCAGTTTATAATTTTGAGCGTAATTTGAGAGCACAAACCCTAAATCATAGAGAATTCAAAATTTGAAGTCTCAAGCAAGCCATTGCACCCAACCTAGCACCCAAGATTGAAGAACAATTCCCATTCTACTAGTCCCGTTTGAATAGAACGTCCAGGTTAACCATCCTAAGGGCCTAAATCTCTTTATTAAATTCTTCTTTCATTACTCATAATTTTGTTTTACTTAGCTTTTGATTATGGTTGAATAATTATGCATGTCTTGATCTTTGTAAATAATTATGCATGTTAGTTTAATTTAAAGTTTGCATCTTTTTTTATGTTTATTCATGCATGTAGTAACCTCTTTAGGTTTATTTTAGCATAAAGTTGATATTTTTGCATTGTGCTTCCATTGAAGTTACTAACAAATTTATTGATGTGCATATGCAATGCTTGGCGCGTTTAGCAAAGTGTGGTAGGTTGGAGCGTTTTATTATTGCTCTTATCTTTTGCCTGTGCATGATAATTAATACGCATGTAAATTGGATATAAATTGTGCAAAGCGATAACGGTAGATAATTTGGTTGTCTTTAACCCTCCTAGTTAAATTTAGGATCTTGGACGGCCGGATTTATGTGGAACCATATAGTTTAAAGAAATATATGACATGGATAGGCTTAGTAGTGGCCGTTAATTTGGGCGAATTAGATTAGATTCGTTTTGTTTATTTCGTACCTACACCACCGAACTAATGTTTAGACCCTTTGGGTATGAGTCAAATCCCAATAGGAATTGGGTGCACATTTTGATGGTTTCCAATTGTTTCCTTAAAAATTGGTGGCGACTTCATTGCTTGCGATTTATTTTTCCCCATCACGATTGAATTAAATCGCTTATGATGTATTATTTAAGAACCATTAATTCCAATCTCAAACGTTCCATCGATTAAAAGCGCTGGAAAGGTGAGGGTTCTTACACTTATGGGTTTGGACCCAACACGATAACAAGGTTCATGAGTTGTTGTGGTATTTAGTATGGTATGAGAACTTTTCCAAAGGGTGTGCTTGTTGTGGTGCTGAGAACCAGTGATAGATAAATGTCCATTGATGAATGATGTCAATAAGATTGTGAATGTTGTTCTTGAAAATATTTCTTATCATCAAGCCCTTATTGAAAAGACTCTTAAAAAAGCAATGGTGAAAGAACAATGTGAACCCAGGGCTGAAGAGGCTACTAACTGGACACATGTCACCTATGCTAAGCCTAAAATGAACCCTTTGCCTCCTAAGAAAAATTTTCAGAAGTATTCTGCTCAGTCCAAGGGTTTTTTAGCTAAGTCTGGTGCTACTAAGAATAAGGGTATTGTTATTACTGATGTTAATACTGCTGATGGTCCAGCTGTTTCTAAGCCTACTGTTGCTACTCATGTTGGGAAAGGTAAAGGTTTATTGTATCCTGTGTTGGCCCCTGATGGAGAAAAGATGATTCCTGAGTTGGTCCAGCCTCTAGGGCTTACCCCTACTTTTGATGAAAGCTGTATATAGATTGTAGCTCCTCTGAGCCTTGCCTTGAAGGTGATCTCTCACCCTTCTGTGGGTGTGCTAAGCCTCCCATCACCTGCTGATGTTCAGCCTCTGCAGGTGGACTTTCCTGATGATATTATTTTAGCTAATGTTTATGAACAGCTGGGTGGTGGCATGGGGAACTCTGATGGCTATCCTAATGCCATCCCCAACCATGAGATTGATCTTTATGATGATGAAGATGATTTGCTGGAAGACCCTGAGGGTTCTTTCCACTCTATGCATTCTGACAGTACCTTCCCCGAGTAAATCAAGCAGCTGGAAATGGAGAATGGAGAGATGTCAACTGGGTCTAACCAGTCTGACGCATCCAAGAGAAGGGATCAAAGTGATGTCACTGCTGACTCTGTAGGATCCTCTCTGAAGAGGCCCAGAAACTGATCTCTAGACTTTGTTAAGAATCTGGTTATTGTATGAATATGTTTTTATGATTAATGTCGCTTATTGGAATGTAAGAGGAGTTGGTAGGAAGAATTTAAGTGAAGAAGTTAAAGTTTTTTGTAAAAATCACCATGTCCAGGTGATTGCTTTAGCTGAAATTAAGGTGCAGGCACACCTCCTACAGCTCCTTTAATAAACAAGTTTGGTTTTAATTCCTTTGAATTTATTCCTTGTGTAGGTTACTCTGGAGGCATCTGGCTAATGTGGCAAGATCATTTAGTCTCATTCACCATTATTTACAAAGAGGTAAGATTCTTGAGCATTCTTTTTAAAATTTACTGACTGTCATCCTGAAATGATTGGAATTTTTATTTATGCCCCTGCCCAGTCCTCTCATATTTGGTGACTGTAATGAGATACAGTGTGTCAATGGTAAGTATGGAGGGTCTCCTCCTCTAGCCTCTAGATTTGAAAAATTAAATAGCTTCATGTTTAATCCTAACGTCCTTGATCTTCCCTTCCAAGGCAATAATTTTACTTGGAGGAAAAAAAACATGGTGAAGATAATGTATGGGAAAGGCTTGATCGAGCTCTAGTTGCTCCTGCTTGGCTTAACCTCTTCCCAAATGCTTATGTGACTCACCATGATTTTTCTTCATCTGATCATAGTCCCATTGTTTTGCATGCTAATGTTCAGAAGTCCTTTGTTCCCCCCCCCTTTTAAATTTGAATTGACTTGGTGTCAGAATGCTGGTTACGAAAAAGTTGTTAGAAAATCATGGAATTCAAAGTTTGTGGGTTCCCAAATGTTTCAACTTAGTAAAAAACTTAAAGTTCTTAAATTTAGTTCTAAGATATGGGCAAAAGACAAGTATGGAAATCTTCAACGTCAACTAAAGGAAGTTGAGGAGAAACTCATTTCCATTCAAGCTGGCATTCTTTTGCATCCTGATAATCCTGTTCTTAGTCTGCAACAAGAGAATTTCGTTAAGAAAAAAGCTTCTTTGGTTAATTTTAGTAAAATTTATTGGTTCCAACATTCACGTGCTAGAAATTTGTTACTTGGTGACAGGAACACTACTTATTTTCAGACTAAAGCAACAATTAGAAGGAATAGAAAACGTATTTCTTCCTTTCGCAGTTTGGATGGTGTGATGTATAATGACTCTGTTAGTATCTCTAATGAGATCACTGCTGATTTCAAAAAACGTTTTATTAGGGATAGTAATAGCTTTGTTAATACAGACACTGATTTATTAGATATTAATGCAGAAATTTCTTTTGAGGACAATGCCTCTTTAATTAAAGATGTAACAGACACAGAGGTTAAAGAAGCTTGCTTTCAATTAGCTCTTAACAAATCTCCGGGGCCTGATGGGTTTCCGACAGGTTTCTTTCATAAGTACTGGCATATAGTTGGCCCCTCGGTTTGTAGAGTTGATAAAGCCTTTTTCCATTCTGGTAAGCTCTTAAAAGAAGTTAATCAGACATTCTTAGCCTTGATTCCTAAAATTAATAACCCCATTACGGGTAGTCATTTTCGGCCTAATAGCCTTTGTTCTACAATTTACAAAATTATTTCAAAAATACTCACTAACAGATTAAAATTAGTGCTTCCCAAACTTATTCATCCTTTACAAGGCGCCTTTGTAGCAAATCGGTGTATTCAGGATAATATTTTATTAGCTCATGAGGTTTTCCATTCATTTAGATCAAAACAAGGGAAAAGTGGGTGGTTAGCAATCAAACTGGATAGGGAAAAAGCTTATGATAGAATCGAATTGGAATTTGTTTTTCTTGTTCTTCAGAAGTTTGGGTTTTGTGACACTTGGGTAGGTTGGATTAAAGAATGCATTTCTTCAGTATCTATGTCAGTTTTGGTTAATAATGTCCCTGGTTCGACTTTTAATCCCTCTAGGGGAATTCGCCAGGGGGATCCTCTATCTCCCTATTTGTTTATCTTGTGTGCGGAAATTCTTGCTAGATGGCTCCAAAATGAATCAGATTCATCAGAAAAAAGTATCGGTTTTAAGCTGTGTCAAGGTACAGATAAGATCCCTTTTTTAACATTTGCAGACGACACCATGATTTTTGCTAAAGCTACTAGCCAGAGTTGTGGTAAGATTACGAATATCCTTGATGACTACTGTCGTATGTCAGAACAAAAGGTAAATTTTAGTAAGTCGGCCTTTTTAGTGCACCTCAAATATTTCTCGGAATTCTATTGAGCATTTCAAGTCTATTCTAGGTATGAATCATTCAACATGTCTAGATAAGTATTTAGGCTGCCCTATCATTAGTGACAGAGTCAGTGCCAAAACTTCCAGCTCAGTTACTGACCGTACGTCTAGTCACCTAAGTAAATGGAAAGCAAATTCTCTTTCTCAAGCTGGAAGAGCAACTGTTATTCAGGCAAATCTTTCGGCTACCCTTGTTTATATGCAGAGTTTTACGCTTCCGTCTGCAACACTAGCTAACCTTGACAAGATCAATCGCAATTTCTTTTAGAATAAAGACCCCTCTTCTAAATCTCCAAATCTTATTGGGTGGGATAAGGTTTGTAAGCCAAAAAATCTAGGTGGGCTTGGTTTGAGAAAATCTGAAGCGGTTAATAAAGCCATGCAAATGAAATTGTTGTGGAAAATTTGAACCAAGCCTGATAATCTATGGGTCAAGCTTATTAAGCGAAAATATCTAAAAGGTAAGGACTTAATGGAATATGTAAAGGGTAAAAAGGTCTCTTGGCAATGGAGTAAGCTCTTGAATGTTAGAGAAACTTTTACAAGGGGTCTTCGTTGGCAAGTTGGTAATGGTGAATCTATTAACTTTTGGAAAGATAACTGGGCTCTGCATCACCCGCTCCAGGATCTTTTCTTCGATGGTGATTCAGATGATCCTCTTTATGACCTTGATCTTCCGGTCAGTCTTTTAATTAATTCATCGAAGGAATGAGATAGTGATTTATTGGCTAGAATTCTTCCCCCGAAAATTGTTACTATTATCTCAAGCATTCCTCTATCCTCTAATTCATCAGTTGACAAGATGTATTGGGGTTATGCTAGTGATGGGATTTTCTCGGCTAAATCAGCCACTTGGCTAGCCCAAGGACTTCAAAAGTCGTTTAAGAGGGATTGTGGGTTTAGTTGGCTTTGGAATCTAAACCTTCCTAACAAGATTAAGGTTTTTCTCTGAAAACTATGTCTTGACGGATTACTTACTAAAAGTAGACTTCAACAAAGTATGGTTTTCCTTCCACAAGAATGTGTTTTCTGTAATTTCCATTCAGAAGATAAATTGCATCTTTTTTTTTAGCGTCCTACCTTTCTCCAAGTTTGGAAGGATGTTTAGAAGCTGTTTGGAAATATTATCGTCCCGCTTAATTCTTCGACAGGATCATTCGTTAGTAAGTTCAATTTCTTTCATAAGACACTGAATGATAAGAAATTCTCTTTGCTCATGTTCTCTTGGTTGATTTTCTGGTTTGTGCATAATAAGGTCTCCTTTGATAACCTCACAACTAATGTTACCCAAATTGTTAATACTATCAAGAAGAGTTGTGAGGAATGGTCAAATGTGATGAATCTTGAGCATGATTTCAACACTAGAGGGTCCTTTACCCCGAAGAAGCCTCCGAAGCAACCTAGAGAGAATATTTTTTGGGAGAAACCTCGGAGAAATTATTTTAAATTAAATTTTGATGGATCAAAAAACGCAAATGGCTCTGCAGCTGCAGGTTTTAGTGTACGTAATAGCCAGAATGATGTAGTTCTTCTTGGAGCAAAGTCGTGTGGGGTTAGTTCTATTCTTCTTGCTGAAGCAATAGGATTAAGGGAAGGTGTCCGTGAAGCAAAAAATTTGGGTATTAAAAATATTATGATTGAGGGTGATAACCTCACGATTATTAAGTCAATTAGAGGTGAGTAACACATTTCGTGGGAAATAGAAAATATCATCATAGATACAAAAAAAGATCTTCACTTTTTTGATAACGTTGAAGTATTACATGTGTTTAGAAAAGCAAATGCTGTGGCTGACTTTATGGCAAATTGGGGACATTATTGTCCTACCCGTCTTACTTGGTCTTTCTCATTTGACCAAGTTATAACCAGTCTTTTTGTTAAAGATGGGACAGGTTAATTACTTGGTATTTTTTGATGTTTCCAAAAAAAAAAAAAAAAAAAAAAAACAAGGTTCATGAGTTTGACCTAAGTCCATTTTCACTCTTATTGATAAAAGGATTCCATAAGGGATAAGGTAACCACTAAGAGCATCAATATCAATGATCCCAACACTTTAAAATTTTTATATGGACCTATGTCCATCCAACTTGACTGAACCTCGGTGGCAAAATTGTAAATAAACGTAATGATGATGACATTTAATTGCGTGTATTCCCCAAATCAATTTTCTTATCTGCTGCTGACGTTCCATACTCTGTCTCTTCCCCTCAATCTTTCTCTCTCCTCAAAGCTCCATTCCATGAAAGTTATCTTGCTTTTTATGACTTCAAATACAAAAAAATGAATTTCGAAAGTGTTATATCTAAATTCTTGAGTTTTTATGACTATTTAAGACCCAATTTGATATATTTATTTAGTTTTTAAATTTGCTTATTTATTTCATTTTGTTCAATACCTCATTTCGTCGTCGGCCGAAGGTGTGGCGAAGTTGAGGGACTGACGAATTTTACTGTGGTGGTTGTTGTTTAATTTGGTGGTTTTGCTGGAACTATGGTGGTTTTAGTTTGGGTGTTCTTATTGTCTTTTCTCTCTCCTCCATTTTTGGTTGTTAAAAGAGTTGAAGTCATCATTGTTTGTGGGTGAGAGTGAGGGTGGCTGGACGGTGGTTGGGATGGAGGCGAATGTGGTTTGGTTGTGCTGTTTGTGCGTGGGGGAAAGGGAAGGGGATGGACGAGGCGGTGGTTTTGTTCAATGTTTCATTGGGGGCGATTGCACTTTCAAGGATAGTAGATGATGATGATGATGATGAGGAAAGATGATGATGATTCATTTGTTTATTCTTTCTTTTTGGTAGAGTAAATCAACATCAATTAGAGTGCTTAAATCAGTTAAAAATTCATAACTAATGAGCTCAAAAAAAGGGTTCATAACCAATAGTTTCATAGTTCATAAGTAGAGTAATAGTCTAATGATTCATGATCAATAAATGAATTATTCATAACTTATGAATGGGTGGTTCACAAGGAGTACCCTAATTGTTCATCAATGATAAATGTAAAGTAAGACCATAAAAAGTAATCTATGATTCATAAGTTATATATAGGTAATATTCATTTAAAATAGTCCTAATAGTTCATAAGGTATAAACATATAGTTCATTAAAAATAGTCTAATTGTTTTTTTTTAGGTAAAAGGTCAGTGTGATCTATGACCAACTTGTGGAAATTACGTACGAAATGCAACTAAGGGAGGGAATAGGAAAACTATGCCACCTTCTAGGAAGGGTACCCATCCTAAACTTCCCAAGCCTTACAAAACACAAATTACATTATTGACTCAATAAAGCATCTATCTCTACTGGACAACTTCCCTACTAACAGTTTTGCGCCTCTCATTCTCAACTCTTGCGCAATTGTCTTATTAATCGCCTCTGGAGGTCTGCAAATATTTTGGAAAATTCTCCTATTCCTCGCAATCTATGCGTGATAGGTAACAGCTACAATGCACGCTGCTGTCATTCTCCTCTGGCTTCTGCCCATACTCCTTCTGTTGTCTAACCAGCTACACCATCTACCATTTGCATCAGGTAGTTTTTCTGCATGCACCCATCTGCACACTTGCTGTTTTAGTTTTGACACCCATGAACATGTAAAGAACAGGTGTTGATGGGTTTCATTAGCTCCCTTGCATAGCACGCACTGAGGATCCACTGTAATACCAAATGTCTGCAGCATTCTGTCTTTGGTGAGCAACCTTTTTTTGCTTGCTAACCAGGAGATGAAACAGTGTTAGGGTATAGCTGTGCTAGTCCACACAAATTTCTCCTCTCTGTATAGTTGCCCCTCGGGTCTCATATATGTATATCCATCTGCAATTCTGTACTGTTTTTGTTGTTGTCTCCACATATAGTTCTCTGGGAACATCTCTCTCATTTTCAGGAGTTTCTTGAAATACCAGCTGCCAGAATGCCTGCCCTTTCATATACACTACATTCACCCATTTTACCCACAAATGATCCTCTTTATTTGCTGAAGCCCACATTAACTTGGCTACAACAGCTTTGTTCCAAGTTTTACAGTTTTTAAAGCTAAGTCCTCCATGTTTCCTCTCCCTGCACACCAAGTCCCAGCTCACTAAGGGAATTTTCTTTTGTGTTTCAGTTGCCCCCCACAGAAATCTCCTACAGATGCTTTCAATATTCTTAATTACTCTGAGGCAGTAGGTATATTGAGGCCCAGTAGATGTGGATAGACATAAGCACTGAATTCACAAGCTGGCACTTTCCCATATATGATAGATGTCTGGAGCGCCAGCATTTGATTCTGCTAGTTATCTTATCTATGAGGAACTGACATTCCACATTGGTCCATTTGGTGGGAGACATTGGCATCCCTAAGTATCTCATTGGGAACTCCCCCATTTAGAACCCTGTGAGGTCAAGAATACTCTGTTTGAGTCCAGCTTCAACCCCATTCATATAAGCTTGAGATTTAAGTTGGTTAGCACAAAGCCCTGAAGCTTCAGAAAAGTGCTTAAAACCTTGCATTAATCTCTTCACTGACTGATAATGCCCTTTGCTAAAGATCATAAGATCATCCGCAAAGCAAAGGTTAACAATTTTTACCTCCTTACACATAGGGTGAAATCTGAAATCTTGTAACTCACTAGCCATTTTCAAGGTTCTAGTCAAGTACTCCATACATACCTATATTGTCAACAGAACCTCGCAACAACCACCTCACTAGAACAAGTACTCTGTTTCAGGCTTTCAGGCGGTGTCGTGGGAGGACGGGAGCGCGTAAGAGAACGAGATGGATGTTAGTTTTTTTTCCCTCTAGGAGAGGACGGGAGCAGCGTAAGAAGATAAAGGTTTAGTGGTTTACACGCTCAGTGGGCTGTGTTAATTAGTTTTTTTTTTTTTTTTTTTTTTATTTGAAAAGGCTAAATTAACCCCCAAAGTGTTAACTTAGGAGGGAACTAATTAATGACTAGCGGGAGTGAAAAGTTTGGTTGACTTTTAATAGAATAATTCATTTTGCCACGGGTATAGTTTTTCCGTAGCTAAAAAGGTGGCAAAAGTGACTTTTGCCACGGGTAAAGCTTTACCGTGGCATAATTTAAGGGAGAATGTTGCATATTAATTTATATATTTTCATCCCCGTGGCAACAGGAAAAATTGCCACAAATTTCAAATTTCTGTGGCATGATTCGTGGCACAAGTGACCATTTGTTGTAGTGATTGTGTGCACACTATTTTTCACTCCGCGTGCTTTGAACACTGCATGAAAATACTGTGTATTCTGATCTTCAAGCTGGATCCAGGTTGCTTTGCTCTTTTGTCTCAGAAATGACTCAACTGCATCAGACAGTTATTGAAATTTATTTGTAGCCTCTTTTTCTGCTTTTTGCATATAGGGATTGAGCAAATCATTTTGCAACTTCTCTTGTGCTTGGCATATAGCTTCTCTAGCCTCCTGTGCCTTCATCTCAATATCACAAAATTGGCTTCTGTTCAGCGCTTTCAACTTGTGTTTTAACAACTTCAGTTTCTTCACAACCCTATACATTTTGCAACCCTGCACCTCAGTACTCCAAACAGATGCAACCACAGGTATAAAATCATCAGCCTCAGACCACATATCAAAGTACTTAAAATGAGGGCTTCTTTTCTAGCTCCCCTCTCTGAACATGACCATAGCAGGGCTATGATCTGAGATACCAGCAGGAGGGAACCACACATCTGAATTTTCATGGTTATCAAGCCATTTTTCATTACACAATACCCTGTCCAGTTTAGAGAACACACGCAAATCCCCCTCTTGTTTGTTTGTCCAAGTGTATCTGTAACCTCTCCAGGCCATATAATGGAGATGACAGTCCACAACACAATCATCAAAATCTTTGAAGTCAGCTAAAACAAGGGCATCATCCCCCCAGTCTACCATCTACTTTCAACAGACTGTTAAAATCCCCCATTAGCATCCATGGTTCATTCACTTTCTAACTCAGGTCTCTAATATCATTCCATAATGCTAGTCTCTCACTAATACTATTAAAACCATATATAAATGATACCTGGAACTCAGCTTGAGTTACATAGTGCTTGACCTGACAATGCACCAGGTGAGCACTACTCATAACCACTTGGACCTGAAACAAATCAGGCTTCCAAACCATCCAAGCTCTTCCTCTTGGATTATTTGCATGATTAATACATGATCCCCAGTCAGGACATATATTGTGCAAGCATTTATTAAAATTGCAATTTGTGATTTTTGTTTCTACTAGCCCACAGAGGCAAATTTTATTACTCAAAAGGAAGTTTTTCACTTCCCTTTGTTTATTTGGGGCATTCAAACCTCTGATATTGCACGCAAGGATACTATCCATACTCCCCATGGGAGCTAAGATTGACTTCCTCTGCTTCAGGTTCCTCATGAACCAGTTCTTCTCCATGCAGTGCCTCATAGTTGTTAGCTACTGGTATAGGCTGAGCTGTCTTCTACACTATATGAGTTGCACTTCTTTGTCTTGTAACAGGCTGCCAAGTTCCAGGTATGCTTGAAGGTTTAGGTGACAAAAGTACAGTCTCAGTGGCTACTGGCCTCTCAATCACTGCTTTCTCCTTCTGCTGTACAGGACTAGGTCCCTTAGCTTGTTCCTTCCCATTTTTCTTCCGACATTCCTTAATATCGTGACCAAAGCCATGAAAAAATGAGCAGCGCACTGGCTTCCATTCAAACACAATTTTCTGTTAAACAAAATTCCCATATTCATCCTCAAACATCAAAAAATCAGGTAGCTCTTCCCCGATATCTACATCACTCAAAACCCTAGCATAATTCAACCTGATTCTTCTCTCTGTTGCTTTGTCTGTCATAATTGGTTGCCCCAACAAACTAGCTATTTTACTCAATGAATCACAAGCCCAATATATGACATCCAACTTTGGCATTTGTACCCATATTGGTAATGATTTAACATCCATATGTCTATGCCCATTCTCTGTTCAAGTTTTTAGTATGAAAGGTTTACTATCAAAATGATGAAAACCCATTTTCATAACAGCATCTCGCCCTAACAATGTATCAAGTCGCACAATAAATTTGCCATTATACATGCAAATTATTTTATCAATTCCATGTTTTCCCCATATCCGTTTGATGAACCCTTCCATCACTGTTGTTGGAGGATTCGCCCCCAAAACAAAACATATCACAACATTCTCCCAGTATGTTATCTCATATTGAATATCTTCCTTTTCAATTTTACAAGTATTAACCCCTTCTTTCTTTTCAGGTTTAACAAAATTAAGTTTCCCCCTCTAGTAGATAAAGTATTAACATCAAAATCCTCCCAAACCCCTCTAACAATCTTACCTTGTGCATCCGAGAATTTGGTAGATTGAATATCAGACGAGTCATCCATTTCATCCGCCCATGATTTCCTCCCATTCCTCGAATTCGAGTGCAGAATATTGAGCCATTCCTTCAATTTCTCTTGAGCAAATTCTCTGTTCCCGGGGGGTTTATTCACCTCCGATTTTAAAACTTCAGTCACTGCCTTCGTCAAACTTTTCTCGAGCTCATATTCCATTGCTGATGCTTCTAATTCAGATCTAAGGTCACGCACAACCTTAGGTTCAGTCGTCTTCTCTCTGCTTCCATCACATTTCGGCTAGTTCCTTGGCCAACTCCGGCGACGCCGGTGGCTGTTTCTTCTTCTTAGGAGGTCGTCCTCTACCCCGGTTCATGAGTGATGCATGATAAGGAAGTCGCCCTTATCGTGCGCCAACGGGAGTCTCTCTCTCTAGGAAGTCATCTTAGGTAACAATAGTCTAATTGTTCATAAGGTATAAACTTAATGTTCATTTTTTCTATAGGAACGTAATATTTTTCTAAAATAGCTTAATAGTTAATAAGGTATAAAGGAAATGTTCATTTAAAATTGTCTAATTGTTCATAAGGTATAAAAGTAATGTTCATTTAAAATATTCTAATTGTTCATAAGGTATAAACGTATTGTTCATAAAAAATATAGTCTAATTGTTCATTATGTATAAACGTAATGTTCATTTAAAATAGTCTAACTATTCATGATATTTAAACGTAATGTTAATTTAAAATAGTCTAATTGTTCATATGGTATAAACGTAATGTTCATCTAAATAGTCTAATTGTTTATAAGTAATAAACCTAATGTTCATTAAAATATTCTAATTGCTCATAAGGTATAAACGTAATGTTCATTTACAATAGTCGAATTGTTCATAAAGTATAAACGTAATGTTCATTTAAAATAGTGTAATTGTTCATAGGTTATATACATAATGTTCATTAGTCTATTGTTCAAAGGTTATATACGTGATGTTCATTAAAAATACTCTAATTGTTCATCGGTGATAAGTGCAATGTTCATTAAAAATAGCCTAATTGTTCATAGATTATAAGCGCACTGTTTATTAAAAATAGTCTATAGTTCATAAACGTAAGATTCACAAAAAACAGACTAATAGTTCATTAATAATAATCTAATAGTTTATCAATAATAATCTAATAAAAATATAAGAAAACTCGGATCAAAAAAAGGTAAAAAAGAAATAGAAAAAGTTTAAAGGCAAGCTGAAAGAAGTTAAATGAAAAAACTGTGAAATGGAGTGGTCCCCCCCCCCAAAAAAAATAAATTGGAAGCACGTGAAATATAATGCACTGTGAAGCTAGAGGCCTAGTATCGCGCGTGTCGAAATGCTCCGTCTAGGCCTGAGTCCAGCCAAATTGGTTGGACGCAGGTCCAGCGAATAAGGATTGCAATATTTTGGAATCATGTTTCTCTCTTCTTCTTTCTCCCTCCTCCACCTCACTATAAATTCATTTCATAAACTCAACCAAAACCCCATTTATTGATAAACTCAATTTTGAGCTTTCGTTCTTTTTTTTTTTTAGAGGAAAAGTAAAGAGAAAACAATAAAATAAATCAAAATAGGCTGAAATTATGAGAAGATGAGAAAAACTGATGCAAACTTGTGGGTGGTTTCAGGTGGTGGGCTGGTGGGGGTGAATGGTGGAGAGAGGACAAAGTGGTGGCTATCGTGCAGTTTCGAAGTGAGTGAAGGTGGGTCGATGGTTTGTGGTGGGTGGTCTCAGGCGGTGGAAGGTATTGCGGACTTGCGGTTAGTTATGGGTGGTATCGTGAGGAGGGGTCATGAGAGGTGGTTGCGGCGTGGTTGACGGTGGTGGTTGGTGAAGTGGTGATGGTGGCAGTGGCGGATATTAAAAAGCACTTAACTCTTAAATCGTACATTCCATATATATAGACAATAATTATGTATATATACTTGAGAATCAATGCGGTGGAGGGTTGGGTGGTACCACGCACTTCCACCCACGAAATATGAGTTTTATTCTTATCTATATTACAAATTTCAGAGACACTTTTTGTGAGAGACATCCAAAAGTCCAACACTCACACCTCATTAACTCGCGCATCTCAACTTTAAACGTGCATTGAGTATTTGAGTTTTCCCTTCCACACGTTGAAAGAGTTAAAAAAAATATCAATACAAAAAAAGGCAAACGCAATCAATGGAAATCTCCAAAATTAAAGGGCATGGAAATGGCAAATAAACTCCGTGTAACAATGACAATAATGTTTTCACAAATGGAAAAGTATAAAATATATTCTATTCACAAATGGAAAAGTATAAAATATACTCTAATTTGCAAGATTCTAATGTGTTAACATGGATTATATTGTCAAATTAGTAGCCTAACTATATAAAAAAGTTACCTAACGTAAGATAATATTAAACTTTTAAAAATGGGAATGAAAGAATGATAGGTTGATATAATTATGTAGAATCTTGGAGGAATTAAGGATTGCATTAATCCCGCAAGATGTTACAAAAATAAAAGGGAAGACTCAACTTCGTCATCAAATTCCACTTCGTACCCCTGTACTCGTGGCTTTTCCACTTAGTACCTGAAACATTTTCCATATTCTATTTCGTACCCCTTTACTTATAAAATGAATGTGCTCCATGCCCATATCATTCTTTTGTCGTTAGAACATATGTCTTTTACTAAATTACCCGTTAAAGAAAGGCAAAAACATGCTTCATAAACTTCTCTCATCTCCCTCCCCGTTCCCCGTTCCCCCTCTCCTTTTCTCATATCTCTTCCTTGCATTAACTTTAAGTGGGGCCGTCAATAACAACTCCGGTGTCGAAAACGGCATTGTTTTCTGATTACGACTACCTGCGTCATCTCCTTCTCCCAATCAGCACCCACGTCATCGCGATTACGTCATCACCTATGAAAACATGCAACAATCCTTTGAAAGCGACGATAGTGGGATCACGTCGATAAGAGAGAAACTACTGTTAAAAATCTTGATCGAGGTGCATTGATTCAAATGAACACGGGGCAATATTTGAGTGGTGGTGGTAATGGTAGCATCGTCATGAGTGCTGGTGATGCGGTGGTTGATGCGGTGGACCTTAGAATATTGTTTTTGGCGAAATCTGATTGCTAATTTTTTTAAACTTCAATTAGCTTCATCACCACGTTCACCATCTCCATCACCACCACTCACCACGTTCACCATCTCCATCACCACCACTCACCACTACCACTCATAATTCCAACCACCGAACCACTCACCACCACCACAAGTATGACCACCACTTTTAAGCCTAGAAAATTCCAATACCATCACTTTCTTCAAACCTCCTTTATGGCCCATCCATATCGCACCACCCTTTTCACCTCCGCCAGAAACCCCATCACTAATTACCACCCAAGCTTTTTTCATCTTCTCCCATACTTTCACCCAATTTTAACCCAGAATTTCCAATTTATTCGTAATTTTGATATGCTTGTCGTTGTCCAATCAAGTGGCTCCTGATAAATCTCCATCCACCATTGCAAAATCACCATTGTTGTTGCTGGTCTGTGGTTTTCGCTCTCCAAAATTAAAAGGAGAGAGAGTTGAAAATCTAAAAGAAAAAAAGTTAGAGAAATGGGGAAAATAGATGGGCGTACTTTCGTCATGTGCGTGTGCCTAAAATACAAAAAAAAAACGCCAAACACTTAAAAAAAATGCCACATCACAACTTAATAGCCCAAATTAACAGAATTACGCGAAAAAGAACACGGATCAAAAACAATTTTAAGTAAAGGGGTTACGAACTGGAATATGGAAAATATTTTGGGTACTAAATGGAAAAGCCACAAGTACACGAAGTGGAATTTTCCTTTCTTTTTTAAGGGTAGGAAGACTGAAGTTCTCGCAAACTATGGTCTATGTGGTGTAACTTTTTTCAGTACAATTTAAATCAATTCTACTCCTAATAGTCTAAAATGTATTAATATGAGTCACATATCGCAGAAAACATGTAAGAAGTAATGTAAAGAACATATGCAAATGTAGACAGCCAAGCTTGAAGCGAAAAACGTCTTGCTCAGCCTTATTTTTCCAATGATATTAGATTTATTTTTTCCAAAAAGGTCCACCTTGGAAGGCTTCAACACCAAGCACTTCCAGTATCGACCAATTTGTTTCTTCGAACAGTCAGTAAAACAATTTACGTAATTTATTAGTATTCACATCAATTAACTTGCAATTTATCATTTTAGTTCTCACAAGCAAACCAAAAAAAAAAAAAAAAAGTAACAAAAGAATAATTAAATTTGATAAAATTATACACTAAGAACTATGTCCAAAAAGAATGAAACGGATTTTGATTTCTAAAATATACTATCTTCACTCCATTTTTCCCTTATTTCGCAATTTAAAGTTAACACCTTAACGGTCAATTTAAGACCCATAAAAAAAACTATTTTGAGGTGCAATTTTTTTCACTCAAATTTTAAAATCAAATTTTACTTCCGAAAATTACTACGAGTCCCACATCGGAAAGAAAACAAGTAAGGAGTGAAGTAAAGAATGTATGTAAGTATAGAAGGTCAAATTTGAAGTGAACCATGTATTGCTCATCCTTTGACAAAGATCAAGCTTAGTATGAGTTTACTATTTGGTGAGCCTCATGCAAACAATGAAACTAGATTAAACTTTTCCAAGAAGGTCTACCACTATGGGAGAATTTTACCCTGTACTTTCAGTACCGGCCAATTTGTATTCTTCCAATAGTTATTTTACCTTTTACATGATTTATCAGTACTCACATAATTCATTAACTTGCAATATATCATTTTAGTTCTCACAAACAAACAAAAATTAACAAAAATAAAAATCAGATTCGAAATAAAATTATAAAAAACATTTAAAACTACTTATGTCAAAAAATAATAGAACGCATGTTCTCACTCACTCCAAAATATACTATCTTCACTCCATTTACGTCTTATTTGGCATGTTTAGTTAACCAATTTAAGACCCAAAAAAAAGTTAACCAATTTTTAAAATAGGGGAGTAAGAAAATTCGTTCCCGAAAAAGAAAAATTAACACTAAATATCTTAAAATAAGCGATGATTCTATCAAAGGAAAAAAAAAAATACAACAAGAAAATGAAGATTTTGGCTAAGAAAGTGACTCTAAATGAGTACTATCTAAAAGTACGGTCAACTATAATATCACAGATAACCTCTAAAAAAACGTATTTTGAAATCAATTATTTATGCAATATATTGTGCATATCCATCTTATTTTTGGTTATGACCAGCCTACCATACAATATTTATTTCATTAGAAATATATGCTAAACTTTTGTAGATATTAAAATATTTTGCATAAATACAATGTTAATTTTTTTTCCATGTGTGATTGTGAATAACATGGGCGCAAATTAGCTAGACACCATTTTAAGTAGCAAGTATATCGACGTGAAGCATCATCTTTTATCAGCCCCATTAGAAAAACGAAGCACATTCGTATAAAAATATAACAAGCAAAGCCCAACTTAGCTTGAGTGGTCTCTTTGGTTTTTGGCTAAGATTACATAAATAAGTCTATTAGTTTTGTGTCCCATATTGATTGAATTTTATATTGTTAAGGGACAAAACTCCTAACCACCTGGAGCATCTCTTGATTTTTATAGCAAAGCATAGAAAATATTAAATATTAAAATCTTAGTAACCCGTGCATAGCACGGGCAAAAACTATTTATCCATAATTTGGGATCCCCTCTTTATCCACCCAAATTGTAGGTGCTCTTTATCAATAAATAAAAAAATTATGTCTACTTTTATGTTTTTAATTTATTTTCTTAATAAATTTTGTGTAATTATTCATGCATCGGGTGTAACAAAATACTAGTATATACATATGCAAAGAGGGAATATTTGATAAGGAAAGAAAAAACATAATGTGGTAGCTATGAGAATTGAACCTTTGACCTAGAGAAAGCTTTTTAAAAGCATGTCTCTACCACTACATCACCCCAGTGTTTAAGGTTTATAATTGTTTTACATAATATATAACCTATTTCTAAATCAGATTTTTGTTCTCAAACCCTGGGGGAGCAAATGTGCTCCCATGTCCTTAACTGGCTCCGCCACTAAATGTGGAAGGTTGGTGGCCGACTGGTCGGTAAGTGGGTGGGGGATGAGAGAGAAAGAAGGAAGGGCTGGAGAGAACAGTAACACAAAAAAATAAAAATAGAAAATGAGAGGGGACCCCTCCGCCACGCGTCGTAGCCAGAGCTAGGCCCACACCATGAGTCCAACTCGTTTTTGCCCTCCAAAACGAGCTGACTCGTTTTCTCTCTCCTCTTTTTTCCCCATTATCCCACTTGAGGTCATTAGGGCATAAGAGCATGAATATCAACAAAGTGAAATTGGTTCATGGGAGGAGAGAGAGGGTAATAACGATCCCAAATGGGTTCAAGGGGGAAAATATTGGAGAGAGAAAACGAGCCCAACTCATTTTGGAGCTCTGGAACGAGTTGGGTTCATAAATGGGCCCGAATGCATTAGCCGATGCGGGGACCGTAGCCTTTTTATTTTTGGCTTCAGTCAGGAGAGAGAGAGGGAGAGAGAGAGAGAGAGAGAGAGAGCAAAAAAAAAATGTTGGCTGACACGTGCGACAACCAACTGCTGGCCATATTTTTTTTTATCCCATTATAAACTTGCAACGACTATAATTAAGAAAATATAAAAAAAAATACCAACGGCTATATTTCCGACCCTCTATAAAAGGAGACCAAATTTGATATATTTTTGCACAAATATAAGATTAGTCATTCTATCTCCTAAACTGTTTTTTTTTTTTGCACAAATTTCAAATTACTCATATTTATTAGTTTTATGTTTCAGCAATATAAACAAAAGAAAAATAGATTGGATGAGAGAGAAAATGTGGTGGGGCATGGTAAAAGATGAGCGAATGTGTGATGAGCCAATAATTTGGGTTCATCAATAAATGAGATTTTTAGTTGAGTTCTTGTGATGCGATCATGGTGAGGTAGAGGAGGGAGAAAGGAGGAGATAAACATCATAGCATTACTATCAATGAACCCAACAAATTGGGTTCATGACTCTCTCTCCACCTTTCTCCCCCCTCCACCTGACAATGATCTCATCTTATGAACTCAACCAAAACTCTCATTTATTCATGAACCTAAATTCTTGGCTCATCACATTCTCTCATCGTTTACCATGCCCACAACATTTTCTCTCTCCTCCAATTTGTTTTCCTTTCATTTATATTGTTTGTTTTATCTTTCCTTTTATTTATATTGTTTGTTTTATCTTTCCTTTTATTTATATTGTTGAAATGTAAGATTAATAAATATGATAAAAAAATCAGATTATTATTTTTCTTTTTATTTTTGCTAAATTTTTATTTTTGTTAATTTGTACTCCCATCTGTCGCTAATTCTTCTTCTCACTTTCCTTTTGCTCTGTCTCATATTCTTCTTCTCGTTACCTTATTTAGTAAGTTTTTTGTGTTAAATCCCTATACTACCCCTTCCTTACTACCATTTAATTACCTCATATTCATCTAAATTAATTGCCTACCCACATCAAAATACTTAACTACCCAAACATTAATCCCACACCCAGTTCAGTTCTAACCCTTCCCTATCAGTCGTCATTTACACACAATACCTTCTCTCTCTCCTCTCCATCTCCATTAAAAAAGCTCCACAACCAGAATTTTTCCTCTCTCTATCTCCATCTCTCTCTTTCTCCCAGTCATCATCTCAACCATTAAACAACCTCCATCGCCATCAAATGACACACTTCACTTTCTCTCCTCCATCATTTCTCTGTTTCTGTCACTCTCTCTTCCCATATCAGATTGAAGCTCAAACTCGTCCATACTTTATTTTCTCCGTTGTTATTTGACTCGATCTATTGTTTCATGTATTGGTTTTGAACTCTATCATTCGATCTTAGATCTGGGCTTTTTTTGGTCGAACCGTAATTAAAATTGCCCAAAATCAACACTCACTCTCCCAATTTTGTGCTGTCTTTGTAAGTTATGAGAAATTTGTTGTTGAAACTTATGGTTTATTGTTGATGGGCGTATAGTGGTGGTTTTTGTTTGGTATGATGTGTGATTTGGTTATGTTGTTGGCCTGATGTTTGCTTACTGCCACCAAATAGAATATTTTGGAGATTATTATGTGAAAGTTGCTTATTGCCATGAATTGCTTGTGGTTCCATCCCCCCCCCTCTCTCTCTTAACTCACTAAATCAGGGGCAAATAAGGGAATTTTATGATAGTTTCACCTTTTCTTAATAAGCCTGCCATTACATTGTGAGAAAGAACATATTGGGACAAAATGGAGTATTTGGTAAAGAACTTGAAACCTAATCGCAAAATAAGGGAGGAATATAAATCTCCGACAGTTCTATTCCTTCCACTCAATATTCATCATATAAGCGTATATCCTCACAACCTATTATGCACTAGAGAATTTATCAAACGGGTTAAAATATTGAACAATTGGTCAAGTATCAGATCCATACAAAGACGTGACATTTGTTTACGTACAACATCATTGAGCCATTTCTGTTGATTTAGTAGTGTGTTTAATGAGCTCGGTTGCTGTTAACTGATTTACATCAGTCTCCACCACACGCACACTATCCCCCTGCAAAAAGCAATGTTCATGACGAGTTGTTTTAATCAAAGTGGACACATTACAAAACTAGAACTACAAGTCTCTCTATGCTCAGCCTACTAAACTGAGTCATGGTAAGGGAAAATTAGTTCAAAGTTTTCAACCTTTTACAAGTTAACTTTTTACCATCTTCAGTAGGAAGTTTTTGAGGTCTGGCAGGTTCACATACTTGGCGAATATATTTGACAACTTTGTAGTATTCGTTCTTCATCTTTGACCATCTTTTGCATCGCTAGTACCTAGAGTTCGGACCATCATTCAAACTGTCCACTCTTCATTCCCGTCACTTGCATAACCTCCTCCTAGAGTGTTCCCTAGCGTTGTGAACCCATCCTTTTGCCCCAGATTCATCAAACACAAGCTTTCCTACAGTCATACAAGCATCAGGAGATCTCATTTCAATATCACTCACCGGAGGACATGAGGTTTCCTCTTTCCTTTCAACATTTGCACCATTATCATAGTCACTGTGGTCTAAATCAATCCTATCAGTAATTACAACATCTACAACATTCATGTTTGGGGTTTCTACTACCCTTTCAACATTAACATTTCCACCAAGATCATAGTCACTGTGTTCCAAATCCATCCTATCATGAATTACAGCTTCAGCTACATCATTCATGCTTGGGGATTGGACTATCCTTTCTGTATTTTGCACATCTTCAATGGCACTGAAGTCTAGGACAATGTGTTTTCTACATGTGAGTCAATATTTTTCTTAGATGAGAGTCTCGGGGTTTTCTTTTTCATGTTACTAAGTGCTCCGTGCTTCCTATTCAGGATAGAGGGTCCGAAGAAGAAAGGGAACCTTGAGAAAAGTTGGGATCGGCCTTCGGCAAGGTGGTTCGTCTACAACCGTCTACACCACCAGGTTCTCGTTTACCTCCACCACAAAAAGCCTCACCACCACATTCCAAAAGGCCATCACCCCGTACTCTATCACAACCACAAAGGCTCACCTCACCAATTATACCTCAAGCTTCACAATGACCAAAACCACTGAAGAAAAGCTAGATGTGATCATGGGCACTTTGGAAAAGATGCGACTCAAGGTTGAGAGTTTGGAAAGAAAGAAGGAGGGTGAAGCAAGGATCTTCTCTAACTCTAACACTGAAGAGGATGAGCAAGTCACTAAGCTCAACAATAATGACTCTATCAACAACTACAATGTCGATGATGGTAAGGTCAATTCCGAAGTCAAGGGTAAGCTCCCAGCCAAATTCTCCATGCCCAAAATTCCGACATTTACTAGAACCGATGATCCACAAAATCACCTCAAGGCCTTCACTACCGCCATGGTTTTAGGAGGAATTGACGAAAGCATCTATATACACTTGTTCCCACAGACTTTGGATGCCTCGACTCGTCGTTGGTTCTACACCTTGAATTTGGAAAACTACCCTATCTGGTCAGAGTTCGCCATAATCTTCCTTGCACGCTACAAGGAAAATGTTGTCCTCTCCATGACCCTTCGAAAATTAGAAATCACCAAGCAAGGAAAAGATGAGGGGTTCCTTGCATTCCATCAACGTTGGAGGCTGAAGGTAGCCAAACTGGTTGAGAAGCCTGCGGAGAGTGATCAAATCCGCCAATTTATCAAGAATCTGCATCCTGTTTACCAAGAACGGCTCATGTACCAAGAATTTGACTCCTACAACCGACTCTATGATGTGGGTATCTTAGTTGACAATAATCTTTACTGTCAACATCATCGGGTGTTTGGCCACCATACGGATGACTGCATCCTCCCGCAATATGACATACAAGAAATCATGGACAAGAAGGAAGAAGACGATGCTTATAAAACCTAGTATTAGTTGGCTACCCACAGGAGCTAGAGGAATCGAGTCTGAGTCCCTAAGTTTTGTCGAGATAGGACCCTAGCTAAATCTTTAGGTTGAGTCTAGAACAGGGGGGTGTTCCCCTTTTACTTTTCTTTCTAAGTCTAGTTTCTGTTTGACAGGTATTAGAGACCCTCTTCTCTAAAGTCATGTGTGTGTGTCTCTTTTGCAAATCAATAAAAATTCCTCTGACTCATATCTTTCCTTTTTTAGCTATTGATAAATCCAATGAACTTAAAAGTTGCAGAAATCATTAACTAACCAATTTAAGCAATGTATGTAAACTTCGCAAAGCAAGAATTCAAATCATCGCTATTTACTGGAATTTGAGCAACTGAACTCACTCAACGGTGCCACTCCACAAAGAAGAAGCGAGCCAGCCTTTTGCAACAACCTCGACATAGAAATGACCCTGGCTCCAATCGAAGAGGATCCTTGGTACCAAGACGTCTTCAACTACATCACCAAAAGGATATACTCTCAGGACGCACCACTAAGAGCTCAACGGACCATCCGTCTCTTAGCGGCACAATACATAGAATAGAAGGGGGTTCTGTACAAGAAATCCCACAACGGGGTCAACCTCAGGTGCGTGAGCTCCGAAGAAGCCGCAGAGATTATGGATGAGGTACACAATGGTGTGTGCGGACCACACATGAATGGTCGAATGCTCTCTAGAAAGGTCTTACGACTGGGATACTACTGGACCACTATGGAAAGGGATTGCTATGACTATGTCAAGAAGTGCAAGAAGTGTCAGATATATGCTAACCTGCAGCATATGCCACCCTCAATGCTCCACAACTTCACATCCCCTTGGCCGCTTTCCGCATGGGGAATAGACATCATTGGTAAAATCACCCCGAAAGGTTCGGGAGGACATGGGTACATCCTAGTAGCCATAGACTATTTTACCAAATGGGTTGAAGCCCAATCTTATGCCATCCTCACCTCCAAACAAGTGTCCAAATTCAAAAGGAACACATTTGCCGATACGGCGTTCCGCATGAAATTATCAGTGACCATGGATCCTATTTCAAAGCCGAAACAGCCACCCTCCTCAAAAACTACAAAATTCAGCACCACAAATCACCCCCTTACCGTCCCCAAACCAATGGCGCAGTAGAAACCGCCAAAAAAAACCTCAAAACTATCATTAAAAAGATGATAGAAAACTACAAAGATTTGCCCATAAAACTCTCATTTGCCCTTTGGGGATATAGGACATCCATAAGATCCTCTACGGGAGCAACACCTTATTCCCTAGTCTATGGAATGGAAGCGGTTCTACCCATAGAAATCCAACTACCTTCCATGCGCATAGCCTTAGAAGGTGAAATTCCTGAAACTCAATGGTTACAAGCCCGCTACGAAGAACTCATGTTCACGGATGAAAGACGCCTGCGGGCCCTAGACCATTCTCACATGTACTAGCAGCGCATGGCGATAGCATTCAACAAAAAGGTCCAACCTCGGAATTTAAAGGAAGGGGATTAGTTTGGAAAGAATTACGTGCTCTAGTTACCGACCCCAGAGGCAAGTTTCGACCCAATTGGTCCGGTCCATTCATCATCAAAGACATTCTATTAGGAGGCGCAGTCAGACTCATGGACGATGATGGCATCGAGTTCAGTCAGCTCACCAATATGGACCAACTGAAGAAGTGCTACGTTTGAAAAAAAAAAAAAAAATTCCGAAAAAAAAAGACTTGCACAAAATTAAACGAACTACGCTGGCCTGATTCCACACTGGATACGTAGGTAACCCTTTTAAGGGGCCCGGCCAAAATCAATCCAAAATTCCACTCAACTCATTCAGAAAGGGATAATCTAACTAAAAAAAAAAAGTGCAACTACGAGGGTTTAAGCTAAACAAATTCTTATTACTTTTTTTTTAAACTAGACTTGCTTTCTAAGAAAACTACTTCAATCCTTCTTCCCTTTAAAAGGCTTCGTAGAAGAGTTCTTTTTTGAAGGACCCTGGCCTGAGGACGACTTATGATTGCTCCCTTGAGCTGGGGGCTCGACTCTTTTCAGTACATGGTAGCCTCCCACCTGAGGCCCTTTCTTTCTTTTCTTGCTTCCTGTTCTTTAGCCATACTTAGGCTTTAGTTGGTCCCACTCTTCATGACGAAGGGCTCGTCTCGCTTCTCCATCACCGCTGGAAAGCCAATTCAAGTAGGTCTCAGAAACTTAAGTTGGGGCAATCACCCGAGGTACAGTCCAGCGGTCCCGGCTACGCCAATACTTTTCCCAATCCGCAGCAAACTCAGTGGTCAAAGCTACGATAGTTGGCCTTGTAGTCTCCTGACGAGGGATAACCTGCTTCAACCCGTATTGCCTCATGACCCTAGAGGGGAAGAAGAAAGTAGTCTTGTACAGACCCATTATGGTAGTATGAGGAACCAAATTGTCATAAGCCACTAAGGAAGTCAAGCTTCACCAGGACACATGCCAACGGACAAGAAGCATCCCATTCAGCAAGGGACTTTTCAGAATATAGTCTCTTCCTAACCAAGAAGCTAGCCGCGGAATAAGGTTTCTTCGCCCAGGCTCGAGGGACACGAGCTATCATATTCTCTGGTGACTCTATTAGCCTCAGATGCTCACATAACCAAATTTGAAGCAGCAGGGGGCTGCCAGAAAAAGTTTCGTGAGGGGAAATTTTCAACCTGCCAAGCCCAATAATAGTTTCCCCTACAACCAGATGCAAAAGAGAATGCACTTCAACCATTTGATTAACCACTCCCAGCAACGAGGCTTTACCCAAGTTAGGCGATTCTGCATTAGCAAATAATAGGTGGTTTAACATGCAAAGTACAAAAGCATGTTGGCGACAACGCCTGAATGTTGCATCCTTTTCAGAAGAAATAGCAAACTTTTCACAAAGTTGAACCAAGTCCACATCGACACCAAGAACCATGCTTTTAGCTTCTGTAGATGACAAGCCCAAGGATTTCTTGTACTGATCCCTAAAACCATCTCTCAAATAAGGCACAGTTGGGGGAAGAACATCAGGCATATTAGTGATTGCAGCAAATTCTTCAACTAAAGGGTGTAATTCAGAGTTACCAAAGCGAAAGACATGCAAGTCGGGATCCCAATAATTCAAAGCGGATCGAAGAAGGGGCCACAATATTTTGGTTGGTCTCAAAGTCAGCAAGGTAGAGACATGGAACGGAGCCAGTTCAAGTTTTTCTTCTGTGGACAGATTTTTGCACCAAGCATCGAACAGGTTTTCAAATGATCTCACCACGGTAGAAGATTTTGGAAATTTGAGAGAGCTAAAAGTCTGAATATGATACAACATCAAGCATCCCGTAAATTCTATTTATTTATAGGCAAAAATACGGGCCAAAAGAAGTCAGAAACCATGAAAAAGCCCAAACCAGAGCCGTCAGCGGCTCTGGTCAGCGCCGCTAGCGGCCCAACCCAGCGCCGCTAGCGGCCCTGACCCTATCCCAGTCTGCTTTTTCCTTTCGCTCCAGCCCACTCGCTTGGTCCAGTCAGCTCGATTTAAGCCCGGTTTGATGCACACGGCTGAATTACAAAACCCGAGACTCTCTTAGTTTTATCTTTTCCATTTTCTTTTTTTTTTTATTTTATTATTTTCATTTTTTCAAGGGGTATAATATGTGTAATTTTTGCTTTTTCCTGCAATTTTTACCTTTTTCTATTTTATTCCCTGAATTGTGGCTTTTTCCTATTGCATAACACATTGCATATTTAGAGATCGGACGGACATAATCGAGTCATCTTATCATACATATCATAAAAATGCATAAAAACAGGAATCCCCAAATCCCGAGGCCAATGTTTACAAAGAGATCCAACACCGATCAACCAGAGTCGTCAGCGCCGTTGCTGTCAACCTCATCATTAACGGATGGCCCCTGACCATAGTTCCTAGTCGAATAATGGAGAGAAGAGCTATAAATGGGCCTGCTGTTGTCAGGCCTCATGTCCCACCTATCATATGCTGGTGCTCGCATGGGGGTACCTGCCGAAAACCCCGCTCCGAAGAGGCTCTCTGTGGCCTGACTAGCAAAGTCCGTAGCCACAACCTGATATGAAAGCCCAGTATGAGGCACGTCCCATCTAGGGGCGTTCGCCCAACCTACAGCCGCGTCGGTAACAATAGGTCTGCTATCAAGCGAAGGCTGGAAGCCCACAGGGGAGAACATCTCAGGAATGTACGGCACAGAAGGTCCGGGCGCCTCATCAACGGGAGGCCTAGTCACAGCTACGGGAGGTGAACGAGCAACAGACGGCCTGCTCGCTGAAGAGGCCCTCACAGCAGAAGAATGTCGAGGGCCCACCAAAGACGAAGACTGAGACATCTGCAAACAACCAAGATCGAGATGTTAAGTTAAGAACTTCACTTAGCTAAACAAAGGATGAAAGTCTACTTACATCAACAGTCTTAGACTGAGAACTCTTCCCCTTGCCCATCACCCGGCCATAGCCTTTCTTCAGCAGATGAATGAGCTTGAAGATTTGAGATGTCTGCTCCCGGTTCAGCTACAAAACACAAACACAAGAGATAGAGTCAGCGCTCAAAGGCAAACACAAACACGAGAAGGGATAACAAGGAACTTACCCCCGTACACCCATCGGGCAAAGGCAAGCCCTCCACAGTCTCTCCATCAGCCATATGTAAAGGGAACTCCTCTACTATGTGTCCCCCTCTCTCCCCAATATACCTCACCTCATTAGTCGGCAAGGTCACGCTTGGGGGCTGGCCCCGAGGAACTCTGGAATGGGACCTCCTGGGACCCTAAGGAGCTAGACGATCCGCCTGCGAGACGCAAGAAGTCAGTATATCACACATCGTGAAAAGATGCAAATAAATTTCTTATCTCAGAAGTGAGATCCGGCATCAGACGATCCAAGCAGTAAGCCAGGTACACGGCCGTGCGGTCCAAGCCAACAACCTCCGGCATAAGAAACTCCGTGGCCGCCATACCACGAGTCACAACTCCTAAGTACCGCACGCTCAGACCGCGCAGATAGAACATAGTCAAAGGAGGATTCTCCGGAACCAGATGACTACCCAAAGTAGGATAAATCAGTCGGGTCAAGCGATCCCCCAGGTACCATACAAAGCCAAATGGCCCTTCGAAGACCACCCACAAGGAGGACACCCTGAAAGACTCCATAGTAATATGGGGCGGAACCCCAGGAATACCATTAAAAGCGGACCATGACACCTGTAGGTTACCAGTTCAACAGATCATTCACACCAAATGGACCAAAAAAGGAGATATGCACAAGTCAACAACAACATACCGTAGACGCGGCGTGACTCTCAAAGGTGGCCCGAAAGTGCTCCAGAGAGGTAAATGAGTGGTTATCCCTACCAATCCACCGTGAACCTAGCGGGAACATTCTTAAACCAGGACGGTGAGGACGAAAGACCGGAAAATACTCAAAGAACCACAACTGCCATACAAGCAAGAAAGTAAGCTCCAAGTCCAAAACCATACACGGGCAAAGAAAAAAAAAGAGAGAAACAGATGGGCCTACCTCCAGTATTCTCCACGGGCCCGAGATAGACGCCCTCTCACTCGTCGGCTTGGGCCTGCAAGCCCGACGACACCATCTCACCAAGGAAGCATTGGCGGAAGCACCGAAGTTGTACTCATGGACCTTGGTCAAATCCTCTAAATATGTCAAGAAACCGACTTGACATACGTTCTTCTTCTGAGCAAAAATGTTCGACCCCAACAAGCAAGCCAGGAAAATACGGGCCCTTTGCTCCTCAGTAAGCCCCTTCTCCGCCAAAGCCGCCCATAACCGCACCAAAGAAACTCGATCCTTATCGAAATGGGCAGACACAGGCCCATAAAGCTCGAGTAACCTGTCACTCTGTTGCCAGTAGCCCACGTCGTACTGAATACGACGCCCTCTGAATGATAGACCCGTCAACTCGGCGAACTGATAAGGGGTGGGGAACATCTTTCCTATAGGCGTATGAAAAGTGTTCGTGGAATCCCAGAACCTCTCCAATAGCCCCCTAGCAATAATCCTGGAATCCCCAGAGTGACAAGCAGGGATAACAGTCAGGAAATGGTCAAAACCCAAGCCCAATACAAGTTCTGAGCTCCTACTAAAAAAGTGTCCAACATCATAGCCCAATGGGAGGTATACCCATGAGCCTGCAACAAAATGCCAACACCCTAGCCAACAAACAAAATTTTCTCAACATCCCATATACTACAAATACAGCTAAAATAATTCCCTACAGATTATATACAGCTGACGACCAATCCAGTAAAAATCCCAATTTGTTCGTGTGCCGAAGCACTAACAGTTCAAATTTTCAGTTCAAATAATATATGCTGAACAGAGAGTCAGAAAACATATCAGCTCAAGGTTAGACAGATGACTCTCCCTCTCCGGTAGTAAAATACTACAGTTCCAAACCCCAGTCGGGCGCTAGTCCAGCCGCATAAATGAGTTCTGGTACAGTCGAGCTCCATCCGGACGATGGGTCGGAGGTGTTCTAGTAGAGGGAAGCCCAGTACGGAAGAGGTCCCGGTCATCCTCCCCCTCACCCATGGGACGTTTTCCTTTGTCTGCGGGAGCCATGTAAAGCTTTCTCTCTCTACAAGTGGGAAATTAAAAGTTTCAGATTCGCAAGAAACAAGCACCCTTTCAACAATGCAACTCAGAATTCAGCAACTAGGCGGAAAAATAAGCAAGTTCAATACAAAAATCGAAGAATTTGGTCAAGAATTGGCTTACCTCAAGTAAAGTGGAGCACTCAACAATGGAGGAAGGCTCGAAATTTGCTCTCGACAATTATGCTCGGCGAAGAAGAAGAATGGCACGGGAGAAGAAAAAAAGAAACGCTGAAGCACTTCTTATTCGGCCCAAGCTCAGTGCCGCTAGCGGCCTTCACCCAAGGCGCTGGCCCGGGCCGCTAGCAGCCCTGCAGGCCCTGTACACACGGGCCCACTTGCTGTCCCACTATCCTTTTTCCAGTCCGGAGTTCGTTATTCCAGTCCGTTCGCGGCAAAGATCAGTACCAAGCGTGCGGGAGCGAGTCCCTTTGGCCCACAAATTCAAATTCAACAGTTGGCCCATTTTACGGTACCAACTACTTTCAGGTAAAACTAACCCGACTATTTTTGCAGGTCTCAAATACTGAAACTCGGGTACATGCAGCAACGACTCTTACCGCCCAGAGTGCCCAAAAATATTTTTAAGCCCGGAAAGTCTATCGGCCTTACCAAATTTAGGGGTTAGTCAATGATTGCTTAAAGTGTTGCAGTTATACTGTCCATTTATTTTTTATATGTTTCAGCCAATGATTGCTTAAGCTATTGCATTTAAACTGTTCATATGTTTTAACCATTTTACAGCCGTCATTTTGATCGCGATGTCTCGTCGATCTTTTCGTTTCCTCTGCAGGAACGGAATCTCGGCATCCGCCGAGTGGTGCTTAGTCACTGTTTGATCAATAAAGCATTTATATTATTCATTCTCACGTTACTTTCCATTTTTACTGCCGTTATTTTTTATCGCGCTGTCTCGTTCACTTTTTTTGTTTCTCGTACAGAGACGGAACCTGGACACCCGCCAAGTGGTGTTTAGTCATTGTTCGTCGAAGCACTCTACGTTGATCATTCTCAAAGTATTACTAACTTTTTCATTTACTCTGAATACAGGTCCCCAACAGACGTTTAGACCATCTACGAGCGGTGTACTATCCTGCTACCATAACCTTTATTTTCTCTTGTGTTCACAGAGATGAAATTTTAGCACGCTACGAGCATGTCCCAACTCAGGTTTGTCTTCATATGCATACATACTGTACACCCTCACACACCGTGTGCACATCAGCATCCTGCATGTCGCCATTGGAATACTTTGATCTTCGCTTTTACTCAAGCTCGATCAAAGTGGGGGCTTTTGTAGACGGCAAAAAAGCGCCTTCAGATTATATGCGCGTGCAACCCTTTGGAAAAGCCTCCCCCGCTTAGAAAGCAAACATGCGCCTATGCAGGCATTCTGCTTCAGGTCCATGCGGCCACGCTTGAGTTCAAGCGTTGGATTTCCGTGCAAAACCCTGGCAGCTCCCCCTCTTCTATATAAACAAACCTTAGGGTTCAGTTGAAGAGATTGAGAATTTGAGAGGTTGAACATCCTCTCTGAAAGGTTGGCCGTCTCTCTCATATTAAAGCCTAACTTCTGATTCTACTCCTTCTTCAAGCTAGCCCTAGCACCACAATAATAAACCTTCATACTTCATCAAGAGTAAGAGTTCAAGCATAACAACCCAATAAGTTCATTGTGAGTATCCAGGTAATCCAACCTGAGGGTTTTCAATAAATTATATATTGCTTGTTATTTACTAACTAATTTGGTTTATGTGATATGTACATGCATGGCGCGTTTTGAGTAAAAGGGATTGTATTAAATCCAATGGATGAATGAATGCATGTATTTATTTATTGCTTTTTATTATAAATTATGCTTGTTTGTGATTGTTGGGATGAACTATCTTGTTTGCCTTCTAATTTGCAGGTTTTATCATATTTATCGTTTTCTAGCAATAAAAGCATATAATTTGATAAGTTGTTCAAAGTGGTCACATTAATAAATGTTTGTTCAACCCATTGGTTAAAATTAGGAACTTGGACAAATTGAACCCTGTTTGGAAGCATAGCATTAGTAATCGCATTGAATTGATTAGTAAAGGTCGTTGTTGTCAACGGGCGAGTTGGGTGCCTAACACCTTCCTAGCTCGTACTCACGCCCCCGAACTCATTTATGAAGTCAATTTCCCCAATAGGGATTGGGGTGCACAAGAGTTGAGTTGACGCCTTTCTAGACTATTGACTTGACTCCAAGGGTTCCAAATTTCCTTAAATTTGGTGGCGACTTCCGACAATCTTAATCATCTCCTTAGTACGAAAAGAAAATCTTCATGTGCATTCACACTCGAGAGATTCAAGAAAACCAAAAGACGCTCTCCTAGGCTATCCCGCCGGCCGCTCAAAACTGAAAGGGGAGAAAATTCCGGTAGCCTACAGTGGCGACTTCACTGGGGACATGATTAAGAGGGTGTAACTTGAAAATCGATTCAATGCTATTATTTTTGCTTGGTTCACTACCTTCAGTGTTCTTATTATTATTTTGTGACTTGTCATTCATCTTATTAAATTGCATCCATTGCATTCATCTGCATGCGCTTGCGCAACTTCCGGACTTGTTTTTTTACAAGTTCAAACTAGTTTCTTAGCCAATGGAGTGTGGTGAAGTGTCTTGGTGAGAATCCACTCGATTCTTCTTTGCCAAGAAACATGGATCCCCCCACCTCATGTACCTTCCTACGCAATCGTCCATTCGACGAGTAGGATAACAAGAATGCATCACATTGTCGCGCATCCCGCGGATTGTTGTACATTCTTGATTATGAGTACCTTTTGACCAAAACCCTCAAGCCTACCCCATTGCATGAACTAGAACCAATGTTTTATGTCGAAACTCAGTCCCATGTCCATGCTAGATTTTCATGATCATGTCATTTGCGCTGTTGTGCTGTTTGCCCATATGTGAACGCAATCTTTGCGTAGTCATTTTGGTCGTCATAGAATATTAGGTTAGACCCCAATTAGGATCTTTTCCTTTTTTGAGTCTAGATTTTGTCTTAAGATTGAGTCTAGAATCTTTGTTTTTACGAAACAATATCCTTGAATGTTCTATATAATGCTTGTTACCTTAGGAAAGATTTAATGCTTTATTCTTTCCCATTATTTAAATAGTGAGTTTTAGTCAAAGATCTCTAGATAATATCTCTCACCTCTCCTTTTAGTCAAGAGTATAATATCTTTTGCTTTATCCCATATTGAGTCGAGATAATATCTCTCCCCTTCCCTTTTAGTCTAGAGTATAATATCTTTTGTTTTATCACATATTGAGTCGAGATAATATCTCTCCCCTCTCCTTTTAGTCAAGAGTACAATATCTTTTGCTTTGTTCCATATTGAGTCGAGATAATATCTCTCTCCCTCTCCTTTTAGTCAAGAGTATAATATCTTTTGCTTTATCCCATATTGAGTCGAGATAATATCTCTTCCCATCCCTTTTAGTCAAGAGTATAATGTCTTTTGCTTTATCCCATATTCAGTCGAGATATTATCTCCCCCTATAGACACCCTAATCTGTTCTCATCCCCTGGCACCGCAACGCCCAATGATGATGGTAATGAATTAACATGGATGTAAGTAGAAAAGGACATTGCTCGAAATCTAGACCAAATTTCTTGAAACCTCAGTCTTTGGCTAGCCCTTGTTATAAGGATTCCAACGTCTTTGACCTTGCCTCAATCACGTTCCCGGATCAAGAGATATCGCGTCTCAAATATTTGGGTCAAAACCTCTCAATCAAGACCCCTTGGGTCAGCCCAACGGCAATTTCGTAATTTACTATGCACAAAAAGTCAAAAAAACCTAGACACGCGCGCGCCTTTGGGCCTAGCGGCTGACGCTGTCAGTCCGGCGGCACATGCGTGGCAGCGGGGGCCCTCAGGGCAGCCGCTGGGCTCCAGCTGCCTTTCGGCTGGCCGCTGGGCCTGTTTTCTGGCTGAGCCGATTTTTGGTGCCGGGTTTCTTACCCTAAGCCCCTAATTCCGTCCCCTAAATCTATAAATACTCCTTTTCACCCTCTTTTGAGAGAGGTTGGTCAGTTTAGAATTTTGAGAGCATTGGGAGCACAAATACTCCCAACTCATAGAGAATTTAGATTTTGAAGACTCAAGCAAGCCATTGCACCCAACCTAGCACCCAAGACTGAAGAGCATTTCCAATTTTACTACTCCCACCCGAATAGAACGTCCAGGTTAACCATCCTGAGGGCCTAAATTCTTTATTAAATCTCTTGTTTATTGTTTATAATCATGTTTTATTTAGCTTTCGATTATGGTTAAATAAATTTGCATGCTTAGGTCCTTGTAATTAATTATGCATGATTAGCTTAATTTAAAGTTTGCATCTTTTTATTAGTTTATGCAAGTTTGCATCTTTTTATAGTTTGTGCATGCATGTAGCAACCTCCTAGGTTTATTTTAGCATAAAGTTAATATTTTTGCATTGTTCTTCCTTTGAAATTACTAACAAATCTATTGATGTGCATATGCAATGCTTGGCGCGTTTAGCAAAGTGTGGTAGGTTGGAGCGTTAAATTATTGCTCTTATCTCTTGTTTATGTTTGATAATAGTATGCATGCAAATTGGATATAAATTGTGGAAAGTGATAACATAGGTAATTTGATTGTCTTTAACCCGCCTAGTTAATGTACGATCTTGGACGACCGGATTTATATGGAACCATATAGCATAGATAAATATTTGACATGAATAGGCTTAGTAGAGGCCGTTTATTCGGGCGATTTAGACGAGATTCGTTTTGTTTATTTCGTACCTACACCCCCGAACTCAATATTTAGCCCCATGGGTATGAGTCAATTCCCAATAGGAATTGGGTGCACTTTTGATGGTTTCCAACTGTTTCCTTAAAAATTGGTGGCGGCTTCATTACTTGCAAATTATTATTCCCCGTTATAATCAAATTTAAATTGCATATGACGTATTATTTAAGAACCATTAGTTCCAACTAAACACATCGATTTAGCGCAGGAAAGGCGAGGGTTCTATCCATGTCAATAATTTATTTTAGCTATTTGGTTCAATTACCGTATATGTTTATTTTCTTTGCTTTGCATCCATATCATTCATATTGCATGCGTTATCATTGCAAGATGTTGAAAGACATCACCACACTATAAACAGGAATTACCCTTTGGAACATGGTATATGACTTAGGCCGGTGACCCACTAGGTCAAAATTACCTTTACACATAGTCGTGTTCCACCCCATGGCATTTGCATGTTTCCATTCGAGATGTGTAAAACGTTACGTCTAGTTTTACTATGCATCTCATAGATGACAAAACGCATCCGGTCGTGGGTTACCATATCCAATCATAGGTTGTGTCAAAATATTGCATTCAGTCCCATAGTCCATATGAAGGTGCTAATTGATTTACTTGCTATATTGTGATTGGTTGTTTCCTTGCTATGTGATTAGTTTCCAAAGAATATTAGGATTAAATCCCCCTTAGGATTTTATTGAGTCCTGGTTAGGGAAGGTTTCCCTTTTGTTTGCTTGTGCGTTTTGTCAAGTTTACAAATAGAGTCTAGGATCTTTTCTTTTTAGGAAGTAGAATCCATGCATGACTCCGATGACGCTAGTGACCATATTAGGAAGACGTTCCTTTCCATATGAATTAGATTGCGTGCAAATAATATATTCCCGTCAATAATCTTTCATAAAATAAAAAAGAGTCTTACTTTATTCTATAGACGAGTCAACAATATATTTTCCTTCCTTAAATTAGGGAATTTTATCCCATATGCAAGTCAAGAGTACATTTTCTTTTAATTCTATAAAGTCGAAAAGATCATTGACTAGAATATGTTGTTTACATAAAATCGCGTCTTTCCTAAAAGTCACCATGTTGAGGATTAGTGCTAGATTCTCTTCCCACATTTGTTTTTTAAAATAAAAAAAACTTTCTTCTGTAGAGTTTTCCATTTATTTCCTAATTTCTTAACCGGGCCTTTTTGTGTCCAGAATTGGTAGGAGTAAAGATCACGGTCCTAGGAAGTGGGAGAGGGACGAGTCTAGAGATTGATTCGCAAGTTGTCGTTCGAACCTTCACCGCAAGCACAGTTTGTGGGCCCCATTTGGCTCGATTACCTTCGCACACCGCCGTTGTCACCTCAAGCCTCGCCACCTAATTCACCTAAGTCCATTATGTGTGGAGATGCTGAGAGAACCGCTGACCAAAAGATGGATGACCTTTTAGCCCAATTGGTTGCCATGAATGCTAGATTCACTGATATGGAAGCCCGTGTCGCCAAGTTGGATCCCCCTACTAGGGACGATGATGAGCCCAAACCCAATGAGGATAAGACTGAGCCCTCCACTAAATAGGTCCAGGAACTCCAAGCTAAGCTGAATATGCTTGACTCCGTTCTAGGCAAGAGTCGTGTCTTTAATGACATGATCATCAATTCTGAAGGCTATGCTCCCCATATCAAGGGAAAATTACCCACTAAGTTTTCCATGCCTGAAGTTCCGACGTTCAGAGGAACCGATGATCCACAAGATCACATTAGGGCTTTTACCATTGCATTGGGCCTTAGAGGCATTGAGCAAGAGTTATATGTTCATCTCTTTCCCCAAACTCTGGACCCTGCTGTCAGGGTCTGGTTCTTCAAATTGCCCACCCAAAAGTTGCAGAAGTGGGAAGACTTATCCACCTTGTTCCTCGAGAGATATGCTGACAATGTCTTACCTCCCATGACACTGAGAGAATTTGACATCACCAAGCAAGGTGACAAACAAGGATTCACTAATTTCGTGAGAAGATGGAGAACTAAGGTTGCCGAAATGATCGATCTCCCATCTAAAAGGGATAAAATTAGAATGCTACTCCAGAACTTGGCATCTGAACACCGCGAGCACAAGAAGTTTCAACCCATAACCACTTACGCCCAACTAGCTGAAGTAGGCATGGCCTTTGAAGATGACCAACTCCAAAGGGGGAAGAACAAGGTCACTTACAATAACAACACAAGTGGTTACAAGGATAAGAAATACACCAATACCAATCATGCCTCCACAAGTAGAGAAAATGAAGTGAACGCCATTGCTGACAGGCGTCCAAGAAGGCTAACTCCCCTCGGGATACCTTACGTCAAACCCTAGACAAATTAGTCAAAGAAGACTATCTACACCCGATTGGGTCTACCCCTGATCCACCCATAGAGAAAAGGTCGCCATACTAGAACGAGTCCGCACTCTGCAAATAGCACAGGGGTCGTGGACACGATACCAAAAAGTGCTATACTCTCAAGGAGAAAATTCAAGATCTGTTCGACAATGGCACCATACCATTGCCTAAGGACGCACCGCCACCCAGCAACAATAATAATCCCCTCGGGAACTCTTTTGCCATTTATATAGAAGAAGGGTTTGATCCATCCTATCTGATCACTCCTGTTTTGCAGGTCATACCACCATACCCAAGCCCAAGGCCTACGCTAGACATTTGTGGCCTTTGGGATAGTGATGAAGAGGATAATGTACCCTATACTGATCCTGAAGATGTGTTGAGTCCTCAAGTCCATGACATAGCAAATGGCAAAGCTTAGTATGATATCTCCGACGATGAGAAAGAGGAAGATGACAAAGCTCTGAATTACCTCACAAGATCAGGACGCCAGTCCAGGCCCGAAAATATCTACATGGATCCGTCTCAAATCCAACCCGTAAAGCGTGTAACAATCCCCAATAGGGATCCAACCCAAAGAGAAGTGACTAAGGAGGATGATGGAACCAACATCCTTAGACAATTGCAAAGGACAAAAGCCGACATATCCATCTGGCAATTGTTGACAACTTCTATCACTCATAGAAGGGCCGTATTAGAAGCTTTAAATGCAACCACCATTTCTCCAAATGCTACTTCTGAAGATGTGGTTAACCTCCTGGTCCAAGGAAAGTCATCCACGCCCGTCACCTTTTCTGACAAGGACCTTCCGCCTGAAGGTATCCACCACAACAAAGCCCTTTATCTGACTGTAGTTTGTCAACAAAGACAAGTCCCCATGACTTTAGTTGACAATGGGTTTGCTGTAAATGTATGCCCTTTGAGGATCGCTGAACACCTCAAAATAGACTCCAACAATCTCGCGCACTCCGCACAAGGGCTAAGATCTTATGACAATTCCAAAATAAACGTCTTAGGCACATTTTCCATGAATATCATTATTGGGCCAATCGAGAAAATGGTCCAGTTTCACGTAATTGACATTCCACCCACCTTCAACCTACTTTTAGGAAGGCCTTGGTTGCATGGGCTAAATGCTGTAGCCTCGACCCTTCACCAAAAGGTAAAGCTATCCCTAGCAGGATCCACACTAGAAGTCTGTGCTGATACCATGGTAGCCCAGATAGAAACAGTTCCAGTCCTAAAGATAGAGCATAACGAGCAAGATGAAGAAATATGGGGCTTCGAGAAAATAGCCTTCGTAGAAAGGATAGAGCCCACGCTCAATGTGAATGCTCTACTTAGAAAGCAAGGTCACTTTCCAGGTACCACTCTGGGTCCTCATGTAGGCTGCCGTATTTTTCTCCCCTCTTTCACGTGTCTTCCTTCGACCCTTTCTGGGTTCGGGTTTCCGGACAGCCTGGGAGAGCGCGGTGGTGTTCGAGTTTTGTGAATCTTTAAGTGTGAATGCACGTAAAGATTTATGCACCAAAGACATAGTTAAGATTGTCGGAAGTCGCCACCAAATTTTAAGGTAATTTGGAAACCTTGGAGTCAAGTCGATATTCTAGAAAGACGTCAACTCAACTCCTGTGCACCCCAATCCCTTTTGGGGAAATTGACTTCATAAATGAGTTCGGGGGCGTAGGTACGAGCTAGGAAGGTGTTAGGCACCCAACTTGCCCGTTGACAACAACGACCTTTACTAATCTATTCAATATAATTATTAATGCTACTGTTCCAAACAAGGTTCAATTTGTCCACTTTTAACAAATTATCAAGTTACATGCTTTTATTGCTGGAAAGCGATAAATATGCTAAACCCTGCAAGTTAGAGGACAAACACATAATTTATCCACCAATCCACAAACAAAGCATGATTCAATCATAAAAAAAGGCAATAAATAACAAAATTAAAACATTCATTCATCCATTAATTAGGCTTAATACAAGCCCTTTTGCTCAAAAGGCGCCATGCATGTACATATCACATAAACCAAAACCGTTAGTAATAACAAGCAATATAAAAAACTATTGAAAACCCTCAGGTTGGATTACCTGGATGCTCACAATGAACTTATTGGGTTATGTTGCTTGAATTCATGCTCTTGATGAAGTGTGAAGGCTTATTTTGTGGTGCAAGGCTAACCCTAAAGAAGGAGTAGAATAAGAATTTATGGTTTAATATGAGAGAGAGAGAGAGAATTTTCAGCCTGGGAGTCTCTAACTACAAACCTTTCGGAGAGAATGTCCAACATCTTCAACTGAACCCTAAGGTTTGTTAATATAGAAGAGGGGAGCTGCCAGGATTTGGCACGAAAATCGAATGGGCCTCGGATTTGCCGTCCGCGAGAAAAAGTCCAGGCGGCCATACAGCTAGGCCAAGCTGGCAGGACAAGCAGTCAAACTGTTGGCAAGCGGCTTAGCCGCAAGGCAAGCGGTCACGCCGCTTCGCCTAGCAGCACAGCCGCTTGTCCTAGTGGCTGTAAGGACCTGGGATTTTTGTCCAATCCTTTTCTTACGAAGTGTATTGGTTTCCACGGAGTGCGTCCTTAAAGAAAATTTGTAAGTTGGGGGTTTAGATAAGTTCAAGGGACCATCGAGTTACAAAGCTTTTGAAAAGACTTGAATTGAATAAAAACCATGAAAGAGGTCACAAATCTGCTATCGGCGTTTTATCGAAGGGACAAACCGAATGGATAATCCGAAGGGACAACCCAATAGCTGCGATAAGTGAACTAATCATATTTTTAGAAAGACTCCCGCTCATATAGAACATATGAGTACCCAAAAATAAAGTGTTCGGGGGCGAAGGTACGAGGTGGGAAGGTGTTAGGCACCCAACTCGCCCATTTATGACGGCCTCTACTAACTCAAGTTTGCTTAATAATTTAAGAACATAATTCCCATGCAAAACCGAATTAAACAACCTAGACTTAGACTATTAATTGGTTCATCACAAGCATCACAACATTTATTAGTGACCCTTATTTAGGCATGCTCTCGATTTGACAAATTGGGCAGCACAACGACTAGACAGACAATATTTAGGAAGCAATAAAAGACGTTAGACTAGCATGATATCTACATTATGACTACCGGAAAAATAAATAGTTAGACAATTAATTTAATTTGAGCCCTCAGGAATTTGTACCTGAACGGTGGGCTATATTTGACAAGAATAGTAAAAATAGCTCTCAAGTTTGGAAGAAAGAGGGGGAAGCTCGGTGTCAATAGTCCCGAGAATAGAGGTTGTCAACTGTAGACGGTGTGTTTTGAACTGATGATGAAGGGTTGTTTATATAGGCGTGGGGAAGTAGGGTTGGACGGTAGAAATTGAGCTAAAAAATAAGACGGGCTTGAAAAATGATTCGGGCCCGAATCAGGGTATGGAAAAATGAGCCGGGCCTGGGAAACTGGTCAGCGCCACTAGCGGCCCTAGGACTTATTCCAGGGCCGCTGACGGCTCTCAGCAGCCAGCTGGATGTCGTCGTCATAATGACGACATCCAGTCTATTTTTATTTTCCGGAGGAATTTTTTTATTCCGAAAAATATGAAAATACCGTTTTACCCTTGGACGGTAAAAGACGGTTCTACCCCTAAATCGCAACTTGGCGACCGGGAGTCAGAAAAAGGCGTGAGACGTGTCGTTGGAAAGCTCTTGAACGGGGCTTCTGAATGGAATGGAATGAAGGAGTGTTTAGAGGAAAAATGTGAGACCTTATCTTAACTATTAAAGCAAAAATAGCAGTTCAAGTTTATAAATTACTCCTTTCATCATCGGGCTTTTGCGGAGAAATCTGAAGACGCTTTTTTGGCTTCTATAGAAGCCTCTACTTTGATCGAGCTTGAGTAAAAGCGAAGATTAAAGTACTCCGAAGGCGACATGCAGGATGCTGATGAGCACATGGTGTGTGAGAGTGTACAGTATGCATGCATATGAAGACAAACCTGAGTTGGGACACGCTCGTAGTGCGCTAAGATTTCATCTCTGTGAACACAAGAGAAAATAAAGGTTATGGTAGCAGGATAGAACACCGCTCGTAGATGGTCTAAACGTCTGCTGGGGACCTGTATTCAGAGGTATTGAAAGAGTTAGTTATACTTTGAGAATGATCAACTCGGAGTGCTTCGACAAACACTGACTAAACACCACTCGGCGAATGTGGAGATCCCGTCCCTGTTATAAGAAACGAAAAAGTCAACGAGATAAGCGCGATTAAAAATAATCGGCCATAAAGTGGTTAAGACATATGAATAGTTTAAATGCAATAGCTTAAGCAATCATTGACTGAAACATATAAAAAATAATGGACAGTATAACTGCAAGAGTTTAAGCAATCATTGACTGAAACAAAAATAAGTAACCTCGTAGAAGGGACGGTTTACCCGCAACAGCTTAAGCGGTCATTGACTGGCCCAAAAATTTGTAACCTCGCAGAGGGCCTGACCCCAAAAATTTGTAATATCGCAGAGGGACCGACCCCAAAAATTTGTAATCTCGCAGAGGGACTGACCCCAAAAATTTGTAATATTGCAGAGGGACTGACCCCGAAATTTTCTAATTTCGCAGAGGGACTGACCCCAAAATTTTGTAATATCGCAGAGGGACTGACCCCAAAAATTGGAAATGTTTGGTAAGGCCAACAGGTTTTCCGGGGTTTTCGTAGCGTAGATCCGAGCTTCAGTATCCGGGACCTGCAAAAATAAACGGGTTAGTTTTACCTGAAAATAGTTGGTACCGTAAAATAGGCCAGCTGCCGAATTTTGAACTTGTGGGCCAAAGTGCTTCGCTCCTGCACGCTTGGTACTAATATTTGCCGCAAATGAACTGAAGTAACGAACTTTGGACTGGAAAAAGGGGTCGTGGGTCAGTAATGGGGCCCGTGTGTGCAAGTCTGCAGGGCCGCTAGCGGCCCAGGCCAGCGCCGCAAGCTAGGCTGGGCCTTGGAGTGAGGCCGCTAGCGGCACTGGCCGGGGCCGCTAGTGGCGCTGGGCTTGAGCCAAATAAATGGTTTCAGCGATTTTTTTTTCTTTTTCGCGTGCCATTTTCTTCTTCCTCGTCGAGCCATTTTCGAGAGCAACCTTCAAGCTTCTTCCATTGTTGAGTGCTTCACTTCACTTGAGGTAAGTCGATTCTTGTCCCTTTTTTTGGGTTTTTGTCTTGAACTTACTTAATTTTCTGCCTACTTGCTGAATTTGGGGTTGCATTGTTGAATGGGTGCTTGCTTCTTGCGAATCTGAAACTTTTATTTTCCCACTTGTAGAGAGAGAAAACTCCATTGTGTTCCCATGGCTCCCGTAGACAAAAGAAAACGTCCCATGAGTTATGAGGAGTATGACCAGAGCCTTTTCCGTACCGGGTTAGCTTCTACTAGACCACCTCCGACTAACCACGCAGACGGAGCTCGACTGTACCAGGACTCTTTTATGCGGTTGGACTGGCGCCCGCCTGGAGTTTGGAACCGCAGTGTTCTGTTGCCGGATAGACGGAGTCATCTGTCTAACTTAGAGCTAGTAAGTTTTCTGACTCTCTTTTCTTTTGTTCAGTATATTTGAACTGAAAATTGGAACTGTTAATGCTTTGGCACACGAACAAATTGGGACTTGTACTGGATTGGTGGTCAGCTGTATATAATTTGTGTAGAATTATTTTAGATGTATTTGTGGTATATGGGGTGTTTGAGAAAAATTTGTTTGTTGGCTAGGGTGTCGCAGTTTTGCTGCAGGCTCATGGGACTACCTCCGATCGGGCTATGATGTTGGGGACCTTTTCGGTGGGAGCCATGGATTTGGTATTAGGCTCGGGTCTTGACGAGTTCTTGACTGTCATCCCTGCTTGTCACTAGGGGGATTCTAGGATTATTGCCCGGGGGTTACTGGAGAGGTGTTGGGATTCTACGAACACTTTCCATACACCTGTACGAGAGATGTTCCCCACCTCTTATCAGTTTGCTGTGCTGACGAGGTTATCCTTTAAAGGGCGTCGTATTCAGTACGACGCAAACTACTGGCGACAGAGTGATACTCTGCTAGAGCTTTACGGGCCCGTATCTATCCACTTTGATAAGGATCGGGTTTCTTCGTCGCGGTTGTGGGAGGCCGTGGCAGAGCAGGGACTTACCGAGGAGCAGAGGGCTCGTATTTTCCTGGCTTGCTTGCTGGGGTCGACGATCTTTGCTCAGAAGAAGAGCGTGTGTCAAGTCAGTTTCTTGACATGCTTGGAGGATCTGACCAAGGTTCATGAGTACAACCTTGGTGCCGCTGCTTACGCTTCTTTGGGGAAGTGGTGCCGTCGGGCCTGTAGGCCTAAGGAGACGAGTGAGAGGACATCCATCTCGGGCCCATGGAGGATACTGGAGGTAGGCTCTTACATTTCACCTTTTCTCTTTTTACGCCTATGCCTTTGATCGTGGAAATCATTCTTTTTGTTTGTTTGCATGGCAGTTGTGGTTCTTTGAGTATTTTCCAGCTTTCGGTCCTCACCGTCCTGGTTTGAGGATGTTCCCAATGGGTTAACGGTGGGTTGGTAGGGATAACCACCCGTTTACCTCTCTTGAGCATTTTCGGGCCACCTTCGAGAGCCATGCCGCATCTATGGTATGTTGTTGTTGACTTGTACATTTTTTTTTTAGGTTCATTTGGTGTGAATAAACTTTGAACTGGTAATCTGCAGGTATCATGGTCCGCCTTTGACGATGTTCCTGGGGTTCCACCCCATATTACCCTGGAGTCTTTTAGGGTGTCTTCTCTACGGGTGGTCTTTGAGGGGCCATTCAGCTTTGTATGGTACTTGGGGGACCGATTGACTCGGTTGGTCTATCCCTCCCTGGGTAATCACTTGGTTCCGGAGGATCCTCCTTTGACTATGTTCTATCTACGTGGCTTGAGCGTGCGGGACTTGGGAGTCGTGATCCGTGGCAGGGCGGCCACGGAATTTCTCATGCCGGAGGTTGCTGGTTTGGACCGCACGGCCGTATACCTGGCCTACTGCTTGCACCATTTGATGCTGGACCTTTCTTCTGAAGTAGGAAACTTATCTGCTCTTTTTAGCTATATGTGTGATATACTGACTTCTTGTGTCTCGCAGGCGGATCGTCCAGCTCCTTAGGGCCCTAGGAGATCTCATTCTAGAGCTCCTCAGGGTCAGCCCCCAAGCGTGACCTTGCCGACGAATGAGGTGAGGTACATTGGGGAGAGTGGCGGACGCATATTGGAGGAGTTCCCCCTTCACATGGCTGATGGAGAGGCTGTGGAGGGCTTGCCTTTGCCTGACGGTTGTACTGGGGTAAGCTCCTTTTTATCCCTTCTTGTGTTTGTGTTTGCTTTTGAGTGCTGACTCTATCTTGTGGCTCTCTCTTTTGTAGTTGAATCAGGAGCAGACCTCTCAGATCTTCAAGCTCATTCACCTGTTGAAGAAGGGCTATGGTCGTGTGATGGGCAAGGGGAAGAGTTCTCGGTCCAAGACCGTTGATATGAGTAGACTCTCTTCTTTTTGTTTAGCTAAGTGAGGTGCATAACTTAACATTTTAACTTTGATTATCTGCAGATGTCCCAGTCTTCATCTTCGGTCGGACCTCGCCACTCTTCTGCTGCGAGGGCTTCTTCAGCGAGCAGGTCGTCTATTGCTCGTTCACCTCCCGTAGTTGTGACCAGGCCTCCTGTTGATGAGGCGCCCGACCCTTCTTTACCATACATTCCTGGGATGTTCTCTCCCGAGGGTTTCCATCCTTCTCTTGATAGTAGGCCTGTTGTTATGCCTCGAGTGGAGTTGGGCGAATGCCGCTGGATGGGATATGCCTTATGCTGGGCCTTCGCATCAGGATGTGGCTATGGATTTCGCCAGTCAGGCCACAGAGAATTTCTTTGCTGCGGGGCTTTCGGCAGGTACCCCTATGCGCGCACCAGTATATGATGGGCAGGATATGAGTCCTGACAACAGTAGGCCCATTTATAGCTCTTCTCTCCATTACTCGACTGGAAACTATGGTCAGGGGTCGTCCATTGAAGATGAGGCTGACAGCAACGATTCTTGTTGAGTAGTGTTGGACCTCCTTGTACACATTGATCTTGAGATTTCGAACTCCTGTTTTTATGCATTTTTTTATGATATGTATGATATGATGACTCTATTATGCCCGTCTGATATAAGTATGCAATGTGTTATGCGGTAGGACGAAGCCATAATTTAGGGAATAAAATAAAGAAAAAGGTAAAAATTGCAAGAAAAAAGCAAAAATTATACATATTATACCCCCTAAAAAATATGGAAAATAATAAAAAAAGAAAATTGGAAAAGATAAAACTAAGAGAGTCTCGGGCTTTGAAATTCAGCGCGGGTATTAAAACTAGGCTTTAATCGGGCAGACCGGAGCAGTGGAGCGAGCTGGAGCAGGAGGAAAATTCGGACCGGGCTAGGGTCTGGGCCGCTAGCGGCCCTGACCAGAGCCGTTGACAGCTCTGGTTTGGTCCTTTTTTTATTTTTTTTTGGGTTTTGACCTCTTTGGCCCGCGCTTTCGCCTATAAATAGGATTTACGGGATACTTTGATGTTGTATCACTTTTCAGACTTTAGCTTTCTCAAATTTTCCTAAACTTCTATTATGGTGAAATCCTTTGAAAACCTTTTCGACGCTTAGTGTAAAAATCTGTCCGTAGAAGATAAAGTTGAACTAGTTCTGTTCCACGTCTCTTCCTTGCTGACTTTGAGACCAACCAAAATATTCTGGCCCCTTCTTAGATATGCTTTGAATTATTGGGACCCCAACCTGCATGTTTTCCGCTTTGGTAAGTCTGAATTATGCCCTTTAGTTGAAGAATTTGCTGCGATCACTGACATGCCTGATGCTCTTCCCCCAGCTGTGCCTTATTTGAAAGATGGTTTCAGGGATCAGTACAGGAAATCCTTGGGTTTGTCATCTGTAGAAGCCAAAAACATGGTGCTTGGTGTCGATGTGGACTTGGTTGAACTTTGCAAAAAGTTCACTATTTCTTCTGAGAAGGATGCAATATTCAGGTGTTGTCATCGACAGGCTTTTGTACTTTACCTATTAAAGCGCGTAGTGTTCGTTAATGCAGAATCTCCTAACTTGGGTAGAGCCTCGTTGCTGCACGTGGTCAATCAAATGGTTGAAGGGCATTCTCCTTTGCATCTAGTTGTAGGAGAGACTATCATTGGGCTCGACAGGTTGAAAATATCTCCTTAAGAAGCTTTTTCCGGCAGTCCCCTGCTGCTTCAAATTTGGTTATGTGAGCATCTGAGGCTAATGGAGTCGCCAGATAATTTGATAGCTCGTGTTCCTCGGACTTGGTTAGGAAAAGGCTATATTCTGAAAAGTCCCTTGCTGAAAGGGATGCCTTCTTCCATGCGGGACCTGTCATCCGTTGGCATGTGCCCTGGTGGAGCTTGACCTCCTTGGTGGCCTGTGATACCTTTGTTCCTTTCACTACCGTATTGGGTCTGTATAGGGCTACCTTCTTCTTTCCCTCTAGGGTCATGAAGCAATACGGTTTGAAGCAGGTGATCCCTCGTCAGGAGACTACGAGACCAAATGTCGTAGCCTTGACCATTGAATTTGCTGCGGAGTGGGGAAAGTATTGGCGTGGCCGGCACCGCTAGACTGTACCTAGGGTGATTATGCCAACTCAAGTCTCTGAGACCTATCTGAACTGGCTTTTCTGCAGTGATGGAGAAGCGAGACGAGCCCTTCGTCATGAGGAGTGGGACCAGCTAAAGCCTAAGTATGACTCAAAAACAGGAAGCAAGAAAAGAAAGGAAGGGCCTCAAATGGGAGGCTATGACGTACTGAAAAGAGGCAAGCCCCCAGCTCAAGGGAGCGATCATAGGTCGTCCTCAAGCCAGGGTCCTTCAAAGAAGAACTCTTCAACGAAACCTTCTAAAGGGAAGAAGGATTAAAGCACTTTTCTAGGAAAGCGGGTCTAGTTTTGAAAAATAATAATAAGAATTTGTTTAGCTTAAACCCTCATAGTTGCATTATTATTTCTTTTCTATAACCTTAGGAAGTTTAATTCTTGCAATGTAAACTTATTCGTTCAGTTTGAATAAAGATTATCCCTTTTTTGAATGAGTTGAATGGAATTTTGGATTGATTTTGGCCGGGCCCCTTAAAAGGGTTACCTACGTATCCAGTGTGGAATCTGGTCTGCGTAGTTCGTTCAAGTTGTGTACGTCTCTTTTTTAATTTTCGGATACTTTTATTTTTTTATTTTATTTTTTTTTTAGACGTAACACTTCTTTAGTTGGTCCATATTGGTGAGCTGACTGAACTCGATGCCGTCAATATCCATGATTGTGACTGCGCCTCCTGATAGGATGTCCTTGATGATGAACGGGCCGGACAAATTTGGTCGAAATTTGCCTCTGGGGTCGGTAACTGGGGCACGTAATTCTTTCCAAACTAAATCCCCTTCTTTTAAATTTCGAGGTCAAACCTTTTTGTTGAATGCTCTTGCCATGCGTTGTTGGTACATGTGGGAATGGTCCAAGGCCCGTAGACGTCTTTCATCCGTGAACATGAGCTCTTCATAGCGGGCTTGTAACCATTGGGCTTCAGGCATTTCACCCTCTAAGGCTATGCGCATGGAGGGTAGTTGGACTTCTATGGGTAGAACTGCTTCCATTCCATAGAGTAGGAAATAAGGTGTTGCTCCCGTGGACGATCTTATGGATGTCCTATACCCCCAAAGGGCAAATGGAATTTTGATGGGCCAATCTTTGTAGTTTTCTATCATCTTCTCAATGATAGTCTTGAGGTTCTTGTTGGCAGCTTCTACTGCGCCATTGGTTTGGGGACGGTAAGGGGATGATTTGTGGTGCTTGATTTTGTAATTTTTGAGGAGGGTGGCTGTTTCGTCTTTGAAATGTGAACCATGGTCACTGATGATTTCATGCGGAACACCGTATCGACAAATGATGTTGTTCCTTATGAATTTGGACACTTGTTTGGAGGTAAGGACAACATAGGGTTGGGCTTCGACCCATTTGGTAAAATAGTCTATGGCTACCAGGATGTATTCATGTCCTCCCGAGCCCTTTGGGGGGATCTTACCAATGATATCTATTCCCCATACGGAAAACGGCCAAGGGGATGTGAAGTTGTGGAGCATCGAGGGTGGCATATGCTGCAGGTTAGCATATATCTGACATTTCTTGCACTTGTTGACATAGTCGTAGCAATCCCTTTCCATAGTTGTCCAGTAGTATCCCAGTCGTAGGACTTTTCTAGAGAGCATTCGACCATTCATGTGTGGTCCGCATACACCATTGTGTACCTCGTCCATAATTTCTGCGGCTTCTTTGGAGTTCACGCATCTGAGGTTGACCCTGTTGTGAGACTTTTTGTACAGAACCCCCTTGTATTCTATGTATTGTGCCGCTAAGAGACGGATGTCCCGTTGAGCTCTTAGGGGTGCGTCCTGAGGGTATATGCCATTGGTGATGTAGTTGAAGACGTCTTGGTACCAAGGATCCGGTCTCTTCGATCGGAGCCAAAGTCATTTCTGTGTCAAGGTTGTTGCAAAAGGCCGGCTCGCCTCTTCTTGGTGGGGCGGCATTGTTGAGAGAGTTCAGCTACTCAAATTCATGTAAAAGTGAAAACCTGCATTCTTGCTTTGCGAAGTTTACTTACATTGCTTAAATTAGTTAGTTAATGATTTGTGCAACTTTGTATTCATTGGGTTTATCAATAGCTAAACAAGGTAACAAATAAGTTGAAGGATTTTTCATTTTATTGATATTAGAATTGAAAACAGCAAGAAAGGGATCTTACGTTCCCTTCACAGTGACACTAGACTTAGAAGAAAACTCCCCGCTCCTGACTCGTACTTAGGACCTAAGCTAGACACTGACTGTGACTGGGACTCGGAATCAGATTCTTCCATCATTGGTCCTTCCCCAGAAGATATCGTGACCTTTCGTCCATTCGGGCCAGTCCTGCTTACTTCTTTGCACCATCCCATTGTGATATCTTCAGTAGTATATATTAGGTCCGCATGATTGAAGTTGCGATCATTGAGAGCCACTACCTCCTCATCCATTTCAGGAGCTTCGGCCATTCTGTTTTCTCGACCAAATAAAAGACCCAGCAGCTGGTTACCTGGTGCTTTGGTCCAATCTTGACTCGACGGTTCTGAGGGGTGGTGTGCCTCCTCGTCCAATTGATTGCAGTCTCGGAAGATTTAAAAACCCGGGTGTGTGGCCTTGGCCTCTTCGTCATAGTACTGTTCAGGGAAGCCGTAATATGGGCAATAATCTCCTTCTGTGATGAACTGGCCATTTAGAGTGTGACTATAGGGCTAGATGACTTGTTTTCCTATAAGGTGTTTCCTTTTTTTCAGGGCTTGATCATGGATTTCTTTGTCACAATAGGTTGGTAACCAAATCCAAAGGAATTGTTTTTGGCTTCTAATTTGAAGGTGGCGGGCCCTTGTCCATTTCTTCCTAATCCCATACCGGGTATGTACCCTTGCTTCTTAAGAAAGCCATTAACATTAGGGTTTGAGTGCGGTATGAACGGTGCCTGATCCATTTCCAGTACGTTGACCTCGTGTTCTGATTCATACTTACGTATGGTGATCTTGAATATATGGGACTTCGGAGGAGAGACAACTCCGGAATCAATGATGAACTGGATGTCACACTTCAGACGATAACATTGTTTAGTGAGGTGTCAAAAGCATATGTGATACCTGCAGTAAAGGTAATGATCCTCCTTTTCTGGTAAAACCCCTTCCAGGAACCGGAGATCTCCATGGCGAAGTAATGCTGACATAACATCATGAATAGGTACTGCAAGTGGCGTGAATTCACGAGTAGGAATGCTTGATCTTTTCTTGGATAACCAATGATGCGCGGGCCACATGGTCCCTTCATCAATGAAGGCTTGGATCTTGTCTCTTAGGTTCCAGCAGTCATTGGTGTGATGTCCGCAGGCTCGGCAGTATTCGCAGTAGACACCTGGGTTTTCATTTTCCAGGACGAGTTCATAAGTGGGTCCTATTGGTTGCATGTAGCCATATAACCTCATTTGTTGAAAAATGTGTTCCTGAGGCCAGCGAGGTTGCTCTTGATTGAGAAGAACTTTGTCACCTTCTAGAGCCTTAATTTTTTGTTCTAACCCAGCGACCGTCTTTTGTAACCTTTTGATCTTTGAGTGGTAGACAACTATGTATTGAGTTAGGTGCTCAATATCATCTTGTGCTTCAACAATGGCCTCGGTTGGCTTGCCTGCGCTTCTGTATTCAACAAGGCGCGGGGTTTCATCAGGATCAAGGCCTACTTGGATTTTGGCCTCCCGGAATGATCGGTCCAGTTGTTCATCCAAATCAAGGGATTCGACTTGAGTATCAAGTATCAGCTCTCTTGGAGTTTCGCGGACTGGATATGCAGTTGTCACAAAATGAGCTTTGATTTTCTTAGCATTCTGGCTCATTTCCGACCCTGGCATGAGGAGAGATTCGTTATGTGTATCTTCTGCTGAGTAACGCTTGAGGGACCCTGGCATGATCTGAACGAGTAGAAGACCTCTTAGAATCAAAAAGACCACGAGATTCTCATCTAAGAAAAAGCTGACCCACATATAGAAAACACATTTTCCTAGAAAAATGGTCCTTAAGCTTAAATACCCGAATATTTTCCTAATATTAAAGGAAAATAAAGTCAATTGAACGAAAATAATAAAAATAGAAAAAAGATGGACTATCCTATTTTTTATTTTTCTAGACTCAAAGAAAATGGAAAATGGGATAAAATAAAAAGAATTTTGGTCCTTTTTTTTTTATTTTTTAATTTTTTTGTTTCTCGGCAATTTTTTTTTTGTTTTGTCGTTTTTTTTTGTTTGTTTTTTTTTTTTTTTTTTTCTCTTTTTTTTTTACCGAATCTGAATTACATAAGAAAAAAAAGAAAATAACAAAATACAAAAAGGGAGAGGGGAAATTGGGAGACAGACTCTTTTTTTTTTTTGCTAAAAGATCCTAGAAAATTGTTCATGGCTTTTAGAATATATCATCGGGAAAATGATGAGTGTTCATTGAATTGAATTCTCACACCATCTTCGGGCATTAGGAACTAGCTAAAAATAAAAGAAATGGCTCCTAGCACGTAAGTACATGTTGGCACATAATCACAGTATTCATGCATTTATGCAAGCATAATAACAACGCAGTTTACAGGCAAACATGTGATCAGACGGGCATTACAACGACACATGCACAACAAGCAAGCGGATGCACAAATGTTATTTGTACAGGCGTAGACGGTGTGTTTTGAACTGAGGGTGAAGGGTTGTTTATATAGGCGTGGGGAAGTAGGGTTGGAGGGCAGAAATTGAGCTGAAAAACGAGACGGGCTTGAAAAATGAGCCGGGCCCGAAGCAGGGTCAGCGCTGCTAGCGGCCCTGGGACTTATTCCAGGGCCGCTGACGGCTCTCAGCAGCCAGCTGGATGTCGTCATAATGAGGACATCCAGTCTATTTTTATTTTCGGAGGAATTTTTTTATTCCAAAAAATATGAAAAGACTGTTTTACCCTTGAAAGGTAAAAGACGGTTCTACCCTAAATCGCAACTTGGCGACCGGGAGTCGGAAAAAGGCATGAGACGTGTCATTGGAAAGCTTCTGAACGGGGCTTCCGAATGGAATGGAATGAAGGAGTGTTTGGAGGAAAAACCTGAGACCTTATCTTAACTATTAAAGCAAAAATAGCAGTTCAAGTTTATAAACTACTCCTTTCATCATCGAGCTTTTGCGGAGAAATCTAAAGACGCTTTTTTGGCCTCTACAGCGGCCACCGCTTGAGCTTAAGCGTGGCCGCTTGAACCTAGAGTGGCATGCCTGTATAGGCGCCTGACGTGTTTTTCAGGCAGAGGAGGCTTTTCCGAGGGGTTCCACGCGGGATTGACTGAGTTCCCTTGTTTGACCAAGGGTTGACTCATGGGTTTGGGTTCCCTTTCGGGCCCTTAGGTTCAAAGAGGCCTATCTCTCAGTTTTAGACTCCAATTGAATTGAGTCCAACTGGTTTGGATCACCTGTACAAAAGGCTTTCACTGGTTAATTCAAATGAACTGGGCTAATCATTAGATCAATCATTCTCGCAACCCAAGTTCGAGCAAAATCCAATCCCTTCATCATCGGGTTTTTACGGGGACTTATTATAGACACAATTTTTGGTGTCTACAGAAGCCTCTACTTTGGCCGAGCTCAAATAGAGCGAAGGTCAAAGTATCCTTGTGCCAATACCTGCAATAAAACAGGCAAACTGAGTGAGGTGACAATCAGTTAAAGATAAACAAACATTTTTAGAGTAGTAAATTTCCCGGTTTATTTGACCGAGGGTCTGACCCAATGTTGTAGGTCACACAATAAAAATCCTTCGATTATCAGTCGAACGGAGAGACCCTATGCCGTAGGTCATACAATAAAAATATTTAAGATAGGTAATAAATGGTTAAAATCCTTCGATTTTCAGTCGAAGGGGACCCTATGCTGTAGGTCACACAATAAATGTCCTTCGATTATCAGTCGAAGGGGACCCTATGGAGTAGGTTTTACAATAAAAATATTTCGTTAGAAATAAGATAAAAGATAAAAATCCTTCGATTTTCAATCAAAGGGGACCCTATGCTGTAGGTCAGACAATAAATGTCCTTCGATTTTCAGTCGAAGGGGAACCCTATGCTGTAGGTTACACAATAAAAATATTTCGTTAGAAATAAGATAAAAGATAAAAATCATTCGATTTTCAGTCGAAGGGGACCCTATGTTGTAGGTCAGACAATAAATATCCTTCGATTTTCAATCGAAGGGGAACCCTATGCTGTACGTTACACAATAAAAATATTTCGTTAGAAATAAGATAAAAGATAAAAATCCTTCGATTTTGAGTCGAAGGGGACCCTATGCTCTAGGTCAGATAATAATGTCCTTCAATTTTCAGTCGAAGGGGAACCCTATGCTGGAGGTTACACAATAAAAATATTTCGTTAGAAATAAGATAAAAGATAAAAAATCCTTCGAGTTTTAGTCGAAGGGTGACCCCGTGCTGTAGGTCAGACAATAAGCGTCCTTCGATTTACAGTCGAAAGGGACCCGATGCTGTAGGTCAAACAATAAATGTCCTTCGATTTTTAGTCGAATGGGAACCCTATGTTGTAGGTTACACAATATGAATATTTCGTTAGAAATAGGATGAGTAGTAAATGCTATTGTAAAGGTAATAAAAGGTTGGTCAGACCTTAGGTCGGGTTTGAGCCCATGCCATTTGCCCGAGTTTAAATGTGCAAACCTGTGGGTTTAAAGTAGTCCTGCTTTCATAAACGGACTTTGGCGCGCAAATAACCGCCATGGACCTCGTGTGGGGCCCACTGATTTTGAACCAATGGCCCATAAAACGTCAGAGGTGAGAGAGTGGGCCAGGCGGTCAAGCCCCCCTTGTCAAGCGGTTGAATCGCTACGTGGAGCGGCTAAATCGCTGTTTGGAGCGCTATGCCGCTTGGTGGAGCGGTTGAACCGCTAACCCAAACGGTTAAGCCGTTGGGACTAGCAGCCAAGTTGCTTGCCTTGCGGTCTGACCGCCAACTGGGTGGTGTGACCGTCCACGTTGGCGGTGTGACCGTCCATTAGGTTTTCACGGGTGTGCGTATAAAGGAGGAAAGGGAGGCCGAAAATGGGTCATCTTCCCTATTTTGCCTTCTTCTCTCTCTCTCCTCCAATTTTACTCAAGTTTTCATCCTTCATCAAAGCCCCTAGCTCCAAATCTGGAGGTTTTCTTGCTCAAATTCTTAGTAGAACTTGATTTTGCTAGTTGTTCTTGTGTTTTTGATTGTCAAAACTCAAAATTGCGTGAATTTTTGAGTTTTGTGAGTTTCACTCAATTTTCCAAAAACTCCATTTTTACTCTTCATCCATGGCTTCTAAATTTAGAGGAGGTAGGAAAAGGAAGGGGCAAGAGATTGTTGTTCATGAGGCCCCACATGTTTTCACTCGGGTTTTTGTTTCTGGTATACCCCATCACAGGGTGGGTGAGAGCCGGTTAGTCCAGGACGAGTTCACTCATAGTGATTTTCATCCCACCGATCGTTGGGAGCCTAGCGATCTCGTCTTCAAGAAGAAGGAGCATTTGGTTACCGTTGGTACCAAATGTCGGGTATGTCGTCGTTTCTTTTTCTTTGCACTTTTACACTTAGAAAATCATGTGTAGGCAAACATAGAATTTTAGGTTGAGAACGGTAGTGTAGCCAAATGTGGAAAAACCAATTTGCGTGAAATTGTTTTTCTTGGTAATTTGTGAATTCCCGTAGGTTTCTCATATTATGCATGTGAAGAACAAATTTGCGTGAAATTCATATTTAATGGTGGGAAAATAAATTTGTATGAATTTTATTCCTGTTGCATTTATCATATATATTTTTTGTGACAATAAACTTGAGTGAAGTTTATTTTTGTTGTGGTGGTAGATATTTTTAGAGTATATTTGTGGAGAATAAACTTGTGTGAAATTCGTTCTTTTTAAAATTCACTCTTGTCATATTGGTTTAGCTAAAATGCTAAATTTTACGAGTTGTAAAAATTTAGGACTAAATCGGAGACTGGTAGTTGTTACTAGGATCACATAACTAATTGCCTTGCAATTATTGTGGTATACGATGTCGACACTACCATGCGGGGTCATGGTAGTCTTTCGGGTATCGAGAGAGCCCGTAGGTACGTGACTCCTTCGGCGACTCTATTGTGGAGCGTTGTGGCTTTGGTCATTTTTTAACGGCCATCGCTTCTGCGGAGCGCTCCGACCACTTGCTCGTTAGAGGTCTTACGGAGCGGTACTGGGATACTACCAATACCTTTCATTTTCCTATGGGTGAAATCATGATCACCCCTTTCGAGTTTGGTCTCATTTTTGGGCTCCCTTGCACCGGTACTCCTATCACTTATGGAGACGTGAGTAGGGAGGTTATGGTGGAGATGTTCGGCCTTTTTGGGGCCAACTGAGATGGTAGGGAGTATGGCCGGACTGACGTTATGTTCCAGTTCTTGACCAACTCGAGGAAGTTGAAGAAGGTCACGGTGGAGCAGCACGCTCGCTTTTTCATGGCCTATGTTCTAGCTTGTTCCATCTTTTCGGATAAAGCTAGTAGGTACCACGTTCGCTATTTACCGTGCTTGCGGGATTTGGACAGAGTTGCGGAGTACAATTGGGGTCTTCTCGCATACTCTTGTCTTCTTCGGTGCTTGAGGCAGTCCAGCCGCCTCAGTGGAGAGGAGGGCGCATCTCGCTTCTCCTTAGTCGATTATTGGAAGGTTATGGAGGTAATTTCCTTCTACCCTTCTTATACTTTATTTTTTTTTTTTCTCTTTATTAATAACTTGTGCCTAATCCATGTAATTTGCATGTCTTAGATTTGGTTTTATGAGCATTTCTCCGACCTTGCGCCTCTTCTCGAGACAGGGGATTTGTCCTTTCCAGCGATGCAGACCTGGAAGGGACGGGCATCTTGCCCATTCACTACGCTGCACGCCCTTAGGGAGGCGATATATCCCTTGACCGCTCAGGATATAAGCAAATTTCTTTTGTGCTTCTTTTGTCCTTTCATTCTTTTGTGTGCTCATTCTTGCTTTTGCAGATCGACTGGTTCCCCTGGACGGATTACCTCCCGGGTCTCTTGGATAGATTTCTGGGTGCTCGGGAGTTTTACCAGAGGAGGATCCTTATTGAGGGTCCTTTCGGTTTTGAGTGGTTCTTGGGAGAGTGACTGATTAGGCAGACTTTCTACGACCTTTCGGCTCCGAGGATTCCTTTGGATCCTCCGGATTCTATGCTTTATGTTCGTCACCTTACCGTGGAGCAGGTAAGGACGTCTACTGTTGGGGCGAATGCCCTTGAGTATTTGCTTCCGGCTGATCCTAAGGTGGATCTCATGGTGGCATATACTGACTTTGTTGAGGCTCGGTTGTGCCCCAACTTTTCTACCGACCCGGTAAGTAATGTACTTTGTTTCCTAATTTCGTTTCAAAATTTAGAAATATGTCTAATATTTTTGGTCTTCGCAGAGTGCTGAGAGTTCCTCGTCGTCTCATGCGACCGCTTCTTCTCCGCGTCCTACTCTCCCTTCCATGTCGGTGGGTTACACAGGAGCGGACGGGTCTCCTCAGGTTATACAGATTCCTGAGTTTCGTGGCCCTGATGAGGAGGTTGAGGGATTGCCTCTACCAGCTGGTTGTAGAGGGGTAAGTGAAAATTCATTGTAATATGCAATGTTACCTTTGTATATATACTGACTCTTTTCTTTATGTGTACAGTTGGATGCTGCAGAGACACGGAAGATCTATAGAGGCGAGACACGGAAGATCTATAGAGGCATGCATGCCTTCAAGAATTGTTTTTCCAGGTTCGCGTCTCGGAGTGTATGCACGAGTCATCAGTCCGACGTTCGACAGGTATGTTCATTTCAAGTATAGTGCTCGACTTGAATTTTTCTAATTTTCTGACTTTGGGCTCGTTTCGCAGCCTTTACTGTGGTGAGGCCTCCCACGCCTGCAGTTGTTCGTACTCCGGAGTCGGTGTGTTGCACCACAGCGTCCTTCTCCTAGGCAGGAGAATACGGAGGTGAGTCAAGGGACGCCTCGAGCTAGAGTGGATACGGGGAACCTACCCCAAGTGCCTTATCTTCCGCAGTGGCCTGCACCGCCTCCTTATATGGGGTATCCGGGCTATCATATGCCCATGTATCCTCCAATCCCTCCAAGGGGTTCATGGAGTCAGGAGAGTACGGGGTATGGTGGCTATTCCGGCATGTTGGAGCCACCGCGTCATTCGTTGGATCCCGCTTACTTGGCGGGTTCATTGTTTGCTTTCAACCCTAGGGCTTGGGCGATGTCTCAGCCTGGTCCTTCAGGTGCTCCATCATCGAGTGGACCCGGAGAGTCACCTCCGTCGGGTCCGAGTACTGGCGAAGATGGACAGTGATATTTGTTGTAGTGCATTTGAACTTTCGGGCTTGTATTAAACCTGCTATAAATTATTGCATTTTATTCACGCACAAAAAATATATTATGCAAATGCCCATATGTGAACTTAATCAACTAATTTTCGAGTGGGAAATCACAAATCACGACATTCGAGAATTTAGGATTCCCGAGAATTTAGCACATTTGGGGTACCCCTTCCCTTAAAATAAAAAATAAAGTAAAGAAAAGCAAAATAGAAAAAGATAATTAAAAGGAAATAGAGAATCAGAAAATAAAAGGAATAAAAGTGAAACTTGATAATCAAAATAAAAAGAAGAAAACAAAATAAAAGGTAATAAATAGAAAAGTGGCAAGGGCCAAGATTTAAGGTAAGAAAATATAAGGGAAGGCTTCCAAAATCTGTCCAAGTGGGAATTAGGAAGGTATAGCTTGGTCAAGCGTGGGGTCGGATGGACCAAGGTCTCTCGCGAAATAGCACACCAGGCGCCTATACAGGGTGACCGCTAGAGCTCCTAGCGGCTGTGTTAGAGCTCTAGCGGTTGCTGCTTGGGCTTGCAGTTTTGCCGCTTGTCCTAGCGGTCAAGCCGCTTGCTGGAGCTGCTAGCCGCTCGTCCTAGCGGCTAAGCCGTCTGGACTAGCTTCAAGGCCGCCTGGCCGCTTTTTCGTCGGCTATCCAAATTTCCTTAATTTTTCGACGAGAATCCAACCGTAGCCTTTATATAGTTGGGTTTCTTTCTTTTCTCTTCTCACCACTTGCTTTGAGCCCTTAGAGAGAGAAAATTCCTTGAGAGAAAATCCTTTAATCTTAACAATGGTGAACTTTGATGATGTCTTTGATGCTTGGCTGGCTTCCATGACTGTAGAGGAGAGGTTAGAGCTTACTCCCTTCCACCCCCAATGTCTTCTTTCACCTCAAGCAAGTCAAGATTTTGTGGGATTTTCTTCATGCTTCTATTGAGTTTTGGGACCCAAAATTCCATGTCTTCCGTTTTGGTGCTCATGAGATGTGCCCTTTCGTGGAGGAGTTTTCCGATATAATTGGCTTTCCAACCGAAAGCCCTCCCGCCGTTTCTTACTTGGGGAATGCTTTTGTGGGTGATTTTCAAAGGTACCTTGGGTTGTCTGCCCGTCAAGCGGGTCAAGTGCTTGATGGTGAGGATGTTGATCTTGCCAAGCTTGTGACTTTCTTTACCTCCAAGACTTGGGATGCGATGGATATGAGGTACAAGAAGCGTGCCTTTGTATTTTGCCTCCTCCATCGTTATTTCTTCATTGGTCGTAATGAAGATGCTCTTATTCCTTCCGAGAAGAAGATGACCATCAATAGGGGCAAAGCTTGCCTTCTTAGGGTGACCGAGCAAATTCAGTGGGATAGCTCTCCTATGCACTTGTTCGTGGGAGAGACAATCCTTGCTTTAGATAGGCTCAATAGCAACCCTTAAGAGTCCTTCACCGGGAGCCCTTTAATCCTTCAAGTAAGTTTTGTGATAAAGCCTTAGTCTTTGTGGATTTAACTTTATTTTGGTGAAATTCTTATCTTGTATTGACTTGTATTTTTCTTTTGTTGTTTTTTTTAGATATGGCTTCAAGAGAGACTCAATATCCTTCAAAATGCCTTCAATAGATACCAGAAAGTATCTACCCAAGCAATTCCTGGCGAAACGTCGGCACTTTTCTCTATCCTCCCGTGAGGAATGGTTGGAGTTTTTTATGCCAAAACCCAAACGGGCTAGTTCATTCTGTGGTGGCATACCACTAAACTCGTAGGGTGTAGTGAGGATATGCCTTTCACTCGGATTGTAGGCTTACGTACCATGACTTCCTTTTTGCCAAACCGTCTTTTGCGACAGTATGGTTTACGGGAGAGAATTCCGAATGTAAGTTGTGTCTGCCCTCGTCAACGACCATTGACTCCTTCCTTAGTGTTCCGTTGTGAACGATATTGGGGTCGTCGTCAAATATGGGTTAAGTCAGTATTTCCTCAATCTCATGGGCTGACAATCTTTTACGAGCAATGGATTTGGAGCGGTGATCGCCGAGTCAACCCAAAGCTTCTAGAGGAGAAAAAAGAGTTGTTCAAGGCCCGCAAATATTATGAGCCAAGTGGTATAAGGATAACTCCCATTGATAGGCCCACTAAACCTTCCAAGCCCCAAACTAAGGGTAAGGGAAAAGGTAAGGCTAAGGCCCAATCCAAGAAGAGAAAGAATCCGGCCCACTCGGCCAAACAAGTAGCTCAAGTTAGGCTCAATGATCACGAGGCCTCTTCTGGCTATGGTAGGGAACGATGGGCTCCAAAAGAACAAATGGAACTTGATGAGCCTAGCGAGCCCATACAAGAGCCTGAAGTTAAAGATAAGGAGGAATAGTCCACCTCTAGTTGTCTAGCAAGTCTTATCCTTTTTGATTAGTAGTATAATTCAAATAATGGGTTTGCATGCCCAAGTAGATGTAGTTGAGAATTGCCCTTTTATTTATTACTTTTCTTGCACTTTTTTTTATTATTCATTATTAGAGCATGTAATGGACTTTAGCCATATTAATGAAAGACTTGCTTATTTTTGCATTAATCGAATTGTTTAAAACTCCCTTTAGAGATTTATTTTATTAAAGTGACCGGGCCCAAGTTATGTGGGTTACCTACATATCCATGGGAAATCAGGCCAATGTAGTTCGTAAAACCAAATCTCATTTTTTTTATTTTTATTTTATTTTTTTTTTTTCCGGTCGTGGGCCCTAGGTGGACGAGTTTGACCGATTTTGTCTTGGATTCGGTGCCGTAGTGGGCTCTCTCAAAGATTTAACATTTATGCATAGAATCGCTTAAGTTGGTCCATATTTGTGAGTTGAGTGAACTCGTTGCCGTCTAAATCCATTAACTTTACCGTTCCACCGGATAATGTCGTCTTGATAATGTATGGTCCGGCCCAATTAGGCTTGAACTTTCCCCGAGGATCGACTGCAATTGGTCTTACCTTTTTAGGACTAAGTCTCCTTCTTTTAGTCCTCTAGCCTTGAATCGTTGATCAAAATGCCTTGCCATCTTTGCTTGGTAGACATGACCATAATGTAGGGAATTTAGTCGTCTTTCGTCTAGCAAGATCAATTGGTCATACCGGGCCTGGACCCAATCCACTTCGGGTAATTCACTTTCCAAAGCTATCCTTAAAAAGGGGATGTCTAACTCGACTGGGAGTACCGCCTCCATTCCGTATACTAAAGAATAAGGTGTTGCTCCTGTTGAGGATCCAATAGTGGTTCTCCCCATAAGGCGAATTGTAGCTTGTCGGGCCAATCCTTGTAGTTTTCCGTCATCTTAGCTATCATTTGCTTCACGTTCTTATTTGCGGATTCTACGGCTCCATTCGTTTGTGGCCTATAGGGTGAAGACTGTCAATGTTGAATTCGGACCCGTGATCACTTATGATTTCGTGGGGTACTCCATATCTGGTAATGATGTTGTCATGTATGAACTTTGCCACGTGTTTCGACGCTATTCTTGTGCACGAGCGAGCTTCAACCCATTTGGTGAAATAATCTATTGCGACTAGTATGTATTCATGGCCTTCTTTTCTCGTAGGGGTGATTTTCCCAATGATGTCAATGCCCCATGCAGAGAACGACCATGGTGAAGTGAATGTATGTAGAGGAGTAGTAGGTCTATGATGTAAATTGGCGTGGAATTGCCAGCGTGTGCACTTCCTCACGTATTCGATGCAGTCCTTTTCCATCGTAGTCCAATAGTATCCTTGCCTTAGGGATTTCTTGACCAAGGTGAGTCCATTCATATGGGGACCACATACGCCATTATGTATAACACTCATGACTTCGATGACCTCACGTTCCTTTAAGCATAGAAGACTTAGCCCTTGTGGTGTCTTTTTATAAAGTTTGCCTTGCACATGTATGTATTGTGCGGCTAGTCTTCTTAAAGCTCTTTGTGCCCTAGGTGTTGATTGTGGAGGGTAATCACCTTTGGCGAGTAGATTGAGGATGTCGGTAAACCATTCCTCTTCTTCTTCTTCTTCCTCATTGGCGCATACTTCAAGTGCATTACAAAAGGCGGGCTCAGTGCGCCTTTGAATGTGAATGGGCATGGAGATTACATCATCTGGAATACGTATCATGGAAGCCATTTTTGCTAAGGCGTTTGCGAACTGATTGTCATCTCTAGGAAGGTATGTGAAACGGACATAAGTGATATATTTGGCTATCTTTTCAATATATACCTGGTTAGGTGCCAGGGATTCGCTTTTCACTTTCCACTTTTTGGAGACTTGATTTATGATGAGAGTTGAATCTCCATATACCTTTAGATCCTTAATTTGTAGTTCTATTGCCGTTTCTAAACCAATGATGCATGCTTCATATTCGGCACGGTTGTTGGTTACCTCGTGGTGTAATTTGACGGCTATGGGAGTATGTGCGCCTTCTGAGCTGACTAATAATACTCCTACGCCATAAACTTTTTGGTTTGATGCTCCGTCAAAGTATAACTGCTAAGTGGTTTCTTCGACACTCATTATTCCTTCGTAGGGAAAGTCATGTGTAGCATCTTCGCCAATAACTGGGTTTTAAGCGAGATGTTCAGAAATGGCATGTCTTTTGATCGCCTTTTGGTGTTCAAAAGTTAGATCGAATTCTGAAACCATGACAGTCCATCTTGCTATTCTTCCACTAAGAATGGGTTTTTCGAACAAGTACTTTAGTGGATTCATCCTTGATTTTATATGGATGGAGTGTTGTAGCATGTAATGTCGAAGCTTCTTTGTTGCAGTGACCAATGCGAGACACGTTTTCTCTAGTGTGGAGTAGCGTGTTTCGTATTCTAGGAATTTCTTGCTAAGGTAGTATATTGCCTTTTCGTCATTCTCCACCTTTTGGGCCAACATAGCTCCCATGGCGGTATCTGTGACCGTTAGGTATAGCATAAGTGGTTTTCCCGGAATTGGCGAAACCAATACGGGTGGATTAGCTAAGTATTCCTTAATTTTGTCAAAAGCTTGTTGGCATCCATCATCCCACGTAGATTTGGTGTCCTTTTTGACCTTTTTGAAGATGGGCTCGCATGTAATAGTCAATTTGGATATGAATCGACTTATATATTGGATCCGTCCTTGGAATCCTCTTATCTCATTTTCATTTTTGGGAGATGGCATGTCTCTTATAGCTTTGATTTTGGTGGGATCAATTTCAATGCCTCTCGTGCTTATGGCGAATCCTAAAAGCTTGCCAGAAGTTACTCCAAATGCGCACTTTTGATGATTCAATCTCATATTGTAGTTCGAAGCCTGTCAAAGAAATTCTTTAGAGAGGGTATATGCCCTTATCTCTCCTTGGATTTGATGATCATATCGTCTACGTACACCTCGGCTTCCTTGTGCATCATGTCATGTAGAAGGGAAGTTGCGGTTCTTTGGTATGTTGCTCCCGCATTCTTCAACCCGAAAGGCATGATGATATAGCAATATGTCCCCCATTGGGCTGTGAAGGTGGTTTTCTCCATATCTTCTTCGGTCATTTGTATTTGGTTATACCCTGCATAGCCATCCATGAATGATAAGAGGGCATGTCCTGTGGTATTGTCCACCAGTACGTCTATATGTGGCAAGGGAAAGTCGTCCTTTGGACTTGCCTTGTTTAGATCTCTGAAATCGACGCACATCCTTACTTTGCCATCCTTTTTTGGAACGGGCACTATGTTAGCAACCCATTTTGGATATTGAGCAACCCTAATAAAACCTACTGCGAGCTGTTTCTGCACCTCTTCTTTGATTTTCAATGTCCACTCAGCTTTCATTCTCCGAAGTTTTTGCTTTACCGGTTTTGAATCAGGATTGAGCGGTATTGTATGCTGTACTATCTCACGACTTATTCCCGGCATGTTTTTGTAGGACAAAGCCAAAACGTGTATGTATTCTTTTAAGAGATTTATAAAGTTTTCTCGCTCTTTGGGAGTTAACGATAAGCCAATGCGCACTTGGCGCTGCTCTTGATCGTTTGCAAGATTGATTAATTATGTTTCTTCCACAATTGAAGTCTTTTGTTCATGCTCTAATAGTGCTTTAGTTACTTCTTTGGGCAATTCTTGTTCATCTTTTGAATTATTAGCTACTAAGTAATCCAAGAAGTAAGCAGAATCAGTAATCATTTCATTGATGGAGGAAATTGGAACATCAACTGAGCCAGTACTATTTGTTTTAACATCATTAGACTTGCAAACAGAATTAAACATAGATTTTGGCGAACCGCCCGACTCTTCTATATTAGACTCGTCTTCAGAATCAGACTCAGTCTGGTCGGAGTTAGTGTCGGTGTCAGGCTTGGATTCTTCGGAGATCGTGATCTTGATCTTCTTTCCGTTGGCTTCTGTCTAGCTTATGGTGCGTTTCTGCTTTGTGAGTTGACCCTCGTTTGGAGTGATCAACTTAGTTGGGTCAAAGTTCGCATCTTGAATTGCGCTATTGACATTGTGGGGCTCCTCATCTTCTGGATGGCGATGCTCTTGTCCAAATAATAGACCCAAAGCTTGTTGGGTGTGTCTTCTACCCAATCAAAGTTTAGCCTCCTTCTTACAGGCAAAAGGAGTTTCTTCTAGCGCGTAGCAGTCTTGGAAGACTTCGACTCCGGGAACTTGGATTCCATGAACAGGGAGAACATAGGGCTCGGGAAAGCCATAATAAGGGAATGGATCTCCAGACTGGACGAACTGCCCGTTTCGTGTGTGCGGGTAGGGTGCCATGGGGATGTCATAGACTTTATTTTCCTTAAGGACCCTTCTTTTCGCCTTTTCTTTAGCAATGTATTCCCGTAATTCCTGTTTGGTAGGGTTATAGCCCAACCCAAAAAGATTATTTCCGGCTTTGGAAGACAAAATTGAAAGTGGTTTGGAGACATCTTTGCCTAGAGATGTACCGGGGAAGTGTCCTTGATTTCTGAGAATGGCATTAATTCCTAGGTGGGAATATGGTGCGAAAGGAGCTACATCTGGCTCAAGTACGACGATACCTTCAGTCATAAAGCATTAGAATTCTTCGTCATGCGCAGTGTGCTTGACTTTAAGAGCCGGCATGTCTTCAATATTAGCGATCATAGAATCAGCCCTAACCTCTAGAACTACCCCTCCGACCATCATTTTGACCTTTTCATGCAACGTTGAAGCTATTGCGTTTAATCCATGGAGCCATGGGCGTCCTAGGAGTAAATTGAATGAAGCTGGGATATCGATGACATGGAATTGTACCATTTTCCCAATTGGTCCAGTGTTAAGGTTAATCGAAAATATGCCTAAGACGTTTCATTTGGAATTGTCATAGGCCCTCAACCCTTGTGCGGCATGCGCGAGGTTGTTGGCGTTTATGCCCAAGCATTGGGCGGTCCTTAGGGGACAAACGTTGACAGCGGACCCATTGTCTATTAAAGTCATTGGAACCTGTTTCTTCTCACATATGGAAGTTAGGTAGAGTGCCTTGCTGTGATGAGTTCCTTCGGGTGGAAGATCTTCATTAGTGAATGCAATTGCTTGCAGAGAATTTCCTTTTGTGAGGAGATTGACTAAGTCATCCGGAGTAGCTTTGGGGGAGACCATAGTTTGATTAAGTGCTTTTAGTAAAGCATTCCTATGTACTTTGGAAGTAGTTAAAAGTTGCCATATAGAGATATCGGCCTTAGTTTTTTGAAGCTATTTAAGCAGTGTAGTGCCATCATCCTCGTTTGGAGGGTTTTGGTCCTTGTTCAGGACTAGTGGAGAGTCTCTCACTTGTGGTATAACTGAAGCTGTGTTTTGTAGTGGGTCCTTATTTTGGAGATGGGGTGGTATATAGGGCCTTCCCGACCTCGTGAGGTGTTTAAATTCAGGAGATTCATCATCAGAGGAGTCGTACCATGCTTTAGAAAGGGACTATTCCCAAGCCAAAGAATCTTCCTAGTCGCTATCGCTTTCCCAAAGTCCAGCTACCTCTAGGTGGAGGGAGTCAAGCTTAAATGGTGAGATAGAATGTCCAATTGGCACAATCAAGCGAAAGGGGTGCTTTTCTTCCTCTTCATTTGTAATGACGAAAACCGCACCTAGAGGATTGGTGTTGTTGTTTGGAGTGGGAACATTCTTTGGCTTGGGAATAGTCCCATTGTTAAAGAGATCCTGGATTTTATTCTTGAGTGTCCAACACTTCTCGGTGTCATCTCCTTTTCCTCTATGGAATTTGCAATAAAGATTAGGATTCCATGATGGGCTCCTCTTTTCGATGTCAGTATCCGGAGTGGGACCCACGACATTGAGATAGTCATTCTTGACAAGCTTTTCCAAACTTTAGCATAGGTCATGCCCAATGGGGTGTATTTCCTTTGCGGTTTGTCGTAGACAGCATTGACTTCATTAACCTTGTTGGAAGAGTTTCCCGAATTGGTGTTCTTCTTGTAGTTCGACTTATAAGTGCCTTTGTTGAAGAAATCCTTGCTTTTCTCCTTTTTAAGTGCTTGATCGTCCTTTATGAGCAATCCCACACTATTGAGTTGTGTGTATGAAGTAATTGCTTGATATTTGAGAGGATTCAAGTAAGGAGGTTGTAAGTTCTTGATAAGTTTCCGAATTTGCTCTTCCTCGGATGGACGCTCGAGCATTTCGGCCACTTTAGTTCTCCATTTCTTAACAAAGTCAGTGAAGCTTTCATTTTCACCTTGCTTTGTCGCTTCCGACTCTCTCATGGTAGTTGGTTGGATGACAATGTCGGCATACCTAGTGAGGAATAAGCTAGACACTTTGTTCCATTCCTGAATCTGATTGGGCTCAAGCTTGAAGAACCATGCCCTAACAGTGGGGTCCATGGTTTGTGAAAAAAGGTGAATATAGAGGTCAGTGTCCACTCCTCTTAGGCCCATTGCGGTAGTGAAAGCCCTTATATGATCTTTTGGATCGTCGGTCCCTTTGAAGGTGGGGACTTCAGGCATAGAGAACTTTTGTGGGAGCTTCCCATTGATGTGAGAGGAATATCCTTCAACATTGATCATTTAGTCACTTATGACCTTGTTTTGAGTTAGAGCCAACTCAAGGTTCTTAAAGTGAGCACTTAGCTCTTCTAGCTTGTCATCTCGAGGTGGAGGATCATCTTGGTTGAAAGGGTCAGTTTCCCTAACCTTGCTTTTTATCCATGTCACACGGTTTCCCATGGTTTCCAACATTTTCATCATTTCAGCCAACATTTCATCAGTAGTCTTAGGTGGTATGTCATCTTCGGCCTTTTTGATCAACTTAGAACAGGATGAGTGATACGGAGGGCGAGTAACAAATACTACGTCAGACCTAGCTTTGCTCGGAGGGGGAGATTCCAATACGAGCTTCCTAACCAGACGTTGATTACTATGATCGCGTTCCCAACTTTTCGGACCGATTGTTTTCTTTCCAATCCTGGACAGCGGATAAGACTTAGAAAAGGAAAGACTAACAAGTTCCACAAAAGAAAAGTTTTAAAACAAAGATGGGAAATTCCTATCTAGAATATTCTATGACCATAGTTACCCTTGGGGACTAAGTAATGGGTTTAGGTCAAAAAATCTCGACACGGGAAAAGAAAGATGAAAGATATTATACTCTTGACTAAAAGGAGATGGGAGAGATATTATCTCGACTCAATATGGGATAAAGCAAATAATATTATACTCTTGACTAAAAGGAGAGGGGAGATATATTATCTTGACTCAATATGGGATAAAGAAAAAGATATTATACTCTTGACTAAAAGGAGAGGGGAGAGATATTATCTCGACTCAATATGGGATAAAGCAAAAGATATTATACTCTTGACTAAAAGGAGAAGGGAGAGATATTATCTCGACTCAATATGGGATAAAGCAAAAGATGTTACACTCTTGACTAAAAGTAGGGGGGAGAGATATTATCGAGATCTTTTGACCTAGACTCACTACCTAAATAAAAGGAAAGAATAAAGCATCAAAATCTTTCCTAAGGTAACGAGCATCATATAGAAGATTCGGGGATGTTGTTTCCTAAAAATAAAGATTCTAGATTCAATCTTAAGACGAAATCTAGACTCAAAAACGGAAAAGATCCTAATTGGGGTCTAACCTAATATTCTATGACGACCGAAAAGACTACGCAAAGATTGCGTTCACATATGGGCAAACAGCACAACAACGCAAATGACATGATTATGAAGATCTAGCATGGACATGGGACTGAGTTTCAACCTAAAACATTGGTTCTAGTTCATGCAATGGGGTAGGCTTAAAGGTTTTGGTCAAAAGGTATTCATGATCAAGAATGTACTATAATCCGCGGGATGCGTGACAATGTGAGGCATTCTAGTTATCCTACTCGTCGAATGGACGAATGCGTAGGAAGGTACATGAGGTGGGGGGATCCATATTTCTTGGCAAAAAAGAATCGAGTGGATTCTCACCAAGGCACTACACCACACTCCATTGGCTAAGAAACCAGTTTGAACTTGTAAAAACAAGCTCGGAAGTCGCGCAAGCGCATGCACATGAATGCAAATTAATTGATGAATGACAAGTCACAAAATACTAAGAACGTAACACTCAAGGTAGTGAACCAAGCAAAAATAATGATAATGAATCGATTTTCAAGTTATACCCTCATAATCATGTCCCCAGTGAAGTCGCCACTGTAGGCTGCCGTATTTTTCTCCCCTCTTTTCACGTGTCTTCCTTCGACCCTTTCTGATTTCAGGTTTCCGGACAGCCTGGGATAACGCGGTGGTGTTCGAGTTTCGTGAATCTTTGAGTGTGAATGCAGATAAAGAGTTTTGCACCAAAGACATAATTAAGATTGTCGGAAGTCGCCACCAAATTTTAATGTAATTTGGAAACCTTGGAGTCAAGTCGATAGTCTAGAAAGACGTCAACTCAACTCCTATGCACCCCAATCCCTGTTGGGGAAATTGACTTCATAAATGAGTTCGGGGGCGTAGGTACGAGCTAGCAAGGTGTTAGGCACCCAACTCGCCCGTACGACAATGACCTTTACTAATCGATTTAATATAATTATTCATGCTACGGTTCCAAACAAGGTTCAATTTGTCGAAATTCCTAGTTTAAACTAATGGGTTGAACAAACATTATTAATGTGACCACTTTTAACAATTTATCAAGTTACATGCTTTTATTGCTGGAAAACGATAAATATGCTAAACCCGGCAAGTTGGAGACAAACACATAATTTATCCACCAATCCACAAACAAAGCATGACTCAATCATAAAAAAAAGCAATAAATAACAAAATTAAAACATTCATTCATCCATTAATTAGGCTTAATACAAGCCCTTTTGCTAAAAAGGCACCATGCATGTACATATCACATAAACCAAAACCATTAGTAATAACAAGCAATATAAAAAGCTATTGAAAACCCTCAGGTTGGATTACCTCGATGCTCACAATGAACTTATTGGGTTATATTGCTTGAATTCATGCTCTTGATGAAGTGTGAAGGCTTATTTTGTGGTTCTAGGCTAACCCTAAAGAAGGAGTAGAATAAGAATTTATGGTTTAATATGAGAGAGAGAGAGAGAATTTTCAGCCTAGGAGTCTCTAACTGCCAACCTTTCAGAGAGAATGTCCAACCTCTTCAACTGAACCCTAAGGTTTGTTTATATAGGAGAGGGGAGCTGCCAGGGTTTGGCACAGAAATCGAATGGGCCTCGGATTTGCCGTCCGCGAGAAAAAGTCCAGGCGGCCATACAGCTAGGCCAAGCGGCCAAGCTAGCAGGACAAGCGGTCAAACCGCTTGGCAAGCGGCTTAGCCGCAAGGCAAGCGGTCACGCCGCTTGGCCTAGCGGCACAACCGCTTGTCCTAGCGCCAAAGCCGCTTGTCCTAGCGGCCACCGCTTGAGCTCAAGCGTGGCCGCTTGGACGTAGAGGCGCCTGACGTGTTTTTCACGCGGGGGAGGCTTTTCCGAGGGGGTCCACGCGGGATTGATTGAGTTCCCTTGTTTGACAAAGGGTTGACTCATGGGTTTGGGTTCCCTTTCGGGCCCTTAGGTTCAAAGAGACCTATCTCTTTGTTTTGGACTCCAATAGAATTGAGTTCAACTGGTTTGGATCACCTGTACAAAAGGCTTCCACTGGTTAATTCAAATGAACTGGGCTAATCATCAAAGCAACTATTCTCGCAACCCAAGTTCGAGCAAAATCCAATCCTTTCATCATCGGGTTTTTACGGGGAGTTATTATAGACACAATTTTTGGTATCTACACCTCACCTCAAGGTAGCCCAATCATGTTGGAATACCAAGATAAAAAATGATCTATTTGGGCTAGGCTACAAGCCCACAAGGCAAGAGATCCGAGCTTACATATCAAAGAAAATGGCTAGGAAAAGAGCCCGCGCGGCCAACAAGCATGTTCCACATAGTATGGATCCTTATCCTCTAACTCTAAATGGGAAATTTCTCCAAGAGGGCGATCCATATGAGTGAAGACACACCCATGCCTCCTAACGAGGACCAATCCACTAAAGATTGGGCTAATGACAAGGCACCCAACGACTTTGGGCTACTATTTGGCGAAGAGCATCGTCAATACGACGAGGTAACAATTAAGCTTCCCCTTACTGTGCTTTTTAATGAAGGGTTCGACCCGTCGAAGTTGCTCGCCCCAATCGCGACCGACCTCACCACCTGGAAGCACGAGACGAAGTGGACTCCAGTCGAGGGAGCCAAGTACAAGTTCACAATTCGCAATGGTCCTGCAGAGAGGCCCAATTCTGATTCCGAGTCTGATTCTGAGTCTGTTATCCTAGAAGTGTCGGGTAGTCCACCCCAGTCTATTCCTTTTACTACTAAGGTCATTAGTGATGACCTCATTGATGTATTGTCCGCTTCTATTAATATTATGAGTGTTGATTTTGCTTACTCGGATTGCCTCATTACTAATAATTCAGAAGATATAACTGAATTGCCTAAAGATGTCATTAAAGCATTAATCGAACATGAACAAAAGACTTCAATAGTCGAAGAAACAGAGACGATAAATATTGCAATTAATGATGAGCCTCGCCACGTGCAAATAGGCTTTTCTTTAACATCTAATGAATACGAACAATTCGTAACACTCCTAAAGGATTATATGGATGTTTTCGCCTGGTCCTACAAGGACATGCCCTGCATAGACCGCAATATTGCCCAACACACCATCCCATTAAAGGCCGATTGCAAACTAGTTAAACAAAAGCTAAGAAGAATGAAACCAGAATGGGCCCTTAAGATCAAAGAAGAAGTCCAAAAACAACTTGACGCGGGCTTCATAAGAGTGGCCAATTACCCCGATTAGGTAGCCAACATCGTCCTCGTCCCAAAAAAGGACGGACGGGTGCGAATGTGTGTGGATTTTAGGGACTTGAACAAAGCAACCCCGAAAGACAATTTTTCATTACCCCATATAGATGTTCTGGTAGATAATATCGCTGGACATGCCCTCCTATCATTCATGGACAGGTACGCAGGATATAATCAGGTCCTGATGGCCAAAGAGGATGAAGAGAAAAACACTTTCATCACGCAATGGGGCACTTACTGCTATACCGTAATGCCATTTGGGCTCAAGAACGCAAGGGCCACATATCAAAGAACCGCGACAACTCTGCTGCACGATATGATGCATAAAGAGGCCGAAGTTTACGTAGATGACATGATCATAAAGTCTAAAGAGAGGGATGGGCATGTACCCTCACTTCAAAAGTTCTTCAATAGACTTAGGAAGTACAATATGGGGCTTAATCCCAAAAAAGTGCGCATTCGGAGTTACATCCGGTAAACTCTTAGGATTTGTCATAAGCACGAGAGGAATAGAGATTGATCCATCCAAGATCAAGGCCATAATAGACATGCCCCCACCAAAAATGGAAAAAGAAATCAAAGGCTTCTTAGGGAGGATCCAATACATTAGCAGGTTCATTTCCAAGTTAACTATCACCTGCGAGCCTATATTCAAGAAACTCAAAAAAGAGGTAAAAATGGAATGGGACGAACAATGCCAAAAAGCCTTTGACAAAATTAAGGCCTATTTGTCCGAACCACCCGTGCTGGTACCGCCCACTCCAGGCATGCCTCTAATTCTCTACCTTACAGTCACAGAAACATCGATGGGGGCCATGCTAGCCTAGGAAATAAACAAGGAAGAGAAGGCCATCTACTACGTGAGCAAGAAGTTCCTAGAATACGAAATTCGATACTCGTCTCTAGAAAAAAACATGCCTAGCCTTGGTCGCGTCGACCAAGAAACTACGACATTACATGCTCCAGCATACTATCCACATAAGATCGAGAGGAAATCCTCTAAAATACATATTTGAAAAGCCCATATTGAATGGTAGAATAGCCAGATGGACCGTCCTCCTATCAGAGTTCGACCTCAAATTTGAACACCAAAAGGCCATTAAAGGGCATGCTATCTCGGAATATTTAGCCGACCAAGCTATACACGAGCCCGATCGCAAAGAAGAGTACCACTTCCCAGACGAAGGGGTCATAACCTTAGATACCGAGACTTGCCAACTCTATTTTGATGGAGTATCTAACCAAAAGGGTTTTGGAGTAGGAGTACTAATAGTATCCCCCGATGGTGCACATACACCTATTTCAGTCAAGTTAGACCACAAAGTCACCAACAATGGCGCGGAGTACGAAGCTTGCATAATAGGATTGCAATCCGCCATAAGCCTTGGCAATAAGACGCTTCGAGTCTATGGGGATTCATCACTCATAATCAATCAAATTTCCAAAGTATGGAAAGTCAAAAGTGAATCCTTGGCACTCTACCAAGAATATTTAGACAAAATCATAGTGTATTTCAACCAAATACACTTTACGTACCTTCCACGAAAAGATAATCAATTTGCATATGCCTTGGCCAAATTAGCGAGCATGATCAATATACCCAAAACCATTCGAATGATGCCCATTTGCGTACAGAGAAGGTCCAAGCCTTCATATTGCGACGCTCTGGAGGTATTCCATGGCGAAGAATATGAGTGGTACACTGATATAAAGAATCTGCTCGTTTACCAGCTTTGCCCTTCTGATTCTAACCCTAGAGCCCAAAAAGTGCTTAGCAGACTCGCAGCCCAATTCATAGAGGTACAGGGTCAAATATACAAGAAAACCCCAAACGGGATTAATCTCTTATGTTTAGGCACCGAGATGGCCCATAAGGTCTTAAAAGATGTAAACGCAAGAGTCTGCGGACCGCACATGAACGGTATGATGCTATCTAGGAAGATAATAAGGCTTGGTTATTATTGGACAACAATGGAAAAAGACTGTTGTGAATTTGTCAAAAGATGCGCACAGTGTCAGACACACGCAAATCTACAACACATGCCACCAAGCCCATTGTATACCTTCACCTTACCTTGGCCTTTCTCTGGTTGGGGAATAGATATCATTGGCAAGATAACCCCAACGGGAAAGGGGGGCCATGAATATATTTTAGTTGTTGCGATTGACTACTTCACTAAATGGGTTGAAGCGCAGTCATATGCAAAGCTCAAAGCAAAACATGTGGTCAAATTCATCAAGAATAACATAATAGCTAGATACGGGGTTTCCCAAGAAATTATTAGCGATAATGGGTCACACTTCATGAAAGAATTAATTGAGCTCCTGGCTCAATTCAAGATCCAGCATCAAAAGTTGTCTCCCTACAGACCGCAAACAAACGGTACAGGAGAAGCATCTAACAAAAATATCATGAAAATCATCGAAAGAATGTCCGAAAATTATCATGATTGGTCCGACAAGTTCTCGTTCGCACTCTGGGTTACAGGACGTCTATTGGCGCATCGACAGGAGCAACACCATATTCCCTAGTCTACGGAATGTAAGCTGTATTGCCAATTGAGTTAGAGGTCCCATCCCTACGGATCGTCTTGGAAAGTCAAATTCCAGAAGTGGATTGGGTCCAAGCCCGCTACGACCAATTAGTCCTATTAGATGAAAAAAGGCTGCAAGCTTTGCACAATGTGAGAATCTATCAAAAGAGACTAACAAAGCATTTCAACCAAAGGCTCAAAATGAGAAACCTCAAAGTTGGAGACTTAGTACTTAAAGAAGTAAGGGCCAATGTCAGTGACCCAAGAGGCAAGTTTAGACCCAACTGGTCAGATCCGGTTCTCATTACAAAGATCCTAACAGGTGGAGCTGCAAGGTTGGCAGATTTGGACGGGATCGAGTTTAGTTAGTGGATAAACATGGATCAACTAAAAAGGTTCTATGCTTAGGCAAGACACCCAATATAGCACTTTCGAGAGGCCCACATAAGGCTACATAATCCTGTTAAAAAAAAAGGGATTTAATGTTAAAAAAAACGCACGGATAAGGACTACGAGCGGCCTGATTCCCCTAAAAGGATACGTAGGACAACCCAATTGCAATAGGGCCCGGCCCCTTCATCATTTTCGCGTTCAAAAGTTGTTAAAAATAAAAAATAAAAATCAAGTTGCAATATTAAAACAAAATAAGCATGTCTCCATAAATGATAATAAAGTCCATTACAAAGGATTGGCAATTCCAAATATTAAGGCAAAAATTAAATCTAGGTCTAAAAGGGGGCACATCACCCTTATTGAATTTAAAGTAAAATAAAAGGCAATCCTAAGCTAGACATGCTCCAAAAGAGTATTTCCTTAATGGACTACTCCGTCGCTTCGGTAGTAGGGCCCGCACCCTCCATAGGTTCATCCACTTTTGGGCCTTCCACTTCGCGCTCCTTGGGAGCCCATCTCTCAGGAACTAAAGGCTGTTCTTTCACAACCTCCATTAGAGGTGTGCTTGAGGAGGCCTCATGATCATTGGCCCGAATTTGGGGCTCCACTTGCGGCTTGGTAGTAATCTTTTCCAAAGCTTTCTTGGCCTTTGGGTTGAGGATGCCTCTCCCATGCTTAACTCCATTTTTCTTACCCTTCCCCTTAGGGTCATTAGGGTTTGAGATTCTTAAGCTAGCTTTGATCGATTGGGCCTTAAGATCGTCTTGTTCAGATTTCCTACATGCACGACGACCCTCCGCGGTCTAATCCATCCAAGCCTCATAAGCCGAAGATGTAGCCGTAGGGGCCTTGATATGAGGAATAGTCCACTTGGGACGACGATCCCATGCAGACTCCCATGATCTCACCATGCTAATTGTCAAGGCCCGCATAGTAGGAGCCACACTGTCCTTTTGTGGGATAATTTGGCGTTTCCCATATTGCCGCATGATACGGCTAGGAAATATGTAAGTGGAATTGTAAAGGCCAACGACTTGGTAATATCCTGTTTCCTTGCTACATCCGATTGCGGATTTTACACCCCACCACTTGACGGTCCATCGTAGCAAAGGGCATGCCTTGAGCTACCCGCGCCACTCGTCAATGGTGGATTCATAGTAAAGCCTCCAGCGGGCGGGGAATTGCTTTGGTTGGTATTTGAGCGCATTAGCGGGCTTCTCAATGAAGCACATATGCTCAAGGAGCTATATCTACAAAAAAAAAAGCGCAAAAAATTATACAAAGTTAGATATCCATTAAAGTTTCAAACTTAATTGATCAAATTTACCAAAGCAAATTATCCAAAAAACTCACTTGAAGGAGAAGAGGGCTTCCCGTCCATCCACCGAGCGATGGCTCTTGTTTCTTACGGTCCAAGCAAATTATGGTTTCACCAAGAACAAGAGACATAGGGGTAAAATCGTTTTGGATTTGTTCAACAATTCTAAGCATACAAGTTTTACCATTATTACCTCCACCAACAAAGAGGTACCTATGCAAGAGACATAAGATAAAAGCACGTCTATAATACGTCACACTCATCACGTCATGGTTATCCCTTACCTTGGGGAAAAAGATATCAATCACACCATTGAGGTCCAACTCACCACTCCTAGCAACGGAGGAGGCTTGTGTTGGTGATAGGCCAAGATACCTTATGTAGTAGCCTTCAAGGTTTGCCCTGAGCCATGGAGTAGCGGGAGCTTGATCATGAGGAGACCAAGGATAAAGGCAAATTCTTCGGGAAGTGGGCATAATTCATTGTACCCAAATCGAAAGACATGAATCTTGTCATCCCGAAAGTCAACGGCGGCCTCAAGGAGGTTCCAGACGATTTGAACTTGCTTCAGGTGGAAGAGAACATTCAAGTGGAAAGGAAAAAGTCTCATCCTCTCTTCGGGGGTCATAGATTGTAACCACTTGTCAAATTTAACATCAAAGCTTGCCATGGATGAAATCTAAATTAATTAGGGGGTTTCTCTCTCTAAAAAGCTCTCTTTTGCTAGAAGATTATGAAGGTGATGTCCCAAAACCGGACTAACCCAAGGCTTATATAGGGCTCACACAGAAAAGACGAAAAAAGTAAGGCAACCCGTCAAAAAGGGGCTTCAGCGGCCCCTGGGATAGCCGCTGAAAGCTCAGCGGCCCTGATAGTGCAGCCCAGGCCCAGCTGCCCAGCCGCTGGAGCCTGGCCGCCCCTATTTTCGCCCCCGCTCCTTCGCGTGTGCCGCTGAACACCTCCCTTTGGCCGCCGGATCCTTTCTCGAGACAAGTCCCTTTCCTCTCCGATTTTGGACACTTTCCCTAACCGTTTGGGACTCAAATTTTGGCTTTCTTTCCTATTTCCACTATTATTTCTATTTTGTATTATTTCCTTATTATTAGTGAAAACTCCACAATTTCCTTATTTCTTTTTGGATGATTATCATCTTTTCTTTTCTTTTCTTTTTTAAATCCCTTTTTACTTATTATTTCCAGTTTATTTTTGCATCCCTTTCCTTTTTTTAATTTTTTTTAGGGGGGATAGGGTACCCCCAATTTGAACTTTTTGGTTGTACCATTTTTTTGCTAAATGACTATTACTTGCGCTTTTTCTTGACTACCTGTGCATTTGCATTAGCCTAATTATCTGCAGGAACCAATAAATAAGCAGGCAATATTTACAAGCAAAGTCCGAATGTTTGTTCAGTACAGATGTTCAAAATGTATTTCACACAAATACATTATCATAAAAATCATCACCCGCATCAACATCCGTACGGGGAACCTCAAAGTGGTCCACCGACCTCCCCGGCTCATCACCAAAGATCGACGCCACATACTGGCTAGGGTCAAAGGAGGAATGTCGGGCAGGCTCCCGGTATGAACTCCCCTCTCCAGTATAACTCGAATCATACCCCCACGAAGAACGAGGAGGCATGGTAGGCATCATAGGAGCAGGAACCGGGGGCTGGTAATAAAGATTTCTATATGAAGGATACCCCGCATACCCGGGATAAGAAGGATATATCGGCACAGGCATAGGAGCAGGCTCCACATGCGGAGTCATCCTACTCCCACCAAGATGGTCCGTCTGATGTACAGGCACCCTCTCTCTCCTAGGACTCTCTCTCTGAGGGTTCCTCTCGCGTGAAGGACTACGCTCAGGAGAGCTCAGACCCTCATCATCCGTTAACACTACCTGTCGTGACCGATGAGGAAGAGGCCGACGGTACTCAACCTGCAACCCACGAAATATAAGATACTTTTTTCAAAGCATGCAACTTTGAAAATGCAAAACCAAAGTTTACCTTGTCCAAGTCCGCCCTTGAGCAAGTACCCTTCGAAAGAGCTCGAGATATCCAAGACTTCATGGCATGCATCATCTTGAAGATCTTCCCAGTCTTTTCACGATCAAGCTACACAAAGAAAAGATTAGTACAAGCATATAATGGTAAAATATCATACATTTTGATAAATTACGTATTTACCCCTGGATGCCCAACCAGAAGACGAAGGCCCTGGATGCCCAACCGGAAGAGGAAGGCCCTGGATATCCTCATCAAGGTCCTCCGTCATGAGGATTTCTCCCCAGCACTCCTTCTCGCCATAATCCCGGCCTCGGACCCGCATGCCCGGCAGATCCACCTCGGTGTCATCAACCCGAGGTTCCTACAAAGCAAATAAGTTAGCACTCAACAAGATAAGGAAGGCATGGAATGTCAAGCATAAATTCTTACCTTCAAACCCACGAATGAAGGCATGAGGTGATCATGGCGGAACTACTGTTAATGCCTCGCAAGGTCCTCCACAGGCTCCCTAAAATACCGCATAGCATCCGAGCCCACCATGGCCTCCGTGACCTGCTCGCGCGACAAGCACCTCACCAAGAACATGGTCGAGGGAGGATCCAAAGGAATCCTCGGACCCCCCAAATCGGGATAAACCTGACGAAAGACCCGCTCTCCCAGATACCACTCAAAAGAGAACGGGCCCGCGATCAGGATCCTCTCTACGGTCCACCGCCCTAGAAGCTAGGATGGCGCCCGGAGTCGACCCATGATACTTCGGCCATGGGAAGTAGTCAATCTACGCAAACACGCAACATAAGATATTTCCACACCAAGAAATACAATCCATGCAACAAAGAACAAATATTACGTTACCTGGTGCCAGTCTAAGCGCAAGAGTGCCTCCCTGTACTGCTGGAGAGTCTGCAGAGGCGCGGGACCCCTATGACGCCATGCCCTACAAACCGAGAAGTCTAACTCCCAGCCCGTAAGCGCCATGTCCGTGAAATGCTCAAAAAACCAAGGCTACATTGAAACATGAAATTAAGCACCGCACGCTTAAGTCATGCAAACCACGAAACGCAAATACATAAACTGCTTGTACTCCTCGTCATTCACGCGGCAAGCAAACTGCATGCATCTCAAGAGGTTGGCGTTGCCCGGCAACCCCCAGTTGTACCCTCTCACTCTCTCCCAGTCCAGTAGGCTTGGGAGGTAAATAGCATGAATGCGTTCCCCCTTGTCACTAAAGATAGTGGTGGCAAGGAGGTAGGCGATGAACATCCTCGCCTTTTGCTTCACCGAGTTATTCCTGTTATACCTCGGGTCCTTCAAAGCAGTAAAAAGCTCGCTATAGGGACGATAATGGTGACCGCAAGTGTTTCCCCAAGGACCAAAGAGCTCCACCATCTCCGCCTTACGTTTCGAAATGGAAACGTCGTAGACAATGGGCGTACCCACGCAAGGTACCCCGGTCAACATAGAAAACTCCGAAGGAGTGATCATCATCTCCCCATTAGGGTAATAGAACGTGTTGGTAGTGTCCCAAAAACCCTCCAAGGATAAACGGACAATACACCTCTTGACTCGCTCAACCGAGTCCGCCGCTTTCAAAAGCGGCCCGAACCCCACATTCAAGACCGCATCTTGCACCTCGTTGGGCAAGATTTTATAAAGCTTAATCGAAGAGCCATAGTTGCCATGGGCCTTCAAATTCACATCGGTTTCTCTGATCAAATTTGCAACCTCTTAGGTTCACATTTCAATCAAATGTTCGATCCTAGGCATGCTTCTAAGTTCGTTCAAGCCGCGCAAGATCACATGCGCTATAAACTTGACAATTGCATACAATTCTACACAAATTTTACTCAAGGCAAAGCACATAAACTCAAATTCAATGCATAAAAACTTTGAATTCAAAGGCTTGAAGACTTACCACGAACTTGGAAGCCCGAGAGCTCAAATGAGTTGTCAGTCGGAAAAGCAACTCCGATCGATCCCAAACAATGTCGGGCATCCTATCCGACTGGGTGTATCGATCATGAGGAAAAGCCACATTAGGCTTCCTCTTTGATGGCTTCACATGAGATGGAAAAGCCTTGGTGAAGATGTCGATTTCCTCGACCTCCTCCCGCACCTCGGTCCTCTTACTCCTCTTCTTTCCCAACTTTGGAGCCATAGAATAAGGATGAGCAAAGCAAGCAAGAACAACAAACAAAAATGGAGAATTTCGGATTTTCTCCCTCCAAGGGTTTCAAAAACCCACCCTCAAATTCACCTCAAATTTGTGAAAAATCACAAATAAGCTTCAAATTATGCAAAGATTATGCAAAAGCAAGCAAATGCAAGCAAAAAAGAGCAAATTTGAGTAAGAAATGAAGTATGGGCAACAATGGAGGTAGAGAGAGAGAGTCTCAAAATTTTGGGGAAGAGATGACCCAAAATTCGGCTCTCTCCCAATTAAACCCCAAAACTGCGCCTTTGAACCGGTCTAGCGGCCCGGTTCAAGGCTGCCCAGGCCGGGCGGCTTCCCTTAGCACCCCCGCACCGACAGTTGAGCCGCTGAGCGGGCACGATAAGGCCGCCCAGCGCTCAGCGGCCCTGCGCATGGCCTCTGAACCTATTTTCTCTTCCGCCTCTCACGGGGCGGGCCTGCAAGCTCAAATTCCGCGTGGGATTTCATTTCTCGACCGTTAGAAGCCCGGGAGATACGGGCACATCAACCAAAATGACTCTTTTTCCCTCGCAACATGGTTTCCTATCCTAGGGACCCGGTATTCTCTAATTTTTTTGCACATGCACTTTATCTATTTTTTGCAGGCACAATTTTCCAAGACACAAGCATTACTAAAGCAGAGCTACGCAACGCTCTTTAACGATGAGGCTATTAAAATTAGCGTAACGTTGGCACTCGCAAAGCGGAGCTATGCAACGCTCTTTGACATTGAGGCTATTAAAATTAGCATCACGTTCACACCCGCAAAGCAGAGCTATGCAACGCTCTTTGACGACGAAGCTATTAAACTTAGCATCGCATTGGTACCCGCAAAGCAGGTAACCCTGACCACAGGCGGTCAGGAGTCTACCCTTTTTCTTTTTCTAACATAAAGCATTTTTTTCAAAAGCACACTGCAGGCATTTTTTGCAATTACTTTGACCTTCGCTTTCACAAGCTCGGCCAAAGTGGGGGCTTCTGTAGACACCCTTATCGGTTCTCATCCCCTGGCACCGTAACACCCGATGATGATCGTAATGGATTAACATGGACGTAAGTAGAAAAGGACATTGCTTGGAAATCTAGACCAAATTCCTTGAAACCTCATTCTTTGGCTAGCCCTTGTTATAAGGATTCCAACGCCTTTGACCTTGCCTCAATCAGGTTCCCGGATCAAGAGATATCGCGTCTCGAAGATTTGGGTCAAAACAGCTCAATCCCGACCCCCTTGGGCTTCGTAATTTACTGAGCACAAAAAGTCAAAAAATCCTAGACACGCGCGCGCGCCTCCGGGCCCAGCGGCTGACGCTGTTTGTCCGGCGGCACACGCGTGACAGAAGGGGCCCTCAGGACAGCCGCTTGGCTCCAGCTGGCTTCCGGCTGGCCGCTGGGCCTGTTTTCTGGCTAGGCCGAGTTTTGACGCTGGGTTTCTTACCCTAAGCCCATAATTCCATCCCCTAACTCTATAAATACTCCCTTTCACCCTATTTTGAGAGAGGTTGGTCAATTTAGAATTTTGAGAGCATTGAGAGCACAAATATTCCCAAATCATAGAGAATTTAGATTTTGAAGACTCAAGCAAGCCATTGCACCCAACCTAGCACCCAAGATTGAAGAGCAATTTTAATTCTACTAGTCCCACTCGAATAGAACATCCAGGTTAACAATCCTGAGGGCCTAAATTCTTTATTAAATCTCTTGATTATTGTTTATAATCATGTTTTATTTAGCTTTTGATTATGGTTAAATAAATTTGCATGCTTGGGTCCTTGTAATAAATTATGCATGATTAGCTTAATTTAAAGTTTGCATCTTTTTATTTGTTTATACAAGTTTGCATCTTTTTATAGTTTGTGCATGCATGTAGCAACCTCCTAGGTTTATTTTAGCATAAAGTTAATATTTTTGCATTGTTCTTCCTTTGAAGTTACTAACAAATCTATTGATGTGCATTTGCCATGCTTGGCGCGTTTAGCAAAGTGTGATAGGTTGGAGGGTTAAATTATTGCTCTTATCTCTTCTTTATGTTTGATAATAGTATGCATGCAAATTGGATATAAAATTGTGCAAAGTGATAACATAGGTAATTTGATTGTCTTTAACCCGCCTAGTTAATGTAGGATCTTGGATGATCGGATTTATATGGAACCATATAGCATAGATAAATATTTGACATGGATAGGCTTAGTAGAGGCCGTTTATTCGTGCGATTTAGACGAGATTCGTTTTGTTTATTTCGTACCTACACCCCCGAACTCAATATTTAGCCCCATGGGTATAAGTCAATTCCCAATAGGAATTGGGTGCACCTTTGATGGTTTCCAATTATTTCCTTAAAAGTTGGTGGCGGCTTCATTACTTGCAAATTATTATTCCCCGTTATAATTAAATTTAAATTGCATATGACGTATTATTTAAAAACCACTAATTCCAACTAAACACATCGATTTAGCGCCGGAAAGGTGAGGGTTCTTACACCCCCCCTCTCCTTTTAGTCAACAGTATAATATCTCTTTATTTTATCCCGCGTCGAGATCTTTTGACCTAAACCCATTACTTAGTTCCCAGGGGTAACTATGTTGATAGAATATTCTAGATAGAGACTTCCCACTTTTGTTTTAAAACTTTTCTTTTGTGGAACTTCTTAGTCCTTCCTTTTCTAAGACCTATCCGCTGTCTAGGATTGGGAAGAAAACAGTCGGTCCGAAAAGTTGGGAGCGCGATCATAGTAATCAACGTCTGGTTAGGAAGCTCGTATTGGAGTCTCCCCCTTCGAGCAAAGCTAAGTCTGACGCAGTATTTGTTACTCCCCCTCCATATCGACCACCTGGTTCTAAGTTAACAGAAATGGCCGAAGATGATATGCCACCTCCACCACCTAAGACTACAGCTGACATGTTGACTGAAATGATGACAATGCTGGAAACTATGGGAAACCGTGTGACATGGATAGAAAGAAAGGTTAAGGAAACGGACCCTTTTAACCAAGATGACCCTCCACCTCGAGATGACAAAGAGAAAGAGCTAAGTGCCCAAATTAAGAAGCTTGAGTTAGCTGTGACTCAAAACAAGATCATAAGTGACTACATGATCAATCCTGAAGGATATTCCTTTCACATCAAGGGGAAACTCCAACAAAAATTCTCAATGCCTGAAGTCCCCACCTTTAAAGGGACCGATGACCCAAAAGATCACATAAGGGCTTTCACACTACAATGGGCCTAAGAGCAGTGGAACCTGACCTCTATATTCACCTGATCTTCTCACAAACCTTGGACCCCACTGTTAGGGCATGATTCTTCAAGGTTGAGCCCAGTCAGATTCAAGAATGGAACAAGTTGTCTAGTTTGTTCCTCACTAGATATTCCGACAACGTCATCCAACCAACTACCATGAGAGAGTTGGAAGCAACAAAGCAAGGTGAAAATGAAAGCTTCACTCACTTTGTTAAGAAATGGAGAACTAAAGTGGCCGAAATGCTTGACCGTTCATCCAAGGAAGAGCAAATACGAAAACTCATCAAGAATTTACAACCTCCTTACTTGAATCCTCTCAAATATCAAGCAATTACTTCGTACACACAACCCAATACTGTGGGATTGCTCATAGAGGACGATCAAGCACTTAAAAAGGAGAAAGGCAAGGACTTCTCCAACAAAGGCACCTATAACTCGAATTACAAGAAGAATCCCAACTCGGGAAGCTCTTCCAATAAAGTTAATGAAGTGAATGCTGTCTACGACAAACCGCAAAGGCAATACACCCCGTTGGGTATGACCTATGCTAAGGCTTTGGAAAAGCTTGTAAAAAATGACTACCTCAACGTTGTGGGTCCCACTCATGGATTCCTAATCTTTATTGCGAAGTCCATAGAGGAAAAGGAAATGATACCGAGAGGTGTTGGACACTCAAAAATAAAATCCAGGATCTTTTTGACAATGGGACTATTCCCAAGCCAAAGAGTGTTCCCACTCCAAACAACAACACCAATCCTCTAGGAGCGGTTTTCGTCATTACAAATGAAGAAGAGGAAAAGGACCCCTCTCGTCTGATTGTGCCAATTGGACATTCTATCCCACCATTTAAGCTTGACTCCTCCATCTAGAGGTAGCCGGACTTTGGGAAAGTGATAGTGACGAGGAATGCTACCCTCCAGATTTCAAAAGCATGGAACGACTCTTCGGATGATGACTCTCCTGAAGTTGAACACCTCACGAGGTCGGGAAGCAATATATACCACCACATCTCCAGAATAAGGATCCATTAGAAAACACAGCTTCAGCCATACCACAAGTGATAAACTCTCCACTAGTCCAAAACAAGGACCAAACCCTTCAATCGAGGATGATGGCATTACACTACTTAAACAGCTTCAAAAGACTAAGGCTGATATTTCTGTATGGCAACTTTTGACTACATCTCAAGTACATAGGAATGCCTTACTAAAAGCACTTAACCAAACTATTGTTTCCACCGAAGCTACTCCGAATGACTTGGTTAATCTCCAAACGAAAGGAAATTCTTTGCAAGCAATTGCATTCTCTAGTGAAGACCTTCCACCTGAAGGAACTCACCACAACAAGGCACTCTACCTAACTTCCATATTGTGAGAAGAAACATGTCCCAATGACCCTAATAGACAATGGATCCGCTGTCAATGTTTGTCCCCTAAGGACCGCGCAATGCTTGGGCATAAATGTCAATAACCTTTCGCATACCGCACAAGGGTTGAGGGCCTACGACAATTCCAAACAAAACGTCTTAGGCATATTTTCAGTCAACCTTAACACCGGACCAATTGAGAAAATGGTGCAATTCCATGTCATAGATATTCCAGCTTCGTTCAACTTACTCTTAGGACGCCCATGGCTCCATGGACTAAATGCAATAGCTTCAACATTACACCAAAGGGTCAAGATGATGGTCGGAGGGGTAGTTCTAGAGGTTACAACCGATTCTATGATCACTAGCATTGATGACACGCCAGTTCTTAAGGTCCAGCACACTCCACAGGACGAAGAATTTTGGGGTTTTATGACTGAAGGCGTCGCTTTACTTGAGAAAGACATAGCTCCTTTCGCACCATATTCCCATCTAGGAATTAATCCCATTCTAAGGAATCAGGGGCACTTCCCTAGAACTGCTCTAGGCAAAGATGTCTCCAAACCACTTCCAGTTTTGTCATCCAAAGTCGAAAATAATCTTTTTGGGCTGGGCTATAATCCTACAAAGCAAGAAATGCGGGAATACATCGCTAAAGAAAAAGCGAAGAGTAGGGCTATTAAGGAAAACAAGGCCTATGACATTCCCATGGCACCGACCATACCCGCATACTCTAAACGGGCAATTCGTCCAATCTGGAGATCCATTCCCTTACTATGGCTTTCCCGAGCCTTATGTTTTCCCTGTTTATGGAATCCAAGTTCCCGGATTCGAAGTCTTCCAAGACTGCTGCACGCTGGAAGAAACTCCTTTGCCTGTAAGAAGGAGACTAAACTTTGATTGGGTAGAGGACACACCCAACAATGATTTGGGTCTACTATTTGGATAAGAGCATCACCATCCAAAAGATGAGGAGCTCCACAATGTCAGTAATGCAATTCAAGATGCAAACTTTGACCCAACTAAGTTGATCACTCCAAACGAGGGTCAACTCGCAAAGCAGAAACGCACCATAAGCTGGACGGGAACCGATGGAAATAAGGTCAAGATCACGATCGCCAAAGAGTCGTAGCCAGACACCGACACTTACTCCGACCGGACTGAGTCTGATTCTGAAGTCGAGTCTAATATACTAGAGTCGGGTGGTCCACCCAAATCTATGTTTAATTCTATTTGCAAGTCTAATGATGTTAAAGCCAATAGTAATGGCTCAATTAATGTTCCAACTTCTTGTATAAATGAAATGAATATTGATTCTGCTTACTTCTTGGATTACTTAGTAGTTGATAATTCAAAAGATGAAAAAGAATTGCCCAAAGAAGAAACTAAAGCACTATTAGAGCATGAACAAAAGACTTCAATTGTGGAAGAAACAGAATTAATTAATCTTGCAAGTGATCAAGAGCCGCGCCAAGTGCGCATTGGCTTATCGCTAACTCCTAAAGAGCCAGAAAGCTTTATAAATCTCTTAAAAGAATACATAGACATTTTCGCTTGGTTCTACAAAGATATGCCGAGAATAAGTCGTGAGATAGCACAGCATACAATACCGCTCAATCCTGATTCAAAACCGGTAAAGCAAAAACATCGGAGAATGAAACCTGAGTAGACATTGAAAATCAAAGAGCTACGGAAACAACTCGCAGCAGGTTTTATTAAGGTCGCCCAATATCCAGAATGGGTTGCCAACATAGTGCCCGTTCCAAAAAAGGATGGCAAAGTAAGGATGTGCGTCGATTTCAGAGATCTAAACAAGGCAAGTCCAAAGGATGACTTTCCCTTGCCACATATAAACAGACTGGTGGAAAATACCGCAGGACATGCCCTCTTATCTATCATGGACTACTATGCAGGGTATAACCAAATACAAATGGCCGAAGAAGATATTTGGAAAACCACCTTCATAACCCAATGGGGAACATATTGCTATATTGTCAGGCCTTTCGGGTTGAAAAATGCGGGGGCAATATACCAAAAATGCGGGGACCTTTCGGGAAGCCGAGGTGTATGTAGACGATTTGATCATCAAATCCAAGGAGAGAGAAGGGCATATACCCTCTCTGAAAGAAATTCTTCGACACACTTCGGAACTACAACGTGAGGTTAAATCCCCAAAAGTATGCATTAGGAGTAACTTCTGGCAAGCTCTTTGGATTTGTCATAAGCACAAGAGGCATTGAAATTGATCCTACCAAAATCAAAGCTATAAGGGATATGCCCTCTCCTGCAAAATGAAAAGGAGATAAGGGGATTTTTAGGACGGCTCCAATATATAAGTCGATTCATTTCCAAATTGCCTATTACATGTGAGCCCATCTTCAAAAAGCTCAAAAAGGACATCAAATCTACATGGGATGATCAATGCCAACAAGCTTTCAACAAAATTAAGGAGTATTTAGCTTATCCAGCCGTGTTGGTTCCACCAATTTCGGGAAAACCACTTATGCTATACCTTACAGTCACAGAAACCGCCATGGGTGCTATGTTGGCCTAAAAGGTGGAGAATGATGAAAAGGAAATATACTACCTTAGCAAGAAATTCCTAGAATACGAAACACGCTACTCCACACTAGAGAAGACGTGTCTCGCATTGGTCACAACAACAAAGAAGCTTCGACACTACATGCTACAACACTCTATCCATATAAAGTCAAGGATGAATCCACTAAACTACTTGTTCGAGAAACCCATCCTTACTGGAAACTTAGAAAGGTGGACTGTCATCCTTTCAGAATTCGATCTAACTTTTGAACACCAAAAAGCGATCAAAGGACATGCCATTTCTGAACATCTCACTGAAAACCCAGTTAGTAGCGAAGATGCCACACATGACTTTCCCGATGAAGCAACAATGAATTTCGAAGAAAACACCTGGCAGTTATACTTTGACGAAGCATCAAACCAAAAAGTTTATGGCGTAGGATTATTATTAGTAAGCCCAGAAGGCGCACATACTCCCATAGTAGTCAAATTAGACGATGAGGTAACTAACAACGGTGCTGAATATAAAGCATGCATCATTGGGTTAGAAGCGGCTAAGAACTACAAATTAAGGACCTAAAGGTATATGAAGACTCAACTCTCATCATAAATAAACTCTCATCAATTCACATTCAAAGGCGCACTGAGCCCGCCTTTTGCAATGCACTCGAGGTATGCGTAAAAGAGGATGAGGAAGAGGAAGAGGAATGGTTTACTGAAATTCTCAATCTATTAGCCGAAGGCAATTACCCTCCACAATCGACACCTAGGGCACAAAGAGCCTTAAGAAGACTAGCCGCACAATACATACATGTGCAAGGCAAACTTTAAGAAAAGACACCGCAAGGGCTAAGTCTTCTATGTCTAAAGGAAGGTGAGGCAAGCAAAGTCATGAGCGACATACATAATTGCGTATGTGGTCCCCACATGAAAGGATTGACATTAGTCAAGAAAATCCTAAGGCAAGGATACTATTTGACTACAATGGAAAAGGACTGCATCGAATACGTGAGAAAGTGCACACGCTGCCAATTCCACGCCAATTTACAACATATAGACCTCTTACTCCTCTACATACATTCACCTCACCATGGCCATTCCCTGCATGGGGCATTGACATCATTGGAAAAATCTCCCCTACAGGAAAAGGAGGCCATGAATACATATTAGTCGCAATAGACTACTTTACCAAATGGGTCGAAGCTCGTTCATACTCAAGAATAGCGTCCAAGCACGTGGCAAAGTTCATACATGACAACATCATCACCAGATATGGAGTACCCCACGAAATCATAAGTGATCACGGGACCCAATTCAAAAAGGATGTTGTCGAACTATTCACAAAGTTCAAAATTCAACATCGACAGTCTTCACCTAATAGGCCACAAACGAATGGAGTCATAGAATCCGCAAACAAAAATGTTAAGCAAATGATAGCTAAGATGACGGAAAACTAAGAAAACTAGCCCGACAAGCTACAATTCGCCTTATGGGGATATAGAACTACTATTCGATCCTCAACGGGAGCAACGCCTTATTCTTTAGTATACGGGATGGAGGCGGTACTCCCAGTCAAGGAAGAAATCCCTTCCTTAAGGATAGCTCTGGAAAGTGTGTTACCTGAAGTAGATTGGATACACGTCCGGTTTGACCAATTGGTCTTGCTAGATGAAAGACGACTAAATGCCCTACATTACGGTCATGGCTACCAAGCAAGAATGGCAAGACACTTTGATCAACGATTCAAGGCTAGAGGACTAAAAGAAGGAGATTAATCATAAAAGAGGTAAGACCAATTGTAGTTGACCCTCCGGGAAAGTTCAAGCCTAATTGGGCCGGCCCATACATTATCAAGACCATATTATCTGGTGGAGCGGTAAAGTTAATGGATTAGACGGCAACGAGTTCACACAACTCACAAATATGGACCAACTTAAGCGATTCTATGCATAAAAACATAAATCGTTGAGGGAGCCCATTAAGGCACCAAGTCCAAGTCAAATTCGGTCAAACCCGTCAACGCGGGGCCCAAGACCGAAAAAAAAAGTACGAGATTTGGTTTTACGAACTACATTGGCCTGATTCCGCATGGATATGTAGGTAACCCATATAACTTGGGCCCGGCCACTTTAAATAAAATAAATATCTAAGGGAGTTTTAATCCATACGATTAATGCAAAAATAAGCAAGTCTTTCATTAATGTGGCTAAACTCCATTACATGCTCTAATAAAAAAAAAGTGCGAAAATAATAATGAAAAATAAAAGGGCAATTCTAAACTACAACTACTTAGGCATGCAAACCCATTATTTGAATTATACTACTAAGCACAAAAAAGCAAGACTTGCTAGACAACTAGAGGTGGAATACTCCTCTTTGTCTTTAACTTCAGGCTCTTAGGCGGGCTCGTTAGGCTCATCAAGTTCCAGTCGTTCTTTTGGAGCCCATTTTTCCCTACCATTGCTAGAAGAGGCCTCGTGATCATTGGGCCTAACTTCAAGGACTTGTTTGGCTGAGTGGGCCAGATTCTTCCTCTTTTTAGATTGGGCCTTGGCCTTACCTTTTCCCTTACCCTTAGTTTGGGGCTTCGAAGGCTTAGTGGGCCTATCGATGGGAGTTATCCTTATACCGTTTGGCTCATCATATTTGCGGGCTTTGAACAACTCTTTTTCCTCCTCTAGGAGCCTTTGGTTGACTTGATGGTCACCACTTCAAATACATTCCTCATAAAAGGTAGATAATCCATTTGAATGTGGGTATACCGGCTTAGTCCACACCTGGCGACGGTTCCAGTGCCGTTTCCAATTAGAGACCAAGGAGGACGTTAAGGGCCTTTGGCAAGGAGGTTAGCAACTCACATTCGGAATCCTTTGCCTTAAGCCATATTGGTGGAGAAGGCGGTTCGGTAGGAAGAATGTTAAGGTATACAAACCAATAATCCTCGTAAAGGGCACGTTCTCACTACACCCTACAATTTTGGTGGTACGCCACCATGGGACACACCAGGCCGGTTGGATGTCGGTGTAGAAATATGCTATCAACTCTTCCCGAGGAGATTTGGAGAACTTTTGGCGTCTCGCCGGAAAATGCTTAGGGAGGAACTTCCTAGTGTCAATGGGAGCGTCAAGCAAGTGGAGTCTCTCTTGAAGCCATATCTACATAAAAACAACAAAAGGAAAATTCAAGTCAATAAAAGATGAGAATTTCACCACATAAAGTTAAATCCACAAAGATTATGGCTTTATCCTAAAAGCTTACTTGAAGGAGTAAAGGGCTCCTGGTGAAGGACTCTTGAGGATTGCTCTTGACCCTATCTAAAGCAAGGATTGTCTCTCCCACAACCAAGTGCATAGGAGAGCTATCCCATTGAATTTTCTCGGCCACCATAAGAAGGCAAGCTTTGCCCTTGTTGATGGTAGACTTATTTTCGGATGGAACAAGAGCATCTTAGTTGCCACCAACGAACAAGTAACGATGGAGGAGGCAAAATACAAAGGCATGTTTGTACCTCATATCCATTGCATCCCGGGCCCTAGAGGTGTAGAAAGTCACGAGCCTAGCAAGATCAAGATCCTCACCGTGAAGCACTTGGCCAACTTGACGAGGAGACAACCCGAGGTATCTTTGAAAATCACCCGCAACAGCATTCCCCAAGTAAGGAACGGCGGGAGGGCTTTCGGTTGGAAAGCCAATGATATCGGAGAACTCCTCCACCAACGGGCACATCTCGTGAGCACCGAAGCGGAAATCATGAAACTTTGGGTCCCAAAATTCAATAGAAGGATGAAGAAAGTCCCATAAAATATTAACTAGTTTGAGGTGAAAGAAGGCATTAAGATGGAAGGGAGTAAGTTCTAACTTCTCCTCTACAGTCATGGAGGCCAACCAAACATCAAAGACATCATCAAAGTTCACCATTGTTAACATTAAGGATTTTCTCTCAAGGAATTTTCTCTCTCTATAGGCTCAAAGTAAGTGGTAAGAAGAGAAGATGAGGAAACCCGACTATATAGAGGTCACGGTTGGATTCTCGTCGAAAAATTAAGGAAACACAGAGAACCGACGAAAAAAGGCCAAGGACAAGTGGCCAAACCGCTAGCCCAAGCGGTAACCGCTTGAGCTCTAGCACAGCCGCTTGGAGCTCTAGCGGTCACCTTGTATAGGTGCCTGCCCAGCAACTTCATGAGATAACCTCGGTCCAATCGACCTCTCCATTAACCAAGCTCTACCTTCCTAATTCCCACTTGGACAGATTTTGAAAGCCTTCCCTTAGATCTTTCTTACCTTAATTTTGGCTCTTGCCACTTTTCTCTTTATTCCCTTTTATTTTTATTTATTTATTTATTTATTTTTATATTTTTTTTTTTTTTCTGATTCCTTATTTTCTTTAATTATTTATCCCCTTTTAATTATCTTTTCCTATTTTCTATTTTCTTTACTTTATTTTTATTTTTTAGGGGACAAGGTACCCCAAATGTGCTAAATTCCTGGGAATCCTAAATTCTCGGATATCGTGTTTTGTGAGTTCCCATTCGGAAATTAGATGATTAAATTCACGTATGGGATTTTGCGTGATTTTTTGTGCGTGAATAAAATGCAATATTTATAGCAGGTTTAATACAAGCCCGGAAGTTCAAAATGCACTACAACAATTATCACTGGCCATCTTTGCCGGTACTCGCACCCACCTGAGATGACTCTTCGGGTCCACTTGATGATGGAGCACCTGATGGACCGGGCTGAGACATCGCCCACGCTCTATGGTCAAAAGAAAATAATGAACCCATCAAGTAAGCAGGATCCAGCGAATGGTGCGGTGGCTCCGACATGCTGGGATAGCCGCCATACCCCGTACTCTCCTGACTCCAGGAACCCCTTGGAGGGACTGGAGGATACATAGGCATGGGATAACCCAGATACCCCATATAGGGAGGCGGTGCATGCCATTGCGGAAGATAAGGCACCTGGGGCGCCCCGTGTCCACTCGACCTCGAGGCGTCCCATGACGCACTTCCGTACCCTCCTGCCTTGGAGGAGGAGGCTGCGGTGTAGACACCGACTCCGGAGCACGCATAACCGATGGCCTAGGAGGCCTTGCCACAGGAAGAGGTTGCGAAGTAGACTCAAGGTCAGAAAATTACAAAAATTCAAATCAAGCACTATTACTTGAAATGAACCTACATCTCGAACGTCGGACCGAAGACTCGTGCACACACTCCGAGACGGGAATCTGGAAATCCAATTCTTAAAGGCATGCATGCCCCTATAGACCTTCCGCATCTCAGCAGCATCCAACTTTGCACATAAAGAAAAGAGTCAGTATAAACACAAAGGAAATATTGAAAATTACAAAGGATTTTCACTTAGCCCCCTACAACCAGCTGGTAGAGGCAATCCCTCAACCTCCTCAATGGGACCACGAAACTCAGGAATCGAGAGAACCTGAGGTGACCCATTCTCTCCTGTATAACTCATCGACATGGTAGGAGGAGTAGGGCGCAGAGAAGAAGCAGTCGCATGGGACGACGAAGAACTCACAGCACTGTGCAAAACTTAAAAATTTTAGATACATTTCTAAATTTGCAAACGAAATTAAGAAGCAAAACTTTTACTCACCAGGTCGGTGGAGAAGTTAAGGCACAACCGAGCCTCAACATACTCGGTATACGCCACCATAAGATCCACCTCAGGGTCAGCCAGAAGCAAATACTCAAGGGCATTCGCCCCAACGGTGGCCATCCTTACCTGCTCCACGGTAAGGTGACGAACATAAAGCATAGAACCTGGAGGGTCCAAAGGAATCCTCGGAGCCGGAAGGTCGGAGAAAGTCTGCCTAATCAGTCTCTCTCCCAAGAACCACTCAAAACCAAAAGGACCCTCAAAGAGGATTCTCTTTTGTTCATACTCCCGAGCACCCAAGAATTGGTCCTAGAGGCCAGGGAGGTAATCCACCCAGGGAAACCAGTCAACCTACAAAAGCAAATAATGAGCACACAAAAGGATAAAAAGGACGATAAAAGCGCAAAAGCAAATCACTTACATCCTTAGCGGTCAAGGGATATATCGCCTCCCTAAGGGTGTGCAGCGTAGTAAATGGGCAAGATGCCTGTCCCCTCCAGGTCTGCATCACTGGAAAGGACAAGTTCCCTGTCTAGACAAGAGGGGCAAGGTCGGGGAAATGCTCATAAAACCAAATCTAAGACATGCAAGGCACATGGATTAGGCACAAGTTATGAGTAAAAAGCCAAAAAAAAACAAAGAATAAGAAGGGTAAAAGGAAATTACCTCTATGACCTTCCAATAGCCGACCAAGAAGACGCGAGATGCGCCCTCCTCCCCACTGAGGCGACTGGACTGCCTCAAACACCGTAGAAGATAATAGTACGTGGGAAGACCCTAGTTGTATTCCGCAAATCTGTCCAAATCCCGCAAGCACGGGAAATAGTAAGCATGATACCTACTAGCTTTATCCGAAAAGACGGAACAAGCCAGAACATAGGCCAAGAAAAGGCGAGCGTGCTGCTCCGCCATGACCTTCTTCAGCTTCCTCTAGGTGGTTAGGAACTGGACCATTACGTCAGTCCGCCCATACTTCATACCATTCCAGTTGGCCCCGAAAAGGCCGAACATATCCACCATGACATCCCTACTCACCTCTCCGTAAGTGATGGGAACACTGGTGCAAGGGAGCCCGGAAATGAGACCAAACGCGAAAGGGGTGATCATGATCTCATCCATTGGAAAATGAAAAGTACTGGTAGTATCGCAGCACCGCTCCGCAAGACCTCTAACAAGCAAGAGGTCGGAGCGCTCAGCAGAAGTCATGCATGCTAACATGTGACCGAAGCCACAACGCTCCACAATAGCGTTGACCGCGGGAGTCACATACCTACTGGCTTTCTCAATCCCGGAAAGGCTACCGTAACCCCACATGGTAGTGCCTACGTCCTATATAACGCAACAATTGCAAGACAATTAGCTAGGTGATCCTAGTAACAACTACCAGTCTCCGGTTTAGTCCTAAATTTTTACAACTCGTAAAATTTAGCATTCTAGATAAACCAATATAACAAGAGTAAATATAATGAGAATTAATTTCACACAAGCTTATTCTCCACAAATCTACTCAAAAACCATCTATCATTACAATAAAAATAAGAAAATAAGCTTCACTCAAGTTTATTTTCACAAAAGAAATGATAATTGCGAAGAGAATAAATTTCACACAAATTTATTTTCCTGTAGACACCCTAATCGGTTCTCACCCCCTGGCCCAATGATGATGGTAATGGAATAACATGGACGTAAGTAGAAAAAGACATTGCTCGAAAATCGAGACTAAATTCCTTGAAACCTCAGTCTTTGGATAACCCTTGTTATAAGGATTCCAACGCCTTTGGCCTTGCCTCAATCAGGCTCCCAGATCAAAAGATATCGCAACTTAAAGATTTGGGTCAAAACCGCTCAATCCCGACCCCCTGGATCAGCCCAAGGGCAATTTCGTAATTTACTGAGCTCAAAAAGTCAAAAAACCCTAGCCAAACGCGCGCCTTCGGGTCGAGCGGCTAACGCCGTCAGCCCGGCGGCACACGCGTGACAGCAAGGGCCCTCAGGCAGGCCGCTGAGCCCCAGCTGCAGCCGCGGGGCTCCAGATGCCTTCAGGCTGGCCGTTGGGCCTGTTTTTTGGCTGGGCTGAGTTTCGGCGCCGGGTTTGCAGCCATAGGCCCATAATTTCGTCCCCTAACTCTATAAATACCCTTTTTCACCCTCTTTTGAGAGAGGTTAGTCAGTTTATAATTTTGAGAGCAATTTGAGAGCACAAATACCCTAAATCATAGAGAATTCAGATTTTGAAGACTCAAGCAAGCCATTGCACCCAACCTAGCACCCAAGATTGAAGAGCAATTCCAATTCTACTAGTCCCGTTCGAATAGAACGTCCAGGTTAACCATCCTGAGGGTCTAAATATTTTATTAAATCTCTTATTTATTGTTTATAATCATGTTTTATCTAGCTTTTGATTATGGTTGAATAATTATGCATGCTTTCACCCTTGTAAATAATTATGCATGTTAGTTTAACTTAAAGTTTGCATCTTTTTATTATTTTATGCAAGTTTGCATCTTTTTATTGTTTGTGCATGCATGTAGCAACCTCCTAGGTTTATTTTAGCATAAAGTTAATATTTTTGCATTGTTCTTCTATTGAAGTTACTAACAAATTTATTGATGTGCATATCCAATGCTTGGCGCGTTTAGCAAAGTGTGGTAGGTTGGAGCGTTAAATTATTTATCTTATCTCTTATTTTTATTTGATAAATAGTATGCATTCAAATTGGATAATATATGCAAAATGATAACGGTAGGTAATTTGGTTGTCTTTAACCCTCCTAGGTAATTTTAGGACCTTGGACGACCGGATTTGTATGAAACCATATAGCATAAATAAATATTCGACATGGATAGGCTTAGTAGCGGCCGTTAATTCGGGCGATTTAGATGAGATTGGTTTAGTTTATTTCGTACCTACACCCCCGAACTCAATATTTAGCCCCATTGGTATGAGTCAATTCCCAATAGGAATTGGATGCACTTTTTGATGGTTTCCAATTGTTTCCTAAAAATTGGTGGCGGCTTCAATGCTTGCAAATTGTTATTCCCCGTTATAATTGAATTTAAATTGCATATGACGTATTATTTAAGAACCATTAATTTCCAACTAAATATTTCAATAGGCGCCGAAAGGGCGAGGGTTCCTACAATGGCGACTTCAATGGGGATAATTAACAAGAGGGTGTAATTCGAACACCTATCCATGTCAATAATTTATTTTAGCTATTTGGTTCAATTACCGTATGTGTTTGTATTCTTAGCTTTGCATCCATATCATTCATATTGCATGCATTATGATTGCAAGATGTCGAAAGACATCACCACACCATAAACATGAATTACCCTTTGGAGCATTGTCTATGACTTAGGCTGATGACCCACTAGGTCCAAATTACCTTTGCACATAGTCGTGTTCCACCCCATGGCATTTACATGTTTCCATTTGAGATATGTAATACGGTACGTTTAGTTTTACTATGCATCCCATAGATGACGAAACGCATCCAGTCGTGGGTTACCTTATCCAACCATAGATTGTGTCAAGCTATTGCATTTAGTCCCATAGTCCATATGAAGGTGCTAACTGATTTACTTGCTATATTGTGGTTGATTGTTTCCTTGCTATGTGATTAGTTTCCATAGAAAATTAGGACTAGATCCTCCCTTAGGATTTTCTTTTGTCCAACTTTGGGAATGATTTCCTTTTGTGTGCTTGTGCGTTTTGTCAAGTTTACAAATAGAGTCTAGGATCTTTTCTTTTTAGGAAATAGAATCCATGTATGACTCCGACGATGCTAGTGAGCATATTAGGGAGACGTTCTTTTCCATATGAATTAGATTGCGTGCAAATAATATATTTCCGTCAATGATCTTTCACAAAATAAAAAAGAGTCTTACTTTATTACCTTAAGGCAAGTCAATAGTATCTTTTCCTTTCTTAAATTCGGGAATTATATCCCATATGCAAGTCAAGAGTATAATTTTTTTTTAATTCTATAGAGTCGAAAAAATCATTGACTAGAATATACTATTTACATAAAGTTGCGTCTCTCCTAAAAATCACCATGTTGAGGATTAATACTAGATTCTTTTCCCATATTTGTTTTTTAAAATAAAATCTTTCTTTTGTGGAGCTTTCTATTTATTTCTTATTTTCTTAAACGGGCCCTTTTTATGTGCAGAATTGGTAAGAGAGAAGATCACGGTCCTAGGAAGTGGGAGAGGGATGAGTCCAACAAGAGATTGATCCGCAAGTTGTCATTCGAACCTTCACCGCAAGCACAGTTCGTGGGCCCTATTTTGCTCGAGTACCTTCGCACACCGCCATTGTCACCTCATACCTCGCCACCCGACTCAAATAAGTCCACTATGTCTGGAGATAATGAGAGAACCGTTGACCAAAAGATGGACGACCTTTTAGCCCAATTGGTCGCCATGAATCCTAGATTCACTGATATGGAAGCCCCTGTCGCTACGTTAGATCCTCATACTAGGGATGAAGATGAGCCCAAACCAAATGAGGATAAGACTGAGCCCTCCACTAAAGAGGTCCAAAAACTCCAAGCTAAGCTAAACAGGCTTGAGTCCGTTCTAGGCAAGAGTCGTGTCTTCAATGACATGATCATCAATTCTGAAGGCTATGCTCCCCACATTAAGGGAAAATTGCCCACTAAGTTTTCCATGCTTGAAGTTCCCAAATTCAAAGGGACCGATGATCCCCAAGATCACATTAGGGCTTTTACCACTGCATTGGGCCTTAGAGGCATTGAGCAAGAGTTGTATGTTCACCTCTTTCCCCAAACTTTGGACTCTGCTGTGAGGGCCTGGTTCTTCAAACTACCCACTCAAAAGCTGCAGAAGTGGGAAAACTTATCCACTTCGTTCCTGGAGAGATATACTGACAATGTCTTGCCTCCCATGACATTGAGAGAATTTGACATCACCAAGCAAGGTGACAAAGATGGATTCACCAACTTCGTAAGAAGATGGAGGACCAAGGTCGCTGAAATGATTGATCGCCCATCTGAAAGGGATCAAATCAGAATGCTATCCCAAAACTTGTCGTCTGAATACCGCGAGCACATGAAGTTTCCACCCATTACCACTTATGCCCAACTAACTGAAGTAGGCATAGCCATTGAAGATGACCAACTCCAAAGAGGGAAGAACAAGGTCACTTACAATAACAATACAAGTGGTTACAAGGATAAGAAATACACCAATACAATTCATGCCTCCACAAGTAGAGGAAACGAAGTGAACGATATTGTTGACAGGCGTCCAAGAAGGTTTACTCCCCTTGGGATGCCTTATGTCAAAGCTCTAGACAAATTAGTCAAAGGAGACTATTTGCACCCGATTGGGCCTACACCCGATCTGTCCTAAGAGAAAAGATCGCCATATTGGATCAAGTCTGCATTCTGCAGATACCATAGAGGTCGTGGACACGACACCGAAAAGTGCTACACTCTCAAGGAGAAAATTCAAGATGTGTTCAACAATGGCACCATACCATTACCTAAGGACGCACCGCCGCCCAGTAACAATAGTAATCCCCTTGGGAACTCTTTTGCCATTGACATAGAGGAAGGGTTTGAGCCATCCTATCTAATCACTTATATTGAGCAAGTCATACCACCATACCCAAGCCCATGGCCCACACTAGACATTTGTGGTCTTTGGGATAGTGATGAAGAGGACAATGGGCATCATACTGATCCTGAAGATGTGCTAACTCCTCAAGTCCATGACATAGCAAATGGCAAAGCTTGGTATGATATCTTCGATGATGAGAAAGATGAAGATGGCAAAGCTTTGAACTACCTCACAAGGTCAGGCCGCCAGTTCAGGCCCGAGAACATCTACATGGATCCCTCCCAAATCTCACCTGTAGAGCCTGTAACCATCCCCAATAGGGATCCAACCCCAAGAGAGGCGACTAAGGAAGAAGATGGAACTAACATCCTTAGACAATTGCAAAGGACAAAAGCTCACATACCATTTGGCAATTGTTGACCACTTCTATCACTCATAGAAGGGCCGTAATAGAAGCCTTGAACACGACCACCATTTCTCCAAATGCTACTCCCGAGGATGTGGTTAATCTCCTGGTCCAAGGAAAGTCATCCACGCCCGTCACTTTTTCTGACAAGGATCTTCCACCCAAAGGGATCCACCACAACAAAGCCCTCTATCTGACTGTAATTTGTCAACAAAGATAAGTCCCCATGACCTTGGTTGACAATGGCTTTGTTGTAAATGTATGCCCCTTGAGGACTGCTAAACACCTCAAAATAGACTGCAATAATCTCGCGCACTCCGCACAGGGGCTAAGAGCTTATGACAATTCCAGAAGGAACGTCTTAGGCACATTTTCCATGAATATTAACATTGGGCCCATTGAGAAAATGGTCCAATTTCACGTCATCAATATTCCGGCCACCTTCAATCTACTTTTAGGAAAGCCTTTGTTGCATGGGCTTAATACTGTAGCCTTCACCAAAAGGTGAAGCTATCTCTAGCAGGATCCACTCTGGAAGTCTGCGCTGATACCATGGTAGCAGAAATAGAAAAAGCTCCAGTCCTAAAGATAGAGCATAACGAGCAAGATGACGAATTATGGGGCTTCGAGAAGATAGCCTTCATAGAAACAATAGAGCCCACACTCAGTGTGAACGCTCTACTTAGAAAGCAAGGTCACTTTCCAGGCACCACTTGGGTCCTCACCCCAAGGTAGCCCAAACCTGCTGGAACACCAAGATAAAAAATGATCTATTTGGGCTAGGCTATAAGCCCACGAGGCAAGAGATTCGAGCCTACATATCCAAGGAGGTGGTTAGAAAGAGAGCCCGCGCGGCCAACAAACCCATCCCACATAGCATGGATCCATATCCTCTAACTCTCAATGGACAATTTCTCCAAGAAGGCGATCCATACCCCTATTATTGATTCCCAGAACCTTATACGATCAATGGAGTTCTAGTTCCGGCCTTTGAGGCATTTCAAGACTGTTTCACTATGAGTGAAGAAGCATCAATACCTCTCAAAGAGGACCAATCCATCAAAGATTGGGCTAATGACATGGTAACCAATGACTTTGGGCTACTATTTGGCGAAGAACGCCGCCAGTACGATGAGACAACAAACAAACTTGCCCTTACTGTGCTTTTTAATGAAGGCTTCGACCCGTTCAAGCTGATCGCCCCAATCAGGCCCGACCGCGCCACCTGGAAGCACGAGACGAAGTGGGCTCCAGTCGAGGGAGTCAAGTACAAGTTCACAATTCGTAATGTTCCTTCTGAAAGGCCCAATTCTGATTCTGAGTCTGATTCCGAGTCCGAGTCTGATTCTGCGTCTGTTATCCTACAAGTGTCGGGTAGTCCACCCCACTCTATTCCTTTTGCTACTAAGGTCGCTAGTGATGACCTCATTGATGTATTATCCACTTCTATAAATGTTATGAGTGCCGATTTTGCTTACTCGGATTGCCTTGTTGCTAATAATTCCGAAGACATAATGGAATTTCCAAAAGAAGTCATTATAGCATTAATTAAACATGAACAAAAAAATTCAATAATCGAAGAAACAGAGACCATAAATATTGCAACTAATGATGAGCCTCGCCATGTGCAAATAGGCTTGTCTTTAACTTCTAATGAACGCGAACGATTCGTAAAACTCCTAAAGATTTATACGGATGTTTTCGCCTGGTCCTACAAGGACATGCCTGGTATAGAACGCAACATTGCCCAACATACCATTTCATTAAAGCCCGACTGCAAACCAGTCAAACAAAAGTTAAGGAGAATGAAACCAGAATGGACTTTTAAGATCAAAGAAGAGGTCCAAAAACAACTCGATGCAGGCTTCATAAGAGTGGCCAACTACCCCGATTGGGTAGCCAACATCATCCCTGTGCCAAAACAGGACGGACGAGTGCGAATGTGTGTGGATTTTAGGGACTTAAACAAAGCAAGCCCGAAAGATGACTTTCCACTACCCCACATAGATGTTCTAGTAGACAATACAGTAGGACATGCCCTCCTATCATTCATGGACGGGTACGCAGGATATAACCAAGTCTTGATGGCCAAAGAGGATGAAGAGAAAACCACTTTCATCATACAATGGGGCACTTGTTGCTACACCGTAATGCCGTTCGGGCTTAAGAACGCGGGGGCTACATATCAAAGAACCGCGACAACCCTGCTGCATGATATGAATGCATAAAGAGGCCGAAGTTTACGTAGATGACATGATCATAAGTCTAAGGAGAGAGAAGGGTATGTACCCTCACTTCAAAAGTTCTTCGATAGGCTTAGGAAGTACAACATGAGGCTCAATCCAAAAAAGTGCGCATTCGGAGTTACATCCGGCAAACATTTAGGATTCGTCATAAGCACCAGAGGAATCGAGATTGATCCATCTAAGATCAAGACCATAATACATTTGCCTCCACCGAAAACAAAAAAAGAAATCAAGGCCTTCCTGGGGAGAATCCAATACATTAGCAGGTTCATTTCCAAATTAACTATCACATGCGAGCCTGTATTCAAAAAGCTCAAAAAAGAGGTAAAAACGGAATGGGACGAGCGATGTCAAAAAACCTTTAACAAAATTAAGGCCTATCTGTCCGAACCACCCGTGCTGGTACCGCCCACTCTAGGCGTACCTCTAATTCTCTACCTTATTGCCACAAAAACGTCAATGGGGGCCATGCTAGCCCAAGAAATAAACAAGGAAGAGAAGGCCATCTACTATGTAAGCAAGAAGTTTCTAGAATATGAAACCCGCTCTTCCTCTCTAGAAAAAACATGCCTAGCCTTGGTCTCTACAACCAAGAAACTACGACATTACATGCTCCAACATACGATCCACATAAGATCGAGAGAAAATACTTTAAAGTACATATTCGAAAATCCCATCCTAAATGGTAGAATAGCCAGATGAACCGTCCTTCTGTTAGAGTTCGACCTCAAATTTGAACACCAAAAAGCCATCAAAGGACATGCTATCTCAGAATACCCAGCTGACAAAGCTATAGACGAGCCCGATCGCAAAGAAGAATACCACTTTCCAGACGAAGGGGTTATGACCTTAGATACCGAGACCTGGAACCTCTTTTTCGTTGGAGCATCGAACCAAAAGGGTTTTGGAGTGGGAGTACTAATAGTGTCTCTTGACGGTGCACATACACCTATTTCGGTTAAGTTAGACCACGAGGTCACCAACAATGGCGCAGAGTACGAAGCTTGTATAATAGGACTGCAATCCGCCATAAGCCTTAGCATTAAAACGCTTCGAGTCTGTGGTAACTCGTCGCTCATAATCAACCAAATTTCCAAAGTATGGAAAGTCAAAACTGAATCCTTGGCACTCTACCAAGAATACTTAGACAAAATCATAGTTTATTTCAACCAAATACATTTTACATACCTTCCACGAGAAGATAATCAATTTGCAGATGCCTTGGCCAAATTAGCAAGCATGATCAACATACCCGACACCATTCGAATGATGCTTATTTGTGTACAAAGAAGGTCCGAACCTTCATATTGCGACGCTCTGTAAGTATTCCATGATGATGAAGATGAATGGTATACTGATATAAAGACCTACTCGTCCATCAGGTTTATCCTCCCGATTCTAGCCCTAGAGCCCAAAAGGCACTTAGAAGGCTCGCGGCCCAATTCATTAAGGTACAAGGTCAAATATACAAGAAAACCCCAAATGGGATTAATCTCTTGTGCTTAAATACCGAAATGGCCTATAAAGTCTTAAGAGACGTACATGGAGGAGTTTGTGGACCGCACATGAACGGTATGATGTTATCCAGGAAGATAATCAGGCTTGGTTGTTATTGGACCACAATGAAGAAAGACTATTGTGAATTTGTCAAAAGATGCACACAATGTTAGACACACACAAAACTACAACACATGCCACCAAGCCCGTTATATACTTTCACCTCACCTTGGCCTTTCTCCGCTTGGGGGATAGATATTATTGGCAAGGTAACCCCAACCGGTAAAGGAGGCCATGAATACATTCTATTTGTAATTGACTACTTCACTAAGTGGGTTGAGGTGCAATCATACGCAAAGCTGAAAGCAAAACATGTGGTCAAGTTCATCAAGCATAATATAATAGCTCGATATGGGGTTCCCCAAGAGATCATTAGCGATAATGGGTCACACTTCATGAAGGAAGTAATTGAGCTTCTAGCCCAGTTCAAGAATTAACGTCGGAAATCATCTCCCTATAGACCGCAAAAAAACGGTGCAGTAGAAGCGGCTAATAAGAATATCAAGAAGATCATCTAAATAATGCCCGAGAATTATTATGATTGGCCCGACAAGTTACCATTCGCACTTTGGGGTTATAGGACACCTATTCACGCATCAACTGGAGCAACACCATACTCTTTAGTCTATGGAATGGAAGCCGTATTACCAATTGAGTTAAAGGTCTCATCTCTACGGATCGTCTTGGAAAGTCAAATTCCAGAAGTGGATTGGGTCCAAGCCCGTTATGACCAGTTAGTCTTACTAGATGAAAAAAGGTTGCAAACTTTGCACAACGTGAAAATCTATCAAAAGAGGCTAACAAAGCACTTCAACCAAAGGCTAAAGATGAGAGACCTCAAAGTTGGAGATCTAGTGCTTAAAGAAGTAAGGGCCAACATCACTGACCTAAGAGGCAAGTTTAGGCTCAATTGGTCCGGTCCTTTTCTCATTACAAAGATCCTAACCGGTGGAGCTGCAAGATTAGCGGATTTAGACAGGATTGAGTTTAGTCAATGGATCAACTAAAAAGGTTCTATGCTTAGGCCAGACACCCAATATAGCACTTTCGAGAGGCCCACATAAGGCTAAGTAATCCCAACAAAAAAATAATAATAATAAAAGAATGGGAGTTAATGTTAAAAAACGCACGGATAAGAACTAGGAGCGGCCTGATTCCCCTAAAAGGATAAGTAGGACAACCCAATTGCAATTGGGCCCGGCCCCTTCATTATTTTTGCGTTCAATAGTTGTCAAAAAAAATATATAATGAATAAATAAAGCAAGTTGCAATATTAAAACAAAAATGAGCATGTCACTATAAATAATAATAAAGTCCATTACAAAAGACTTGGCAATTCCAAAAATAATAATGCAAATATTTAAATCTAAGTCTAAAAAAGGGCACACCACCCTTATTGAATTTAAAGCAAAACAAAAGGCAATCCTAAGCTAGACATGCTCCAAAAGAGTATTTTCTTTAATGGACTACTCCGTAGTTTCGGTAGTAGGGCCCGCGTCCTCCATAGGCTCATCCACTTTTGGGTCCTACGCTTCGCGTTCCTTGGAAGCCCATCTCTCTCGAACTATAGGCTCTTCTTCTTCAACCTCCATTAGAGGGGTGCTTGAAGACGCCTCATGATCATTGGTCCGAATTTGGGGCTCCACCTGCGGCTTAGTGGTGAGCATTTCCAAAGCTTTCTTGGCTTTTGAGTTGAAGATGCCTCTCACAAGCTTAACTCCCTTTTTCTTACCCTTTCCCTTCGGGTCACTAGGATTTGAGAGTCTTCAGCTGGCTTTGACCGATTGGGCCTTGAGATCGCCTTGTTCGGACTTCCTACATGCACGACGACCCTCCGCAGTCTTGCAATCCATCCAAGCGTCATAAGCCGAAGATATGGTCGTAGGTTCCTTGACATGAGGAATAGTCCACTTAGGAGGACGATCCCATGCACACTCCCATGATCTTACCATACTATATGTCAAGATTCGCGTGGTAGGAGGAACACTATCCTTTTGTGGGATAATTTGGCGTTTCCCATATTGTCGCATAATACGGCTATGAAATATGTAAGTTGAATTATGAAGGCCAAGGACATGATAATATCCCGTATCCTTGCTATATCCGATTACGAATTTTAGACCCCGCCACTTGACGGTCCATCGTAGCAAGGGGCATGCTTTAAGGTACCCACGCCACTCATCAATGGTGGATTCGTAATATAACCCCCGGCGTGTGGGAAATTGTTTTGGTTGATATTTGAGCGCATTGGCGGGCCTCTCAATAAAGCACATATGCTCAAGAAGCCATATCTACGAAAAAAGAAAAAACCTATAAAGTTAAATATCCATCAAAGATTCAAACTTTATTAACCAAGTAATTCAAAGCAATTTATTCAAACACTTACTTGGAGAAGAACAGGGCTTCCTGTCCATCCACCGAGCGATGGCTCTTGTTTCTTGCAGTCCAAGCAAATTCAGGTTTCACCAAGAACAATAGACATAGGGGTAAAATCGTTTTGAATTTGTTCAACAATTCTAAGCATATTAGTTTTACCATTATTACCTCCACCAACAAAGAGGTACCTATGCAAGAGACATAAAATAAAGGTGCGCTTATAATAAGTCTCACTCATCACGTCATGATTATCCCTTACCTTGGGGAAGAAGATGTTAATTACACCGTTGAGGTCTAACTCACCACTCCTAGCAACGGAGGAGGCTTGTGTCGATGATAGGCCAAAATACCTTTTGTTGTAGCACTCAAGATTTTCCCAAGCCATGGAGTGGCGGGAGCTTGGTCGTGAGGAAACCCAAGGATAGGGGCAAATTCTTTGGGGAGAGGGCATAATTCGTTGTACACAAATCAGAAGACATGAAGTTTGTCATCCCAAAACTCGATTGCGGCCTCAAGAAGGTTCCATACGATTTGAACTTGCTTAACGTAGAAGAGAGCATTCAAGTGGAAAGGCTTAAGTCTCATCCTCTCTTCGGGGGTCATGGATTATAACCACTTGTCAAATTTAACATTAAAGCTTGTCATGGTTGAAATCTAAGTTAATTAGGGGGTTTCTCTCTCTAAAAAGCTCTCTATTGCTAGTAAATTATAAAGGTAATGTCCCAAAACCGGACTAACCCAAGGCTTATGTAGGGCTCGCACGAAAAAGACGAAAAAATAAGGCAACCCGTCAAAAAGGGGCTTCGGCGGCCCCTGGGACATCCACTGAAGGCCCAGCGGCCCCGATAGAGCAACCTAGGCCTAGCGGCCAGCCGCTGATCGCCAGCGGCACTGCTCCGCGTGTGCCGCTGAACCCATCCCCTTGGCCACCGGACCATTTTCTTGAGATAAGTCCCTTTTCTCCGGTTTTGGACACTTTCCTTAACCAATTTGGACTCAAATATGGCTCCTTTTCCTATTTCTATTTTGTATTTTGTATTGTTTTGGACAATATTACATCTATTTTGTATTGTTTCCTTAATATTAAGGGATGCTCCACAATTCCTTATTTCTTTTTTGGATGATTATCATTTTTTTTTACATGTATATCTTTTTTATTAATCCCTTTTTACTTATTATTTTCATTTCATTTATTCACCCCTTTCCTTTTTTCTTTTTTTTTTAGGGGGGATAGGGTACACCCAATTTGAACTTTTTGGTTGTACCATTTTTTGCGAGATAACTATTACTTGCGCTTTTGCTTGACTACGTGTGCACTTGCATTAGCCTAATTATGTGCAGGGACCAATAAATAAGCAAGCAATATTTACAAGCAAAGTCCGAATGTTATGTTCAATACAAATGTTGAAAATGTATTTCACACAAATACATTGTCATAAAAACCATCACCGCATCATCATCTGTACGGGGCACCTCAAAGTGGTCCTCCGACCTCCGCGCCTCATCACCAAAGATTGACGCCATGATCTGGCTAGGGTCAAAAGAGGAATGTCGGGCAGGCTCCCGGTATGAACTCCCTTCCCCGGCATAGCTCAAATCATACCCCCACGAAGCACGAGGAGGCATGGTAGGCATCATTGGAGCAGGAACCGGAGACTTGTAGCAAAGACCACCATAGGGAGGATATCCCGGATACCCGGGATAAGGAGGATACATCGGCACATGCATAGGAGCAGGCTCCACATACGGAGTCATCCTACTCCCACCAGGGTGGCCCTACCCCATGTAAAGGCACCTACTCACCTAGGACTCTCCCTCCGAGGGCTCCTCTCGCGCGAGGGACTACGCTCAGGACAGCTCACCCCCTTATCATCCGACAGCACCACCTGTCGTGACCGACAAGGAAGAGGCCGACGGTGTCAACCTGCATCCCACAGAAAGTTATAAGACACATTTCTCAAAGCAATCAACTTTGAAAATGCAAAAGCAAGTTTACCTTGTCCAAGTCGGCTCTTGAGCAAGTACTCTTCGAGAGAGCTCGGGATATCCAAGACTTCATAGCATGCATCATCTTGAAGACCTTCCCGGTCTACTCGCGATCAAGCTACATAAGGAAAAGTCAGTACAAGCATATAATATAAGGCATTGTACATTTCGGTAAAATTACAAATTTACCTCTGGATGCCCAACGTGAAGGGGAAGGCCCTGGATGTCCTCATGAAGGTCCTCCATCATATGGATCTCTCCCCAGCACTCCTCGCCATAATCCCGACCTCGGACTCGCATGTCTGGGACATCCAACTCGGTGTCGTCAACCCGAGGCTCCTACAAAACAAAGTGAGTTAATATCAAACAAGGCAAGAAAGGCATAGAATATCAAACATTAATTCTTACCTTCAAGCCCACAAATGAAGGCATGAGGCGATCACGGCGGAACTGCTCATAGTGCCCCGCAAGGTCCTCCGCAGGCTCCCTCAAATACCGCATAGCATCCGAACCCACCATGGCCTCCGCAACCTGCTCGCGAGACAAGCACCTCACCAAGAACATGGACGAGGGAGCATCTAAAGGAATCCTCGGAGCCTCCAAATCGGGATAAACCTGACGGAAGATCCGCTCCCCTAAGTACCACTCCAAGGAGAATGGGCCCGTAATCAAGATCCTCTGACGGTCCACCGCCCTAGAGGCTAGGATGGCGTCCGGAGCCGACCCATGATACTTCGCCCATGGAAAGTAGTCAATCTACGTAAGCATGCAACATAAGATATTTCCACATCAAGAAATACAACCCATGCAATTCATACAACAAATATTACATTTTTTTTACCTTGTGCCAATCCATGCACAAGAGGGCCTCCCTAAATTGCTGGAGAGTATGCAGAGGCGCAGGACCCCTATGGCGCTGATAAGTGCTTAATTATACATGTTTTTACTCCATAATATTTGTTCCTTAGTAGTTGCGTATTATGTTCATCGTATTATTTAGTGACGTTTATCCATTTTCAGCTTTATTTTTACACTTTCTTTGTTTTATATTTATTTTTAGGATATTCATTAATTATTTTGGTTTCAGGCTTGGAGGACCATAATTGGTGCAAGGAAGTGAGCTAAAGAACCAATTGGAAGAATCAACATTGCTACTAGCTGAGGGAACATATCAAGGAACTCAGAGGTAAAAGTGGACCTGAACGTGAATACAAGTTGATCACAGTTTTGAGGCCCAATCCAAGACTGAATTACAGCACGACTCCTACCTATCTTTGGGTGATTTCTGGTGATATTTATCCTCTATAATACATCCAATTATTATCCAAAGATTACATACTTGGCGGGCAAGGCAAAAAGAAGAGTTTTATGGAAAGTATGACTCCTAGAGGTTGCTCAAGATATGGGTCTCTTATACGCACGAAATTAAGGATTAATTCTGATGAGGAGACCTTCCTAAACACTAATTACAGCTGTCTAATTAAGTCGAGATTCTAGAATATAGAGAAGATAGACATTGGGTGAAATTAGGAGACTCTTTCCTATTTCGGTTCGGTTTCTTACGGGCTTAAGAAGACGACTTTGAAGGCTGTAAAAGGAGCTAACCGGCTGAAGACCCAAGGAGGCAATACTTATTAGTTATCACGTACAAGAGAGATCTCGAGTTGAAGTTCGACGTGAAGGAGCAGCCAGAAAACTTTCTGAACTGCTAGCTGTTACCTCCGACTAGAATGAGTTCTTTATCTTTACTTCTTGTTTTATTTCGTTTAAATATGTTAGAGTAGTTTCCTTTACTCAGTAAACACGGGATTGAAGCCATGTAATAGTTTTATATTCAGTTTATAATTCATATATTCATGTCTTATTTGCTAGTATTTGTCATGATTGATTGTTAGATTAGTTAGGGTGCATACTAATTAGTTTGACATGATTTCTATTGCTAGTTGATCGTCTAAGTCCGTAGTTGCTTAGATCTCTTAACATTAAGTAGCAACTAGTTTAAGTTTTGGACTGATCAAAAAGGCTTTGACTTGACTAGAGTAAGACACGAGGTAGGTTAAATTAACCCCGCAGGTGGTGTGTTAGTTGTCTGGGATTGATGATGACTTTCGAATACTTTCATGCTTCCATTGAATTAAATCGCGTGCGCAAGTGTATTGAGGTTGTTCTCATGGTTAGAGTTAGACCTTTAGGGCAGGTCCGGGTCTAACTATTATCTAAGGAAAGTTAGGGAATCGCCTGCAGAGGGAGGATTCCGCAGTCAATCTATTTGAGTTATTAATTGTGAATGTCAATGATTGAATATAATTGCATGGTGGATTCAAATTGTTTACTGAGTGCTTATTAGATTGACATTAATCAAGGTTTAATTAGTTTCATATAGATTAGATTTAATTGTTACATTGTTAGTTTAATCATTTCACTCATAACCCCCCCAATCGTTACTATAGTTACTTAAGTAATGGATTTTAATAGTTACACCTAGATTAAAATATACTCTTCTCGTCGGATCGACACCTTACTTCTCTATACTATTTGTTGTAGCTTAAGGGATTATTTAGTATTAATTGGTTGCGGGAATGACACGTACCAAATTTTGGCGCCGTTGTCAGGGAGAGTTAAATCTCTTTAATTTTTAAGTGTTTACTAATCATTCTTTTAACTTGATTTTGTAGTTGTTTGAACTCTTGTGGTGCATGCAACTACGAAGTGGGAAGATCATAACATATCCGATTTATCCACGAATTGCTATGGTACGTGCATACTTGGAACAAACTAGGGAAGCTAATTCAGCAAGTTCAAGTTCGAAGTCAACAGACCGGAAAGAAGAGCACGAGGAAAAAATGACTCAAACTCTTAAGGAGCTGTCCGCTCCTACTTTTGGGCAACAACCGCTGTGCATTGTGTTCCCTAAATTGGAAAAACCTTTGAAACTTAATTCTGGTTTTCTTAATTTATTAGCTAAGTTACATGGTCTTGTAGGAGAAGATGCCCATCGCCATCGGAAAAAGAATTTTTAGTGGTTTGTTCTACGATGCGCCCAGATGGAGTAGAGGAGGAACAAGTTTATTTGAGAGCTTTTCCTTTCACTCTACAAGATCGTGCAAAAGATTGGTTATATTACTTACCACCTGGTTCTATTACTGATTGGAAAACTATGCAGGCCAATTTTCTTGAAAAATATTTCCCTGCATCTTTGGCTGGTAGTATTAGGAAACAGATCTGTGGTATAAGTCAACTAGATGATGAATCATTATATGAATACTGGGAACAATTTAAAAAGCTTTGTTTCATTTGTTCTTCTCATCAATTAAGTGAACAATCTCTCATACAAAACTTTTATGAGGGATTATCTTCTTCTGATAGAGGGATGATAGACACTGCAAGTGGGGGTGCTTTGGCTGATAAGACTCCAATTGGGGCTAGGAAATTAATTGAAAATATGGCAAAAAACTCACAACAGTTTGGAACAAGGAAAAATTGATCATCTAGGAAAGTCAATAGTGTTAATTCTGTTGAAGATCAAATTGCTGAAAATTTTAAACAGATTTCTACATTGACTAACCTTATGAATCAGTTTATGACAGGACAAAAACCTAAAGCTAAAGTTTTTGGTGTATGTACTGACCCCTCGCATGCTACTGAATCTTGTCCTTCATTAGTGCAAGGTGAAGAAGTCAATGCTGTAGGAGGATATTCAGGAGCTCCACAACCGAAGTACGATCCATTTTCAGACACGTACAATGAAGGGTGGAAAGATCATCCCAACTTGAGCTACAGATCAAGGAACAATCAGCAAGGGTTTGTTCCCAACCAAGGGAATCCTAAACCACGGTATGTACAGAATGTTCCACAAGGTGAAGGTGTAGGTCCATCACTAGAAGATTTAGTAAAGCAACTGGCTACTAGTACTATTGAGCATCAAGGGAAGACTGACTCCCATCTTCAGACCGTGGATACACAAATTGGGCAAATTGCAACATCATTAAATGAGTTGAAGGCCAAGCTGTCGAACAAACTTCCTTCCCAACCTGTGGTGAATCCAAGGGAGAATGCTAGTGCTGTTATGTTAAGAAGCTGGAAGCAAGCTGTTGATCCTAAGCTAAAAGAGAGGAAGAATATTGAGGAAGAGAAGGAAATTGAGATAGTAATACCTCCTGGTAACAGTGCTGAAACTGTTACTCAGGGAACTTTCAAAAACAAATTCGAGGTCCCCCCAATCTTAAGTCTTCTAAATCTTTTACTGACAATTTTGTTACGGTTCCTCCTTTCCCAAGCAGGTTGAATAAGTCTAAAAAGCAAGATGCCAAGCAAGAAATATGGGAAACTTTTCGAAAGGTTGAGGTGAACATTCCACTACTCGATGCAATTCGACAAGTTCCTAGGTATGCCAAATTCTTGAAGGAACTTTGTACGTCTAAAAGGACGTTGAAGGGCAACGAAAAGGTAAGTGTGGGGGAGAACGTCTCTGCTGTGATCCAGCGAAAACTTCCCCAAAAATGCAAAGATCCGAGCATGTTCACTATCCCATGCAAAATTGGTAACACAAGGTTTGATAGAGCTATGCTTGATTTAGGGGCGTCCATTAATGTGATGCCTAGATCTATTTATGCTTCTCTTAATCTTGGACCATTAAAGGATAATGACATAATTATACAACTTGCTGATAGATCTAATGCTTATCTTGATGGTGTTTTGGAAGATGTGTTAGTCCAGGTCAATGAATTAGTGTTTCCAGTAGATTTTTATGTGCTTGATATGGGGGATGAACTTCATTCTAATGTAAAAGACGTCCCTTTGCTGCTTGGTAGACCATTCTTGAAAACATCTAGGACTAAAATTGATGTGCATGAGGGTACCTTGACTATGGAGTTTGATGGAGAGATCATTAAATTTAATATTTTTCATGCCATGCATTTTCCTAGTGCTGTTAATTCTCAATGTGCTATTGATGTGTTGAATGTTATTGATCATGCTGCTCAACAGATTTTTGAATTTGAAAGATAAGATGAGTTAGAACTTGTGCTATGTGAGAGTCTAGATAGAAATAGGGAACATTTGAGGGAACCTCAACTTATGTTGTCTGAATTGTTACTCGAGTATGTTGCCGCCCTAGAGTCTCTTCCCAAGGAGGGGCGACTTCATTCCCAACTTAAGCTGCCTATTTCTGATACTAAAGTGTTACCTTCTATTATACAGCCCCTTAAGTTGGAGTTAAAACCATTTCCTTCAAATTTAAAGTATGCGTTTCTAGGGGATGGAGAAACTTTACCTGCTATTGTTTCTAATGATTTGTCTCCATCTCAAGAAGATCGTTTACTTAGAGTCATTAGAGATTACAAAGAGGCTATTGGTTGGACTATTGCTGATATAAAGGGAATTAGCCCCGATTTGTGTATGCATAGAATTCTCCTTGAAGATAATGTTAAACCTGTTAGGGATGCACAACATAGGTTGAACCCCCCTATGATGGAAGTTGTAAAAAAGAAAATTCTAAAGTGGTTAGGTGCTAGAGTGATATACCCAATTTCTGATTCTAAATGGGTAAGTCCTATACATGTTGTTCCTAAGAAATCTGGCATCACAGTTTTTGAAAACAAACAAGGTGAGTTAGTTCCTACTAGGATTCAAAGTGGATGGAGAGTGTGTATTGACTATAGGAAGCTTAATCAAGCTACTAGAAAAGACCACTTCCCCCTTCCCTTTATAGACCAAATGCTTGAACGCCTAGCTGGACAAGATTACTTTTGTTTCTTAGATGGATATTCGGGGTACATTCAGGTTCCTATAGCCCTAGAATATCAAGAGAAAACCACGTTCACTTGCCCTTTTTGTACTTTTGCATTTAGGCGTATGCCCTTTGGGTTATGTAATGCCCCTCGCACCTTTCAAAGGTGTATGATGAGCATATTTTTTGATTTTGTTGAGCACAACATGGAGGTATTTATGGATGATTTCACCACACATGGTAGTTCATTTGATAGATGTCTTTCTAATCTTGCACTTTGTTTGAAAAGATGTGTAGAGACAAACCTTGTTTTGAATTTTGAGAAATGTCATTTTATGGTGGAACAAGGGGTTGTCTTAGGGCATGTTGTTTCTGCTAATGGTTTACAGGTTGACAAGGAGAATATTGATGTCATCAGCTCACTTCCCTATCCTACTTGTGTGAGGGAAGTGCGATCCTTTTTGGGACACGCTGGTTTCTATCGTCGTTTTATCAAAGATTTTTCGAAAATTGCTACCCCATTGTGCTCTCTATTAATGAAGGATACTTCCTTTGATTTTGATAAGCCATGTCGAGAGTCTTTTGATACATTGAAAGAAAGATTAACATCAGCCCCAGTCATTCAACCTCTTAATTGGGAGTTACCTTTTGAAATCATGTGCGATGCAAGTGACAAGGCGGTAGGGGCTGTTTTAGGATAAAGGAATGATAAAGTGCCTTATGTTATATACTATGCTTCTAAATCACTTGATAATGCTCAATGTAACTATTCTACTACAGAGAAAGACCTTTTATCTATTGTCTTTGCATTAGAAAAGTTTTGATCGTATTTATTGGGAACTAAAGTGATTGTTTACTCAGACCATGCAGCTCTTAGGTACCTTTTTAAGAAAAAGTAAGCAAAGCCTCATTTGATAAGATGGATCCTACTGCTACAGAAGTTCGATGAGGAAATACGAGACAAAAGAGCAAAGAAAATCTGGTCGCAGATCACCTAAGTCGTTTGGTACAAAAGGGAACAAAAGAGGGAACTCCCGTCATGGAACTGTTCCCAGATGAGCATCTCTTTGCATTAGCCACGAAAGAAGTACCTTGGTACGCTGACATTGTTAACTACCTAGTGACCAAGGCACTTCCTCAAGACATGCCTCGAGCTCAGAAAGACAAGATCAAGGCCCAAGCAAAGTATTACATATGGGACGATCCTTATTTGTGGAAAAATTGTGCTGACCAAGTGCTAAGAAGGTGTGTGGATGATTTTGAATTTCACTTTATCTTGTCCTTTTGCCATGACATGGAGGCTGGTGGTCACATTGGACCACAACGAACTGCACATAAGGTACTTGAGTGTGGTTTTTATTGGCCAACTTTGAACAGAGATGCTTACTCATTTTGCAAAGCTTGTGAACGTTGTCAAAAGACAGGTAATCTTTCTTCCACAAATCAGATGCCCTTGCATAGTACTGTGGTTTGTGAAGTGTTTGATGTGTGGGGAATAGATTTTATGGGACCCTTCCCTCAATCTTTTGGCAATATTTACATTCTTTTGGCAGTTGACTACGTATCTATGTGGGTTGAGGCTAAGGCTAATAAACTTGATGATGTAAAAATTGTTGTGGAGTTTGTTAAAAGCTTTATTTTGCATAGATTTGAAACACCTAGAGCCATAATAAGTGATAGGGGAACTCATTTTTGCAATCGTACCTTAGCTGCATTACTTGCAAAATACCATGTTACCCACAAAGTGTCGACTACATATCACCCACAAACCAATGGTCAAGCAGAAGTGCCTAATAGGAAAATCAAGTCTATCTTAGAAAAAGTGGTGAACCCCGATAGGCGTGATTGGAGCCTAAGGTTGGTAATTGGATGTTAGCAGAACTGCTTACAAAACTCTCATTGGCATGTCTCCTTTTCATTTGGTAATTGGAAAACCTAGTCATCTTCCTGTAGAATTAGAGCATAAATCATTTTGGGCTATAAGGCAATGCAACTTAGACTAAGAGTTAGCCAGAAAAGAAAGAAATTTGCAATTGCAAGAACTGGAGGAAATGAGATTGGATGCGTATCAGAATAGTGTGTTGTATAAAGAGAAAACTAAGGTGTTCCATGATATAATGCTTACTAGAAAAAATTTCTTTGTTGGACAAAAGGTGTTACTCTTTAGTTCCAAACTAAGGTTATTTTCAGGTAAGCTACGTTCTCGCTGGATAGGACCCTTTGTTGTTACTAATATTTCTTCTCATGGTGCAGTTGAGATTCAAAGTTTGGAAACTGAAAGGGTATTGAAAGTTAATGGGCACAGGTTGAAGTCATTCTATGAAGGTTTTCAAGTTCATATGCTAAAGGAACTTGTTCTTGAAGATCCTTAAAGATGAACCACGTCTAGCCTAAGACGTTAAATAAGGGCGCTTCTTGGGAGGCAACCTAAACTTTCTATCTTTCTTTATTTGTTTCATTCTGTTTCATTTTGTTTGATTTTGATTTCTGTATAGTGTATATATTTATTACTATCTTTTGCTTTCAAAAAAAAAAAAAAAAAAAAAACAACTAGCTACTTAGGAAACAACCAGTTAATGTCGTGAGTTCCCTACCCCTGTTTCTCACTTTTATGATTTAATGTCGTCCTTTGTCTTTCATGTTTTACTTTCATTGAGGACAATGTCATATTTAAGTGTGGGAGAGGGAGTATTTAGTTAATTTGTGTCTTTTCATTTTTAATATCTAGGTTAATTTTCAACATTTTGAGTTCTTTTTCACTTTTCCTTGAGTCTTAGAGTGTGTATACAATGTTACCTCTTGAATGTTCTTAATCTAAAATGTTCCTTTCTGAAAGGAAAATTTGTGAATCTGGTAAGTCACAACCCTTATGAGAATTTGAGCCTATAATTGATTCTTCTTTATATCAATTCACGTTTTTCTTGTGTGTGATTGTTCACCCGTTGGGGTTGTCACTCTAGAACTTGCTTTAAATACTCATTGAGGTGGCGTTGATCATATGTGTGCATGAGCATGATAGAGGCATTTAGGAATTTATACCACCACATTAGCCAAAAAACTTACCATTGACGTTATTCCACTAGTGAACCACTTTGTGCTTATTTGCCGAATATGCTTTTTGACTAACTCATTACATGAACCTAAGTCCGAAAAACCAAGCGAACTACATATTCCAAAGATTAGTAGAGCATTTGAAATTTTATGAATTCTTGTAGATGAAGAGAAACAAAGCTTCAATTCAAAGTGTGGGTATGAAAAGTTCCAAAGAAAAGTGCAAAAGTTGAATTCTTAAAATATCTGTGCAATAACAAGAGTAACTTGTTGGATGATTCGAGTCATTAGATTCAAGGGGTGTTCTTCAACACCTAATGCCTTAGTCCGAATGGATTAGGAGTCATTGTCGAACGCTCGCTACATGGATTATTCAATGAATTACTTCACATTAAGGGTCATAAAAATCCAAAGGTGATTCGATTATGAAAAGCACTATATCAAGCTATATCAAGTTGTAACAAGTGTGAAAGTGTGAAGTTGTGATGTGATCAAGATCAAGAAGCTGTACTAAAATGCTCTACTAGTCCTAGGGATTTTTACCACCACTATCCAAATACTTTCTCACCTTTTATCCTTGGCCCCATTACAACCAAATTGGAAGTCCTCTTGATTTATGTAATTCATGTGATCTAAGCTATGGAGATGAGATGGACAAGTAAGCTTATGGTAGTGTTTCTTCAAAGAGGTTGAATATGAGTGGTACATTACTATAATCTTAAACACATGAGAGTCAGAGTGCAAACACGTGACTTGGGAGGGACTTGCCAGGTTTAGAAAGTTTTCTAAATTGGTTGTTTTTATTAAAGAGGAATGTTCATGAGGTTACCTTGCGTAGAGTCGATTTTTAATTTTATTTTCTTGTTTTTGTTAATTTTTGAATTTTCTTCTTTTTGTTTTGAGTCTAGTTAGGTTTTGATGGAGGACCATCAAAAGTCTAAGTGTGGGGAAATTTGATAAGTGCTTAATTATACATGTTTTTACTCCCTAATACTTGTTCCTTAGTCGTTGCGTATTATGTTTTTAGTATTATTTAGTGACATTTATTCATTTTTTGTTTTATTTTACAATTTCTTTATTTTATATTTATTTTTATGATATTAATTAATTATTTTGGTTTCAGGTTTGGAGGACCATAATTGGTGCAAGGAAGTGAGCTAAAGAACCAATTGGACGAATCAACATTGCTACTAGCTGAGGGAACACATCAAGGAACTCAGAGGTAACAGTGGACCTGAACGTGAATACAAGTTCATCACAGTTTTGAGGCCCAATCCAAGACTGAATTACAGCACAACTCCTCCCTATCTTTGGGTCATTTCTGGTGATATTTATCCTCTATAATACATCCAATTATTATCCAAAGATTACATACTTGGCAGGCAAGGCAAAAAGAAGAGTTTTATGGAAAGTATGACTCCTAGAGGTTGCTCAAGATATGGGTCTCTTATATGCACGACATTAAGGATTAATTCTGATGAGAAAACCTTCCTAAACACTAATTACAGCTATCTAATTAAGTCAAGATTCCAGAATATAAAGAAGATAGACATCGAGTGGAATTAGGAGACTCTTTCCTATTTCGGTTCGGTTTCCTACGGGCTTTAGAAGACGACTTTGAAGGCTATAAAAGGAGCTAACCGGCTGAAGACCCAAGGAGGCAATACTTATCAGTTATCACGTACAGTAGAGATCTCTAGTTGAAGTTGGACGTGAAGGAGCAGCCAGGGAACTTTCTGAACTGCTAGCTGTTACCTCCGACTAGAATGAGTTCTTCATCTTTACTTCTTATTTTATTTCGTTTAAATATGTTAGAGTAGTTTTCTTTACTCACTAAACACAGGATTGAAGCCATGTAATAGTTACTTGAGACTAGTTTATGTTCTTCATTATATTCAGTTTATAATTCAGATATTCATGTTTTATTTGCTAGTATTTGTCATGATTGATTGTTAGATTAGTTGGGGTGTATACTAATTAGTTTGACATGATTTCTATTGCTAATTGATTGTCTAAGTCCCTAATTTCTTAGATCTCTTAACATTAAGTAGCAACTAGTTTAAGTTTTGGACTAATCAAAAAGGCTTTGACTTGATTAGAGTAAGACACGAGGTAGGCTAAATTTACCCCGCAGGTGGTGTGTTAGTTGTCTGGGATTGATGATGACTTTCGAATACTTTCATGCTTCCATTGAATTAAATCGCGTGCGCAGGTGTATTGAGGTTGTTCTTATGGTTAGAGTTAGATCTTTAGGGAAGGTCCGGGTCTAACTATTATCTAAGAAAAGTTAGGATATCGCCTGCAGGGGGAGGATTCCGCAGTCAATTTATTTGAGTTATTAATTGTGAATGTCAATGATTGAATATAATTGCATGGTGGATTCCAATTGTTTACTGAGTGCTTGTTAGATTGATATTAATCAAGGTTTAATTAGTTTCATATAAATTAGATTTAATTGTTACATTGTTAGTTTAATCGCTTCACTCATAACCCCCCCCCCCCTTCCCAATCGTTACTGTAGTTACTTAATTAATTGATTTTAATAGTTACACTTAGATTAAAATATACTCTTCTCGTGGGATCGACACCTTACTTCTCTATACTATTTGTTGTAGCTTAAGGAATTGTTTGGTATTAATTTTTTGCAGGAACGACACGCACGAGGCGCCACGCCCTACTAACCGGGAAGTCCAAGACCCAACTCGTAGGCGCCATGTCCGGGAAATGCTCGAAAAAACAAGGCTACATTCAAGACATGAAGTTAAGCATCGTACACTTACATCATGCGGCATGCATCTCAGGAGGTTGGCATAGTCCGGCAACCCCCAGTTGTACTCTCTCACTCTCTCCCAGTCCAGCAGGCTCGGGAGGTAGATGGCATGAATGTGCTCCCCCTTGTCACTAAAGATAGTGCTGGCAAGGAGGTAGGCGATAAACATCCTCGCCTTTTGCTCCACCGAGGTATTCCTGTTATAACTCGGGTCTTTCAAAGTAGTAAAAAGCTCGCTGTAAGAACGGTAGTGGTGACCCCAAGTGTTCCCCCAAGGGCCAAAGAGCTCCACCAACTCCGTCTTACGTTTCCAAATAGAAACGTTATAAACAATGGGCGTACCCACGCAAGGTATCCCGGTCAACATTGCAAACTCCGAAGGAGTAATCATCATTTCCCTATTAGGGAAGTGGAACGTATTGGTGGTGTCACAAAAATGCTCCAAGTACAACCGAACGATACACCTCTTGACTCACTCAACCGAGTCCGCCGCTCTCAAAAGGGGCCCCGCATTCAAAACCGCATCTTACACCTCTTTGGGCAAGGTTTTGTAAAGCTTAATCGAAGAGCCATAGTTTCCATGGGCCTTCAAATTCCCATCGGGTTCCTATGATCAAGTTTGCAACCCCTTAGGTTCACATTTCAATCAAATGTTCAATCCTAGGCATGTTTCTATGTTTGTTCAAGTCGCGCAAGATCACATGTGCTACAAGCTTGACAATTGCATACAAATTCTACACAAATTCTATTCAAGGCAAGCATATAAACTCAAATTCAATGCATAAAACTATGAAGTCAAAAGTTTGAAGAATTACCACGAACTTGGAAGCCCCAAAGCTCAAGTGAGTCGCCGGTCGAAAAAGCAACTCCGATCGATCCCAAACAATGTCGGGCATCCTATCCGATCGGGTGTATCGATCTTGAGGAAAGGCCATAATAGGCTTCCTCTTTGAAGGCTTCACATGAGATGGAAAAGCCTTGGTGAAGATGTCGATTTCCTCGACCTCCCCTCGCACCTCGGTCATCCTACTCCTCCTCTTTCCCAATTTTGGAGCCATGGAAGAAGGATGAGCTAGCAAGCTAGAACAACAAGCAACAATGGAGAAATTCGGATTTTCTCTCTCCAAGGTTTCAAAAACCAACTCTCAAGTTCACCCCAAATTTGTGAGAAATCACAAATAAACTTCAAATTATACAAAGATTATGCAAAAGCAAGCAAATGCAAGCAAAAGGAGCAAATTTGAGCAAGAATTGAAGTTTCGGCAACAATGGAGGTAGAGAGAGAGAGTCTCGAATTTTTAGGGAAGAAATGACCTAAAATTCGGCTTTCTCCCAATTAAACCTCAACCCGCGCCACTGAATCGGCCCAACGGTCCGGTTTAGGGCCTCCCAGGCTCAGCGGCCCGCCCGGGCAGCTGCTCTCAGCACCTCCGCGACGCCAGTTGAGCGGCTGAGCGGGCCCGATAAGGCTGCCCAACCCTCAGCGGCCCTGCGCATGGCCGATGGACCCTTTTTCTCTTTCGCCACTCACGGGGCGGGCCCACAAGTTCAAATTCCGCGCGGGATTGCATTTCTCGACCGTTAGAAGCGCGGGAGATACGAGCTTGTCACCCAAAGTGACTTTTTTACCCCTCGCAACACGGTTTCCTATCCTAGGGGCCCCATACAATCTATTTTTGCAAGCACAGGCATATTCTCTAATTTTCGCAGGCACAGGCATATGATCTAATTTTTGCAGGCACAGTCAATTACTAAGGCAGAGCTACGCAACGCTCTTTGACATTGAGGCTATCAAAATTAGCGTCACGTTGGCACCCGCAAAGCAGAGCTACGCAACGCTCTTTGACGTTGAGGCTATCAAAATTAGCGTCACGTTGGCACCCGCAAAGAAGAGCTACGCAACGCTCTTTGTCGACGAGGCTATTAAAATTAGCATCGCGTCGGCACTCACAAAGGAGGTAACCCTGACCACAGGCGGTCAAGATTCTACCTTTTTAGCTTTTTTCCCTAACATAAAGCATTTTCATAAAAAAAACACCGCAGACATTTTTTAGCAAATACTTTGACCTTCGCTTTAACAAGCTCGGCTAAAGTGGGGGCTTCTGTAGACACCCTAATCGGTTCTCATTTCTGGCACCGCAAAGCCCGATGATGAAGGTAATGGAATAACATGGACGTAAGTAGAAAAGGACATTGCTCGGAAATCTAGACCAAGTTCCTTGGAACATCAGTCTTTGGATAGCCCTTGTTATAAGGATTCCAACGCCTTTGACCTTGCCTCAATCAGGCTCCCGGATCAACAAATATCGCGTCTTAAAAATTTTGTCAAAACCGCTCAATCCCGACCGCCTGGGTCAGCCCAAGGGCAATTTTGTAATTTACTGAGCGCAAATAGTCAAAAAACCCTAGCCACGAGCGGGCCTCCGGGTCGAGCGGCTGACGCTGTCAGCCCGGTGGCATACGCGTGACAGCGGGGGCCCTCAGGGCAGCCGCTGGGCCCAGTGGCAGGCCGCTGAGCCCCAGCAGCCGCCGCTGGGCTCCAACTGCCTTCCGGCTGGCCGCTCGGCCTGTTTTTCCGCTGGGCCGAGTTTCGGCGCATGGTTTGCAGCCCTAGGCCCCTAATTTTGTCCCCTAACTCTATAAATACCCCATTTTACCCTCTTTTAAGAGAGGTTGATCTGTTCATAATTTTGAGAGCAATATGAGAGCACAAATACCCCAAATCATAGACAATTCAGATTTTGAAAACTCAAGCAAGCCATTGCACCCAACCTAGCACCCAAGATTGAAAAGCAATTTCAATTCTACTAGTCCCGTTCGAATAGAACGTCCAGATTAACCATCCTGAGGGCCTAAATCTTTTATTAAATCTCTTCTTTATTGTTTATAATCATGTTTTATCTAGCTTTTGATTATGGTTGAATAATTATGCATGCTTTGACCCTTGTAAATAATTATGCATGTTAGTTTAATTTAAAGTTTGCATCTTTTTATTAGTTTATGCAAGTTTGCATCTTTTTATTGTTTGTGCATGCATGTAGCAACCTCCTAGGTTTATTTTAGCATAAAGTTAATATTTTTACATTGTTCTTCTATTGAAGTTATTAAAAAAAAAAATTGATGTGCATATGCAATGCTTGGCGCGTTTAGGAAAATGTGGTAGGTTGGAGCGTTAAATTATTGCTCTTATCTCTTATTTGTATTTGATAAATAGTATGCATGCAAATTGGATAATATGTGCAAAGTGATAACGGTAGGTAATTTGGTTGTCTTTAACCCGCCTAGCTAATTTTAGGACCTTGGACGACCGGATTTGTATGGAACCATATAGCATAAATAAATATTTGACATGGATAGGCTTAGTAGAGGCCGTTAATTCGGGCGATTTAGATGAGATTCGTTTTGTTTATTTCGTACCTACACCCCCGAATTCAATATTTAGCCCCATTGGTATGAGTCAATTCCCAATAGGAATTGGGTGCACTTTTTGATTGTTTCCAATTATTTCCTAAAAATGGGTGGCGGCTTCATTGCTTGCGAATTGTTATTTCCCGTTATAGTTGAATTTAAATTGCATGTGACGTATTATTTAAGAACCATTAATTTCCAACTAAATATTTCAATAGGCACCGAAAGGGCGAGGATTCCTACATTTCCACCATTAAATGATGAATTTCACACAAATTCATTTTTCACATGCAAAAAAAAATATAATATAAAAATCCTACGAGAATTCGCAAATAAGCAAGAAAAACAATTTCACGCAAATTGGTTTTCCACATTAGCTACACTACAGTTCTCCTCCCGCACAACAATCTCTTGCTCCTTCCTTTTCTTACCTCCTCTAAGCTTGGGAGCCATGAATGAAGAGCAAAAATGGAGTTTTTGTAAATGTAAGTGAAACTCACAAAACTTACAAGTTCACACAATTTTGAGTTTTGACACTCAAAAACTCAAGAATAACTAGCAAAATCAAGTTCTTTTAAGAATTTGAGCAAGAAAACCTAAAGATTTGAAGCTAGGGGCTTTGAGTGAGCTTGAAAGCTTGAAGAAAATGGAGGAGAGAGAGAGGAAATGGCTCAAAATGGAAAAAGATCCATTTCGGCCTTCCCCTTTCTTTTCCCTTTATTCCACCCGTGAAGACCTGACAACCGGTCAAACCGTCCAGGTGGACGGTCAGACCGTTGCGCTGGAGGTTGAACTGAAAGCCACGCGGCTTGGCCGCTTGCCCAGACGATTTTTTCGTTTGTCAGAGCGACATAGCCGCTCCATCAAGCGGCATAGCCACTCCACTAGCGGTTTAGCCGCTTGACGTGGCGGTTTGACCGCCTAGCACTCCTTCTGGTATAATACTCTATTTAGGGCGATTGGTTCAAATCAGTGGGCCCCACGTGACGCCCATAACAGTTATTTGCGCGCCAAAGTCCGTTTATGAAATCGGGACTACTTTAAACCAACAGGTTTGTACATTTATACTCGGCCTATGGCATGGGCTCGCGTTCGACCGAAGGTCTGAACAACATTTTATTACCCTTTACAATTACATATACTACAAATTTTATTTCTAAATATTTTATTGTGTAACCCACAACACAGGGTTCCCCTTCGATTGATAATCGAAGGACGTTTATTGTATGACCTACAGCACAGGATCTCCCTTCGACTAAAAATTGAAGGATTTCTTATCATTTACCTTATTTCTAACGAAATATTTTATTGTGTAACCTACAACACAGGTTCCCCTTCGATTGATAATCGAATGACGTTTATTGTGTGACCTACAGCACATGGTTTCCCTTCGACTGAAAATCGAAGGATTTTTTACCATTTACCTTATTTCTAACGAAATATTTTATTGTGTAACCTACAGCACAGGTTACCCTTCGACTGATAATCGAAGGATGTTTATTGTATGACCTACATCACAGGGTCTCCCTTCCGAAGGATTTTTTACCATTTACCTTGTTTCTAACGGAATATTTTTATTATGTAACCTACAGCACAGGGTCCCCTTCGACTGAAAATCGAATGACATTTATTGTGTAACCTACAGCACAGGGTCCCCTTTGACTAAAAATCGAAGGATTTTTATCATCTATCTTATCTCTAACGAAATATTCTTATTGTGAAACTTATAGCACAGGGTTACCCTTCGACTAAAATTCAAAGGATTTTTATCATCTATCTTATTTCTAACGAAGTACTCTTATTGTGTAACCTTCAGCATAAGGTCTCTCCGTTCCACTGATAATCGAATGATGTTTATTGTGTGACCTACAGTATAGGGTCAAACTCTCGGTCAAATAAATCGGGAAAATTAATACTTTATCCTAAAATAATTGTTTTTCTCAAACTATTTGTCACCTCACTCAGTTTGCCTGTTTATTGCAGGTATTGGCACAGGAATACTTTGACCTTCGCTCTATTCGAGCTCGGCCAAAGTAGGGGCTTCTGTAGACACCAAAAATTGTGTCTATGATAAGTCCCCATAAAAACCCGATGATGAAATGATAGGATTTTACACGAACTTGGGTTGCGAGAATAATTGCTCTGATGATTAGCCCAATTCATTTAAATTAACTAGTGGAAGCCTTTTGTACAGGTGATCCAAACCAGTTGGACTCAATTCTTTTGGAGTCCAAAACTGAGACATAGGCCTCCTTGGCTCGAAAGGGAACCCAAACCTTTGAGTTAACCCTTGGTCAAACAAGGGAATTCAGTGAATCACGCGTGGACCTCCTCGTAAAAGCCTCCCCCGCTTAGAATCAGACAGGCGCCTATGCAGGCAGGCTGCTCCAGGTCCAAGCGGCCACGTTTGAGTTCAAGCGTTGGCCCCTAGGACAAGCAGCTATGTCGCTAGGCCAAGCGACTTGACCGCTTGCCTAGCGGCTGAGCCGCTTGCCAAGCGGTTCAGCCGCTTGTCCTTGCGGTTCAACCTCTTGGCTTAGTTGCATGGCCGCCTGGACCCTTTCTCGCGGACGACGAATTCGAGGCCCATTCGATTTCCGTGCCAAACCCTGGCAGCTCCCCCTCTTCTATATAAACAAACCTTAGGGTTCAGTTGAAGAGGTTGGGAATTTGAGAGGTTGAACATCCTCTCTGAAAGGTTGGCCGTCTCTCTCATATTAAACCCTAAATTCTTATTCTACTCCTTCTTTGGGCTAGCCCTAGCACCACAATAATAAACCTTCATACTTTATCAAGAGCAAGAGTTGAAGCATAACAACCCAATAAGTTCATTATGAGCATCCAGGTAATCCAACCTGAGGGTTTTCAATAAATTATATATTGATTGTTATTTACTAACGAATTTGGTTTATGTGATATGTACATGCATGGCGCATTTTGAGCAAAAGGGCTTGTATTAAATCCAATGGATGAATGAATGCATGTATTTATTTATTGCTTTTTATTATAAAGTATGCTTGTTTGTGATTGTTGGGATGAACTATCTTGTTTGCCTTCTAATTTGCAGGTTTTAGCATATTTTTCGTTTTCTAGCAATAAAAGCATGTAATTTGATAAGTTGTTAAAAGTGGTAACATTAATAAATGTTTGTTCAACCCATTGGTTAAAACTAGGAATTTGGACAAATTGAACCTTGTTTGGAACCATAGCATTAATAATCGCATTGAATTGATTAGTAAAGGTTGTTGTTGTCAACGGGCGAGTTGGGTGCCTAACACCTTCCTTTCTCGTACTCACGCCCCCGAACTCATTTATGAAGTCAATTTCCCCAATAGGGATTGGGGTGCACAGGAGTTGAGTTGTCGTCTTTCTAGACTATTGACTTGACTCCAAGGGTTCAAAATTTCCTTAAATTTGGTGGCGACTTCCGACAATCTTAATCATGTCCTTAGTACGAAAAGAAAATCTTCATGTACATTCATACTCGAGAGATTCATGAAAACAAAAAGACGCTCTCCCAGGCTATCCCGCCGGCCGCTCGGAACGGAAAGGGAGAAAAATCCGGTAGCCTACAATACCCTTTACTTATAACAAATACGCCTTAACTCAATCAGTTAACTCAAACAATACAATTGACAGTACATCAGGCTATAAAAAAATAAAGAAAACTCCTAAAAAAACTTAAGTTAATAAATGAAACATTAACCAAGAAGCCCAGAGATCTTGGCAGCATCAAAATTCATTCCAAGGCCAAAACGTACATTAATGGGTATCATATTATCCAAAGACTTAATTTTCCAGTATGCAAAAAATAACATGTGATAAGCCTTCGCAATGAAGAATTGGTGGTACAATTATAACCCTATATTGAAATCTAAGCTTAATAATAAATACGAAATGTAGAACTTACCACCAAAAACAACAAGAATCCACCGAGTCAACTGCTCGGACATTTCAAAAAAGGAACTCCAATCTTTTTCGCCTTTCTCGCAACCCTTTCGGGAGATATGCATAACTCATCTAGGAAAAAGTTGCCCCACTTGTATTTCGATGGGCATTTGTCAATATGGATCACAATCTGAAGGATTGCAGGTAGTGTTTGGAACCATTTTTTCTATTTTTATTTTTAGGAAAATTTGACATAAATAATCCCCAGTTTGGGTCCTCAAATGATAATAGTCCCACCTTTCCATAACTCCCCCGTTAATCCCTGCTTTGAACTTTTGTCACGGTAACAGACCTCGGTGGAACGGCATCGGTGCCGCCCCGTTATTTTTTTGATGACGTGTCACTCATTCCCCTCTTTGGCGCCTCTTCCTTTAGTTATTTTTTCACGTGAGTTATTAGGCAACTCCATTTAACCCACCCAACGGTCACAAATTGAAATACCTTTCCCGTATAAAACCCCCAATTCATAATCTAAGAACCCTAAAATCCCAAAATCCTTTCAACGGTCACAAATTAAAAATTGGTGTTGGATTTCGAAGCAAGATGCCCAGCTCGAGCCTCATATCATCCAGCACGGCTTTATCATCGGCTCTTATCGGCGAGTATGAGGTCATTTGCCGTCATGGAAAACCTTCTCCGGCAAAAACGGTGAAGTCAGGCGACAATAAAAGTCTGAGGTTTTATGGGTGTCCTTTTTGGAGGGTAAATAATTTAATACCATTAATTGTTGCAATTGTGCAAATTGGGGTTGTTGGCTGTAAATTTCAATTTGACTGTGTGTTTTTTTAGACAGACAATTGCAAGTTCTTTATTTGGGAGCATGAGTTGGAGTACATGATCAAGGTCCAAATGAAAAGAGAAAGAAATGTTCTGTTGAAAGATAATGAAGAATTGATGAGCATAATTGAGAGAATGAAGGAGGAGAACGAGAGGAAAATTGAGAGGATGAAGCAGGAAAAAGAGATGGTTTTGGAGAAAATTGGTAAACTGAGAATGAAGAAACATATGATGGAGGTTGAAGTAAGGAGAGCTGCAAAGGCAGAAAAAAAAATGCCCTTTATGGTCTGTGATGTTCTTGGTTTTGTATTGTTTTTGTAATTGCTGTTTAATGGCAAAACTGTAGTAGCCATTGTTATTGTTAGTTTAATGGCAAAGAAATTGTAGTAGCCATTGTTGTTGTCGGTACTGACTTTATTTGTGAATTTTGCTTTACCTTTTGAACAAGACAATAAATGAATGAGAGATTTTGCTGTACCTCATAAACAAAATTGTTTTGATTGAGTTTCCCAAAATCATATGGCTTCATGGTTCATATTCAAGCAACATTGAGTTTTACTGATGACCATTAACCAAAAGATGAGGTGCTACCTCATAACCAGAATTCAACAGATGACCATAGCCAAAAGATGAGGTGCTACCTCATTTACAGAATTCACTACAAATCCATTTTGTCTAAAATACATAACTAACAAAAAAAAAACCCAACAAATCTGATCACATAGCAGATTGATGACTTGATGAACCTTGGCTTATGTTCGTTGAGAATTGGCTTTGGTTGAGTATTGGTGGAAACCTGATCTGTGACACATCAACAGGACCACAAGAAGTCTGCAATGCAAAAATAAGCAAGTTATAATATAACAAAAAAATACACAAAAAGTGATAATGCAAGTACTTGTAATGTAAGAGCTTACATTGACATAACTATTGTTATCATTGCAATTGAAATACATTCCAATACCAGAAGGAACCTGCACAAAAAGAACACACACACATCAAATTTATGCTACGTTTGCAAATATTTTTAATTTTTTTTTTTCATCAAGTAATACAGGTAAACAGAAACTACTAGAAAAACTTAGAGATGCCAACAAATATGATATGATGCAAGAAATAAAATAAACATTACATACATTGCCACCTCCTCTCTTGCCACCTCCTCTCTTGCCACCTCCAACTCTGCCATCCCCTCTGCCTCCTCTCATACCTCTACCCCCATTTGATGGTTGTGTTGTTGATGTATGGTGTCTTGTATCAGCAGCAATACCACTTGAGACATGTTTCCTAGGCCTCCCTCTTGGCCTCTTAGGTGGTTGTTCAGGTTGTTCTTCACCTCTTCTGCTACACTTTCTCTTTGTATGGGTCTTTGACTTACATCTGCTGCAGCTAAGTTGGAGTCCATGTTTTGTCAATCTCCTCGGTTTTTTAGGGTCCTCATGTGGATCCTTTTTCCTGTTTTTCTTTGGTCTTCCAGGCCCTATCTTGGTAGGGGGAGGATCAAGTGGCATCTCAACTTTTGGCCAATGTCATTCACCATTCATAGCAGATATCTTCCCTGCATAACTCCTCAAGTATGCATCTCTTTTGTATATGGGATCCACATAGTCTTCAGCTTTCTCTCTTAAGAAGAAAATGCAACTAACAGCATGACAACATGGCACTCCAGTCAAATCCCACCTTCTACAAGTGCATTGTCTTTTCTGAAGATCTACAACCATTTCATCCAAACTCATAGTCACTTGAAACTCAGTGTTTGAGGATGGCACTGCGGTACAGTTGGTAGCTAGGTCCTTTGCCTTTTCTAATTTGTCTTGTATTCTAGGGCAATCATCAACTTCAAGGGACTCCATCCAATGCCTCTTCACCGGCCACCAGTCTCTCAATTAATGAAGCCCTCATGTCCTCACGCATAAATATCATGTGCTTTGACCTTGCATTCATTATATAACCATTGAAGGTCTCTGCCATGTTATTTACAATTACTTCACACTTGGTATGTATGTTGATGTATGCTCTGCAGAAACTTTTTGGGTTTTGGTGTAAGAAAGCCTCAGCTGCGGCATGGTTCTTTTCCTTCATCAGTTGTATAGCCTCATCAAAATCTGCCACACAATATGCTCTCACAGCCCTCCAGAATAGCCCTTTCAACTCATCACCCTTGTAGGTCTTGTGCCAGTTTGCAAATATATGCCTGGCACAATTCCTGTGCTCTGCATCTGGAAAAATATTTATAACAGCATTTACAGGGCCTTGCAAATGATAATAATTAGCAACACTTTAAGCATGATAATACAACAATAATAACCCAGTAAGTATCCCGCCTAGGGCGGGGTCTGGGGAGGTCCAAATGTACGCAGTCTTACCCCTAACTAATCGCCTAGAAGAGAGACAATTTCCAAAAAACCCACAAAAACGTTTTTTTTTTTTTTAAATACATTTGCAAAAAGGATTTTTTTTTTTTATTTTGGTAATAAATACAGAAGTAAAGAATGATCAAAAGGCCAAGAGAAGTAAAGCAGTAAACATAGTAACACAAAAGATTACTAAGTGAACAAGATAAAGTGAAGAAGACACTACAGGCTATAAACAAAATGAATCAACCTCTAATACTAGTCAATGCAAAAACCAAAATCTATCGAGGATCCTCTACACGAATCCTACTACGCCATAATTTTCTATCTAGGGCCAAGTCCTCGGTAAGTTCTAGAAGGGTCAAATCCTGCCTGATTACCTCTCCCCAAGTCTTCTTCGGGCGTCCCTTTCTTCGTTTACAGTCTCTAAGTATAATTCTCTCACACCTTCTCACCGGGGCATCTCGATGTCTCCTCCTCACATGCCCAAGCCACCTAAGCCTCGTTTCTCGCATCTTGTTGTCAATATCGGACACTCCCACCTTGCCTCTCAACACTTTGTTCCTAATTTTATCTCTTCTTGTAGAGTTGCACATCCAACGAAGCATCCTCATTTCGGTTACCCGCATCTTCTGCACATGCACCTGCCTCACCGGTCAACACTCCGCCCCATATAACATATAGCTGGCCTGATGGCTGTACAATAGAATTTGTCTTTCAGTTTTAGTGGAATTTTCCTGTCACATAGAACTCCTATTGCACTCCTCCATTTTAGCCACCCTGTTCTGATACGATGGGTCATGTAAGGACCTGGGATTTTCCATCGCTCCACGGAGTGCGTCTTTATAGAAAATTTGTAAGTTGGGGGTTTAGAGAAGTTCAAGAAACCGTCAAGTTAGAAAAGCTTTTGTAAAGACTTGAATTGAATAAAAACCATGAAAGAGGTCACAAATCTGCTATTGGCGTTTTATCGAAGGGACAAACCGAAGGGACAATCCGAAGGGACAACCCAATAGCGCGATAAGTGAACTGATCATGTTTTTAGAAAGACTCCTACTCATATAGAACATATGAGTACCCAAGAATAAAGGGTTCGGGGGCGAAGCTACGAGGTGGGAAGGTGTTAGGCACCCAACTCGCCCGTTTATGACGGCCTCTACTAACTCAAGTTTGCTTAATAAATTAAAGACATAATTCCCATGCAAAAGCGGATTAACAACCTAGACTTAGACTATTAATTGGTTCATCACAATCATCAAAACATTTGTTTTTTAACCCTTGTTTAGACATGCATTCGATTGGCAAATTGAGTATTACAACGACTAGACATGCATGGAAGGACAATATTTAGTAAGCGATAAAAGACATTTATTGGCATGATATCTACATTACGACTACTAGAAAATAAACAATTAGGCAATTAATTTAATTTGAGCCCTCAGGAGTTAGTACCTGAACTACTGTAGGCTATGTTTGACAAGAATAGTAAAGACAAGATCTCAAGAATAAATTTGGAAGAAAGAGGGAGAAGCTCAGAGTCAATACTACTGAGAATAGAGGGTGTCAACTGTAGACTGTGTCTGATTTGAACTGAGGGAGGAGGGTCGTACTTATAGGCGCAGAAAGGAGCCGAAATTTGAATTTTGGGGTGAAAAATAGTCGGGCTTGGAGACTTAGCGAGGACCGCTAGCGGCTGTGGATTTTCATCCACAGCCGCTGGCAGCCCTGTCGAGGGCCGTTAGCGGCTCAGGCCACAGCCGCTGACGGCTGTCAGCTGCCAGCTGGATGTCGTCATAATGACGACATCCTGTCTATTTTAATTTTTTGGAGGAATTTTAGTGTTCCAAAAAATATGAAAAGACCGTTTTACCCTTCTGCGGTAAAAGACAATTCTACCCTCAATTCGCAACTTGGCGACCGGAATGAAAGGTGTCGTTGGAAAGCTCTTGAATGGGGATTTTGAATGGGACTATAAAGAAGGAGTGATCAAGGAAAAAGCTGAGACCTTATTTTACCTATTAAAGCAAAAATAGCATTCAAGTTTATAAATTACTCCTTTCATCATCGGGCTTTTGCGGAGAAATATGAAGGCGTTTTTTTGGCATCTACAGAAGCCCCCATTTTGATCGAGCTTGAGTAAAAGCGAAGATCAAAGTATTCCGAAGGGGACATGCAGGATGCTGATGTGCACACAATGTGTGAGAGTGTACAGTATGTATGCATATGAAGACAAACTTGTGTTGGGACATGCTCGTAGCGTGCCAAGATGTCATCTCTGGGAACACAAGAAAAAAAAATAAAGGTTATGGTTAGCAGGATAGAACACCGCTCGTAGATGGCCTAAACGTCTGTTGGGGACCTGTATTCAGAGTGAATGAAAAAGTTAGTAATACTTTGAGAATGATCAACGTAGAGTGCTTCGACAAATAGTGATTAAACACCGCTCGATGGGTGCCGAGATTCCGTCTCTGTACGAGAAACGAAAAAGTCGACGAGACAGCGCGATTGAAAATAACGGCCGTAAATTGGAAGTAACACTGGTGAGAGTGAATAGTATAAATGTTTTATTCTGAGCAAACAGTGACTAATCACCACTCGGCGTATGCCGAGATTCCGTCCCTGCACGAGAAACGAAAAGGTCGATGAGACAGCGCGATCAAAACGACGGCTGTAAAATGGTTAAAACATATGAACAGTTTAAATGCAATAACTTAAGCAATCATTGACAGAAACATATTAAAAAAAAAAAAAAAAAAAAAAGGACAGTATAACCGCAAAGGTTTAAGCAATCATTGACTGACACAAATGAGTTACCTCATAGAAAAGGACAGTTTAACCGCAATAGCTTAACCGATCATTAACTGACCCGAATAAGTGACCTCGTAGAAGATGACAGTTTAACCGCAATAGCTTAAGCGATCATTGACTGACCCAAATAAGTGACCTCGTAGAAAAAGGACAGTTTAGACGCAATAGCTTAAGCGGTCATTAACTGACCCGACTTTATGACTTCCTAGAAAAAAGACAGTTTTACCGCAATAGCTTAAGCGGTCATTGACTGACCCGATTTTGGAAACTGGCTGTCCTATAAAAATTTTACCACTCCGGATGATTAATATTGTCGTGGCATATTTGGGCTTTTGTATTTGGGACCTGCAAACCAATTGGGTTAGTTTTGAACGATAATACTTGGTACCGTAAGATGGACCAAGTGTTAGATTTTAAATTGGTGGGCCAAAGGGACTTGCTCCCGCGCGCTTGGAACTGATTTTTGCCGCGAATGAACCGAAATAACGGTTTCTGGGTTGGAAAAACGAAGTCGTGGGACAGCGGGAGGGGCCCGCGTGTGCAGGCCAGGCAGGGCCGCTAGCGGCGCTAGCGGTGCTTGACTTGAGCAAGTTAAAACAATTTGTCGCGAATTTCTTTTCGCGTTTTGCTGCATTGTTCTTCTTCTTCGTCAAGAGCCTTGTCGAGAGCCTTGTCGAGAGCTAACTCCATTGTTGAGTCCTCCAATTTCTTCAAGGTAAGTCAATTCTTAACCGAATTCTTTGGTTTTGGTCTTGAACTTTTTTATTTTTTCGCCTAGTTGCTGAATTTTGGGTTGCATTGTTGAATGGGTACTTGTTTCTTGCGAATCTGAAACTTGAAATTTTCACTTGTAGAGAGAGAAAACTTCATCCTTCTTCTATAGCTCCCAAGGATAAAGGAAAACGTCCCATGGGTGACGAGGAAGAGAACCAGGAGCTCTTTCGTACTGGGCTTCCATCTTCTAGTACACCCCTTCCTCGACATGCAGATGGGGCAAATTTGTACCAGGATTCGTTTATGCGCGTGGACTGGCGCTCGACTGGGGTTTGGGACTGTAGTGTTTTGCTACTGGACAGGCAGAGTCATCTGTCTAACCTTCAGTTGGTATGTTTCTGACTCTCTCTTTTTTTTTTTGGTTCTGTTTATTATATTTTTTGAACTGAAAATTTGAACTGTTAGTGCTTCGGCACACGAACAATTTGGGATTTGTACTGGATTGATGGTCAGCTATATATGATTTGTGTGGAATTGTTTTGGCTGTATTTGTAGCATATGGGGTGTTAAGAAAAGTTTATTTGTTGGCTAGGGTATTGGTGTTCTACTGCAGGCTCATGGGTCCACTTCTCATTGGGGCATGATGTTGGACACAATTTCTGTGAGAGCTAGGGAGATAGTGCAGGGTTCGGATTTTGAGCACTTTTTGTCGGTTATCTCGACTTGTCACTCTGGGGATACTAGGATAATCGCTTGGGGGTTATTGGAGAAGTTCTGGGATACCACGAACACTTTTCATACGCCTGTGGGGGAGATGTTTCCTACCCCCTATCAGTTTACCGTACTGACAGGCTTGTCCTTTAGAGGGCGCCGTATATAGTATGACGCGAGTTATTATCGGCAGAGTGATAGGTTGCTTGAGCTATATGGGCCTGTGTCCGCCCATTTTAGAGATGACAGAATTTCCTTGCTGAGGTTATGGGCAGCCTTAGCGGAGCAGGGACTTAAAGAAGAACAGAGGGCTCGTATTTTCTTAGCTTATCTGCTGGGGGCGACCATTTTTTCCCAGAAGAAAAGCGTGTGTCAGGTTGGCTTCTTGATATGTTTAGATGACTTGTCCAAAGTCCATGAGTACAACTTTGGTGCTCCCGCGTATGCTTCTTTAGTGAGGTGGTGTCGCCAGGCTTGCAGGCCTAGGCCAACGAGTTAGAGGGTGTCTATCTCGGGCCCGTGGAGGATACTGGAGGTAGGCTTATATCTCTTTTTTTTGCCCATACATGTTTTGTAGGAGAGTTGTATCTCATTATTCTTGCTTGTATGGCATTTGTGGTTCTTTGACTATTTTTCCGCCTTTGGTCCTCACCGTCCTAGTTTGAGGATGTTCCCACTAGGTTCACGGTGGGTCGGTAGAGATAACCACCCATTTGCCTCTTTGGAGCATTTTCGGGCTACCTTCGAGAGTCATGCTGCGTCCGAGGTATGTTGCCTTCGACTTGCTTGTGTATGTATGTTTTTTTTGGTCCATTTGGTGTGAATGAACTTTGATCTTGTAATCTGCAGGTGTCGTGGACTGCCTTTGACGGTATTCCCGGGGTTCCGCCCCATATTACCACCGATTCCTTTAGGGTATCTTCCTTGCGGGTGGTCTTTGAGGGGCCATTTGGCTTCGTGTGGTACTTGGGGGACCGCTTGACTCGGCTGGTCTATCCTGCCTTGGGTGTTCATTTGGTTCCGGGGAACCCTCCTATGACCATGTTCTACCTGCGTAGCTTGAGCGTAGAAGACTTGGGGGTCGTGACTCGTGGAATGGCGGCCACGGAGATTGTTGAGCCGGAGATTACTGGCTTGGAGCGTACAGCCGTGTATCTGGCCTATTGCTTGTGTCGTCTGATGTAGGACCTTACTTCTGAGGTAAGATCTTCATTTGAGCCTTTTCAGCTATATGCGTGATATACTGACTTTTGCGTCTTACAGGCGGATCGTTTGGCTCCTTAGGGTCCCAGGAGGTCCCTTTCCAGAGTTCCTCGTGGCCAGCCCCCAAGTGTGACCTTGCCGAGGAATGAGGTGAGGTATATTGGTGAGAGTGGGGGACGTATAGTAGAGGAGTTCCCTCTATACACTGCTGATGGAGAGGCCATAGAGCGCTTGCCCTTGCCTGATGGTTGCACGGGGGTAAGTTTTTATCCCTTCATGCCCTTTTTTTTTTTGTGTTGCTTTTGAACGCTGACTCTATCTTTTGTTTCTTCTTGTAGCTGAACCGGGAGCAGACTTCTCAAGTCTTCAAGCTCATCCACCTGTTGAAGAAAGGCTATAGCCGGGTGATGGGTAAAGGGAAGAGTTCTCGATCCAGGACCGATGATGTAAGCTGGCTTTTGTTTTTTTTTTTTTTAGCTAAGTGAAGGGCTTAGCTTAACATTTTTGTCTTGATTGTTTGCAGATGTCGCAACCCTCGTCTTCGGTGGGACCTCGACATTCTTCTGCTGCGAGGGCTTCTACGGCGAGCAGGTCGTCTGTTGCTCATTCACCTCCTGTAGCTACGAACAGGCCTCCTGTTGATGAGGCACCCGGACCTTCTATGTCGCGCATTCCCGTGCCTGAGATGTTTTCTCCTGCGGGTTTTCAGCCTTCTTTCACTAGTAGGCCTGTTGTGACCCCTTTGGCTGGAGGTTGGGCGAGTGCCCCCTGGTGGGATGTACCTCAAGCTGGGCCTTCTTATCAGAATGTGGCTATGGACTTTGCTAGTTAAGCCACAGAGAGCCTCTTTGGACCGGGGTTATCGGCAGGTACCCCTATGCATGCACCCGTGTATGATGGACGGGATATGAGGCATAACAACAGCAGGCCTATTTATAACTCGTTCAGTACTCAGGGCTCTTTCCACTATTCGGTTGGGAACTATGGTCAGGGGCCTTCCGTTGAGGATGAGGCTGATAGCAATGATGATGATGATTCCAGTTGAACAGTATAGGCTTGATCTGTAAACATTGTGGTCTTCGGAACTTTGAACTCCTTTTTTGTGCACATGTTTGATATAAATGATATTATGATTCAACTATGCCCGTCTGATCTCTAAGTATGCAATGTGTTATTCAGTAAAGAGTGGGACATAATTTTAGGGAATAAAGTAAAGAAAAGGGTAAAAATTGCAAGAAAAAGCAAAAATTACACATATTATACCCCCTAAAAAAATAATAATAATAATAGAAAAAAGAATAAATTAGGAGAGTCTCGGGCCTTGTAACCCCGTGGTGCATTTGAAAACTGAGCTTAAACTGAGCGGAATGGACCAAGCGGGCGGGCAAGAACAAAAGGAAAATGTCAACTAAGCCAAGGTCGGGGCCGCTAACGGCGTTAGGCCGGGCCGCTAGGGGCTCTGGGCCAATGGTGAGGGCCGCTAGCGGCCCTGGTCACAGTCGCTGGCTGCTCTAGCTTTGGGCCTTTTCCGTGGATTTCTGCCTCCTTCTGACCTGATTCTTTGCCTATAAATAGGATTTACGGGATGTCTAATGTCGTACCCCTTTTCAGACTTTAGCTCTCTCACATTTCTCAAAGTTCCTACCATGGTGAAATCCTTTGAAAATTTATTCGATGCCTGGTGTAAAAATCTGACCATAGAAGATAAACTAGAACTGGCTCCGTATCATATTTCAACCTTATTGGCCCTAAGACCAACCAAATTTTGTGGCCCCTTCTTCGATTTGCTCTGAATTATTGGGACCCAGACTTGCACGTCTTCCGTTTTGGTAATTCAAAATTATGCCCTTTAGTTGAAGAATTTGCCGCGATTACTAATATGTCAGATGTTCTTCCCCCAGCTGTGCCTTATTTGAGGGATAGTTTTAGTAATCAATACAGGAAATATCTAGGCTTGACATCTGCAGAAGCCAAAAACATGATTCTCGGTGTCGATGTGGACTTAGTTCAAGTCTGTGAAAAGTTTGCTATTTCTTCCGAACAAGATGCGATATTTAGGCGTTTCCGCCGACAGGCTTTTGTACTTTGCATGTTGAATTGCCTATTGTTTGCTAATGCAGAGTCCTCTAACCTGGGTAGAGCCTCGTTGCTGCGAGTGGTGAATCAAATGGCTGAAGGGCATTCTCCTTTGCATCTTGTGACAGGAGAAACTATTTTAGGGCTTGACAGGTTGAAAATTTCGCCTCATGAAGCCTTTTCTGGCAACCCCCCTGCTGCTTCAAATTTGGTTATGCGAGCATCTGAGGTTGATAGAATCGCCAGAGATAATGATAGGCCGTACCTCTCAAGCCTGGAAAAAGAAGGCTTATACTGCTGCTAGCTTCTTGGTTAGAAAAAGGCTATATGATGAAAAGACCCTTGCTGAATGGGATGCCTTTTTCCATGCAGGACCTGCTATCCGTTGGCATGTGACCTGGTATAGCTTGACCTCTTTGGTGGCTTGCTGCAAATTTATCCCTCACACTACCATAGTGGGTCTGTACAGGAGTACTTTCTTCTTTCCTTCTAGGGTCATGCGGCAATATGAGTCGAAGCAGGTTATCCCTCGTTAGGAGACTACGAGACAACCTACCTTGGCTCTGACCACCGAATTTGCTCAGGACTGGGGAAAATATTGGCTTGGCAGGGATCGCTGGACTTTACCTCGGGTGATTGCCCCAACCCAAGTTTCTGAGACCTATTTAAATTGGTTTTCCTGCAGCGATGGAGAAGCGAGACGAGCCCTTCGTTATGATGAGTGGGAACAACTAAAACCTTAAGTATGACTCAGGAACAGGAAGCAAGAAAAGGAAAGAAGGGCCATATGAGGAAGGCTATCTTGTAATGAAAAGAGCCAAGCCCCCAACTCGAGGAAGTGATCACAAGTCGTCCTCAAGCCAGGATCCTTTAAAGAAGAACTCTTCAACGAAGCCTTCTAAAAGGAAAAAGGATTAAAGTAGTTTTCTTAGAAAGTAAGTCTAGTTTTAAAAAAAAAAAAAGTAATAGGAATTTGTTTAGCTTAAACCTTCGTAGTTGCACCTTTTTTTTTTTGTAACCTTAGGAATTTCAATTTTTGCAATGTAAGCTTATTCGTTTAGTTTCAATAAAGATGGTCCTTTTTTGAATGAGTTGAATAGAAGTTTGGATTGATTTTAGCCGGGCCCCTAAAAGGGTTACCTACGTATCCAGTGTGGAATCAGGCCAACATAGTTCGTGCAATTTGTGTACGTCTTTTTTTTTTAATTTTCGGAAATTATTTTTTTTTTAGACGTAGCACTTCTTCAGTTGGTCCATGTTGGTGAGCCGACTGAACTCGATGCCATCAATGTCCATAAGCCGGACTGCGCCTCCTGATAAGATTTTTTTGATGATGAATGGACCGGACCAATTTGGTCGAAATTTGCCTCTGGGGTTGGTGACTGGGGCACGTAATTCTTTCCAAACTAAGTCCCCTTCTTTCAGATTTCGAGGTCGAACTTTTTTGTTGAACGCTTTTGCCATGCGTTGTTGATACATGTGGGAATGGTCTAGATCCCGTAGACGTCTTTCATCTGTGAACATGAGTTCCTCATAACGGTCTTGCATCCATTGGGTTTCTAGAATTTCACCCTCTAAGGCTATGCGCATGGAGGGTAGCTAGACTTCTATGGGTAGTACAGCTTCCATCCCGTAGACTAGGGAATAAGGTGTTGCTTTTGTGGATGATCTTATGAATGTTCTATAACCCCAAAGGGTAAATGGGAGTTTTATGGGCCAATCTTTGTAGTTTTCTATCATCTTTGCGATGATAGTCTTGAGGTTTTTGTTGGCGGCTTCTACTGCGCCGTTGGTCTGGGGATGGTAAGGAGATTATTTGTGGTGCTGGATTTTGTAGTTCTTTAGTAGGGTAGATGTTTCGGCTTTGAAATGGGATCCATGGTCACTAATAATTTCATGCGGAACGCCGTATCAGCAGATGATGTTGTTCCTTATGAATTTGGAGACTTGTTTGGATGTGAGGATGGCATAGGACTGAACTTCAACCCATTTGGTAAAATAGTCTATGGCTACTAGGATGTATTCATGTCCCCCAGAGCCCTTCGGGATGATTTTACCAATGATATCTATTCCCCATGCGGAAAATGGCCAAGGGGATGTGAAGTTATGGAGCATTGAGGGTGGCATATGTTGTAGGTTGGCATATATCTGACACTTTTTGCACTTCTTGACAAAGTCGTAACAATCCCTTTCCATAGTGCTCCAATAGTATCCCAGACATAGGACCTTTCTAGAGAGCATTCGACCATTCATGTGTAGTCCGCACACCCCATTGTGTACCTCATCCATGATTTCTGTTCCTTCTTCGGCGTTCACACATCTGAGGTTGACTCCATTGTGGGACTTCTTGTATAGAACCCCCTTGTACTCTATGTATTGTGCCGCTAAAAGACGGATGGCCCATTGAGCTCTTATTGGTGCATCCTGAGGGTATATTCCTTTGGTGATGTAATTGAAGACGTCTTGGTACCAAGGATCTTCTTCAATCGGAGCCAGGGTTAGACTTGTGTCGAGGTTGTTGCAGAAGGCTGGCTCGCTTCTTCTTTGTATGTGGAGTGGCATTGTTGAGGGAGTTCGGCTGCTCAAATTCCTGTAAAAGAAATAATTTTCATTCTTGCTTTGCAAAGTTTTACTTACATTGCTTAAATTAATGATTTGTGCGACTTTGAATTCATTGGATTTATCAATAGCTAAACAAAGGAAGAAATGAGCAAGAGGAATCAAAAAGATAAGCACACATGACTTTAGAGAAGAGGGTCTCTAATTCCCGTCAACAAAGAAACTAGACTTAGAAAGAAGTAAAAGGGGAACACCCCCTGTTCATGACTCAACCTAAAAATTTAGCTAAGATCCTAACTCAACAAAACTTGGGGACCCAAACTCGACTCCTCTAGCTCTTACTTGCAGCCAACTAGTTCCAGGCTCCATAGGTATCATCATCTTTCAAGTGGATAAGCTAAAGTTTCACGGGAACTTCGGAAGCAAAGCGAGTTAACCCGTTTTGGGTCAATCCCTATATCAACTTGTGTGGGTTTTCCCTGCGGCTCACAAACATGCACTGTGAACTTGAATATGGGGACTTCGGAGGAGAGACGGCTCCGGAATCAATGACAATATGGATGTCACATCTCAGGCGATAGCATTGTTCAGTGAGGTGACCAAAGCATCTATGATATCTACAATAGAGGTAGTGGTCTTCCTCTTCTGTCGTAAATCTCCGCGACAAAGTAGAGTTGTCATAACATCGTGAATTGGTACCGCAAGTGGTGTGAACTCGCGAGTAGGAAGATTTGATCTTTTCTTGGACAATCAATGGTGCGCTGGCCACATGGTCCCTTCATCAATAAAGGCTTGGATTTTATCTCTCAGACTCCTGCATTCATTGGTATGATGTCCACAGGCTCGGCAGTATTCGCAGTAAATGCTTGGGTTTCCATTTTCTGGGATGAGTTCGTAAGTGGGCTGCAAGGGAGACATGTAGCCATATGTTCTCATTTGTTAAAAGATGCATTCTTGAGGCCAGCAGGGTTGCCCTTGATCAAGATAACTTGGTGACCTTCTAAAGCCTTAATCCTTTGTTCCAGCCCGACAACTATTTTCTGTAGCCTTTTGATCTCTGAGTGATAAATAATTGCTTATTGAGATAGGTGTTCAATATCATCTTGTGCTTTAATGAGGGCCTGGACTTGCTTGTTTGTGCCTCTGTACTCAACGAGACTAGGGGTCTCATTAGGATCAAGGCCTAATTGGATTTTCGCCTATCAGAATAATCGGTCCAATTGCTCCTCTAAGTCAAGGGACTCATCTTGAGTATCAAGTACCGATTCTTTCGAAGCTTCGTGGACTGGATACGTGGTTGTCATAAAAGGAGTTTTGATCTTCTTAGCACTCTGGCCCATTTCTGATCTTGGCATGAGGAGAGGTTCTTTCTGTGTATCTTCAGCTGAGGAACGTTTGCTGGACCCTGGCATAATCTGAACGAGTAGACGACCATTTAGAATCAAAAAGACCACGAGACTCTCACCTAAGAAAAAGGACGACCCGCACATAAAAAACACATAATCCTAAAAAAAAGATCCTTAAGCTTAAGTGCCCAAATATTCCCCTTTTTTTTCGGCGTTTTTTTTTAACGCCATTTTTTTTTTGCTTTTCTTTTTTTTTTTGCCGAATCTGAATTACATCGATAGAAAAAAGAAAAATAAAAAAAAGTGGGAGAAGGGAACTTGAGAGACTGACTCTTTTTTTAAAAAAAATGTCCTTAAAAAAATTGTTCATGACGTCGAAGTTATATGAAAATATATCATCGGGGAAACGAGTGCTCATTGAATTGAATTCTCGCACTATTTTGGGCATTAGGAACTACCTAAAAATAAAAGAAAAAGACGTATAGCACGTAAGTACATGTTGGCACATAGTCACGACATTCATACATTCAGGCAAGCATTATGACGACGCAGTTACTGGCAAACATGTGATCAGACGGGCATTACAACGACACATGCACAATAAGCAAGTGAATGCACGAATGTGGGTTTGGAGGCTTTTGGGCTCCTGTGAGGTCACCACGACAAATTACAATTTCCGTCCGGCGGATGATCGACACATCAATTGTAATTCTTTTTCACCAACAAGAGTCAATGAGTCATGTGTGAGGAAGCGTCGGTTTGCACGATAGGACTACTGTATATTCCTTTAGATATACAGGTTGTCTACGAGTTACGACACAAACTTCATCGATGGTCGATAAGGGTAAAAGGTCGTGCCAAAGCACCTGCAAATGATGCAATATGGAACATGTTATTAAAGAATTAAGCAAACTTGACTTTTGAGTCTCAACCTCATAAATAAACCCCCCAGTGAAGTTGTCACTGTAAGGACCCGGGATTTTTCATCGCTCCACGGAGTGCGTCCTTATAGAAAATTTGTAAGCTAAGGGTTTAGATAAGTTCAAGGAACCGTTGAGTTAGAAAAGCTTTTGTAAAGACTTGAATTGAATAAAAACCATGAAAGAGGTCACAAATCTGCTATCGGCGTTTTATCGTAGGGACAAACCGAATGGACAACCCAATAGCGCGATAAGTGAACTGATCATGTTTTTAGAAAGACTCCCACTCATATAGAACATATGAGTACCCAAGAATAAAGGTGTTAGGCACTCAACTCGCTCGTTTATGACGGCCTCTACTAACTCAAGTTTCCTTAATAATTTAAAGACATAATTCTCATGCAAAATTGGACTAACAACCTAGACTTAGACTATTAATTGGTTCATCACAAACATCACAATATTTTTTTTTTAACCCTTATTTACACATGCATTCGATTGGCAAATTGAGCATTACAAAAAGCTCAGAGACAATACTACTGAGATCAGAGGGTGTCAACTGTAGAGTGTGTCTTATTTGAATTGAGGGAGGAGGGGCGTATTTATAGGCGCAGAAAGTAGGGTTGGACGGGTGAAAGGAGCCGAAATTTGGATTTTGGGGTGAAAAATAGTCGAGCTTGGAGACTTAGCGAGGGCCGCTAGCGGCTCAGGCCACAGCCACTAGCGGCCCTGGATTTTTATCCAAGGCCGCAGACGGCTGTCAGCTGCCAGCTGGATGTCGTCATAATGACGACAACCAGTCTATTTTAATTTTCCGGAGGAATTTTAGTGTTCCGAAAAATATGAAAAGATTTTTTTACCCTTCTGCGGTAAAAGACGGTTCTACACCCGATTCGCAACTTGGCGACCAGGAGTCGGAAAAAGTCTTGAGAGGTGTCTTTGGAAAGCTCTTGAACGGGGCTTTTGAATGGGACTAGAATGAAGGAGTGATCGAGGAAAAACCTGAGACCTTATTTTACCTATAAAAGCAAAAATAGCATTCAAGTTTATAAATTACTCCTTTCATCATCGGGCTTTTGTGGAGAAATCTGAAGGCGCTTTTTTGGCGTCTACAGGTCACGTCATCATCAATCTCATCGTTGCCCTGTATGATTGAACCAAGATATTTGAAACAATCCTTCTTCGGTACCACTTCAGTACCAATCTTAATCACCATATCCGAGGCAACCCCATCTCTCGTGAAGTTGCATTCCAAGTACTCGGTCTTTGTCCGACTTAACTTAAATCCCTTTGACTCTAGTGTATCCCGCCAAAGTTTGGCATTAACACCTTCTCTAGTCTCGTCTATCAAAACAATGTCGTCAGCAAACAACATACACCAAGGTACGTCCCCCTGAATAGTCTTAGTGAGCTCATCCATAACGGTTGCGAATAAAAAGGGACTCAGCGATGACCCCTTATGTAACCCAATATCTATAGAAAATTACTGAGTTTCCCCTCCTGTAGTCCTGACCATAGTCCTCACTCCTTCATACATATCCTTAATAACTCAAATATAGGCGACATGAACCCACTTGGATTCCAAGCACCTCCACATAACTAATCTGGGTACCCTGTCATAAGCCTTCTCCAAATCAATGAAAACCATGTGCAAGTCCCTTTGTCTATCTCTATAGTACTCCATAGAACGTCTAATCAGATGAATTGCTTCTGTTGTTGACCTCCCTGGCATGAAACCAAATTGGTTCTCCGAGATAAGATTACTCTTCCTTAGTCTCTTCTCAATCACTCTCTCCCATAGCTTCATGGTGTGACTGAGTAGCTTAATACCTCTATAGTTGTTGCAATTTTGAATATCTCCTTTGTTCTTGTATAGAGGAATCAATGTGCTGAGCCGCCACTCCTCCGGCATCCTTGCAGATTTGAGGATCATGTTGAAAAGCCTAACTAACCACAATAAACCTTCTTCCCCCAAACTCTTCCATACCTCTATGGGTATCTCATCTGGTCCTACTACCTTTCCACTCTTCATCATCCTCATGGCCCCTTTGATTTCTTCCTTTGTAACACACGACGACAAAAGTTGTAGTTACAGTGTTGCTCGGATGTGCTAAGAACTCCCAACGAAATGTCTACATCCCCAACATTGTTAAAAAGCTCATTGAAATACCCATGCCACCTGAAGGAATTTCTAACTACTAACATGATCATACATGCATAATAGAAATTTGATTAACCCAGAAAAACATGTGATTACTGTAATTAAATATCAATTCGAAATCCTACCTCACTCCTTTGGTCGCTGGTTGGATGACCAGTGGTTGGGTATGGATTAGCACGTCAGATGTCGTGCCTCAACTGGTATCCACACACAGGCTCAAATCCACACGTCAGTATGCTAGTACAGCGATCCCGTTCACAACCTTCGTTCTCTCCTTACTCTAATGACACACAGTTAGGGTTTCATGAAAACTGATTATCACGTGTAACCCTAACTGATCAGGAGTCACGATATATATAGAGAGGCAGGAGGGCTGATTAGGTTAAGTGTGTGATGGGCCTAATCCGAATTAGACCCTTCTAATAAAACGAGCCTATTAAGTGTGCGACCCTGCTGGTTTACTTAATGTGGCAGTAAGTCCAAAACTCTTTTCGGGCCCACAAACCATAATTGGTTTCTAGCAAAACATTACGATTACCCATATTAAGTAAAGATCGGTTTCTATAGTCCAACCAATAATGCAATTATTAATTCTTATTATGATTAGTTCATAGGGCAAATCCAACAATCTCCCACTTGCACTATAGCTAATCATACACCGATGATCCCTTTGTCATGTGATACCTAAATTGACCATAAGGAAGGAGTAGTGTGATCCCTATATAGTTCAATTATGTCTTTCTCGATTTCGCAGCTAAACTGTTTAAAAACAAACGATTGACTTTCAATCCATTTGAGCACGGCCATGCATTTCACAATTTAAACTCATCGAGGGACCCACAGATATCTTACTACCGTTATATGAGAGTGATAAATCCCATCTTTCTCACTCACATTCCTCTGCATGACTTATAACACGTCTTTCAATTATCTTTATAGTCATCCGATTAAGGATTAACGTTTGATAATATCAAGATATGCTAAACATCATGTAGGAAACCATGGTGAGTTCAGGTCAAATGATCAAATTAAATGTTGCATATGAAAAACATTGATGACACTTATATAACAATCCTTTCAATGTTTTTGAAATGGGTCGGTCCAATACAATGTTCTCTAACATTTATCCATGTGATCAATTTCATATCTCATAATTATGACCTGTGAAACTTGGTCATCAATCAATCCACATGATAGTCTCAATAATTATCAAATTCCCACAAATAAAGATAACGGACTACGGACAATTTTAGAATAATTATATCTATAATAATAGAGTCTCGCAATCAAGTCACATACTTGATGATCTACATCATATAAATTATTCATTGGGATAGTAATAAAGAAATCGAACATAAGTCACAAGATAAACCTCCCACTAGGACAGAGACCAATCATTCATGAATCTAAGTCCTTGTGTAATAGTATGACGCTCATGCTTATCTTGTGGTAGAGGCTTAGTAAGAGGATCAGCAATGTTCATCTCCGATGATACTCTGCACACCTTGACATCTCCCATTTGTACAAAGCTTCGTATCAAATGGTAACGTCTGAGTATATGCCTAGTTTTCTGATGATCCCTAGGCTCCTTCGCCAGTGCAATGGCCCCATTATTATCACAATAAAGGTCCATTGGATTCAAACTATTAGGTATCACCACAAGTTCAATGATGAATTTTCGAATCCATAATGCTTCTTTTGCTGCTTCAGAAGCAGCAATATACTCGGCTTCTGTTGTAGAATCAGCAACTATATCTTGTTTGGAACTCTTCCAACAAACTGCTCCTCCATTCAAAATGAATACAAATCCTGACTGCGATCGGGAATCATCCTTATCCGTTTGGAAGCTTGCATCAGTGTAACCACTTACAGTGAGTTCCTCTTCACCACCATAGACAAGAAATACATCCTTAGTCTTTCTTAAGTACTTGAGGATGCTCTTGACTGCGACTCAGTGACTTTCACCTGGATTAGATTGGTATCTACTCATCATGCTTAAAGCCCAAGCAACGTCAGGACGAGTACACATCATGGCATACATGATAGAACCTGTAGCAGAAGCGTAAGGAATTCTACTCATGTGATCTTGCTCATCTTATGTCAAAGGACACTGAGTCTTGCTAAGAGTTATGCCATGTGACATGGGAAGATTACCTTTCTTGGAATCTTGCATGTTGAGCCTTTTCAACACCTTATCTACATAGGTACTCTGGCTTAAGCCCAAGATTCTTTTTAATCTAGCTCTATAGATCCTAATCCCCAAGATAGAGGTTGCCTCTCCCATGTCTTTCATTGAGAAATACTTTCCCAAAAAGGCCTTGACTGACTGAAGTGTAGGAATATCATTTCCAATCAGTAATATGTCGTCCACATATAAGACCAAGAATACCACAGCGCTCCCACTAACCTTCTTGTAAACACAAGGTTCCTCTTCGCATTTAAGGAAATCAAACTCTTTGATTGCCTCATTGAAGCGAAGATTCCAACTCCTGGATGCCTGCTTCAATCCATAAATAGATCGCTGAAGCTTGCATACCTTTCCTCCTCGTGATGTAAAGCCCTCGGGTTGTGTCATGTACACATCCTCTTCTAGGTTTCCATTAAGAAAAGTTGTCTTCACATCCATTTGCCATATCTCATAGTCATAATATGCAGCAATGGCAAGGAGTATCCTAATGGATTTAAGCATTGCGACGGGCGAAAAGGTTTCATCATAATTTATCCCATGAATTTGATTATAACCTTTTGCCACTAATCGTGCCTTGAATATATATAAACATTCCCATGCATGTCAATTTTCTTCTTGAAACCCCATTTACACTCAATGGTTTTTATGCCATCGGGTGGGTCAACCAAAGTCCATACTTTGTTTTCATACATGGAATCCATTTCACATTTCATGGCTTGAAGCCATTTATCGGAATCTGGGCCCATCATTGCTTCCGTGTAGGTCGTAGGCTCATCATCCTCTATTAATAATATATGACGATGTTCAGTCACCAAGAAACCATATCTAATGGGTCGGCGTACTCTTTCGGACCTACGAGGGGATGGTGCCACAGGTGTAGCTACTACAACATCTTGTAAACTACTTTGAGTCTCCTAAGAAATTATAGTACTCTCCTATGGCTCTCGAACCTCTTCGAGTTGCACTTTACTCCCACTGGTTCCTTTAGAAAGAAACTCTCTTTCTAAGAAGACACCGTGTCGAGCCACAAACACTTTGTTGTCGGTGGGATGGTAAAAGTAATATCCTTTAGTTTCTTTAGGATATCCCACAAAGAAGCATTTATCAGATTTAGGTCCAAGCTTATCAGAAAGTAAACGTTTTACATAAGCTTCACAACCCCAAATCTTTAGAAAAGTCAAGCTGGGAACTTTTCCCGTCCATTTCTCATATGGTGTCTTTTCTACTATTTTGATGGACTCCTGTTAAGTGTGAACGCTGCTGTCTCAAGAGCATATCCCCAAAAAGATATTGGAAGACTAGTAAGGCTCATCATAGATCGAACCATGTCTAACAAAGTTCGATTTCTCCTCTCCGATACACCATTCCATTGTGGTGTATCTGGAGGGGTGAGTTGTGAAACAATTTCACAATCTTTCAAATGACTATCGAACTCTTGGCTTAGATACTCACCCTCTCGATCTGATCGAAGGGCTTTAATCTTTTTTCCAAGTTGATTTTGTACTTCATTCTGAAATTCCCTGAATTTTTCAAAGGATTCAGATTTATGCCTCATCAAGTAGACATAACCATACCTGCTGAAGTCATCAGTAAAGGTAATGAAGTAGTGGTAACCTCCTCTAGCAACTGTGCTTAATGGTCCGCATACATCAGTATGTATGAGGCCTAATAAATCACTTGCTCTCTCAATGTGACCAGTGAAAGGTGCCTTAGTCATCTTCCCTAATAAACAAGACTCACATGTCTCAAATGACTCAACATCAAATGAGCTTAAAAGTCCATCATTATGGAGCTTTTGAACACGCTTCTCATTTAAATGTCCAAGACAACAATGCCAAAGGTAAGTTGGGTTAGAGTCATTTGATTTGAGCCTCTTAGTAGTTATGTTATAAACTGGAATTTTAAGGTCTAGAACATAAAGGCCATTTTTCATTGGACCGCTACCATAAAATATATCATCTTTATAAAAGGACAACATTTGTTCTTAATCACAAAGACAAAATCTTCCAAGTCCAAGACTGAAACAGAAATAATATTTCTGCTAATAGCAGGTGCATAATAACAATTATTGAGTTCTAAAACCAATCCAGATGGCAAACTTAAATAAAATGTTCCTACAGATAAAGCAACTCTTGCTCTATTTCCAACGCGCAGGTCCACTTCACCTTTTGCCAAAGTCCTACTTTTCTTTAGTCCCTGCACATTTGCACAAATGTGAGCACCACATCCGGTATCTAATACCCAAGAAGTAGAATTTGAATAAGTAAATACATTTACTTCTATAACATAACATTTACCTGAAGTTGAAGGAACACTTCCCTTATTCTTCTTCAGATCCTCCAAATATTTCTTGCAATTCCTCTTCCAATGCCCAAGCTCATTACAGTAGAAGCACTTGGTTTCATCATTAGGACCAGGCGAGGGTTTGAACTTAGGCTTTCCTTTGGGTTGATTCACAATCGGACCCTTCATGATAGCCTTTCCCTTGTCCTTAGTTTGCCCATCTTTCTTAAACTGGGCCCCCTTTCTAACCATTAGAACATTGGGATTGGGTCTTTCTTGATGTTTTGCTCAGCAGTTTTAAACATCCCATGCAGCTCAGCCAATGACTTGTTAAGATTATGCATATTATAGTTCATAACAAAAGTATCATAATCATTAGTCAATGACGCTAAGATGATATCAGTGACCAACTCTTGACCCATTGGGGAGCCCAGATTTTCCAAGTACTCAACATAACAAATCATCTTGATTACATGAGGACTAACTAAACTTCCTTTCCCCATCTTGCACTTAACCAAGTCAGTCACAGTGTTAAACCTCTCAGTTCATGCTTGCTCCTGAAACATTCCTTTCAGGCTCTCAATCATCTCATAAGCCTCCATATTTTCATATCGCTTCTGAAGCTCAGAATTCATGGTGGCCAGCATGAGACAACTTACATCAATTGAATCATCTTTGAGCTTCTGATAAGCATTCCTCTCAGCATGAGGAGCATTGGTAGCAGGAGCCTTCTTCGGGACTGGTTTCTCAAGGACATATTCATTTTTCTCTTGTTTGAGAACAATTCTCAAGTTTCGATACCAGTCCAAGAAATTGGTTCCATTCAATTTGTCCCTCTCAAGGGCGGATCGCAGTGAAAATGAGTGTGATGGTGTAGGGTTTGTCATTATCTACAACAAATGTACAAAGATTTTAGTGACTTATTTCATAAATATTTCGTTAACAATTTAACAAAATAAATCCACTATATTAATGTGACAAATATCCCTATAAAATATAGTGGAGCCAAGACCCATATTTCCTAAGTATCAAGTAAGCTTTGGCTTATCACTTTACACTTAGTTATTTAGGTAAGTAACCCTTTACTAATTGTATCCTATACAACTCCTGGTTGTTGGGATGACATCATATGTGCCGGCTCCCAACTCTATGCCTTAAGGCCCAAAACTGTTTTGATAGCCTTATTAAGTAAACCAATTTATACATATGGGTAACTGTTACTCATCCTAACAGACTTGAGTAATTAAGGATGCTCTACTTTGGCAGACACATTTTAATGAACCAAGTCCTACTAGGTGTATTAGATTGGAAAGGCATCAAGTTAACTTAATATTACTATGGGATGTGATTGATTATATGGAGTTGAGTTTCATGCAAACATAACAATAAATATAATCAACAGTAAAAAAAAAAAAACAAAAAAAAACAAGCGGAAGCATAAATAACAACACATGTGATATAGTATGACCCCCCTAAGCTATGGTGATCTAATCTCCACACCTTGCTGCTTCCATATAGAAGCTGGATGGTCATCTTCATGATATTCTTTGACCTTCATGAGCTTGATCTTACAATCAACTATATCATAAAAGTTACACTACTACACTAGCAATAATCTAATTATTACATTCAATGTAACGACACGCAGGTCGTATTTAATAATTACATTCAAATAAACGACACGCAGGCCGTATTTAAAACCAAAGTAAATTTATGGGCCATACTATTCACCATACCATACCATTCAACATCATGTGAACTAAGATATCATATATCAAAACATCAAAAATTTGTAATGGCATAAAAATAAAAAATCATTCGCACAAACAAGCGGATCCATGCAGGGGTCAAGGGGGCGGCGCCCTAAACCCTAAACAGAATTCTCAATTCCGTTTAGTGGGGAAACTGCCACGATTAATCTTATTAATCGTGAACCTTAGGCTAATCGTATTAACATATTTTAGGGTTTTGCCCTAGTTTATCTATGTGAATTCGTCAAACAGTAGCATACAGAATTACAACTACTTGTATTCAAACAACATGCTATTTGTAACATACGAATCTGAACATATGAACTATTCATACAGACATGCTTTCATAGATAGATAAATACTAACATGCTCAGATCCGAATATTAGAAAAACATAAAACAAATCACACATAAACATGTATTACATACATATCATGATTTCGAACTTACTCATATATCTACCATATATCATATATTCGAAAACAGTAAAACACAAGCAGCTCTGATACCACTAAAGGAATTTCTAACTACTAACATGATCATACATGCATAATAGAAATTCGATTAACCCAGAAAAACATGTGATTACTGTAATTAAATATCAAATCGAAATCCTACCTCACTCCTTTGATCGCTGGTTGGATGAACAGTGGTTGGGTATGGATTAACACGTCAGATGTCGTGCCTCAACTGGTATCCACACACAGGCTCGAATCCACACGTCAGTATGCTAGTACAGTGATCCCGTTCACAACCTCCGTTCTCTCCTTACTCTAATGACACACAGTTAGGGTTTCGTGAAAACTGATTATCACGTGTAACCCTAACTGATCAGGAGTCAGGATATATATAGAGAGGCAGGAGGGCTGATTAGGTTAAGTGTGTGATGGGCCTAATCCGAATTAGACCCTTCTAATAAAACGAGTCTGTTAAGTGTGCGACCCTGCTGGTTTACTTAATGTGGCAGTAAGTCCAAAACTCTTTTCGGGCCCACAAACCGTAATTGGTTTCTAGCAAAACATTACGATTACCCATATTAAGTAAAGATTGGTTTCCATTGTCCAACCAATAATGCAATTATTAATTCTTATTATGATTAGTTCATAGGGCAAATCCAACACTACCGCCCGCATCACAAGCTCTCGTCCTACCTGGCATCATCACAAGCGGACATCAAGTTGGTTGGGTATGGACATCTCCTCTTGATGTCCGCTTCGTCCACGAGAACTCGTCCCGCCTCATCCTTAATACAACGAACTTGATCCAGGTCTCTAGTCTTCCTCTCCCTAGCTCTCGCCAACCTGTAGACATCCTTTTCTCCCTCCTTAGTGGCCAATTTTTGGTACAAGCTCTCATAGGCTTTACTTTTGGCTTCTGCAACTGATTTCTTTGCCTCCTTCTTTGTCGTTCTGTAGACTTCTCTCTTCTCCACCCTTTCCTCATCTATGGTGCTATCCATTAGAGCTTTCTAGGCAACCTTCTTAGCCTTCACCCTTTGTTGAATGTCCTCACTCCACCACCAGGATTCCTTCTTGCTGCTTCCTATCCCTCTCGCAACTCCTAAGGTCTCCTTTGTCGCATTTCTAATGAGATCCGCCACTCCCGTCCACATTTGACTCGCATTTCCTTCTCTTTTTCAGATTCTATCCGACTCAACTTTGGCCTTAAATTGACTCCCCAAAGTTCCTCTAAGATTCCATGTGATACCCCAATATTTTTCATAATTATTATATTGATTTAAAATGATTTATAAATAGTTTCGAAGATTAAATCGTAATTATATTCAAGGATTCGATTTATTCAATTAAAGCCATAATAATATTAATTATTATTATGGGACTTTCACAAATTGCATTTATTAATTTTGAGGAGTTTAATTAAAATATTTTATATTTGAATAAGAATTATTCGTATTGTTTTAATTAGTTGTAATTAGCTATTTAAATCAGAAAATTATTAAAAAAATTCCTAAACCTAGTAGTATTTGACTTGGGTTGACTGAGGGCCTATATAAGGAAAAAGAGGATGCAATTAATCAGTTTTGACAACTGATCAAAACCTCACTCATATTCTCTCTCCTCTTCTCTCAAACTCACGACACTTCTCTCTCTCTCTCTCTCTCTCTCTCTCTCTCTCTCTCTCTCTCTCTCTCTCTCTCTCTCTCTCTCTCTCTCCTCCCTGCTCACCGGCCACCAGCAGGCGGCCCCTTTGCCGGTGGTAAGTCGCCGCCCCTTCTCCCACTCTTTCTCTTTCTTTCCCTTTCTCTCTTTCTTTCGCGTTTTGCTCCCCCGCCCCTGTTCTGGCCGCCGCGCCGCCACGAGCCACCATGGCGCCACCAGGCCATGCCTGGGTGGTCGCCTGTGATTGCCCAAGGCCCGCGACGTAGCCGCATGCTCTCTGTCTTCCCTTCTCTCTCTCGCATTCTCCTTTTCTCTCTTTCGCGTTTTCTCTCTCCTCCTCGCCGGAGCACCGGCAACCAGCACCACCGGCCATGGTGGCCGGTGGGTGGTGCTGGTGGTGATGGGTCGGGTTATGGGTCCCATGCATGGGTACCCTTGACCTAGACCTAGTTTTGAAGTTAGGGTTTCGTTTTTATATTTTTCGTAATTATGAATTTAATTTTCAGTATTTTCGATTTAATGTTTTTATTTTTCTGTACTCATTGGGAATCGGAATTCGGATTTTCAAAAGCCTAGATTGGTTTAAATAAATCAATGAATTTAATAAAATTATCAGATCAATATTTTGTCACTATTTGTATTCGTATTTAAATAATACTGATTTGGTAATTGTTTTTAATTAGGACCTAACGAGCAAGTGTGAAAATCGTCGATCATTGGAGCATACTTACTCTTTGGTAGTGTTATAGGGGTAAACGCTCATTCCTACCTTCTTTCAAAGCCCCATCAAAACTATTTTGATGTGTTATGTGCTAATTGGGAATTTGTTGTGAATTTAATATGCAAAGCATGATTAAATTTTATCGTCGTTATTATGAGAATTATTAAGCATGTTTACTACTGTAATTATGAATTATAACTAGCATGTTGATGTCATCATGTTTTGGGAATTAATTAGTCTATATGATGATTATTGGACAATTATTGAATAGTGAAGTACTAGTATTAATATGCTATTAAATGATTGCTAATTGGTATGGGTATTATTGAGTGCTAGTGAGAACCTATCTATTATTGTTGAATGTCTTGGATGATTTGTAAATTTTTGGATATCATATTACCCTGCCGAAGTGCTGCCGAAATTGTGCTAGACATTGTTTGTCATCATTATTGAATTATCGTCATTATTGAATTAAAGCATGGTTAATGCTCATCGTATTGAATTATCTTTATCGTCGTTATTTACTATTCATTGTCAAGAGCATGAAATGAATTAGTAAGTCGTGGTCTCGTAGTACCACTATGTCAACCAATGCAAATTATGTGAATTGAATTAAATGAGAGTAAGATTCCTAATGGATCCCTAGGAGTAGTCGAGCAATCGAGATTGCACTTAATGGTGTAGTTCAAGGGATGAGTGATTCCCAAGTTACTTATGGACACCTCGTAGTGTGTCTGGGATGGATCATTCCCCATTTATTAAGTACTCTAGGCTCGTGTAATTGTACTAGAGGTAGTGTGCACACTAGAGTCATTAAGTCCATGGCGTGATTGTATCTTCGATGAACAGTATGGGTAATCATTGTTCTATTCGCTCTCTTACATCTCTCTAATCAAGAGGGATTGTCTATGTCGTATTTTGTATGATCACTATACAATAATTGCATATAAAAGAATATCGTTATGCGTATGCTTGATTATATGCTTATGTGCGCATGCAAATGAATTTCAATGATTCTTCTAAAACCTAAGGTAAGGTTTGTGAAATGTTTTACTGGGTACGGATGACGTTTATTCAGTTTATCTGATTTTTATTTCTCTTTTGTTTCTTTTCCTTTCTTCAGTATTTTGTTTCCGCCACGGAAATCAAAGTGCAGGTTTAGTTGATTGAGGACGTATAGCTTGGAAGTTAGAGTTGGCGTTCGTTGGTTTCTAGAACTCTCTTTAGTTCAGTTTAGATCGTTGGGATTTTATTGGATTTAGCCCTTTGAAGGCAAGTTGTAATAATTGGTGTAATGGTTTTAGCTCACTATATAGACAACTCTGATATTAACTGTTTTAGATTGTTTAATTTCCTTAGTAAGCTCCTTTTGATGCCTAGTCTTTCTTTCTCCTTAGCATTTACTCCTTAGTGATAAATGTTGCAGTAGCTACCCCCGGGTTTGGGACGGTTCAGCAGTGCCGAGTCGCGGACAGCGACGTCGATAGTTCCCAGGAAATCGTTGCGAATTTGGGGGTGTTACATTCCACCACTTGATTTTGGTACAATTATTGTGTGAATTTCTCTTTCTCTTCCACCCCTTCATCTTAAGGTCTAAAACGACCATTCTATGTTGGGTCGACACACACGCACCTGGTAAAACCTTGCAATCCGTGCATAATCCTCGATCGCCACGTCTAACAAGAATGTAATCATTTTGCGTCTTAGTGGTACTGCTCCTGAAAGTAACTAGGTGCTCTTCTCTTTTGTTGTAGACGGAGTTGGTTACCATCAGGTCATGATAATAATTCTGAAAAATAAAAATTGAAATGATTAGCAATACCTTTTGCTGATCAGAAATGAGTGTCCACCGTTTTCCCATGGTGCCTCCTAGTGCTATCTGAAGTTCAGTTAAAAACCATTCCCAAGAATCATTATTTTCCCCTTCAACTGCAGCCTAAGCTACAGGGTACATCTGGTCATTAGCATCTCTACCCACAGCTACCAGAATCATTCCTCCTAAAAAAGTCTTTATGAAACAACCATCCAAACAATGAACCTTCCTACAACCATACTAACCTAGATTTCAGATCATCAAAACAAACAAAAAACCTTTGGAAAACTGGTGGTTCATAGGTAATCTTAGGATCAGTAACAATGGAAAATGAATAACTATGATTTGCATCTTGTAATGCCTTCAAATAACTACCCATCTTGGCGTAGTACTCCTTCATTGTTCCATGTAGCATTCTGTGTGCAAGACCTTTAATTTTGTATGCAACAGGCCTCTTAATTATAACATTCCATGTCCTTTTAATTGTCTCACAAATCTCCTTTGCTGGCCAATGAGGTCTGGCCTTAAATACCTCTAACAACTCACCATCCATGAACCTAGAGGTAAGTTTCCTGTTAGTATTCATGTCCCTAGTGCAGGTGTGCTTGCTATTAAATTGTTTCACCACAAAAATTTCTCTATTCTGCTCCCATGAAGCATACAAATAGAAAGGACACCCTTTAACACACTTCAACCCTAATCTTTCATTCCTATTTTTTTTGCTAATTTTATAAGTCAAATTTCTCCGTTGAGCAATAGCATACCTGGTGACAGCATCTCTGAATGCTTCCCTATTAGGAAATCTGATCCCAGAAGACCACTTAAACTTCTTCCAGTCAGTATGCTCATCCACAACAGGAGCTCTAGCTCTTCTCTTTTTCCCTAATATGTCATCCTCTTCACTCTCTCCTGGTGTTAGCACTTCTGCATCTGAATCTTCATACTCACTCACACAATCTGCTGTTCTGGCTTCACTAACACTTCTCCTTGTTTGTGTTTGTCTTGCTAATCTTTTCTCTACTCTCTGTGCTCTGGCTTCTACATCTGCCATAGCTTTTTCAATTTGTCTTTTTTTCCAAATTCCACTTCTTTATGGTAACGTTGGCTGCTCTATATTCATCATTTCTCTCTTCACTGTCATCCTGAGGTAGTTGTTCACTGATTTGTGCTTCTTCTTGCTCATCTACATCTTCATCTTCATCTATATCTTCAACTACCACAGCTTTCCCTTTAGCTTTGTTTCTTCTTGAACCCTCGTCAAGGATCACCTCTTCCTCCTCAAAGCTCTCATCAGTCTCACTCTCACTCTCACTCTCACTCCCCTTTTCCTTTCTGGGGTCTGCATCTAGGTCACTCTCAGTGAGCTGAGCTTTGGTTAGTGATCTGTCATCAAGATGATCATTATGTGGCACTTTGTCATAATCAGTGAGGTTGGTGGATTCTTGTTGAGTGGGGTCCATTGCTAGTGAAGAATCTGAAGCAATGTTTGTGGACTTCTTTGCTAATTTGTGGGACACTTTTTGTGGGCTTGTTGAGATAAATTTGGTGGGCTTTGTTGGTGACCTAAGTCTGTTGGTCTGTTTTAATGGGGAGGTCTGTTTTGTGGGCCCGTGTGCTTTGCTTTTAGTGGACTTCCTTGGGTTGAGCTTTGGCAATGGTATTTCATCATGGGTCAAGTCTTCTACTTCATGGATAGCATAAAGGGCAATCACCCCAAATTTCTCCCCATATTCTCCAATTAACAGAATCTCTTCATCACCCTTAACCTTTCTCAACCCTTTCTTTAGTGATTTTGTAGGGTTCAACAAAAATAATTCCTTAATTTTGGATGTAATCCCTAACTGTTTTGGTAATTTGTCATGCAACCACCAAAAATCCAATGTATCAGCCTCAATGTTAATAGCTACTTCTTGAGAGCCCCCAAGATACTCCAATTCCTGACTAGTCATTAACACCCATTATAGTGATACCTCAACCTAAAGTCCTTCGCCATTTTTCCAACAACTTTATTCAATTTCAAACATCACAACAACAAATAGTAGCTAATTAATTGCACATTCAACATAATTAACACAACCCATAACAACCAATGACAAACATAAGAGGCGACATTTTAAGGGTTTTAGCCACAAAACCTTCAAATTTTATTTTACGGGTTTTGGAAATTCAATAGCTAAATTCGTGTTCAATAACTCATGCAATTGCAAATAAAATTCTATTAATTAACTAAAAACTCAAAATCAGAGTAAAAAGGGTACCTTTTGATTTGCAATTTTGAAGCAGATGAAAAAAAAAATTGTCTTCAAAATCACTTCTTCGTTTCCACGACCTCCTGCTTCTACCAAGATACTTGCACGAGCTTTTTGTTCCTTTTTCAATTTCTAAAAGCCCAGATTATTCATCTTTTGCTTCGTCATGGTATTCAAGTGTTTTCAAAATTGAGAGAAGGGTTTGGAAATGAAAACTCAATGATGAATGAATTGGGAGGGTCTAATGTTTTAATCAGATGTCATTAGCGTTTATTTCAACTTATTAACAAATGAAAATAATAAAGGAAGAGGCGCCAAAGAGGGGAATGGGTGACACGTCATCAAAAAAATAACGGGGCACTGACGCCGTTCCACTGAGGTCTGTTACCGTGACAAAAGTTCAAAGCAGGGATTAACAAGGGAGTTATACAAAGGTGGGACTATTATCGTTTGATGACCCAAACTTGCGATTATTTATGTCAAATTTTTCTTATTTTTAATTGATTGAAATCTGTTTTCTTATTATTGGTTTATAAAAGCAGTTTTTGGAAAACAAATTTGTTTGGTTGTAATAAGTCTTGTAACAATAATGTGATGGTGGGAGTGGGTTGACGTGGGTTTGCAAAGGGGGAGAAGGAAAAAAACTGAGTTTTGGTTTGTAGAAGTGAAATTTTTTTACTTCTTATTTTTCTATTTTTCTGTTTTAGTTTTTGCATAAAATAAGTTTTTTTTTACTTTTTACCAAACATCATTTTTGATAATAAAAAAAAAAAAAAAAAAAAAACTGCTTTTTTACTTAAATAAACAGAAAAACCATTTTTAAAAGGTGAAACAAACAGGCACTCATTTTGTTGCCCTGAGTTGGGCTCAAAAATGTTCTAAGCAAGTACAACAGAAAATGACGCTTGAACTGTTCCTTCTCCATGGCCCCCTCTATCAAAGACAACACAAAATTTTTGTCAATTCCATCTTTATTCTGGTAAAACTTTGAGGCCTCAACATACACTTGCTTGTTATATTTTTTACTGGAAGCTACTCCGAAATCACCAATTTTCACTCCCAATACCCAACAAACATCTTGTGTAGTTAACTTCATCATCAATCCTTCTCTCATGTTCAAAATGATTTTCTTATGATCAAAATTACACATCAACCAATAGGAAAGTGTTTTATCCAACTTAATACGGTTGATGGACCTATAGAAAACTACAAGTTAGAGAGAGAAGCTCTACAGGTGCATGTTAACGTGGGTTTGACTAACGTGCATTGTAGCTCCTCCGATGACTAGAAAAGGCATGAAAAAGAGAAAGCAAACGGCGTCTCAGCCACCGGGAGGGGCGGTAACGATTGTAACACCTGAATCGGGGATTGAGCAAACCTTAGAACCACTGCAATTTGGTAGTTGGCTTCCTGGCGAGCTGGGCAACATGGAAGATGGGCATGTCTCTGATGACCCATCGGAAGAGGACATACCGGCGGCGAAACCATCTAGTGCTGCTCAAAAATTAACCTTCTCAGATCGCTCCGCCCAACAAACCCTTGAAGTGATTGCAAATCCAGTAGTGAATGTTAATCGGGATAATAGGGTGGCAAAACTGGGGATGTCACTCTCTTTTGTTCCTCCGGTAATGAAGGGCACAGCTATGGTGGTGAAACTAAACCCAAAAACTCTCAAACAGCAGGAGGAAGTTTGGAGTGCAGCGCTAATCGGGTATATACTGGGTGATTCGCCTATTTTTAAAGATATGTTGCAATTTGTGCAAGGTGTTTGGTAATTTGTTGCCCAACCTAGGGTTCATCTTCACCCTGATGGTTATTACTTGTTTAAGTTGAAATCAATTGCTGATAGGGATAAGGTTTTTAATTCTAGGCCTTATTACTTCAATAATCACCCTATTATACTTTGTAATTGGGAACCTGATTATGTATTTGATAAGAACCTCATTCGTCTTATTCCTCTTTGGGTGAAATTTTATGGATTACTAATTCATTGTTGGGAACTTGATAACTTGAGTCGTGTAGTAAGTTATGTAGGTAGACCACTTCATACAGATGTCCTAACTGCTCATCAAGATAGAATCTCATATGCTCGCATTTTGATTGAAGTGGATATTTCAAAACCCCTGCCATCTGATATGCCTATTGAAAGACCTGATGGTTCAGTGTTCACACAAATCATAGATTATGATTGGAAACCTAGGTTCTGTACTGATTGCATCAAATTTGGGCATGTAGTGGGGGAATGCCACTCTGATACTAACCAGAAAGAGCACAATGGACTTGAAAATGGTCATAGGAAGCTGGATGTAAATGGATTCAGGAAGCCAAAGAAAAAACACCAGGCTGTCTGTAAGGCTAAACAGTCTGTGCCAGCCATTGTAGAACAACCTCAATAGGCTACTGAAGCTCCTGTTACTCAGGTTATTGATAAGGGGAAATAGGTTATTATCTTTCATGGGAGTTCTAGCTCGGATCCTCCTGCCCAGAATGAAAATAAAGGGATTTTGGAAACAAATTCATTTGGAATACTTGAAACATACAGTGAAAGGGTGAGTGAGGTGCAAGGGAATGGTGCCTACTCTCAAATCCCGACCCATCATCCCCCATGAATGTCATGAGTTGGAATATTAGAGGGCTTAACAAACCCTCAAAGCAGAAGGAATTGAAATCCTTCTTGCTGAAGAATAAAGTGCACCTTTTTGGTTGTCTTGAAACCAAGGTGAAGGAGAAAAAATCAAAAAAGATTGCTCAAAAAGTTGCAAATGGTTGGAGTCTGATTTATAACTACTCTCATGCCTCTAATGGTAGGATCTGGGTCATGTGGCAACCTGATCATGTTGATTTGCAGGTTTTATATACTCATGGACAATTTATTCATTGTCAAGTAACAGATTTACAATCTGACTTCAGTGCTAATATAAGCTTTGTTTATGGCATGAACTCAGTCAGTGAAAGACTGGCACTTTGGCAGACCATGCAGGTGCACTGTGATAATCTTTGTCCCTGATTTTTATTGGGTGATTTTAACTCTCTTCTCTCAGTACATGATAGGATGAATGGTGCTCCAGTTCATGAGCAGGAAACAAAAGATTTTCAAGCTTTTATTGATAATCTGGGCTTACAACAGGTGAAAAGCAAAGGATGGCACTTCTCATGGAGAAATAAGCAGCAAGAAGAGGATAGAGTCTATAGCCATATAGACTGGGCTCTACGAAATAATATATGGATGCAAGATTTTGGTTTTCTTGAAGCTGACTATCTCAATCCCCATATATCGAATCACACTCCTATTTTTCTCTCTACTGGCATTCCTAGGCCAACTGGGCCTAGACCCTTCAGGCTCCTTAAAGTTTTACTCAAGCAGCAGGATTTCAAAGCCATTGTTGATCAGGTATGGCAAGAAGAAATTGAAGGAGTTGAGATGTATGCAGTTTGGTGTAAGTTGAAGAAAATAGCTAGACTTGCTAGAACTTTGCAGACTGAAATGAATAAAACAGAAGATCATCTGAATTCTGCTCATCTTGCTCTAGATAATATCCAGAGTGCTTTGAAAAATGATTTGTTCAATCCCCATCTTATTGAGCTTGAGAAGTTTCAGTGCAAAGAGGTGGATAAATGGGCTACTTTGAATGAAAAAATCCATAGACAAAACTCCAGGGCTATCTGGATCCATGAAGGAGATCAAAACTCTAAGTTTTTTCTGCTCATTTGAAGGCTAGAAGATCCATGAATAAAATCATTTCCGTTTATGATGAAAATGGGATTAAAATTACAATTGCAGAGGGGATTGAGCAGGAGTTTCTGAAGTTCTTTACTGGACTCATGGGGTCTGCAGCAGAGCAATTGCCTTCTATTAATCTGGCAATAGCTAGAGATGGGAACTCACTGTCTTTAGAACAATAGCAACAGCTAGTAAGGGAGGTAACAGATGCTGACATTAAAAAGGCTCTTCATGGGCTGCCCCAGGTAAAGATGGCTTCCCTTCTGAATTTTTTAAAGAATACTAGCATGTTATTGGCTCAGATGTTAGTCGAGCAATTAAACAATTTTTTGTAAATGGGAAAATGCTTAAAGCTGTAAACTGCACCACTATGACCTTAATTCCTAAAGTGGCCAAACCAACTTATGTGAAAGACTATAGGCCTATAGCTTGTTGTTCTACTCTCTATAAGCTTATAGCTAAGATCCTGACAGATAGGTTGAAAAGTGTTGTTGATCATTTGGTAGGCCTTGCACAGTCTGCTTTCATATAGGGTAGGCATATCTTGGACAATGTGATCCTTGTCATGAGCTTGTTAAGGGTTATACAAGGAAGGGTATGTCTCCTCGGTGTATGCTAAATGTTGATTAAAGAAAAGTCTATGATTCTCTTGAATGGGGCTTTTTAAGAATGCTTTTGCTTGAATTTGGGATCCCTTATAAGTTTGTGGGGTGGATTATGAGCTGTGTCACTTCAGTGAGCTATACATTGCTATTGAATAGAGGGCTCACACCTATGTTTGAAGCAAAGAAGGGTTTAAGACAAGGGGATCCAATGTATCCACTTCTTTTTGTCCTTAGCTTGCAATGGAGTACTTAAACAGATCTCTTAAACAGCTACACAAAAACCCTGATTTTAACTTTCATCCGAAATGTAGCAAGCTTGGGATCACCTACCTATGTATGTTTTGAAGATGACTTGTTACTATTTTGTAGAGGGGATTTGATTTCTGTACAGCTCCTTTATGATGCTTTTGACCAGTTCTCTCAAACTTCTGGTTTGACAGCAAATCTTGATAAAAGTTCAGTGTATACATCTGGCATTTCACTTGGGGAGAGGGATTCTATAGCCTCAGCAATTGGTTTCTCCACTGGCATGCTTCCTTTCAAGTACCTTGGAGTACCCTTATCATCCAAAAAACTTACTGTGATGCAATGTAAGCCTTTGGTTGATAAAATTGTGGCTAGAACTAATTGTTGGACTTCAAAATTCTTATCCTATGGAGGTTGGGTTCAGCTTATCAATAGTGTTTTGTTTGGTATTCAAACGTATTGGTCTCAAGTTTTTCTGCTACCAAAAAAAGTTGTCAAGATGGCCATTGCAGCCTGCAGATCATTTCTCTGGACTGGTCAGGCCTCTACATCTAAGAAAGCTCTTATAGCTTGGGATAGATTATGTACCCCGCTTCAAGATGGTGGTTTGCAGATTATTGATATTCAGAACTGGAATAGAGCAGCCCTTTGCAAGCTTTTATGGGCCATAAACAAAAGAAAGACAAGTTATGGGTTCAGTGGATTCATACGTATTACTTGAAAAATGCATCTGTTTTTGAAACTGACCTACCTACACAAGCTAGCTGGTTGGTCAGGAAAGTTATTGAATGTAGGAGATGGCTAGATGGTAACACAACAAGTTAGCAACAACTATGTCAGTTCACTAACTTGGGGGGTTTCAGTATATAAAGAAGGCCTATAATAATCTGAGAACTCCCTCCTCTCCTGTTCCATGGAAGCGTCTGATTATGGCAGCAGGTCTTATTCCCAGACACAGGTTCATCTTGTGGATTGCGCTGCATGGACGTCTCAATACTTCTAGTAGGTGTGCAATATGGGGACTACAGGTTCCTCTTGCTTGTACCCTTTGCAATGCTGGTGCTGATGAGACAATTGATCTCTTATTCTTTGAATGTCAATTCTCAATGAAAATCTGGCAAGCTCTCTTGAACTGGTTTGGTTTAGTGAGGAATCCCTGCAAATGGAATGAAGAAGTAATCTGGATGCAGAATATTGTGAGAAATAACAAGGCCCATCTGTGTATTCTCACTTTTCTCTTTGTTGCTTCAGTCTACCATATTTGGACAGCAAGGAATAAAATGCGTTTCATGCAGGAAACTCCCTCCCCTGAAGGCATCCTGCACAACATTGTTACTGAGTTGCATCTCAAAGGGCAAAAGATCAAGAAATGGCAGAAGGTTTTAGATCAACTTAATAGTTATCCAAAAATGTAAAATGCTTGTATACTTTGTTGCTGTATGCTACAGTGACTTTGTATCTTGCCCAATGCTTTGTTTTATGAGTAGCTGATTGTAGCGTCAAACTACCAGTTGTATTGTCAAACTACCAGTTGTATTGTCATTGCTTAAATTGGTCAATAAAATGAATTTGTTTATTGCCAAAAATACGGTTGATGACTACTAGACTTTTAAAACCCATTTCTATAGTCCAATTTCTTTGTTCATCAATCAACTTCAAACTCAATACTGACAACCTATCCGAAACCCCTTGAAGATCAGGTACCTTAAATAATATATATATATATATATATATATATATATATATATATATATATATATATATATATATATATATATATATAGGTGAGGGTTCCCATGAGAACCCCTGTTTATATGAGAACCATGAGAACTCATCCTAGGATTAACTTTTGTACATGATAGGCTTAACTTTTATAAATAAAAGGGTTAACTTTTATAAATGACATGGTTAACTTTTATACATATAAGAGTTAACTTCTATAAATATACAATATAACAGGGTTAACTTTTGTACATTATAGGGCTAACTTTTATAAGTATAAGGGTTAACTTTTATACATATAAGGGTTAACTTTTATACATATAAGAATTAACTTTTATAAATGTACAATATATCAGAGTTAACTTTTATATATGATAGGATTAACTTTTATACAGTACATGATTAACTTTTATTTATTATAGGGTTAACTTTTATATTTTTTTCTTAATTAAAAAATAATTTAATTAATTAATGGTTGAGGTTAAGCCATTTTCCCCTCCCACTCTCTCTCCTCCACCCATCCCCCACAACCAGGCACCACCTGCCACCCCAGGACACCGCACGAAATCACTATTCGCCGGCGATCTCAGCACCGGCCTCAAACTGCCGCCCGACTCCTCCCTCCCGAAAAAAAAACGAAAAATGGACAGGTTTGAAAATCGAGCATGAATTGGTGGCCGGAGACCACGGGTTTGTGGTCGAAGACTGCAGATCCGTGGTCGTCGGCCACTAAGCCGTGATCAGGGTCGTCAAAATGTCGAGGAGAGAGAGAGAGTGAACGGCAAGGAGAGAGAGTGAACGGCGAGGAGAGAGAGTATGTGACCAGCGAGGAGAGAGAGTGAGAGATTGACCGAAAATGAAAGGGGAAAGAGAGAGAGAGAGAGATCGCCTGAGTAAATGAGCGTTGGTGGACCGCCGGTGGACCGTCGGAGAGAGAGAGGGGTGAGGAGAGAGAGAGAGATGAGGGAGAAATGAAGGCTTTTGGACAAAAATCTGAATTTATATGCTAGGGTTTATTGACCCACACATTTACGAAAGTACCCTTCATTTATTCAACGAAATAACGATTCTATCCCTATCTTCTCCATTAATTCCGAGCATGTCCTAGTTCATATATATATATATAATATTCCATCCAAGCTTCCATGATTTCATTTTTTCCCTCTCTCTTTTAGAGGCTCGTTTTTTTGGGGTTTTTAGGTTTTTAGATTTTAGATTACAGCATCAATGACTTCCCGGCAATTTCAAGTTATGCTAGATGTGTTAACCAATCTTCTCTTTGCAAGACCTCCCAAGTATGACGCTTCTTGTCCCCTTTCCAGAGTTTTCAAGTCTTTATCATTGTTGTTGATTGTCTCCTTCAAAACGATATTGGCTCAATAGACCAATAAATATACTATACATGAGATTAAGCATTATTAAGACTATGAAATTAGTTTAGTTGTTCCTTAATTAAGGGCTCTAGTATTTTTCATAGTCTAGATATATATCGTTTCTATATTCAATTCAGTCTCCTAGTATAATATGTATTAGGATCGTTTCCATATTCAATTCAGTCTCCTAGTATAACATGTATTAGGATTCTAAATCTCTGTCAAACTCTTGTGTTATAACTTATAAATAACTTTGCTAATCATCAATAAAGTTGATATAGAACAGTTTACAATCATATATTAAACATGGTATCAGAGCCAATTCGTTCTTAAGGACCTAACCACAAGTTTCCGCTTAGCAGGTGGCGGACACTTATTTGTTCGCCACCGGACAAACCTCCTTGATCTTCACAATAACTCTTCCTGATCTTCACAATTTTATCTTCACAATAGCCAAAAAAAAAAAAGAAAGAAAGAAACTTTCTTTGATCCCAAATCAAACGAATCCACAACAACAACAGCCATGGATGATGGTCCCTCAACAACAACAACCATCTCAACAGATGTGGCAACAACAGTAGTAATAAAAACACTACTAATAGTCTTCAAAACCTCTTCTGTATAGAAAACGAGTAGCTTGTACGAGTATCAATCAGTGTGATGGTTGCCCGTTTTGCAGCAGTAGATGGAAAAAAAAAGAAGGTGTTTATGTGATGTACAAGATCACCTTCATAATGATAATGAATGTTATCGACGACCATGGATGGCGCCGATTCAACTTCATCATCATCATCAACAACAACAACAACAACAACAACAATCAGTATAGAAAAACGAGTAGCTTGTACGAGTATCAATCAGTGTGATGGTTGCCCGTTTTGCAGCACTAGATGGGGAAAAAAAAAAAAAAAAAAAAACAAAACAAAAGGTGTTCATGTGATGTACAAGATCACCTTCATAATGATAATGAATGTTATCGCGACCATGGATTGCGCCGATTCAACTTCATCATCTACAACAACAACAACAACAACAACAACAACAACAACAATTCTCCTATCTTGCATCCAAGTTGGGCATTCGAAAATCTCATGCTCCAACTTGAGGGGGAGTATGAAGACTATGGAATTAGTTTAGTTATTCCTTAATTGAGGACTCTAGTATTTTCCATAGTCTAGATATATATCGTTTTCATATTCAATTCAGTCTCCTAGTATAACATGTATTAGGATCGTTTTCATATTCAATTCAGTCTCGTAGTATAACATGTATTAGAATTGTATATCTGTGTCAAACTCTTGTGTTATAAATAGCTTTGCTAATCATCCATAAAGCTGGAACAAAAAACCGTTTACAATCATAAATTTAACAAGCATGGAGCACAATGACGCTAAAGATTTGACCATCCATCTAACCAATTATAATCCATTGTTCTTATTAGTTCTAATCAACTTCCATACAACATTTGTTCCATAATTATTTAGTGGCACATCTTCTAGTTCTCTGCTTCTAGTAATCTTCTTCGTGAAACAGGCCCAGGAAGAGTAGTCTGTCATATCCTTCTGAAGATGATGATGATGTTGAAGAGCAGGCAGATGAGGTTGTTCCTGATGGTGTTGAAGAGGTAGAACTTGCGAAAATTAACCTTGAAGAGAAAGAACGTGAACAAAAGCTGATTCTTGATGATATCATGAAATAATCCCTTTGTAATGATGCTTCAGTAGACCTAAGTCTGGAGAAAGAAGGTGAAGTATGGATGATTACTAGTGGAAGATCATCCTGGTGAGCTACCAAATACGTTCATCTAGCTCTACTTTTGATATTATTTACTTCTGCTAGATTATTTTTGGCAATTTTTGACATTATTTATTCTTGTGGCGTTGCGCCTCTTTTACTATTTTATGGTGCCTTTGGTTGGAGCGTAACTCTTGGATTTTTGACAGGGTTGGTAGAACGGTTGATAATTTTTGGGATCGTACGGTCTATCTGGCTTTTTTATAGGTCGAGGCTGTGGGGATCTTTCCTAGGGTGTCTTTATTGACGTCCAACGACGTTGGAGGAATTTGTAGTTTACTTATTTTGCTTTTGAGGACGCCTTGTCTTCTTTCTTTTGTAATTAATCTCTTTTACTATTAATTAAAAATTTTCTTATCTAAATAAATAAAAATATATTTACCTCTGCTAGATAGATTGGAACTTGGGGTGTTACAGAAAGTGTTTCTCAAACTGAACTTATGCGTGAAGTATAATTGAGGTAAAGGCGACATTAATCATTAATGATATCTTTATGGGGATACATGGGCTCTTAATAATATTGAACTCTTTTTTTCTCAAAAAAATACAAAAAAAGGGGGGAAATTCCCATACAGACATAAGGAAAAGAAGATGATTTGGCATAATGCCTTCTTTACGATGCTGGTTGGTGAGGATCGCTAGGGTATTTCCTTGGAAAACTTTGTCGCCTGAGCTTGTATGGGATAAACTATAGGGTCACTAATCTTAGCTTCTTTGTGATCTAGGTAAGAGGAGCCTTTAGGAGTTGCCTGATTTCTGATGTCCAGAGAAATTGGCCTAGCCGCTAATATTTAAACGTACTGCTGTGTGAGGACATATTGTCCTCTGCAATTTTTGCAGCTTCGTTATTACAATTTTTTTTATCTTATAAGAACAACAATTGAAGTTGTAACTTTTTTTCTTTTTTTTTTGGAAAAGGCAAGACAACCAGGTAACCTCCATTGAAGGTTGACCTAAGGTGCCTTCACTAACAGATTAGTCAAGGACTTGATTAAACAAATACAGCGAAGAACAAATAAAAAGAAGCCTAAAAATGATACAAGTTAGACAAATCTAAAAATGAATCATTTTCATCTTCCAACTCTATCTTGTTCATCAGCTCCAGAAACAAGAAAACAAGAGGATTTGGATCCTCTAAGCACCATCAACAACAGTTTTTTTCTTTTTTTCTTTAGGTTTTCAGATCTAAGGTACAAAAACCCCCCCAAATTCTAGAGGGACTCACAGTCTTCAAACATGAACCCGAAATTGACAAAACGTAGGAATCGATGATGGAGAGATGGATGGACTTCGAAATCGGCTCGAAAATGAAGCAAATCAAATTTAAAACACACAAAGGGACCAATTTCTTTCAAATCCACTTTGCACACACAAACTTAAGAGAGACAACTAATTTTTGGGGCTTTACGGTCTCAGATCTGAAATCTAAAAACCTAAAAACCCCAAAAAATGAGCCTCTAAAAGAGAGAGGGAAAAAATGAAATCATGGAAGCTTGGATGGTTCATGGAGGCATGGGGCTTGAGGAAATCATGACTTAAGGCTAGGAGAAACTGGATAAACAAGCAAGATATGGAGCTAAGCAAAAATGGCGGCTGGGCAAGGATGGAGGCTAATTGAAGTTGTAACTGTTTACTTAATTTGGATGTTTAAGTGTTTAATTTGCTGTTTTTTATTTTATTTTTTCTACTTTCTGCGTAAAAGTGGAAGCTGAGTTACAATGGATGTGGATTAATTAAGCAAGGAATCGGAGAATGGAGATGGTTAATCTGAAAATTATTTGTTGTTTATGAGTGAATTGTTTTTATTGTTCGGCTATCTTTTTTTCCTTTTTTTTTCCTAAATGGAGTTATGGAGATGGCAAATAGTACAAGTTACAGTTATGAATTTATGCTTGACAAAACACTTTGGATATGGAAATAGTCACATCAAATGGAATAAGAACTCTTTGAAGGAAGTTGTTGTCAAATCATATCAAATGGAAAAGAACGAACTGCACTCTTTGATGAAGGTTGTCAAATCAATTCTTTAAACATTTGAAGATGACAATACATGGTGGTCAACTTTTCTATAAAAGTTCTCTTATAAGGCCGCACATCATTCTTGTCTGAAGTGTCTCATGGTAAGGCTGCCTCATAAGAATTTTGTGCCTTATCAAAAACTCTCTTTCGAGGTGGCCTCATGTATGAGGTATCACTTTTTTATCCGGAGTTATCAATTTTAATGTATAGTGATATCATTTATTTGTTCACAGATATCATGCATTCATCTCCAATGCATGTAGTAGTCTCATATGAGTTTTTGTATTGTGTAGAAACTGGAAACACATATTGATCACGGTAACGTCCCGTGAGCTTGTGACCCAAATTGGGGCCAACAGGTAACAAGGTGGGCCGAGGGCATAGACTTGCTCAGGCGTAATACTTTCCCAGCATGTCTTGTGTGGACTTACTCCACCGTGGACCAAGTAATTTTGAGGGGTGGCTCCAGGTAAAGTAGGGGGTGGCTCTAGGTGAAGTAAGGGGTGGCTCCAGATAAAGTACGGGGTGGCTCCAGGTGAAGTAGGGTGGTGTCAAGTATAAATTTGAGGGGTGACTCTAGGTGAAGTAGGGGTAGCTCCACTTTTAGAAGGAGTGGCTCCAGATAAAATAGGAAGTGACTCCAAGTATTGGTCCACCATGGATTAAGTCCACACAAGTTTTTGTAATACTTTCCTGATTTGCTCGTCCTGTCCAAGGTGGGATTGGCCCATGATGTTTGGGCAAAGGTCTTTATCTTGTTGGGTTATAAAATTAGTCCATGATGTTTGAAAGAAACCCGGATCCATTAGTGCCCGATTGACTGATCAACATGCTTTGTGTGGACTTAGTCCACCATGGACCAAGTAAATTTGAGGGGTGGCTCCAGGTAAAGTAAGGAGTGGTTCCACTATTAGAAGGGTGGCTTCAGATAAAGTACGGGGTGATTCCAGATAAAGTATTGATCCACCATATACTAAATCCACACAAATTTTTGTATTGACTGATACTCTTATTTGGATCATTGTTTTTCACTCGTCTTTTTACTCTTTTCTTTCTGACAAAATAGTCACAAGATAAAACTTAAAAGATAAGCTTATAGTCTCTCTTTTGTAAAGTGATTTATATAAATATATAACATACTACAATTACAACCTGCGAATTGTTTTAAAACAGCTTTTGCTACATAAATCCACTACTGGAGATAACATTTTGGCGCCGAAAATAATTGAAGGTTGCCATTTCCTTTGCTTTGTTGTAGAGGAAAACAAATAGGATATTTGTTCCTTCAAAAGTTGGACATTTTTCCATATAAGGACACTAGAATAGCCTCTTCTCTATCACCTAATTGCATGTTGTCGATTCAACCGTACTTTGGTAAGTCACATTACATAGGAAGTACCAAAGATAAGCCCTAAACAGGCAAAGCTGCATAACTTGATGCGCATTCATTTGGGGGAAAAAATAAAATACAAAAATTGGCTACATTTGAAAGTTTCTACTGCATAATATCGAGTATAATTTGAGTAAACACAACCACAGCGACAAACAGGCAGTGACATTGCTTTGGGAATGGAAGGGCATCGAAACATAAACTAGGCTTTCCCTCTTAAGCAGGAAATTCACACCTTCGAAAAGCATTCGTTGCTGCCATAATCTTGAGACATATCTCAACAATTCTTCTGCAAAGAAAGCGGGAATTTGTTAGATCAATATCCCTTTTTTTTCTGAAGAATTTTAGATCAATATCCTGAAGTAACATGATTGCATTTCATAAACACCGCATGTGAGATGATAAAATGAAGACACAGGGTTTCACATCATCAGTTCCAGAATGCCAAAACCAAGGTCAACAATGGAAAGCAAAACAAATATTAATAAATTACTTTGACAACCTACCATCTAAATCTTATGCATCACAAAATGAGGTGAATCAGTAACGAAAAGACTCAAAACACCCAATAACAAACACCGTTATATCTCTTTCTTATTTCCTTTTTCTTGTGGGCAGGATGGTTTGGGGGAGGATAGGAGAACCATGCCTCAATTCCTGCAAAGATTGAGAAGCTTGAAGACAAGGCCTCTTGCACCTGATAAACAAATTATAGATGCAGGGTGGTGCAGAAGATCTATAAAATTACTTTCTGCCATGATACTTGATCCAAGGGTGAGAAGTATGGTTAATATGGTATGCAAAACCGGTGGACTAACTTTCCATTGAAGCATTGCTAATTTGCTATGATTCCAATGAGAAAAAATTAAATTAAACAAACACTTTCTACGTTTAGTTTTGGAAGTGAACAAGTGATACCCCTTAGAAGTGGTTAACCGGATTGAAGAGTAGCAGATGGAGAGCAATTGTAAAAAAAAATCCACAAAAATCTGAAGCGAACAACTAATATTGGACACTCCAAAATATTAAGAGAAAATGGTGATTGGATGATGAAATAATCAATGATCACATTCTACAATATAGGACAACCACAATATTGAGTTTCATTCATCATCTTCGTTTATGCCATGCTTAGATTAGGGGTAATATGTTAGGGGGTAATATGTTAGGGGGTAAATGGTTGAATTAAAGGGTAAAATAAGAAGGTGGAGTGATTGCAATTGTTAAAACATAGCCAAGGAGAGGAATAAAGAAATTGTTACCCATATGGGGGGAGGGGGATGATCGTCCCATACCCTCCCCCCCCCCCCCTCCCTTTTATTTTTCTAAATAACATGAGTATCCACGCTCTGCTTGATTAATAATCCCACCCCCTCTCCCTTCTCCTCCCTCCTCCACCAAGTTCTAACACCCACTAGACCAAGACCACCGTCTCATTTCACCCTTAGTTCACTCTGCTACCCTGTATCCGTAGCTATTAGACACATTAAGACAAGGTAGAATTCAGGAGACATTTGGCAATAAGCATCCTAGACTCCTTGCATGTCCGGAAGACATTGATTTCAAACTGGTGAAATGAACTAATGGATAATCATTCATGCCCAAAAAGAAGCTAATTTTTGCGTGACACCAATTAGTATGAATATTTTGAAAATACCATGTGCCTAACTAAGGTTGCTGATGAACTAAAATAGATAAGGAAGACGCGAAGAACCTATGACGTGCAAATTCTAAAATCAATTTTACCCTTTTTTTTTGGGAGAAAAGAATAAGCTGTAAGAGAGGCTGTAATGACTGTACTTCAAGTTGCAGAAATTGAAAACTGGTTGAACATGTTTTCTGGTACTCCTTTTTTTCTTGGAAAATTGTTCTAGAATACAGGGGCACAGAGAAGACCCCTATACTCTTTACTTGTCTGCTACAACCTCAATAACTCCACGAGGAGGCAAATCTAATCCATCAGTTTAATTTACAAAGAGAGGGAAGTTTGAAGGATGAATGACCTTTTACTTAAGTGACTTCATCAGGGTTACCGAATTCTCTCATACCCCCAGCGAACTGCGAACTGTACTCCACGTACTGTTCGCAGTTCTCCAGCGTACTAGTACTCTCGAAGTAGTGAACTAGTAGTAGGCCAAAAACAGTGGCCAGAATCAGCAGATTGGACATATTTCATCCATGGTTTCAGCCAGGGAACATCTTTTAGTTTTTGTGTTTTTTTTACCAATTTGTACTCTTTTTCCCATTCTTTTGATTATCTGACAAGTAAATCTTCAAAAATTAGCCATCCCAGATAAGCGAACTAGTCATAAGTAGTACGTACCCCTAGCAAATGTAGTTCTCCGCGAGGAGCAAACAGCAAATTCGTACTACGTTCACGAACTGAGCGTACGGCGAATTTGACAACCCTGGACTTCACTAACAATGTCAGAGGGCTCTAAAGGAGGAGATACTGACAACTTTGGACAATGACGATGCTGAGTTGGAAGAGCTCAGCATGCTTGCCCTTGGAAATTCATTTCTCAGTCATCTTTCTTCTTTCCTTTGGTCAAGTACTCAGGTTTAGATTGGGCAATGCACTTCGGGCTCGGTTCTGGGAGGATGTTTGGAATGGGGACTCTTTGTTCTCTTCCAAATTTCCTAGGGTTTTCCAGATTTCTACTCTACATGACACACCGGTTGCTGCCTTCTTTTCAGTCAGCACTGGTGCGTGGGATCTCCATTTTCAGAGAGTTCCTTTTGACTGGGAATTGGGGGAACTCACTTCTTTGCTTAGTGTCCTGGACACCATTCATTTTGCTGCCACGGGCGACTCTAGGGTTTGATTGGAGACCCTTCAGGGATCTTCTCTTGCAAATCCTTCTTACATCATCTCTGCCTTTCCTCACTTACTCCCCCCTTTCCTTTAACCTACTTCATGTGGAAGTCGAAGGCTCCCCTCAAAGTTCGGGCTTTTGTATGGACTATGGCATTAGGTAAGGTGAACACTCATGATATGATGCAACGGCAAAGGCCGGGATGGTCCATTTCCCCGGACGTGTGTGTGCTTTGCTATCAGGCTAGCGAGACTTGTCTGCACCTATTTTTACATTGTCAGTTTACCCAATCTCTGTGGGGGCGACTGTTTAGTTATAGGGGAATGCTTTATTTGTCCTCCCACCATTACTCCACTTTTACAGGCTCCTTTTGGTTTTGGGAGAGGCAAGGAGAACAGGAGGTTATGGCGGTGTGCATTATTGGCAATATTCTGGTGTGTTTGATTGGAACGGAATTCCCGTACTTTTGACAGAACAACTAGGCCTATTGGTTTCGTTTGGGATCGGGTGGTGTACTTGGCTTCTTTATGGAGCAAGGCTTCTGGAGCTTTTAGGGGGGTGCCCCTCACTGACGTTCAGCGTCACTGGGGTGATTTGTAATTTAGTTCCTTTGTTTGAGGACTCCTTGTCCTCTTAGCTTGTACTTGTTCAGCTATTCAGTTTTTCTAATAGAAATTTCTTTATCTAAAAAAAAGAGCTCAGCAGTAAGCAATACTTCTTTTTTTTTATAAGAAGATTTTGTATTAATCAATATTTGAAAGAATACAAAAAGGAGGACAAGGTATCCTCATGTTCAAACTAAAGAACTACAAATCGCGCCAATGGCACTGAACCACTGTAAGCGGAACACCTTTAAAGGCGCCCACCGCCTTAGACCAAAGAGAGGCCATGTAAACTATATGATCCCACACATAAGCACTATCCCTAGTTGCGTCAGACAAGATCCTTGAATTCCTCTCCAGCCAGATGCACCAGAGAATAGCCAGGCAGGCACACCTCCACAACAACCTACCCTCCTTCCCCCTTCTCATTGCAGAGAACCGAGTCTGTAAAAACTGGCCCACCGTAGCAGGGCACACAAAAATCTCCCCACAAAGCAGCCTAACCCATAAATATCTAGCAAACTTGCACTGCACGAACAAATGCAAGAAGTCTTCCTCATCCTGGCGACACATGACACACATACTCGGTTGAAGATTCCAGCCATGCCTCCGACGTTGCAACATATCACAAATATTCAACTTACCTAGCACCAAAGTTCACACGGAAGCACGCACCTTCAATGGAACCTTAGACTTCCAAGTATAACTGGAGAAAGGGAAATACTAACATTCCTCAGCAGTAAGCAATACTAACAGAAGGCTTAAGTGCAGTTTTTAGATCCTAGGATTTTGAGTTCCCCCCTTTCACATTCCTCCTTCCCCTTCCTCCTCCCCATAAGTTACTAATAAATTGGAGGAGATTCTAGCATTTTGTGCAAGTGGATGGAGCCTGGGATAGGTCGCCTCTTGAAGCTGGTAACGAGTTGTGGTCAAGGATACTGCAGATGCAATTGGAGATTAAGGGTAACTATGTTTCTTAGGTCATACAGCGCTCCAAGCAGAAGCGGAAACAGTGTGGCAGGCTCTTCTGCAAGCTAAGAAAAAGGGGTGACTTTATGTCCTAACTACAGATATCAGGCTTAATATTCAGCAGCTGGCTGGTATTATACTATTATGCCTCCTGACAAGGAAGTGACTGCTTATCTCTCTTAGATGAGTTTAATTTTACCGTACTTTCACCGTGTACAGCTAGCTAATAGTCCTAGGATATTTACTAAGGATGCTCGGAAAAGAATGGCTGACTGGGCACTACTCTGTCCTTCCTTAATATTTTCACTAGTGCTGTCCAATAAATATATAAAGTTATGTCATGCATTTGAAAGAAAGGCCATTATATTTATATATTGTCTACTCTCGCGGATCAGAAACATGGTGTAAAATAGCTATCATAATATAATGTTTTATGCTCTTTGTCATGATTACATTCTCAGTAGCTTACACCTTTTTCATTGCAATTCTTTTGGTTATCTAATAGCAACATTCAGTTTATAATTACCATGAATTTTTAGCAGAAAATATCATGTTCAGAAGTTGCAATAAAACGAACTGAGTAGTTTTGCATCATCTTTACTTGGATTCAAATGATCAATTTTTCCTTGCTGAGCAAAAAAAAATGATCAATTTTCCTCACGTGTACAACAAAATTTAGAAATAAACCTATGCTTGCAATTAGATTTCCATCCATCATTCATCTTCAGATTACGATTTATTAAAGAATTTAGTTTTGACCTACAGTCACAGATTACTGTTTATGCATCAGAATTAATCAACTAGAGGGGCAGCGCGCCCAGCACGCGAACCAACAACTAGTACAAACCAAAAGGACTAAATAATGATGGCCAATAAGGCAATCAGACTTGGCTGGCCGCTAATAATAAGGATTCCTACATCAAAGACGACAAGGAGGCTTGGAAGATGATCTTAGCAATAGATTATCAAATACCTTACGCTGTCTATGTTTTGTTTCCATGTTGCTGGCACTGCCAAAGCCAGTACCCTGTTGCGCATCAGCATCATCTCCCAAGAAGGTCTTAATATCATCATGGAAATCATCAGTCAGTCCTTGTAACCTACAATTCCCAGTAGCATGCATTTACGGCAATTAATCAACGATTCAACTGTCTCAAAACAAAATACTAAGCAGACTTGATAAAAAAACATTCAGTAGCTCATACTCATTGTCTCTCTTCAAGCGCTTTATCATCTTTCTTTCTCTCTTTGATTGAGGACCACGATTGAAAGCTTCCTCTTCTTGTTGTTCACGTTTTTCCCAATGTTTAATGTAATTCTTTACTTTCAGCTCCAACCTTATCTCTCACCTATTATTGAATATGAGGAATACCTATTAGCAACAAAACAGCAGTGAATGTACACCAATCAACAGTTGCAGAAACACAACACTGACCTCTTCGGGTCTTCCTTCGATATCATCCACTAAACTCCTAACATAGTCACTCTATCTAGCTCTACGAAGAATGTCCTTTTCTTTTCTCTCAGCATCTCTCTCGCGTTTTGTCTTTTTCTCTTCCTCCATTGTAGTAGGAGCAATTTCGGAGGTCGATACACACCATTATTGTCCTGAAGTTCATATGAGGAATTAGAAGCTCATTACAGCTTATTTCACAAATTATATGTGAAACACAATCAAAAAAAGACAAAGGCCTTAAAAGCTAACACTTCCATAAGTGCTGGCTATATAAATACTTACATCGCCAGTCATATCTGTTTTGCTGAGCATGTCTGGTTTCGGACGGTAACTTAACGGATCCTCCGACTTCTGGGTGGCCCCTACCGCCATTTCACTGGTACCTACTTTCACCGCATCAGTTTCAGCAGCTTTTAATAGCCTCTCAATACGATAGCCACATTTTTTGTCTATAGGGCGTATCTGTGCAACATTTCCCAAACAAAACTTACCAATGCTGCAACAATGTCATGTAAACATAAGATTAATCAATACTATGAGAAAACAGTCCTTCTCCAGAAATAATCTTATCTCCACGAGGCTGCGAACAACTGGATGCCCCTCTATTGACAATCCTTTTGCCTTACGAAGAAGATAATAGACAAGTGACTGACAATAATTTACAAGCAGCAGATGCTTTGCCTCGAGATAACTTAATCCACCCACTGTGGGAAATTCCTTTTCTTTCACCTAATAAATAGACAATTAGGACATACAAGACAATAAACGTATTATTCTTGTAAATGGATTGTGAAGGTCAGTTGCAGATCCTTTTTAAGTACAACAATCAAAGGCAAGCACATAAATGCATCTCCATCGGTGAAAATCTTGCAAAAAATAATAGGACTATATGCTCATAAAAATATAACTAATTGCCTCATAAGAACATGAAATTTAATGCTTTCATCCTCCCAAACACTAATGGTGTATCTTTCTTGAGAAAGTATAAGGTGCAACACAATTGATAGTAGTTGAATTTTTCTTTGTTGATTTAGTAGAGGATTAATGATTGTATAAAGTTCTAAGAGATACAAAAGGCTTCCGCTATCACATCCATAAGCACATTCGGCCCCCCATCAATCCAAACACGGGTAGAATAATCAAGCGGGGTCAAGTGAGCCACAAGATGAGCCGCTTGATTCGCCTCCCTCCTAACATGAGCAAAACAACATGAATCAAAGCACCTGACAAGATTTTTGATGTCTCTCACAATTAAACCAATATAAGATAAAGGCAAAACATCACTCTTAATCATAGTAATAAGTTGCTGGGAGTCACATTCAATGATGACAGCATCCAATCCTTGTTGAAAGCCTGAACTTCTAAGTGCAGGCTGAACTCAATAGCTTTCGCTACCTCGGCTCCCACCGTTCCGAACCTGTCTGGAGCACCAGCCTATTATCTGACAGAATAACAACTCACAATCCGCTTCGTCTGACCAAAAACTGCCCCCCATCAGTATTAATATTCCGAGTCCGAACTGGAGGTGGTATCCAATAGCTTGCCCTTTCCGCCTGCCCACGAAAGTTCAACCTCCTTTGCTTCCTGAAAACCCTGCAGGTACGACATGGCTGCTCCCACCACTTCATCCGCACTCTTCTGCCTACCCCCATATGTAACATTATTTCCTTCATTCCAAATATTCCAACCGACCATCATCACCCGCTCAAAAATCAATCTGCCTCCACCCACCAACAACCCAAACCAATTAATAGAAGTAGAAAACCTATCCCAATCGTTAATACACATATCTGATGCTTCCCAAATTGCAGTAGCATAAGGACAGCCTACAAGGGCATGCATATCTGTTTCCAACATAGCTCACACATGCTATCCGCATGTGGGATTCTCCTGGTAATGTTACTTCGAGTAGGGATGGCACCCATGCAGATCCGCCATATAAAACTGTTAATTTTGGGTGGGACATTAGCTCCCCAAATGCTCCTTCACAACCCTGAGTCCGTAGAAGACGGGCTAGAATTCCCCTGTTGTGCAAGTCTCCAGAAAATAAAAATGGGTAGCCAGAACGTGCCAGAGTATCTTCCAATAATATTCCACAGTTTTGCAATAGTTATTTTATTTCTTAACCAAACATAATACTTAACTTTTTAGAGATCAATAGTCATACATAGCTGCCAGTTCTCTTTACACCGTTGTCCTCATTAACAAGTGAGTTACAAAAAAACATACCAAAACCGAACAATTTGCAAGCTTTACGAAAGAATACACTTTTATACAGAACACTGCAACATCTGCTGAAACAAAAATGCTCACCTTGGCAGTTAACGCTTGAACTTTGCTCGTGACTATATCCAAACCTTCTTTCATCTCTTTCAACACTCCCATTAACTCGGGTACTTCTCTAGTAGCAACATAAAACAGAACATATTCAAGACCAATAACAACAATAATCATATATACACAATATATGATTATTATAGTATGTCAATTATAGTAGCTAAGCTAGCATTAGAAGACATGGAGGAAACCTGTAATTAAACAAGCGAACAACAACAAGGACAATCGCCCTTCCATCAGGATACAAACAAATACCCAATAACGAAATTCTTTGAGCAACATGATGTATAAGATGCAATTTATTGACAAAAATCCACGGGTCTCTCAAATCTACGGTTTTTTTCCTTCCCCTGAGTTTAATATCAGTTCGAGGGTTTAGAACTTTAGATACCGCAATTTAGATTAATTGATAGTGAAATTGAATGATGAAACGTTACCTGAAACGATTGTGGGTAAGCTGTGCGTTCTTCATCTGAATGGCGAATGGTGGATCACTAGAGAAATTGAAACACAAGGGGGCGATGAGGGGGAACGATGATGGACGCTGGCTGATGCCTGGTGGAGCTGGTGCTTGAACTGGCCGGCGGGTTGTGGCAGATTGCTCACCGTGGGGATGGTGTGGGTAGAGAGAGAGAGAGTGGGCAGATGAGAGAGATGAGTGATGGTGAAGGGTTTTGATTTGAGCCACTAGAGTATGAATAACAATCAACCCAATCATTTGGGTTTATTAGTCTCTCTCCTCCTCCACGTCACCATGATCCCATTTTATAAGGGTGTTACTAAATACCGCCCCCAAATTACTAGCTACCGCCCCCCAAAATTCCAATTTTGCCCTTTTTTAATTTTTCACTCATCCTCTCCCTCTCTCCCTCTCTAACTCTCACACCACTTCTCTCCCACTCTACCACCCACTCTCATACCCAACATTCATCAACATTCACTCAAGCAACCCGCGGATGTCTGCCGGCGATGAAGAAGTGCCGTCGACGGTGGCGGAGGTAAAATTAATTTTTTTTGCGCATTTTTTTGCACGGTCGTCTGAGATTTTCGACTCACCCTTGGGTGAGTCGTCTGCTACAGGCGACCCATCCAAAGGGGAGTCGTCTGTAGATCGCGACTCATACTTGGGTGAGTCGTTCGTTGCAGGCGACTCACCCTTGGGTGAGTCGTCCGCTACAGGCGACTCACCCTTGGGTGAGTCGTCCGCTACAGGCGACTCACCCTTGGGCGAGTCGAGATCAATAGACGACTCACCCTTGGGTTGGTCGTCTGTAGCAGACGACTCACCCTTGGGTGAGTCGAGATCGACGACCGACAGACACAAAAAAAATAAATTTATTATTATTATTATTATTATTATTATTATTATTATTATTATTATTATTATTATTATTATTATTATTATTATTATTATTATTATTATTATTATTATTATTATTATTTATTGTTATTATTATTATTATTATTATTATTTATTGTTTGAATTTAAGATTAAGCTAACATTGTTTTCGTTGTTTTCGTTAGATTCCTTTGGAGCGGTTCGGTGGTGATGGTGTTGATTACAGTACGCATTTCGTCACTGATGAGTTATTTGATAGTGATACAGATGCAATTAATTGGGCAAAACAAATTGCACTTACTATCGGGTTTGAGTTGATAATTTCGTCACACAAGAAGAGTGGAAGCGTAAAATTGTTAAGATGCAATCGAGGTGAACGCTACAGAGGGGAATTAAGACACTTAGATACTGCTGCTCGGAAGAATACGAAAACAAAGGCTTGTAAATGTACGTTCCAGTTGAGAGCTCGGCAAGTGTATGGATCCAGTAGTTGGATGATTGTCACATTGCCTGGGATTAGGGGTACACACAACCATGACTTTGCTGTGTATCCTGAGGGATATCGTCAGATGAGTGGTCTTAGTCCTGGGTCAAAGAAACTCGTTCGTGACATGACTTCGGCACAAACAAAGCCATGTGCTATCTTGGCCGCGATTCAGGAAAAATTTCCCGAGGACAATGCAACTAGACGGCATGTGTACAACCACAGAGATTGTATAAGGAAACTTGATTTTGAAGAGAGAGATGTCATTGGTCAGTTTCATCATTTAGCTGTGGCGAATAAGTACGTACATTGGACAAGAGCCGACCGAGCTACTAATGAGGTAACTCACGTGTTCATGGCACACCCTACATCAATTCAGTTACTTCGGTCTTTTCGTTGGTTGATTGGCTTAGATTCCACGTACAAAACAAACAAGTATAAGATGCCGTTTCTTGAGATAGTGGGGATGACTCCAACCAATAAGAACTTCCTCATAGCTTATGCCATTATGAAGGATGAGACTCAGGCAAGCTATGCGTGGGTCTTAGATAAGTTGAGGATGCTTATTGGAAATGATGTACACCCAACAGCAATTGTGACCGATCGTGAGCTAGGGTTGATGACACCTATTAGAGAGATATTTCCCGAGAGTGCCCATTTGCTCTGTACATGGCACATTAACAAAGTCGTTGAAGACAAAGTGTACAGACTTTGTGGAAAAGATAAGGCCGTCGCGCAGAGGTTCAAGAATGGGAGGTGGAAAATTATCATGGAAGCTTCCACAGAAGCTGCGTACGATAGAGCAGTGCGTACGATGAAGGTTAGTTGGAGGACTTACCCTCACGTGATATCCTATGTAGAGGAGACCTGGCTGAGACACAAAGAGATGTTTGTGGCTGCGTGGACGAATAAGGTGCTACACCTTGGCAACACTACGACTTGCAGGGTGGAGAGTGCACATGCCGCGCTAAAACAGTGGTTGAACTCCTCAACTGGAGCTTTGGACAATGTTTGGAACAAGGTCAACAAGTCAATCGAGTCACAAATAACTGAGATCAAGTACACACTTGAAGAGTGCAGAAGACGAAGAAGTGTGGTGTACTCGGGTTTCCCATTCAACTATCTGACCGGGTATGTTTCCCATTACTGCTTACAAATATTATTGGCTGAGCTGAACAGGATGAGAGAATTGAGTCACCAAGTATTTGATCGTTGCGGTTGTGTATTGAGATCCACTCATCAGATCCCGTGTGCGTGTGAGTTGAAAACGGCCACGGATACGGGCACGCCAATTAGCTTGAATAGTGTCCACGAATTTTGGCGAACACTCGTTATTAGTGATGCAGTGGAGATAGCTACGCTTGACATGACTGAGCATCCATCTGAGGACCATCGATACTTTCGGTCTCTGGTCGACGAGGTTAACTCAAGCGACCCGGCAGTTGTGCGCAACATATCTGTCCTTATGAATGAGCAGCTTCATCCTGAGGAAGCGAGTTACGTCGAGCCGGAAGCGAACACGACAGTCAGAGGTCGACCGAGAGGGAGTTCCTCTACCAGACGTGATCCTAGTTCATGGGAGTACTCCCAGAGGGGTCGTGGTCGCCCTAGGTCATCCAGTTCGAGCCGCGGGCGTGGTCGTAGCTCATCCTCATCGAGTAACTTCGTAAACAGTACTGGTATGAAAACCCATAATTTATTAACATGTACATAATGTTGTTACTTTTTGATAAGTACTATTATTGACTTTCTATTATATTGTCTTGCAGCTGGACACGCAATAGATATCACTGAATTCTATCATGTTAACAAAATTCCGGGAATCATCGTACCTTTCATTGAAGGATATCTCGATGTGCTTGGGGATGGTAATTGCGGTTTCCGTGTCATTGCGGACTACATTTTCGGAGACCAAGAGCAATGGCGAGTGGCGAGAGTTTGCATTGCACACGAACTCTTAGCTAACCGAGCATTGTACGAAAACTTATACATTGAAGGGGTCGACGCTGGTTACCACCGTATTATGTGGGACGGAGGTGCGTGTAACGATGATCACTGGATGACAGTAATTGAGGATTTGTTCCCGATTGCCAACCTCTTCAATGCAGCGATTATGTTATTCGGATACGGCAGCGGAAGGGGGTTATTTCATTGTTACACAGTGCTACCGTTCCAAGCACCTTCGACTGCTACACGTCCAAGTAGGGAAATTGTCATGTGTCATTTAGGTGATTCGTATTCCCATTATATCCGTCTGGATTTAGCCCCAGATTTCCCTGTTCCTCCGATATGCGAAGCATGGTTTACTTTCCGTTCTGATAGTGTCGCTGGTTGGGAGCAAATGTATGTTACGCGAAGAGCACATTGGGATCGTTTAGCGAGGTCGATGTAATTGAATGTTTTGCGTGATTGTTATACTTATATCATTGTCACATTTTTGTGTGATTGTTATATTTTGCATGTGGAGAGTGGTCGTGATTATTGGAGGTAAATAAAACAACAAATTACAATAAAACAAAAAATGTAAACAAGAAACAACAAATTACAATAACACAAAATAAATAATAACAATAACAATGAAACTCTTATAATAACAAATTCATCTAGGGTCAATACATCATTTGGCAGCCCGCCAATCTCTCATATACTCGTCCATAATCGATCGAGAATCTTCCACTTGCTCCGGAGGAATCAAACTAATGAAAGACTCAGCTGCGACGGCTAGACGATTCACCCACTGCAAAAAAGTAACAATGAGTGTGAGTTCAGAGATATGTAATACGTAAAAATATATATTTTTTAGTTAATCACTTACATAATCGCTGTTGGATCGTGGAGGAATCACAGGTGCTGCAGCGTCACGTATCAGCCGAGGGTCGGAGTGAAGGTAGTACCATGCGAGGTAGTCATCCGTACATGCTGTGGGATCTGACGTGGATGCCTGAAACCCATGGAGACCAAGAATGTAAAATCCCGGGAACATACGCCAAGCATCAGATGAGATCCGTTCGGGGAAGACAACCTTGTACGAACGACTGCTCCATGACCTGATCGCTTTGACTGGCCTAAAGATCGGGGTTGGGATACTCTGTACGTACCCGATTTGTCGTAAACAACGACCAGGCATGTACGGTTCGATAATATCCCGATACTGTAGCCACCCCATGAATACAGTCCTCGGTACAGATACTGCCGGGTTAGAACCGTACGGCAGCCACACCACCTACGTAGAAATGTTGAAAGTTACGGTGAAGTAAAAAAACATAGCAAACGACGAAATAAATCATGAACACCGATAACTAAATGACGTACCTCTGTCGCTCGCAGATGATCCAAGCGTCTACGTAAGGAGTCCAGTCGACCCATGTCCTTGCCCTCAGCCAGGGCACTCCATACGGACGCACGGGGAGCCTCGTCGTCCCCGACAACCATCCGCTCCCGATGAGGTCGGAAGCAGGGAAAGTACTCGTATATCCATGCCTGCAGGAGAGTTAGGCATCCGCAGATGCCCTGAGAATCCCCGCGACTAGCTATACCGAGCTGACGATATAGGAAGGCGAGGGCAGCAGATCCCCAAGAGAAGTCATGCACCGTATCGACACCGTCGTCCATCACCTCCATCACGCAGGAGGGTCTAATACGGTTACCACTCTTGTCGACAAACAAGGTGGATCCAATAAGTAACCACATCCAAGCTGTCGCCTGGATGTCATCCACTTGCTCACGGCAAAGCTCAAAAACCGACTCCGTGAGGACCGCACCGCCCTGCCAGTGGCTACACATCAGTTCTTCTGGGCTGACCCCGAGAACCTCCATGGCCGCCGTCTGCAGCTGCCCATCCCGTCCCTCATTGGAAACGAGCTCTCCGTCTACAGGAATCCGAAGAATATGCCATACATCGTGCAACATGATCGTCATCTCTCCGAACGGCATGTGGAACGAGTTCGTATCCGGTTGCCACCTTTCCACGAATGCAGATATCAGGGGGAAGTCAATATGTCTGAACATAATGTCTGCCAGGTGTGATAACCCAGTCCCCTCGATCTGGGCCCTCATCTCGGCCGACATCTCCGCTCGCCACTGACTCAGCCGCTGACATACAGTCCATCGGTTCTGACACTTCAAGAGACCCCTCATCTCTCCATTCCACATACGAGACGCTACGTGGCCCAAGAAGCTCGGTATGACGCTATCATCCGCCGGCCCACCGGACACAGGCTCTGTAACAAGCCACGTAGTGTCGTCCTCCGCTCTAGATCGTTTGCCAGTACTGGACGACCCAGTACTAACAAACCTACCGCCTCTGCCCTTCACCACGCGCCAATCTGAGGATAATTCGACGCCAATCTCATCATCGTCTTGCTCACCGGAGTAGAACTCGCTAGTTGCGTAATCGTCTTGCTCAGCAGTCATCTCCCTCATCCGAACTGCCTCTCTCTGTCTCCGTACAGAGGCATCAATCCCGCGCGTCCTCGTGTGACGCGGTCCTGAACCAGCTAGTTCACTAAATAACCGAGGCACCGATTTACCGGCTCCTCCCATCTATCATTTCACATTTTTAGTTAATTAAACAATAATCAATAATAATAATAATAATAATAACAATCAATAATAATAATAATAATAATAATAATAACAATAAATAATAATAATAATAATAATAATAATAACAATAAACAATAAATAATAATAATAATAATAATAACAATAAATAATAATAATAATAATAAATAATAATAATAAATAATAATAATAATAATAATAATAATAATAAATAATTTTTTTTTGTGTCGGTCGTCTGGTCTCAGACGACTCACCCAAGGGTGAGTCGTCTGCCGATCTCGACTCACCCAAGGGTGAGTCGCCTGAGACGGGCGACTGACCCAAGGGTGAGTCGTCTGCCTGTCTCGACTCACCCAAGGGTGAGTCGTCTGCGACAGACGACTCACCCTTGGGTCAGTCGCCCGTCTCAGGCGACTCACCCTTGGGTGAGTCGAGATCGGCAGACGACCGACGCAAAAAAAAAAAAAAAAAAAAACACAACTTCAATTCGTAACTTCACGATTCAATTCAAGGCAAAAAATATTCAATTCAAGGCAAAAAAAATTCAATTCAAGGCAAAAAAAATTCAATTCAAACAAAAAAAAAAAAAAATTTCGAAAAGTTACCCCCTCGCGCCGTCGGTCGCCGCCTCCCTCGCCGTCGAAACCTCTGCCGCCGCTGCCGCTAGCACTTGACATGGTCGTGGTGGTGGTGGTGGTGGTTGCCGGTGTGATGGTGTGGTGGTGAGGATGAGTGAGTGAGGAAGAGAGGATGAGTGAGAGTGGATGAGTGAGAGTGAGTGAGTGAGAGTGAGTGAGGAAGAGGGGTGGGTGAGGGTAAAATTGGAAAGGGGGGGCGGTAGCTAGTAAAAAGGGGCGGTATTTAGCAATTCACTTTTATAAACTCAACCAAAACTCTCTTTTATTCATTAACCTAAATTCTTGGCTCATCACACTCTTTCTCCTCTTTTACCATGCTCCCACCACATTTTCTCTCTCCTCCAATTTGCAACGGGGATTGAAGAGAAGAGGCAACATGATCTAAAGAGAATTTGAGGACGTGGCTAAAAGGCACCTCCTAACACACAGTTTCGGGTATTTCACAACGGCAACAACTATTGTCGTTATTGCAACGACCAGAGTTGTTGCGGAAAAATGACCCAAAAAATTCAAACAAGCCCCCTAAATTTTGGTGGGGAAATAAAATTTATATCTATTGCAACAACTTTTCACAACGTCAGATAACTGTCGTTGCGCCAAACTATTTATCGCAACGACTAATTTTTGTCGTTGCCAAATAATCTCATTGCAATAAAATGATTTTCTTGTAATGATACATAATTTTAAAGTTGTCACCTTTTCTGTCAGAATTTTACAAACCAAACCTATATATCAACTAGCTTCCCACTATTCACTGAAATAAGTTTATTTCTATTCCTTTATACAGTATCAATTAACAACCAACAAACACCATATATGATGCACATCACTTCAATGACAATTGCATAATCTGAACTTACTTGCGTGTCTGTGGGGCCAGATTCTCGGGTTTTTAGGAAGTATGACCCGGGAATCGATGAGATTAAACGCCGAGGGGCGTGTCCCACGAAATCGACCTTATTGAGGGTCGACTGTTAAACAGAATATAAATAGGTTTCGAAGTCACCACCTTGTTATGACCCAAACAAGGACGGGTTCCAAAAGGAAAGGGTTCTATAAAAGATTTAAAAGAAAATCATTTAACAAACCCGAATTTGACTCCATGGCGATAAGTCTCGAAAATTCTTGTGACTGGTCTGCGAATACAAAGACTTGGGTTCGGGGTTTAGGTTAGAAGGTGCGGTGTAACACCCCGAATTTTCTAAATAACAAAATAAACAAAAATAGATAACCTCGAGCTGAAAATCGGGCAGGGTTTCCTTTGTAAATAGACATCCCAAGTTATCGACATCCTATAAACCTGCTTAAATAGAAAAATACAACAAAATAATCCAATTTGACAGCGGAAGACTTCTAACCAAATCCGGAGCATCACTGCCACACTCACTCATAGAATGAGTGCAAGGCAAACCTTACAAACTCAATAACAACCAACAAAACTTTAAGGCTTTACAATTTACAACTGAATGAACAACTAGAAAGTATAATCACAGTGGACAACACTAATCTTTCTTCTGGTCAATTCGAATCAAAAGAGATCTTCATAAACAACCAAACTGCAAGTCATATTCCAATCTACTCCCCCATGCAATCGAATATCGCATAGGTTCATCATAGGCCCACCATTGAAGAAAAATGGACGCACACACACGTAACACAGAAAGCAACCAATCAGCTTTTGCTGAGTAACCAAGCATTCTATCGAAGCATATAATCATGAGTTAATATATACATTAATGAACTAAAAACAACGAGTTTTCAACTCAGGTCATAAGACCTTCACATATCATAGACCTTCCTAGGCTCTATAAGTATTATCCCATAAGTTCGTCATACAAGCTCAAAACCCAATAAATGTGACATTGCTCTCAGTCACTAGCTCCTAGCTTCGACAATGTGGGAAGTGAACTGGCGGTAAACCCGCAGAAACAAAACCATTCTCATAACTCGACCATAGGCCCCATAACTCATAACATATAGCCCGCAGGCTCTCAAAAGTCCACTCTCGGACCTATTCATAACCATGTAACTATTTTCATAAAATAATGCTCATCACCTAAGAATAATGTCTTAGGCTACTTGCCCACATGTCCAGAACTAAGGAAGCTAATAACTTACGAGCCTCAAACCAAGATCAAATCAAACCATATTCATTCTCATAATCCATAGTCATAGCTAACTCATAATCTCATCTCAATTACCCCTTTCAGGTAAATACTAGCATAACATCCATCACATGGCACGGGTTCCCAATAATAATAGTGTATCTATTAGTTCAGTTGTCTACCAATAACTATTCTCTAATCAGAACTACAAGTCTCAAACTAACTTCACTTACATAAGGCCTAATATACACTAACCTGCCACCATATACCTATAAACATAATAATCTGTGAGTACTCAATTATGCAGCACTGAACATGAATAATTCACCAAACAATTATTGGGCAAACAACAGCAATTCACTCAGAATACAATAGTGATCAAATGAACCCAACAAAGAGCATCAATTCACATATAAAAGAGAAATTAACATCCAACTCCAAAGTGACTAGAAAGGATTACCTGTAAATCAACGATTTGAGTCAATTACGCAAGCCATCCCTTTCAACAATCAACCCACTGAATACCCATACAAAACATGATAATTTCACAAGACCTAAATCAGATTTAATACTCAATTAATAACAAAATCAGAACTGAACAACCAATTAAGGGTTAGAGGTTTGTGGGTACTCATCTATAATCGATGTGGGCTAGCGAATTGGGGTCGAACACCATCGTCCGGTGGTCATAATCTCGCAAAACAGCATCGGCAACAGCAGCAACACGCAAGAACAGAGGAGAGAGAAAACGCCACAAGGAACTAGAGAGAGGAGTGAAATTCGGCCTTCAATCGCAGAGCACCAGTAGCAGCAGTAAAGTTTTGAGAGAGGACGTGAAGTATTGGTGGTGTCAGGCGATGGAGATGGAGAACGAAGATGATGATGGTCTGCTTTTGCAAAGGCTCAAGGGCTTTTGTTGGGTGGCAACTGGAAACAAAATAAAAAGGGGAAGAAAGACGGTGGAAGCGGTTCTAGTAGTATCCAAACACGTTTCTACTATAACCCAAAACAAATAAAACACATTGGACATATATATCTAATCAATAAGTACATTAAGTACACTCTAAAATAAATACTTTTATTTTATAAATAATAAATATTTTTCTGAAAATACGATAAATAGTCGGGGTATTACATGCGGACATCACTCGGACCCATTTCCAACTCTGTACTGAGTACGAGCTCTTTACTAATATGTCAAATCCCTTTGAAAGCTTTAAATTTGGTTACATTATGCCTAAAAATGAAAATACATAAGTTCACATTGTCACCCAACATGCTTGCACGCAAGTCAAGGCAAAATGCCTAAAACCGATATATTCACATATGTACGGCGGGCTAGGATACGCTTATACTGCACTACGTACCAATCATCATAGGACTGGAATCTACTAATGGATCAAAGCCCTTACGTAGTTCTGACCGGGGGATCCAGTCGGTAAGACTCTTTGGGTGCCACTAAGGCGGGTATGTTTGTTCTTTCCCGTGAGAGGGATATAATTGAGAAACTTATGAGATGACTCGCACCTTAGAGTCAAATTGATCCGAGGAACCCCCTACTCCCCTATATTAGAGACAGAGTAGGATTGAAAAGGTTTAAATGGGAAGATTTCTCAATTAATTTTAGGCGTTCAACCCAATAACATTTAGTAACACTACAAAAAAAAAATCAAAAATAGCGTCCGAAATTATCTGCAGCTGAGAGGCAAAATCCGCCGTAGAAAACGAGTAGCTACGGGCTCAGCTGCGATTTCAATCTGCAGGAAAAAGCGTCGACGCTGGCGAAATCATCGGCGGATTTTCATGGAGTCGCCGCTGATCTCAGCTGCGAAAATATAGTGGTCCGTCGTTGAGCATAAATAATTATAAAAAAATAAAACTAGCATAATCGTCGCCTGAACCAGCGTTTCAGCCCACAGCCAATCAAGCCTCCTCTTCCACCTACCCATATAGTGGTCCTGCCATGCTCCAAGGCCCCAGACTACCCACACGTGGCCCAAAGCACAGCTAGAAGCCGTAATTACAAGAGAATCGTATGTATTATTCTTTATACAAGCCTCGAACCCCAGTCCTTGCGCGCGAAGAAGGAGCCACAACCACTGAGCCAAAGAATGAGTTATCAATAATATATACGTTACAATATATTTACTGCATTTCCGAGTCAAAGTAAAGACAAATCAGTCAAAATATACCTCATTGTGAGACTAGAATGTTAGGAGGAATTATGTAATTTAATTACTACTGTACATTTTCAATATGATAATCTCTAGTGCATTTCTAAGAGAAGAGTCAACTAAATAAAAAAAATATTAAAATGTGTCATATAGAAAAACAAAAAAAAAAGAGAAAAAGAAGTAAACATTAATATTTAGAAATAGATATAAACTAGTTACATTCCCGTGCGATGCACGGTTTGATACAAAAGTTCTCTTCTATGAACCTCTCCCTTAATTAATATCGTACATAAACCAAAAATATTGTATCAATTGTAGAGTAGAATACCAAAATATACAATATCTCATTTCTTGTTAAATCATGATATAAAACTGGTTTGTATAACCAAATCTTTATTGTTTTTGTTGCAATTTACCCTAATATCTACTGTCCAATATCTAGTCCAAAAAACCACCACCATTACTACTTTTTGATGCAGTTTACTCTAAATATCCAGTCAAAAAAATCAAAGTCTAAGCATCAAATTGATGCAATGAAATTATGTTTAATTAGTTAACAACTTATATACTCATCATTGGAAGCTAATTCACATATCATTTCTACTATAAATATATTACCGTTAGAGGAAATAATACAAGATTCAAATAGTAACAATGTACACTTTGACTCGATTATAGTGAGCTCTATTGTTAAAGCATGCATGCATCCGCCAAAGTAAAATGTATCAATAGAAAAATATATATATTTTATTATTGTTATATGCATATATCATATAAAAATTTAAGGACGTATTTAATATTAGTGTAGATTCATGCATGAGTGTAGATTCATGCATGAGTGTAGATCATGCATTTTATGTTATGATGACGTGTCAAGCTATGTGAGTATGCAACGCTTATGTGGACGCACACATGCCCATCAAGCAACATGCAACATCCACTTTTATATATATATATATATATATATATATATATATATATATATATATATATATATATATATATATATATATATATATATATATATATATATATATATATATATATATATATATATATATATATATATATATATATATATATATATATATATATATATATATATATATATAATAGATCTCCACCACTACCACTACAGCCTACAGGACATAACCCATCAATTATCTACTGCTGAATGCTGAGCCAATAAGGGATCAACTTAGTTATAATTTGTAAAGATCAACAACAAACACAGTTTAACTTAAACAAACAACGGCTTGGCACTATGTGCTTGCAACGGTGGATGATCCCGTTGCTGCTTAGTGACGGATGTCAAAATATCCGCCGCTGAGCAACGACGGATATTAATTTCGTTGCCGAGATTTTTCCAGCTACAGAAATTTAGCAATCCATAGGTACTTTAGCGGCGAATGTCTCTCCCGTCACTATAATCCGCAACAGTTTGAGCATTTTTATGTAGTGTAATATGCGGGGATCAACCCAATTCTTAGCTTTGAGTATAAGTATTAGACTTCTCAAAAATATTCGTTATTCATTGGGGAATAACAGTCATTGGGGGTGAGTAGTTGGATAATTTGTGTAGAGTATGGGTATGTGTTTTGTGGGTAATGGCTTAAAGAGTATTTCCGATAGAATCCCCCGGGTTGGCCCGAAGCCAAATAAGAGGGGACGATCAATTATTTACTTCTATTCGATCATACGTATTCCACTGGGGGAAATGGTTGTCACTTGGAAAATGTGGATTCCACTAGGGAATGTGATTTTGTATGAATGTGATTTGATGTGATGATAGGTGGAACACCCATGATCGTGTATAAGCAAATTTCTGATTCTAACCTCGAACTTGGCCCCATGCCGGGTTTGTACACAAGTGAATATACCGATCTTTATCAACAATAATTGGACAAAATGCAAACACTCATGGTGAATTCAAACAATTGTTTTTATTATGGTCTAGTTGAATTATTTAGGTGAAAATATGCATACACAAATATGTACACAAACGAGTTAATAATGGCCTTAGGGAGACGAATTACATCATTGAAAAAAAATATATACAATAAAATGATACAAATAAGTGCAAGTCCTATAAAAATAAAGTATGACTCGTTCTTGATGTCCATTGCTGCTCCGGGGCTCGGGATTGGGTCCCGTCTACAAAAGATCGAAAAACCATTGTTGAAATTATTATTTTCAATGAATTGATCTAAAAATAGATTATTTACAGCGCACGCTCACGAATTTGGACAAGGGATTCGTCCAAACGGAAACTTTTATTCATGAAATTATTTTTAGAATAAATTAGACTCATTGGGGAGCTAGACTGGAGAGTTTCACGTTTTTATGTTTTCACTAGTTTTATTTCTGTGCTACGCACGGACTCGTGAATATCTCTCGAAAATGAAAATAACTTACAAAGTGATAACTCATGCCTGTTATATACTGCACAACTAATTTTACATTTAATTATTTTAATATTTTTGGTATGAAATGTCTGTTTAAATCGATCTACATCAAAATTAGAATGAATGTAAAAAAATAAAAAATTGATTTATAAACATAATTTTAGCCTACATCAAAATTCTAAAAGAAAAAAAAAATAAAGATCAATAAATAAATATTTTTTCGAGTATACTAAGACTTTATTCTCTCAATTTATTATTATTTCAATTTTGTTTAATCCAGTTCAGATTAGTCAAGTAGATCATGTAGGAATGTACCACTTAAATAAATTTTGTTTATGTTATAAAAGATTAAAGGTCAAGTTAAATACATATGACATCAAATAGTTAAGGTATTGTTAGAAGTGTTGTTTATTGTTATTTAACCAAATTGTACACATCATGTAATCTTTACACGAACATTTCTTCTTATGTTTCATCCTACATGTCATCACCGCCAGGAAATGACCCAACTTTTATAAGACATATATCTCATTTTGAATAATTTTTCAAATCCAATCCCGTGAAGCAAGATTTATAATTTTTTGACTTACGTAACTAAAGTTTTTTTTTAATTTTTTTAATATAAAAAAAATTGCTAATAAATATGTAATAAAGCCAACAAATTGATAAGGCATTAATGAGTGCCACTTGGATGGTGATTTGTTAGGCTATGTGGCAAGCTTTACTTACGTGGCACTTAGGGGTCATCATCACACGAATTTACACCTCATTCGAGGCGTCCTACGTGTCGTGCTCACACGAATTGGACTCACTTTATACGTATATCGATGTGGCGCCTATGTGTCATCTTCACACGAATGTATCACTCACATGTGGCGTCTCACATGTCATCCTCCCACGAAAGAACTCAACTTTATACGACATAGTACATATATATCTCATTTTGAAGTATCTTCCGAACCTGATTCAATGGAGTAAAAATTATAATTTTTAAAGTTGCCTAACAAAAGTTATTTTATTTTATAATCTTAACAATATGATAATAAATATAATAGGTTTTATTTAATAAGTCAACTAATGATTATTAATTAATGCTTGACACACTTGGATGAAGGCTTATGTGGCGGCATACGTGTCATTACCACACGAACTTGGCGCTTACGTGGCATCTTATGTGTCATGCCCACACGATTTTGGACGCTTACATGGCATCCTACGTGTCGTGGCCGAACAAAATGAACTTACTTTATATATATATATATATATATATATATATATATATATATATATATATATATATATATATATATATATATATATATATATATATATATATATATAAAAACAAAAATCCTCAAATGAGGAAAATAAAGCTTTTTTTTGTGCAAGTCTGGGCAGAACTTCTAAAACTCATAACTACGTCATTAAGTAAGCAATTGGAATGATTCCAAAGCCTAACTTGTGTCATTTTTTATCCTCTTTCTACTGTAAAAATCTCGAATTGATACAGTTTGTTAGTAGAATGTTATCATCAAATTACAAGCTTATGGAAGTTAAATTCAGACTTATGATTTTTGATTTAATTAGAACTAATTTCAAGTATTTAAACTCCAATTTTTACATAAACTAAACTAGGTTTATTGGTGATTAATTAAGAAAATTATCGAGAATTATAGTGGACGTTTAGACAATTAAAAATAAATTAAACAAAACTCTAGCCTTTCGTTCATTATTTAAATGTTGACAGAAACATTTCTTCCTTGACTGACAGCTTAGTGCTCGGTTTTGTTTAATTCGCTAAATATATATTGAGCAATTTAAAATTGAGTAATTTAAAAGTCCATAATGGTCTACATCAAGTCTAGTATCCAGTATAAGAGCCATTTCGTATTCAGGTAGCGCGAATTACCATGTTATTTACAGATTATTGAAGGTTCTCAAATCTGAAAATATTAGCTCGTTTATCCATTTTTAGCATTTGTTATACTCAAAATAACATCATCATTTTTTGACAGAGACAAGTAAATACACTGAGGAATGTTCAAAAATATTATGAAATATTAATGACGTTTCTAAGTGAGGTAACTAGGTCGTCATTAAGAAAGTTAAAAACGTCCAAATGTCCAAGTTGTCCAGCATAGCAGTGTCACTAAATAAGTCATAGTAAATTCATTACGTGTCTAAAATATGCAAACCCAGTCTTTGTAGAAATGTGCAAACGTCCTTTCCAAATTGTCCAGAAATGACTTAAGTCTAAATTGTTCATTTTCACAAGTTATTGCTCATTTTATCCTTGAAGGTCAGATCTGGACACGCCAACGTCCAATCGTTATAACTAATGTTCTATCCGTTAGATCTTGATGACATTTACATAATTTTAAAGATAACAAGTCAAATTTTCATTTAGCATTAATTTCACTCAGATCTAACCGTTGGATCGTCTGAACAGTTTAAAAGAAGTTGATACTACAAAACTGTCAAAAATCCGAGATTATTACAACAATAAATTATTGCTCCTCTAAGGCCCTGTTCTCGTCAACGGAGATGCGGGACGGTGAGAAACAGAACGGAATGGCGCAAAACGAAACGGAATGGCATGGCGTGGATATTGGAAGAAAATGTTGTAGGATCTAGTTGCAATGATCTAATCGTAAAAGCAGACGACAACTAGAAACAGGAATCTTAACGGGTCATTAAATACACATAAATATACCTCTTGATGCATGCCTCATTGATCGATTATATATCGATAGGTGCGAATTAGGATTCTAAATGTAATCCCTCTACCGTAGTCCATGCTGCAATCGCACTACTAAAAAAGGGGTCTTTGGTATCAGAAAATTTTGTATCAGAAAAGCAGTCTGATTCTAAATAGAGTCATCTGTATCGGAATTTTTTGAACTGTTACTTTTTATTGGGTTTTTTTTTTTACGAGATTGGCAACCAATGTATAGTATCAGAGACTTTTAAATCTGATAGTAAAGACTTATAGTGTCGGAAATTTATCTGTTACTAATCTATACAATAGTATCAGAAACCTATTGATCTGATACTATAGAGTATTAGTATCAGTTGCTTTACTGATACAACACTTTTTGTATTGAAAAAAGGTATCACTAGTTACAATCTGATACTAACAGAAGAGCGAGTATTTCCACCCAAAAGCTTTAGCGGGGGCGCCAATAAATTTGGGGTTCTAAAAGTTTTGAAATTTTGGGACTGAAAATAAATTTGGGGTCTAAAAGTTTTGAAATTTTGGGACTGAAATAGATTTGGGGTATTGAAAAAATCGAAATTTTGCCTCCCAAAAGTGAAATTAGAAAAGGAGAAACTAAGTAAATAAAGTCTAAGAAAAAAAAGCCCAAGTGAATAGATCGACATTCACTCTCTCTCCTTTCTCTCTTTCTCTCCTTCTCTCCTTTCCCTCTCTCTAGCTGAAAACCTAAAATTCTCACCCCTCTCCCTGCTTCAAGCAATGAATTTCTCTCCCTCTCATGAGTGAAAATCAATAAAACTTGCAAATTCTCTATCTCGTAAGGTGAGTGCCCAGAATTTAAGTTAGGTTTTCGTTGAGGATTGGATTTTAGACCAAATTTGTGGACGATTTTCGGTTGGGTTTGCTACTTTGACATAATTCTCGTTGGTCTTCGCAACATCTGCCTGTAACATCTATTTTATCAGGTATAAAAGTTTCTTTGTCCTACTTTTGAGTTGATTGATTATGTTGTGTTGTTCAATTTTTCAAGTATGGGTGTTTTAGTTGCTTTGTGTTTTGAAATTTTTTGTATCTAGCTATTGGTGTGAAGTAGTTCATGTTAATCTGGAATATTTGCTCAAAGTAGTTAAATTATTGTTAGATTATCTAATTTTAGGGTTTGTAAGTTGAATAATTGAAGGTTGCAAGATTTGAGTTTGGTTTACTGTAATTAATTTTGGGCATGAGCTTGTTTGTGTGAACATTGATTTTTTTTTTTTTTTGGTTTTGATAGTTTATTGAACAATGATTATTGATATAACAAACTTTTAGGAAAGTCCAAAGAGCTTTTTTATGTGTTCATGTGGCTGAAATTTTCATGTACATGTATTATATGCCTGCAACTTAATTAATATGATGAACAAAAGGCTCAGCCTTGCTTTGTACGTATATGAAGTTAGTGTTGAGTGGGTGTTGTGTACCTAGCTAGCTAGCTTATAGTAGTGGCTAAAGATATGATTTTGGGAGCCTTTCACAGCCTTCCTAGAAGGTGCAAAAGTATCTCACAGTGGGCTAGGGCTTCTATTAATATAACTTTCTTTGATTTATTAAAAAAACAAAATGGTTTCAAAGCTTATTATCCAGAATAACGGAAGCGTGTTTCAGCTAGTTTTATGACCTTGTCATGATTAGATTTACTCTTTACTAAGACTCCAAATTGATTAAAATATGTACATATAAACTCACTAGGATCTAATTGGTGTAGTCAAGTCATGGATAATGATAAGGCATGGATTCATAAGCACAGAAGTAGTCAAGAGTATAGGGATGGGGTTGCCAAATTTATAACCTCTTCACTTCGTTCTTCAAGTTTAAATGGGAAGATCAAATGCCCATGTAAAGGATGTGGTGTTAGTGTATATCTTGATCCTGATGAAGTTCATGAACATTTACATTATGTTGGTTTCCACAAAAACTATGCTAATGGTTTGTGGGTCTTTCATGGGGAGGAATTGCCACCATCTAGTTCAGATGATGAAAGCCTTAGTGATGAGGTGGATGAAGGAACTGATGATATGCATGGGTTGTTGCATGATGCCTTTGGGGTGCCAAACTTTAACAATGACATAGATGAGTCTCCAGAACGTGATAGAGAAGGGATGAATTCAGAAACCCAAAAGTTTTACAAACTCATGGATGATGCTAAAACAGAAGTGTATCCTGGCTGTCAAAACTTTACAACTTTATCATGCATTATCCGTCTTTATCACATGAAATGCATGTATCACTGGAGTGACTCATCATTAAGTGCTTTGCTGCAATTTTTAATAGAGTTGCTTCCTGACGGTGCAAATCTCCCAAAGAATCTTTACCATCTGAAAAAGTTGATTGCTGATTTAGGACTTGGATATACTAAAATTGATGCATGTCCTAACGATTGTATGTTGTATTGGAAAGAGATGAGCAATGATGAAAAGTGTTCTACATGTGGCACCTCTAGATGGAAAAATCCAGTAATTGGTAAAAAAAGTGGACCAGCAAAAGTCCTACGCCATTTCCCACTAATACCACGTTTAAAGAGACTGTTTATGTCATCAAAAACATCAAAGTTGATGAGATGGCATGAAAAGGGGCGTAGTACTGATGAGAAACAAAGACATCCTGTGGATTCTTTGGCTTGGAAAAACATTGATGACCAATATGCAGATTTTGCAAAAGATGTTCGAAATATTAGACTTGGTTTAGCAAGTGACGGATTTAATCCTTATAGTACGATGAGCATTAATCATAGTACGTGGCCTGTAGTGCTTGTTATATATAATTTGCCACCATGGTTATGCATGAAAGAATCCTACTTTTTGATGTCTCTTTTAATTTCTGGTCCTAAAGGTCCGGGTAATGATATTGACATCTACTTGCAACCTTTAATTGATGAGTTGAAAGAATTGTGGTTCAATGGTGTGGAGACATATGATGCATTTACTAAAGGTACATTTATGTTGCGTGCTGTGTTGATGTGGACTATAAATGACTTTCCCGCATTTGGTAATCTATCTGGTTGGAAAATTAAAGGTCGATATGCATGTCCTCATTGTAATATCGAAACATATTTCCGCTATTTGAAAGGAAGTAGGAAAATGTGCTACATGGGACACCGTCGATTTTTAGGCATGAACCATAGTTTTCGGAAGTCTAAGGCTGCTTTTGATGGTACAATTGAAAAAAGGCCACCACCAAAGATGCGTACTGGGGCTGAATTGTTGGATCAAATGCGTAAGATCAGAGTTATATATGGAAAGCCTTGTGTAAATATTAAAGGGAAGAAGAGAATTGGAAAGAGAACCTATAGGAAGAATGTCCCCTATTCTGGTTGGAAGAAGAAAAGCATATTTTACTCTTTGCCTTATTGGAAAAATCTTCTAATTAGACATATTTTAGATGTAATGCATATTGAAAAGAATGTTTGTGATAATGTGATTGGAACTTTACTAGAGATTGAGGGGAAATCTAAGGATACTCTAAAGGCACGCTTTGATCTTCTATATATGAACATAAGAGCCCATCTTCATCCTAAAGCGGTAGGTCAGAAGTATGATATACCACATGCACCATTCTATATGGATAAAAAAGCTAAGGAGATTTTCTGCCAAGTTCTCAGTTCAGTGAAGGTTCCAGATGGCTATGCTTCTAATATCTCACGTCGCGTTGATGTTGCAGCCGGAAAAGTTTCTGGGCTGAAAAGTCACGATTCTCACATTATAATGCAGCAACTATTGCCACTTGCTGTACGCAGAGCATTGCCTAGAGAAACTGCCATAACCTTGATTGACTTCAGTAATGCTTTTAAGGAATTATGTTCTAAAGCATTCTCTTTTTCGGATTTAGAGCGCTTAGAATCTCGGGTCATATTGATACTTTGTCGCTTGGAGAGGCTATTTGGCCCTGCATTTTTTGATGTCATGGTGCATTTGGTAGTTCACTTGGCATTTGAAGCTGCCATTGCTGGACCCGTTCAATATCGTTGGATGTATCCTATTGAGAGGTATGTTGAGTTTTCTGATTTAACACTTTCTGCTTAAAATAATTTGCAAGGTCTTTGTTTATATGAGAATAAATTTGGGTGATCTTCTAATACTTGTTTTGGTCATGCAGATATTTATTTAAACTGAAATCTTTTGTGCGTAATAGAGCACGGCCAGAGGGGTCTATAGCTGAGGCATATATTTCAGATGAATGCATGATCTTTTGTTCAAGATACTTAGAAGGTGTTGAGACAAGAGAAAATAGATCGACTAGAAACAATGATCCTGATATTCGCGATGGATTATCCATCTTTTCAAATTCTCGTTGTCCAATGGGTAGTGAGGAAACTATTTTCCTTGATCATGACCAGTGGATTCAAGCACATGAATATGTTTTGTTCAATTGTGACGAGGTTGCAAAATATGCAGAGTAAGATAATTGAAATATTGTTCTATAATTTACAGGATATGTTCTACATAATTTCATCTTACTTCGTTACTATTGTGTATGTGCAGACAACATAAAGAGGTACTTAGACAACAACATATGCATATGCAGCAAACAGATCTTGAAAAGCTTCACAAGGAGACATTTCGGAAATGGTTCCAAGTTAATGTATGTAATTTACCAGATATATGTAACGTTGAAATGTGTCCAGTACTGTCCACAAATTTTTCAGTGTGAATTTAACTCATTTTCTTACTGTATTAGGGTGAAAGGATATGTCATGAAGACAATAAGCAGATTTTGGAGGACCTTCAGTGGTTGAGTAAGGGTCCAAGTAGTTTGGCCAAACGAATCAAGAAACTGAACTATAATGGATTTAAGTTTCGAACAAAGGAAGCTGAATTGCATTCCCCTACTCAAAATAGTGGGGTATCCGTTGGTTCAGAAGGGGATTTAACATACTATGGTGTTCTTACAGATATTCTTTTATTAGACTACTATATGGGACGGATTGTTATTTTATTCAAGTGTGATTGGGTTGACATGACTAAGGGAAAAGGCATTAAAGAAGACACATTAGGATTTACACTCGTAAATTTTAAACAGTTATGGAAGACTAATGAGCCTTATGTGTTAGCTTCCCAAGCCTGTCAAGTAATTTACACTCCGGATCCAGTTGAAACCAACTGGAAAGTTGTGACCAGGATAAAACCTAGACATGTATATGATATGGGAGATGCTGATCTTTCTCAGGAAAAAAAGGTTTATTTTGATTGTGAGCTACATACTAGTGTTGCCCTGGAAACTGCTATAGTTGATCTTGATAAATTCTATGTGGACTTGGAGGGTGAGGGTGAAGATGAAGATGAGGATGAAAGCGTTGCGGAAGCTTCTGCCGATGATGATTTAGAAGAGTTTAGTGAAGATGTTGAAAGTGATGAGGATGACACTTTGTATGACTATGATGATGTGCTATAAGATTGTCTTATTGTGGACTTTTTTCTTCTTCTTTCTTTGCTGACTTATTTTGGACTTTAACTGTTAGTTGCAATGGTTATGTGGTGTTTGTTTGATATATATAGTCTATCATTTTTATTATGTTTAAAATGCATATTTTTAGTGTACGTTTTAGTACTATCTACTATTTTTATGCAGGTTATAAAAATGATTCAAAGCTTCAAGGGTGCTGCTGCAGCAGCTTCTAAGAAGAAAAAGTATGAGCAATATGCGGTTTTGTCACAAAGAGTTCCCGAGTCTTCAGATGAAAGCTCTAGTGATGAAAGTTCAGATGCCTCTGATCGTGATAAAGAAAACTTTAGTCGTAATGGTACTGGTGGCAGCAATGGCAGCTCTGAAGTTTCGAACATGGCTGAAGTCCCGAACATGGTCATTAACACACCTTCTAATTCTGTTGGTATGATGTTTTCAATCTCTGGCATTTAGTTTTATTCATGTGACTTGCTTATGGAAAAACTGATATGCATGTTTTTATGTACAGTGCCTCAAAAAAAATATCCTCCGAGGGGACCAAACAAGTGTGCTAAGCTATCAAGTAATGAGAAGACTGTAGTAAAAGTGAATGGTAAAGGGCAGCCGATTGGAAAATTTCAAAGACCTCTGTCATCTTACATTGGCATACTTTCAAGAGACCCGAAAATGATCCCCTTGGATCTTGAAGACTGGAGAACACATATGGTAGAGGAGAAAAAAGATGCTTTCTGGAAGATTGTTCAGGTCAGATTCTTCCCAAATTTATTTGACTATTGTGATTGGTTCATTCAGCTTTCAAGGCTTATTTTTTTCTTTTTTGATGGCTTAGACAAGATTCACATTTGAGGGTCCAGAATCCCCAAAAGAGTGGGTATTAGAGAAACTAAATAACTGTATGCGATCATGGAGAACTAAACTTAAGAAGGCCTACTATGTTTCTGTAAACAAACCATTAGAGCAACTGTTGAAGGCACCACATTCTAGGGTGGATCCTCAGCAGTGGAAGAATATGGTGCATAGATGGGAATCAGAGAAGGGAAAGGTATTGATTGTCTGATATTTTAATTTGCTTGTTCATGAAATTAAATATTAGTTGGTGATTATGGATGTTTGACCATGTAGGAGGCTAGTAAAAGAGGCTTCGATAATCGCATGCATTACACATTAACACATCACATGGGATCTAAGACTTTTGCTCGGCTAAGGGACGAGTTGGTAAATATAGTATTAACTTCCTGACACTTCAGTAGACATACTTCCTTTCATTCTTCTTTTATGATTTTCTCTGTTTATTCTTTTTTTATAGACAAATGATGATGGGGATGAACCAGATCCGATGGCACTTTTTAATGTTGCTTATGGCGAGGCAAAAGTAAAACCAGTTGATGCAGAATCTACAAAGAAGATTGTAAGGAGAAGTTATTAATATCCATTAGTGCTCTTATTTGGTTTTAGATGTTTAATGTGATCAGAAGAATGCGAAGGTTTTGTTATACATATTTTATATTTAAATATGCAGGATGAGATGAAACATGAGTTGAGCAAACTTCCTCCAGATTGTGATATGAAAGCTGAGCGACAAAAAATCTTTGAGCGAGTTGTAGGAGGTGATAAGCGTGGGTATAAAAGAACCTATGGAATCGGTGTGAAAACCTCATGTAATAGTAGCTCTAAACTGAAAGCTCATGAAGCATTATTGATGGTTGAGAACGAAAGGCGAAAAAGAGTAGCACTAGAAGAACAGATGGCATCCGATAGGCAAACCCGACTAGCATGGGAAGAAGAAGTAGCTGGAAGAAACAAGTTGTTGGAAGAGGCGTTCGAGAGTGAAAGGAAAAAGAGGGAAACTCTAGAAGAAGAAATGCGTGCATTGAAGGAAATGGTTGTGCAAATGCAGTCGTCTAATGGAGTAAGTCTACTCCCTCTATCCCTCACTATTTTTTGTTCTGTTTATACTTTGAGGATGGTTAAGCAGAAGATGTACCGTTTAGAAAAGACATCCGAAAATTGTTGTCTGCTGAAAATACTTTGTGCCTATTGTTTGCTGGGATCCTGGCAATGGTTTCTTAATGGGTTTTTTTTTTTATTTTTTACTCACATACAGTTTACATCAACTATTTGACTTATCACAATGTATACCATGTATATAAAACAGTTTCATCTTTTTTTCGTGAATTGCAGAACATAGAAGTATGATATAAAATAGGGCTAAAACATAAGACTTTGTCACTTGTTAGGGTATTATATCTCCAATGAGATTAGTTGCTTCTACAACTTTCATATATTTACAAATGGTTATATTGACATAGGCTTATTACTTTTACAGCGTCAAACTCGAAGGTGATTCAAGTCTAACATGGGGAAACAATTTGAAACATACGACCTGTTGGGCTGCTTAACTAACTTCTTTTTGATGCGTGGAATATGGTTCAAAGTGTGCACTTGAACATAGGATTGTTAACTCATTTTGGTGTATATTGTAGATGTGGAATATGGTTCAAAGTGTGCACTTGAACATAGGATTGTTAACTCATTTTGGTGTATTTTGTAAATGTGGCTGTGAATTTTGACTCTACATGAAACATCCACGATCTGTTGTATGGCTCTAGAAAGACATGTAATATTGTTCATATTATGATGATATATAAATATATATTCAGGTTTATGTCAATTGATTTGGTACAGACTTTAGCTTATTAGATTCAAATATCTGCTTTCAATGTGAAAGGCTATAATATAATGGTACTTTGAAGTTTGGTGTTACTTACTCCATTCTGATATTGTTGGAAGCTTATTTGCATAGACTTTCTGATACTATTGATATGTTTTTAGCAACAGAAATAATGTTTGATACTAAAGATATGCTTTTGGTGTCAATTCTTTCCAATACTATTGACAAGTTTTCATCAACAGAAGTTTTTTCTGTTACTAAAGAGGGGTAATTGGTATCAGAACTGTTTTGATACTAGTGCCCGTTTTCTGTTACTAAAGAGGGGTAGTTGGTATCAGTACTGTTTCGATACTAGACATATTTTTAGCAACAGTAATGCCCGTTTTCTGTTACTAAAGAGGGGTCTTTGGCATTAGAAGTGTTTCGATACTAGACAGGTTTGTAGCAACAAAAATACATGTCCGATGCTAAAGAGGAATATATAGTATCGAAAGCGTTCCGATACTACTTCTGTTACTATAGTGTTTCCGATACCAAAGGCACCCTGTCTTTAGTATCAGAACCATTTATTTGATACGAACCCTTTAGTAACAAGGATATAGGCATCAGTTTGGTATCCGAAAAAGTTTCCGATACTAATGGTCTTTAGTATCAGTTATGTGGTCTTTCGTATCAGATAATTGCTGATACTAAAGACACTTTTTTTAGTAGTGTCGATTTGATCAATCCAAACACGTTCGTTAGCTAGAACGAGCACAAGGAACCGTTCCTTGGGCTATGGAGGTGCTTGGTTGCTTTAGAGAGAAAATATTAGAGAAGGAGGCTATCAGTTAAAACCTGTAACCTATTTGCCTCCTCCTTCTCTTTGATTTAAACTGCAGACTATTAGGGCTTCCAAAGACCTAATAACTGAATACTACACATAGCGGGCTTTCCCTAGGTTAGTCCACTTACCGGTCTCTCTAATTAATTAATTAATGCAACTCCTAGGTCCATTAATTAATTATTGATCCATTGATTACTTAAGTGTGTGACCCGTTAGGCCCATCGCATTTAGTAGTCGACCGACTCATATCGGTCCAATTATCATAAGCGGTCTCTACCTAAATGTTACGACCTACTAAATCGATGAGTTAACTATCTCTGTAATATAATACTGAATTTTGCACCTTGATTAACAGGACATAAATCCTTCAATTTCCCACTTGTCCTTAAGACAAGTGTGCAAATACATTCCCTTGTCACTTATTGTCTTGACGTGAATGTAAGGTAAGAAGTCTAGTCATCCTTACAGTGTTCATATCTTTTCTTGATCCCGAATTGAATTGTTAAGACAAATGATTATCCAATAATCCATTTGAGCAGGACCATGCTTTTCACAATCCCAAATCTACAAGAGGCCCATAGACAACGGTCCCCGTAGGGAGGACAATTCTCGTCTTGTGCGTTCATGAATTTCAACATGATTTTCAATAATTCGGATGTATCCGTTATTGCCACCTGTTACGCAGGCGTTATGAGTAATCCCATATCATCAATCCTCATGTCATTATTCATAACCACTCAGATTTGATTAATTGTTCAAGATAGTTTTATGAGAGTCAAATATGACTACTCGTTCTTAAAGAACTCTCATGGTGGGTCGGTCCGATCATGAATTCCCAATTCATATCTATGCAAATGGGCGACCTGCCGGGGGTGGTCTATTTCCGAACCCAACCCGCCACTAGCCACGTCACCTTGTTGTTTGGGCTGAGCGGTACCAGAGGTTCCTTGGCCACCGATGAGCCAACCAATGGTTTCAGATCTGCAATTTTTCAGATTCAAATTGCAATGTGGTCTCCCCAGTTAATTTTGTTTTTGACGACTTTGTTGGAAGATTAGGTGTTGAAGGTTCACGGAATTACATTTATACCATTAATAAGTTATGACACGCGCGCGAATCTAAGCCCTTCGATCTTGAAAAGCAATGGACAAGATTAGTTCTCACGATTTTCATGGGAACCCTATATAATCGTTTATTTACTTGTTGCCTCTTGTAAAGTGTTCACCACTAATAATTCTCAAAGACTATAGTAGGTTTGCAAGCAATTTTTATTTGGGGACAAAGGTCCCCAACTAAGCTACTAAAACACAAAGAAAATCAACTAGGAATCCCCACAGCCCGAGGCCAAGCATTACAAGAAAAACACTTTTTTGAGGCAATAAATAGCAGGCCTGATGTAGCCTCTTAAAGTCTTTTAAGGCACTCAGTTGGATGCCTCTAAAAAACGTGTCGCTAAATATGTAGTTGCATCAAAAAGATGTCTTTGGATGCATTAAATTTAGTTGATGCTAAAAACTACTTTTGGAGGCACCTAATATTGTTGCCTCTAAACTTTTATTTAGAGGCAAAAACACTCAGTTTGCCCCAAAATATATTTTGAGGCAATTTCAATATATGGCCTCTAAATGACTTTTTAGATGCATTTTAAACGGCTAATGTAACACCCCAAATTTTCTAAATTATAAATAAACAAAAATGAATAAACTTACGCTGAAAATCGGGCAGAGTTTCCTTTGTAAACTGAACATCCCAAGTTATCGATTAAATAAAAACCTGCTAAAAACAGAAAATACAACCAACCCAAACTTTACAGCGGAAGACTTCTAACTAAACCCGGAGCATCACTGCCACACTCACTCATAGAATGAGTGCAAGGAAAACGTCACAAACCCAATAATAACCAACAAACTATAATGCTTTACTAATTACAACTCAATGAGTGAATAAAAATTATATTTACAAATGAAAATACTAATCTTCTGATCAACTCGTAACGATCCTCCAAGCGTGATCCTCTAACACAATCAACCTGTAAACAAACTCCAATCTACTCCCACAGTTGCAGTTAAGCCGCAAAAGGTTCATCATAGGTCCACCATAAGTAAATGGACAACACACACACATAAAAAGAAAAACATCCAATCAGCAAAGTTGAGTAACCAAGCATTCTATCGAGATAATAAAAGCAATAACATTATAATATATTCAAACTAAAATAAGAGACATGCTCAATTATTATATCTAAACAGACATAGGTCTTACGACATTATAATCACGCAAGTCTGTCACTCCAAATCTCAAGCCAACTAATATATACAAGTTCACCTTATTACTTCATGCAACAAATCATTCAAACCCATCTTTTATGCAGAAAGATACACACATCACATTTGAATTACAAATTCATAAATTTCAATAGCTTTAAGAGTTTTCGTCCATCATTTTATTTTTTTAATATAGAGGGAAGAGAACGACGAGATCAGACAATCTAAACTTTCAGCGCAATGCTGATCACAAATCAATTCAAATCAATGGCCAAGTCCCTAGTGTACACACCCTTCTAGCCCTATGGGGTTTTCCAAGACTGTAGTCTGCCATAGTGGTTCATGGCTAGGAGAGGACAGATTACCCCAAGTTCATGAGCAATCAAAATATCCATAATCAAAACGATTAGCCCAAGTTCATGAGTAATCGGAATAATCTCATGAGAGGGTTTGTGGAAGACCTGCCCCACAAATCTGCTCTCATAAGTTGCCCATGTTCATCACCTTCGGGGGATCCTACTCAAAAGATATCTTGCCCTCAATTGTTCAAGTTTAAGTATTAATAGCTTAAGAGAATTCAAGTGTTCACACCAATAAACATTACAAGTCCAGCAGAACATCATATCACCAGTTCATCTCAAATCCATAACCATAAATCAATCCAAGGCATACTAGCCACCACAAGAGCAATTATCAATCAAATTCATTTCTCATAAGTTCATAGCCAAATAACCTCAAAAGGGTTCAAAGAGTTCTCATCAAGATATGCAGACCAAGGTCATAACACATGTTTCAATCTTCACCAAAGTCCATCTCAGAATCACAAGACAAATAGTTCTCTATACTAATCGAGCAAGTCATTTATGTCATAATTTCAGCATCCTTAACAACATAATTTCAGTATACCTAACATTATAATTTCAGCAGGTTTAACAGAAAATTCCAGCACTTACAAGCTTCATAAACGAGTTCAAACAATAGGCACTTAATGCCAAAATAGTCCGCAACTAATCTAGTATCTCCAAGGTTAATTCTACGCCCATTACACCAAACTTTTACATAGCAAAAGCTCATTCTAATTCTTAAGTAGAACAGCTATAGATAAGTTTCATTAAGCATAAATCATCCCTAGTAAGATTAAAAACCATATATTAAAACCAAACTCAATTTGCTCATATCACATGATTATATCCCACCATAATATAGCTAATACATATACAAGATCATAGGCAACTATACACTTACACAAGTTTTCACAAAAGCTATGTAGTTCAAGCATCAATTTGGGTTCAAGAGTTTAAAGGGTTAAATTCTCTGTTTTCGGGTGATTATTACAGCAGTTCTCGGGGTGATTCAAAAACCTGAGGAAACCTTACAACGAGGGCTGCAACTTTCATGTTTTGACCATCTTCAGAATCCAAACTTAAAACAGTCGAATTGAAGCACGAAGGTGCGGAAGAGGATTTCATTCACCAAATAATCCACACAAATTCAATCACTCAAACTCAAGCAACTTAATAATTAAAATTTTAGAACTAAGCACATATCAATTCACATGTTAATCAACAATCTCACAGCATAATTTCAATAGTAGCATATTGTAATTTAGTTCTATCAAGTTTACACAAGAACATCAATGTCCAATCGAATAGAAAGTCGGTTACCTCTAATGAAGACCCAAATTATCAAGCATCCAAACCCTTCATTTCAATCGACCCAAATTATCTAACATATACATATATAATCAAATCAGAATTTATAGTCAAATAACTACAAATCCAGAACTGAACAACCAATTAACAACTTAGGGTTTGGGGGTTTTGGTTACAAACCAGCAAGGAGAGAGAAAATGGTCGTGGCTACTTCATGGGAGGTCGGGCCCTGGTGGCCAAAACCCACCTGACGGTGGTCTGGACAGCAGCAACAACACCGCTCAGTCACAAGGCAAGGCGGAGCAACGTCAATTCGCCCAAAACAAGGGACGCAATACAGAGGATAGAGAAAAAGCAGTAAAGTTTCGAGCCCCATCAAGGAACTAGCAATGGCAACAATACAGTTTAGAGAAGGAGAGAAAGAGTGGTGAAGATGGTGATGGTCGAATTTAACGGTGGTGATGGTGTTTGAAGAATCGTGGTCTTGTGACCCCGTGGGTAAGAGGGTAAGAGCATTGAGGGTGAGAGCATTAGGGGTTTTGTTTTCTTTTCTTTTTGAACGTGAAACAAGGAAGTAGACGAAGACATCCTTTTTTCTTTTTTTTTTCTTTTTACCATATATAAAGGAGGGAGAGGAAGAAACGTACAGAGAAATACTAGGCACTGAAAGTCAGTGATTCAGTTTACCCAAAACACAAATAGAGTAACATAAAACGAACTCAAAAACTAATTTTTATTTTATTTAAATTAAAAATCCAAAATACCTTTTTTTTTTCTTTAAATTGCTAGTAATCAAAATCAATAAATATTTCCAACATAAATACTCAAACAAATAAATTATTCAAAAATAAATAATTTATGGGATGTTACAGCTAACAAAAGATATTTAGCAGTAACAAAGAAATAATTGCCTCTTAATCTTGTCTCTAAAAATTGGTAAGTCAAGTATAAATTGTTGTTTTATTAAATTACATTTTGAGGCATTTAGTCTACTTTTTTTTTTTTTGTAATGAATATGAGCAATTTTTTAATATTTACGATCTTAATCATAACTAGTAATATAACAAACAATAATATAACTCACAAAAAGAATGTAAACTGTTCATTGAATTGAAACATCATGCAAAACATAATCTTCGGAAATAAATAATCCAACCCAAAAGAAAAACGGATTCAAGGATATGAATTCAAAACATCCACCAACAATAACATGAAAATTGAAATACAGTTATAACTAATTAGTTATCATCTTAAAAACATAAGTCCAAAGCATCCACCAACTCCTTTTCTAAGGCATGATTGGAATGAATGGAGACGTAGATTAGCTTCTATAATGCTTTATTTGTCTCCTTGTCTGCCTCATAATCAAATTCATCTCCTTCATTAAGCTCCTCGTTCATCATCTGCATGATTTCAATAAAGCAAAGTTAGCTTCGTCTCTTTTGGAAGAAATTGGGATAATCATTAATCAACCTGTATACGTTTGAACACATACTTGATCAAAAATACTGTAACAAAAGGCTACAACGACCCCATCATATAAGCAAAATGATAGGTTTTTCCATCATATAATAATAACTTAAACAAGAATTCCTCAACAAGCTAGTTGGATTGTCAGGAAAATCTTTAAAGCTCGAGAGTGGTTTGATCAGATAGTTGATGTGAAGAACCTACTGAGCACCTTTTGCAGAAACGGTAAAATCAGCATCAAGAATGTCTATATTTTCTTCACACCTGTGAGACAATCTATGCCTTGGAAGAGGTTAATGATGATGTCAGGCATGATTCAAAAACACATATTTATCTTATGGATTGTCCTACATGGTAAAATAAATACAGCAGAAGATAGATGTATCTACTGGGGCATGAACATCCCAAGTGAGTGTGTGCTTTGTAATACTGGACATGATGAGAAAGGATCATTTGTTTTTTTTGTGTCCTTTCTCTTATTCTATCTGGAAAAAGTTGCTTCAATGGTTTGCTATACAGATTCAACCCCTCACTTGGCAGGATGAATTAAACTAGATGATTCAGAAAATGAAGGGGGATAGGCCCAGAACATGTATCTTGGGATGCCTTTTTGCAGCTACTGTCTATCACTTATGGATTGCTAGGAACAACATTAGATTTCAGGAACAATCATCTACTGAGACTAACATTCTGTATACAGTAGTTAGTGAGATTCATACTAGAGGTTTGATTTTTCTGAAATGGAAATCAGTGTTTGAGTCTATCAATTGTTATCCCCAGTAGTCTGTTTTAGCTATGATTAGCTAAGTTGTAAGAGTCTTTGTATCTGGTTGGGAATGTCAATACCACCAGTTGTACTTCATTGCTTTTGGTTAATAAAATTTATTTTTGACCAAAAAAAAAGTAATGGAGAAATGGGAGTATTAAGAGGTTAAGTAAGAAGTACGTATCTCTTCCATAGAGACACTTGAATCCATACGGCTTAGCATATTTCCCATAAATTTCCTCATAAGCTGCATCTCACTTGTCAGATCATTCATCCTCTCATTAAGCTCCTCATTTTTCTTATTAGCCTCACTTGCTTCTTTCTTAGCATCATCGGCATCCTTTTTGGCTTCTTTGGCTTCTTTGGCTTCTTTTCTTAATTTTTCAGCAACACCAGATGAGTTGTACAATGTTGTGATGAAAGGGCTTACTCCCTTTCCACGATCCCGACCGCGCTTTTCAGTAGCTCTAGCATGTGCCTAAATTTCCTCATTAGTCAAAGATATTTCTCCCGCTTCTCGTTGTGCTTGTAGTTCTTTCACCTTAGACTACACAAACAGAGAGAAAGAGAATTGGAATTACACCTTCATTTATCTTAATTATAACTTAAGGGTGATGAGCCTAATGTTGGAATGGTAAAATCTGATTTGCTCAAACTGGCTACTCCTATGGTATTTATCTTATGACTTGCCTTGCATGAAAAATGAAGGACCAAAGATTTTATCTTGAGCTGGGGCATTCAATGTAACCCCTAGTGCGTGCTTTGTAATGAACAAGATGAGGGACTGGCTCATTTGCTATTTGAATGTAGTAAATCGAGGAAAATATGGGAGGGCATTCTTAAAAGGATTGGATTTACTAGAAATGTAGCTGTCTGGAAGAAAGAATGTGCTTGGGTAACTAAAATCTCTAAAAAGAAATCTGCAAAGGCCTCCATTCTCAAAGCCTGTTTTGCTGTCACTCTAGCCTTTATTTCGCAGGAGAGATATCAGTGTGTGTTTCAGAGTTACACTTCCTCTATAGAGGTTCTTGTTAACCAGATTAAGCTTTATGTTTACATCATAAATTAGCAGGGCTAGCCAGTATATTGAGAGAGTTTTAGTTAACTTCAACTTGCTTAGATTATATGTTGTTTGTGCTGACAGTTTGTACTGGCTTTTTTTTATTTTGTGTTGTATAGGTTGCCTAATCTTCTTTGTCTGTAAGGGATGATGAGATGAGACCCTTCCTCGAAGGTGAGCATCTCACGCTCCATTTTCCCAATTTTGGTAGCTAGGCTTTTATCTTTAGAGTTGGTGTTGTGTGAGAGGTCTGTAAAGACCCTGCTTTGTAATTCTTTCATGGTTTTGAGAAAAATCCATTAATTACCAAAACAATAACTTAAGGTAGAGCTTAGATGATAACATACCATGGTTTCTTGAGCTGCTTTAGTCACAGGGGTCTTGTCCTTCTTCGTGTGCATCACCTCATAAAATTGAAGTATATCGGGCATCTCTTTGTCCTTCTTGAACTTTAGTCAGAAAAAAAGGAAGGAAACTAGTCTAACACCAAAATATATTCGTCTTGTGACACCATAAGCTAGTCCCTTAACTTCCTTTTATTTTGATTACACAAAGTATTCCGATCGAACATTTAATTTAGCAAGGAATACAAAAATATGATATTATTATGCTACACCTACCATTTCATATGTAGCTTGAGCAAAACTTTGTGTCCCAGCAGTATGACCAGCATCTTAACATTCCTTTAACTCTTAGCCTAAACAACATATATAATGTGTTAAACTTGTATTGTATAGCACCATAGGTAAACCAAGATGATTGTAAAACAAAATCAAATCTAGATCACCCTGGACATACTAAGAGTTAATCCAACAGGAAAATAAGCCTCAAAAACAAGTTTAAGACTTGGACATAACAGCAGGTCAGAATAGTGTGAAATGAGAGTATTGGGGCTTGTTTATGCACATTTTGTATGTCTGCTGGTTCCACTACTCCAGACTTAATGTTACAGACATTAATCATCCCCATTTGAGGTGTTTTAATAAATAATGATGACCAAGAAACATGGTTAACAGAAAATTACCTATTCAAGTCAGAACTTCTGTACTTTGGTGTTTTAAGGTGATTTTTCTTCCATTGAGTTTTTTGCGAGTTGTTGCACTACAGCCATGACTATTATCACTTCATGGTGGTAGGTAAACCAAGATGATTGTAAACAAAATCAAATCTAGACATCCTGGACATACTAAGAGTTAAACCAACTGGAAAATAAGCCTCAAAAACAAGTTTAAGACTTGGACATAACAGCTGATCAGAATAGTGAGAAATGAGAGTAATGGAGCTTGTTTATGCACATTTTGGATGTCTACTGGTTCTTCTACTCCAGAATTGATGTTACAGGCATTACTCATCCCCTTTTCAGGTGTTTTAATAAATAATGATCACCAAGAAGCATGGTTAACAAAAATTACCTAATCAAGTCAGAACTTCTGTACTTTGGTGTTTTAAGGTGATTTTTCTTCCATTGGGTTTTTTGTGAGTTGTTGTGTTGCATCCATGACTATTATCACTTCATGGTGATTCTTTTGAGTCTGAAAGAGTACTAAGACTTGTTTAGTAGCACAGAGAAGGAAGGTACGCCTACATATTAGAAAGGGTTGAGAGATGCTTGCTTTATTATACTCTAACTTGGGTGTAACTTTGAATGTGAGTTTTCATGAAGAAGTTTGAACGGATTCATATCTGCATTTCAGAACATTTAAATTTTTGTCTTTAACTGTAATTAATCACTACTACTCAAGGTGATTAAACCCTACTTAAAGCGATTAAGACTTAATCCAAGTGTTGGTTGAATCAGATTTCATTTTAGCCAACTTTCATTGGTTGATATACTAGCAGAGGAGCAAGTAGGGTTGCTGCTCCAGCGGCAAGTTTCTTCAGCTTTTAAGCTCTAAAACAATGCTATACAATATATTCTCAACTATCTAAGCAGTTGTGCACTATTATTCAAATTATGTATAGGTTCTTTCACATCATATATTATATGCAACTAGCCATGATATTCAAACATTGAGTTTTGTAACTCTTCCCCTAAGCTAGCAAAACAATATGTTCAATATTTACAAGAAAAGAGGGATAGTGACGATGAGAAATCATTTGAAGGATCCTCAACACAAATTATGTTAGATTTTCAGAGTCCATTTGATTTGTAAAATTTTAAAAAATAAATAATATGTACATATATATATATATATATATATATATATATATATATATATATATATATATATATATATAGTACAAACCTAATCTGAACCGTTGGATTTAAAGAAAAAAGGCTCAGATCTGTTATAGGAAAATAAGGACACGCTGGGTATTAAGTGAAAAGGTAGGGGCAATTTCGTACTTTTGCTCATTTTTCTCATTTCTTCTTATTTCTTCTCTCCTCTCTCTCTCCTCACTTTCTCTCTACTCCCCCGACAGTTTCTCTGTCATCAACATCTTCTCTCACCTCCGACCAACATTTTCTCTCTCTTCACCTCGCCGGCGTTTCCTCTCTCTCATCCCTAGCGTTTCCTCTCTCTCCTCCGCGGCGCAGTTTCTTCTCTCTCCTCTCCCTTTCTCTTTGCCATTTTCTCTCTACTGTTCGGATCTAAATCCGCCGGGAGGGGACCTCTCCGGTGGCCTGGGTGGCTGGTGGCGGGGTTGCCGGGGGAGGGAATGGTGGACATATCGAAAAATTGGAGAAGTGCGTGAGGAAAAGAGAGAGAATGAGATAGTGGTGGAGCGATGGGGAGGCAACAACGGTGGTGCGAAGCTGGTGGAACGCCGGTGACAGTGATGGTGGTGGTGGGAGGTGGCGACAGTGGTGGTGGTAGTGGTGGTGGTGGGAGGTGGCGACATTGGTGGTGATGGTGGTGGTGGTGGGAGGAGAGAGAATTCACATTGATATTTTAATGAATTTGCAATTATATTTTAATGAATTTGCAAAAAAAAAAAAACAAATAAAAAAAAATGATGAAGCTATGGGTTTAGTGTAATGAATTTGTAATATTATGTCAATGAAGCTGTGTGCTTGAATTAATGAATTTGAGTTTTAATGATGGTTTGTATGGTTTGTATACTAAGGGGGGTTTGTATGTGACCCTTCCCTTATATAATATATATATATATATATATATATATATATATATATATATATATATATATATATATTCATTGCAGGTTTTTGCCACGAGATAAATTGGCCAACATTCAAAGATGAGAAGATAACAGACAACAGAAGTCAACGGTTTTATCATTCAAAAGGAAAAAAGCAATGGCCTAGATTTTGTATATAAGCCTTTATTTACTTGTGTTGCCTCTTGTAAAGTGTTCACCACTAATGATTCTCAAAGACTATAGTAGGTTTGCAAGCAATTTTTATTTGGGGACAAAGGTCCCCAACTAAGCTACTAAAACACAAAGAAAATCAACTAGGAATCCCCACAGCCGGGGGCCAAGCTACACCACTCAAATCCTCAGCAAGAATACTTCCAAGTTTAGGAGGATGGGAACTAAAGAAAGAGATCGGGGCGACAAACTAACACCATGTTTAGCATTCACCATAGCAATGAATTAGGCGGACTAACCAGCCCTCCCGAGTGAGCAGGTCACAACATTGTTTTACTAAGTGAAAGTTTGCATTCGAATTCACTTTACTTGCGGTAAGTAATTCCAACACCGCTTCAGAGTCCATACCAACAATCACTTTCCTAAAACTCAGGTTACAAGTATAAAGCAACCCTCTGTATACTGCTAGAATATCAGCTCTGCTAGACGTACATATACCTAACCGCGTTGCAAACGCTCCTTTGAACGCACCTAGGTGTCCTCTAATGACCCCGCCTCCACCTGCGACGCCTCGGTTACCTCGGAAAGCTCCATCTGTGTTCAAACATACCCACCCTTCAGTTAGAGCCAGCCAACGAACATGGATATCCACTTTGAGTTTCTTATGTATTTGATCAAACATCAAACCCAAGTTATTAGCTTATTTAATATCCCCCACCCGAGCTTGGATGAAACTAGCTCTATCCACAGGGAAGGAGGGATTCTCATCAAACAGGCTCACGTTCGTCCACCTACATAGCCACCAAACAACAACCGCAAATAAACGCGGCCATTCAGCATTTGATCCTCCATTTGGGTTCAGTTTCCAACTAACCAGAGATCAAGAGGGGTAGAGAAGAAGGTGCTACTTGGTTGAACCCCAAAGGCATGCCATACCTGATGGGATGATGGTCAGTCTCTTACAATGTGAAGGGATGTTTCCTCTGCAGCACCACAGCGTACATAAGAGGGATCAGAGGCAATATGGCGAACGACTCGATTCACATTACTAAGGATTTTATTATTCGTGAGCTGCCACAAGAACATTTTAATCCTCTGCGGAATCGGAGCTCACCAAATCTCTGCCCAATCACGCGACGGAGGGAGATTATCTTCACGACGAATTATTTTCAAGGCCGATTTTATAGTGAAGCCACCCTTAATTGCCCCGTTCCAATATAATCTGTCTCCTGCTTCATTTTTTAACAATAAGATCGAGAGCTTCAATTCTTTTAAGTGTATCCTTTGGAAGTAAATCTCCAAATAGCTCCCATCTCCATCTCGTGTTCGTATCCCACATGTCTTCAAATGTGGATTCTAAAAACTCATCAGGAATTTCAGCTAGAGCGTCATCAGAAAGTGGATGATCTACAACCCAATTGTGATGCCAAAACATTGTCGATCGTCCATCCCTTACTGCACTACACACACCACTTCGAATTGTTTTTACGTTTTCCAGAATGCCCTTCGATGAGTTAGAGGCATCATGTCTTGCTTCAAACATATCAATGTCGCACCTACTGTTGCAATACTTGCTACATAAGACCCTAGACCAGAGAGCGTGGGGTTCCCCTAATACCCTCCACCCTAGCTTCGTTAAGAATGCAGCGTTAGCTTGGCCCATAGAACGAAGGCCCAGCCCCCCGTTCTCTTTATCATGAGTAACTTGGTCTCATGAGACAAGATGGATCCTACTTCGTTCTTCATTTCCGCCCCACAAGAAGCGTCTCGATTTACGATCAATATCATCGCACACTGAGCATGGGACTCTCGCTGTTTGCATAGTATAAAAAGGGATGGCGTTCAATGCTGGTTGAATCAGTGTACTGCGCCCCGCCAACGACAGGCAGTGTGACTTCCAACCTGCCAATTTACTATTCATTCACTCAAGCACATACTTGTAGATGTCTTTTGTGATCCTTTCATTGATAGTCTGGACTCCCAAATAGCGGCCTAAATCATCAGTTTCCTCCATCTCTAACTCCGTGCAAATAGCTTTCCGTAAAATCTAAATTAGTATTATTGGAGAAAAATACTCCAATTTGGGCAAGCTAATTTTCTCACCTGACTCTCTGCAAAACTTATCTAGACAAGCCTTCCCCAATCTTGCTTGATCAATTGACGCTTCATTCAAAAGAATATTATCATCCGCAAATGCAAGAGATGAAAGTTGTGGGACATCTCTACTAGAACGAACTGGTTTCCAAACTCCATTAGCTACCATTGTCTCAATGAGTTGTGTAAGCCTATCCATACGTATCACAAAAAGATATGGCGATAGGGGATCCCCTTGTCGCACCCCTCTAGAGGTCACAAACTTCTCAGTCGGTTCTCCATGCAAAAAAATCTGAATACCCATCGAAGTAACACAACTCATGATTATTTCCGCTAGATGCTGAAGAAGCTTCATGTCCATGAGGGTATCTCGAATAAAGCTCCACTTAAGGTGATCATACGCCTTTTCCAAATCTAGTTTGATGATCATGGTGCCCGTTCTACCTTCTTTCTTCCTCATCGTGTGTAAAACCTCTTGGACAAGGACAATATTATCCGTAATTTGCCTACCCGGAACAAAGCTACATTTTGTTGGGGAGATCAACTTCGGGAGAACATCCTTCAGTCGATTAACTATGGCCTTTGTTACCATCTTATAAGACACATTGCAAAGGCTAATCGGCCTTACTTTAGTAACTTTCTCTGGGTGATCAACCTTTGGAATCAGCAGCACAAATGTTTCTTTTAGCTCTGCAGGAAATTCTTTTCCTACCAAAACGTCCAACACCAAATCAATCACCTTCGGGCTTACCAGGTTCCAATTTTTTTGATAAAAAAGTGGTTGGAACCCGTGGGGGCCTGTAGACGCTAAAAAAGCGTCTTCAGATTTCTCCGCAAAAGCCCGATGATGAAAGGAGTAATTTTTTAAACTTGAATGCTATTTTTGCTTTGATAGGTAAAATAAGGTCTCAGGTTTTTCCTCGATCACTCCTTCATTCCGATCACATTCAAAAGCCCCACTCAAGAGCTTTCCAACGACACCTCTTGTGTCATTTTCTGCCTCCCGGTTGCCAAGTTGCTAACCGAGGGTAAAACCGTCTTTTATCGCAGAAGGGTAAAACGTTCTTTTCACATTTTCGGAAAACCAAAATTCCTCCGGAAATAAAATTGGACTGGAAGTCGTCATTACGACGGCATCCAGCTGGCAGGCTGACAGCCGCCAGCGGCGCTGGATGTCAAGCCAGCGCCGCTAGCGGCTGTGGCCAGCACTGTCAGCTGCTCTCGCCAGTGCTGGGTGAAATCCCAGGGCCGCTAGCGGCGCTCACCAGGCCTTCCAAGCCCGTCTTTTTTTCAAGCCCAAATCCCGATTTCGACCTTTTCTTCACCCGTCCAACCCTATTCCTCGCCAATAAATACGACCCTCCTCCCTCAGTTCAAATCACACAGTCTACAATTGACAACCTCTATTCTCAGGAGTATTAACACTGAGCTTCCCCTTCTTTCTTCCAAATTCTTTACTTGAGATCTTGTCTTTACTATTTTTGCTAAATAGCCTACAGTTCAGGTACCAACTCCTGAGGGCTCAAATTAAACTAGTTGCTTAATTGTTTATGTTCTAAGTAGTCAAAATGTAGATATAATGCTAATCACGTCTTTTATTGCTTCCTAAATATTGTCTTTCAATTCTGTAAATACGCATGTCTAGTAGTTGTAATGCTCAACTTGCCAATCGAATGCATGTCTAAACAAGGGTCAATAATAAATCTTGTGATGCTTGTGATGAACCAATTAATAGTCTAAGTATAGGTTGTTAATCCGGTTTTGTGTGGGAATCATGTTTTTAAATTATTAAGCAAACTTGAGTTAGTAGAGGCCGTCATAATACGGGTGAGTTAGGTGCCTAACACCTTCCCACCTTCCCACATCGTACCTTCGCCCGCGAACCTTTTATTCTTGGGTACTCATATGTTCTATATAATTCAGAGTTACCGAAACGGATTACGTGCAAGTCTGGGTCCCAATAGTTCAATGCAGATCGAAGAAGAGGCCACATGATTTTGGTCGGTTTCAAAGCCAACAAGGTTGAGATATGGTACGGAGCCAGTTCTAGTTTATCTTCCACGTCAGATTTTTGCACCAAGCATCGAACAAATTTTCAAAGGATTTCACCATGATAGAAGCTTTGTGAAATTTGAGGGAGCTAAAAGTCTGAAAAAGAGATACGACATTGGACATCCCGTGAAGCCTATTTATAGGGAAAAAGTCGTATCAGAAAAGAGTCAAAAACCCGCGAAAAGGCCCAAAGCCAAATCCGCCAGGCTAGCGCCGCTAGCGACCCTCAACAGTGGCCCAGAGCCACCAGCGGCCCAGCCCTGCGCCGCTAACGGCCCTGACCTCTGCCCAGTCCGCTATTCCCTACTGCTCTCGTCCGCCTGTTTGGTTCATTCCACCCGGTTTAAGCCCGATTTTCAAATGCACAACGGGGTTACGAGGCCCGAGACTCTCTTAGTTTTATTCTTTTTCTATTTTCTATTTTTTATTATTATTTTCTTTTTTTAGGGGGTATAATATGTGTAATTTTTGCTTTTTCTTGCAATTTTTACCCTTTTCTTTATTTTATTCCCTAAATTGTGTCTTACTCTTTACTGCATAACATATTGCATACTTAGAGATCAGACGGGCATAATCGAGTCATAATAGCATACATGTCACAAATATATGCATAAAAACAGGAGTTCAAGTTCCGAAGACCAAGGTTTACAAATCAAGTCTACACTGTTCAGTTGGGGTCATCATCACTATTGCTATCGGCCTCATCCTCAACGGAAGGCCCCTGACCATAGTTCCCGGCCGAGTAGTGGAAGGAACCCTGAGTACTGAACGAGTTGTAAATCGGCCTGCTGTTGTTGGGTCTCATGTCCCGTCCATCATGCATAGGCGCACGCATAGGGGTACCTGCCGAGAACCCCGTCCCAAAGAAGCTCTCCGTGGCTTGACTAGTAAAGTCCATGGCCACATTCTGATATGAAGGCCCAGCTTGAGGCACATCCCATCCAGGAGCATTCGCCCAACCTCCAGCCATAGGAGTCACAACGGGCCTACTACTCAAAGAAGGCTGGAAACTCGCTGGGGAAAACATCTCGGGCACGGGAATGTGCGGCACAGAAGGTCTTGGCGCCTCATCAACAGGAGGTCTGGTCGCAACCACAGTAGGTGAACGAGCAACAGACGGTCTGCTCGCCGAAGAGGCTCTCGCTGCTGACGAATATCGGGGTCCCACAAAAGACGAAGACCGCGAAATCTGCATACAATCAAGACCAAAATGTTAAACTAAGCACTCCACTTAGCTAAACAAAAAGACAAAAGTACACTTACACTAGCAGTCCCAGATCGGGAACTCTTCCCTCTACCCATCATTCGGTTGTATCCTTTCTTCAGCAAATGGATGAGTTTGAAGACTTGGGAAGTCTTCTCCCGGTTCAGCTGCAAGAAAAAGACAAGGGATAGAGTCAGCATTCAATAAACAACACAAGAAAGCAGGAAAGGATAAAAACTCACCCCCACATAGTCATCGGGCAAGGGTAAGCCCTCCACAACCTCTCCGTCAGCAATATGTAGAGGAAGCTCCTCTACTATACGACCCCCACTCTCACCAATGTACCTCACCTCATTACTCGGTGAGGTCGTACTTGGGGGCTGACTACGACGAACTCTAGAGTGGGACCTCCTAAGACCCCGAGGAGCCAAACATTCCGCCTACAAGACACAAGAGTCAGTACATCACATATATAGTTGAAAAGCACAAATGAAGATCTTACCTCAGAAGTGAGGTCCGGCATCAAACGACCCAAGCAGTAGGCCAAGTACACAACTGTACCATCTAAGCTAGCAACCTCCGGCTCAACAAACTGCATGGCCGCGGCTCCCCGGATCACGACCCCCAAATTGGCTACGCTCAAACTGCGCAGGAAGAACATGGTCATAGGGGGTTCCTCAGGAACCAAGTGACCGCCCAAGGCAGGATAGACCAATCGAGTCAAGCGATCCCCCAAATACCACTCAAAGCTGTATGGCCCCTCAAACACCACCCGCAAGGTAGATACCCTCTCAGGGTTTCAGGAGGGTACATTGCCAATGAAATACCTAGGTGTCCCTCTATCCCCATCAAAATGGAGCAAAATGGATTGTGAATGCTTGATGGATAAAATGACAAAAAGACTTCACACATGGGCTTCCAGGAACCTCTCATATGCAGGAAGGGCACAACTAATAAATTCTGTATTATTATCTATACATGTCTACTGGTCAAGCATATTTGTTATGCCTGCTGGAGTACTAAAAAGCATAGAGAAAAAATGCAGATTGTTTCTTTGGGGGGGGGGGAACTGACCTCAAGCACAAAACTAGCCTGGTGGCTTGGGAAGTAGTATGCAGACCAAGGAGAAATGGGGGGATAAATATTAAACATTGCAAATGGTTTAATATAGCCCTAAATGGGAAGCACATTTGGGATATAGCCACAAAAAAGGACACATTGTGGGTGAAGTGGATTAATGGAGTATATTTGAAAGGAAGTAATTTCTGGAATTATGCTCCTGTATGGGGAGCCAGCTGGTATTGGACTAAGCTCAACAAGATCAAAAGTCACTTCCAGGAGCACTATTCAACAAGAGGAGTGTGGAGGGAAACTGAAAATGGAATGTACTCAGTTGCTAGTGGATACAGAATTTTGATGGGAAATATGCCAAAATACAGACATTATGTCCTGATATGGGGAAGAGTTTCTGTACCTAGGCACAGCTTCTGTCTATGGTTGGCACAAATGGGGAGATTACTGACCAAAGACAGGCTACATAATATGGGCTTCCTTAATGGAGACACCATATGCTACCTGTGCAAAGAGGAGACAGAAAGTCACGGCCATCTGTTTTTTAGCTGCAGTATTTCAACAGAGATAATGAAACAGGTACAGACATGGCTGCATATTTCTGCAAGAGGAAGCACAATTCAGGGGCTACTAAACTGGATGAGTAGACAGAAATGCTCGAGATTCAGAAAGGAAGTGTATGCAGCTGGAATAGCAGCAACTGCATACTGGATTTGGAGAGCCAGAAATCTGATATGCTTTGAAAAGAGCAGTCTACCAGCAACACAGATTATGCAACAGATACAGCAAGCAATCAGAGTCAGAATCCAACAGTGCAGCAGCAATAGGAAGCTAAAAAGCAAGGATAAAAGATGGATAAGGCAACTGTGAGCCTGAATCAGGAAAATGGAAGAAATACAGAAGCACTGCACACAGGAGAGCAGCTTACAGCAGGCTGCAGCAGAGACTTCAGGAAGGAACCAGTAGCAGACTGCAGAAGATAGGCTGCAATCCAGGTAGAAGAATCCAGCAGGAAAAAAGGACAGCAGGCTCCAGGAAGGATACAGAAGCAGATTTATACAGAGAGAATCTGACGCAGAACAAATGCAAGGAATAGGCAGCAGTGCAGGAACTCAGGCAGCAGGTTTCAGCAGGTAATCAGCAACAGGTTTAAGAAGCAAGGCAGAATGAAAAAATATAACAGATCCAAGCAGAGTTGAAAAGCTAGAAGGAATTGTAATATCTTTAGCTATTTATGTTTTTGTATTTTGATGTAAGTCAGAAATAATTTTTGCAAATTGTAATGTTTACAGAGATGGTGAGGAAGAATTTTTGCAAAGTGTAATGTTTACAGAGATGGTGAACCACTGCCTGTAGTGAGTTGCACCAGATTGAAGGGTTGTAAGGTATTAGAGGGATGCAGCAAAAAGGAACCCTACCTAGTAGGTGGCCTTGGATCTGCATTGCCTAAGGATTGTAATCTTGTTACATTACAGAGAGCAATAATACAATTCTGACTTGCACCAAAAAAAAAAGGTAGATACCCTGAAGGAATCAATGGTAATGTGGGCTGGGACCCCAGGAATATCGTCAAAAGAAGTCCACCACACCTGCAGATTACAAGATCAAAGTTCATTCACATCAAATGAACCAAATATATATATATATACACAAGCAAGTCGAAGGCAACATACCTTGGACGCAGCCTGACTCTCGAAGATGACCCGAAAGTCCTCCAAAGAGAAAAAAGGATGGCTATCCCTACCAACCCACCGTAAACCCAGTGGGAACATCCTCAAACCAGGACGGTGAGTACCAAAAGCTGGAAAGTACTCTAAGAACCACAACTGCCATACAAGTAAGAACAATCAGATACAGCTCTCCTACGAAGTATGCGTATGCAAGGAAAAAAAAGACATATATGCCTACCTCTAATATCCTCTACGGGCCAGTGATAGACGCCCTCTGACTCGTCGACTTAGGCCTACAAGCCTGACAACACCACCTCACCAAGGAAGCGTACGCGTTAGCACCAAAGTTGTACTCATGTACTCGGGACAAGTCATCCAAACATGTCACAAAGCCAAGGTAAGCCAAGGAAATACAAGCCCGCTGCTCCTCAGTAAGCCCCTGCTCTGCCAAAGCTCCCTATAGCCGCGGTAAGGAAACTCGATCATCCCTAAAGTGAACAGCCATAGGCCCATATAGCTCAAGCAACCTATCAGCCTGCCGATGATAGCTTGCATCATACCGTATAGGACGCCCTCTAAAGGACAAGCCCGTCAGTACGGCGAATTGGTAAGGAGTAGGAAACATCTCTCCCACAGGTGTATGGAAGGTGTTCGTGGTATCCTAAAACCTCTCCAATAACCCACGAGAAACTATCCTAGTGTCTCCAGAATGACAAGCCGGGATAACCGACAGGAAGTACTCAAAGCCAGAAGCCTGAACTATCCCCGTAGTCCCCTCAGTAAATGTATCCACATCATGGCCCAGTGCGAAGTGGACCCATGAGCCTGCAGAAGAGCACCAACAACCTAGCCAACAAATAAAATTTCTCAACACCCCATATACTACAAATACAGCCCAAATAATTCCACACAAGTATTATATAGAGCTGACCACCAATCCAGTACAATCCCAATTTGTTCGTATGCCGAAGCACTAACAGTTCAAATTTTCAGTACAAAATAAATAAACTGAACATAACCAAAAAAAGTCAGAAACATACCAACTGAGGGTTAGACAGAAGACTCCGTCTGTCCAGTAGCAGAATACTCCAATCCCAAATCCCAGCCGGGTGCAAGTCCATACGCATGAACGAGTCATGATACAAAGTTGCCCCATCTGCATTCGGGGGAGGGGTGTCCTAGAAGATGAGAGCCCAGTGCGAAAGAGGTCACTGTTTTCCTCTTCCTCGCCTATAGGACGCTTCCTTTTATCTTTGGGAGCCATGGATGAAGATTTGAAGCTTTCTCTCTCTACAAGTGGAAATTTCAAATATCAAATTCGCAAGAAACAAGTACCCATTCAACAATGCAACCCGAAATTCAGCTACTAGGCGGAAAATTAAAAAAGTTCAAGACAAAAAGCAAGGAATTTGATCAAAAAATTGACTTACCTACAAAATCTTGAAGCTCTCGACAATGGAGGAGGATGACTCGACCAAGAAAACAAGAAGGAAAAAAATGAAGCAAAACGCGAGAAGGGCTCGCGAAAAACCCACTTGTTTAGCTCAAAGTGAGAGCCGCCAACGACGCTCGCTGAGAGGCCTAGCGCCGCTAGCGGCTTTGGTCGGTCTGCACACACGGACCCCCTGCTGTCCCACGACTTCGTTTCCAGCCCAAAAACCGTTATTTCGCACAGTTCATTCGCAGCGAAGTCCAGTACCGAGCGGGCAAATCCCCTTGGGCCCACCGATTCGAAATTCAACAGTTGGTCCATCTTACGGAACCAAGTATTATCAGGTAAAACTAACCCATTTATTTTGCAGGTCCCAAATGCACAGACCCAGGTATTTTCTAATCATATTGATCTCCCGGAGCGATTAAATTATTATGTTAAGCCCAGTTGATCTTCTGGCATTATTTATTTTGAGGACAGCCGATGTTCACCAATTATGTTAAGCCCAGCTAATCTTCTGGCATTATTTATTTTTTGGGACAGCCGGTGTCCATCATTTTGGGGACAACCGGTGTCCATTATTTTTGGGGACAGCCGGAATCCATCACTTTGGGGACAACCGGTGTCCATTATTTTTGGGGACAACCGGTGTCCATCATTTTGTAGACAACCGGTGTCCACTATTTTTGGGACAACCGGTGTCCATCACTTTGGGGACAGCCAGTGTCCATCACTTTTGGGATATCCGGTGTCCATTATTTTTGGGGACAGCCGGTGTCCATCATTTCGGGGACAGCTGATGTCCATCATTTTGGGGACAACCAATGTTCATCATTTTCTTGGGACAACCAGTGTTCGTAAACTATTTTTTTAAGCCTAGTAGGTCTTCTGGCACTATCTGTCTATTTTAGGACAGTCGGTGTCCACAAATTGTATCAGTCAATGATCACTTGTGTGATTATACTGTCCTTTGTTTTTTTTTATATATGTTTCAGTCAATGATTGCTTAAACTGTTGCATTTAAAATGTTCATATGTTCTAACCATTTACAGCCGTCATTTTTTTTGATTGCGTTGTGTCGTCGACTTTTTCGTTTCTTGTGTAGGGACGGAATCTCAGCATCCGCCGAGTGGTGTTTAGTCATTGTTTCTCGAAGCATTCTACATTGATCATTCTCAAAGTGTTACTAACTTTATCATTTACTCTGAATACAGGTCCCTTGCAGGCATTGGTACCATCCCGGGCGATATTTGCCCTGCTAACCATAACTTTTATTTTTCTTGTGTTCACAGAGATGAAGTCTTAGCGCGCTACGAGCATGTCCCAATTCAGGTTTGCCTTCATATGCATGCATACTGTACACCCCCACACACCATGTGCACATCAGCATCCTGCATGTCGCCTTCGGAATACATTGAACTTCGCTTTTACTCAAGCTCAATCAAAGTGGGGGCTTCTGTAGACGCCAAAAAAGCGTCATCAGATTTCTTCGCCAAAGCCCGATGATGAAAGGAGTAATTTTTTAAACTTGAATGCTATTTTTGCTTTGATAGGTAAAATAAGGTCTCAGGTTTTTCCTCGATCATTCCTTCATTCCGATTACATTCAAAAGCCTCGTTCAAGAGCTTTCCAACGACACCTCTCGTGTCGTTTTCCGACTCCCAGTCGCCAAGTTGCTAACCGAGGGTAAAACCGTCTTTTACCGCAGAAGGGTAAAACGGTCTTTTCACATTTTCGGAATACTAAAATTCCTCCGGAAATAAAAATAGGTAATGACGACATCCAGCTGGCAGGCTGACAGCCGCCAGCGACGCTGGATGTCAAGCCAGCGCTACTAGCGGCTGTGTGCAGCGCTGGATGAAATCCCAGGGCCGCGGGCGCTCACCAGCGCCGCTAGCGGGGCTCACCAAGTCTTTCAAGCCTGTCTTTTTTTCAAGCCCAAATCCCGATTTCGGCCATTTCTTCACCTGACCAACCCTATTCCTCGCCTATAAATACGACCCTCCTCCCTCAGTTCAAATCACACAGTCTACAGTTGACAACCTCTATTCTCAGGAGTATTAACACTGAGCTTCCCCTCTTTCTTCCAAATTCTTTATTTGAGATCTTGTCTTTACTATTTTTGCTAAATAGCCTACAGTTCAGGTACTAACTCCTGAGGGCTCAAATTAAATTAATTGCTTAACTGTTTATGTTTTAAGTAGTCAAAATGTAGATATCATGCTATTCACGTCTTTTATTGCTTCCTAAATATTGTCTTTCAATTCTGTAAATACGCATGTCTAGTCGTTGTAATGCTCAACTTGTCAATCGAATGCATGTCTAAACAAGGGTCAATAATAAATCTTGTGATGCTTGTGATGAACCAATTAATAGTCTAAGTCTTGGTTGTTAATCCGATTTTGTGTGGGAATCATGTCTTTAAATTATTAAGCAAACTTGAGTTAGTAGAGGCCGTCATAATGCGGGCGAGTTGGGTGCCTAACACCTTCCCACCTCGTACCTTCGCCCCCGAACCCTTTATTCTTGGGTACTCATATGTTCTATATGAGCGGGAGTCTTTTTAAAAACATGACCAGTTTACTTATCGCGCTATTGGGTTGTCCCTTCGGTTTGTCCCTTCGATAAAACGCCGATAGTAGATTTGTGGCCTCTTTCATGGTTTTTATTCAATTCAAACATTTTCAAAAGCTTTTCTAACTCGACGGTTCCTTGAACTTATCTAAACCCCCAGCTTACAAATTTTCTATAAGGACACACTCTGTGGATATAGTGAAAAATCCCGGGTCCTTACAGAGCCTAGAGCCTTATACGGGCCCATAGCCATAAGAGATGTTGTCACTTCCGCAGAGGTAAATGGCCAAGCTAAGTCGTTCCATTAAATGGTGGAAAGGCATAGCTTGAACTTCGTGCAAGCAATAATAGTATGAATAGTAGCGGTATTATTGGAAAGTGCAAAATCATTAGAAATTGATTGAGACACGGGCATAATGTAGGCTTGATATGTGAACAAGCTTAAGCAGATATAGCACACATGTTGAATTGTTGACACATGTGCTATATTTGGAACTGAGTAAGCTAGATCCTACTAACACATGAATAAATACTCTTAGCTTAGAACCTTCTAGTTTTCTCTACTAATTCTAAACAATTCTTAAAAATTAAGAAATATTGTAAACAAAATAAATAATTACCGAGAAATTATTATTGATTTGTGCCTTAGGGACCTAGGCTTAAAATAGATTATAAATTTTAATAATTTTAAAATAGCTACTAAAAAAATAATAATAAACTTTTTAGAAAATAAGGTTTATGATTTTTTTTTTTTGATTTGTGCACAATTCAGAAGTAAGTATTAGAAATGTAGGAAACCAACCAATCGTAAATTCGTCTTTTCTTTTGTCCAAATTAGACTAATTTAGTGACCTTTAGTGAGTAGGTTTTATTATTTTTTATTTGTTTGTGTGTGTGAAATTTAGAAAACATGTTCTTTTTCGGGACATTACTAGAGGTGATCATGGACTAGCCGATCGACGGTGTTCGTCCATCCAGCCAAAAAAGTTGTCGAGTATGCAGATGATGTTTGTGTGGAGGATAAGGTGGGAGCACAAGTGACAAGTGCTGCACTCTTAAAAACCAATAATCAGGGATTCAAAACCTCATCCAACTAGGGAGAAAAAAAAATCATCTTCTACCTTTCTTTGCAAGGAAGGTCTCCTCCTCCGCTTGAACCCATTAACTCGTCAAAGATAGTGGGCTTGTGGATGATTACCGCAAATTTTTACGTACTCTTGGAGCATGTACTCATCATCAACTTTTCAATGCTTGACCCAAGAAATGAGGCCCACACAGTATTTATTATGAGTATAGTAAGATGAACCTGAAAGTAGATTTGAATTGGTAGATTATTACATGTCCTTGTAGTAATCATAAAGACCAGACCTGTTAAACCCCCGACCTTTTATTTTGTCGCTTCAAGGACGCATGCAATAGCCCGCAAACCACATGCACCGGGCAAGCCAACCCATCTTTGATGGGCTGACGAGCTCAAGCAGAGGAGGAAACCCTCCCTGCAAAGAAAAGTAGAGGAATTTTTATTCTCCCTACATGAATGAGGATTTAAATCCCTAACCATTGGGTTATAAGAGTGAGGCTCTTACCACTTGAGCTCCCACCTCATCCTACGTAATTGCGTTACTGGTCCAGCCCATAATCTTAAAAAACACAATCACGGCCCATGTCTTTTATCAGTTCTTGGCCGTCCATACAAATACTCCAATGGGCCAGGAGCCCAGGACTGCATTACAAATGGGTAAAGCCCGTCCAATATATACGCCCACATAAAACACAAAATCAATCCAGTCAGTATTAAACTCTTAAACCCCTCTAAACCCTTCTTCTCAGTTCTCCCCTACGTTTCTCTCTCTTCTCTGCTCTTTGCTCACACGAAAATGGGGATATTCGAGCCGTTTAGAGCAATTGGGTACATCACAACTTCTGTCCCTTTCTCTGTTCAAAGATTAGGCACTGAGACTTTCGTCACTGTTTCTGTTGGCAAAGCTTGGCAAATCTACAACGTATTTCTCTCTCCTCTTTCTGTGTTTTCTTTTCATTTCTTTGTAGCTGACAAATTACTAATTGTTGATGATTTTGTTTGTTTGTTTTTCTGAATTGGGTTGCAGTGTGCTAAGCTTAACTTGGTCCTTGTTGGTAAGTTCACATCTCTCTATAATAATAACCCTAAAGTTGTCTTCTTTTTATAATTTGGTTGTTATTATTTTGTGCCTTTTACTTAATTCAGCTTGTCAATTTCCGGTGAAATTGGTTTGGTCAAGTCTGTTGTTTCCTGGTAGAGAGATTAATGGTAAAGAATAATTATTAAACAAAAAACATAGTGATGCAAAACACCAAATATTTACAGTTCTAATGTCTTGTTTGGTTTGAAGTGTTAAATTGATTGAGAAGGTACGAATACTTGTAGTTTTACGATGAACTGCTGTCTAGTATAGAAATGCTTATTGTATTGCATCCCTATAAGTAATGATTCCGTTTTCTTGATTACTTGAATTCTTGATTATTGATTATACGAATTCCCTCCCTGGATGTGAAGGTGTGGGATCAAAATTTATTTATTACCAAAAGGGCAAAGCTAGTTATTGTCCCACCAAAATTTTATCTGTCGAGAAGAGCTGTAGATGTTTGCTTTGTTGCTTATTTGGTGCTGTCGAACTTTAGCCTTAATTTCTTATGGACAGTCAAGTCTTCAAGCTTTCGGTACTCCTAAAGTCCTAAGTAGTGCATGTTGATTAGGTGATTACCCTTTGTGGGAATTGGAACATTGTCTTAAGGAGTTACATTCCTAGACCGATAATCATCACCCTTTGTTATTTTAATTTCTTTTTGCATACCGTAACTAATCCAAGGCTATTATTTCCTCTGGTTCAAAGTTATTATCCTACTTTTGGTTTGATCATCCTAAAATAATCTTCACTCTTTGATTGCTCTTGGAAGTTGGAACATACATTCGAGATTTGTCCATGATTGGGAAATACAGGGGCTTACTTCTTTGCTTGCTGTATTGGAACTCGTATTCTAAAATAGCAGATTCTGGGGTTTGTATGGGTGATTGTACCTGGCCGTTCTCCTGCAAGTCTTTTCTTAAATGTTTGGAGACTCCTCGGCAACACCCTTAGTTTCACATTGCAAGGTTTCTTTGGAATGTAAAGTTACCTTTGATGGTGTGGGCTTTAGTGTGAACCGTAGGTTGACAGGATAAGCATTAATATACGACAAAGCCTGAGTTGACCCATGTCTTTGGACATCTGTGTTATTTAGAGACTGCGTCACATTTGCTTTTTGAAGTGTAAGGTTGAGGAGTACCTTTGGGGTAAGAAGTTTGCTGTGTGTACGGTTTGGGAAGGGGGAGGGAGAAGAGGGCGGTATGTGGAATGGAAGCGCATGAATAGCTTTGGGATTGAGTCACATGTTTACCTTCACTTTGTGCTAGTGGCCTTGCATTTAGTAACTTTATCTTTGAGGGGCGAGGGCCAAAAGAATCGAACTAACTTGTAACTATCGCTCTTTAGAGGTGGTGTATTTCTGATCTTCATATTTATATACTTTCCCTCATTATCAAAAAGATTATTGGTGGAAGAGTGAAAGTCCTCAAGTTGACTCCTAAAGGATTTACTTGACTTTCGAGCTTTGACTACCCATTGCACCATCAGTTTAGTCATTGGGTGTTCTTTGATCTTTTTTGTTCATATCGACTCCTTGTGCTATGTGAACATTACGTAGAAGATTTTCTGGTGAGATGAAAAATGCAAAATGCTCTTCAGATAAGTATGTGGACATGTTGCTTCGGTACCTGTACTCGTCTCTGAGGTATAATTTGCATACTCATGTGGGAAATGTAGATGCTGTTGCTCTTTGGGATGATAAAATTGTCTGCTAATTGTTCAATCACAACTCACTAAGCTTCTATCCTTGTATTCGTAATTATGATCCACCCACTGTCCCGAAGCAGAAATTTTAGTTCTCTTTCGTGCCAATTGACAACTAGTCTGAGGGAAACTATAAATTGTGTTTATTTTCTTTTACAATGTAAGACGAGAGATACTGGATTTATGCTTGAAATGAGAATTGGTGTCTTATTTGTAGCTTCATTAGAGTTGTACATGTTTGGTATGTTATTACAATGTAACTTTCTAACGGTTTTCTCATCAACTTGGTACTACTGAAGGTCCCCAACTTCCCAAGAAAATTCGGGCGCTTGCTTCCTATCGTGATTATACTTTTGCAGCATATGGGAGTAACATTGCAGTGTTCAAGCGTGCGCATCAGGTTTGTGAATTGAATATTTTTTTCTTAATTACTTTTTTCTTCTTTACAAATTAGTAAATTGTACTGAAGATCCAGTACAAGAGACAAACTACTGAAAAGTGAAGTCATTGATGCCTATAGTTATCTCATGCTGTGTAGTAACAGGCGGAAGCATATAGTTGTTAAGTGCGTGCTTTCAAGATTATAGCATCTCTTAAAATCCCCCCCCCCTGTCCATGTGCGGTTCTCTGAAGATGCAGTTCCTTACAACAAGGCTTCTGGTCCCTGTATCATCTTACTTCTGATGCCATTTTGTCAGCATGTCGCCATACGCACAATCCCTCTGGTTGCAATGTGTTATATAGGATAACACTTTTAAGTTGAAAGTGCATACTTCCAGTGAAGATCTCTTTCCAGCTTTTTATATTAGTGGAACTTTTTTTTGGCAAATAATAGGATCTCTTATTGAGCATAGCTTTTGTTTCCTTTTTAGAGTTAATAGAAAACTATTACTTGGAGTAAATTTAAAATATAATAGGGCATAGTATCCTGAGAATGATTTAACACAAATCAATCGCAAGATGACGACTTCTTGAGATTCAGCTGTATGGTGATGTTCAATTACTGAGGGTGTATTCTTTAGGGCTGAATTGAAAACTGAATTCAATACCACTTGACTGAAATAAATTCAATACCATTGAACTGTACAACATTGTACTGAACTAAACACCGTTGAACATAACTGAACAACACTGAATCAAACTAAACTAAGTAGTAATATGTGTGTGAAAAAGTATGAATCTGAACTGAGCATCGCTGAATTGAATTGGAACACCACTTAAAATGAACTGAAAACCATTGAACTGACCCAAGATCACCATTAAACTGAGCTGACCGGTTAAGTTCTAAAGAACACACCCTGAGTTTGTAGCTCTTATCTAAAAAACTTACTGTTTATAGGAAGATATACATTCTGGAAAGGCTGAACTGAACACTTATCCTCTGGCTCTAATTGTAGTATTCATTCTAAGCATCAGATTCGAGATCTGTTCAAGCAACTAAGTGGTTGCTAATTCATTCCACTGTTTGCGTTCTAGATGGGAGAACTAATAGTTACTTATTATATTCTTTGTGGTAGACACTTCATCCATGTGATGCTGCTGGTACCATACAAGGTTACCTTTTATCCATTATCTGGAACTCTGGTTGTTATAATCATCTACAACTTGCCTCGTATTTTCTATGATGCCTTTCTTTTTTTTTGTTTCCTTGCTCAGTAGGTGTTAGTTGCTGTCACAACCTAACTTTAACATATTGGTTCTGCAACCTCTGCTGGTTTACATACTGCTAGTTCCAACCCCTCTGATGCCTTTAAAAGCAAGAAAGAAAAAAGAAAGGTTTCAGGAACGAACCCTGAGGGGGTAGCTCAGTTGGTAAGACCTCTGAGATTTATGCCAGACGTCCCAATTTCAGAAAGGTTGTTAGAACGAACCCTGAGGGGGCAGCTCAGTACGAGGGCCCTGGAGGTTTTCCTGGTTGTTAACTTCAGGGACCATGGGATTAGACAAACAAAGCTTGATACCCGTCTTATGTAAAAAAAAGAAAAAAAGAAAAGAAAAGAAAGGTTGTTAGAACGAATCCAGTCAAAAATATAGAGAAGGGAGACTGTATGTGGTATGGTTAAATCTCCTTTTGAGATGATTACTGTTTGCTATAGATTACATTTAACTTTTGCTGCCTGTTTGGGCTGTTTCTTACAAAGCAGAAGTGTCTCTCGACATGGGATTATTATAAGATGTATTACCAATATTTTGTTTTACAATACTGCTGTCTTGTAAGTTCTGGGATTGAATCACTCAATCACCTACTTTGCATCTTTGTGGTCGAGATGAGCTTGCGTTTTTAGGAGCTACACCATCTCTGAAATCCAGAGAAATTGGCTAATCTGTAATTGTTAGGGTTATCTGTTTGGAGGACATCTTGTTCTCTTTTGCTGTACTTTCTTTGCTGATTAAATTAAATACTTTTTTCATCTCTGAAAATGCTGTCACAAAGTACTTTAATTTTCTTAGTACAAGCAAATGAAAGCTGTCTTGACACATAAATTAATTTTCTTGTTGGTATTTTAATAGGTGGCAACTTGGAATGCTCATAGTGCAAAGGTCAATTTATTATACCTATTTGGAGAGCACATCTTAAGTGTTGATGTTGATGGTCATTTGTTTATATGGGCATTTAAAGGAATTGAGCAAAATTTAGATCCAGTTAACCATATTGTTCTGGAGGGTGGATTTTCTCCTACCTGTATCATGCATCCAGATACTTACCTAAACAAGGTAAATGTTTCTCTTTTTCTTGTCTTTTTCAGCTGCCTTATTTCTACAATTTTTCTTTCTGTTCATTCAAAGATACTGGAATGGTTACTTCTAGAAGATGGGAAAGGCATTACATGGGCCGAATTATTTTTTTTTCCCTGTCTGGTTGAAGAGCTTCTAAAGGTCGAACTTTGTCCAGGTTATTCTTGGGAGCCAGGAAGGTACTTTGCAGCTGTGGAATGTTAACACAGAGAAGAAATTATATGATTTTAAAGGATGGAACTCGCCTATTGCCTGTTGTGTGTCATCGCCAGCACTAGATGTTGTTGCAGTGGGGTGTGCTGATGGGAAAATCCATGTTCATAATATACGTTACGATAAAGAGATAGTCACATTTACACATTCTACTCGGGGAGCTGTGACAGCTTTATCATTCAGCACAGGTAGGAACTGGGGATGCTTTTGACATGAAGTTTGGGTTTGAATCTAAATAATGGGGTATCTATCTCATTTGTGACAAGTCTTGGGAGGCAAGTTCCTTAGATGATGGATGCTGAGTATGTGCAGTGTCCGTTTGCTCTATTGCTTGTGCCTTGAAACTACCCTGCTTTTCTGTTCGCTGGTTGCAAATTTTGTCAATGCTATACCTGCCAGTTAATTAATATCTTCGTGCCCTCTAGACAAGATAATAAGTGTTACTTCCTCTGCCTTGTACGATTTTTCTTGTTGAATTGCAAGTAATAGCCACTAGCCAGTGCTTTTTCAGATACATCAATAAGGGTAATATTTTGAACTTTCTTAAAGAAAGGGTAATTTATTCAACTTGTAATTGAACTCCCTGTATGGTATATGTTAGCACACTAGCACACTGCACAGTCAAACGATTTGACTGAAATAGAAAGGACAATCACTATGGGATGGAATGAGTGTATAATTGTGGATGTGGCTCCCCTGGACTATTTCCCCCATACAAGCTTTGCTGTTGCAGGCTAATGACTAGACTATGCTTTTTTCATAAAGTCGCTGATGTCTGCGGGCATTTCTGAGAAATGATGGCCTATACTCTTAACTTCGACCTGTTAATTGTTCAAATATCTTCTTTAGACTTGCCAAAACGGGCCAGTGTGTTTATTCAGAGCCGCACTGTGGTCCTATTATAAGACTTAAAAATTAATTATTTTCATAATAGCATACTCCCTTGTAAAATAGTACTATTTCTGTAAAGACCTGCAAGGCTGCAAGTAGACACATATTTCAAGACTTTAAATGAAAGGATTAGTAAACAGTCTTGTGTATATTACTCAATATCATGTTCTTGCTGGACAACAAATATTTGAACAATCCCCCCCCTCCCGTTTAACCCTCCAAAAAAGAATGGATTAGAGGAAATATTACTCTTTTGATTGTTTAAATTGAATATTGCGTATTATTTGGGTATTTGCTTGAAATCACCAAATGATAACCTCTTTTTGCATATTGATCAAGATGTGCTCATAGTTACATAATTATAGTGATTTAGATACTTTTGGTATAGTGATTTGGGGGGAGTCGAGAACCTGCTTGGATGCTAGGGATGGTGAGAATTATGCAACTTGATATCTGCATCAGATCAAGCCTGGTTTTTCACAATGATGGCTAGAAGCTATATTTCTGATTAGTGATAAATTGTACCCTCATATCTTCAACGGTATTGCATGTTAATCTACAGCATTCAGTTCACTATGGATAACAAGCATGGGAGTACCAAAAGAGGCTTCTTATAGGAGAGCAGGGTAAAGTGATTGGATGTCTATAGGATAGTTGGCGTAACTACAAGAAGAAATCCTTTAATGTTGGGATAAGGGTTGTGCATATTATTATTTTTTCTTTTCTCTGTCCACTAAGCTTATCAGTCTTTGTTTCAGATGGACAACCACTTTTGGCATCTGGAGGTACATCTGGGGTCATTAGCATATGGAATCTTGAGAAAAGAAGGCTCCAATCAGTCATCAAAGAGGCTCATGATAGTGCAATTGTTTCACTTCACTTTTTTGCAAATGAACCAGTGCTGATGAGTGCTTCCACAGACAACTCCTTAAAGGTCAGAGTAATTTCTGGCAAATTTTCTTGCTCGGATGTGCAGGAGTTTGTTCTACCCGTTTGCAACTTCTGTATGCATCATTATTGGCTTACCCGATAGTCCTATACTCAAAAAGCATCAGAAATTCAGAATCAGTTGTTCATGTTAGTTGGATGTATCAAGCAGCATATAGTTTACAAGATTTTAGAAATAAGAAATCAAGAAAAAAATACATTAAATGCTTGCAGTTAAGTGCAGAACCATCGCCTCTCCTTCAAGTTACATGATTCAGAGAAGATTATATAAAAAAGCCTTCGTGGCGCAGTGCTCTTTTTGCAGTACTTTGGTTAGTGCTTGGGTGAAGAGGAATGCACCTATGATTTTCAGACTCTTCATTTCAACAAAAGTATCTGTGTCAGATACTCGGACACTTCAAATTAGCAACAGAACACGGAAACGGGAAAATTTCTTAAAATAGGCGAGTCTGATGATCGGGTCTTCATCCGAACCCGATTTTCAATGATTACTCTCTCCTGCTATGTTGCTCGGACTCGGCTAAGTGTCGGAGTGTCCAATACCCATACCCATGCCCATGTCGGACTTGGCCATTTTATGAAAATTTTGCCTGTTTTTCGCTGAAAATGGAGTGTCCAGTGTCCATACCCATGTCGGAGTGTCCAGTGTCCGACACGGGTACTTGAGGAGAAATGAAGAGTCCAAGCAACATAGCTCTCCTGACATGCTTTGGGATAGAGCGACTGTCTTAGAATCTTTGTGGTGTAAAGCAACTGAGGCCTTTAGGAATCCTCTCTTTGTCTCACCTTGTAGTTGAACGCAGCTGACTGCCATGCACGGTGAACATGAGAGAAAGAGAAGAAAGGTGAGAGAAGAGTGGGCCTTGACGTTCAACCTTCCAGATCTAGTTTTTCCGGCAATAATGGGGAGTGTCGAGTGCCGCCATCACTTATTTTCCAGTCTCCAGATTAAAAGTGTCGAGAGAGAGAGAGAGTCCAGGCTTCCAGCTGTAGCAGTTGGGCCCAAGACCCAAAATATGTTTTAGAAAACACATAGGCTTTTACCTTTTAGAGTACTAACCACACTGCCCCTTCTATATATTCAATCAGACTATTAGAGTACTCTTTTCATTTCATACCATCATTATATTTTTGAACTAATAATTGGATTTGCATCTTAATATCTAGAACTTTTCTATATTAAAATTTAATAATAGCCAAGTCCCTGCACCCATGTGACCATGTCCAAATTTAGGACAAGGTGCCTGTTTTATTTCTTGGAGACTACTGTTTTATTTATGTACTAGCTGATTTAGATGACCAATAAGCCACTTAGATATTAGACACTTGGGTTTCTAAACATTTGCTTGATTTTTACTGTATCAAAAAATTCTGACTCTCATCTCTATTTAGTGGTATCTCTATGAAATTTTGGCTTCATTCTGTATACATGGTACCTCTTAATCGTTGTTAAAATAGACTTGATGTTCTTTAAACAGAAGTTTTTGGGTGGGTTGGATCCTATTGTAAAACCTGAGGGACGACAAAGACCAGAATTATAGGCGTTCTTGAGGCTGATTATTAAGGATGTTTTAGAGTATTATTATTAAGAGGAAATAAACATGATAAAAGTGTAAATTTTAGACTAAATTTTCTGCACAAATTGGCACAAGAAATTCTTAAATAATTGGCTTGGATTCCTATTATGGAGCCGATCAGAGGGCCAGTTAGCAAGCAAGATTGCAATTGGCCCTTCAGTCGGCTATATTTCTGTTCTTTCCATTATTAGTCAACATAAATTTCTTCCTTAAGCAAGTCGTAAGTCCTTTCTTCAGTGCTTGAGAGTACCTCTTTGCCACTTCCCTTAAGCGGATTATTTTTGGAAGGTGAAGGAGCCTCTTAAGGTGCGGGCATTTGTGTGGACTTTGGCGTTGGATAGGGTCAACAAGAATGGCCTGCGGTAGAGGCCAGAAGTAGCGATATTGCTCGATTTTTGTTGAACTAGTAACGAGACATTAGCATATCTTCTCCTTTGTTGTGATGTAGCTCGAAGCCTTTGGAGAACATTTTTTGGTGTTTTTGGAAAACAGTGGGTTTGCCGATGTGGTTTTGCGATGCTTTTGCGGATACGATTTGTGGGTTTTGGGAGGGGGCGAAGAAATTGCTGGCGCAATGCTCAGATAGCGGTTTTATGGTGCATTTGTCTTGAGAGGAATGCACTGGGGTTTCTGTTTCTCTTGAGATGCTTTGTGAATTGGTCACTTAATTAGCTTCTTTGTTTGCTAGGGGAGCAGGGGATTTAAGTGTTACACTAATTCTGAGGTTGAAAGGAATTGGCCAATTGTAAATGTCTGTTTGAAGAGGATACCTTGTCCTCCCGCGCTGTACATTTTACAATAATTTAATCAAAAGTTTCTTGCTGTTAAACACTGACTGGTTATTTTACTAAAAGGCTGTTTTTTTTGATTTGCTAGATGTGGATATTCGACACAAGTGATGGGGACCCTCGTCTTTTGCGTTTCCGAAATGGTCATAGTGCTCCGCCAGTTTGTATAAGGTAAGTAATTTTACATGCTATTACTTTCAGGAGGGATTTGTGGGCTTTGTTGTTTTGATTGCTTTATCGGGTGGACATCTTGTCCTCTTCCATTTCAGTTGTTGATGCATAATTAGTATATTTATTCCTTTATCTTAAAAGAACATTCTTGTATTCTCGAGGTTCTCAGAACTTCTATGAATAATGCGTTTGTGACTTTGTATTTGTTCAAAAATATTTTTGTCTGGTAGGCATTGATTAGATTGTTGTCTCCAAGAATTTAACTTTTGAATCACTATGTAATTAATTTGTCTTTAGAATCAATTTTAACTAATTGTTTTGTAATCTCCGATCTTAATCTATCTATTCTCTTTGCAGGTTTTATGCGAATGGGAGACACATTTTATCTGCTGGTCAGGACCGTGCCTTTAGGCTTTTCTCGGTCGTCCAGGTTTGATTGCTTCCATTAGTTAGCCATACAATTTTCTAACTGTTACCAAATTGTATCCTGTATTTTGCCTTGCATACTTATGTAATCTTGTCTTTGTAAAAGTGCTTTTACAAAGATAAAAATGGTTCACACTTCACCCGTAAAAGAAACACTAATCGGCTTGTTTTTGAGTTATGAAAGTGCTTCATGGGTATCTGCTAGTATCTACTTGGTGGTTTCAACTTTCAACTTTAGGCATTATAATATATTTTCAGTCTCACTAGTAGAGGATGCTTTAGTTTATTAGTAATTACTTTTGACAGTGAGTTAATAGTAGATTAAAAGATGAACCTGCTGAGACATCCATCTTGGGATGAGTAGAGTAGGAATAAAATTATTCTTCATGAATAGTGAAGAGTTGAAGGTAGGTTAGAAGGCTAGCCCATGAAAACTATCTGTGCTCATCTCAGAGTGGATATGACACTCCAAAATCTAGATTCATAGGATTTTGGCCCTTTATTTTCCAAAGTCAATTTCAGTTGGAGGTTGTTGGTCGCGCATTACAACACATAATTGAAGGAATGAAGAGTTAAGGCTTATGTTTATTTTCTTTTTATGTCCACTATATACATTAACAACATTAACATTACCTCCAAAGAGGCTCCCGCCTAGGCGGTAAGGGGGAGGGGGGTTGGTTGGTTGGTACGCAGCCTTACCCCTGTGAGAGAGTCACATAGAGTCTTTTTCCGTTTGACCCGAGATCCGAAGTGCGACGACCATCGGCAACTTCACAATAAATAAGAAGTGCCGACATTTTTATGAGCCATTTTGCTTTAGTCCATTATATTCCGAAAAGCCAAAAAGTAGTGAAGCTTATGGTTCCGTTGGAAATTGTGGACATAAGGGCAATGTTATCCACTGATACCAAAATTTTAAACTATCTATGGAGAAATCATATTGTTCGGGTCATTCATGTTTCTCTACATCTTTTGGTAATATGTTTCTCTCCATATTCATTGTGAGTTTTTTGGTGGATTTTGTTGCTTAAGAATGTGGTTCTAGATGTTGGAGGCTATCTTTGCTTTGTGGTTTTACCGGTTGCATCCTTCTTTGTCTCCTGATTATTTTTTTTTATCTTCGTCCTTTTATTTTTATTTTCTTTGCTTTTGAAATTTTGTCAACTATTTGAAACTGCTGTTTGATATGCAAAGTCACAGAAAAAGAATGTGATGTATATTATGTTGTATGTGGTTATCGTTGTGAATATATTATTTTTATTTATATGTTTATTTGGTTATGCAGGACCAACAAAGTAGGGAACTTTCACAGCGTCATGTATCTAAAAGAGCCAAGAAGCTGAGGGTGAAGGTACCAATGCCATATTTTTTAACATACATATACGTGTGTGTGTGTGTGTGTGTCCCTTTTCGTTCTTATCTGGTCTGCTTGTATTTTCACCCCCTGTTTATTTTGGTTTTTTGGCTGTTTGGCATGGGAAGGTGTCGTATATGTGTAGTACAAAGGGAGTAATGAACTTCTAAATCGACATCAGAACATAAAATAATAATGTTCGAAACTGCAGTGATAGCAACTCTTTTGCGAAGTCATACTTGTTGGAGGAAGAGGGGCAGGGGTAGCTCCATGAAACCTCATCAACCTCTAGAGCTGCAGTACTTTTTAGTAATGCTTCTCATGCATATCTTATTTCAGCTGCAAATAGCATAAGCACTACCTCATCTTTGCAAGGATCAGTGTAGAAAGATTGTCATCCTAATCCGGAGGGGATAGCTCAGCTGGTAAGACATTTGAGATCTATTCTAGAGGTCCCAGGTTCGAGTCCCCTCAGGGCCACTGGAGGTTTTCTTGGTCGTTAACTTCAGGGCCCATGGGATTAGTCAAGCAAAGCTTGGATACCCATGTTATCTAAAAAAAGAAAAAGAAGAAGAAGGATTATCAATTTTTCATCCTTGGAAGGATTAAAGTGTAAACATGTGAGCAATTGACTTGGTATAGAGTAGCTCAAAACAAATTATCCTCTTCTTCGTCCAAGGAAATAGTACTCTTGGTTATTAATTTATTTATGTAATTACTTCTCTGGTTCTCCCCCCTCCCCCCCAACCTAATTGGAAAGGCTACCTCCAAGGGGAAAATGTTGGTAGTTGGTAGTTGCCTTTGAAGTTATCATTTTTTCCAAACTAACATCTATATTTGGAAACAAATTAGATTGGATATTCTAGCAGTTGGGAAGCTTATTAGTAATTGTGTTCAGTACAACAACTTCCTAGATGTCTCCCACAGAGGCAAGATATGGGGGTTATGTATAGTGTTTGAACTAATATATGATATAAGTAGTTTCAAAAGTTCTTTGCATCAAACCACCTTGCATTTCACGGCATGTGTAATTAATGATCTCTTTTTTCTTATCTTGAAAACTTTTGCCACAATCCAGCACAACATGCTTTCTGGCATCTTGAAAGCTAACTATGATTTGTTAGCCTCTAGAAGCCAAGGTTATGGGTAGAGTTAAATTAGTGGATTATATGATCACCCCCTTTCCCTCCCACGTGGCTCAGTATGATGGGAGATTATATGGGCATTGCAAATGCCAATTTTTAAAAACTTGGGATCTATCTATCTTTACATAGGAGGGTGGGGTGCAAGCGGGCTGGCGTGTGGTAGCTATCCTATGTTACCAGGACTCGGCTGTTTAGGGCTTTAGGCCACCATACCCGTGTCGAAACGACACGACGCGAGTACGGGTTTGAAATCCGTGTCTGACACGCCAAATTTCAGTGCGACATGGGGGTACTTTCATGGCAATTTTCAGAGAGAAGAAGGGAGGACGAGAGAGAATGATGACTGAGAGGAGAGAGAAGAATGAATAAAGATTAAATAGGGCAGATGAGTGTGTGGCTCCTACCTCGCCATTCTCATTTGCCCCAAGCCCAACAGCTCTGAGTCTCTCTCTCTCTCTCTCTCTCTCTCTCTCTCTCTCTCTCTCTCTTTCTCTCTCTCTCTCTCCCTCTCCTGTGCTGTGACTGCGGCGCTTTGAAATAGCCAAGTAGGGTTTTGGTCTTCCTGGCTGATAGCGTTGATAAATGATGTAGTAAATTGATGACACAGTATCACGTGCAGTCAATAAAATAAAAAAGAGGAGTATCACGTGCAGCAGTGGATGAGTTTGTTTTAAAGTTGTCTTGGGCCCAAATATCCAGTGGGCCGTCATTTATATAGAGACCCACTACAAGTTAAGCGTCTTTCAACGACAAGTTAAACACATCACTTCCTATATTTACAACAATTAGAACTTGCAAAAATAAATAAATTGTTATTTAAAATACAATCTATAAATATGAAAAACATATATTTTCAAAAGGCCGTACTCCTGCACCCGTGTCCCTAATTTAGGACAATGTCCCTGGGTCCTCAAATTTCAAACCATAACGTATCCGACCCTTGGACACGTACCCGCACCCGACACCTGTACTCGAGTCCTGGGAACATAGTAGCTATCTCTTTTTTCGTATGTTAAGCAAATATAAAGCATTGTGATACCTAGGAGCTTAGTTTTTAGTTCCAGTATTCACATTGTCGGAAAATGTACCCTCTTTGAGAGTTGTTATCATGTTACATGTTCATTGTTGTATGTCTTATTTCTAGATGTTTGATTGTCTATTTAACTGAACAATACCAAGACCCAAGTTCCATTCTGGGCAAATATTGGGGAGGTCAAGGTGTACAGAAATTTGCCCTTGATAGTTACCGTCACAAGGTTGTTTCTGCTAGACACAGGAAATATGAATTCGATACAACACAGGAAATATGATTCGATACAAAAATAGTAATGATAATAGCAGTGGTGGTGATCGTTGCATTATTGTATTCACTCTAAAATTTAAATGGCTATTTCCATTGATATTATCCTCTCCTTTTTTTTTTTCAAATGTGGTTTTGTTACATTCTACCGGTTAAATTATTTATGGAATATTACGCTGACAATACCATTATTTTTTCACATGTTAGGAGGAAGAAATAAAATTGAAGCCTGTTGTTGCATTTGATTGCGGTAAAGCCCCCCCTTCTTTCTCTCTCTCTCTCTCTCTCTCTCTCTCTCTCTCTCTCTCAAATATTTATCCAATTCAAACTCAATGTAGAAATGAGGGCTAAAACCGCTGTTTATCTCTTTCATCTTGTGCCTTTGCTAGTTTGATTTTGTTTCTGTTTATTTTTGTTTTATCTTTTTGGTCCATAGTGCTATGTGACACCAGAACTTATTTTTTCACCTCATTTATGGTGGGTACCAACATTCGAATTGCTCCTGTTTCTTGCCCTCCTCCCCACTCCCAGCCCCAGGTAAAACATTATGAGTCGGATCCACCTTTCATCCAACAAAACATATTGTGGATGAGTTATGATTAGGTTCCAGGTGCTTTGTTATGAAAGAATAATTAAGATTCTTGGTTGTCTAGTTTTTCCTTGTCAATTGACACCTTTTCTGCAGTTATTTGTAACTTTTGACTGCCAGGGCAAAAAGACTGCTGATGGATTGTTGGACCCTTTTTAATATTGCTTTGAATATCTTACTATTTTAGAATTATTTAGAGCAATCTATTAATTTATGTATTTATCAACTTGGTAACTGAAGTGTGATGTCATTGGCAAGAATTTGTGGTCGTCAATATTAGTTGTGGGGTCCAAGTTCGAGTCCTCTCAGGCCACTAGAGGTTTTCCTGGTCGTTATCTTCAGGGCCCATGGGATTAGTTGCTTGGACACCCATGTTATCTAAAAAAATATTCAGTTGTGGGGTGTAATTTTAGTCACTGTCCCAACTCTCACGGGCAGTATTGGATGTAACCTGGTTCCTTTTGTATATGATTAGGGAGCCTCCATGCACGTATGAAATTTTTCCTGTGTAATGAATACCAAAACCTAATATGTTCTTTTATATTGTCAAACCCTGTATCAGCTGAAATTAGGGAGCGTGATTGGTGCAATGTGGTTACTTGTCACTTGGACACTGCTGAAGCATACGTGTGGAGACTTCAGAACTTTGTTCTTGGTGAGCACATACTGCGTCCTTCTGAAGAAAATCAGACTCCAATAAAGGTAAAAAGCTAGTGCTTAGCTGAGTTCTATTTTGTCCTTTCCTCTCTGCTATGAGGCTAGTAATTTCAGGGAAGTTATTTTCTACATAACTTCGAAAAACTATTTTACTTAATTCATAAAATATTTTATATGTTAGCAAATGCCCCGTAGCACATATGGAGCCATTGCAATGAGATTCATAGTAACCAGACTGCGCCTTATTCTTTCTTAGAAGATCCTGTTACTCCCAAGTATATTAGCCTATATTATCAAATTAATTTAATCAAACTGAACCTAAAGGGACGAGAAAAATAACAAATGAGATATCAGCCACGGACTTCATGCATGAGGCTGCTGCTTTTACTGTTTGGCATTGGCCATCCTTGAGATGTCATTGTACACAGTGCTAGAGGCATGTTTCCTCGCTGAAACTTTTGTTATACTTAGAGAGTGATTCTTTTTTTAGTTGCTGTTAACTTTTCTTTATTGTTTCTAATTGCTTTGGGATCCATTTATGTTAGATGTGAGCCCTTGTTAGCAGAGGCGATCTTTGTGTACCTATGTGGTAGCCCAAGATAACACTTGGAATTGCCTAAAAAAGAGAGAACAGTTTAAATTCAAGGAAAGTTGACTTAATAATGTCACATATTGGCCGTTGGCCAAAAGTAGTCCGACTACTGATATTGGACAATAATGGTCTCAAGTATGGGGAGTGGCAACAACATGGTTCATGATTGGTCGGTGGATGACCGGAGTGTGTATTATTACATTAATTATATATGTATTTATATCTTCTCCTTCACAAAACTTGTATAAGACGGTCTTACTAGAACTTTCGGAGAGACGAGGGTTTTTGCTTAGTGAAACAGGGGTCAGTGCTCATAATGACTAATGAGTGACCCCTATATTTCTAATAGTGACCCCATTTTTGTGTAAGTCAAGACTTGCTCTCGAAAACAATCAAAACTTTGAACTACTCATCTTTTTTTCTCAAAAAAGAAATGAAAGACCGCTGAAGAAACATTTCTCGCAATTTCACCTCCCAATGTTCATTGGCTCCCTTGCTCTTTAATGCAAGAGCATTAAAAATTAAACTCTAAAAACAATCAGAACTTTGAATTACCTTTACTTTTTCTTAAAAAGAAAAAGACCATTGAAAAAACAATCCCCGCCAATTACTCTGCTTACGTTCCCTTTCTCCCTAGCCCTTTTAGTTGAAAATGTACCTATGATTAAGCTCTCATTTAGAATGCTGTTTCAAGGTCTGAACTTAATTGTGTATGGAAAAATGGTAATATATTGTTCATATGGAGAGGCATGTGACCCGATTTAATGAGATGTTAATTTGGTGATGAAATGTATGCCGTATATGTATTCACTTGAACCAATTAATGCAAATTGACTGAAAAGATGGATATTCTTAACATGTGAACATCAAAATGGCGTACTACGAAAGTAGTCAGTTTCGTGTTAACCCCAAGTCATATGCCAGGGAAGGGTTTTTCATGTTTGCTCTTTTTTTTTGAATTTTGCAACTCTTTTCTCTCTTTACATCTCCTCTCATGTTTTGTTCACGATTTCCCAACTATAAATTTTTTAACTTCAGGCAATATCTTGACTGTTTTGCAGGCTTGCATCATCAGTGCATGTGGAAACTTTGCTGTTCTTGGAACAGCTGGTGGTTGGATTGAGCGTTTTAACCTCCAATCTGGGATAAGCCGAGGGAGATATTTGGATATGTCAGAAAGAATGAGCTGTGCCCATGACGGAGAAGTGGTTGGAGTTGCTTGTGATTCAACAAATACCCTGATGATAAGTGCAGGGTATCATGGTGATATAAAGGTTTATACTTGTCCAATATATTTTTCCAAGTTTGTTTCGACATTTAGAGCAGCAACGTGCTTGCTGCTCCTCTACCTGCCCACCCCCATTCCTCAATATATTTTTATGTTGCTTCAGTCTTGTTCCTTCAGTTTTTTCTTTCTGTTTCCTCGAATGTTGGGCTGTATGTTAAGCACATGGTTCACTTTTTTCTTGTGTCTCTTATGAAGTTAAAGAAGCAGAGTTCTCTGGGGGGCGTCGGGACACGTTACTTACCTTGCTTCTCTGTTATCTATAGTTGCCGGGGGGCCCCTTTTAGGAGCTGCAAAGGTGCAACAGATTTGGGCCGTAATTGGTTTCTTCTAATGAGGATATCTTGTTAGATCATTTCTGAGATCTAATGGAGCCAAAAGAATTGTTATTCTTTGGGTTTTGGAATGTAATGGACTAAACGAAATTGGCTCATAATACTATTTGCACTTGTTTGCTGTGACATTGCTGATGATCGTCGCAGTTTCGATCAACGGTCAAACAGAAATAATCTCTCTGTTTTCATAAGGCTAAGATTGCATACACTTGAGTGACATGACCCCCTGGTGGGAGCTTCTTTGGAGGCACTAGGGTAATGCTGATGTATGTAGAGGATACCTTTGTCCTCTTTTGCTGTACATTTGACACTGATGAATACATACTTTCTATTTATCTAAAAATAGAAGAGCTCTAGTGGGGAAGACTTTGAATGAGATTACCTTAATGCCAGTAGAAATCTTGTAATTTCTGATTTGATGCGGCTAAGGAACTACTGATTTTTTTCAACTTGACAGTTTCTGTGATTTCCGATATCTACTACTAAGCAAGAACTATGTAGAGTGAGAAATAGTTACTGAATGTTCATCTAGCCGGAAATGAAATACAGTTTCTCTCCCTATACGACTACTCTGTGATTTAGGGCCTTTGCATTCAATTCATTATAATTCTAGTTCCCCTAGGCCCCCAAGAGAAAGGACAAGTCCTAGATTATGTGAAACCTTTTCGGAGACAGGATTTTAGTTTGTGGAAGCTATTATGCAGAGGGGTATTCACAACTGCAAAGTTGCCTCTTTGGTGTCCAATATTTTTACATCTTTTGTAAATGTCATATCTGATTGTTTCCTGAATTCTGACTTTTTTCAACTTGTGGAACAAGTCTTGGTTTTTGGTGATTTATCGTCCTGGTTCTGCAAAGTTATGTCCTAACTCAACGTCTGTGTTTCAGGTGTGGGATTTCAGGAAACGTGAGCTGAAATCCAGATGGGAAGTAGGATGTCCTTTGGTTAAGATTGTGTACCATCGTCCAAATGGTAAGTATCCGTAGTTATTAGTTTCGGGATCTGCAGTGACTCCCCTGATTTTTCTCTTCTATACTCTCCCTTTAATGCTCCTTTGAATATAATTGCTAAGGTGCCAAAAAATTTCAGGTCTATTGGCCACTGTTGCGGATGATTTCGTCATTCGTGTATATGATGTTGTGGCACTTAGGATGGTGCGTAAATTTGAAGGCCATTCGGACCGTGTTACTGATTTGTGCTTCAGTGAGGATGGGAAGTGGCTTTTGTCGTCCAGTATGGATGGAACCCTTAGGATAAGGGATGTTATCTTGGCTAGACAAATAGATGCTCTCCATGTTGACGTGGCTATAACAGCACTGTCTTTGTCACCCAATATGGATGTTCTGGCGACTACTCATGTTGATCAAAATGGGGTCTACCTATGGTAAGAGAATATAGCTCTGTTAAATGGTTGGAGCTTTAGTAAACTGTTTATGCAGAATAGACTTATGGTTTGTTTGGATACAACTATTCAAGCATTTGATTTGAATTGTTGGAATTGGATCAAATCTAAAGTTTGGATGTCATGAGAATTTGGATTTCGCTCAAATCCAGGATAATTTTTCCAGAGGCTTAAACCGACAATTTTAAATGCCAGCCAAAAACATGTGAATTCTAAATTGTAACTTTGCCCAACTCATAATTTTCTTTCTCCTCAATCCTCATCTTGTCAACCCTCCCCAGCCCCCTTGTTTCTCTCTCCCCAACAGTGCTCACATTCTCTCTCCTCCACCATTAACAATGGTTACTTTCTTTCTCCTCTTCCATTAACAGCCTGTGCTTTCTCTCTCTCCCATTTACAACCTTAACTCTCTCTCCTCAATTTCAACAACCTCTGAATTTTCTCTCGTCCCTCAACTTCTCCATCTTCACCATGGTGAGCATTGAAGTGATGAAGTCATTGTAATTCAAGTGTTCCAAAATCTGGAATTTCATTTCTTGATATTTTGCCAATATTGGAATTGATTTTGAATGTTAGGATTTCAAATAAAAGAATTGAAATTATAATATTCAAATTAAATGCTATATCCAAGCACTCTTACTATTATCGAATAAATGGGTCAGGAAGCAATTTCATTGCTTGTCAGCATGTGAGCTTGGGGTGGGTAGCGCAGTGGTGCACTCCCCACTCGTCCCCAGCAAAGACATGGGTTTGAATCTCATTTCCTTCAAAGAGGGAGGCTTCCTGGCTATTCTAAAAAAAAAAACAGTTGTCAGTATGTGCATTGGCAGATAGAAATATTTGATAAAGTGGCCATACCTGGTCATTCTTTTGCTGACATTTAGTTTACCCTTCTTTTCAGGGTCAATCAAGCAATGTTTTCTGGCTCATCTAGTATTGATTCTTATGCAAGTGGAAAGGACATTGTGCATGTGAACTTGCCATCTACGAGTCCAGCTGAGGGTTCTCAAGTGAAAGATGTTGAGGAAGGCAAGCCTAAGCATTCAAATATTAAAGAGACTGCTCTGATGCTCAAATTTGACCAGAAAATACCTGATTTAGTTACACTCTCGCTTTTGCCCAAGACCCAGTGGCAAAGCTTGATAAATCTGGATATCATTAAGGTTTCTCCCTTGTCTCTACATATATACCAGTTACTCTTTGAAAGTGACTTAAGGTGGACTGTAATATCTTATTTAAGAAAGGGCATCTGTTAATTGGTTTTTTAATTGTGATTCTTTGTGTAGTTGTATTCATGTCATAGTGACATACTTTTGTGCAATTTTCAGATCCGAAATAAACCGACTGAGCCTCCGAAGAAGCCCGAGAAAGCACCATTCTTTTTGCCTTCAGTCCCATCTTTTTCAGGAGATATTATGTTTAGACCGAGTGAGGTGGCAAATGAAGAGTTAGGTGAACGAGATGCTGAACAACATTCAAATCAAATAACTACTGGTTTACCTCCATCACCATTTTTGCAGGGGCTCCAGTCTGCAGTGGAATCAAATAATTGTAAGTATACTGCTGCTGTTAGAAAATAAATATTGCACTTGTAAACGAGCCGTTTAAAAGAAATAGAAAAATATGCCATACGTCTCCAAAAGTCTTGCAAAGCTGGTATGAGTTTCCACTGAACTCTTTTGTGTACCCAAATTTGATAACTCTTGACGCCCAAAGTACTCTAATTCCTTCAGGCCTTGATATCCAATCGAGGTTAACATTTTTTCATGCATTGCAGTTTCAGCGTTCACCGAGTATATTAAAGGTTTATCTCCGTCTTCTTTGGATATGGAGCTCCGGATGCTTCAAATTATCGATGATGATGATCAAATAGAGGCCAGTAGAAAGCCAGAGTTACTTTCACTTGAAATGCTTTTGGATTACTTCATTCATGAGATTTCATGTAGAAACAATTTTGAGTTTATACAGGCTGTTGTCCGATTGTTTCTCAAGGTTAGTTTTCTGTTCATTACTATGTTATTATACTCTGTTAGCTACTTTGACAAGGTCCACTACTTCGGGAGTTTGGGGCAACAGCATCAGCTCATGCAAATTCTATTTCTGTGATTCTGTGGTTGTCAGTTGCAGTAAAGCACGTAAAAGTTGGTTTCGATAATATAAAACTTGACTATGTCTTTCTGCAGATCCATGGAGAAACCGTTAGGTGCCAATCACAACTACAGGAAAAAGCGAAGAAGCTGTTAGATAGTCAGTGTGCTGTGTGGCAAGGAGTGGATAAATTGTTCCAAAGTGCTCGATGTATGATTGCTTTCCTCAGCAATGCACAATGTTAATCAGTCCTATATTCAGTTTGATTCTCTTTCTTTCGAGTTGGGATCAAGAAAGGAAGAAAGCAACCGGGGAGCAAAAAGGAAGAAAAAAGTCAGCTGCGGCATTGCTCGGCCAGAAAGAGGACTATGATGAAACTATTTTGGCGATAGGCTTCATAGTTGGGTATTTTGTCAAAAGGAGAGAACAAGGGCTGTAACAAGATGTATGTAAAAGTTGCTAGCAATTTTGTGAAATCATACTTTACCTACTGTATTCTTTTTTTGGTTATTCTTTGATGTAACTTTTGATCACCGTATCATAAATTATAATATATGCCCATGAGCTGACACGGGCACTGTTCGTTTATGGCCTCTACAATATAAGATTATTGAGAATAGCTGCTGCATTTAGTTATCCTGTGGTTAAGACCATTAAGGTGGTATGACCCTCTCAAAATAGGTGGAAGAGGAGAGGGTAAGAGAACGGGAGGACGAGGGGTGGAACCGTGGAAGAGGAGTGGTAGCCTGCTTGTGGTGGTGGATCTGGTGGCGGTGGTAAGCTGCGTTGCAGGTGGCGGAGTAAAATGTTGGGGTGAGTGGGAGAATTGAATGTCTATTGCTTGCAAGTAAATAATTAGTGTATCTCTACACCATTATACACGGAAATTAGCAAGTAGTTTTCACTGAATTATAATGGGAATTTCGTTCAAATGACTTGGGAGTTATTTAACCAATCTACCTTTGCTTTCCACCACACAAGTTATTAAGTCAAAGATCATGCTCATCAATTTGGTTGTAAACTTGCCTGTTTTTTGGCCAATCTGGTAAAATATTTTTGTCTAAAATGGTTATAACTTATAAGTAGGAAATAAATTAGACATTTCTTACCTGAGATTGATATATGAACCTTCAAGTCTCTAAGACACTACTTATATGGAGACTTTGATCGGATAGATGCTTACTCTTGCTATTCTTATATGAGGATTAGTTATACATACAAAAGAGCGTCAAAGTTTTTATATGTTAAATATTATATTATAATTAGAATGTAGGTTGCACGAGAGAGCTTCAAAATCCAATTCAAGACATGCACTCCCTCCAAAATTCCAATTTGAAATTTAAACAAAAGTTGTCAATTACCAATCTTACTGCAACTGAAATTAATGGAACGTTAAAACAGGAAAACGTATCATGAAATCTCGGCACTTTTAGACTTTTCCAAATCTTGGAGCCAATAATTGCGTTATACTCTTTGCCTTTTGAAATCTTGATAGATATTTTCCATCCTTTACAGATTTGAACAAATTTGAAAGTGATCGAATACAAAATTAATTTGGAGGTGATATTTTCTATATTGGCAAACTTAACTCTATTCTTTACTATTACCACTAATATAGTTTTTGATATGTATTAATTTTATTTTTTGCGCAATCAATTTTACTACAGATTTTTTGTAGTAGGAAATCATTTCCATAAATTATTGTGTTGTACTAAAGTATAGATGTATTATTTAAAGTTCATATATTGAGAGTTCCACATTGAAAAAAAAAAGAGTAAGAAACGAGATTGATAAGATATATAAAAACATAGAATTAAGGGTTACAGTAACTATATATTTCTCGACTCTTTGCACGACTATGATCAAGCAAAGTATCTATAGTTATTTTAATAGGATATCTTAGAGGGAGGATTTCAAAATATGTCAAAGTTCAAGTTCTATAATGTACAAAAATATTAAAATTTTGTTTATAGGAGATCATTTTCATATAATATACTAATAAGGGATATAAAAACACAGGATTAAGGGCTAAAATAAGCCTAAAGTTCGATCTTTAGGCCAAGTTTAAGTGTAGCATGGGTTTATTATAGACAACTGAGTTGGCATCCATAGCTCTAATGAAAAGTCCCACATCGACGAAGTTAGAGATGTAACATAAAACATGTACAAATACAAGCAAAGGGCAAGTTAAATCAATAAAGCATATTAGAACTGCCATTTGGCTAAGTTCAAGTATATATAGTGGGTATGTTTGGCAAAAACAGATAGTTTTAGATTAAAGTTACATCTTTCATCTTTCAGCTACTGTTTTTACTGTCTGTTATCAAATAATTTATCATTATTATTTTCAACTTTCAGTTTCAGATCAGTTAAAATCTGAATGCTACCCATGCAAGCTATTTCAATTTGAGCTAGCAGAACAGCTAATTCATAAAAAAATTTAGCAACTTTCTGCTGATTTATTCACCATTTTCTGACTTTTCAGTTGGCAAAACAACTAATTAAACGTGTCCAAACATACCCAGTACCTATTTTAATCAAAGTATATTCCTTTTTATCATGATTTCAAATTGTAGTATTTTACTTGGATGACTCAAAAGGTATGCTAGCTTACTATCATAGGCTTTTATTGCATTAGTGCTAATAAATATTCCATCTGGTCCACGGAAATCTTGACGTTTGGAAAATATGACTAATATTAAGGAAAACACATTTTAGCAAAAAAATTTCAAATTTACCCTTAAAAAAGCACATGAGGTATTAAGAGAGAGAAAATAATATTTTAGTGGGTACTTATTGCTTTCCTTGCATTTGTAGCTAATGGTGTAAGAAATCTTTTTTTTTTTATTTCCTTGCACATGGGGGTGAGAAGGTGGGAAGGGTAAAATAGTAAAGGGCGCTCAAATACATTACCATATAAGGAAACGTAAAGATTTCCATGATCCAAATATAAGTGGAAAGCGTAAAGATTTCCGTGGACCGGAGGGAGTACTTAATAATACATTAGTATTTGTATGGTGGTTACCGGTATTAATGTAGTCACCACAACTTTGCACGACAGCCGTTGATTACCATCTTGGTCAGTTGAAAGTGCAATATTGTGGTAAGTTATATGGGTATTCCAATTTAATAGAGTACTACTAGGACTCAAACTGTAAATATACAATGTTTCACATTGTCTATAAATATATGTGCCAGGGCTCCCAATTCGGTGAGCTTTCTCTGCCTATATTCTGTCATATGGTATCAGAGCCAATGTTCCAAAATCCCTAACAAAAAAAAAAAGAAAAAAGAAAAAAAGAAAAGCATGGAAACCTACAATCCTTCAATCACCATGAGTACACCACCCAACACCACAGACCCTACATCTTCTGCCACCTCACCCTCTTCCATCATCACCTATCCCCACTACCACTATGTCCAACATGTCTTCCTTTCCTTCCACCACTGTGACCTTTCCTCCATCAACAACAGTGGTTTATTCCCTTGTTACAGAGGATTTAATTCAATCCTCCACTTCACCCCGTATGTCTATGGTTCAAATTCCTCATGGGTATTCCTTTCCACCACCCCCGCCTCCACCGTTGTTTATGCCGCAGCAGTCGTTCTCGACTTCTTGGCCCACAGCTCAGCCTTCTATTCCACCAAGGATGTTCTCGGCCTCCGCTCTCTCTCATGGACAAGTTCTGGGTGGTTCCGCAGGCGGCGGTTATGATTCGAATGTTCTGGTCTCGGGTTTCCAGAACATGAATCTTGGGCACCACCCGAGCCCAGGTTCTTTTGGCGCTCCAGTAGCGGTCTCACCGACCATGTTTCATGGTCCGTTTGCGCCCACCAGCTGCCTGGTTACGTGGATGGTTCCATCCCTCAACCACCGAACTGCGTCTACGACAGTTACGGCTATCAACATCCCAACCCTGCTTATTCATCATGGCTGCAAGTTGATCAAAGCATCCGGTCTTGGCTATTTGCTACACTAGAAAGAGAGGTACTTATTGAGGTTCATAAATTAGTTTCTGCTCATGAAATCTGGTCACGCTTGCAAAATCGATTTAATACTGCTAGTAGTGCTCGTGCAATGGAACTTAAACGAGCACTTACTAATATTGAGAAGCAAAAAAATCAATCTATGGAGTCTTACCTACGGCAAATTAAGGTTCTTGCAGACACACTTGCTTCCATCAATAAACCTGTTTCTAGTGCAGAACTCATGGATAATACCATATTTGGCTTAGACAAAGATTATCGCCCCTTTGTTACTGTTTATCCAACAATTAATGGGTCAATTGACTTTTGACGACTTAAAATCCCGCCTTCTCGTTCATGAACATCAATTGAAAACTCAAGTCGATAGGGATGAGGATTTTCCGTCACACCAGGCTCTTGTGGCGGGTCTTGTTTCGGGTTCCTCCCAGCGTGACTCACCCAGCGCTGTGAGCCGCTCTAACCAGCAGCAACCTCAATCGGGACGTCAAAATAATTGGCATGGGAATAGTAGAAACAAAGGCCGTGGGGGTCGTGGTGGACGCGGCGCTCAACAGCCCCGTCATCAGCAGCAGACACGATCTTCTTCGTCGTCCTCTTCGGGTGGACAGCAATGTGCACAGCCACAAAACAAATGGTAATTGTATCGTCAGTTCCTCTAGTCCATTAATTTTGCAACCTGTCCATGCTTCTAACCCCGTTCTTGCAGGTAACTTATCATCTTCTGGACCAATGGCAGCTAATACTAATATAATAGTCATACTGCTATAACCCCTGTTTATGCTGTTGATTTGCCCGAAACCATGTGGTTTGCTGATTCGGGTGCAGCCTCTCACATGACCCTATCAGAAGGTATTTTAAAATCTCCAAAACCTTATAACGGATCAACTAAAATTCAAGTTGCGAATGATTCTCTTTTGAATGTTAAAAGTGTTGGTGATAGTGTTTTACATACCTCTAAACGGCCTCTCCAGTTGAAATCTATCTTCCATGTTCCCCAATTAAAACATAATTTGTTATCTGTGAAGCGTCTATGTGTGGATAATAGTTGTGGTGTTAATTTTTGACGAGTCTTTTGTTTGTGTCAAGGACAAGAAAAGGGGGAGGTCTTGCTCAAGGCTGATAGTTCTCAGAACATCCACTCGCTTCCATCCATGGGTCAGTCTGTGTCAACCCCAGCGTTCGTTGCTCTTAAAGACTCTGGCGATCTTTGGCATCGACGCTTGGGTCATACTAGTAATAGGACTTTAGATAAGCTTAGAATAGCTAGTCTTCTTCCTAGCGGTAGTAGTTTTCAAGATAATTGTGTGTCTTGTAGACTTGGAAAATCTCAGCGTTTACCTTTTACAGATGTAGACCATTGCATTGATACTCCTTTACATTTAATTCATTCTGATGTTTGGCAATCTCCGGTGATTTCGAATTTGGGATATAAATAATATGTTTGTTTTGTTGTGATTAATCCCGTTTTACATGGCTTTATCCTTTAAAACAAAAATCGGAGGTGTATAATATTTTCTTGCAATTTCAAAAATTTGTTGAGAATTTGTTTAATTGCAAAATTAAATTATTTCAGAGTGATGGTGGAAAGGAGTTTGATAATTCGCCCTTAAAACACTATTTTTTGGACACAGGTATTTATTTTAGAAAATCATGCCCAGATACTCAAGCTCAAAACGGAGTTGCAGAACGAAAACATCGACATATTTTAGAGATGGAATGGACGTCTCTCATTGAGGCGTCCATTCCACCTCAATTTTGGGTCGATGCAGCATACACCGCTGTGTATGTGATAAATCGTCTTCCAACTCCAATATTATGGGATGTCTCACCGTTTGAGCGCTTATTTCATAAGCCCCCAGATTATGATTTTCTTCGTGTGTTTGGGTCTCAATGTTTTCCAAATTTTTTTTGCCCAACCATCAAATAAATTGCATCCTCGTTCCAAACAATGTGTTTTCTTAGGTTATGCTCCTCATTATAAAGGATATAAATGCTATGATCCCATCTCAGGAAGGGTATATGTGAGTTGTCATGCGCGTTTTCATGAAAATGTGTTTCCCTATCTTGAGCTTGCATCCAAGTCGACTAGACCAAATTATATTGAGTTTTCTCCCCAGCTATTAGGTGCCTCATGGTCCTTGACACCCACGTCTGACACGATTGCCGTGTCCTCTTCTCAGGCATCAATACAACCTTGTTCTGTGTTGCCTTCCCCTAGTCATGAATCCACCTCCCTAGTTGTGTCGCTTCCTTTGGGTCCTAGTCAGAGTCTCCCCATTGCATCCACTAGTGAGTCATCTCCTGCGTGTGTAACGCCTATTGCATCCCCTACTACTATCCGTGCCAGCTCTCCACCTGTGTCCTCTGAGCCTCAGTTGCTCAAGTCCCCTGCCCCGACGATGTCTGAGTCATCCCCTGACTGTGCTGCTACGGCCTTTGCGTCTAACTCAGGGGGCGCTTCTTCCACTGATCAGGTTGTGATTCCCACTTCCCAAGCTTGTTCGACGTCCCTCCCAGTTGTCTCGTCCTTGTCCCGTGGTCTTGTCCCTCATAGTATGCAAACCCGATCAAAATCAGGCATAGTCAAACCTCGTGTCATGTTAAATTTGTTGGCCGATGTTAAAGAGGTAGAACCTACTTCTTTCTCAAAGGCCAATCAGGATGACAGATGGAGACAGGCCATGGCTGAGGAATATAATGCTTTTATTGCCACCAACACTTGGGAACTTGTTCCTTATGACAAAACAAAAAACTTGGTCCGTTGTAAGTGGTTTTACAAGATTAAATATAATTCTGATGGGACTATTGAGAGGTTTAAAGCTCGATTGGTTGCCTGTGGTAACGGACAACTCCCTAGTATTGACTATCATGAGACATTCAGTCCTGTTGTTAAACCGGCTACTATACACATTGTTTTATCTCTCGCTCTTACATTTAATTGGTCAATTCGCCAATTGGATGTAAAGAACGCTTTTCTTCACGGGGTTTTACAGGAGGAAGTCTATATGGCTCAACCTCTTGGGTTTGTTCATCACCAATACCCCAAACATGTGTGTAGGCTAAAAAAATCCATTTATGGTCTTAAACAGGCTCCCCGTGCCTGGTTTCAACAGTTTAGTAGTTTTCTTCTGTCTCATGGATTTTCTTGCAGTACAACTGATACCTCCATGTTCATTTGGCAATCTAGTGCTTCCATTATTATTTTGTTACTTTATGTCGATGACATAATAATTACTGGGAAGTAACCCCTCTCTCGTGGCTAATATCATTCAAATGTTATCCCAAAAATTTGCCATGAAGGATCTTGGGGACCTTCATTATTTTCTTGGCATTCAGATAGTGCGTGGTCCTTGGGGGATTTTTCTTTCCCAAGAAAAGTATATTCAGGACTTGCTTCACAAATTTCATCTTCACACAACAAAGCCCATGCGCACTCCCCTTGTATCCCGTACTGCTTTGTCCCTCCAGGATGGTGAGTTACTTGCGAATCCTTCTAAATACAGAAGTATGGTAGGTGCTTTGCAATATGTTACCATGACTAGACCTGACGTTACTTTTGTTGTTAATGTGGTTTCACAATTTATGGATGCTCCTCGTACTACTCACCTTCATGCAGTTCAACGGATATACAGATATTTGCTGGGTACAACTGATCACGGCATTTTCTATCGTCCATGCAAGAATCCGACTTTGATGGTGGCATATTCGGATGCGGACTGGGCCGGTTGCCCCGATAGTTCCCGTTCTACCACAAGTTATGCTATCTTTTTGGGTAGTAATTTAATTTCCTGGCGCAGTAAGAAACAACCTACCGTTTCTAAGTCCTCTACAGAAGCAGAATATAGGGCAATTGGATATACTGTTGCAGACACACTTTGGGTTCGTCAGTTACTTTCAGAACTTGGTATTGTTCATCGTCAACCAGTTCGGGTCTTGTGTGATGATATCAGTGCTACATATTTGACAGCCAATCTAGTTCTTCATGATCACAGCAAGCATATAAAAGTAGACATTTTGTTCGTGAGCGCATTGCTCATGGTGATCTTGTAGTTCGTTATGTTCCTACTAAGTTTCAGCTTGTTGATATTCTGACTAAAGTGTTGTCTCCGCAACAATTTCATTTTCTTAAGTCCAATCTGTTCGTACATCCGCCCGATCAGTTTGAGGGGGGGCGTAATAGAGTACTACTAGAACTCAAACTGTAAATAGGTAATGTTTCATATTGTCTATAAATATATGTGCCAGGGCTCCCAATTCGTTGAGCTTTCTCTGCCTATATTCTGTCATACAATTGATGATTTATCATGTGTTGATTTACTAAATGAGCCTTCCAAAGGAAACATTATATCAATCCATTGAGGGTTCAAATGAGTTGATTATATCTGTTTTGACTGTCAATAAGATGGATCTAAACTTCAATGCAATTTAATTTTAATAAACTAGTTTGTATCCGTGCTATGCACGGATTATTACAAAATTAACTATATGGCAAAAGTGATGATCTACGACTTTACTATAAAATAAAGGAACTGCACATATCGATTTCTAAGAAAAAAGAAACCCTGTGCATTTCCCCCAGTTCATTATATTGTAACTGTAAATTCATTGTTCTAGTTTGTGCCCGAGCAATGCACTGGATTTCTTTTTTCTTGGGCTCAGCACACGAGATTTCTGCAAATTTAAAAAGAAAGAAGAAAATTAAAAATCAACCAATAATTTGTTTTAACATAAAAAAATATTTTAAAAAAATATTAAATATGTGACGTTGCTATGCATGGAAATCTTATGTAAAACTATAAATTGAATTAAGGAGCACAACACGACCTTAGAGCCTGTTTGGGAGTTTTGGGTTGGAAAGAAAGGGAATGAGGAGGAAGGGAAGGGAAGGAAGGAGAATGTAGGTGAAATAATTCACCTTGTTTGGGAGTTTTAGTAAGGAGAAAGGAGAAAAACCGACTACTGTCACTTAAAAATTTCCCTTCCCCTACCCCAATTTGGGGGGGGAGGGGGGAATTGAGTAAGGGAGGGGAATGGAGGGGAACTGCTCCCCTCCATTCCCCACTTAAAAAAAACTAACAAACAAGGAGAGCTTTTTATTTCCCCCACATTCCCCTTCCTTCTCCTCCATTCTCCAACTCCCAAACAGACTCTTAAGGTAGCATTGTTTTCCATTATGCTTATAATAGTTTGTAAATGATAAATCTCAAACTCTTATCACAACGAAAAAAACACTAGAAAAAAGTTTTTGCAATTTGCTTAAAATAATTCATTACTATTGCTAATCAACTCAAAGTATTACCGAGTTCGGAAAAAAAAATTAAAAATCAAAGTAATCTCTACTATGTATTATTATATCATTATATGGTGGCTACCACTTCTTTTGTAACCACCATAGTAATCTAGTAACCACTACCGTAATACTATTTTCTTTTGTAACGACCACTATAATAATCTGGTAACCACCACTGTAATCTTTTTAATGTTAGCTTGGTCGTAACAAGGCATAATATCGAATAAAATTATGATAACAATTTAGTTACATCTACTTCCAACACTTTATTTCTTTGAAAATTTTAGTTACATGTAAAAATAGATAAAACTACTCATACAAATGGTAAAAACCACCTGCCAGTTATTTAAATTATTATGGTCGCTACACAAATACAGTAACCACCATTTAAATGGTCTAAAGTGCACTGGTGGTGTTTGTTTAAGAGAGATATACTGGATGAATGTTGCACTTATTCTTAAGTTGTTATGGACAATGGCTGTGGCGGAACCAAGGGGGGCTGGGGTAGGCCCCGGCCTCCCCCATGATTTGTCAAACCAATTTATTTTGTGTGCGGCAGTTGTACTACATTATTAAGTTGTCTCGCTGGTTAGGTTGCTCTATATTAAGCCTTGCCTATATGTATCAAATTCCGCGTTCGAACCCCACAGGGCACCACTCTCGATTATTTTTTTAATCTTCCTTTGTTTTCCATACGTATGTGGTATTGGTGGGCTTCCTTTGGGGTTATTTATTTTAGGTTTTATCTTCTTTTATTATCCATATAGTGCATTTGTTGTCATATTATGATAACTTCCCATACCTATCTTGTTTATTTGTATTGTTTCCACCTTTTGATATAGTACTAGCATTTTTAGTTTTCTTTTAAGATCATATTATGTTGCTAGTATTTTGTATATGTTATATATTTTGGGATCATATATGATTAGCTAATAGTATAAGTTGAGCTAATAGTTCATCTCACCACTTAGGGTCTGTTCTCTTCACCTTTTTTTTACTGAACTTATCTGCATAATACTGAACTGAACTGAATTTTTCTGAACTGAACTTATTTTTACTGAAGCTACAATTTCAAAGAGTAAATTTGTTCTTTGGTTTACCAAACTCTACTGAATTTTTCGAACTAAACTTCATTTTACTGAAGTGAACTGAATTTTACTGAACTGAACTGAATTTTACTGAAGACTTCAGAAGGAAGTTGAGGAGAACAGACCCTTAATCTTTCTCCATTAAAAAAAGGTTGTACAATGTACGAATCCAACATTTCTTATATGAGATTGTCCTACCATTAGACAGATAACTTTTGATAAAATAATGGTGAAATTTTATCTAAAACTCCCCCTTACTTTTTATAAAAAAAATAACCTTATTTCATCGTAAAACAGTTTTTAATAAATTTTCGTGAGCACGGAGAACTAATTGTTTTATTGAGAGGGGTATTATTTATTGTCGTATAAAAATTAAAACTTATATTTTGAGTAGATGTAGCACTTGTCTTCGGCTCCTCCAAAGAAAAAATTCTAGTTTCGCCACTGGTTATGGAGTCTAGCTCAGAATTCAGAAAGCATACATTGTATGGGTTAAATGGCCACATGAGTGGTATATGCATAATAAAATCACTATGGATGCTTATTTCTTTAAGTTCTCACTCAACAGAGTTTTAGAAATTTACTAAAATCTTGAGATTATGCTCTAAAATGTGTGGCTGTCATTGATTGTAAAATCTGCAATGGACTGGTAACATCCCTCCCTTTCTAATCTAAAGGGGCTTACAACACCCTGCACTCTGCTTGACCTTCACAGATTGGACATATTTGATATGGGGCAAAAATTGTTATCTGAAGCATAGTTTTATTGCTTGGTTGTTTGGACATCTTAGATTGTTGACATGGGATAAGCTGGTCAGATGGGGTTTGCAAATAGATGAATCATGCCGCGTTTGTCAGGCTCCATACGAGAGCCATGATCATATCTTATTCCAGTGCAGCACTGCTCGGAGAATCTGGACAAATACATGCTCCTTCATGCACTTTGATCCTCCACCAGCGCGCGGTTTGGGATGATGTATGTGAATGGGGTGAAATACGATAGTGGGGGAGTTCTGCAATTAGATCCATGAGAAGAGCTGCATTTACAGCAACGGTCTATTACCCATGGAAGTGCAGAAACTCTTGTTATTTTCAGAAAACGAGGTGCTTACTATAGACAACATCACGAGCAGAAGCAAAATTGAACTGGAAGGTGCAATTAAGCAATATTATCAGAGTCAAGCATTCAACTTGTAACAGAATCTGGTGTGAACAGATGGGGATTCGTCCCGCATTTGGTAAGAAGAAAAAGGCTCCAACATCATGTGAAGAAGCCTAGCTGCATACGATCGATTTTCTTCAAGTATTGTTTCTGAGTTGGCATTTTGTTGTTTGGTGGTATTGTGTTTTTTTTTTTTATGGGTACATGGCCTATGTGATGTTTCTATTTTTTTTTAGCATATTTGCTCTACTGTAGGCAGGATGTTTGTACGAAACTATCTTTTGGTTAAATGAAAGTTGCTCAAACCAAACCACCAGATATCCATGATTCTGTTAGACTGAAAATCCTCATACTGGATCAAACGTAGCAAGCAAAAGAAAGACATTTGAAGAACACGACCACAACAAAACAGGAACGTATCATGAAAGAAGCATAGTTACTGCAAGCTAAATGAAGGTATCGTCACCAGAGCAACCCTGAGTGGCTGCGTGATGTTATCCGTAGTCATACATCCAGTTGAGCATTTTATGTTTTTTCTTATTCCTCTAATGGTCAGGGGAAAAAACAAGTACTAACGATTTATGAATGATATTCAAGCATTTCACACAGTACATGCAGCAAGTTTGAAGATTTCTTTCATCTGAATATGCAAAGCAATCTTTTCAGATTGCTAGTCCAAACAAATATATTTTTTAATCTTTAACTATTTATAAGTATATGAGAATTTGCTACTATGGTGAAGGTTTAATGGAGAACAATGCTCTACTCGCAAGTCGCAAGGCAACAAGGTGGAATATTAGCACAATGCCTGCTGGCTGTAGCACCAAAATATAATTCTAAAGCCAATGACTGAACTAATCATCATGTAATTTCCAAATATGGATAATAGTCACAGTACCATAGCAAATAGCAATTGTCAAAACAAGCGGACTCCCAGAAAATACAGATCATAGAGTAAAACCACCATTAAGGTTCCAAAATTAGACTAAACTATCACAATGTAACCCCTACAGAAGGGGGGCAATCCGTGTAAACGACAATGTTTCACAAACAGATCTTACCGAAAGGTTCACCTTTAAAAGCAAACAGAAAAATAACTACCAGCAAAGTTCCTCACAGCCTGTCTTCAAATTCAGAGAGTGGAGTCATGGTCTCCTTCAGCCCCTTTCTCTTACGGATAAGACTGACATGTTTTGCAGCTGGGGTTCCAGGCTCCAAAGGGTCTGAATTAAACAGATCCCAGTGATCAAACACACATTGCGGGAAGGCTTGACCAGATGTTGCAGCTCTTAGGGTAGCTGTGAACCCAATAGACTCATCAACAGGAAGGTAGGCCTTAATGTTGTAGAGAGGGGTACCAGGCCTCTGCAATTCCTCAAACACATGTCCACGCTTCTGGTTCAGAACACTGTAGATACCACCAAGAGCATTTTCAGGAGCTTGGATCTCAACCAGGTATACAGGTTCCAACAACCTGGGCTTCGCGGTCAGCTGCGAAGCATAGAAGACCCTCCTAGCAGTTGGAATGATCTGGCCACCTCCACGATGGATGGCATCTGTATGAAGAACCACATCACAAACTTCAAAGCAGATGCCTCTCATGTTCTCGTCAGCCAGTACACCTTCCTTTGATGCCCATTGGAAACCAGCCACGACCGAATCCTTGATTTCGTTGAGGTACTGAACTCCCTTACACATATCAACCACCATGTTAGGACCAAGAGTTTCAGGGCCAAAACACCAGATTTTCTTAGCGAGATCCTTGTCCCAGCCAAACTCCTCAGACAAAATCTTGGATCGGTTCTTAGGGTCATCTCTTGGACCAATTCGTCCATCATCAATGGCCTCTGCAAGACCATCCTCCAATGGCCTGGCCTCCATGTATAACCGGTTGTGCTTGTTCGGAGACTTGCTCATCACAGTGTGGTTTGACCTGTCAATAACAGTTTCACGGAAGGACACAACAGGTGGAGACGTGATAAGCTCAGCACCACCCATGTAGTCCTCCTGCAGGTCCTTCAAGCAAATCTCCAGGTGAAGTTCTCCGGCACCAGCAATGATATGCTCACCAGATTCCTCAATGGAACAGACAACCATAGGATCTGATTTCGACAAACGTTTCAGACCTTCAACAAGCTTGGGAAGATCAGATGCGACCTTGCACTGCACAGCAATACGGACAACTGGTGAGACAGAAAACTTCATAGCACGAATTGGGTAAGCATCAACTTCCTTCTCGTTGGTCAGGGTTGCATTCTTGGTGATGAACTGATCCAAACCAACCATAGCCACAGTGTTACCGCAAGGCACATCATCAACAGTTTCCTGCTTTTTTCCCATCCAAATGACAGTTCTCTGAACATTCTTGACGTAAAGATCCTTCTTTTGTCCAGGAACATAGTTAGGGCCCATGATCCTAACCTTCACACCAGTTGCAACCTTCCCAGCGAACACACGACCAAAGGCAAAGAATCTACCTTTGTCAGGTGCAGGAATCATTTTCGAAACATAAAGCATCAAAGGACCCTCAGGATCACAGTTCCTGATGGCATTGGCATACATATCATCCATTGGCCCTTCATACAAATTCTCAACACGATATCTCTGAGCCGTTGCTGGAGATGGCAAGTGATAGATCATCATTTCAAGCAGAGCAGTACTAGCTGGCAGCCAGGTCTGCATGACACGTTTCATCAACGCCTTACTCATCAAGTCTTTCTCATCACCCTTCAACTGTATCCCAAGCTTTTGAAGCATAGGCCACAGTTTATCCTTCTGATCATTCATGCAAGTTGCAATAACCTGCTTGATGGGCTCATAACAGAACTGAACGAACCCACGCTTACAAGTTGGTGAACCAGTCGCCTTGGTAGTCCACTTTTTGGTGGCTGGATCAAAGAAGTTTTCACCCCAGAGACGTTCCATCATCTTGGACTCATCAACTCCAAACTTGGAGGCATACATCTTAGCAAAGTTGGTGAGAGTAAATGCCCAACCATGGAGACCAGCTGAGAATGCCACTGTCCCTTTTTCAGGGTAGACCATGCAATCACCAAGAAGAGGATCTTCATATGTAGCCATGATTACATTGGCATTCTCAATAACCTTCTGGAAAGTTGTGTAAGCCTCCTCTCCGTCAAGTTGAAGCTCAAGGAAACAGCGATCCATCTTATTGACAGTCAGAATAGGCCTGATCCTCTCAGCAAGAGACTGACGGAGAACAGTCTCTGTCTGGACACAAACTCCCTCAATACAGTCAACCACAACGAGAGCACCATCAGTAATACGTAGAGCAGCAGTGACCTCAGATGAGAAGTCAATGTGCCCAGGAGAATCAATAAGGTTGATGAGGTACTCATTCCCTTGACGCTGTCCCTTAAAAGCGCTCAATGCTTCATCAGTCATCTCATAGTAAAGAGAAATTCCAGTTGACTTGATGGTGATACCACGTTCAGCCTCATCAGCGCGGGTATCAGTCATACGAACATCACCAGCCACTTCTTGGGCGATGATACCAGCAGCAGCCACCAAGGAATCCGTGAGTGTTGACTTCCCTGGGGAATTGAATGTAATGATGTTAGATTAGAAAAAAGGCAGCAATAGGTGAACACATGATAAGAAAGGTTCTTTTCCATCATATAAATTGTATACTTTCAAGTTTCAACTATTCATCATGACATATATTACATTAAAATTAGGTTGGAGTGTTGGACAATCCAAAAATTTACTTGATATTGAAAAACAAAAATAACATGAGAACAAGCACACCCCTTACAATAGAAGTATGATCAAAATTTAAATACCAAAAAGGCTAAATATTCCCTAGGAGAAAACTAATTAAATGAGACAAGTCATATGAAGACATGAAAAGACAGATGTCTTAGCACATTAAACTGATTACTCTGTAACCAATAACTAGTAAAACTATACAAGTTAACAGGTGAATAAATATATATGGTATGAAAAAGATGTATTACCATGATCGACATGAGCAATAACAGACATGTTACGGATGTTGTGTTTTAAGTCCATAATCCTGCGGAGCTCTTCAGCAGTAAACTTCACCTGTAAGGCCACAAATACAACAAAAATTTAAGAAAATTTTCAGCTAAACTAGCAACATCGGAGTAACACTTAAGAAATTCGAGACTTCTATCTCGGACAAAATATACATACCATCTTGACGGCTAGTGAAAAGACACGCAATCAGCAGATACAGAAAAGTTTCCCAAAGATCCTATTTGAACCCTGTACAGAAAAATTACAAGTATCAGTAAATCATCCAAAAAAACAAAAGGAAATTCAAAAACAGTTCAGTATCATGTTAAGATTGCAATTAATAAGAGGCAAGTCCTAACGTCAACCAATTAAAACAGGCAAACAGCATATATACTATAAACTGAAAGCACATAAAACGGATTAACATAACCCTGAAAACACATAATCCACAGAATTTTGGTATTGTAGTAAAAAAAAAAAAAGAATAAAACTTTATCAACTTCTAGATCAGTTTTAGCATATACAATGAAAACTGCTTAGGCGAGCAAAAATAAACCACGTACTAAAACGAAATCATAAAACCCGAAAGCATAATCCATAGAAATTGTTACAAAGTTCACAACTTTTATAAAATTGCAGATCATTGGGTTGCAAATTTAGAAACACTTTCTCAAGCTACTAGTCAGATTTTAGTTTTTACTATACTAAAACTCAAAAATGAGCCTCCTTTGCCACGTAGAACAATGAACAAAACCCCCTAATATCAATGTTTGATAAATTATAACAAACTACAACAACAAATAAATCTTTAGCATATACACTATACAAAGTATGAAAGTAAACCATATAAAAGCAAACCAAAAGAAAACCAGAAACCCATATGAAATCAAAAGCAAGAACAATCAAACATAAATTCCAACATGCAAAGATTAAAACTTTCACAATATTAACAACATTAAACACTATGAGAAGGAGAGAGAAAGAGAAAAACCTGTTAATGGTACAAGGTTTTTGCTTAACGTAAGGAAAGAATAAGAGGAGAAAAATAAAAGAAATGAAGGAGACCACGGCCCAAATACATATTTATAGGGATGGTAAAAAAAAAACCTATTATAAAAACAAGGCCGTTTGGCACGTGAAAGAAGTGCAGGGGGCCAAAAAGTAAAAACGTAGAAATGGAACACAACCAAGTCTTAGAAAAAAAAAAAGAAAAAATGACTAAATAGTCAAGCACTCAAGCATCATGTAAGACTGCAATTTATAAATAAAATTACAACTTTTTTTTTATAAGCAAAATCTTTAGATTTCTTTGGAATTGTAGTACAAAAAGTTCAAAACTTTGGCAACTTCTAGATTTGTTTTATCATATATACTAAATAAACGGAATTATAATTTTGTAAAACATGAAAGCATAATTTATAAAAGTTTGCAACTTTGATAAACAGTATCTTTAATAAACTTTAAGAGCATTTTTCAAACCCCACTAGTATGATTTTAGTTCAAATAGACTAAAAAGGAACAACCTTTCAATAAACATTCATAGTAAACATCAAAACTAAGCCGTAAATATACAATACTAAGCTACAGCTATCATACATAAAACTCAAAAAGATAAAAAAAACTTTATTTTGACATTCTCAAGCATAATAAACAAGAGAGAAAGAGACAGACCTAGGGATGGTGGATCAGCAAAAGAAAGAGAGTAGAAATAACAGAGAGGAAAACAATAATACTCTTACTACTCGATCACACACGAAGAAAAAAAAACCTAGCTAGCAGAGTTTATATAACCAACCAAATTCCAACAAGCCCGGTTGACAAATTTCCATGAAAGAAGGGCCCAATTTCTTATTTTGTTCTAATATTTGTATCCTTGGGCTGCAAGGTATGACCTCTTCGTATACAATATGTGGCGAATTAACGACAGGGTATAAAAATTGAAAACGGTACAATAGAAGCTTGAAAAAAAATAAATATTTGGCATACAATATACTTACCAAAAAATAAAACTTTACTTTTTCCTTATAAAAAATTGTACTTTTGGGGTACCCCTACATCCACCATGTAGGCATGTACCCCACATCCACCATTAATTAGGTACCATAAAAGATCCCTAAAATAGTCTATTTTTCTCACCCTGGCCTGATTCGGGTTCATTTCTAAATAGATAAGTTTAATAAAATAATTATATAATAATTTTTTGAAAAACCCTTATATAAATTTATGGTTCCATCAAATATTATCACTTATTAACTCTCTAAAATCACCACTACAACAATTAGTCACTTGGGCCATGAATTTCACCACGAGAGGTCAAATTTTGTGGCCAGCTTTTTCGGATTTTTTGAAATTGCCTCGGAGAATTATTTCATGACATTTCTAAGAAAATTGTCACAGGCAAAATAATTTTATGCTTAAAAATTGTGGCCATCTTGGAAAAATCGCTACGAGTGGAATAACTTCGTGGCTAAATTGCCACAGAAATATAATTGTGGGGCCAATTTACCACCATCTTTTTTTCCTTGGCCATTTACAAATTTTGCCAAGGAATTGACTAGTTTGCCATGAGAAATTTTGTGGATGTCAATATTTTTCTATGTAATAACATTCTAGATATAATAATGTCCATACTTTAAGGGGATTGCTAAACGTAAATCCCAAAATTACTAAACGTAAAATCTTTTTCCACAAATACCCTTGGCATTAAACAACCTACTCCCTTCCCCTTTTCCTCACCTCCCCTTCTCTCTCGGTCTGTTCATCAGGTTATTTTTTTGCTCATTTGTTCATCAGATTATTTTTTTGCTCATCTTTTCATCAGATTATTTGTTTTGGGTGAGTAAGTCTTGTCCATCAAATCTTCAATTTGTTTATCTTCAATTTGTTCATATCGGTTGAAACAATAAGCAACTAAAAAAAAAGTCAAACACCCCCAACTTAGAGCATCTCCAATGATACAAACATTGAAGGAACTTTTTATCTTTGACACATCATTAAATTTAAAACCTCAATTATACAAACCTCTATGTTGTAATGCTACAAACCTCACATAGTTTTTTTGTATGTGACACATCATAGCCTATAAACCAGGTTTGTCTAGACAAACCAATTTTTACAAACCTTAGGTTTATAGGTTTATCACTATGGGGATGAGGTTTCCAAAAAAGGTTTTTTGCCCACAAACCTCCCATAAAAACTTTGCATTGGAGATGCTCTTATGATCATTAGATCATCTGCAACCCAACCCACAATCAATACCATCACCATCAGATCCATCTATATGCATATCAAATGTGGCCTTCCCTCACGTTCATCGCAGCATCGCCCACCAGTAGTAATTGCTTACCCAACTGCTAGTTTTGCTTACCAAACTCTCGCATTGATTCTTACCCCTATAGGAACCCAATCCATAGACGAACGCACTCTGTCGCCAACACCCCTTTACCTCCTCTTCGACGCCCCTCTCGTCGCCACCCTTCTCGTCGCCGCCCTACAATAAACCGTCAGTCTGTCACTCACTAGACGAGCCATGGGCATGAACCCTAAACAATGAGACATTAAAAAAGTTCTCTTTCATTGTGATTTAATTCTAATTGTTACATGAATATCATTGTTAATTGCATCAAGTTGAATCAAAATTCTCTTTCATTGTGATTTAATTTATCTTAGGTCCTATTTCCAATAAAATATGAGAGAGATATGAGAGAAAAAAGAATTAAGACAAAAATGTTCATTTGAGATGAAAAGGGTTTTTTGGGAAGTATTGAGATAAAAATATTTGCGTTCAGTAATTTTGGATTTACGTTAAGCAATTCTGTACTTTAATCATATAAGAAGTTTAGCATAGAAGGTATGAGTCACTTACAAACTCCGAGATGTCTCAAGTTCAAAAATACTAACAACAATTTTAAGGTTTTTCTTATTTCTTTTTTCATGTTTAATAAGCCACTATTATAGTCATAGCTATTAAGTTAACCCGCCACAAAAATTCTCGTAGCTAATTGAAAATTTTTCACGACTCCTTTAGTGGTAAGATGTTAACGTGTCACTAACAAAATTGTGGCTAGACTTCTCGTTATAGCCACAAGAGTGCTTCTACCGTGACTATATAGATTGCCACGACCTTATAGGCCATGATAGGTCACGAGAAAAATTTCCGTGGCTAAGTGCTTGTGCCACGGAAATTTCATATGATAGCCACAATTATTATAGTGGCGCAAGTGATCATTTCTTGTAGTGCACATACATAAGTAAGATCATTTAGTGAAATTTGATTTTATTATTGTTTACTATCCCATAAAATTTGAATAGAGTTGCATCTCATCTCTAACTTTCCTGCATCCAAAAGTTTCGGTGTTGCAATCTGTTTGTCGTTTTTTTAGGGAGTGTGAGTGCGGAAGGATGGCTTGAGCGGAGGCTGTATGAGCTCATGTTGTCTTTATGTGTGCGTCGACGTGTCCTGACTGTACCGTCTGGTGACCTGCAAAAAGGAGAGACAGGTGATCACTACCCTTGGGGGTTGTTCCCGGGAGAGGCCCCCTTCGATGATAAAGTCAGTATCTTTGGTCACCTGAAAAGAGTGTTTAATCTTACTGACAGCTGATTATATTGCCAGGGCCCTAATTCCGAGGGATATCAGATGCCAGCGTGATTTTCGGATGTGTGTACGTTACCCATTATTTTGGGATTTGTGTGGTATTTATAGAAGCTGATAAGTCGGCGATGACTGGCGCGTCAGGATTACGCCATGTGCCCTTAGTGGAGGGTGTGTGATCGAGCTGACGTATTGTACGACCATAATGAGGGGGCCGATCTTTGAAGGGAGGCCGCCTCCTTCTGACGGGTTAGTGGGAGACGGGCCCACGATCCTTGGCAGGTTATTTGTCCTAGGGCGTCTCCTGGTGCCGATCGTTGGGATGGATTCCAGTAGCTGTATGGAGGGGCTATCTTTGGCGGCTTTTCCCAGGTGATTATTTTTGGGTGTAACACAATCTAATACTACTGCGCAACAAAAAATAAAAATTATGAAAAGTTGTTGTTATGAGTGCTTTTGCGTAATTTATTAAAAAATGTATTATATCTGCTTTATTTAGTATAATTCTAAATAGGATGTTAAAATACGGTACTTACACTCTATTTTTATGTTTTGGGACCTATACACGTATTATTTTTGTTCAAATAATTTAATAGATGGTTGTTATTCAGTTTATTAAGGTAACCAAAATCAATAATCATTGTCTCGAGTTACGCTCATGAATATTTTCTTGAGTAGTTGCTCTGTTTAAATTAATAAATTATAAATTTGTCGATTAATTAATATCTCTCTAAATTAATATATATGATCTTGACATAATTAATTTTAAAAAATCTACCTGTTTTAATAGGGAAATCATAACAAGTTACGTTGGCCGGGATATTTGTTAAGGACATTTTCGATATTTTGCTTGTAAAGCTAATGAACGATTAAATCGATTAAGGAATCTACTACCTAAATTAGATACATTATGTAATGCAAATAAGTAATCTCGTGTCATTTTTGTGGGTTTAAGTTCAGTTTAGTGGTTTCAATTGAGTTTATTTCAATGGTGTTTTCTGTTGTGGGTGAATATCCTCGTCCTCTGGGAGTACTAAGGCTGACGTAGGTACCTGCAAGATTAGAACGCGTCACTAGCCCGGAGGGGTTTTTGGGATCCCCGTTCCGATGCTTAAGTCAATATTCTCTCTCTCTGTTAGCTAATAAATGATTTGATCGATTGAAAGTAGTTGTCCTGTTCATACCTGAAATGAGAGTATTTATAGGCGCGGATTTCACGGGCACTGGGACAATCCCTAGGTGACACGTGGCATGCGCAGATAGGAGAGCGTCCTCAGGGAATACCTGGTTGACACGTGTATTTACTGGGCCGTTTCCTTGATTAAGGTTCCCAGGAGGCCTTCAGAAACGGGCCCTAGAAGGGGAGTGGTATTGTCGGCTTACCTGGATATTTGGGGTCATAACATTTGCCCCTCAGGAACGGTTTGGTGGTGCCGTTAGGAGGCAAGACGTTTCTGACAATTAATGATATTTGAGGAGGCGTTTCGTCTTCTTGGGCCATGGGCGTTTTTCTATATAAACCCTTCCATTATTTGGCCGTATATTTTTATTCGTCACTTATCTTCCCTGTTTTGCTCTCTCATCTTGTACGCATACCATTAACTTTTTCCGGTTTTTAGACATGTCAGGCTCTTCCGCTCGGTAGGGGGGCTCTCTGTAGACGTCAAAAAAGCGTCTTCAGGTTTCTCCGCAAAAGCCCGATGATGAAAGGAGTAATTTATAAACTTGAACTGCTTTTTTTTGCTTTAATAGTTAAGATAAGGTCTCAGGTTTTTCCTCCAAACACTCCTTCATTCCATTCAGAAGCCCCGTTCAAGAGCTTTTTAACGACACGTCTCACGCCTTTTTCCGACTCCCGGTCGCTAAGTTGCGATTTAGGGGTAGAACCGTCTTTTACCGTCCAATGGTAAAACGGTCTTTTTCATATTTTTCGGAATACAAAAATTCCTCCGGAAAATAAAAATAGACTGGATGTCGTCATTATGACGACATCCAGCTGGCTGTTGAGAGCTGTCAGCGGCCCAGGCCAGCGCCGCTAGCGGCGTTGACCAGTTTTCCAGGGCCGCTAGCGGCGCTAACTCTGCTTCGGGCCCGATTCATTTTTCAAGCCCGTCTCATTTTTCAGCTCAATTTCTGCCGTCCAACCCTACTTCCCCACGCCTATATAAGTAACCCTTCACCGCAGTTCAAAACACACAGTCTACAGTTTACAACCTCTATTCTCGGGAGTATTGACACCGAACTTCCCCCTTTTTCTTCCAAACTTGAGATCTTGTTTTACTATTTTTGTCAAATATAGCCTATAGTTCAGGTACAAACTCCTGAGGGCTCAAATTAAATTAACTGCCTAATTGTTTATTTTCCACTAGTCATAATGTAGATATCATGCTAGAATAACGTCTTTTATTGCTTACTAAATATTGTCTTTTCAAGCATGTCTAGTCGTTGTAATGCTCAATTTGCCAATCGAATACGCGTCTAAATAAGGGTTAAAAATAAATGTTGTGATGCTTGTGGTGAACCAATTAATAGTCTAAGTCTAGGTTGTTAATCCGGTTTGTGTGGGAATCATGTCTTTAAATTAAGTAAACTTGAGTTAGTAGAGGCCGTCATAAACGGGCGAGTTGGTTGCGTAACACCTTCCCACCTCGTACCTTCGCCCCCGAACCCTTTATTCTTGGGTACTCATATGTTCTATATGAGCGGGAGTCTTTCTAAAAACATGATCAGTTCACTTTTCGCGCTATTGGGTTGTCCCTTCGGCTTGTCCCTTCGGTTTGTCCTTTCGATAAAACGCCAATAGCAGATTTGTGACCTCTTTCATGGTTTTTATTCAATTCAAGTCTTTTCAAAAGTTTTTCTAACTCGATGGTCCATTGAACTTATCTAAACCCCCAACTTACAAATTTTCTATAAGGACGCACTCCATGGAAACCAATACACTTCGTAAGAAAAGGATTGGACGAAAATCCCGGTTCCTTACAGTGGCGACTTCACTGGGGATTTATTTAAGAGGGTGAGACTCGAAAGTCAAGTTTGCTTAATTGTTTAATAACATGTTCCATATTTTTGCATCATTTGCATGTGCCTTGGCACAACCTTTTGACCCTTATCGACCCTCGAGGAAGTTAGTGTCGCAACTCGTAGACAACCTGTATATCTAAAGGAATATACAGTTGTCCTATCGTGCAAATCGACGCTTCCCCACCCATGACTCATCAATCCATGTTGATGAAAAGAATTACAATTGATGTGTTGACCATCCGCCGAACGAAAATTGTAATTTGTCGTGGTAACCTCACAGGAACCAAAAGCCTCTAACCCACATTTGTGCATCCGCTTGCTTGTTGTGCATGTGTCGTTGTAATGCCCGTCTGATCACATGTTTGCCTGTAAACTGCATTGTTATTATGCTTGCATGAATGCATGAATACCGTGATTATGTGCCAACATGTACTTATGTGCTAGGAGCCTTTTCTTTTATTTTAAGCTAGTTCCTAATGCCCGAAGATGGTGCGAGAATTCAATTCAATGAACACTCATCATTTTCCCGATGATATATTCTAAAAGTCATGAACAATTTTCTAGGATCTTTTAGCAAAAAAAAAAAAGAGTCAGTCTCCCAATTTTTCCTCTCCCTTTTTCTATTTTATTATTTTCTTTCTTTCTGATGTAATTCAGATTCGATCAAAAAAAAAAAAAAAATCAAAAAACAAAAAGAAAAAAAAACGGCAAAACAAAAAAATGCCGAAAAACAAAAAAATCAAAAAAAAAAGAAAGACCGAAATTCTTTTTATTTTATTTTATCCCATTTTCCATTTTCTTTGAGTCTAGAAAAATTAAAAAATAGGATTGTCCATTTTTTTCGATTTTTATTATTTCGTTCAATTGACTTCATTTTCCGTTAATATTAGGAAAATATTCGGGCATTTAGGCTTAAGGACCTTTTTTCTAGGATAATGTATTTTCTATATGTGGGTCAGCTTTTTTTTAGATGAGAGTCTCGTGGTCTTTTTTATTCTAAGAGGTCTTCTACTCGTTCAGGTCATGCAAGGGTCCCTCAAGCGTTCCTCAGCCGAAAATACACAGAACGAATCTCTCCTCATGTCAGGGTCGGAAATGGGCCAGAATGCTAAGAAGATCAAAACTCACTTTGTGGCAACTGCATATCCAGTCCGCGAAACTTCAAGAGAGTCGATACTTGATACTCAAGACAAATCCCTTGATTTGGATGAACAACTGGACGGATCACTCCGAGAGGCCAAAATCCAAGTAGGCCTTGATCCCGATGAAACCCCGCGCCTTGTTGAGTACACAAGCGCAGGCAAGCCAACCCAGGCCATTGTTGAAGCACAAGATGATATTGAGCACCTAACTCAATACATAGTTGTCTATCATTCAGAGATCCAAAGGTTGCAGAAGACGGTCGCTGGGTTAGAACAAAGAATTAAGGCTCTAGATGTTGACAAAGTTCTTCTCAATCAAGAGCAACCTCGCTGGTCTCAAGAACACGTTTTTCAACAAATGAGGGTATATGACTACATGTAACCAATAGGGCCCACTTATGAACTCATCCCGGAAAATGGAAACCCAGGTGTTTATTGTGAGTACTGCCGAGCCTGCGGACATCACACCAATGACTGCAGGAACCTGAGGGACAAAATCCAAGCTTTCATTAATGAAGGGACTATGTGGCCCGCGCATCATTGGTTATCCAAGGAAAGATCGAGTATTCTTGCCCGTGAGTTCACGCCACTGGCGGTACCTATTCATGATGTTATGACAGCTTTACTTCGTCGTGAAGATCTACAATTCCTAAGACCCTACGAAGAAATTTTGCCAGAAGGAGGAGACCCTTATCTTTATTGCAGATATCATAGATGCTTCGGTCACCTCACTGATCAATGCTCTCGCTTAAAGTGTGACATCCAAATGATCGTTAACTTCGGAGCCGTCTCTCCTCCGAAGTCCCACATATTCAAGTTTACAGTGCATGTTCATGAGCCGCAGGAAAGCCCACACAAGTTGACATAGGGATTGACCCAAAACGAGTTAACTTGCTTTGCTTCCGAAATTCCCGTGAGGCTTAACCTCATCCATTTGAAAGATGATGTACAGGAAAGAAGAAGATGATACCTATAGAGCCCGGAACTAGTTGGTCACCCGCAAGAGATAGAGGAATCGAGTCTGAGTCCCCAAGTTTTGTCGAGTTAGGGTCTTAGCTAAATCTTTAGATTGAGTCTGGAATAGGGGGTGTTCCCCTTTTACTTTTCTTTCTAAGTCTAATTTCTTTTTGACGGGAATTAGAGACCCTCTTCTCTAAAGTCATGTGTGCTTATCTCTTTTTGCAAATCAATAAAAATTCCTCTTGCTCATTTCTTTCCTTGTTTGGCTATTGATAAATCCAATGAATACAAAGTTGCACAAATCATTAACTAATCAATTTAAGCAACGTAAGTAAACTTCGTAAAGAAAGAATGCAGATTTTCACTTTTACAGGAATTTGAGTGGCTGAACTCTCACAATAATGCCGCTCCACAAAGAAGAAGCGAGCCAACCTTTTGCAACAACCTCGACACAGAAATGACTTTGGCTCCGATCGAAGAGGATCCTTGGTACCAAAACGTTTTCAACTACATGACCAAAGGAATATACCCTCAACGGGCCATCCGTCTCTTAGTGGCGCAATACATAGAATACAAGAGGGTTCTGTACAAAAAGTCCAACAACGGGGTCAACCTCAGATGCGTGAATTCCGAAGAAGCCGCAGAGATTATGGACGAGGTACACAATGGTGTGTGCGGGCCACACATGAATGGTCGAATGCTCTTTAAAAAGGTCCTACGGTTGTGATAATACTGGACTACTATGGAAAGGGATTGCTACGACTATGTCAAGAAGTGCAAGAAGTGTCAGATATATGCCAACCTGCAGCATATGCCACCCTCAATGCTCCACAACTTCACACCCCCTTGGCCGTTTTCCGCATGGGGAATAGATATCATTGGTAAGATCACCCCAAAGGGCTCAGGAGGATATGAATACATCCTGGTAGCCATAGACTATTTTACCAAATGGGTCGAAGCCCAATCCTATGCTGTCCTTACCTCCAAACAAGTGTCCAAATTCATAAGGAACAACATCATTTGCCGATACGGTGTTCCGCATGAAATCATCTGTGACCATGGTTCCCATTTCAAAGCCAAAACAGCCACCCTCCTCAAAAACTACAAAATCCAGCACCACAAATCATCCCCTTACCGTCCCCAAACCAATGGTGCAGTAGAAGCCGCCAACAAGAACCTCAAGACTATCATTGAAAAGATGATAGAAAACTACAAAGATTGGCCCATCAAACTTCCATTTGCCCTTTGGGGGTATAGAACATCCATAAGATCCTCCACGGGAGCAACACCTTATTCCCTAGTCTATGGAATGAAAGCAGTTCTACCCATAGAAGTCCAACTATCCTCCATGCGCGTAGCCTTAGAGGGTGAAATTCCTGAAACCCAATGGTTACAAGCCCGCTACGAAGAGCTCATGTTCACGGATGAAAGACGTCTACGGGCCTTGGAACATTCCCACATGTACCAACAACGCATGGCAAGAGCATTCGACAAAAAGGTTCGACCTCGAAATTTAAAGGAAGGGGATTTAGTTTGGAAAGAATTACGTGCCCCAGTTACCGACCCCAGAGGCAAATTTTGACCAAATTGGTCCGGCCCGTTCATCATCAAGGACATCCTATCAGGAGGCGCAGTCAGGCTCATGGATATTGACGGCATCGAGTTCAGCCAGCTCACCAATATGGACCAACTGAAGAAGTGCTACGTCTAAAAAACAAAAAAAAAAAAAAAGACGTACACAACTTGAACGAACTACGCTGGCCTGATTCCAAACTGGATACGTAGGTAACCTTTTTAAGGGGCGCGGCCAAAATCAATCCAAAATTCCATTCAACTCATTCAAAAAAGGGATAATCTTTATTCAAACTGAACGAATAAGTTTACATTGCAAGAATTAAACTTCTTAAAGTTACAAAAAAAGAAGTAATAATGCAACTATGAGGGTTTAAGCTAAACAAATTCTTATCATTGTTTTTTTTTTTCAAAATTAGACTTGCTTTCCTAGAAAAATACTTTAATCCTTCTTCCCTTTAGGAGGCTTCGTTGAAGAGTTATTCTTTGAAAGACATTGGCTTGAGGACGACCTATGATCGCTCCCTTGAGCTGGGGGCTTGCATCATTTCAGCACGTGATAGCCTCCCATTTGAGGCCCTTCCTTTCTTTTCTTGCTTCCTGTTTTCTTGTCATACTTAGGCTTTAGCTGGTCCCACTCCTCATGACGAAGGGTTCGTCTCGCTTCTCCATCACTGCAGAAAAGCCAGTTCAGATAGGTCTGAGAAACTTGAGTTGGCATAATCACCCAAGGTACAGTCCAGCGGTGCCGGCCACGCCAATACTTTCCCGACTCCGCAGCAAATTCAGTGGTCAAGGCTACGACATTTGGTCTCGTAGTGTCCTGACGAGGGATCACCTGTTTCAAACCGTATTGCCTCATGACCCTAGAGGGAAAGAAGAAGGTAGTCCTATACAGACCCAACATGGTAGTGAAAGGAACAAAGGTATCACAGGCCACCAAGGAGGTCAAGCTCCACCAGGGCACATGCCAACGGATGACAGGTCCCGCATGGAAGAAGGCATCCCATTCAACAAGGGACTTTTCAGAATATAGCCTTTTCCTAACCAAGAAGCTAGCAGCAGTATAGGTTTTCTTTGACCAAGTCCGAGGAACACGAGCTATCAAATTATCTGGCGACTCTATTAGCCTCAGATGCTTACATAACCAAATTTGAAGCAGCAGGGGGCTGCCGAAAAAAGCTTCTTGATGAGATATTTTCAACCTATCGAGCCCAATGATAGTCTCTCCTACAATTAGATGCAAAGGAGAATGCCCTTCAACCATTTGATTGACCACTCGCAGCACAGAGGCTCTACCCAAGTTAGGAGATTCTGCATTAACGAACAGTAGGCGGTTTAATAGGCAAAGTACAAAAGCCTGTCGACGACAACGCCTGAATGTTGCATCCTTCTCAAAAGAAATAGAGAACTTTTCGCAAAGTTGAACCAAGTCCACATCGACACCAAGCACCATGTTTTTGGCTTCTGCAGATGACAAACCCAAGGATTTCCTGTACTGATTCCTAAAACCATCTCTCAAATAAGGCACAGTTGGGGGAAGAGCATCAGGCATGTCATTGCTCGCAGCAAATTCTTCAACTAAAGGGCATAATTTAGAGTTACCAAAGCGGAAAACATATAGGTTGGGGTCCCAATAATTCAAAGCAGACCTAAGAAGGGGCCACAATATTTTGGTTGGTCTCAAAGTCAGCAAGGTAGAGATGTGGAACGGAGCTAGTTCAAGTTTATCTTCTACGAACAGATTTCTGCACCAAGCATCGAACAGGTTTTCAAAGGATTTCACCATGATAGAAGTTTGGGAAAATTTGAGAAAGCTAAGGTCTGAAAACTGATACAACATCAAGTATCCCGTAAATCCTATTTATAGGAAAAAAACGCGGGCCAAAGAGGTCAAAAATCAACAAAAAAGCCCAGACCAGCGCTGCTAGCGGCCCAGACCCTGGCCCGATCCGAATTTTCCTCTCGCTCCACTACTTCGGTCTGCCTGATTAAAGCCCAGTTTTGATACCCGCGCTGAATTTCAAAGCCCGAGACACTCTTAGTTTTATCTTTTTCAATTTTCAATTTTTTATTATTTTCCATTTTTTAGGGGGTATAATATGTGTAATTTTTGCTTTTTTCTTGCAATTTTTACCATTTTCTTTATTTTATTCACTAAATTATGGCTTCGTCCTATCGGAAAACACATTGCATACTTAGATCAGAAGGGCATAATCGAGTCATCATATCATAAAAAAATGCATAAAAACAGGAGTTCGAAATCTCAAGATCAATGTCTAAAAGGAGGTCCAACACTACTCAACCAGAATTGTTGCTGTCAGCCTCATCATCAATGGACGACCCCTGACCATAGTTCCCAGTCAAGTAATGGAGAGAAGAGCTATAAATGGGCCTACTGTTGTCAGGCCTCATATCCCGCCCATCATATGCCGCTGCGCGCATAGGGGTACCTGCCGAAAGCCCTGCAGCAAAGAAATTCTCTGTGGCCTGACTGGCGAAATCCATAGCCACATCCTGATGCGAAGGCCCAACATAAGGCATATCCCATCCAGGGGCATTCACCCATCCTCCACTCGAGGGCATAACAACAGGCCTACTATCAAGAGAAGGCTGGGAACCCGCGGGAGAGATTGTACAGAAGGGTCGGGCGCCTCATCAACAGGAGGCCTGGTCACAACTACGGGAGGTGAACGAGCAATAGACGGTCTGCTCGCCGAAGAAGCCCTCGTAGCAGAAGAGTGGCAAGGTCCCACCGAAGATGAAGACTGGGACATCTGCAGATAATCAAAGTTAAAATGTTAAGTTAAGCACCTCACTTAGCTAAACAAAAAGAAAAGAGTGTACTCACATCAACGGTCTTGGACCGAGAACTCTTCCCCTTGCCCATCACTCGACCATAGCCCTTCTTCAACATGTGAATAAGCTTGAAGATCTGAGAGGTCTGCTCCCGGTTCAACTACAAAAGAGAGAGCCATAAGACAAAATCAGCACTCAAAAGCAAACATAAACACAAGAAGGGATAAAAAGGAGCTTACCCCAGTACAACCGTCAAGCCCTCCACAGCCTCTCTATCAGCCATGTGAAGGGGGAACTCCTCCACTATGCGTCCCCCACTCTCCCCAATGTACCTCACCTCATTGGTCGGCAAGGTCACACTTGGGGGCTGACCCCGAGGAGCTCTAGAATGAGATCTCCTAGGGCCCTGAGGAGCTAGACAATCCGCCTGCGAGACACAAGAAGTCAGTATATCACACATATAGCTAAAAAGAACAGATAAGTTTTCTACCTCAGAAGAAAGGTCCGGCATCAAATGGTCCAAGCAGTAGGCCAGGTATACGGCCGTGCGGTCCAAGCCAGCAACCTCCGGCATGAGAAATTCCGTGGCCGCCCTGCCACGGATCACGACTCCCAAGTCCCGCACTCTCAAGCCACACATATAACATAGTCAAAGGAGGATCCTCCGAAACCAAGTGAGTACCCAGGGAGGGATAGACCAATCGAGTCAAGCGGTCCCCCAAGTACCATACAAAGCTGAATGGCCCCTCAAAGACCACCCGTAGAGAAGACACCCTAAAAGACTCCAGGGTAATATGGGGTGGAACCCCAGGAACATCGTCAAAGGCGGACCATGATACCTGCAGATTACTAGTTCAAAGTTCATTCACACCAAATCAACCAAAAAAAATGTACAAGTCAACAACAACATACCATAGATGTAGCATGGCTCTCCAAGGTGGCCCGAAAATGCTCCAGAGAGGTAAACAGGTGGTTATCCCTACCAACCCACCGTGAACCCAATGGGAACATCCTCAAATCAGGACAGTGAGGACCGAAAGCTGGAAAATACAAAAGAATGATTTCCACGATCAAAGGCATAGGCATAAAAAGAGAAAAGGTGAAGTGTAAGAGCCTACCTCCAGTATCCTCCATGGGCCCGTGATGGATGTCCTCTCACTCGTCTCCTTAGGCCTATAGACCCGACAACACCACTTCACCAAAGAAGCGTAAGCAGCGGCACCAAGGTTGTACTCATGAACCTTGGTCAAATCCTCCAAGCATGTCAAGAAACCGACTTGACACACGCTCTTCTTCTGAGCAAAGATCGTCAACCCCAGCGAGCAAGCCAGGAAAATACGAGCCCTCTGCTCCTCGGTAAGTTCCTGCTCCGCCACAGCCTCCCACAACCACGCCAAAGAAACCAGATCCTTATCAAAGTGGATGGATACAGGCCCGTAAAGCTCTAGCAAAGTATCACTCTGTCGCCAGTAGTTCCTGTCGTACTGAATATGACGCCTTCTAAAGGATAACCCCGTCAGCGCAGCAAACTGATAAGGGGTGGGGAACATCTCTCCTACAGATGTATGGAAAGTGTTCGTAGAATCCCAAAACCTCTCCAATAACCCCCGAGCAATAATCCTAGAATCCCCAGAGTGACAAGCAGGGATGACAGTCAAGAACTCGTCAAGACCCGAGCCCAAAACCAAATCCCTGGCTCCCACCGAAAAGGTCCCCAACATCATAGCCCAATGGGAGGTAGTCCCATGAGCCTGCAGCAAAACTCGGACACCCTAACCAACAAACAAATTTTTCTCAACACCCCATATACCACAAATACAGCTAAAATAGTTCTACACATATTATATATACAGTTGACCACCAATCCAGTACAAGTCCCAATTTTTTCGTGTACCGAAGCACTAACAGTTCAAATTTTCAGTTCAAATATACTGAACAGAAAAAAAAAAGAGAGTCAAAAAATATACCATCTCTAAGTTAGACAGATGATTCCTTCTATCCGGCAGCAGAACACTGCGGTTCCAAACTCCAGGCGGGCGCCAGTCCAACCGCATAAAGGAATCCTGGTACAATCGAGCTCCGTCTGCGTGGTTAGTCGGAGGTGCTCTAGTAGAAGCTAACCCGGTACGGAAAAGGCTCCGGTCATACTCCTCATCACTCATGGGACGTTTTCCTTTGTCTACGGGAGCCATGGGAACACAATGGAGTTTTCTCTCTCTACAAGTGGGAAAATAAAAGTTTCAGATTCGCAAGAAACAAGCACCCATTCAACAATGCAACCCAAAATTCAGCAACTAGGCGGAAAAATAATTAAGTTCAAGACAAAAATCAAAGAAAACGGACAAGAATCGACTTACCTCAAGTGAAGTGAAGCACTCAACAATGGAGGAAGCTTGAAGGTTGCTCTCGACAATGGCTCGACGAGGAAGAAGAAAATGGCACGCGAAAAAAAAAATCGCTGAAACCAGAGCCGCTAGCGGCTTCACTCCAACGCCCAGCGCCGCTAGCGGCCCTGCAGACTTGCACACACGGGCCCCACTGCTGACCCACGGCCCCTTTTTCTAGTCCAAAGTTCGTTAATTCAGTTCATTTGCGGCAAATATCAATACCAAGCGCGCGGGAGCGAAGCACTCTGGCCCACAAGTTCAAATTCGACAGTTGGCCTATTTTACGGTACCAACTATTTTCAGGTAAAACTAATTCGTTTATTTTTGCAGGTCCCGGATACTGAAACTTGGATCTAGACTACGACAACTCTTACCGCCCAGGGCGCCCAAGTATATTTTAAGCCCGGAAAACCTGTTGGCCTTACCAAACATTACAAATTTTTGGGGTCAGTCCCTCTGCGAGGTTACAAATTTTGGGGGTCAGTCCCTCTGCGATATTACAAATTTTTGGGGTCAGTTCCTCTACAAGGTTACAAATTTTTGGGCCAGTCAATGACCGCTTAAGCTATTGCGGTTAAACCAGCCCTTCTACGAGGTTAACTATTTTTGTGTCAGTCAATGATTTCTTAAACTGTTGCAGTTATACTGTCCATTATTTTTTATATGTTTCAGTCAATGATTGCTTAAGCTATTGCATTTAAACTGTTCATATGTCCTAACCACTTTATGGCCGATTATTTTTGATCGCGCTTATCTCGTTGACTTTTTCGTTTCTTATAACAAGGACGGGATCTCGACATCCGCCGAGCGGTGTTTAGTCACTGTTTGTCGAAGCACTCCGCGTTGATCATTCTCAAAGTATAACTAACTTTTTCATTCACTCTGAATATAGGTCCCCAGCAAACGTTTAGACCATCTACAAGTGGTGTTCTATCCCGCTACCATAACCTTTATTTTCTCTTGTGCTAACAGAGATGAAATCTTAGCGCACTACGAGCATGTCCCAACTCAGGTTTGTCTTCATATGCATGCATACTGTACACTCTCACACACCATGTGCACATCAGCATCCTGCATGTCGCCTTAGGAGTACTTTGATCTTCGCTTTTACTCAACCTCGATCAAAGTGGGGGCTTCTGAAGACGCCAAAAAAGCGTCTTCAGATTTCTCCGCAAAAGCCCGATGATGAAAGGAGTAATTTATAAACTTAAACTGTTATTTTTGCTTTAGTAGTTAAGATAAGGTCTTAGGTTTTTCCTCCCAACACTCCTTCATTCCATTCCATTCAGAAGCCCCGTTCAAGAGCTTTCCAATGACACGTCTCACGCCTTTTTCCGACTCCCGGTCGCCAAGTTGCGATTTAGGGGTAGAACCGTCTTTTACCGTCCAATGGTAAAACGGTCTTTTTCATATTTTTCGGAATACAAAAATTCCTCCGGAAAATAAAAATAGACTGGATGTCGTCATTATGACGACATCTAGCTTGCTGCTGAGAGCCATCAGCGGCCCTGGAATAAGTCCCAGGGCCGCTAGCGGCGCTGACCAGTTTCCTAGGGCCGCTAGCGGCGCTGACCCTGCTTCGGGCCCAGCTCATTTTTCAGCTCAATTTCTGTCGTCCAACCCTACTTCCCCACGCCTATATTAACAGCCCTTCACCCTCAGTTCAAAACACATAGTCTACAGTTGACAACCTCTATTCTCGAGAGTATTGACACCGAGCTTCCCCCTTTTTCTTTCAAACTTGAGATCTTGTTTTACTATTTTTGTCAAATATAGCCTACAGTTCAGGTACAAACTCCTGAGGGCTCAAATTAAATTAACTGCCTAATTGTTTATTTTCTAGTAGTCATAATGTAGATATCATGCTAGAATAACGTCTTTTATTGCTTACTAAATATTGTCTTTTCAAGCATGTCTAGTCGTTGTAATGCTCAATTTGCCAATCGAATACGAGTCTAAATAAGGGTTAAAAATAAATGTTGTGATGCTTGTGGTGAACCAATTAATAGTCTAAGTCTAGGTTGTTAATTTGGTTTGTGTGGGAATCATGTCTTTAAATTAAGCAAACTTGAGTTAGTAGAGGCCATCATAAACGGGCGAGTTGGGTGCCTAACACCTTCCCACCTCGTACCTTCGCCCCCGAACCCTTTATTCTTGGGTACTAATATGTTCTATATGAGCGGGAGTCTTTCTAAAAACATGATCAGTTCACTTTTCACGCTATTGGGTTGTCCCTTCGACTTGTCCCTTTGGTTTGTCCCTTCGATAAAACGCCAATAGCAGATTTGTGACCTCTTTCATGGCTTTTATTCAGTTCAAGTCTTTTCAAAAGCTTTTCTAACTCGATGGTCCCTTGAACTTATCTAAACCCCCAACTTACAAATTTTCTATAAGGACGCACTCCGTGGAAATCAATACACATCGTAAGAAAAGGATTGGACAAAAATCTCGGGTCCTTACACTCTCGCAAGCACTCACGGCCCGCTTCCCCATCTTGCCGACGGGTCATGTCATCAAGTTGGCATCCCACTCCTTCCGCTGCTGCAGTTCTGAGGGTTTCTGACGAGAGGTCTACCGATTATTTTGGAACCAGTCTCTATTGCCGCCTCTGTGGCTATTCCGGGGCCATTTGCCGAGCCTCCTTCTTCCTCTTTATCTAAGGACAAGGAGGTGAAGCGTGACAGGAATGTCTCGCCCCCTCCTGGTTTTGAGGATCATGCTCGCTATGGCCGGAAGGCTGGCGGGGCGATAAATTGTGCTGAGTATGAGGAGGGACTCAAGATCAGTCTGTGTAGCTTGGGATCCCTTGCTTTGGATCTTTATGAAGCTGAACGGCAGGCTGCTAATGCCCAGGCCGACTTAGAAGACGCTAGGGCTCTCTGAGTTCTGTGGATTTCTAAGAGATGAGCTTAAGAGGGATGCTGGCACTGCTCGCTTGGGTCGTGAGGCGTAGGTTACAACTGCTCGCTTTGGATTTCTTTTTTTTTTTTCTTTTTTACAACGCCGGGATAATGTCGGCGAATTTTGTAATGCCGGTTACCACCCGGCTTTCTGATGAAATGAAGCTCTCTTTTTGCCCCAGAAACGATCTTTGACTATATGTGTTTTAAGTTTGTTTCTGTCTTTTGAGCTTATGTGTCCCCCAGGCATTTCTTCATGTTTTTTGCCCCAAGAAATTCGTTGTGGGCCAGGTGGCTTCCCTGTGGATTTGCTTTTATGACCAGTTGACCCATCTATTAGGGTGGCAGGTGGCATCTTGTTGTTGGTTTAGGATGACGTAATCTTTTGTCTTGTACTCTTGTTGTCTTTGTATAAATATGAGATCTAGCTCTGGTGTGCCCTTTGAGCTTCTCTCATCATGGTCTCAACTATTGAGATTTCTTCTGGATCTAGCGATTCTGAAGGTGAACCTGAGGTTGTTAGTCGCTACAGGCTGAGAAAGACGCCGAAGAGATTGTGCCGAGAGAGCCTTGCTTCTTCATAACGAACACCTTTGTGCATTGTGAGAGAAGCTGGTATTCGTTACGGCGAGGTTCTCTGTGGTGAGAGCCTAGCTTGCTGGTATGCTCGTCATCTGGCGGAGCCGTCGTTTGGCAAGCCTGTGAAGTTGGCCTTGGTGAGTTTATTGGAGAAGGACATAGTTGCCGAGAGGATTCCCTTTTCCTCGGCAACTCCTCTTAGTTGTCGCCATGGCTCGCCCTCTTCAGAAGGGAATTCTAGAGAGAATTTGGATTATGACAAAAGGAGGTGTTTCTGCGTCACCTCAGGTTTCCGACAAGTCATACCGAGGTGTTGTTCGCCAAAAGGTCGTGGAGATGTCGAAATGTGACGAGGAAATCGCTTATTGGGCTCCTGATTTGTCTTGGGTTCATCGTATGGCCACGAGTGAGGAACAACTGAACTCTCTCAAAGGCTAACTGGGCCTTTCTAAGAACTGTTCTCTCGTTTTCCCAGAGAAGGAAAGCGTCGTATTTTGCCCACCTGACGATACTTGCATTGCCGTTCATAATGGTATGATTGAGACGGGGTTTCGTATTCCTTTACAGCCTTTCGTTGTGGATCTCTTGGTTGATTATCAAGTTGCCCTGACTCAATTACTGCCGAACATGTGGGCAGCGATGAACGGTTACTTGGCGATGTGTCGCGTCATGGGTTTCGAGCCATCGTTGAACGTGTTCAAGCACATCGTGGGCCTGAAGTCTGCCGATTGTCGGTCGCGGCCATATTGTTATATTGCTGGATTTAAGGAAGGTTTTCTGCCTTTCCGCTTTCCGTGTGTTAAGTATCACAACTAGAAGGATCGCTGGGTTTTCATCAGCCGACCGAATGGTTGGGAGGACATTCCGGATTTTAATGTCGCATTTCCCAAGGTGCCGGAAGGGTCCAAGGTGGAGTCTCTTACTCCCGACGAATAGTTTTCTCTCAAGAGGTTCAGATCCCTTGACATTCGCGATAAGAACAATAATAAGGTGCTCCATCATGTTCAGTATTGTCCGCGGCTTGAATGGTTAAGGGATGCCGGGTTTTTAACCTTTGTGGGCCTTCTCAAAATTCCCGAAGGGAAAAAATGTATGATCTCTTTTTGCCGCTTTACTTCTGCCGAGGCGACCATTATTTCCCTGACCTCTTCTTATTTGTTTCTGGACAATTGGTGAAGTTCCTCACCAAGGCTCAGCGAGGCGAGGAGCTGGATATCAGTTCTAGGGCCATCGAGAAAGTGAAGGGTTTTTGGTCCTCCCTTAGGATCGACCATATTCCTCTCGGTGTTGAGCAGTTGGCTATACTTTCTTCTCGAGGGGAGTTGTTGTCGTCGGTGGAGCAGTCAGGCTCCCGATCCGAGACTTTGGAAGCTGCTAAACGCGATCTCGTTTGGCCAAGATCCAGGTTCCGATTGCTCGGCCGGTTGTTGCCCCACAGGTTTCTGGAGCTGTTGAGGTTGAACCGGCCAAAGCGCTTCTTTACAAGCTATCTTCTGGGGCTCATGGCGGATCCGAGCCTTTTCTGAAAAGGCCGAGGACTGTGAGATCATCTGAGATTCCTCGTTAGTGCACTCCTTCTTATGTCTTTGATAGTCAGGGGACTGTTGGAAGGGCAGAGCCTCGGCTGAATTCGGTTCCGAATGGTATACCGATAATGGATCAAAGGGGGAATGGGATTGTGCTTGCCGGGGAATTGGTTTCGACCGACAAGGCCTAGAATGAGTCTCAGACGAGAGTGTAAGGTTCTGTTGCCGACCTGCTGTAAGATTCGACCGATGCAAAGACGATGGCGGGGAGCACCCTGTGGAGGCGATGATGCTTGACTTGGCGTCTGTCGCCGGCGTCGTAAGTAGTTCGTTAATTTTGTATGGCATATGATGCCGAGTTGTCGTGCCCCATATTTTTGCTTATTTCTGACAATTCTTCCATACATCTTTTTACAGCAATTTCTGGGTACTTGTAGCGTTATTGAGAAGCTGCGCCCGAGGTTGTCGGAGTTGCATTCTCTGCGCCGTCAGCATGACGGAGTTGATCAAAGGATCAAGAAGCTGACGGAAGAGGTCCGGAAGAATGCCTCTTTGGCCCAAAACTCTGAGAAGCACAAGAAGGGTGCGTTGAAGTGGAACGCCGAGGCCAAGCGTTTGCAAGCCCGGCTGGACAAGGTGGTTGCTTTCGAGACGAGCTTAAAGGAGGAGGCCCTCCAGAGGTCATCTGATCTTGAGGCTTTGAAAGTCGAGCTATAGACAAAATCTGAGCTTATTGATAGCAAGGATAAGGCCGTGCAGAAGATACAGTTGGAGATGAAGGAGGCTCAGCTTGTAATTGCTAAATCTCGCCAAGATGTCACCCCGAAAGTTTCTGGGTACGACGCCTCTTCGTCTCGCTAACAGATTATTGCTGACTATAGGCTTTCTGATGACTTTGCTTCACTCCTTAGTGGTTCTGTGGATCATGAGAAGCGTGTTGCTCGCGAGGAAGCCTTGTCGGATATTTATAGTGTTCTTGCTTCGGAAGGGTGCGATGAATTGTCTATTCGGATCCGGGAGATCATGGCGGAGAGGGCTACATCAAATCATGATGCCGGAGACGAGGACATGTCTTCTGCTGAAGACTAATAGGGTCTGTTTGTCTTGGGGCGGTTTATGTATTTATTTAACTGTATTTTTTTTTGTGGGTTCGTCCAATGATGTACTTCAACGGGCTTTTAAACAGTGCCACTTTGCATCTTTAATGAATACAAGACTTTTGTCTCACCCATTGTCTATAAATTCTCTGTGTTTTCCTGTCACCATTCATTCTTGTTTTCACCCTTCAAATTTGCTCCGATATTTCGATTTCTGTTTTTGGTTATGGAACCTTCTCAGCGGGGAGATCAGTCGGCTTGGCTAAATTGCAGCACCCAGCAGAATGAATCTGCCGAAGCGCCGACACTAGGCGAGAATGTCCCTCTTTCGGTACCGAAGACAGACGACAACAGTTTTTGTTTGGATGACGTTTTTAACACCATTCAGCGGTCAATACAGGATCCCAAGAAGAAGGTTGTGCGGCGCAAACGGGCACGTCTTCACAAAGGAATTGATCCTGGTGAGGATCCGCGATTCTTTACTGGCCGACCGAGGAAGCTTCCACCACGTGCCCCGTTTAAAAGCGGAGATTCCAACCGCCATTTTGAAGTCGAAGATGGGGGGATATAATTGCTCGCGATACTGAGTTTGTCGAGGATCTGTCCAGTCGTGCTTTGAAAAGCACATTAGAGGCTTACGAGGCTTGGAAGGCGAGCCGTAAAGCGACTGGCGGTCAAGGTGCTAGTTCCAGCAATCCTCCTTCTCATCTGGAAGGTTTTTCTTATATGGCAGCTATCGCGAAAGGCGAGACGGAGAAACTGAACGATTTCCTCGAGCAAATGTCAAGAATGATCCCTAACGCCGACCTTGATTTTCTCTGTAGTTGCGTATGAAGCAAATGGACGAGATTCATCGTGTTCTGGTTGAGCTGATGGTCCGTGTGGGAGGGTTCCAACACTATTTTTACCCCATGATGCGGCGAGCAAAGCGATATATCAGGGAGAACCAGGAACTTTGAGAGGCAAACAAGGCACTGCTTGAGTCCTCTAAGCTTGCTGAGATGCAAGGGGTTCAGATTGTCAATGAGCGGGAGAGTCATATGCTGAAGATTTCTACCATGGAACAAGAATTCCAGGAGGAAAAGACCAGGGTGGATCAGTTGCATAAGGAGAACTTAGCCTTGCGCGAGGAATTGGCGCATTTGAAGGGTTCTGGCCCTGGAAGTTTGGACACCCATCGTCAGCAGTATTGCGACGACGGTTACAGAGCGGGGTCTGCCGATGAGAGGAAGAGGATTGCCTTGGCCTTTTCTCGTCTTTATCCTTCGGATGATTGGAATCTTGTCATTGAGGCGACAACTCCTTCAGTCGCAGGATCCATTGACCCCCCTGTCCTTCAGGGGAGTGATATTTCTGGGACAGATCGACTGCGAGGTGAGGAACCAGTCCCTTCTGCCGGTCCTAAGCTTCATGATGACATGGATGTGGTGGAGGAGGACCAGAGGGATTTTGATGATGTCTTTGACTTTGGTGATCCCATGGATGATGATGATCTTCATAATTTTGAGTCCGACGAGTTCGAACTGAACTCTCTTGATGGTGGTTCTGAGAAGGATGCCCCCGATGATTCTGAGGTCGATTGTTCGGGAAATGCGACCTCTAATGACTCTGAGTCGGTAGATGACGAAAATTTTCTCAGTGGTGATGGCCCTCATGTCGGGGGTGACGACCCTCCTGATGAAGACGATGATGACTTGGGATCTTAGGCACAATCTTTATGTTTTTATGTATATTACATGTAACACCTCTTTTGCCTCAAAACATAATGAATGCAAGTGATTGTTCCGAAGGGGCGTGTTAACCCTCGTTTGTTTTTTAATGTTATCCTTTCCTTTCAACTATCTGGACTGATATTTTTAGCTAGACTTGTTTGTCAGAGTCCGTTTTGATAGTGGTGGTTGAACTGATTTTAGCTGACGCTTGTCAGAGCTCGTTTTTGTCCGCGATTTGGACTGACTTTTGCTAACATTCCTTAAGAGTCCATTTTGGTGATCGCGATTTGTAATATTAGCTGCTGTTAGCTGACTTTTTGTCATAGCCAGTGTGCTTTTTCGAAGGAAAAAGTTATGGGGTGGGGGAAACAAGAGTCAAGATAGACTGAAGCATGTGTTCTCATTCATGTAAAGTTTTGCACCAGTGAAGGTGATTACAAGTGAATATTAAGATTACACAGCTAATTATTTTGCCTAGATAACTGATCTTGCCTTCGCAGTCGACGGTGATTAGACATAATACTTCTTTAGGTTAACAGTGTTCCAGGGCCTTGCGAACATTTCTCCGTCAAGGGTGGATTGCCATTTGTTCCTTGGCGAAGTTCATCGGTGACCAGGTATGGACCTTCCCATGTTGGAGTCAACTTGCCGAACTCAGCTAATTTGCCAATTGATTCTGTCTTTCTGAGGACTAGATCGCCGACATATAAGGGGCGTGGGCGTACAATTTTGTTGTACTGCCTTGCCATTCTTAAGCGGTAAATTTCAGCACGCAGCAGTGCGTCTCCTCGCTTTTCCGGGATGAGATCTAAATCTTCGTGTTGACGGGTGTTGTTGACTGCCTCATCATACATTAAAATCCGTAAAGTAGGTTCCTTCACTTCAATCGGCAAAACTGCCTCGGCGCCATAAACAAGCATAAAAAGTGTTTCTCCGGTGGCATTTTTCTCTGTGGTTCGAAGTGACCATAAGACGTTGAGCAGTTCGTCGGCCCATAGCCCCTTTGCCTTGTCTAGCCTTCGTTTCAAGCCTAGCAGAATCTGTTTGTTAGAGGATTCTGCCTGCCCGTTAGCCTGAGGATTGGCTATGGCGGTGAAGTTGCCCGTTACACCATATTTTTTAAGCCAGTCCTGAAGTTTTGGAGTTTTGAACTGTGCTGCATTGTCGAATGTGATGTTTCGGGGGCACCCGAAACGGGTGATAATGTTGCGCCAAACGAACTTTTTCACATCAGCTTCTGAGATAGTTGATACGGCTTCAGCTTCAATCCATTTCGTAAAGTAGTCGACGGCTACTATTACGAATTTTCTCTGGTACTTTGCCATGGTGAAAGGACCTAGGATATCCATGCCCCAGCGGGCGAATGGCAGTGTGGTGGATATGGGCTGTAGCTCGGTAGCCGGCTTTTGAGGAGTATTGGCGAACCTTTGGCACTTATCGCATGTTTTGGTGTAGGATATGGCGTCCTTCCTTAGGGTAGGCCAGAAGTAGCCCATCCTAAGGGTTTTCCCAACCAGCGCTCGGCCGCCGATATGCAAGCTGCATACACCGTCATAAAGCTCGGCTAGTACTTTTTGACCGGATGCCGGGGTGATGCATTTCAGCAGCGGTTGAGTATATGACTGTTTGTATAGCTGACCATCAAACATAGTAAACCACTTCCACCGTCGTTCGACCTTATCTGCTTCTTTCTTATTTTTCGGTAGGGTGCCGTTATTCAGGAATTGGACTATTAGGTCCATCCAGGTCGCACTTCTGTCGATAATCATGCTTTCTGCCTTCTTAATGCTGCGATCGGCTTTGATATCCCAAAAGACCGTTATGGGGTGCTCACTTTTGGCCGAGGTTGCGAGTTTTGACAGAGCGTCTACCTGATTATTTTCCGATCGGGGGACTTGAATGATCTCGAATGTGGCCAGTCGTGAGACCAGATCTTTGGTCTTGACAAGGTGAGCACCCATATTCTTATCCCTGGCCTCGTAAGTTCCCAGCATCTGACTGACGACCAACTGAGAGTCGGAGTGGGCCCGTATCTTGCTTACACCGGCAGCAAGGCAATACTCTATCCCTGCAATGAGGGCCTCATACTCTGCCTCATTGTTGGTTGCATTGAATTTGAACCCGAGGGCGTATTCGCAACTTTCTCCTTCTGGTGAGGTGCATACGAACCCGGCTCCCGATCCTTGTGCCATTGACGTCCCGTCAATGTATATTGTCCAGGGTACATCATGATCTTGGGAGGGTGTTGGCTGCCTCGTGCTCTCGGCCACAAAATCAGTGAGAGCTTGTCCCTTTATAGCTTTGCGGGGCTCGTATTCTATACCCAATCCTTGAAGATGTACTGCCCATTTTAACATTCGGCCTGAGTTTTCGTATTTGCCGAAGATGTTTCTGAGTGGGTGGTCCGAGAGGACGACAACTTTGTGAGATTCAAAATATGGTTTTAGTCTCTTCCTTGTTGTGTAGAGGGCAAGTACCACTTTCTCAATCAATTGATAGCCTGACTCGGCGCCATTATAGGCGTGGCTAGTGTAGTAAACGGGTTTTTGAATATTGTCTCTTTCAACGAAGAGAACAGCGCTGACAGCTGTATCCGAAGTGGCCAGGTAACAGAACAATTCCTCACCTTGATCTGGGGCGACCATTGTAGGGAGCTGCGTGAGATATTGTTTGAGTTCTTCGAATGCTTTCACGGCCTCTTCTGTCCAGCAGAACTTGGTATTCTTTTTTATCGTGTTGAAGAAAGGGGCGATCTTATCTGCGCCGCGAGCGATGAATCGGCCTAAAGCGGCAATGCACCCGGCCAGTTTCTGAACTTCTTTAACTGTCCTTGGAGGCCTCATATTGAGGATAGCGGTTACCTTGTCCGGTTTGGCATCAATGCCTCTCTGGCTTATCATGTATCCCAGAAATTTCCCAGCCTGGACCCCAAATGTGCATTTGTTCGGGTTCAGCTTCATGTCGTATAGTCGAAGGTTCTCGAAAGTCTGCCGTAAGTCCCTGACGTGGCTACCTCCTTTCCTTGTTTTCACAATCATATCATCGACATATACTTCAACATTATCTCCAAGTTGGTACTCGAAAAGCTTGTTGACCAATCTTTGATATGTTGCCCCGGCATTTTTTAGTCCGAACGGCATAGCCTTGTAACAATATAGTCCATGTTCTGTAATGAAGGCTGTATTTTCTTGATCGGCCTCGTCGAGTTGGACTTGGTGGTATCCTGAGTAAGCGTCCATCAGGCTCAGTGTCTGGTGGCCAGCTGTGGAGTTAACCATTCTATCAATACGGGGCAGCAGGAAGCTATCCTTTTGTAACTTCCGGGGATAGTCATGTGTCTGCTGATGCTAATTAATCAGAATTAGGCAGTGAAAGCTAGATTAGAGAAACTGGCGTTACTGCCGTATCTCCCGTAAGGGAAATACAAGGCGACTTAAACTAACCATTTTAGGTTAGAGGCTCGACAAACCAGAGATATAAATAAACTATTTTATTAATGAGCCAGTGTAATTACAAACACTAATAGACTGACTTATTATCTATATATATCTGTTACAAAGTACAATACTGAATCCTCACTTCTAGAGTCGTTGATCCCCCAACTGTAAATAAATAAGCAAACGAATCCACTTCTTGGCAGCTCTACATCCACTCGTCCATGGATCTTCACAAACCGTCAACCTGTAAAATATACTCTAATCCACTCCCCCATACAAACGAATTTCGTACAGGTTCATCATAGGCCCACCATTGAAGAAAAATGGACACACACACACACACACACGTACACATTTTATAAAATCAGCAACAGAGCTGAGTATTCTCTTAGCACCCCATAAATAATATTTGAAAATCGTTTACTAATAAAATCACAAAGCACGATCAATCTCAAAAACACACAAGTACATTTCCTTGATCATAGTCCGTTTATGCAAGAGTCGATCATCATTGGTGGACCGAAGCCCCATTAGTGGACCGAAGTCCCATTGGTGGACAGAAGTCCCAAGTACAGCCGGAGACCGAATCCCCTTGAGTTGCCTTTGTAACATGTGTGCACACTTGGCTGGCTTAGGGCCCCATTCCGTATGTACGTCATTATCATTATAATCTCCTCTTGCATAAACTTATATGGTTCAAGAACATTCACTTAGTTCAAGTCTTCTGCTCACGTAAATCTCATAAGGTATTTCATATACCACACAATACGAATTCATATATCCCTTTCATGTAAACATGACTTCACACAAAAACCAGGTACACGTAGATACTTGCATATAATATTATACTTAGCTTCTCAAATAATGTACGTATATAAAATCATAATTTAAATATTAAAACGGATACTAAGAAAATACCTTCAATGCTTGTACTCCCAAATGTATACCAATATCCCATAACTTAAGTAAACTAGTTACTAGTTAATCTAAATTTCTTTTTTTTGTTCCTCTATTTTTTTCACCTTTCTCTTTTCTCTTGGCTGCTTTCTCTTACTTCCTAACTCTATATTTTTTTTTGTTGTAACAATGAACAAAACAAGTGAACTACTTGCCTTTTATACTTTAATCCTAAACAAGATAAGAACAAGAGTCCTTAATGGCTAAGTTTAAGGTAAGTTACGTGCAAAAGTTGACAAGTGGTTGCCCTGTGGCAACCATTTGGTAGTCATCGTTCTTTTTTTTCTTTTTTTTTTTTTTTTGTTGATCTTATCTTATTAATTTTGGTACCGACATCTAACAGATCAGACAGATAATCAAGTTTCATTCCGTGGGTGTCCCTATATAAGTACTACACTATGTATAGGTCACTCTAAATACTACAAAGAACCTCAAATGACCCGAATAATAAAAATACTAGTATTACTAGCACCACTGATTACGGGTGACTCTCACTATTAGCACTAATCTTAGTACTTTAATTTTCTCGGGTATTACACCTTTGGGCGGGCTTTGTTTAGATCCGTGAAATCTATGCACATTCGCTAAGACCCGTTAGGTTTTTTTACAAAGATCACATTGCTTATCCACTCTGGGTACTGACATTCCCGGATGAATCCTGCTTCCATGAGTTTCGCCACTTCTTCTCATACCGCTCTATTCCTTTCCTCGCCTAGATGCTGTTTAGTCTGCTTCACAGGGACTGTTGAGGGTAAGATGTTGAGGCTATGTACTATGGTGTCCGGGCTTACCCCGGGCATATCCTTGGCTGAGTAGGCGAAAATGTCTTTGTAAGATCTGAGTAAATCAATCAATTTTGCTCGTTCCTCGCCTGTCAGTGAGCTACCGATGTTTACAGTTTTTTTCGGGACGGCTCACGTCAAGGGGGCCTTCTTCTGTTTCTTCGGCTGATTCGTTGTTTTCTGATCGAGGATCAATGTCATCTGACCTTGGATGGATGATGTTTATCGCTTCGATGACTTGCTTTTTCTTCCCCTTTCTTTAGGATTCCGACTCGTCGCTTTTCAGAATTGGCCTTACCATTCTGAAGTAACACTCTCAACCGACTTTCTGATCTCCGTATAAGCTCCCGACGGATCTGTCGTCACATTCAAACTTCATTAGCAACATATGAGTGGATACGACAGCCCGCACCTTATTCAGAGACGTACGCCCCAGGATGACGTTATACGTTGATGCATCTTCGACCACGAGGAAGTCTATGTACGTATTGCGACATTTTCCAGGTGGTCTGAAACGAACCGACAACCTACAAGTTCCGATTGGGTGAACGACCTTCTTTCCAAAGCTGACAATAGGTCGGGTTATCCTCTGCAACTTCTCCTCACTATAATTCAGTTGTCGGAGGCATTCTATCCATAATAGGTTAGCCGAACTTCCGCTGTCGATCAGTACCCTCTTCACTCAGCGATCCTGGATTTTAAGTTCAACGACCATGAGATCGTAATGGGGGGTGACAATACTCTTTGAATCTCTTTCTCAAAAAGTCATCGAGGGCATGGGTTTCATTTGCCCGGGGGCAAGCAACATGACTTGACTCGCTTCCCGGACATATGCTTTATGACCACTGACTGTTCGGTCATCAAGGGGCAGCCCGCCTGTAATGGTGGCGACAAAGTCTCCTTCATTGCTTTCTGGTTCGTCGACCTCGGGATCAACGGTTTTCTTAGAGGCTGGGGTGATTATGGCATCTCTCCTTACATAGTTTTTTAGCCGGCCTTCGGATAAGAGCAGTCGTAACGCCTTCTCCAAATCTTTGCATTCTGATGTTTCGTGACCGACATCTCCATGGAAGTCGCAATACTTTGCCTTGTCCCGAAACCGGTATGGTTCCCAGATCCTGCTGGGCTCTCCCAAACAGTTCTTCTCCTTGATATCAGTGAATATTACCTCACGAGGGTGTGTAAAAGGATATTCCCCCTCATCGGTCGCGTAAGAACGTCGACTGGATTTCTGGGGAGGGGTTTTCTTTGGCTTGGTGGTTCCTGCTGCCATTACCTCGGCGGTTTGCTTCTTCCCCTGTGGTGCACTGCTCTCTCTTTCCTTTTCCTTGCTAGAATAGCAGACCTCCGTGGCTGTACAAAAGCCTTCAGCTCGCTCCAGGGCCTCTTTCAATGATGTTACTTTCTTTTCCACGAGGGAAAATTTGAAAGTGCCCGGAAGGAGGCCTTGGAAGAAATAGGAGTATGCGACCTCGTCATTTACTATGCCAATTTCTGTTTTGGCCGTGTTGAACCTTTTAAGGTATCCCCGGAGTGGTTCTTTCCTGATTTGGACCACTTCGGCGAGGTGGGAGATGATCTTCTCCGGCCGCTTGTTCCCGACAAAGTGATTGGTGAATTTGCTTGCAAGGGTTGTGAAGTCACCAATCGATCCCCGAGGAAGTTCATTGAACCATTTCAAGGCCAGCCTCTCAGTGTAGGCGGAAAGAATTTGCACAGAGTCGGCACATCCATCATGAACATGTACATGTTTGCAGTGTAAGCATCGACATGTTCGCTGGGATCGATCATTGCTACCCCATCATACACGGCTATTACCGGGACCTTGATTTTCTCCACTCTAGGGGCGAACAGGATCTCCTTGGTGAACGGGGAGTCTAGACGCTTCTCGTCTACGTACAGTTCCCCTAGCCTTCTTGCGAGTGATCCGACAGAGTTCTTCTGACTGCCGTCATTCCTACTACTTTCGGCTCGATCGTTCTTCCCAGGAGTGGACGGAATGACGACTGTTTTTCCCCTCACGTCACTTCGAAATGTTCCACAACTACATTCGTCGTCGACATACGGGGTTGATGACTGTTGGCGTTCTCGCTGTCGACGGATAATTGTCTCTCGGGCATCTGGTCGTGAGGGCTCTCCTGTCTCTCGAACGAACAATGGCTCATTGTTCCTCTCTTGTCTCCGGTTGATTATGTTCCTCGCGTATTTGGTGTTCAGGCACTGCCTTGGGGCTTGTCGGACTGCTGGGGTGGCGGGCATGGTGCCAAAATTGGGCACGTTAAGAGCACGAGACGGCACGGGTTGTGATTTGAGCGCGTCTCGCACCTCCTTAACGACGCCCTCCATGATAGTTTTTTGCATTCCTGCTAGGGCCCGGACGAGGTCTCACTCATACACGATCCCTTCAATTATCGGCTGGCCTCAAGGGGTCAGCGTGGTCGTCCTGAGTGCTGGGGGGCCGTGAGCCTTGGGACCAACGGGTCTGCCGGTCGTCCGTGAGGGACTACCGGGCCTGACTCGTCGGTTATATCTTCTACTTTCGTCATATCGAGCTTTCAAGGATGGTAATTTGTTCTGCCTGTAATTCAGTACTCTCCGCAGACGGCGCCAAATGTTGTGGTTGAATATCCTTGTCCTCTGGGAGTACTAAGGCTGGCGTAGGTACCTGCAAGATCAGAACGCGTCACTAACCCGGAGGGGTTTTCGGGATCCCCGCTCCGATGCTTAAGTCAGTATTCTCTCTCTCTATTAGGTAATAAATGATTTGATCGATTGAAAGTAGTTGTCCTATTCATACCTAAAATGAGAGTATTTATAGGCGCGGATTTCACGGGCACTGGGACAATCCCTAGATGACACGTGGCATGCGCAGATAGGAGAGTGTCCTCAGGGAGTACCTGGTTGACACGTGTATTTACTGGGCCATTTCCTTGATTATGGTTCCCAGGAGGCCTTCAGGAACGGGCCCTAGAAGGGGAGTGGTCTTGTGGGCTTACCTGGATATTTTGGGTCATAACACTTTGTCTCACGTATCAAGTAAACTTCGATTTTGTGGTGTTTAGTTTCAATGGTGTTGAATTCAGTACAACATCGTTCATTTCAGTTTTATGGTGTTAAATTCAGTTCAATGCAATGGTTTCATTTCAATTTAGTGGTGTTCAATTCATCCATGCTTTAAAGGACACAACCTACATAGCTAACGAAATATAGCACCTACTTTTAGTGTAAGTGTGTGCAACTCCTTAGGACAGTGATTGGTATACACTTGGTGTTACATACACAAGTGTGTCTTTTGTGTCTATCTCTCTCCTTCTCCTTGTGCCCTTTTGAATTTCATGGGGGTAGTATGGGTATGTGGAAGTGGAGAGGGATAGACATAAGACATGCTTGCGTATATAACACTAATAAGGTGGATTTTACTAGTAAGCATTGCTTATAATGTAATCCATTATTTTATAGAGTAAATGTGGGTAGAAAAGGAAGAAGGGGGTGGAGAAATATGAGATTTGAGAGCTTGACTGCATCATCCAATGTAATCATCTTTACATGTTCTAAAGTAGAACAATTGTGATTACAATGGATGTTGTAATCAAATTCACTCTTTCTATGTTTCTCCTCCCCCTCCTTTCTCTTTTAACCCACATTTACCTTATAAAATGGGGCATTACATTGTAATCACCATTGCATTCAAGTAAACGAGCCCCAAGTGTAAACTAGGCATTATTGAACTCCTTAGCCAACTTTACTAGAATTTACTGTATCTAGTAGTTATGCTTTCATCATGATTTATTGTTATTTAATTGTCATATGACAAACTCTTTCGTTGGTAGCAAAGAGTAAAAAATATTAGCTGCAAGCGTTAAGCTGTAACTTTTACTAAAAAGCCAGTTGTTCTTGCCAAACATAGCCTAGGACTACATTTTCATCTGAGCTTTATGAAAGCCATCCAATTACTCTAGAACAAGAAGGCCCGACAAAAATCTCAAACATATCAATAAGTACATGTATCAAAAATTATACAAAAACTTGTATGGACTTAGTCCGTCGTGGACCAATGAACTAAATCTTTTTAAATATACCCTCTATGTTCCTAAATATTTTCACAAATGTTCTTGGTCCACGGTGGATTAAGTTAGGGTTGTGTAAAATTCGGTCCAGCCCGATTTTTTTGACAGGACCAGCCAAGACCGGACCGAGGGTGTCCGGTCCGGTCCCCAGTTCTGATTTTCCATTAGTCAGGGTCTCCGGTCCAACCGGTCAAAAACCCGAGGTCTTCGGTCTTTGACCGGACCGGAAGTTAAATGTTAAAAAAAATAATTTTTTTGCTGAAGTATATAACCCATTTTAGGGTTCTCTGGGTCATTTCTGTGAATTAACTTGCCTCCTGACTCCTTGCTCCTGCTCTCTGCCTCCTTCTCTTTCTCTCTCCTCCATCTTTCTCTCCTTTTTTTGTTCCCAAAGCTCCAATCAAAATACCATCCATGAGTATGACACCCGAAAATTGTTTTCCAGATCTAAACCACAAGAATACTTGGATTTTGCCCATAAAACATGCATCTCTCTCAGATCCAAGTTCTCCATGTTCTGGGTAAAGAAAATTACTCAAACATTTGATGTTAACAATGGTGGACACGTTAATTTTGAGTATGTGAAGAAGATGATGGTACCTAATTTGTGCGGGTGAAGGTGGATAAATACCGAGAGGTCGACTTCTCTTATTACCCATAAATTTTCGAATTTTGGCTTGCTTGTTTTTTAGATTACTCATATATCTTCTTCTTTGATGATTGTATCTGGAATTTGGGGTGGGTAAATTTGGTTTGATTTCATTTGTGATGGATAGAAGTTGATGTATGAGGAGAGAGAAAGATGAGGAGTGTCTTGGTGGGTGAGGCTAAATTTCTTCTTCTTTGTTTGGCATGTTAAAACGAGAGAGAAAGGGGTTATTATGTACAGCAATTCAGCAAACATAAGAGCCTTATGCAGTTATGCTTCTTCAACATAAAGAGTAACCGAGGAAAAAAAAATAAATTAAGAACGGTCTTAGCCGGGCAGGTCCGGGTTAGACCGGACCGCCCGGTCCGGGTAATTGACTGGAGCTGATCGGTCCGATCACCGGTCCACCCTTTTCATTTTTCCGGTTCTCGGTTCGGTTCGGGTTTGGACCGGTGTACACCCTTAGATTAAATCCACACAAGACATGCTACCAAAATTAAAATTCCCAAACACCTGGAAAAAAAACTCCCAATGAGACTTTTATGCAATCTAGCAAAGATGAAGAGAAATATACATTTCCGTTTCAATTTGATATAAGTGTTTCCATAAAAGTATGGGAAGAAAGGGGTTGGTGGTAACTGGTAATGAGTGACCAAGAAAATCACACAAAATGCAATTCACAACCAAGGATATGCAGCTTTAAGCAAGTTTTTTTTGGCAAGCTAAGCTCCACACCAGCAAGCTCAAACTTGAAAAAAAAAAAAAAAAAAATCACATCAGCAAACATCAATAACTACTAGGATGAACAGCAAGGGCGCTTTGCAGTTGTCTCTGATGCTCCCCCAACATCTATAGTTTGTCCTCCCCCAAGATTTGCAGGGGCTGTCTCACTGGAAGCAAGTGATTTCTTGCTGATGATCCGGTATATCTCAGAGAGGATAGTTTGGAAGGCCTTCTCGACATTAGTTGCTTCAAGAGCGGATGTCTCTATAAAAGAAAGGCCTTCTTTCTCGGCAAAACTCTGAGCATCCTCTGTGGCAACAGCCCGAAGATGCTTAAGATCAGTCTTGTTCCCAATCAGCATAATCACAATGTTGGCATCAGCATGGTCTCTCAGCTCCTTCAACCACCTAGCCACATTGTCAAAGGTTGTAGGTTTGGTCACGTCATAAACTAAAAGAGCACCAAGGGCACCCCGGTAATAGGCACTTGTAATTGCCCTGTATCGCTCCTGTCCTGCTGTGTCCCATATCTGAGCCTTCACAGTTCTTCCTTCAACCTACAGCAAATGATCAACATAACAAAATAAGATGCGTCACAGTCTAAACATAAGACGGTTGCGAATTCAGTGGACCTCATAAATACAATACAGGAACATTTTGCAAGTGAAGAAAAATCAGGTTTTCAGTTGCTTCCCAAAATCATTTACATGTTCAAGATATCAAGTCATCAAAATTACATTAGACCAATTCCTGAGTTTTAGACCCAGTCTTGGTGATGATATGCTGCATGCCTGCATTTAATTCAGGTTCAAATGCAAGTAGTCCATGGTGCATCAGACTGAACTCCAAGATCGACTAGTCTCAGTAGACATATGCTGTATACATTTATTATACCCTCTGTCCGGATTAAATTGACCACATGTACTAGTTAGGAAGTCCATAAAAAAATGTCACAACTATTTATATTTAATCATTCAATTTTGTTTACGTGAGAAGTCGATTATACAAGCTAAATCTAGTTTCGAGGGTGAAATAAACTGGCAAGTGGCACAGAGGATGCTCAGAGTTTTGCCGAGAAAGAAGGCCTTTCTTTTATGAAGTGAAATAAATCCGAACTGAGGCAGTACTGATTTACAAAGTTAAACAAAAGGGACTCCAAATGATCTTTCGTTCTAATGCAATATGGACTAGTCTTTCTGCAGTTTTGTAATCTTGGTGCGACTTGACTCTGTGAACATAAACTCTGATCTATAGCCCAAAAGCCCCAAATTACTATCTCATCTTTTGTAGACCAAGATGGGAGTTCTCAACCAAATGAGTAATAAGTTAATAACCCCCCCCCCCCCAACCAGAGAAAATCTAAGCCCCGTTCAGTATCACTGCAGAAAATCTGGAAACAAGAATGGCTAATCAAATCTTGTATGAGAAAAGTGTCTTGGGGGATTCTTTTTTTTGGTGGGGGGGTGGATTATTTGGTTGAGAACTCAATTTATTTATGCCGCTTTCTGAAAGACTCTAGATGACAACTTGCACCATCCAACGGAGAGGAGAATACATTTATTCAACAATACACACAAGACAAAAAAAAAAATTTGTTTCAGATAGTAATCACAGAAGACAATAAAACAATACACTACCACGGCACCACCACTTATCCATGATTCCATTACACTGAAAAATCCTCATAGTGGATCAAATTGAGCATGCAAAAGAAGGACATTTGAAGAACACTACAACAAAGTAGAAGTTCCACTCTGCCCTGAAAAGAAAAAAACTCGTACTTTCTTAATATGGGGGGAGGAGGGGGATAAGCATCCATAATCACAGAAAGAATTACGGAGTATAAAAACAGGGGAGTTTTTCATGAAAGATGCATAGTTACTGCAAGCTAAAGGAAGGTCTCGTCCCAAATCAACCCCTGAGTAATATGACCTAGTGATACATCTTATGACTCTGATGGTCGGGCGAAAACCAAGTACTAATGACATCATGAGGACCAAGGAAACAGCAGCACGTGGAAGAAAGAAAAAAGACTAGCTGGGGAATAAATGAGGGAGAACTGAGAAACGGACAGAAGAGAGAGGTATCTGAATAGAAAATAGGTTACTCAAGGCAAAGGACAATCAAATAGAGAAAAGATATGCCAAAGAGGCCTTGCGTTGAGATCTTAAAACTCCAAAAAGGTTTTTAGTTTTTAATGATAGAGGCACCAATAAGTTCTTGTTCTGCTTTTTTAAAGGGACACCATAACTTTTGATAAGAGCTTGTTATGATTTACAAATAATATTCCAGCATTTCACAAAGTATTTACATGCGTCAAGTTTGAAGATTTCTTTGTGAAAATACAGAGCAGTCTTTTCAGACGAACTATTCCAAACAAGTTCTTGTACACATAACGCCATGCCATTCAGTTCATGCACTCCCAGAGCAATGTGGGCTATGTGGCTCCCACATGTATACAGGGTGACAGAGTTCACAGAAATAAATATAAATATATATTACAAAAAGAAAAAAAAATTGACTTCTCTGCAAAGCACCATGGATAAGTGCCTGATCATTCATCAAATTGTTACGCTGAACCCATAAATAGATACCATAAATAGATAACCACAAATTCACCCTTCAGAATCTCAGACAACATAACAAAGCACATAGGTTTAATTCCAACATAAACTTTCAATAAGCTTTTGCAGTATTCCTCAAGTATCTTACCATAAAGTCAGTAGTTTGTTCACTAAAGGCAGTTTCAGAAGCAACATTTAATTCATTTTAATTGAACAAGATTTCCTATAAACAAACTCATCCATCTGGATTGGGTAAACAATGAACTATTATACAGATGATGCCAACAACCCGCAAAGGTTTCAAAACATCACTGGTTGACTATTTCACAAAATAGGCAGGAGTGGAATCTGCAAGTCGATTCCCCAAATTTTCAGTGTCTTTTAAATCTCTCTGTAACACTAATCAAAAGCCCATTACCATTTTGTGCCGAAATCAATTTCCTCGACACCAGAACGAACAATCTATACCTTTGTGAAAATCACTAAGTCAGACAAAAGAAAGAGAAGGAAGACACGAAAAAGAAAGACACAATTTGCAACCATCGGATAAGTAGCACTGATTGATATTATCCCATATATATACCAGGCTGATGCTTATCTTAGAATGTATTTAGCACAGACACACAAACTAGTAAACTACCTCTTCTTCTGTCTCCCCTTGTGCCCCACCAACTCCAACTTCTACCCCCCCTCCCCCCTCTCCCCTTCCCACCATAGGCTGGAACATAGTTCAGAAAATGCTTCAACAAAACCAACTGAAATAAACACAAAGAAAACCACAAGCAATAACTGCTACTTAACTGTGGATGCATCAAGCATCCCATATAATTAAGGGTACAACTATATTTATCATTAATAAGGACTATTTTGCTCATTTATTCACTCATTATCTCAGTTTATATTCACATAAAGCATAAATATCTTAAAAGGTAAATAGCTGGCAAGTGTAACGCTTTGAAATTTCAGAGTCATACCAGCCACCAGGTATGAGAACCAACAACGTAAACAGTGATGGTCTAAAGTTCTCCTAAGCCTAAGGGTACAGGGGCTGGTGTTGGGTTGTTCCACATGATCTGCATGAGCATGGTGGACTAAAGTTCTCCTAAGCCTAAGGGTACAGGGGCTGGTGTTGGGTTGTTCCACATGATCTGCATGAGCATGGTGGATAGATGTCATCTTACATATAAGGTGATCAGTACAAATGGTTGCCAGAAAAGGGCGGTGAAGAAACAAATAATATTTAAAGTCCATGTGCATATATAACCCCTATTCAGTGCATAAGCTAAGGTCACAGATACCTTTCACACCATGTACCGGAAACTTATACCTCTAGTTCCAATGCACAATATGATAGACACACACTTTATATTCCTTATTCAGTTAATTCCATCCAAATCACTTAACTATAAAAAAACAAGAGTGGAAATAGCATCAAGAGGAGCGGGACTAGCCAAATATGAATTCAATTCTTTTCAAATGCTTGACAAAGTAAGCCGAGTTTGAACCAGACAACAATTGATCAATAAATGGCATCTCCATGACTCCATGAGGTATAAATAATGACCACCATCCAGTATAGCAAGTAGGGGAAAACAAAACACTTCAAAGCCAATCTCATGAACAAATAGCTGCAAAATCATAGCAAACAGATCCAACTCCAAATTACAAAGTCCAAATTTTGTTCTCAGCAAAATAGACACAAATCCCAAAAGAAAACAAATCTAAAACAGTGTAGGATCAAGAACTACGCCTCAATCTCTCGCATAACCCCAATTAACAAACACCAAACAAAGTAAGCAAAAGAGCAAGAAATGCTTTATCACTAGTACACAGAATGTAAAATCACATAAAATTGACACAAAATAGCACTGACCCAGATGAAAAATTCAAATTCTAAACCAACCCACTTAAAAAAAAAAAAGTGGTAGTACGAGAAAAATGGCACTGACCCAAATGAAAATTTCAAATTCCAAATTCCAAACAAACCCACTTTAAAAAAAGCGGTGCCCAGATCATAAAATCACAAAGAGATGCAAAATTGGTGCTTTCCCAAATCATAAAATCAAATTTCAGACCAAACCCAGTTCATAAAATGGAGGAAAAAAGAGAGAAAATGTGTGGACCTGAAGAGTTCGAGTGGCGAATTCAACACCAATGGTTGATTTGGATTCTAAGCAGAACTCATTGCGTGTAAATCTGGAGAGAAGGTTCGATTTGCCAACACCTGAGTCACCGATTAGCACCACTTTGAACAAGTAATCGTATTCGTCTTCTGGTTTTCTCGCCATTTTACTAGAATTTTCAACTTCTTTCTAGTTCTTTCTCTCAGTAGGATGGTTTTTGAAAATTGGAAAGTGAGAAGAAAGTGGGAGTATGACAGGCTACACAAAAGAAGAGAAGAGTGAGATTCAATTTCTACAGAAGTTCAAATTGAGTAAAATGATTTGATGGTGGCTGAGACTACGGATTGATAGGAAGATTATGCTCCGAAAATCACGAAATTCTCTGGGGTATTATCGGGATTCGGCTCTTAGTTAGTTTAATGAAACGATATGCTTTTATTTTCCTTTTTTTTTTTTTACGTTGTTAAAGCACGAATGTAGCAAATAAATCCCAAGAGTTATATAAACCATATATGCAATTAAGCCCGATTACTTTCTCACGTAGAAATTAGCCCCCACACCTCTTCTTAATCTTAAGTATACAATTAAAGCCTCTACCCATTTTTTTTTCTTTCCATAATTACAAGCTCAATAAAACTCCAAACTCACATGGCAACACCTCAGAGAAATCAGACTAGTACCCAACTGACAATGATTATGTTGATCTCGATATCCGTAATCCGCACTCCTTCAATAATTTCCTGCATAATATATATATTTTGTATAAACTATTAAATTGAATCGATGAGCAAAAAAAACATTAAAATGAATCAATCTGTTGCCTCACCAAACCCTTTTCCTCAAAATAAGAGCAAATTACTGCCCAGGCATCCTCTTGGTGATCTCTTCTTCGACTCGTTGTATTGCTCATTCTCATGCTCCTATACGCCCTTTTTTTTATCTCTTTTTATTTTGTGTGCTTCAGATTTCTTGTTCTCTTGAATGATAGAAACCATAAACAGAAAATCGGAAGAGGGATGCAGTGTTTAAGGGGAAAAAGAAAAAGAATAAGTTTATAGGTGCCACGTTATGACTTCGGTGACGTTTTAGCTGAAAAATTTGGTGGAAGGTTTAATTGTACATTTAAGTGAAGGTGTGGGAATTAACTGCTATTTGAGAAAGTAACCGGGTGTAATTGCACATGGTTATTAATTGTTGGGATTTATTTGCTACTTTCGCTACTGTTAAAGAGAAAAGAAGAAAAAAAAAACAAAATAAAACAGAAATGATACATGTAGAACTCAGTAGAAGTGATACTACATACTAGTTTATTGAATAATTGAGTGGGTAGCAACCCTAAAGGGTAGCTTACTTAGTAAGACCTCTAAGAAGTATTTCAAAAGTTTCAGGTTCGAATTTTCTCAGGGTTACTAGAGGTTTTCCTTGTCGTTAATTTCGAGGTGCATAGAATTAGTCAAACAAAATTTAGACACCCGTGTTATTTAAAAAAAATAATTGAGTGAGTAGTGTAATGCGTAGCGGCGTCCCCCTCCTCGGCTGCTATGCATATATGATTCAATCAAAACTCGTCGCAAGTCAAATAATTTGTAAAATAATGTTTGGTCTCGGCTCCATTAGAAGGTTGAGTTGACATGATTAATATGATAAACGAACCAAACTTAAGTTTGAAATTTCAGCTCGTCAAATAAACGAGTCAATTCAAGTTGCATCGTATCCGAAAACCTCTCTTATTACAAGTTACAACAATAAAAACAACAATGTCAAGGTATGACCAAAACATATGTTTTATTATTCGTTTAGTTAAGAACAAACATAGAATTTACAAAGGGTCATCGTTTTACAATGATATGTAATTCATTATCTAGGCGAAAGTTTGTGTAATTGCGAATCTGTTGAGTGTAAAAATAATCCAAAAGTTGGTAATAATACTGAGTAGTAGTTTTACTCTGGAAAATGCAACATAAAATGTACAATTTTGAAATTTTCAATAACTACGCCTTTTTCTAAAATAGAAAAAGATCCCGTGTATTGTCCGAACTCAGGACTTGGCGTGATTTGCAGCTTAGCTAACCATTGAGGCAACTTACAATGTGTGTTAAAGGCAACTTACAATGTGTGTTAAATACTACAACTAAATATGCATACTCCTTTGTACAAACTAGCTAGGGCATATTCTTTTCAACTGATCGATTTTTATTTGGCCCTAGTTATCACCAGTTGCTCACAGCCGTTCCCAGTTACCAGCTAAACTTTTCAGTTTGTTGCCCCCCAGTTTGCCCTATTTTAACCCAGTTTTAAGTGTTTTAATAATAATAATAATAATAATAATAATAATAATAATAATAATAATAATAATAATAATAATAATAATAATAATAATAATAATAATAATAATAATAATAATAATAATAATATTATTATTATTATTATTATTATTATTATTATTATTATTATTTTTATTATTATTATTATTATTATTATTATTATTATTATTAAGAAAATACTCAAAAATACATAAATTACTTCTTGTTTATCATGCATACTCTATTATTAGAAGAAATATAATAAAAAAAATTTAATCATATCAATATGTAAAGTTGAATAATAGGAGTAATAAAGAACAATAATAATATTTTAATCAACAAAAAAACACATTTAACAAAGAAATTACATTTTTAGTGAATGTATAATATAATTTTTTTTGTTGGATAATAAATATAATACTTATGTTACTTATTTCTTATTAAAATAAAATAAAACTAGTTTTAATTTCTTTTTAATCACCCATGCATTTATGGCTATTTATTACCTATTCAATGCTTTGTGAGAACTCAATTTTACATGTATACTAGATTTCGTTCCCGTGCGATGCACGGGTTCTTGTTTATCATCCTCCGTTATTAGAATCAATATAGAAAACAAATTTTAATCACATCAATATATAAAGTTGAATAATAGGAGTATATGAAGGAACAATAATTATTTTTTTATCAAGAAAAAAAAAACTCTTTTAACAAAGAATTTTTTATTTTTAGTGAATATATAATATTTTTTAGGATAATAAATATAATACTTATGTTACTTATTTTTATTAAAATAAAATAAAAATATTTTAATTTCTTTTTAATCACCCATGCATTTATGACTATTTATTACGTATTTAATGGCACCTTGGTGAGAACTCAATTATATATAATAGTATTATTATTATTATTATTATTATTATTATTATTATTATTATTATTATTATTATTATTATTATTATTATTATTATTATTATTATTATTATTATTATTATTATTTTAACATTATAATAATATAATATACTACTACTACTACTACTACTACTACTATTGTTATTATTATTGTTGTTGTTGTTGTTGCTGCTGCTGCTAATGCTGATGTTATTATTATTATTATTATTATTATTATTATTATTATTATTATTATTATTATTATTATTATTATTATTATTATTATTATTATTATTATTATTATTATTAAGAGAACACTCAAAAATACAAATTTTTATTTTTCACAAGTCGTTCCCAGTTGTTTCTAGTTACCACCAATTGCCCCAAGTTGCTATCAATTAGATTTTAGATTTTACAGTTATATTGTAAAATGTAGGATACGCCACGCGATAATTATTATATTATTAATTTATTTTTCCAGCCTATAAATTAGGATATAATACCAAGCGATATTTTTTAAAATTTTAAATTAATTGTAGTACTTTAATCAATCGATATATAAAACCTTAATATGCAATCACCAGGTAGTACATTCCATTAAGATAGACTAAAAAACACAACATTAACATAAATAGCAACTATATTGACATAGTTTCGAACACATTCTTATAAAAGAATCATAGCATAAAGAATTAAAGTGATCGAATTGGCAGAATTAGTGGGATTTGGAAATAGAAGCAGGGTTGGAAAAGAAAATAAAAATAATAATAATAAATAAAATTGTCAAATGACGTAGTATCGATGATGTGGCGTGTCTTAGAGGTGTCGAGGCGTGTTGGGTTTATTCCAATTAATTAATTAAAGAAGAAGGAAATAATAGACACTCATAGACACTTCTAAGACACATGTCCCCAGCGTATCGGCCGCGTGTCGACGCGTTTCGATGTCCGATACGTATCCGACACTCAAATGACTATTTGGAAAAAGTGTCGGTGCTTCCTAGGTTGCCACTAATCGCTGCCAATTGTCCCCACTCAGTTACTAGTTTCCTTAAACCCAAAAAAAAAAAAAAAAAAAAAGGAAACTAGGCCGCACCCGCGTCTGTTTCTCACGCATATTGTTTTAATAATAGGGTTTTTTTTACCATCAAACTCCATTCCTATAAATATGTATTTGGGCCGTGGTCTCCTTCATTTCTCTTATTTTCTCCTCTTGTTCCTTCCTTACGTTAAGCAAAACCCTTGTGCCGTTAACACAGGTTTCTTTCTCTCCCCTTTTCATAGTGTTCAATGTTGTTAAAATTGTCAAAAGTTTTAATCTTTGCATGTTAGATTTTATGTATGATTGTTCTTGCTGTTGATTTCATAAGGGTTTCTGGTTTTCTTTTGGTTTGCTCTTGTATATGGTTTACTTTCATACTATGTATAGTGCGTGTATATGCTAAAAATTTATTTGTTGTTATTGATAATGTAAATAATTCAGAATATGTAAATATTTCTCTTTGTATGTAGAGCATTAATTATATTTGTATTTCTCTAGATTATACTTAGAGTATTCTAGATAATACTTAGAGTATTCTAGATTATACTTGCATACTATTGTAATCTTCTGGATTGTTCCATGTAATTACTATATAAAGAGACTAATACAACACTAATCCCTCAAGGGGAATTACACTTATTCTCATGGTATCAGAGCTTCTCTCCCTCAACCTCCCTCTAATCACTCTCTAAATTTCTCTCTAATCCCTCTCTCTCTCCTGTGCCTGTGTCCCCTCACCGTGAACCTCACCGCTCTCCCTCTCTACTCTTCATCCTCCCTGCTCCTCTCTCTCTCTCCAGCTGCACGGGCCAACAACCAGCCCAGGACACATGACCGCTCTCGACAGGCCATTAGATCCGCTTCCACTGCCGCCGTTACTCGAGCCCTCACGACCACTTCACTCCTCTCGTCACTTCTGCCCAGAATTTCGGCCCTCACGACCTCCCGCCACCACCGCTACCCATCTGCCCTGTTCTTCTCCCGCCGTCATCGCCCACTCCCTCGTCATCCTTGTCGTGGTCTGGCCAAGTTCTCATCTCTCTCTCTCTCCTCTAAATTCTCCCCCCTTCTCTATCTTAAACCACTGCCTCACTTTCTATTTTTTTCTTTTTTTTTAGTTTCCAGTCAAGACTTGGCTTAAAAAAAAAAAAAAAAAAAAAAAAAAAAAAAAAAAAAACAGCAGCAACATTTCTCACTTAATTTTAATCACCCAGCCAAACTCTTTGCCTCCTACCCTCGTGAGTTACCCTTAGTCCACCTTACCTAATCCTATCTCCTTTTGTTTCCAAAAACAAATAAATAATAATAAAAAAAAACTCTGTACTCATGGCCGGAGAAAATACCAACCCTCCGTCACCACTCAATCCTGAAAAGCCTTATGGCATCAATAATATCAAGGCTTATATACCCCTTATCTTAGACCTTGATGATCTCAACTATGATGCGTGGCGAGAATTATTTAAAACTCATTGCTTGAGTTTTGGGGTTCTTGGTCATCTTGACGGCACTTCCATTCCTTCGGGAGAAACTGACATAGAGTGGAAACGTCTTGATGGTATTGTCAAATTGTGGATGTATGGGACTATCACCAAGTCCCTTCTCCAAATGATTCAAAAGAAAGGCGGCACTACCCGTGAGGTATGGCTTAGTCTTGAAAACCTCTTTCGCGATAACAAAGATGCTCGTGCCATTCAACTTGACAACGAGCTTCGCAATATTGAAATGAGTGAGTCCTCTGTTCATGACTACTGCAACCGCATTAAAACCCTTTCCGACCTTCTTGCCAATATTGACAACCCTGTCTCGGATCAGAATCTTGTCACTTACCTTATAAATGGTCTCAATTCAAAATTTGAACATATGGGACCCATCATTCGCTACCGCAATCCTTTCCCCTCTTTTCTTCAAGCTCGTTCAATGCTCCTCCTCGAGGAACAACGTCTTTCCAAACCTCGACAACCCATAGCCTCCCACACTGATCACTCGTCCTCCTCCACTATCCTCTTCACCCCTACCCTCTCACAACCTGAAGCCCAATCTACCCCACCACCCTCAATGCCCCGGCACACCGATAATAACAAAAAGAACAATAACAAAGGGAGTCGTAATGGTCGTGGGCGCCATAACTCCACACCACAACAAGCTAGGACCTCACAAAACGCGACTCAACTCGCACAACCGGTCTGGTCACCCTTCTACTGGCCGCCACCCTGGCCCGTAGCCCCTACTTGGCACTAGCCTAACACTTCAACCGCCACCCCTCAGCCTTCCTTGGCACGTGTTCCGGCGCCCTCCCCTGCGCCCGGCGTGCTCGGACGGGGCCCACACGCCACCCCTCCAGCATTCTCGGCCACCGTCCCACCACCATGGACCTGGTTTTCACCTACGTCCGCCAACCAATATGCTGCTCCAATTGCGCCTACCACTTCCCTTCCGCAAGCCTTCAACACTCTTTCTCTCCAGGATCCCGGTGATGCCGGTTGGTATATGGATACAGGGGCCTCCGCCCATTTGACGTCCACACCAGGTAATCTAAATTCTGTTTTTAATAAAAGCATCACTAGTTCTGTTATAGTCGGTGACGGATCTTTGATACCTGTAACTCATATGGGCTCCACTTGTTTACCCAATCCCAATCGTCCCCTTTACCTTCAGAATGTGCTTGTGTCCCCTAAAATTATTAAAAATCTTATTTCAGTTCGTCAATTTGTTAGAGATAATAAGTGTTCTGTTGAATTTGACCCCAATGGCTTTACTGTGAAGGATCTTTTGACGCGGAAAATGCTACTCCGATGTGATAGTGACGGCGACCTCTATCCTGCCACTCCCACACATTCTGCAGCTCCACCTACCGCTCTCCTCACCACCAGCCACTCCACCTGGCACCGCCGTTTGGGTCACCCGGGCGACACAGTTCTCCAGTCTTTAGTTTCTAGGGGTTTTATTTCTTGTAATAAAAAGGACAAACATTCCAACTTATGTCATGCATGTCAACTAGGGAAACATGTTAGACTTCCATTTTGTCGTTCTGAGTCTGTCGCAGAGTCTCCATTTGATATAATTTATTCAGATCTTTGGACCTCTCCCATTTCTAGTGTGAGTGGAATAAAATATTATGTTATTTTTCTAGATCATTTCTCCCAATTTTTGTGGGTTTATCCTCTTCGCCGCAAATCCGATGCTTTCTCTAAATTTCTTCATTTTCGTGCTTATGTTCATACTCAATTTAATCGTGAAATAAAAGCTTTTCAATGTGACCATGGCGGTGAATTCGATAATACCCCACTTCATGATCTTTTTGCGGCAAACGGGATGGTGATTCGTTTTTCATGCCCACGCACCTCCCAACAAAATGGGAAGTCCGAACGGATGATAAGCACCATCAATAATATTGTCCGCACCCTTCTTTTTCAGGCTCACCTCCCACCAACTTATTGGGTTGAAGCTCTCCACATGGCTACTCATCTTCTTAATATTCTCCCATCCACCACAATCCAAACTGACATACCTTTCTCTAAACTCTTCAACAAACCCGTCTCCCACTCTCATCTTAGGGTTTTTGGATGTCTCTGTTATCCTAATCTCTCTTCCTCCGCCCCTCACAAATTAGCTCCCATGTCCACACCATATGTCTTCCATGGTTACCCTGGTAATCATCGGGGTTACCGTTGTCTTGACCTTCAGACTCGTAAAATTATCATCTCTCGTCATGTCACGTTTGACGAGTCCGTATTTCCTTTTGCTTTTATTTCCTCCACACCACCCTCCACATATGACTTTTTGGATGTCTCCTCTGATATCTCACCTATCTCTCGCTCTCTTCTTGAGTCTCCGAGTGTTCCCCACCCGGTGCCACAGGTGGATACGCCTCTTCCCCTTCCGGGGGTGACTCCATCTCCGCCCACAAGCCCTACCACCACCTCTATATCTCCCATAAATGGCCAGGGCTCTAATGAGTCTCCCACCCCTACATCGACCAACTCTACACCTCCTCCCCCACCACCTCCCCCTCCCCATCCCACTCACCGCATGGTTACCCGGGGTCAAAATGAAATTTTTAAACCTATCCAAAAACTTAACCTTGTTACCTCCACCCTTTCACCTATTCCTCGTTCACATATTCAAGCCCTCAAGGATCCTAACTGGCGTGCAGCCATGCAGGCCGAATATGATGCTCTTATTAAAAACGGAACTTGGGTCTTGGAACCCCGCCCTCCCGGGGTTAATGTGGTACGTTCTATGTGGTTATACAAGCACAAATTCAATTCTGATGGGTCCCTGGAGCGATACAAGGCTCGTATGGTTGCCAATGGTAAGTCTCAACGTCCTGGTATTGATTGTGATGAAACTTTCAGTCCAGTTGTCAAACCAGCTACCATTCGCACTGTATTAAGCCTTGCCCTCTCCCGTTCCTGGCCGATCCATCAATTGGACGTGAAAAATGCTTTTCTCCATGGGACCCTACAGGAGACCGTTTACATGCATCAACCCCCTGGGTTTGTTGATCCTGTTCATCCTGATTATGTGTGTCGTCTCCGCAAATCGCTGTATGGACTCAAACAGGCTCCCCGTGCCTGGTATCAGCGATTCTCCGAGTATATGGCCCGCATCGGCTTCCAACATAGTGTCTCCGATTCTTCTCTCTTCATCTACTGCCACAAGAATGACATGTCATTCTTATTACTTTATGTTGATGACATCATACTCACAGCTTCCTCAGACACCTTTCTACAGCGTATCATTTCCTCTCTCAGTTCTGAGTTTGCCATGAGTGATTTAGGTCCTCTACACTATTTTCTTGGGATCGCTGCAACCCGCACCAAGGACGGTCTTTTCCTCTCCCAACAAAAGTATGCTCTTGAGATACTTAATCGTGCCAATATGACCAATTGCAAGCCTTGCACCACCCCTGTTGATACGAAGTCCAAACTTGTTCCTTCGGGTCCTCCAGTTGAGGATCCTTCTCTCTACCGTAGTCTTGCCGGTGCATTACAATATCTCACTTTCACTCGACCCGATCTTTCTTATGTTATCCAGCAGATCTGCCTCTTTATGCATGATCCTCGAGAACCCCATTTCAATGCTCTCAAACGCATTCTCCGATATGTCCGGGGCACCATAGATCATGGCCTCCATCTGTATCCATCCACTACCACCGGCCTCATTGCGTATTCTGATGCTGACTGGGGTGGATGTCCTGATACCCGACGCTCCACATCGGGGTATTGTGTGTTTTTGGGTAATAATCTTCTATCTTTGTCTTCTAAGCGCCAAGCTACTATTTCTCGATCTAGCACTGAAGCCGAATATCGGAGTGTCGCCAACGTAGTTGCTGAGACCTGTTGGATTCGCAACTTGCTCCTAGAGCTTCATTGCCCTCTCACTCGAGCTACCTTGGTGTACTGTGATAATGTCAGTGCCGTGTACTTGTCTACTAATCCAGTTCAACACCAACGCACGAAACATATAGAGATTGACATTCATTTCGTACGTGAGAAGGTAGCTTTGGGCCATGTTCGTGTTCTTCACGTCCCTTCCAGTTCTCAATATGCGGACATATTTACGAAGGGCCTTCCATCCACTCTTTTCAATGATTTTCGCTCCAGTCTAAGCGTTCGCCCTCCTCCCGCTCCGACTGCGGGGGTGTGATAATGTAAATAATTCAGAATATGTAAATATTCCTCTTTGTATGTAGAGCATTAATTATATTTGTATTTCTCTAGATTATACTTAGAGTATTCTAGATAATACTTAGAGTATTCTAGATATTTAGAGTATTCTAGATTATACTTGCATACTATTGTAATCTTCTGGATTGTTCCATGTAATTACTATATAAAGAGACTAATACAACACTAATCCCTCAAGGGGAATTACACTTATTCTCAGTTATAGTTCATTGTAATGTATCAAACATTGATGTTATGGGGTTTTGTTCATTGTTCTACGTAGTAAAGGAGGCTCCTTTTAAGTTTTAATATAGTGAAAACTAAAATCTGACAAGTAGTTTGAGAAAGTGTTTCTAAATTTGCAACCCAATGATCTGCAATTTATCAAAGTTGTGAAATTTTGTTACTGGTAAAAATTTCTATGGAGTATGCTTTTAGATTCTGTATTTCCGTTTTACTATGTGGTTTATTTTGCTAAAAATTTATTTATCATAGTTTGTTATAATGTATCAAACATTGATGTTAGTGGGTTTTGTTCATTGTTCTACGTGGGAAAGGAGGCTCCTTTTTAAGTTTTGATATAGTAAATTTGCAACCAATGATGTGCAATTTACCAAAGTTGTGAACATTTGCTAAAAGTAAAAATTTCTATGGAGTATGCTTTCGGCCCGTTTCGGGTTTTATGATTCCGTTCACTACGGTGGTTTAGTTTTGCTCGCCTAAGCAGTCTTTATTGTATATGCTAAAACTGATCTAGAAGGTGTTAAAGTTTGAATATGTTTTCAGGGTCATGTTAATATGTTTTATGTGCTTTGAGTTTATAGTATATGCTGTTTGCCTGTTTGTATGTTGTTAGGAATCGCCTCTTGTTAATTGCAATCTTACAGGATTCTGGACTGTTTTTGAATTTCCTTTTGTTTGTTTAAACGATTTACTGAGACATGTAATGTTTCTGTACAGGGTTCAATTAGCATCTTTGGGGAACTTTTCTGTATCCGCTGATTGCCTGTCTTTTAACTAGCCGTCGAGATGGTATGTATTTTGTCCGAATAGAAGTCTTGAATTTCTTATGTGTTACTCTGATGTTGCTAGTTTAGCTGTAGAGTTTCTTAAATTTTTATTGTATTTTTGTGGCCTTACAGGTGAAATTTACTGCTGAAGAGCTTCGCAGGATTATGGACTTAAAACACAACATCCGTAACATGTCTGTTATTGCTCATGTCGATCATGGTAATACATCTTTTTCATACCATATATATTTATTTACCTGTTAATTTGTATAGTTTTACTAGTTATTGGTTACAGAGTAATCAGTTTAATGTGCTAAGACATCTGTCTTTTCATGTCTTCATATGACTTGTCTCATTTAATTTAGCCTTTTTGGTATTTAAGTTTTGATCATACTTCTATTGTATGGGGTGTGCTTGTTCTCGTGTTAGTTTTGTATTTCAATATCAAGTAAATTTTTGGATTGTCCAACCTAATTTTAATGTGATATATATTATGAGTAGTTGAAACTTGAAAGTATACAATTTCTATGATGGAAAATAACCTTTCTTATCATGTGTTCACCTCACCTATTGCTGTAACATACCTATCTTGCTGTTCAGCATGGGGCCTTTTTTCTAATCTAGCATCATTACATTCCATTCCCCAGGGAAGTCAACACTCACGGATTCCTTGGTGGCTGCTGCTGGTATCATCGCCCAAGAAGTGGCTGGTGATGTTCGTATGACTGATACCTGCGCTGATGAGGCTGAACGTGGTATCACCATCAAGTCAACTGGAATTTTTCTTTACTATGAGATGACTGATGAAGCATTGAGCGCTTTTAAGGGGCAGCGTCAAGGGAATGAGTACCTCATCAACCTTATTGATTCTCCTGGGCACATTGACTTCTCATCTGAGGTCACTGCTGCTCTACGTGTTACTGATGGTGCTCTCGTTGTGGTTGACTGTATTGAGGGAGTTTGTGTCCAGACAGAGACTGTTCTCCGTCAGTCTCTTGCTGACAGGATCAGGCCTGTTCTGAATGTCAATAAGATGGATCGCTGTTTCCTTGAGCTTCAACTTGACGGAGAGGAGGCTTACACAACTTTCCAGAAGGTTATTGAGAATGCCAATGTAATCATGGCTACATATGAAGATCCTCTTCTTGGTGATTGCATGGTCTACCCTGAAAAAGGGACAGTGGCATTCGCAGCTGGTCTCCATGGTTGGGCATTTACTCTCACCAACTTTGCTAAGATGTATGCCTCCAAGTTTGGAGTTGATGAGTCCAAGATGACGGAACGTCTCTGGGGTGAAAACTTCTTTGATCCAGCCACCAAAAAGTGGACTACCAAGGCGACTGGTTCACCAACTTGTAAGCGTGGGTTCGTTCAGTTCTGTTATGAGCCCATCAAGCAGGTTATTGCAACTTGCATGAATGATCAGAAGGATAAACTGTGGCCTATGCTTCAAAAGCTTGGGATACAGTTGAAGGGTGATGAGAAAGACTTGATGAGTAAGGCGTTGATGAAGCGTGTCATGCAGACCTGGCTGCCAGCTAGTACTGCTCTGCTTGAAATGATGATCTATCACTTGCCATCTCCAGCAACGGCTCAGAGATATCGTGTTGAGAATTTGTATGAAGGGCCAATGGATGGTATGTATGCCAATGCCATCAGGAACTGTGATCCTGAGGGTCCTTTGATGCTTTATGTTTCGAAAATGATTCCTGCACCTGACAAAGGTAGATTCTTTGCCTTTGGTCGTGTGTTCGCTGGGAAGGTTGCAACTGGTGTGAAGGTTAGGATCATGGGCCCTAACTATGTTCCTGGACAAAAGAAGGATCTTTACGTCAAGAATGTTCAGAGAACTGTCATTTGGATGGGAAAAAAGCAGGAAACTGTTGATGATGTGCCTTGCGGTAACACTGTGGCTATGGTTGGTTTGGATCAGTTCATCACCAAGAATGCAACCCTGACCAACGAGAAGGAAGTTGATGCTTACCCAATTCGTGCTATGAAGTTTTCTGTCTCACCAGTTGTCTGTATTGCTGTGCAGTGCAAGGTCGCATCTGATCTTCCCAAGCTGAAATCAGATTTTATGGTTGTCTGTTCCATTGAGGAATCTGGTGAGCATATCATTGCTGGTGCCGGAGAACTTCACGTGGAGATTTGCTTGAAGGATCTGCAGGACGACTACATGGGTGGTGCTGAGCTTATCACGTCTGCACCTGTTGTGTCCTTCCGTGAAACTGTTATTGACAGGTCAAACCACACTGTGATGAGCAAGTCTCCGAACAAGCACAACCGGTTATACATGGAGGCCAGGCCATTGGAGGATGGTCTTGCAGAGGCCATTGATGACGGACGAATTGGTCCAAGAGATGACCCTAAGAACCGATCCAAGATTTTGTCTGAGGAGTTTGGCTGGGACAAGGATCTCGCAAAGAAAATCTGGTGTTTTGGCCCTGAAACTGTTGGTCCTAACATGATGGTTGATATGTATAAGGGAGTTCAGTACCTCAACGAAATCAAGGATTCGGTCGTGGCTGGTTTCCAATGGGCATCAAAGGAAGGTGCACTGGCTGACGAGAACATGAGAGGCATCTGCTTTGAAGTTTGTGATGTGGTTCTTCATACAGATGCCATCCATCGTGGAGGTGGCCAAGATCATTCCAACTGCTAGGAGGGTCTTCTATGCTTCCCAGCTGACCGCGAAGCCCAGGTTGTTGGAACCTGTATACCTGGTTGAGATCCAAGCTCCTGAAAATGCTCTTGGTGGTATCTACAGTGTTCTGAACCAGAAGCGTGGACATGTGTTCGAGGAATTGCAGAGGCCTGGTACCCCTCTCTACAACATTAAGGCATACCTTCTTGTTGATGAATCTATCGGGTTCACAGCTACCCTAAGAGCTGCAACATCTGGTCAAGCCTTCCCGCAGTGTGTGTTTGATCACTGGGACCTGTTTAATTCAGACCCATTGGAGCCTGAAACCCCAGCTGCAAAACATATCAATACTATCCGTAAGAGAAAGGGACTGAAGGAGACCATGACTCCACTCTCGGAATTTGAAGACAGGCTGTGAGAATTGAAAATACACTAATGAATCCTTTTATTTTGCTGGTAGTTTTTTTTCTGTTTGATTTTACTGGTGAACCTTTTGGTAAGTTCTGTTTGTGAAACATTGTTGATGTTGTTTACACTGATTGCGCCCTTTTCTAGGGGTTATTGAGAGAGATTAGTCACAATTTTGGAACTTTTATGGTGGCTTTACTCTAGGATCGCTTTATTTTGGGTGTCTGCTTGCTTTGACAAATGACAATTGCTACATGCATTGTGACTATTGTCTTTCATTGAATGATACCGTGTAGTTCAAATGTGAGTATAGAAAGATTAAATAATTTTTTGTTTGGATGACTAGGCAGTCTGAAAAGACTGCTTTGCGTTTTCAGATGAAAGAAATCTTCAAACTAGAGGCATGTAACTACTATGTGAAATGGTGGAATATCATTCATAAGTTATGATAAGCTCTGTTGATTGAGTTATTGGAATCCCTATAAAAAAAATAAAAAATAAATAAACAACCTTGGCATAACTTTTCTCTTTTAGATTCTTTGTTCCTTAAAATGTCAGGGTTGGTTTGGTGTAAGACCTTTCTTTAGCTTGCAGTAACTATGCATCCCACTCTTCTCAGGGAACTTCTACTTTGTTGTCGTCGTGTTCTTTTAATGTCTTTCTTTGCATGCTACCTTTGATCCCACTATAATGGAATCATGGATATCTCGTGGCTAAGTGTCTTGTTCTACAATAAGGCTTATGGTAGGCCGCCCTATTGTATAGGGCGGGTTATATTACCGCACATGCGCACTGTTTTTCGAAAAATAAAACAAAAACAAAAATAACCCTTCTCACTCTCTCAAACACACACTCTCTCTCTCTTTCGTTCTCAAATTGCTCTCCCTCTCATCATCGCGCGCGCGCTCTCTCTCTCTCAATTCAAAGCTAAAACACAAAAAACACAGAAAATCTATCACACATTGTGGATTATGGCGTCCAAACAAGCCGCAAAAAAACGTAAAGGTATTTTTATGACCTAATTTTCGAATTTCATGACTTCATTGTTTTACAATTTGGTATTTTACGACCTAAAATCAACTTTTAGTCTGAATCTTACGCTTCTATGTCTAATTCTTTTCAAAGAGAGTTATAATGTTTTAATTTCTGGTGTTATCTATAGAATTTGTTGTATTTGTAATTCTACTGTCATGTATTTCAGATGAAGAATTAGTTGAAGAACCAAAAAGCACTCCAAAAAAAGGACCAATTGGTAAGTAAAATAACTTGTTTCACCGTCATGCATGTTTGTTTGTAATTCTGCTAATGTTAATATGAAATTTCTGTAAACATTCTGTTGTTAATTCCAAATGTGGTGATAGTATTTGCTCATTTAGTTGTTGTTATTTGTGATTGGTGTCTCTATTTGTACTTCTAGTACTATTTAATTTGAAATGATCCAGTGTTAGCATTTTGTGTTCTGGGGTCATTATATTCAATGTGGTGCTAGTATTTTTACTTACTATAGGTGACAGTTTGTCTAAGTATTTTATTGAAATGACCTAAATAATTTCTAAAAAGTGGCCTAGTATCAGTATTAGTACTTCTGGTGTCAGTATCTTGGAATGTGGTGATAGTATTTTGTTATGTAAACTGTTCAATATATTTGCTCATTTAGTTGTTGTTATTTGTGATTGGTGTCTCTATTTGTACTTCTAGTACTATTTAATTTGAATCTGGTGGCATGTTTTGCTATGTCTGTTGTGGTGTCACTTGAAAATGTTTCTAAAATAGAAATGATCCAGTGTTAGCATTTTGTGTTCAGGTGTCATTATATTTCAATGTAGTGCTAGTATTTGTACTTACTATAGGTGACAGTTTGTCTAAGTATTTTATTGAAATGACCTAAATAATTTCTAAAAAGTGATCTAATATCAGTATTAGTACTTTTGGTGTCAGTATCTTGGAATATGGTGATAGTATTTTGTTATGTAAATTGTTCTGTATATTTAATCAATTAGTTGTTGTTATCTGTGATTGATGTCTCTAATTGTACTTCTAGTACTATTTAATTTGAATCTGGTGGAATGTTTTGCTATGTCTGTTGTGGTGTCAGTAAAAATAAAACCCCCAGCAAAGAAGGCAGAGCCTACAACAGTACCTCTTTCAAAGGAAACAAAAAAGGTAGCACCGGTACTTGTTTCGAAGCCATTTGTTTCGGCATCTACTAAGAAACCAATAGCTATTTCAAAGCCTAAGAAAGGAGTGCCTGCATCAAAAAAGGCAGCTCCACAAAATAAATCAGTTGTTGTAGCTGCAGAAAAGAAAGTAGCTCATCTGGCAAAAGCACAATCTCTTGCTACAAAATCTGAAACAAAGAAACAGCCAAAGACATTGGCAAAAAGAAAAGCAAAGAGTGAAGATGAAGATTATGAAAGTGAGGAGAATGAGAAGGATGAGGAGGATGATAAGAAGGAAAAAAAGAAAGGCATGAGAACTCAGTGTAGGCCTAACAGGCTTATACATGTGATGAAATTGTTGAGTATGGAACAGATTCAATCTGTCTGGTAAATTGGGTTTGCAGGTCTGTTATCAATGAAAACAGAGATAATTCCACTAACAATGATGGATTGGTTATTGGAAAGATTCAACCCTGACACCAGGGTGTTCAAGGTGAATGAGACAATAAAGTTTGCCATCACGCCCTATGATGTCCATGACATGTTTCTACTGCTGAGATATGAAGGTTGCGACATCCAACATTTTAAAAGTGAAGTAAAAACAATACCGGAAGAACTCACTTGGCTGCACGAATTTGGGATCCAACCTGGTACACAAATGGATGTAAGTGTAATCCCATCAATTTTGTTGGACCACTTGCCCAATGGTGGGCCAATATTTAAAAGATTATTTGTTCTCCTGGCACTCAACTCATTCTTGATGCCTTCAGCTAACCAAAAGGTTGATTTCTCCACTGTTCCATATCTGATGGATGAAGAAAAGATTCAAAACTGGGATTAGTGTGGAGCTTTACTTAACAGGCTTTGCACTCTATAAGAAAGTACAAAACAACAAAAGTAAAGGAGATAAGTGGTTGTGTAGCTATTCTGCAACTAGCTTACTTGCACAGACACATGTGGCTAGGAGAACCACAACCCACAGCTTTGCCGCTTATCCAGCATTGGGAGGGTAAAAAAATGAAGAAGAGAGTCAAGGATGAGAAAAAGGCTAGAGGACAATTGGGAGACGGGCAATGGGACTTGGCTTCCTTCCCTGTCTCACGACCACAGAGACACATACAACAACCACAACCACAACCACAACCACAACAACAACAACAACAACATGGACAACACAGAGATGACATGCCTAAAAAAGGATCAGAAGCATCGAAAAAAAGAGCGGCGAGAGTAACACTGAGGATGAGGCATCAAACACAACAAAAAGTATGGACTCGTCAAGGGTAATCACCTACATTCTGCCCAAGGATGCAAAGACTGATAAAGAAATTGAACAAGAAGCAGAAGATGTAAGTAGTGATATTTATTGTACATTTCATGTCACCTACAACTTCTGGTGCCATTATTTTCACTTCTGGTGACATTGTTTTCACTTCAGGTGATAGATTTCGTATGTCTAGTGTCAGTGCATGACCATGTGGCAGCATTCCATTTTTTCCTTTGTTTTCTTATTCTTCTTACAATGTCTAACTTCTGATATAATTATATATGCAGGAAATTGCTGCAATTTATATGTTCATTGAACGAGACATGAAAGTTGTCAACAATATCCACTTGTATCGACTAAGGAGGTTGATCGACAAAATACAAAAGAGACAAAAAAGCATGTCTTCCCCACCAATTGAGAGCCAGACTGAATCACAGAGTGTTTTTGGAGACCCAGATGTGATGAGACAGATTGATGAGATTTTAGAAAAGTTGCGTATACTAGAAGAAGCTTCAAATGCAATGCCCCCTCTCCAGTTAAGGAGAATCCATAGCATAGTGCAGTTGAGAATGATAGTGTGAATCAAGATAGTGCTGACGTTGAAATAGTATCAGTCAATAGGAAGAGAAACAAATCTCCCAAAGGAATTAAACCACCAATATTCCACCTTATTACACGAGAAACTCCTCTTGTTAGTCTAGCAGAAGAGACACCCAAGGCTAAAAAGCAAAGAACTGTAGTTGAGCTCGATAATCCTGCTGCTGTAGAGAATGAAGAGACTCCTGACCAGAAGAGTCGTGCATTACAGCAGGTTTCCGACGCTATTAAGCTGACAACAACAAAGGATAAAGAAGCAGAAAGGAAAGAACAAGCACAAATTGAAGATGATTGGCCTGAAGAACTGGACGTTGTATATATGTCCAAGTTCATGACTGGAAATCGATCTTTGCTTGCCCAAATGCCTCGGAGAGAACAAGCAATCACAAACTACTGTCTATTCGACCACCTATCACTGTCGCATAGGTAAATTGACATATCTCAAAATACAAAAATGATGTACATATATAATCATGTGGTCTTAAACTTCAACTTTGAATAAGTATCAATTATTCAGTTTGTAGTGTCAATGTTTTAACTTCCAGTATTAGTTTTGTGAATACTTGATATGACTGTGTTTCTCATACTAAACCTAATAATTCTACTTGTTTAATTGAAAAACTGTTTCAGTGACAATTTGTTCTACTTTGCTGAAAATTACACGGAGCCCAGAAATGACATGCATACATTAAACATGCGGACAATGATAATTTGCACAGTAGCATGTGCATGGATATTGAATTTCGATCACAACCAGCTTGATCATCCACTATTGAAGCCCACAACTGATCAGCCACAGAGCACAACTGATGAACCACTCAGATCCTGCTTTGGAACTACAGCTAGTGTAAGCTATCAATAACAATTGTTTTATATGCATCTTCAATCTTCAAATATATAAATATTTATTTCATTTTGAAAAGAGTTATTTTCATCTCTGTCAGAGTATAATGGATTTCATCCTTGATCTGCTCAACAATGAGAATCCTACTCTAACTAATATCGATAAGGATGAAGATAGCAATGATGAGAAGGAAGGAGATATAAATGATGAAAAAGATAGTAAGGATGACAAAGAACCTGAAAATACTAAGGATGAGAATGAAGAACTGAAGAAGGAAGAGAAGGAGAAGAGGCGCCAAAAGGGAATTGAAAGACGCAAGAGGAATATCAAACATACATACACAGATTGGATGAGAAACGTCGACCCTCTTTGGAACACCTACTTCCATAGGATTCAAATGGTAAGAATACAATACTTTGGGATTTTCTGCAGTTATTTCCAAGCAATTTAAGCTTCATCTAACATTTCAATAATAATGATGATAACAGATCTTAGTCCCGATACTATTGCAACATCACTACTCGTGTTTCGTAATCAACTTCCAAAAGAAGTTGATTCAGTACCTGGACAACAAACAGTATGAAGAAGAGGAGAATTTCTTCACGTTTTCAACACAAGTACTGGTAATATACATAAACCTAACAGGAGCAAGTGTTACTTTCATAGCATCCAATGTTATTTTTTTATAGTCCAGTGTTAGTATTATGGGATGCAGTGTCGGTCTTACAGGTTCACTCACTTGATAAAACAACATGCTTTCAAGTTTCAACTGTTCGAACCCTGTTCCTTGATTCATGGCAAGCACTGATATGCAGTGATAATTTTTTCATTTCAACACTTTTAAAGTGTGTCTGGCTTTTGTACATTTTGCATATTGCTTTCTTTGCTGTCAATTGTGATGCAAGGCTTTTTATTGCTTCTGCTTCAACTTTGCTGGGTAGCTCTAAGCTTTTGGAGCCTTTATTGTGTCACTGTTTGGTCTATGTACTGAGTTCTTTATTTAACTAAACAGAAGGAGGAACTGATAACATGGTTAGAAGGGAGGCACCCATTGGCAAATGAGATTAGCACCTACAAGACCCAGAACATCAAATTCAATTGGCAGACTAAAAAGTACGATCTTGATTGTGGTGTTTTCATGATGTCACACATTGACCACTTCAAGGGTGAGATATTCAATGAACCAGAACTTCAGAAGGTATTTATATTCTCTTTTATTTTACATACTGCTTTTCAAAATACAAAAATCAGGTGCAAGTATTAACATTTTGGTTTTCCATTCTATGAAGTCTAACCTGAGACGTTACTTGAGATCCCGCATCTGCACAACAGTGGTGCTCAGTGATCTCAACAAAGAACGAGAAAAAGTGCTCAACACAATAAAGTTATTTGAACATCAAAAGCCGCTTTTAAAGAAGGAGATCGAGAATGTGAAGAAGCTTGAAAAGAAAGAAGCAAACAAAACCAAAAAGAAGTAGAAAATACTCAACAGTCTATAATTAGGGGGGAAAACAGGTTGTAAATTTCAGCAAATGCTGAAAAATGTGCAAAGAAATATTGCAGGATGTTAGAATGATTTGGTATTTTGACTTGTGGAAACAATGTTAGTTTTATAAGATACAGTGTTAGTTTTATAGGATACAGTGTTAGTTGTGGAAACAAGTATTTCTTTTCCATTTTGATTTTATCAGGTTTATCAGATGCAATAGAATACTGAACAAGGATTTCTTTTCTATTTTTGATTTTAACAGGTTTATCAGATGCAGTGTTAGTTTTATGGGATGTAATGTTAGTTTTGTGGGATGCAGTGTTAGTTTTGTGGGATGCAGTGTTAGTTATATGGAACGCATTGTTAAGGGTGGATCTTGTTCCTTGCACACTACATTCATTAATAGCATGAAATGCATTGTAGTTTAAATGATAACATTTGAAGTTTTAAATAACATAAAAGCCATAGTAAGTAAAAATGATAATTTTTTTAGGGAACTGACATGTAGTGTTATTGAATTTGAATGTAGTGCTAGTAAAATGGTATGCAGTGTTACTTTCATAGGAACTAACATGTAGTGTTATTGAATTGGGATGTAGTGTTAGTAAAACAGTATGCAATGTTAGTTTCAAAGGAACTGACATGTAGTGTTATTGAATTGGAATGAAGTGTTAGTAAAACGGTATGCAGTGTTAGTTTCAAAGGATGCAGTGTTAGTATCATAAGATGATTAGGAGAGTGTTAGAATAATAGGATGTAGAGTTAGTTCAATAGGATACAGTGTTAGTATAATAGAATGTAGTGTTAGTTTTATAGGATACAGTGTCAGTTTTATAATATACAGTGTCAGTTGATAAGATTCAACAATACAGAAAAATGATAAGATTGAACTTCTGAATATGATTATTTTCACATCAAAAAATTCCTCATATAGTGGTTTACATAAGAACCAAATTAAAATAATTGAATTGTTTAAACGAAAAAATCAAGACATTTGAACCTCCGGGGTCTTTGTTCCAAACTCCTTCATTACACGAGAACCGCCGCCAACCTTGTCTTTAAGCTGCGAAACATTCCGACCAGTCTTTCCCCTCTTCTTTTGCTTGTTCTTGTCCCAGTGATTTGGTATTCTCTTGCTTCGTTCTACCTTTTGTCACACAACGTACAGGATCAAGTACAGTTGTGGATGAGCTAGTAGCAGCAGAATTATCAACAACATCACTATCATTGCAACCATCATCATTACCAATGTCCATTCCAGAAAATGCAGCATCAATAGAAGCCAGAAGTGTCTCATATCCATTATTCAAAATTCCCCTTGTAACCTCATCTTTTTCAGACTTCAGAACCAGGTTATAAAACCTCCGAGCTCTAATCTGGCGCCAAAGAACAGATTCTTTACGCATCACAGCTGCTGGATAGTTCCTGTCACACTTATTCCACACTTCTTCTTTTGCAAATTTAGTCTATCTTTTAGATACATAAATAGTAGGTATTTCAACATAATAATGCATGAAACAAACCCTAAAGCAATGACAACACAACATGCCACATGATTCAAAATTTTTGCATGAACAACAAATCATGTGGCAGACCACATCGTATACAACCCTGACTGAAACTGTCTCACCTTGAACACCAACATTATAAACCAATGTCATCCCCTCCATGTCCAAAATAGTACAAAAAGTAGTAAGCGACCTCAAAAACTCAGCTTCAAAATCCCTGAAAAAGAGTTAGAGTATACATTTCAGCAGCTTGCTTCACAATCCCACTCATGTAAAGTGCAGTGGACGGAAGTGATTTAGAGCAATTAAACTCATCCGCTTCTTCAATCAACCTCCAACGACTCATAGTTTCTTTAAAAATAGAATAAAACTCAATTAAGCTAGTTGTTTTACTAGCACGAAACCCAATGGCATGATTTGTGCTTTCACTTCTCTGGGATGACAGAATTCCCGCTGAGAAAAAGTCTTTGCTCAAAGCAGTGCACCATTTCTCCTTGAAGCTATACAAATTATGAAACCATGGATGATCCTCTTTGCTTTCCAATCCATATTTCCTAAGCACTTCTTTCCAACAACCTCTCAAACTCTTCTTCATCAACACATCCATACAAGCAATGCTTAAAAGCCTGATGGAAAGAAGGATCACTGCGCAACTCTCCATAATAGCTGACAACATTTTTTAGAAGGTGCCACAAACAGAGTCTATGCCTTGAATAAGGAAAGACCTGGAATGTATTAAAGAGTTAAAACAAGACACCACCAATGCAACAAAGTAACACTGTGGAAGAAAGAACTAACACTGTGGAAGGAATAACTAACACTGCAAGAAATAAAACAAGCACTAAACAATAGGACACCAAACTTACAGAACATTTTCAACTAACAAAGGTTTAAAAAAAACAATAGCCAAACAGTAGGTGTAATACCTGAGAAATAGCATTTGACATAGCTTTATCTTGGTCGGTAAAAATGTTAACAGAATATTTGTCACCCATTGACTTCTGGAAAACTTGAAATAACGAAACAAACGACTCTATCTGCTCGTTAGCCAAAAAAGCACAACCAAACATTACGTTTTTCCAATGGTTGTTGATGCCAACAAAGGGGGCACAAATGAGATTATACTTGTTAGTTCGATAAGTAGTATCAAATACGGTTACATCCCCATACATCATGAAATCTTCCTTCATCATCGAATCACGCCAAAATAAATTGCACAACATTCATTCTCATCCACCCTAACCCTGAAAAAGAAATCCTCCTCCTCAGAAGCTTGTTTGTAGAGCTGGTCAATAACACTTTGTGCATCCCCACCTTCAATCGCCTTCATCTTCATGCACTTAACATAATTGAGATGATCTGGGGTCATTATATTCAATGTGGTGCTAGTATTTTTACTTACTATAGGTGACAGTTTGTCTAAGTATTTTATTGAAATGACCTAAATAATTTCTAAAAAGTGGCCTAGTATCAGTATTAGTACTTCTGGTGTCAGTATCTTGGAATGTGGTGATAGTATTTTGTTATGTAAACTGTTCAATATATTTGCTCATTTAGTTGTTGTTATTTGTGATTGGTGTCTCTATTTGTACTTCTAGTACTATTTAATTTGAATCTGGTGGCATGTTTTGCTATGTCTGTTGTGGTGTCACTTGAAAATGTTTCTAAAATAGAAATGATCCAGTGTTAGCATTTTGTGTTCAGGTGTCATTATATTTCAATGTAGTGCTAGTATTTGTACTTACTATAGGTGACAGTTTGTCTAAGTATTTTATTGAAATGACCTAAATAATTTCTAAAAAGTGATCTAGTATCAGTATTAGTACTTTTGGTGTCAGTATCTTGGAATATGGTGATAGTATTTTGTTATGTAAATTGTTCTGTATATTTAATCAATTAGTTGTTGTTATCTGTGATTGATGTCTCTAATTGTACTTCTAGTACTATTTAATTTGAATCTGGTGGAATGTTTTGCTATGTCTGTTGTGGTGTCAGTAAAAATAAAACCCCCAGCAAAGAAGGCAGAGCCTACAACAGTACCTCTTTCAAAGGAAACAAAAAAGGTAGCACCGGTACTTGTTTCGAAGCCATTTGTTTCGGCATCTACTAAGAAACCAATAGCTATTTCAAAGCCTAAGAAAGGAGTGCCTGCATCAAAAAAGGCAGCTCCACAAAATAAATCAGTTGTTGTAGCTGCAGAAAAGAAAGTAGCTCATCTGGCAAAAGCACAATCTCTTGCTACAAAATCTGAAACAAAGAAACAGCCAAAGACATTGGCAAAAAGAAAAGCAAAGAGTGAAGATGAAGATTATGAAAGTGAGGAGAATGAGAAGGATGAGGAGGATGATAAGAAGGAAAAAAAGAAAGGCATGAGAACTCAGTGTAGGCCTAACAGGCTTATACATGTGATGAAATTGTTGAGTATGGAACAGATTCAATCTGTCTGGTAAATTGGGTTTGCAGGTCTGTTATCAATGAAAACAGAGATAATTCCACTAACAATGATGGATTGGTTATTGGAAAGATTCAACCCTGACACCAGGGTGTTCAAGGTGAATGAGACAATAAAGTTTGCCATCACGCCCTATGATGTCCATGACATGTTTCTACTGCTGAGATATGAAGGTTGCGACATCCAACATTTTAAAAGTGAAGTAAAAACAATACCGGAAGAACTCACTTGGCTGCACGAATTTGGGATCCAACCTGGTACACAAATGGATGTAAGTGTAATCCCATCAATTTTGTTGGACCACTTGCCCAATGGTGGGCCAATATTTAAAAGATTATTTGTTCTCCTGGCACTCAACTCATTCTTGATGCCTTCAGCTAACCAAAAGGTTGATTTCTCCACTGTTCCATATCTGATGGATGAAGAAAAGATTCAAAACTGGGATTAGTGTGGAGCTTTACTTAACAGGCTTTGCACTCTATAAGAAAGTACAAAACAACAAAAGTAAAGGAGATAAGTGGTTGTGTAGCTATTCTGCAACTAGCTTACTTGCACAGACACATGTGGCTAGGAGAACCACAACCCACAGCTTTGCCGCTTATCCAGCATTGGGAGGGTAAAAAAATGAAGAAGAGAGTCAAGGATGAGAAAAAGGCTAGAGGACAATTGGGAGACGGGCAATGGGACTTGGCTTCCTTCCCTGTCTCACGACCACAGAGACACATACAACAACCACAACCACAACCACAACCACAACAACAACAACAACAACATGGACAACACAGAGATGACATGCCTAAAAAAGGATCAGAAGCATCGAAAAAAAGAGCGGCGAGAGTAACACTGAGGATGAGGCATCAAACACAACAAAAAGTATGGACTCGTCAAGGGTAATCACCTACATTCTGCCCAAGGATGCAAAGACTGATAAAGAAATTGAACAAGAAGCAGAAGATGTAAGTAGTGATATTTATTGTACATTTCATGTCACCTACAACTTCTGGTGCCATTATTTTCACTTCTGGTGACATTGTTTTCACTTCAGGTGATAGATTTCGTATGTCTAGTGTCAGTGCATGACCATGTGGCAGCATTCCATTTTTTCCTTTGTTTTCTTATTCTTCTTACAATGTCTAACTTCTGATATAATTATATATGCAGGAAATTGCTGCAATTTATATGTTCATTGAACGAGACATGAAAGTTGTCAACAATATCCACTTGTATCGACTAAGGAGGTTGATCGACAAAATACAAAAGAGACAAAAAAGCATGTCTTCCCCACCAATTGAGAGCCAGACTGAATCACAGAGTGTTTTTGGAGACCCAGATGTGATGAGACAGATTGATGAGATTTTAGAAAAGTTGCGTATACTAGAAGAAGCTTCAAATGCAATGCCCCCTCTCCAGTTAAGGAGAATCCATAGCATAGTGCAGTTGAGAATGATAGTGTGAATCAAGATAGTGCTGACGTTGAAATAGTATCAGTCAATAGGAAGAGAAACAAATCTCCCAAAGGAATTAAACCACCAATATTCCACCTTATTACACGAGAAACTCCTCTTGTTAGTCTAGCAGAAGAGACACCCAAGGCTAAAAAGCAAAGAACTGTAGTTGAGCTCGATAATCCTGCTGCTGTAGAGAATGAAGAGACTCCTGACCAGAAGAGTCGTGCATTACAGCAGGTTTCCGACGCTATTAAGCTGACAACAACAAAGGATAAAGAAGCAGAAAGGAAAGAACAAGCACAAATTGAAGATGATTGGCCTGAAGAACTGGACGTTGTATATATGTCCAAGTTCATGACTGGAAATCGATCTTTGCTTGCCCAAATGCCTCGGAGAGAACAAGCAATCACAAACTACTGTCTATTCGACCACCTATCACTGTCGCATAGGTAAATTGACATATCTCAAAATACAAAAATGATGTACATATATAATCATGTGGTCTTAAACTTCAACTTTGAATAAGTATCAATTATTCAGTTTGTAGTGTCAATGTTTTAACTTCCAGTATTAGTTTTGTGAATACTTGATATGACTGTGTTTCTCATACTAAACCTAATAATTCTACTTGTTTAATTGAAAAACTGTTTCAGTGACAATTTGTTCTACTTTGCTGAAAATTACACGGAGCCCAGAAATGACATGCATACATTAAACATGCGGACAATGATAATTTGCACAGTAGCATGTGCATGGATATTGAATTTCGATCACAACCAGCTTGATCATCCACTATTGAAGCCCACAACTGATCAGCCACAGAGCACAACTGATGAACCACTCAGATCCTGCTTTGGAACTACAGCTAGTGTAAGCTATCAATAACAATTGTTTTATATGCATCTTCAATCTTCAAATATATAAATATTTATTTCATTTTGAAAAGAGTTATTTTCATCTCTGTCAGAGTATAATGGATTTCATCCTTGATCTGCTCAACAATGAGAATCCTACTCTAACTAATATCGATAAGGATGAAGATAGCAATGATGAGAAGGAAGGAGATATAAATGATGAAAAAGATAGTAAGGATGACAAAGAACCTGAAAATACTAAGGATGAGAATGAAGAACTGAAGAAGGAAGAGAAGGAGAAGAGGCGCCAAAAGGGAATTGAAAGACGCAAGAGGAATATCAAACATACATACACAGATTGGATGAGAAACGTCGACCCTCTTTGGAACACCTACTTCCATAGGATTCAAATGGTAAGAATACAATACTTTGGGATTTTCTGCAGTTATTTCCAAGCAATTTAAGCTTCATCTAACATTTCAATAATAATGATGATAACAGATCTTAGTCCCGATACTATTGCAACATCACTACTCGTGTTTCGTAATCAACTTCCAAAAGAAGTTGATTCAGTACCTGGACAACAAACAGTATGAAGAAGAGGAGAATTTCTTCACGTTTTCAACACAAGTACTGGTAATATACATAAACCTAACAGGAGCAAGTGTTACTTTCATAGCATCCAATGTTATTTTTTTATAGTCCAGTGTTAGTATTATGGGATGCAGTGTCGGTCTTACAGGTTCACTCACTTGATAAAACAACATGCTTTCAAGTTTCAACTGTTCGAACCCTGTTCCTTGATTCATGGCAAGCACTGATATGCAGTGATAATTTTTTCATTTCAACACTTTTAAAGTGTGTCTGGCTTTTGTACATTTTGCATATTGCTTTCTTTGCTGTCAATTGTGATGCAAGGCTTTTTATTGCTTCTGCTTCAACTTTGCTGGGTAGCTCTAAGCTTTTGGAGCCTTTATTGTGTCACTGTTTGGTCTATGTACTGAGTTCTTTATTTAACTAAACAGAAGGAGGAACTGATAACATGGTTAGAAGGGAGGCACCCATTGGCAAATGAGATTAGCACCTACAAGACCCAGAACATCAAATTCAATTGGCAGACTAAAAAGTACGATCTTGATTGTGGTGTTTTCATGATGTCACACATTGACCACTTCAAGGGTGAGATATTCAATGAACCAGAACTTCAGAAGGTATTTATATTCTCTTTTATTTTACATACTGCTTTTCAAAATACAAAAATCAGGTGCAAGTATTAACATTTTGGTTTTCCATTCTATGAAGTCTAACCTGAGACGTTACTTGAGATCCCGCATCTGCACAACAGTGGTGCTCAGTGATCTCAACAAAGAACGAGAAAAAGTGCTCAACACAATAAAGTTATTTGAACATCAAAAGCCGCTTTTAAAGAAGGAGATCGAGAATGTGAAGAAGCTTGAAAAGAAAGAAGCAAACAAAACCAAAAAGAAGTAGAAAATACTCAACAGTCTATAATTAGGGGGGAAAACAGGTTGTAAATTTCAGCAAATGCTGAAAAATGTGCAAAGAAATATTGCAGGATGTTAGAATGATTTGGTATTTTGACTTGTGGAAACAATGTTAGTTTTATAAGATACAGTGTTAGTTTTATAGGATACAGTGTTAGTTGTGGAAACAAGTATTTCTTTTCCATTTTGATTTTATCAGGTTTATCAGATGCAATAGAATACTGAACAAGGATTTCTTTTCTATTTTTGATTTTAACAGGTTTATCAGATGCAGTGTTAGTTTTATGGGATGTAATGTTAGTTTTGTGGGATGCAGTGTTAGTTTTGTGGGATGCAGTGTTAGTTATATGGAACGCATTGTTAAGGGTGGATCTTGTTCCTTGCACACTACATTCATTAATAGCATGAAATGCATTGTAGTTTAAATGATAACATTTGAAGTTTTAAATAACATAAAAGCCATAGTAAGTAAAAATGATAATTTTTTTAGGGAACTGACATGTAGTGTTATTGAATTTGAATGTAGTGCTAGTAAAATGGTATGCAGTGTTACTTTCATAGGAACTAACATGTAGTGTTATTGAATTGGGATGTAGTGTTAGTAAAACAGTATGCAATGTTAGTTTCAAAGGAACTGACATGTAGTGTTATTGAATTGGAATGAAGTGTTAGTAAAACGGTATGCAGTGTTAGTTTCAAAGGATGCAGTGTTAGTATCATAAGATGATTAGGAGAGTGTTAGAATAATAGGATGTAGAGTTAGTTCAATAGGATACAGTGTTAGTATAATAGAATGTAGTGTTAGTTTTATAGGATACAGTGTCAGTTTTATAATATACAGTGTCAGTTGATAAGATTCAACAATACAGAAAAATGATAAGATTGAACTTCTGAATATGATTATTTTCACATCAAAAAATTCCTCATATAGTGGTTTACATAAGAACCAAATTAAAATAATTGAATTGTTTAAACGAAAAAATCAAGACATTTGAACCTCCGGGGTCTTTGTTCCAAACTCCTTCATTACAGGAGAACCGCCGCCAACCTTGTCTTTAAGCTGCGAAACATTCCGACCAGTCTTTCCCCTCTTCTTTTGCTTGTTCTTGTCCCAGTGATTTGGTATTCTCTTGCTTCGTTCTACCTTTTGTCACACAACGTACAGGATCAAGTACAGTTGTGGATGAGCTAGTAGCAGCAGAATTATCAACAACATCACTATCATTGCAACCATCATCATTACCAATGTCCATTCCAGAAAATGCAGCATCAATAGAAGCCAGAAGTGTCTCATATCCATTATCCAAAATTCCCCTTGTAACCTCATCTTTTTCAGACTTCAGAACCAGGTTATAAAACCTCCGAGCTCTAATCTGGCGCCAAAGAACAGATTCTTTACGCATCACAGCTGCTGGATAGTTCCTGTCACACTTATTCCACACTTCTTCTTTTGCAAATTTAGTCTATCTTTTAGATACATAAATAGTAGGTATTTCAACAACATAATGCATGAAACAAACCCTAAAGCAATGACAACACAACATGCCACATGATTCAAAATTTTTGCATGAACAACAAATCATGTGGCAGACCACATCGTATACAACCCTGACTGAAACTGTCTCACCTTGAACACCAACATTATAAACCAATGTCATCCCCTCCATGTCCAAAATAGTACAAAAAGTAGTAAGCGACCTCAAAAACTCAGCTTCAAAATCCCTGAAAAAGAGTTAGAGTATACATTTCAGCAGCTTGCTTCACAATCCCACTCATGTAAAGTGCAGTGGACGGAAGTGATTTAGAGCAATTAAACTCATCCGCTTCTTCAATCAACCTCCAACGACTCATAGTTTCTTTAAAAATAGAATAAAACTCAATTAAGCTAGTTGTTTTACTAGCACGAAACCCAATGGCATGATTTGTGCTTTCACTTCTCTGGGATGACAGAATTCCCGCTGAGAAAAAGTCTTTGCTCAAAGCAGTGCACCATTTCTCCTTGAAGCTATACAAATTATGAAACCATGGATGATCCTCTTTGCTTTCCAATCCATATTTCCTAAGCACTTCTTTCCAACAACCTCTCAAACTCTTCTTCATCAACACATCCATACAAGCAATGCTTAAAAGCCTGATGGAAAGAAGGATCACTGCGCAACTCTCCATAATAGCTGACAACATTTTTTAGAAGGTGCCACAAACAGAGTCTATGCCTTGAATAAGGAAAGACCTGGAATGTATTAAAGAGTTAAAACAAGACACCACCAATGCAACAAAGTAACACTGTGGAAGAAAGAACTAACACTGTGGAAGGAATAACTAACACTGCAAGAAATAAAACAAGCACTAAACAATAGGACACCAAACTTACAGAACATTTTCAACTAACAAAGGTTTAAAAAAAACAATAGCCAAACAGTAGGTGTAATACCTGAGAAATAGCATTTGACATAGCTTTATCTTGGTCGGTAAAAATGTTAACAGAATATTTGTCACCCATTGACTTCTGGAAAACTTGAAATAACGAAACAAACGACTCTATCTGCTCGTTAGCCAAAAAAGCACAACCAAACATTACGTTTTTCCAATGGTTGTTGATGCCAACAAAGGGGGCACAAATGAGATTATACTTGTTAGTTCGATAAGTAGTATCAAATACGGTTACATCCCCATACATCATGAAATCTTCCTTCATCATCGAATCACGCCAAAATAAATTGCACAACATTCATTCTCATCCACCCTAACCCTGAAAAAGAAATCCTCCTCCTCAGAAGCTTGTTTGTAGAGCTGGTCAATAACACTTTGTGCATCCCCACCTTCAATCGCCTTCATCTTCATGCACTTAACATAATTGAGATGATCTTTGATGGTGTGCCCAACAACTTTCATACCACCAGCCTCATATGCAGAACAATGGAAAGATTGAGTGGCTGTCATTCCACAATTAATGTTGGATTGAATAACATCACCTTTCTCTTTACCAATATGCCTTTCAGACCTATGCATATAGCCCCACTCAGGCCTGGTGAGAGGGTGATTATGTGCAATAACATGGCTAACAACATAATACAAACCATCATTGAGGTGTTTAAGTCGAAGCCCTGCCTTACAGTCAGTCCGAGTAATAGGAACTTCCTTTCTCTTTGGTTTTTATTTCCCATCAACAGAAACAATGGGTTCAACAGGAGGTTTGGCTGTTTTATGACCCTCACATGAGCACAAAAAATACTTCTCATTCACTACATCAGGTTTGCTAGCTAATCTCCTAGTGCATCCTTTCTTAACACTAAACCCAATCAAAGTCGCATGCCGACAATACAAATCATAAAAATAATCAAGTATTCTTCCGGTCAAGCCAATAAAAGAGCCATTTACATCAAAATCAACACTATTTGTTTCTGCAAAAAAAAATAATATAAAAAGAATCAAAACTAACACTTATATCTAGTGCCACGATTTATCTCACTAGCTTTAGTTTATTGTCATGCAGTGCTAGCTTATTTTCATGCAGTGTTAGTTTATTTCACGATTTATCTCACTAGTGTTATTTCATCGTATAAAAAACTCTAGTGTTAGTTTATTTCCAGGCAGTGTTAATTTATTCTAATGCAGTGTTAGTTTCGTTACTTTAACCTCCGACACATCATCGTATAAAAATTGTAGGGTTAGTTTATTTTCAAGCAGTGTTAGTTTATTCTAATGCAATGTTAGTTTCATTACTTTAACCTCTGCATATCTAAAGAAACATCAATACTTAAACCAAATCAATACATAAACCAAAAACATTCGCACATTGTATCATAAAACTAGCATAAAAACATTTATTGTGCTTAATTATACATAAAACCTAACAAAAATTAGCATAAAACATTCATAAAAATAATGATTTATATTTAGGACATAGATGAAGATTTAAAAACTATACTCATGACCTAATTATCAAAATTGATGAACTAACCTCCAGCAACTACAATTTTAGATTGATTTCCATCTTCAACATCAAATCTCGTAGTTCCAGAACCATCTATATCAGTAATTGTATCACCAACCGGAACGAGATCCATGACGCGAATTGAAATGATTCAGAGGCAAAAACAGGCCGTATTCATCTCGAAAAATCGAAATGATTCGCGAACTGAAAGAAGGAGAAAGAGAGCATGACGAAGTGGAGAAAAATCGAAAAGAATGAAGAAGTGGAGAAGGAGAAGCTGGCAAAATTGAAGCGAGGAAGCGCAGCAAGGTTGTTATTTTGGTAAGCGAGGAAGCCGCTTATTTCCTTTGCTGACGTGGATGAGCCGGCCTATTGCAAAGGGCGGCCTCTTTTAAGTTTTTGCGCTTGTTCTATTGTCTTCTGTGATTACTATCTGAAACAAATATTTGGACTTGTGTGTTGTTGAATAAATGTATGCCCCTCTCCGTTAGATACTTAGGTGGTTCATTGTTAGAGATATGATATCGAAAAAATATTATGAGAATATATTTTCCCCATATACATAGGAAATAAGATATATTAGATTATATGATTAAGATAATATATAGTTAATATATTATAGAGATCTTATGTAATTAGGAAACTAGTATTATTAGGATACTAGTAGAGCTTGGGGAACAAGTTATTGTAGTCTATAAATATGGGGTCTCCCCAGTTCAATAATGGGAATCAATATGATGAGCCTATTATATTTTAACATTGTATCAAAGCTGGTTCAATCCTGAGAACCTAAATACAAAAACTTCCGTTATGCCAGTGGCGAAAACTATATATTATTATCTTAATCATATAATCTAATATATCTTATTTCCTATGTATATGGGGAAAATATATTCTCATAATATTTTTCCGATATCATATCTCTAACATTCATGCTTCTATCTATATTCTTTCTGAAAGATACGTAAAATTAGCTATTCCTGTTTCCAGATTTTCTACAGTGAGACTGAATCATCATTTGTATGGTGGTTACCACTAAATTGTAGTCACCATAACTATGCACTACAGCCGTCGATCCTAATCTCTACCGTTAATTGGTTTAACTAAATTGGATAAGACTAACTTCGATTTGATACTACCCAATTTAGATTAATTTTTTTATGTTAGTTTGGTCATAACCAGTTATACTATCGGTCATAACAAGTTGACTATTGGTAGAATTTTTATGACCGATTAAAGAAATGGTTAAAACCACTATCCAACTATTTTAATTATTATAGTTGCAACCAAAGTACAATAATTAACATGCTTTGACCAAGATGGTGATCAACGGTTGTCGTACAAAGTTGTGGTGACTATATTAATACCGGTAACCACCATACAAGCTCTAGAGACTGAATAGCTCTTAGTTTTTTCTTGATCACAACTTAGTCAACAAGTCACACCAAGATTACAAACTGCAGAAAGACTTGCCCATATTGCATTGGAACCAACGAGCTTTTGGAGTCCCTGTGTTTATCTTTGTAACTAAGTACTCCCACTGTTTGGATTTAGTTGTCAATTGCGTGCGTTTCACCCTCGAAACTAAGATTTAGCTTGTATGATTCATTTCTCTAGGAAACAAAATTGCAAATTATTGATTGTTTAAAAATGTGAGCAGCTTTCATTCAACCAAAAGATAGTGTCGTACATACATCCTGCCTATATTAGAGCATATATGCTCAAAAAACTGTTAGATATATAATATCGGGAAAATATTATGAGAATATATTTTCCCCATATACATAGGAAATAAGATATATTAGATTATATGATTAATATAATATATAGTTAATATATTATAGAGATCTTATGTAATTAGGAAACTAGTATTATTAGGATACTAGTAGAGCTTGGGGAATAAGTTATTGTAGTCTATAAATATGGGGTCTCCCCTATAGACTACAATAACTTGTTCCCCAAGCTCTACTAGTATCCTAATAATACTAGTTTCCTAATTACATAAGATCTCTATAATATATTAACTATATATTATCTTAATCATATAATCTAATATATCTTATTTCCTATGTATATGGGAAAAATATATTCTCATAATATTTTCCCGATATCATATCTCTAACAAAAACATAACAGGGACCAGGGGTACAAAAAAAAAAACACCACCAGCAAGCAACATAATCCAAACTCAGAAACAATACTTGAAGAAAACCGTATGCAGCTACGCTTCTTCACATTAGCTTGGAGCCTTTTTCTTCTTAACAAATGCAGGACGGATCCCCATTTGTTCACACCAGATCCTGTTACAAGTTGAATCCTTGATCTGACAATATTGCTTAAATGCATCTTCAGTTCAATTTTGATCCGGGCTTGTGATGTTGTCCATAACAAGCACCTCATTTTCCGAAAATAACAGAGTTTTGACACTTCCATATGTAATAGACCGTTACTGTAAATTCAGCTCTTCTCGTGGATCTGATAGCAGAACTCCCTACTATCGTATTCCTCCCCATTCACATACATCATCCCAAACCGCGCGCGCTGGAGGAGTATCAAAGTGCATGAGGAAGCTAAGAAAATATGCTCATGGCTCTCATATTTTGCCTGATAAAGCGCCATGGTTCATCTATTTGCAAACCCCATTTAACCAGCTTATCCCATGTCAACACAATCTGTGATGTACCAACAAGTTCAACAACCAAGCAATAAAACTATGCTTCAGATATCAAATTTGTCCAATTCTGAGAAGGTCGAGCAGAGTGCAGAATGTTGTAAGCCCCCTTAGATTAGAAAGGGAGGGATCCTAACAGTCCATTGCAGATTACCATCAATGACAGCCACACATTTTCCTACTGATTTTAGAGCATAATCTCAATATTTGAGCAATTTTCTATAACTCTATGAGTGAGAACTGGATGAAATAAGCATCCATAGTGATTCGATATGCATATACCGCTCATGTGACTATTTAACCCATACAATGTATGCTTAATTTCTGAGCTAGACTCCATAACAACTTCAGAATAAGTGCAACATTCATCCAGTATCTCTTTCTGAAACCAAGACCACCACTGCACTTTGGTTGACACATACATATTCTGCCAGGAAACTAAAGCAGCTTTGTTACACTTTTCCTTACCACCTCACAAAAAGCTTTTGCACAAAATCTCCACTTTCTTCGGAACCTTCTTTGGCATCACAAAAATAGCTCCCCCAAAATTGCTGAGGCTGTAGCTGTACAAAACAGATTTAGTTAATAATGCTCGAGCTGCATACGACAAATCTTTACTGGTCGGCTGCTGAATTCTTGCTGTTATTCTTTTTTAGTTTTTACCAGAGCACCACAGTCTGTTACACTCGGATTTTCGTAAGTGAAGGGTACCCCAAGGTACTTAACTGGTAGAACACTGTCTTCCATTTGTAATATGTTCAGAAAGTCCATGATGACTTGACATTTTTGCATCTTAGCAACCCTAGTCCTGAGGAGTCAAAATACTCTTTAATAGCAATCAAAAGGCATGACATAGCTGCATTTGACCCCTTACAGAAGAGGAAAAGATCACCAGCGTAACGACTGAGCTGAGTGATGTTAAGTTTCTTGCACATTGGAACAATGTCTAAAACCAACTTCAGTCTGCAGTAAATTCCTCCTTCTAGCCAAAACTTCCATTACTAGAACAAAAAGATTAATCCCCTCAAAATATCCACGCAACTCGCCGTTTATAACAAGGGAATATTTGACAGTGGATACACAAACATTTTACATGAATCCATCGAACAAACCTTGATGGAAACCCATTTTATGTAGACTCTAGCTCAATCAAGATTTTGGAACTTTTTTTCGGGAGTCTACTTTTGTTTGATTGGAAATAGGACATATAGATTAATTAAAGGTTAAAAGAGTCTAAGGCATTAGGTGCCTCTACAAGTTACAAGTTAGGGGAGGGGTTGCCAAAAGATTAATATGTTCATTACAGACATTGTTTCTAGCTTCTTTAAGTAGCTAACAAATCCGCAGGTCTATTCTTCATCCTTCCCTCGTACATATCACTTTTGTTCAATATCCCTTAATAAAATTTAAAACTCAGTCGTGACCTCCTTAAACCCAATTTTCGACCAAATTTTAGACTTATGTGAGCAACATAGTCTCATGTGTTACGCGTTTAACAAAAAACTCAAAAAAAAAATCTTAGTAAATATCGCAGAAATTCCAAAATTGTGACTACCGAATAAGTGGTGTAGACTTTTTGGTTGAGAATTTGATCAACCACACAATAGAACAACATCTAAAGGATTCAGGTCTTGATTATAATACAATTTTATGATAGTAGTTGTAAGAAATGAGCAAAGTATGTTAAAATAAAAAATTCGACCATCAAATTGTTGTGACATTAGCATTATTTTTAATGTTTCTTATTGTACAAGGCATATCATCCTTAGCTTAGATATAACAGATATGTAGAGCCTGTATTTTAGCATTTTGAACTCACCAAAACTATCTAATGGATAAACCAGAGTTCATTGGCACCCTGTGCAACGATGGGCAAAGGTAAAAAACAGTTCCCTTTTTTAATTTTCTGGTTTGATTTTGTTTGCACTTCAAGCTATACTCATAACATGAAGGTTGTTGTCTTGTTGATTAATACAACAAGTTTTGCAGAACAAGCATAGCTTTCTGATGCTTAGTAACACTGCTCAGGAATAAATTCTTGGAAATGGTAGCCATTGGGAAATTCCCTCTTTATTTTAATCTATTAGAGGGTAACAAGTCGTGGCGGATGCTGAGTGGGCACAGGGGTATCGGGCCACCACATTTCCCCGAGGAGGGGGGGGGACAATATCCCCTAATATTTTCTTCTATGTTTTTACTATGCATCAACATTATTATCTTTCTAGATTCGCCACTGGTCAATAAGATAATACTAAGATCAAGTTTGTACTTGCGAGCCGAGCCTAGCCGATTGTGCTGCAAAAAACGGAAAAGACAATTTTGTTTTCACATAAGCAAAGTGCATGCATCAAATGAGATGTAGAACCCAAACATAGAAAGTACAATTCATATATCCTTATTTACCATTGGAAAGTTACTATTGATCAAGATAGTTCAAACATAAATATACCATGAACATTTCAAGAATTCGAGATGCACCATATATCTGCATTGTACCATAACAGCCAATACAGAAAGAATATGGCATGTTAGAAACACACTTCTGAGATAATTGCACTATTGTACACATTTAGGTTAAAGGGCAAAGTTGCAATCATAACCGGTGGTGCATGGGGCATTGGAGCCGCTACAGCAAAACTATTCGCCTCAAATGGAGCTCATGTTGTCGTAGCCGATATACTCGACGAGCTTGGGGTGAGCCTTGCTAACTCCATTGGAGGCCGATACATACATTGTGATGTCTCTAAAGAAGCCAATGTGGAGTCTGCAGTTAATCTAGCTTTAACTTGGAAGGGTCATCTTGACATCATGATCAATAATGCAGGTAGGGGTTTAACAACCATGCATATTTTTTTTTATAAATGAACAGGTCTATGTTATATTCATACTACATGAGTTAATGAGCTTTGGATAGATAGCATACACACCGCACTCGTCTCAGGTCATACTTGGTCTCGAGTCCCATTTCCTTTGAAGAAGAGATATTTCTTTGCTATTCAAGAAGACAAAGAACAATAAGTCATGTAAAACTATTTCATGGTAAGACGTTTAAAAGTAACATTTTTCGTCAAAATAGAAACATTTTTTTGTACGTTTCTTCCAGTGTTTATGATAAAGTAACATTTTTTTAGTTTAAAAGCAAGTAACACTTTTTGTCCAAACAAAATGTAACAATTATCTTACGGTAAGAGTAAGACCGTCTTATATTGAGTTTTTGAGACTAAAGCAATGTGCATCTATCAAGAAATAAAAATGAAGCTACTCTTCCCGATGGTGGTATTTTGGAAAATTGGAGCATTTGAATCGCCCTCTTTTACATGTAGGCATACCTGGAAGCCATGAAAGCATCCTCAAGGTTAGCATGGACGAAGTAAAGGAGGCAATTGCCATCAACTTGTACGGTATGGTGCATGGGATCAAGCATGCGGCCCGTGCTATGATCAAAGACCAGAGAGGCGGCTCCATCATATGTACCACGAGCTCAGCCGCCCTTATGGGCGGCCTAGCCTCGCACGCATACACAATGTCAAAGGCAGCAATCCTGGGCTTGATGAAGAGCACAGCCTGCGAATTAGGGGTGCATGGAATTCGCGTCAACTGTGTCTCCCCTCATGGAGTCCCTTCAGAGATGCTCGTTAGTGGCTATCGAGAGTATTTCAGGGATATTGGAGTCGAAGAGGTATCCAAGATAGTCGCGGAGAAGGCGAGTCTACTACGGGGACGAGGTGGGAGGTGTGAAGATGTTGCTGCTGGTGCTCTTTTCTTGGCAAGCAATGAAGCCGGGTACATTACCGGACATAATCTCGTACTTGATGGGGGTTACACGGCCGCTAGCACCAATTTGATGCATATCTACCAAGGCTAGCAACAACTATCTATTGTGCTGATGAAATAAGTTGTAACCTTGAGCTTCCTAGATTGAAATTTAACTTTGGCCATAGTTTTAGTAGCTAACATTGTTAAACGAATAAGTAGATATTTGATTGTTTTCTACCCAAAACTACATGTTTGCACATGAGTAATTCCTCTGGCTAGATACAAATTTTACCAGCCCCCCTGTTAATAGTTGGGCTAAAACAGACACAGAATTCGATAGTTTCCGTATGAACGCCGGATTTATCAAAATAATGGCTGCTGAGAATAGCAGGTGAAAAACTCAGCTGATTCAATTAAAAGGAATGAATAAAATGAACAAAAATTGCACCAAAATGGAATTTATACACCAGAATTCAGATTCACCACGTTGATACGAGGATGCATCTTCTTGTAGTGAACCTTACTTCAATTCTTACAGCACCGTCCCCAAAATCTTTACAAAACTGTGAATCAGAAGCATTTACACTCACTTCTATTATGTATAAAAGGCGAAGTACTCAAATGGCTACTAATTAAACATCAATTGTAATTAAGATACAACAATGTAGGAGGTCCTGGCCTCTCTGCAGGTAGCACCAATGACCGTGAACCTCAAAGGAACCATTCTTCTTGACTAGAAGCGGCAAAAGTCTGCAGGCACAGCAAATACAGCATAAGAATATTTCTTCTTTTGAGCATTGCTCATGCCCCAGTTCCCATATAAGCACCCAGACATAGCAGATAAAGATTTCCATTTTCTTTTTGAGAGTTAGTTCTTCATTCTTTTCAATTTCGGACAAGCATGAGTCGAAAGATATTTCAGTTCAACTTCAAGTTCTCACAACAACAAAAAAAGGGGGCAAAAGCTGTGCCTATTTACAGCTGTCTTACACCCCAGTCCCCAGCATCATAGTCAAAAAAGACTATTCATATTCACCTAGTGTGTCTCCCATAGTGAGCTTTTCATGTCCTATATAATACTTCATAGCAGAAATACAAAATATAGCAAGAATTAGCAGTCTTATTTTACAAGAATATCGAACTCATATCCAGCAATAAAGCTCTTGAGAGATAAAACCAGTTGGATACTCTCTTTACTTCACAAACATGGTGGAGCACAAGGTGGCCTCATAAAAGAACCAATTCAACAAGACATGCTAACCCAAAATCATAGAGGTCAAAATAAATGGACTGAAAAGCACAACGTTGAATAGTGTTTGCTAATTAATTCTTACATTTCTACCATACAGAAACTATGACAAAGCTTGTTGATTAACTCAAGAAGTGAGCAAAACTCAAACTAAAGAAGAATATTGTTCTTGCGCGGACTTTCTATCCATTATTGTTGTTTCTATTTTTTTTTTCTCTATTTAGTCGGTTCTCTTTCACCTTGGAAACCATTCAGATATCAGACAATGAGTCAAAGGCACCCACAAATATTATAGATACTTCTTGAATAGGCACGTCAGTAGGTTTTTTCTTATTCCGATACTCAAGGCAGCCTTTGCATGGAAATACGGTATTTGAATTTAAATTAGTGAAAGATTTGATTGTATTTCCAATCTCTAAAAGGTCACCCCATTAAAATGAAGCTCCATAGCTTATGTCTAAGGCAAAGATAAACAAAATAACCAGGCTCATCTCCAGTTGCCTTGTCAGGATCTGATAGGTTCTCTATAACGTGAGCACTTTGAGAAATTAGCATAGTCTCCAGCACAACCAGCAAAATGACCAAAACAAGATGAATCTAAAGAGAAAATCTTCAACCCTTCCTTCAATCCTCGTCTATTAACATGAAAACATTTACTAATTAGAGTAAAAGACATTAAAGGTGGTTTTACTACTTACCCATGAACAAAACTACAAGCTGCTATTACTCCTTAAAGAATCTACAAAACCCATAAGCTTCCTATACCAATAATCGCTGGAATAATATGGTTAGGTTTTGCCGTAGTACAATGTGCATATAGTGAATAGTCTCACAGGGTTTAATACTTTAATACCAGTCAGTTATATATACCAGAAATCCCATTGCCAACCATTTTACATGTTTCGACTTTATGAACCTAAAAAGCAAGCAAAACTTGTAATGACATGCCACATGGAACAAAGAGGCCTCAGAAAGCAACTGCAAGATGAAAATAAGTGCAGTAGGAACACCATTAATTTTCAAACAACCTATTGCAAGCACTAAAGATGTAAACATTAGCACCAGACCTGGCCTTCAAAACCCATGACATATGATTAATCTCTGAGACCCAGTTCCACCTCAAGCTCATCATCCTCTTCAAACAACTTTAGCAGCCGGGCATATTGTTCTTCTCGTTTCTTCTTTTGCCATAGCTTGAAAAGGAAGAAAGAGAAAAGGCCTACTGCTGCAACTGCAATGCAAATGATGGCCACCTTGGTCCCGGTACCACCACTATGAGATTTTGAAGATTTACTGTCGGTTTTTGGCGTGTCATCTGAGAAACCTGAAAAAATAAAAAATAAAACATGATCACAAGGAAAAGAACCCACATAAAAGGAGTACATATGGTGCTGACAAAAGAAGCTTATGATTGCTATGATTACGACAGTGACAACCTTTGACAGAAGAATAGAAAGATTGAACAAGTCTTTCTTTTGGTTCGAAGCTTACAAACATCCAGTTAAATCACATATCTTATTCTCTTGTGTTGTATTAAAGTTTCAGTCCAGGTTACATTTTTTACCTTTCTATTCTTCCAAGGAGGGTTCCTATTAACACTAACCTGAGAATCGAATTTTCATTCATCCAAGAAAACAATTAAAACAATGAACACCGCTGGGAAGAGTATTAACTCAAACTTGATCACCTTGGTTCCTAAAAAAGGATCATGCAGGTGAAGGATTATGCCCTATTAGCTTGGTCACTAGTATGCACAAGAAAATCACTTAAGTCCTCTCCACGAGGTTAAGGGAGGTTTTGTCAGCCACAATCTCCCACTTACAGAGTGCTTTTGTGAGGTGGCGACATATACTTGATGCAGGTCTCGTGGTGCAGATGGACGAAGTCCAACAAAAGGATTCAAAAGGGTGCTCTTCAAGCTACATTTTGGCTTATGACAAGGTTGGTTGATGTTTTCTGGACGAGGTACTTCCTAGGAAGGGATTGGGATACGTTGAGGGTGCTGGATCCAAGGATGATTCACAAATGCATACTTTTCCATGTTGGTACACGGGGCACCTCTATCTAAAGAGTGGTTTCCTCATTTAGGGAGTTGCATCAAGGGGACCCTCTATCTCCTTTTCTATTCCCTCTTGCGGTGGATGTACTCATTAGAATGCAAGAGGGGGGTATGGAGGTGGAAGTGGTGGAGGGTTTTTAGGTTGGCAGAGAAGTGGAAGTTCATGCCAAGCATGCATGTGGAGAAGTTTAAGCATCTTCTAACTATTCTCCAAATCTTGGAGTTGACGGGCATGAAGGTTAATCTTGTAAATTCACTTATTTGGCTGGCTGTCAGGTTCATCAATGGCCACTTACTTGGTGTGCAGCTTGGTGGCAACCCGCACTCAAAATACTTTTGGGAGTTTGTGGACCAATGGGCCATAAAAGAGGTTGGATGAATAGAGAGGGTTTACTTTCCCTTTGGGAGGCAAGATTACTCGCATCATCTCATATAGTCCTTGATGCTCGGACTCTTCATTTCGACAAAAGCACTCGACACTAGGCTCGATATGACAGTTAGACACTTCAAAAGTTCAAATTAGCAAGAAAACAAGAAGAAGAAAAATCCTTAAAATAGATGGCTCAATCCTCGAATCCTCATCCGAACACGATCCTCCAATCCTTGAGATTTAAGATTTCCTCCCCTGCATGGTGCCTATAGTCTCAAAGCTCCATTCAACACAAACTTATTCCTGGAATCATCATTTGTGTAGGGTGCCTCAGATTGGGAGGTGAAGGAGCTTGCTACATTGGTTAGCATTTTGGAGACCTATGATGCTCGGACTCGGGTACGGGTGTCTGACTCGGATTCGAATCTAAGAGTCTGGAATGGAAAAATCTAATTTTGAAAATACGGATATGTTTTGGCCAAGTCGGACCCATATCCCGTGTCGGCACCCACGTCGTGTTCTGTCAACACGGGTATGGCACGCCAAAGTGCTGTCCGAGCATTATAGTTGGAGACTACAGTTCTCTCTATAAGCCTATACAATGTCAATGTTTATTTCAAGATATTAAAAGGCGCACAAGGCGCAATGAGGCAATAAAGGTCCATAGAGCCTAGGCGCGAGGCGAAGGCATGCACCTCAATGAAGTGAGGTGCACTAATGTATGAATAAATATATGCTATTAAATGAATATAGGGGAAGTACAGTTCATAAAAAAAGCATCAAATCATCACTTTAAGGGAGAAAACAACAAATTTGGCACCTCAGCAGGTGATGCACCCCAAGTGTGCCTTAGGTGCGCCTCGAGCACGCCCTAGAAGCTAAAAACCGAATGGCATGTGCGCCTCACACCTTGTGCACCTAGAGGCGCGCCTTTAATTACACTGGTTTATATTCAAAAAACCCGTCTTCAACCAGCTCCCATCGTAGTTTATACTAGACCACAAGTGCTTAGGCTCTCGGTTATCTTTCTTATTCCTAGAATTAATCTGAGTACCTCCCATGGGATCAACCATTTCAAATCCCAGAGCCTTGGCCTCTTCACTGCCAAGAGAATGACCTGACAGTGTTGGATTCCCGACTCCATCTTGTTGTGAACCAGGCGGCGGTGTATTGATGACTGATCTGGGGGATTCTTTGGTGTTTGGCAGCGTTGCGTCCTCCGTTGCCTATTGCCAATCTTGTTTGGAAGGAAAAAGTTCCCCAACGACCGTTTGCGTGGACTTTGGCGTTGGGCAGAGTAAATAGAATTATTTGCACCAACGTAGGAGATCAGGATATTAGCTATAGCACCAGATTTGCTGTGTATGCCAACATCAACTCATCTGTTTCTTGGATATGAAGTGGCATGAAATCTTTGGATTAGACTTCTTGGCGTGTATGCTGTCTTGGGTGAGCCCTTCCAGTGTGTTAGAGTTCTGTTAAGAGTTCGGCAGATGCAGTTTTGCCCAGGAAGGAGAAGAAGTTGTAGGATGTTCTGATGTGCATAATTTGATATACTTTTATGCATTTGGCTAGAGAGGAATGCACGGTTCTACAGGGCGGCATACTCGCTGGCATTGAGCTGCTTGGATAAGCTTATTTATTAAGCTTTGCTTTGGTCTAAGCCCTAAGGTATCAGGGGCCCTAAGGTATCAGGGGCCCTGAGGAACTAATTCTGTGTCCCAGATTCTAAGAAATTGGGCCAATTAGATATCTTCTCCATAGAGGACACCTTGTCCTCTCACACTGTACTTTTAAATTCTATTAACATATTATTTTTTCTTCTCTAAAACAAAAGGAAGTGGGTAAGTTTCAGCTTCTACGGTTCTTCCCGTATTTGCAGTGACTCAGTTTTTATTTGTACAGATTACTAGGCCTCACAAATTAACTGCAAAAAGAAAGTTAGGTAAGAAACACAATGAAGTACCACTCATGTCAGACAAACCCCCCAAGGCCCCAACACAAACCCCTCCCCCTTTTCAAACGTAAGACCTCAATGTCACCTAGTGACAACCTAGGGGTGTCTATATGCCAAAAAGCTATTCTTCTCAAGAAAGCAAATTTCTCTACATTTTCTTCTCTTGGACTGCACACATATATTATAGCATTTTGCATAAGATGAAACTATCCAGGGAACACTCTGAAGCCACAGTTATCAGAAGAGTATCTATGTTTTGTGCTAAACGACAGCCCCTAATTACGATAATGGTACTGTACTAACCTATAACTATAAACGTGCATCACTGCGCATGACGTGCTATGAACAACTAATTGGATTGGAGCTAGAGAGGGGGATTGAATCATTAAATGGATAGAGAAAGAGACCAATAGCTTGGACTTGACGCAGCTATGTGAAAACTGGTACAGCACTGCAATAATGACAGCATCCATGTGCATTTTGCTTACTTAAAACAGGATAACAGGAATGACAAAATTGTAGCTCATTATTTGGCTTTTAGCAATTAAGGATCCATATCCCGCTACCACGAATCCCCATGATGTAGTGAGAACCGTAATTGCAACAGAGGTACTAATGGCATTCCACAGGTAACAAAAGAACAACTAAGAAGCATAATTGACCTAAATCCCAAAGGGAAAAACTGTCTTCGCTAAAAATCACAGGAAATGTCTAAGAGCCATTTGGAACATCAGGCAATACAAAGTGGGTGCGGTGCATTCAATCTCCATTCAATATTACAAATCAGTGATTTGGCTGGTTGCAACATTCTCAGAGTGTTAAGTTCATCAACTGGCAGTGAAAAATATCTATGGCCGGAAATTCAATAGCTAAGCTCGAATGAATACATATTCTGTCCGATGTAATTCTTCCTGTTAGGGTTCAGCGCAGGCAAAGGCACTCACTGTTGAAAGTAAGCTAGAGCAATAAAGGGAAAATTTTTAATACTTCCCACAGAACAACAAAAATTCAACAGATTTAGAAAAGCTTCCATCAAACTTTTCAGAAAAACATACAAACAAGAATATAAAACTAGGGTAATTCTTCAATAAAATCTTTTTTTAAACTGAATTACATATCCCTTGAGTGGCATGAACAAATTCCAGACAATATACAACTGACAAATCAAGAGCCAATTTCAGCGTTGATTCATTCAAAATTTAAGCAGATAATGGCCTAAAATTCTACACAAAATTAGTTTTTTTCTCAACTGGATCCAAATTCTATGCGCCCAGATAAAAGAGGAAATTTAGGTCACCAAACGCAACACAAACACAATTAATTACGGGATCAAGAAGCTAACTATCCAAAATATAGGTTTCAAAAGCATAAAAAAACGTACCATAAGATCAAAATCAACGAAAATTGAAAGCAATGAATACTTATATGGAAAAAAGTGAGAGAGATCTGGTAAACAAACCTGTAATAAATTGAAGAAAAATTGAACAGAAAAATGCGAGAATTTGAAGCGATGTCGCCGTTGAGACCTCAGGCATCTCTCTCTCTCTCTCTCTCTCTCTCTCTCTCTGAAGAATTCGTCAATATTGTCTGCAAATTAAGGCTGCGGTTTTCTTTGTTAAAAATGAAAATATTCGAATTAAGAAGGTTGGCTTCTTTAAGGAGCTCTCTTCTTTTCTTTTTCTTTGTTCTTCTCAACAAACTAGTTTTGGTTCGTGTATGGTCAATGACTCAAAGGTGTACTGCAGTAAACTTGAAGGAAAATTTTGTGGGAGAGTAGCCTTTTATTTTTGGAAAATTAGCAGTAAATAATTCGAAGTTTCACCCGTGTGCCGTAAATAATCCCAATTCACAAAATACTAACTAATAATCCCAAGTTGTAAATTGTGTGCCAATATTAGACCCTAGTAAACGACATCAAATAATCAGTTACTAAGTAATGACGGTGCATCTAATTTTTAGAATAAATGACAAAAATACCCTCCTTGTTCTAAACATGAAGCAACCCAGCTCTGAGCTCTCCCTCCTGTTTCTCTCTCTTCAATGGCATCCTTATCACTTATCCGGTGACCATCCCACAACTATTAACCAAACCATGACTGCACCACCACCACAATTACCACCAATCAATCAAAATTATAAAATCAGGACCTTCAATATCAAAACCAAACAAGTGAGCAACAAAATGACCCTTAAAACCTACCCAAGTATTATGCTCCTCACCATTGTCATGGTTGTTCTGCACGCGCTGTCGTCAAATCTTGTTCCTCACACTATGCTTCCATATCCTCACAATATTTTCTGATTAATTATTTAATTATGGGTTGATGAAAATACAATTGCTTCCTTCAAGTGGGCAATTTCTATTTTTATTTTCTGATTGAAATTGTGTATTGATCAGTTATGGGTTGATGAAATTGATTTGCAATTCCTCTTCTTTTTCCTTCAACTGGGTAATTTCTGAAGGGTTTTTTGAAATTGCAAAAGGTGGATCAATGTATGGCACGATTGCAAGAGCTTCAATACACAGTAATAGGTGAAAACAAAGTGATTTTTGAGGTTAAACTCAGCCCTCGCAACACCAGGTATTAGATCCGAAAATGGAGAGGTTTGAGATTGGAGGGGACTGAGGATGAGGAGGGAGAAAGAGAGGAGGAGAAGGAGTGTGTATTGATCTGCCATTTTTGCGGGGACTGATGGTGTGTATGTGTCTGTAAAGATTGAAAAGTGGTTCATCAGGTTGATGGGTTGAAATTCCAGTCAGTGGTGGAGGAGATGGAGGAATGGTGCCCCCAAAGCAAATAAAAGAAGGGCATTAGTGGTATTTTAGCATAAAAATTACGGAAAACTTGACGTCGTTTACTAGGGTCCAATATTAGCACACTAGTTACAACTTGGAATTATTGGTTAATATTTCATGAGTTGGGATTATTTACGGCACACGGGTGAAATTTCGGATTATTTAAAGCTAATTTTCCTTTATTTTTTTGTGCAAATGAAAAAGCTATTTAAGAAAAAAGGAAATGATCAAACGATATCGTGTGAGATAGCTACCTTAATTATATTGGGAAAAGACCCCAAAATCTACATACTACTTTCTAAAATTGAACATGAGCTAGCTCATGAGCACCGGCCCTACCTATGAAAGATCAAACTAAACTAGGAAACGTAGAAGATATGCCAATTTTATCCTCTACAACCAAATTAGTAACTAGGATTATTATTAGTGGGCTTTAATGCATTATATACAGACAAGTTAATGATTTTTATTACAAGACATCCAAATCCATGGGTGCATGCTATTTGGAAACCAATGGCGCGATCAAAAATCAGTTCAAGTGGAGTCATTCTCTTATGCCATATAAGAAATTTTTTAATATTGCAAAAAAAAAAAAAAATACTGTTATTTTACAAAGGAATTTACAAAAAAAATAAATAAATAAATAAATAAAATGAAAATCCAACCAAGTGGATTCAATGGAATCTGCCACTATTGGAAACCAAGAAAAACTCACTTCGCATTTTGATAACACCCGGAAGTACAAATTCCTCCCAAAATCCCATTGTTGCGCCCTGTTTAGAGGATATCAATGCAAAATGTGGTAAATAAAATCTGGCGTAGTGGATCCATCACTATCTTTGCAGATGATACGTATGCATCTCTCACGGCACTTATTTTGCCTACATCCACATTCATCTTAGTATAACTTCAGGAGGTCATTTTCGTGAAGATCGTTGTTTTGGCAATTGTAGTAGCTACACAACACCTGTTAAGTCAGTTAGCTACTCAACCTCTATCCCTTACATTTGGAGAGTATCTGTCTAGAAGGTCGAGAAAGCGATAAATTAAGTAACAATTTCACAAACTTAAATAAATACAAATGTAAGGGATAGGGTTTGAGTACAAAAACAAGATGTTGCTAAAGCTTAAAGCTATATATGGATGTTTGCTGGGTTCATTGACAATAAAATTTGAAAGTTGATCGGCTTTCCTCCACGTGTGTTCTATCCTGACTTAATCCAGTTGCTTGATGAGGTCCTTGTAGTGGTTGATAGAGTTACTTAGGTACGTAGTTCATGTGCCCTTCATGTTGTCTAATAGGTGAATTGATGTTGAGGAGTTTATTTGAATAGTTATTTCAAAAGGGTTGTGGACCTTCATCATGCAACTTTTGAACACAAAAGCACGATAGATGTTCATAAATAGGAACTTTCAAAATTAATCTTCATCAGAGATAAATTTAGAAATGGCAATTGTTGGCTTTAAACTAGCCATAATTATTTTATTTTTTTGATGTAAGATAAAATAATAAAAATAATGCTTGTAATTATATGGATTATATTTCTCGATTTGTTGCCTTGATATATTATGTTGTTATATGGCAAGAATCTTTTTTCCTTGATATGCACTTAGCAGTATCAGTATTTAAGGATACTTTGATATCCTTCCTTAGTGGACTAACTAGCAATTTGATCATCACCCTTCATACGTATCTTTTGTTGACTTATTGATAGTGATAAGCTGCTCCATTCTTGTGGGCTAATTCAAGTAAACGGCTAGTAGTATGTTTGGTAGAAGGAAAGTTTCCACCTTTAATTATAGTGATTGACCCAAATTATGGGATTCTCATTAACGGCTAGTTAGTCTATCTTGGTGTGTGTATATATATATATATATATATATATATATATATATATATATATATATATATATATATATATATATATAATTGTTTCTTAAGTCCTGGAAGAAATAGAGCACACACTTGCAAATATTTATTGAGTATTGTTACACATTTTTAAGAGCTTATAATTTTCATATTATTGTGTGTAAAAGATCAAGTGTTCAATACTAATGTTGTTCTTGTGAGTGGTTAATTTTCTGATTTGTTTCAGGAACACACGTTCTTCAAAAGGGTGCTGGACAAGGACTGTAATATTCATTAAAGTATCAAAAGTGTGCAAGAGATCCGATTTGATTATTCAATCCTATACTCCATCTCTTGTGTTTAATTTACTCATTTGTCAACATCTATATTATTGTTTAAGGTGTAATCTTTTATTATTGTTAGGTCGATTTTGGGTTGTGGGTCAACTCGTTAAACCTTAGTCATAGGTTGACTTGGAAGGTTGTAATACTTGGGTAGTATTATTTTGTAATCGACTAACACTTAATAAAAGTTTTGCTGGTTAAAAATCCTTCGGGTAGGTCCCGGAGGTAGTGGACGTAGGGTAACACCGAACCACTATATATCGTTGTGTCTTGTCTCTTTTTAATATTGTCTTTTAATTTAATTGCATATCCATTAGCTTATTTGGGACCAACAACAATGGATTGGATATGGAGCGGATGGAGCTATATCCATATCCATATCTATTTATTTGTGCTCCATCCATATCCATATCCATATCCATTTACCTCAATTTCATCCATCCATTTAGATATCCATGGATATGACGGGTAAATGGACGTCCGTTGAATTTCAAGTTCACATTTTTATTAAGGAAAATTATACACATTCAACGCAAAAAAAATCAACTTAGAAATGAATCTGAAAATCATTACAAATACACTTAAGTACTTCACCCGATAGATAAAGTTAATAAAATAAAAAGCCAGTTAAAATACAACACTAATTGATGTTGTTAAACACTAATTAGCTCCTGCTTGCACTTGCTGGTTGTTGCTATTTAGACCTCACAAAGTCACAATTTAAAAGTTTCAACTCATGTAAACATCATCCCCTCCAAAGAGTTTATATATCATATCTTAATTAAATAAAAATAAAGTAAAAGTAAAAATAAATAATAACTAATAACTAAATGTAAATATTAATATAATTTTGGGTGAACGGGTGATAAATGGATGATAAATCATCATCCATATCCAATCCAATAAACATCTATATTCAGCGCATATTTTATTATTCATCCATTATTTATGGTCATCCATATCCATCCAGGATGGGTGGATGTTCATCGAGTGGATACTCATCATTGCCATGCATCCCTAGATAAGATCGCCTAAAGTCACCCATAACAAAACCATATATAGAGAATTGATGGAATTTGCATTGCGATCGAATCAGATCAGACCATGGGAAGACTTTGGAAAACGTTCTTAAAATTATTTGGTTGTCGATGTCGAGTGGAAATTCACGGGAAGCCTACTTCTTTTATCTTGCTAACTTTTTTGTCAACCAAATAACTTTTATTTCCGATCACTTTTTAAGAAGTTCAACTTATTTCTATGTATTGTAATATCAAACAAACAACCACTTGCGATAAAAATAAAAAAAAAAACAAAAAAAAAAAAAAACACAACCACTTGATGTTTGTTCCAACTACCTATACTTATAGGGCAATGTTATTGTCAGGTCATAAAACACTATTGCAAGGTCATTTTATGCCATATATGGAAAACATAAAGGAGCTAGCTTTTTGAAATTGAACTTAGCATAGCAATAGTATTTTAGTATTTTTATTTTTTTTTTTTTTTGAGGGAAAGAGAATTTATTCATTCATAAAAAGCCATCTGGCATCTACAATGGTGAATATCTCTAAACAAATCTAAATCTAACATGACCAATTATAAATCTAATATAACAAGATGAATATGTAATCCACTATCACTGCTTGAAATCGGTGTCTTGATCAGCTCCTTCGATAAGTGACTACCAATCCAAACATCACTTTTACAAATCGGCGTCTTGATCAGCTTCATTGATAATTGACAATGCCTTGATATAGCAAAAAATATGATATATACAGTAAACGGGAGGCCATCGCCTTTTCCCTACGATCCGGAGGTAAGCACGAAACGTGCTGCAGCTATTTGGAAGAACAAATCCCTTTGCCATAGTAGATTGAACTTGTCTTCTTGACTCATCAAATCGAACCTAAAAATAGAAATTCGACGACCCTCCGACGAACGCGGAGAACTCCACAATCTCTCACCAAAGGAGAGTTTATTACTAACCATAAAGAAAAATTAACTAAAAAACTAGATCGAAAGCAAGAAATCAACAACGGAGGGGCTAACCACCGGCAAAAATGCCGGTGGTAGCCCCAATATAAGTCAAAGAGAAAGGAGGGCTAGGGTTTTTTGGGAGAGAAGAGAGAGTTTTTTAGTATTTTTCTTATAGCAATAGTATTTGTTGACCTGCCAATAACATCACCCTACTTATATTGAAACTCTTCGGTTATGAATAAGTGAAGTGTTATAAAATATAAAAAGGCATTTATTCCTTTATTATTGATATTTGAACGATGTTAAAATTGAAGGGGTTTTAGCGTTGACATTTTGCTATAATTTTTTTAAAATCGTTTATACTTTTCCAAAATGTCAAATCATTGACGTTTTATTACGAGGTTATGTAGGTCATTGGATGCTGAAAATTGAGAGAGGTAAACACACCGATTTAACAAGGAGTAATTTTATTTTTCTTATTTAGCTTCTCTCCCTTTTTTTTTTTTTTTTTTTTTGGGTAAATGAGAATTTCCATTAACCAAAATATTAAGGGGCCGTTTGGATTGGGATAATGATTGAAGGGATAATGGAATAAATTTATAGGCTAAAATGGGAGGTATGTGAGCTAGTGGTAGTTAGATTTTGTGAGAAGGATGAGGGTAATGATTACCCCTATTTGGGGGATAATAGAAACCCATCTCTCCCTAGGGTAATGATTTTCCTCCATTTTCACTTCATTTTCTTCATTATCCTCCTTAATCATTACCCTCATCATCACTTTACTTTACTATTTTACACTTGAATTTGCTACATCACCCTAAATGTCTCAAGTGCAAAGGGCATCACTGGACTAAAATCAAGGCACCTTCTAGCCAATTTTGAGTGTGGCTCAATGGTAACGCCATTGGGGTTAAGGGCTTTGCCAATATTACCCAACGTCAGGGGTTCGAGACTTGCTCAAAGCATCCTCCTCCCTCCTCTGGCCTGCCTCAGTATATGGGACTGCTGAGTCCTCTCGCGATTAATTCTCATACAGTGGCCTAGGGGTGTGTCTGTATAGGCCGGTGCGTGCTTCCGATTATAAGTGCCAATTTTGAGTAATGTAGCATGTGACACCTTAATAAACCCGGTATTATTGTGAATAAGGTTGTATTTTTTCCGATTAAACTAAGACCTCCTGGTATGAACGCTAGATAATAACTTTCAAAGTATTTTTGAATGTATGGCTAGCTTTTGCAAGGATTTGCTACTCATCAAGATTTACAACGAGAACGTTGTAAAATTTACAAACAAAATTATAACTTTGAGGTACAATTTCTCCCAATTCTTTCACGGGAGCCTCTATATATACTATTTGTAGTCCTACTTACACCAATGTATATATGCCATAACATTTTGAGCATACCCAATGTTGTATCCACATCTTTTGAGTACTCAACAAAGTATACACATATACACTATCATAATCATCTTGTGCTTTACTTTGATGAAGCAATTGAAGATGAATACTCCTTTGGACCAATTTTAAGTCCCCCTTCTAATTGATTAAACTTTGCAAAAACTCCTACCAATGGAGCTGTATTATAAGTGCAAGCTTCAGTTTGCACATAATTCCCTCTATGATCTGTGAAATCATCTTTGTCATCCGGTCCTCCAACGAGCGCCCCGACAACAACATTAGGGTTTGGTTGTGACCTTCCATACCAATTGTCATACCCTTGGGTGCATCCAATGAAGGCTTTGTTTTCTCTATATGATACAATTGATGCACCTCTATGGTGCACTTGTTTAGGGTAATTTGAACCATAACCTACTAAATAACTCATCCTCATAGGGTTTGAGCCTAAGATATAGTCTACCTGAGACTTGGAAAACTCGAGCAACTCATCGTGACCAACAAGTCCATTGGGGCAATGAAGCATTCCGTTCGTGTTACGAAGGAAATCGGAATACATGGTTAGAATGAAGGATGCTGATGAGACGTATTGCATGTTGTTCCATTCCCTCACATATAAGAGTCCTCCTGGGGTGCGTTCAACATTGCTACCATTGTTGTTCTTGTTAAGGCATGAGCATAGGTAATACTCTGCCTTGGATTTGTATTGTTCAAGGATCTTTGTATGTTGTTTGTGTTTGTCATTCATAAGGAGCTGCAATGATAGTAGGAACACTTGGGTTAGAATCAAATACTATTTATACAATAGAACTAAAAGCTAAAGTAAATGATTAAGTATTACTTTTGCAAGATTGATGGTTCATATCTTCCAAATTTCTCTTATTTTTCCTGATTTCAAGTGGAATATCATGCTAAACTCACAAACTTCAGACCCTAGATGATACGTGTGGCCTAGCTTAAGTTAGAGGTCGAGCAAGTTAAATTTCTTATTGCATAAACACAAAAACTCAAAAAAGCGTTCTTTATTTCGTTTATCCAGCTCCCCGTCCTATTTCCTATCAGTTTTTTTCTGCATACACATCAGTGAAAGTTGACATCCAGTTTACTTGATAATATGAGGTTGACTCAAGGTCAGGGCCGTTCCTAAGGTTTTTGAGGTCCTGGGGTGGGATAAAAATGAGGGCCCCTAAGTATGAATAACTTGTTTTATCGGCAAAAAATAAAATAAAATTTGGGCCCCGTATTAGGAAATGAGGATATGAAGAATGAAAAATTATCAATTATGGAAAAATGGGGGCCAAAGAGATTTGATCTCAAAATCTAATGTAGGTAAGGAGCAACACAACTCATTTCCAACCAAGGAACCAGACCCTTTTTCATGTTTAGTATTTGCAATTTTTTTTATTTATCTTAATTTTGCATTGTTGTTTGGGCCCTCTACAGACTGGGCCCTAGGCGGTCGCCCCTCTGGCCACCCCCTTGGACCGGCTCTGCTCAAGGTGATGTCACCTCTCAGCAGCTGACATCATACTTGTATGACACACCCCACCTTAGAGTCGCCTCATACAAGTTTTTATTTATTTATTATATAGCATATGCCTCTCACCTATCTTTGCACAAGGGAGTAGAAAACTCATGTAAAGACATTAGAGCCCTGTTTCCCCGAAAAAAGTAATCAAGTATTTAATTTTGAGCAATGTACTCTCATTTTAATAATGTGGTCCTTTTAATAATGTGATCAGCAGATGTAATTTGATGGTTGACTAAGCAAGAAATTAAGTTAGCCCCCCACCAACCTTCACTTGGAACTAAAACAGTACTTATAATAAAATGGCTCCAAGATTTGCGGAGCTTATTAAGTCATTATCCCTCATTTTCTTTTCTCTCCTCGATTTTGTTTGTTTCAGTTCATAAATAATTTAGAGCAATCTTCTGATCTGTATACAATCAAAGAAAGGAACCATCCAAAGAGTGATACAGTGATACTCTCTGTGATATATACATGCAAAATCAGATTAATTCAGCATCAAGCTAAAGATGGTGGGTCCAAATCCAATTTTCTGGATTAATTATTATTCTTCTGAAAGATATCTCCACTGACATACGCATGTGGCCTTTACAAGTAAAAAAAAAAAGGAAAAAGAAAAAGAAAAGGCATACGCATGTGGACTTTATTATGTACTTCTTTTTCAATATTAAAAAAAAAAAAAAAAAACTCATAGCGTGGGCTATGTTTGAAGGCTTTCGCCCCGGTAACTAATGAGCTCGAAATTATTAAACAGTCTCTTTTTTAGACAATTAGTTAAGGATAAGGCTGCATACATTTAAACTTTCTCAAACTTGCTCTAAACAAGATACTTACTTAGTTGTTGCTATTGTTGTGATGAGCTCGAAGTTATTATCCGAGCTCCCACATCTCTAACCTCACGATAAAGAGTTTGAGACTTATCGCTCTTAATTTCATAATGGAAAGTAGTATTGACAAGAAGTCTAATCACTTAAAAATAATCTATAGACTTGGTTCAATTATATATACGGCTAATTAACGTGATATTCAATCCTTGAAGAGAATATCTACCCATAAATACGTGGTCACTAAAAGATGAGTGTAATTTGATATTGTATTCATAATTAATCAATAAGTTTCTTATGAGACGGTATCAATATGAGACCACCTTTATAGCCAAATATGACGTCATGCTTGTTTAAAGCGTCTCACGTTGAGACCGCATCATACAAATTTTTGTACTAATTAATTAATTACTCCTAACAACATTAAGATCTCGTCTGATATAAAATTGTTTTGAACTTTTGATGAAAGCACCCCCAAAACAAAAAGAAAATTTTAGTTGGGTGACAGGACATGGAGACCTTGGTCATGCATGGGGAAGTCTTAAATAGGGGGACAAGCCAATCAGTTGCGTCATCATGCCCCGTAATTCATGCCATTGATGATCAAAGTTATTTTGTGTTCATGGCTAAAAGCTAAAGAAACCAAACTCCTACAGAAATCAGTAACTAACTAACTACTTTATGGTCAATGATTCATTTATTTGACCTTATGTAAGCATTCTTATGCCAACCCATAAGGTTAAACACATATTTTCTGTTGTGCATAGAGCTCTCTACAAATAATAAGTGATTTTTTTCGTTTACTTTGAAAAGAATGCTTAAACGTGAGAAGTTTTCTAGAAACGGCTTTAAATGAAGAGAGCCAAAGAGAGCTAAACACATTATAACTTGACAATGAACAAACCAAACAAGAGGGAAACATTTTTAGATAGAATGAATCAAAATCGGCTAGTTTGGCGAATCCATTTCAATTCCTAATATTACTCATAGTATTTTTGTTTAGATAATATGGGAATGCAAACTTTGCTCGACTAATCTCATACGCCTTGAAATGAACGACCATGAACACTTCTAATGGCTCTAAGAGAATTCGAACCTGAAAATTTTGGAATAGATCTCAGAGGTTTTACAAGCTATCTAAATTTAGAAATCGGTATATCCAATTCCTAGTCCAAATAGTGAAATGACTCGTAACTGAGTGTCCGATCACACTCACACCTAATTACTAGGAGTATTATACTAGGAGTTCAGATTCTCTGCTGTTACAGCAGGGGATCAGTTTCTCTTCTCTCTATCTTTTTCCTCCAACTCTTTAAACCCCCTCTGCAATTCAAGGAACCAAAAAAGAGGAAGACCAATTTTAAGATGAGATTGTAAGGACTGCCCCTATGATATTCTTGAAAGAAAAGCAGACGATCTGAACTCCTATACTAGTAGTCTAGTACCGGTAGAAAGACTCCAATTAATGCGTGAAAAAAGGTGGGTGATTCATGGAAGCACTTGGGAGGACAAGTGGAAGAATCCCCTGACGAGCAAAAAAAAAAAAAATTAAAAAAAAAAAAAAAAATGTGGAAGAATCCCCTGCACATGCTTTCCCAACCCCAGGCTTCTGGTCCTTAATTACATGTCTGCCCCCCCGTTGATTGGGGCTTCCTATTTACTCCACCTATTATTCACTTTTCTGTAAATCACATTATTCCCAGCTTTGAATAAACCAGAAAAAAGCTTCACATTATGACACACTAGTGTATCCATGACAGATTTTGAGAGACAAAAGCCTCATCTACCGTATCTTTGCCAAAAAAAAAAACTTGTGTAAGAAGATTTTTCATAATATTTGGTGAAATGAGAGTCATTTTAATGGAATAAGGGTCATGAGTCATTTAAGTGATCACTACATTTTTTAATAGTGACTCCAATTTATTATAAGTTGGTCTTACATAAGATTTGCTTTCCTAGACCCTAAATCAACCCATTTATAAATAAAATCAAGAGAGGTATTATGTGCAATCTCGCAAATTGCACCCTAATAATAAGAGGGAGACACATATGCACTTGTAAAGAAAAATTGTTTTCTTTCACAAATGCAAATGTGTCTACCTTTTATTAAAGGGTGCAATTAGCAACCTCAGGTTGAGAATACACATAACACCACTTAATAAAAACTAAGGTGGCGTTTACTTGGTAGTAATGTAATGTAATCAATTTTATGAGGACAGATAGCGGTGGGAAGGAGATGAGAGAAGAGAAAATGATGGTTGATTACATTGCTCAATGTAATCATCTTTACATGGGAAAATGATGAGGGAGATGAGATAGAAGGGAAAGCAATTATGATTACAAGGGAAGATGTAATCAATCTCCCATCTTTCCTTTCTACCCCACTTTTACTCTTAAAAATGGGTATTACAATGTAATCACCATTACTCCCAAGTAAACAAGCCCTAAGTGTCATTTACGATTTTACATAAATAGTTTGTCCATACCTGCCATTTTCCTAGCTATCAACTCTATTATAAATATGTGTCTACATTTTATTAAAGGGTGTAATTAGCAACCTCGAATTGAGCACAAATTAAACTCCTACTCTTGAGAGTACTTTGCTCAAATTTGTGATTGAAATGGGTTCGGGCTTCATTTTAGAATAGAAGGAGTGAACTTTCATTTATATTTAGATCGGAGTGTAGAAACACCTGAGACTACACAAAAATTTGCACGGATCGAGACTCGATTTTTATATCCCTCACCCTTTAAAAAGCCAATATCACCAATACTATTCACCAATGAATAGTAACTATTCACAAATGAATAGTAGCTTACTTCTCCTCTTTTTCCCCTTCTTTTTGCCTTTTTTTTTTTTCCTTTTCCTTTTCAATGTTTTCACGTAAATTATCTATTACAACAATGATGACATTTTTTTGTTTTATGTTCTTTTCCACGATCACGCTCTTAGCTTACAGCTTTTTGTTGCAATACTCGTGGTTAACTAATATCGATATACATCTCATGAAGTAGATCATATGATAGAAATGTAGAAGTGAACCTATCTTTGCGAGCAACATTCTGGCCAGTATTCATCTTTATTCCACATTATGATGAATTAGTTAAGCCTTTAATTACAAATTAGTCTTTATGTATCAAAATTAATCAACTTGGAGAGGCGCGTGCGAGCTAAGCACTAATAACTAGTTTACAGTAAATGAGAGAGAAACTTCTAGACAGAGAAAAGCCTAACTGATTTCCCATCTACTTTTTCAACTCCTCCTGTGACTCGACTCTCCCTAGAATGAGATTTGCTGAGAACTGAGAACCTCTCTGTTGGCAAGTAAAATAACACGTGATCCCATGCAAAACCACCCGCCTATGCTCTACATCACGTGACTTCTACGTGATGTAAGTTGGTCGGCAGAGCTTGAAATAAGGACTAATTTGTGATTTCATGTCTCAAAATATTCAATTATTTAATTTATCCTCCATTGCGTTTATTTAAAAATCCACTTAGAGCTTTGTAGCATTGAAGATGCTTTTAGAATGGAGAAAAAGTTCAGGTGGACCCACAACATTGGTACTCATTTATAATTAAATAAAAAATAAATTATTCTGTTTTTAAATAAATGCAATGGGGGTAAATTAAATAATTGAATATTTTGAGACATGAAATCTACTACTACTACTACTACTACTTATAATAATAATAATAATAATAATAATAATAATAATAATAATAATAATAATAATAATATTAATAATAAATAAAAATAAATAATAGTAATAATAATAGTTTAATTTAATTCTATTAATATTATTATTATAATTATTTTTTATGATTATTATTAGTAGTATTTATTATTATTATTATTATTATTATTATTATTATTATTATTATTATTATTATCCCAAGATAAAAAAAATTCATAAATACAAAAGTTCCAGGAAGTTTCAGTTTTTTCCATTAAGTTTCTATTTTTTTCAGTAAGTTCCAGTTTTTTCCATTAAGTTCCAGTTTTTTTCAGTAAGTTCTAGTTTTCTCCATTTTTTCCAGTTTGTTCCAGTTTCCAGTTAAAAGTTTCAGTTTTTTTCAGTTTGTTCCAGTTTTCTCCAGTTTGTTCTAGTTTCCAATCAAAAAAAACATGCCCTAAACGTACATTCCACCCATTTTTCCTCCTCGAGTCATGGGTTCTTCCTTAATTCTTTTGCCCCTCACTTCTAAACTTTGAAAGAATATAAATAATTTAAAAGTGAAAACAACATTTGAAAAAAGAATTTATTCATCCTTTAAAATGAAAATAAATTGAGTTATAATTATATGTTTAATACAAGTATGTCCTAGTATCAATTAGAGTGATTCGGAACCACTAGTATTGAAAGACAAAATATCACCGACTAAATCCCTCACTAAATGTCATTTATGGTTTCGGTAGTTGAATACCGTTTCTTTCGTTTACAACATTAGAACCTCAACATCTAGTCGTTGATTATATTGTAAAGCGATACTCAAACTTTTGATTTTAAGTTTCATGTTTTGGTAGTACTCTAATCCGACAATGACATAACCTAGCTAGGGTCCTCGTCAATGAAGAATTCAAAGAGTGCATCACATGGACAAATCAGACATTACTGAGCATTATTTCATTAATCACATGGGATATTAAATTTGTACTAATAATTTATAAGTGCAATAAGTTTTGTAGAAGTTCGTCCGGTGGGACGGGGTGACCTTTGTGAAGAATAAGGATGACTTCTGTTCATAAGTCACTCTTATTCACAAAAGTCACTCTTATTCACAAAAGTCACTTCGTCTCACCGTCGAACAGTCTAATACAAGTTTTTGCGTTTATGAAGAAAAGAAGTTTACCTGAGAGGCAAGAATTTGGACCCCAGCAAACTTAACATCCCAACTGAACTCAGTGATAGACCAGCCGATCCCACCAAAGCTATGAGCATTGTCGAGTGTATAATGAAGGTAATTGGCATTGTCGGTGGCCTTGTAGAGCCACAAAGCTGCCCACAACAACTCATCCTTGTACCCGCTAACTGATGCATAGTAACTCTTCACCACATAACCTAAGCCCTCATCATATTTTCCTCTATACTTGTCTCCAAACTCAAATAGCTACACCCACATCATCATCAAAAATTATATCAAATTAAACTCTTTTTTGCTATAGCTAGTACAAATAATGTTCATTACATAGAAAAAGATCATTTGGGTATGTACACATACAAGTAATTATTCGTCAATTAAGGCAATCACAAAAGGTACTTGCAACCATCATCATCAAAAAAGAAGTGTCACCGATGCTATTTTTGAATTGAATTAGAGATTCCTCAAAAGAAGTTTTTGTAGTATTTAGTACGGTAACCTCAATCTGTTATTGATCTTTGTCTAGGATGCAAAAGAAAAGCAACATGAATATGATTATTAAATCTTATTTATAGTCTAGATGTGAGCTAATTTCCATCGTTTTATCATTGCTATTGGCACTATTGTTTGCACTCAGAAGTAGCCTCTCTATTCTTGTTCTGTTTCGTTCCTTGTTATTCCAAACCATTCTATTTAAGAGAACCGCGCCTAAAAATACATAGACTGCTTCCGAGTGCAAACAATTGTGACAATTCAGAGAGTACATTTTACAATCGTCCAAAAAAGTCAATTTTCTAACCAGTAATCATACATGGTTGTATGTCCAATACCATTCCCAATTATTCATATAGCTGCAAAAATATGAATTATTATCAAGTGGATTTTGATGTAATTTAACTCCTCCTTAAATGCAGGTGGAGGGAGAACCTGCAGTTATACCTAGCCAATACCCAATTTTTGTCCACATTCCTTCAACTCTATCATACAAGTAAATTTTTTACACTTTTGTGATTATGTGGTGAGATGAACAACTACTTAACAGTTAAAAGTAAAAATAACTTAAGTTTGTTAATTTTAGTACCCTTAAGTTTTGTGATTATATGAGCAAGTGAGGTAGTTATCTAATCATACCATAAACTTTTTACCATCATTACCAATTTAGAATAGTGGCATTACCATAAATTGCAACAAAATTAAAAAAAGGTAACACAATTAGCACTAGAAGTGAGTATTTTTACCTGCTTAGCATGGTGCAAGAGTAAATGTGAGTAATGTGGGTTAATCTCCCTAAAAACAATTGAAGCTGCAGCCATGGCCGCAGCCGTCTCTCCGGCAAGATCCGACCCGGGATTCGACTCGTCGATCTTGAATGCCTGCCGGGACGTCGTCATATCCTCCGGCCGCTGCCAACAGTAGTGGTCTGTGTCTCCATCACCCACCTTTACATCAATTCAAAAAGAACTAAATAATTAAAAAAATCACAAAATTTAATTACCATCACAATCAACGTCCCACAATCAAAGACTACCTTTCCGCAAAATTCGTCCCAAAACAAAATTTGACAAATTCGAAAATTCCCCCATCTTGTACCCTTTTTTTGTTTACCTTATGACTTAGACATTTTGCTTCTATCAAATCAAAATGTGGCCTGTTTAAAATTTGGACCACAAAGTAAATTAAATTAACGTCCTTTCTTTTTGCCGGTTTGATTGAGACATATAAACCAAATTCAATTCCATTTACACATTACACAATGCACTACTCACCCAATTGCCTAATAAAATTACAATATTGCTACCAATCGGGTCAACCAAATATTTTCACAATGCAGTAGTATAACATAATTCATACCCACCCAATTCATACCCACACAATTAACTAATTGGGTCAACCAAACATTTTCAAGATACAAAAATTACACAATGCTATATAACACAATCCATACTCACACAATCCCCCAATAAAATTGCGGGATTACTAACCTACACAGTCAACGGAACATTTTCCGATACTATAACAAACCCAATTCAAGATACAAACATTTTTAGGTAAAAAAACAAAATTAGTGGTAGATTGTATTTTTTTTTTTACCTCAGCCCAAAGAACATTGGGGCTAGTATGAGCCTTGATGAAATAATCAGTACCCCATTTGATAGCTTCTAAAGCATGTTGAAATTCACCGACATCTTGAATAGCTTGACCGTACTCAAGGACCCCCCAACTTAACATTGTCACTGTAAATGCCATTGGCAACCCAAATTTCACGTGGTCACCCGCATCATAGTACCCTCCTACCAAGTCCACCTGCACAACATCATCAAATTATTTCAAAATTTTGAAAGTGTAAATAATAAAATTATTATAAATATTATATAACACAAAAATTTGTATAGGACACGGTCACATTTTATGATTATAAATGATTATTAGAAAAAATGTACCTAAGTAAATAATCAAATTAATGTAAATATATAAAAATGTGTTTTTTTTTTTGTTTTGATTTAACACAAAAACTTGTATGAGTTACATTTGATGATTATATAGTAAATGATTAATTTTACCCCTTGTTGGAGACCGTCGGTGAGGCCGGAGTTGTCGCGCCACGAGACACGTTGGTTATAAGGGAGGCGGCCGGAGCGTTGTGCTTCGAAGTAAAGGAGGCTTTTCGACACGGCGTCGGCGTAGTCGAAATTGGAGGTTCCGACGACGACGTGAGAAAGCAGGAGAGAGAAAATTGTAAGAATGAGAGAGAAGGAGAATGTGGTTTTCTTCATCATCATCTTATTCACCATTTTGGGTCTCTCTTTGTGTTTTTTTCTCCACTGTGTTTTTTTATCTCTAGCCTCCTAGAGAGAGAGATTAGGAGGCTAAAAACAAGAGAGTAAAACACAGAGAGTGAGATGAGAGAGAGAGTGAGGGGAAGAGGAAGAGATTGTTGGGGGGTTTTAAATAAAGTTAGGATTTGGGAAATTAAAGAGCGTATCTCGGCATGGCTGAGGAGTGAGGAGGCCCATTTTTTTTTTAAAATATTTTTATTACTCCGTCCGTACTTGAGTAGTAGTAATTTATTTGTCGCTTTCTACACAGTAATTTATTAATAAGTTATGAGAAAAATAATCATATGCATATAAAAGTCATTGCTATGGAACCGTCATTGTACCAAAGGTTAGTCTAGCTTGGGGATCATTGTGAAAATATTACAAAAACTCTTCCGTCAATTTGAGTAGGGGTGAGCATATTTGGATATGTATCGGGTATTCTATTATCTAAAATTGAAGTTTGATCAATTGATTTCTAATTTTTAAGAACTAAAATTGTAATTTGTTGCACCGATTCCTAATTTTTACAAATTGGAGTTAGATTCACCGGATATCCACTTGTTTCTAGGTACCCCAGGTCAATATAAAAATCAAAATTTAGTCTTTTTAAAATAATTTATTTTATGTTTAATAATTAAAAAACAAAAACAACATAACACTGACAAATATTAATGACTTTTTTTTTAGGGAGACAAATATTAATGACTTACAACTTCTTTATGGCTTGCTACAATGTACTGATATATCTAAACTTTTTAGAATTAAAGATGAAATGTATGGTTCCAGTTTCGGCTATTATTCTAGTTATAATTACCCACCAGTTTCAGGTATTTAGAATTGGAATTAATTTTCGCTAAAATTACCCAAAATATAATTACCCAAAAGTCAGGAATTGAAATTGATTGATATCAATTCCAGTTTATGGGAACCGGAATTGGGTGTGATATACTCAAATATACATGATTAGCAAACTAATTCCCCATATAGTTTCGGTTGAGAACTATTTCCCAACATATACATCTATTAGGTTTGGATATAGGCAAGGAAGTGTGATTTCCTCACATATACATGTTTAACAAAATAATTCCAGGGAAATACATCATGTAGGAATTCGAGTTTTTTTTCTTCCAATTTTTTATTTTGTTACGGTTTTTTTCTTCTACAAGTAGTTGTACGCCACATCAATAGGCAAAAAGAGAAGATAAGAGGACTTTACTAAACAGACAAGCAAGAAATGTTTAATCATAAAATTGAGAGCATAAGTTTTAATCATGCAAAATGAAATTTCAACACCAAATAATCATAAGTACCATGGAAATTCAGTACAAGTAACAATTCTTATAATCAAAAGTGTTTTTTTAAAGTCAATAAAATTCACAGGAAATTCCAGCTAGAGAGGGTGAGTTAGCTTTAATTCACAGAATTGTTATTTGTACTGAATTTTCATGTTACTTATGATTATTTGGTGCTGAAATTTAATTTAAATCAATTTCGTGTAAGTAACTATATCTCCAAAGTAGTTAGTGATGCTTACAATTTTATGATTAAACATATCTTGCTCGTCTGTTTAGTGAAGTATTCTCATCTTTTTTTTTTTTGCCTATTGATGTGGCGCACAACTATTACTAGAAGGAAAAAACCGTAACAAAAAAAATTCGGGAGAAAAAAAATAGGATCAAAATAAAAATTTGGAAGAAAAAATAAATCGAAATCCTACATGATGTATTTCCTTGGAATTATTTCGTTAAACATGTATATGTGAGGAAATCACACTTCCTTGCCTATATCCAAACCTAATAGATGTATATGTTGGGAAATAGTTCTTAACCGAAATTATATGGGAATTTACTTTGCTAATCATGTATATTTGAGGAAATCACATCGGAATTGGAATTGCTTTAACCGTTCCATTTCCAGTGCCGATACTAGGTACCTGGATTTTATTTTCACCCCTAATTTTGAGAGTAATATTGTCGGCCGCCTCACTCATAAAGCAATTTGGGCATGTTATTTTCAACTGGTTTCTAGTTTTGACCGGTTTTGTCCAATTGTCCCCAAATTTCTCTATTTCTCAAATTTTCACCAATCACCAGTTATAAAATACAGTTTGTCACATTTTTCCCCAATTTTGCCAATTTGACTTTTGCCCAGTTTGTCAAATTTACTCCAATTTTTGTCGTAGATATTCTTTAATATTTTGACACATTAAACATGATAATTAAATATGCAGTTTGTTATAGGGAAATATAAAAAATAAATATATATTGACTATCTATTTAAATTCACATGAGTAAAAATCCCTTGTTACAATGATGCTGTTGTTGTTGCTGCTGATGATGGTAATAATACTAAATATTACAAAAATTCAGTTTCTCCCAATTTGTCTTAGTTTCCCCAAGTTTTCATCAATTTCTCCCAATTTTTAGTTAAAATTCTCAATTTTTACTAGTTTATCCCAATTTTATCTAATTTCTCCCAATTTTCACTAATTTCGAGTTTGAACGTACGAGCTTTAGACGGTTGTATACAAAACTATGTTTATTATTACTCTCTCAATTTCAAATTCCAAAGATTCACAACGTAAAAAATATTATTGTTAGATTCATTTTAAATAACAAATTAAAATATAATAAGTTTTGAGTTTATAGAATTATAATTATCTATCTATGGTCAAAGTGTCTTCATGAATACCGCAAAAAGCACATGGACAGAATAAGGACCGGGTAATTACAAATTTTTTATATTCCTTTTTAAATGAAAAAAAAAGTCTTTTTTTTTTTTTTTTTTTGAGTTAAGAATGAAAGGGCAATTTGGAGATGCTATATAACGATGGGTGTTCAATATGATCAGGATACTAAATTTTAGAACATTTAAAGGTCTATTCTGCTCAACCTTAATTTTATTTAAATTCAGTTCAGTCCAGTTCAAATTAATTTATATGTAAATTATTATTCAGATAAATTTTTATTTCGAAATAAATTCATGATGTTATCTTTGTTATTGAAAAGATTTCAAACTATACTTTTTAAGGCACTTGTTCTCTTCAATATCATGGTGCGAGATAGTGAGAAACGGAATAGAACAACGGAAATGAATGATGCGGATGATGGAGAAAAATGTGAGACAAAGTGAATTACAGTACGAGGTGCAACACGGAATGGAACAGTGCAGATTGCAGAATGGAAACTTAGACAAGAACATAACCTAAAATGAGTCGAATATTGAATATATTTGTACAAATTTTAAATATAATTACATGTCAAGTTAAAAAAAAAAATTTAATTGGTTCAATTTTTCCACGTGAAAAGAACGGAGTCTAAGTATTCTCTAAACATATAAATTTAGTTTGGTTTTTTTGGTGCGAAAAACATTGGTAAATATTTTTCAATATTTCGGAGCTGGTCCCGGGGTTAAGGTTTTGCGCTCCTCCCAATCATAGTTGTGGGGGATCGAACCTTGGTCCTCCTACCAAAGTCTTGTCCCTGGCACTATTAGACCAACCCACGATTGGTATAAATTTAGTTTGGTTTAATAGTTCGAACTTTTACGGTTAACCCAAATTCAATGTTTTTGAAAATTCAACGAGTTTCAATCTGAAATTGGTTACTTGCATTGTACTTGTGCAGTTCATTTCAACCCAAAAAGGCAATGCAAATGAACAATCAAAACCGAGACCGAACCTATCAAAATTGGTACCAGCTAAATCAGTTAAGTTTAGTGGTGTTCAGTTTAGAAACATAAATTTTGTCTCAAATAAAAAATATGGTTTAATTAGTTATGTTCATTTCAATTTATTGGTATTGAATTCAGTTCAGTTCAGCCCTATAAAACCCACCCTTAGTATAAATGTTAAAAGAGGATTAAAAGTTGTATTCTATAATCTATTACATTCCTCGTCGGCCTCGATAGCAACGCTAAAATATTAATGATAAACAATACTCTTAGTATATCCAAAAGTTATAGTATTGGCAGACCCAAAAAATTTAGAGATTGGATACAAAATTGAAGGAATTAGTGGAAAATAAGTACAAATAGTAGCAAAACAAAAGAATTTTACATAATATATGAACTTTTATATATAAACTAAGGAATTTTTTTTTAAAAATGGCTGCAGTGGCACCCATACCCATAAGAATAGAGTCGTCACTGATTGTATAAGACCATCCCACGAAAAATCATAGTGACCTTTTGTTTCTTACATTAAAAAGTTGATATTATAATAGTAGTATGAAGAGTGAATCACATGAAAAACGCAAGAGGAGGGCGTTTCACTGTCGTGTAAAAGTTTTCCATCTTTATTGCATGTGATTTGCCAATGTCATTGGGGCGGGGGGGGGGGGGGGGGAGATTTGCCAATGTCATTGGGGGGGGGGGGAGATTTGCCAATGTCATGGGGATATTGCTTTCTGGATGTTGCTTTTGAGGGAGTGATAAATTTTCTCTTCTTAAAAGTTAAAACCAGAACAATAACCCCAGAAAACAAGGAAGAGAAACAAGGAAGAGAAAAGAAAGAAAAGAAGAACAAAACAACAAAAGAAAAACAGAACGAGTATTTAGGATGCTATTGATTTTATTCCTCAAAAAAATCTGAAATCCTATTGCATAGAAACTTTATGTACAATATGGAGTACGTACTTTTTTTGCTTTTCAAAGATATAATTTTACTAGGTGTGTTCTTACATCTCTACCACTTACATTTTGGGGGGTATGCAATAGTCCGTAAACCCGACATGCACCGAGCAAGTCAATCCATTTATGATGGGCTAACGGGCTTAAGCAAAGGAGTGTAACCTCCTTACAAAGAATGGTAGAGAAGTTTTTATTCTCCCTTTATGGATGAAAATTCAAACTCCCGATCATAGGAGTATAACTTACCGGTGCTACCACTTTGTGTTTAGCTCAATTCGCCACATTCAAATATTCAGATCAATCCAGCTTATTTTGCACATTTCATCCAGGCTCCAGCTGTTTAGAAACTTAATGTACATGCATTACTTTTTTGCTTTAAAAGATGAAAAAATGTTTTAGACATTAGGTGTATTCTTCCATCTCCGCCCTGTAGTGTTTAGATTAGTTGAGTTCAATACCACACATTCAGTTCATTCACTTTTGCATATTTTGTCTAATTCAGCTCAGCTCACATTATGCAAAGACTAACCTCGTGGTACCGTAATACATAATTGAATGCAATGAGATGCAGTGGATGGATGAAACTGAAGTACTTTCTAGTTTCTACATTACATAGCATAGCATTGGGCTCGATGTATCCTACCAAAGATGAAGTTCAGCTGTGAGTAAATTACAAGTTAAAGAAAGCTTACACTTGAAAGTAGTTCGATCCACGATACAATGGTTAACAGGTAATACTTTGATAACATAAGATTAGACTGAAAGTGAAATGCAGAAAAAGGGAATAGCGTTCAAGAGCAGCAGCCGCTGTTCTGTTGGATTGGCTGGCCTTTCATCTGAACAGCGCCTGATGACTGCTTATTGGCCGTAGGCTGGTTACCAACTCTGCAATGTTCAAAGGTTATTAGCACTCTAATTATTACAAATACTCTTTCAAGGGACACAAAAAGGGGCAAAGACATATGTTATGGAAGTAAGCGTGAACCATTGTTCTGCTGACTGAGAGGATCCCTCCCAGTTGGCGCCAACAAAAAAGACGAATAAGGGATTGATACCTATTATGCATAAACATCTACACCGTGCATTGCCGCATGAAAATCAATTTGATTACTTGTGTACTGTCCGGTTGGTGTGGTAGGATGTTATGTTTCTCAGACTCGGGGATATGAGGATCGGTTTCGAAAGTGGGTCCAAGGATCGCACATTCGGACTCATCTATTTTAAGGATATTTTTCTTGTTTTTGTATTATTTTGTCGAGTCCAAGTGTCATATCGTATCCTAGTGTTCAAAGATCCCACACGTATACTTCTGTTGAAATGAAGAATCCAAGTAACATAGGCAGGATGGTAGTCATAAACCAAGACTTAGTGTGACCACAAGAACATACCCCCTTCCATCAGATTATTTTTTTAAAAGAAAGTTACAGTTTGACGACACATCCTTGGATACTAGTCCACAGTTCTTGAAGCAGACTAAGTGGTGTGGGAGAAATATTCAGGTCTCAGAGTCACTGCCTTCACAATTCGTTGTAGCATGTGCCCCTTCTTTTTCTTTTTTTTTTGATAGCAAATGTGCCCCTTCTTTAGATTTGACGGGGGAAAGAGAACTGTTATAAAAGAACAACAGAACGAAATACAGGCAACTAAATCAATCAAGGCATCTGAGATATAAAGTAGACCACTAACTAGAAACACATGGACCTCAAAGAACGAAGATAACAAAATCAATGAGGACAATTATGGAGCAAGCTCAAACAAGAAGCAATGCAAAGTAAAACCATGCCAAAAGTTTCTTCCCCCTTTTTTTTTTCTTAAGTCAGTTGTTATACAAATTGAAAAATTGTGCACGAGTTTCTTTTCGGGGTTTAAGTTGGAACAGGGCTGTCTATACGAAATGGTTGTGGAAGATTGCTAAAAAACAACAATCTGTGTGGATGGCTTGGGTTCATCAGTAAATCAGTAATACTTGAGGCATGCAACTGTTTGGGCGCAACAGCAAAGCAAAATGACTCCTTTCTATAGAGGAAAATTGTGCAATTGAAAGATGAGTTGGTTGAGAAGTGTACTAGTGAGCACTCGCAGCAGGTTAGTGAGTTACTACAGAATTGGGGCAGCAGTGGAAAGTTTCAGATCAGGCTAGCATATATGCAACTAAGAGAGCATCATGAGCCACTCGGATGGGTCAAGATGGTATGGGAAGTTATGGCACTTCCTAGATCAAAAACTATTTTGTAGCTGGGTTTCAACTATCAAGGATAAATTACTACAATGGACAATATTCAGAGAAGAGGGATTCACCTAGCTAATAGATGCCAGAAGAGGGATTCACCTAGCTAATAGATGCCAGAAGAGGGATTCACCTAGCTAATAGATGCCAGAAGAGGGATTCACCTAGCTAATAGATGCCACTTTTTATGAAGGATAGTGAATGCAGCAAGCACTTATACTTCTATTGTCATTTACTCAAAACAAATGTTGTCTACTCTGCTAAGGTGGAGTGGGATGCATAGAAGGATGCTAATTTTAAGGCAAGAGTGTAGATGGTTCCATAAGCATATAAAAGGCAAGATCCTTTTACACGGAATCAGAAGAACGGTTCTGACAGAAGCAGTATATGAAATATGGAGAGAGGAATAACAGAATTTTTGGTAGCATGGCTAGAAGTCCCAAGCATATTGTAAAACATGTACAGTTTTTTGCTAAATTGGTTTTAGGGAGAGCAGGAGAATCATATACCGCATATTAAGATCTTGTGAAGGACTGTTTGGGTGTTACTTGGGTACCACATTGGTATGCCATTAGTTTACTCAACAATCTGGAGGGTGCCACTTTTGTATCATTTCGAAGATGGAAGGAAACTTTCCATTTTCTGAAAAAATAAAATAAAAACCTCCTCCAGTTTTTCTTCTCATATAATTCTCGCTGGAATATCTAGACAATAGTCTATAAATAGAGCTTGGTTATTTAAAGGCATGAAGGCAAGACATTTGGAACTGAACACCACAAGCCATAAACATGAACTAGCAAACATCTCTACAGCAAGAACCATTAAGTGTGAGTTCATAATAAATGATCCAGGAATAAACTCAGGCAACTCACTTTTTCTTAATTTCGCTAGCCATGGTCAAGAAAGCTTGCTCAACATTAATTGCATCTTTGGCACTTGTCTCCAGGAAAGGGATCCCAAGCTCATCAGCCAAAGCCTAATCATTAACCATAGGATAGGGGTCAAAGGTGAAACATAAGCATAAAGTAAGCATATGAAGATAAAAGAAAGTGCACATAGCCAGGAGTTGTTAATCAAAGGTTCTTGCTGCAGCATCTCTGATGATTGCATTCTCGGACTTCAAATATAAATTGGTAAACTAAACACATGTTTAACAGCAACTCTCAGAAGCTTAAGAACAAATAAGATGACAAGATGCAGACTGATTGGTCAACTATAATTTTAGCTTATTAATACATCAAGCTATAGTACCTTTCCTGTTTCTGTGTCCACCACCTTGTTCTCCACTAGATCGCACTTATTACCTACTAGAAGCTTGCATACGGAGTCGCTTGCATATCTGTCAATCTCATTCAACCACTGCTTCACATTGTTGAAGCTCTCCATCTCAGTAACATCATAGACTATCTGAGGCAACAATCAAAAACAAGAACTCATCATTAAGATGTCCCAGCAACTCACAAAACAAGTTCTCTAACACTAAGGTAGCAATAACCTTCAAGTAATTACAAAAGCAATAAGGCCACTGGAAGGTAGATTTTGGAAGATAAACAGCTTAGTGGACTATACAGATACAACGGAAGTAAATCAACTTAACCAAAGTTCGCCACTGCAACAGCTGCTGCGCGGATTTACCACGGCAGCAGAGTTTGTGGGACTTTGTCCCCACAACTAAAGATGGAATGCGAGAGAAAAATAGATTCCAGGCCATCAAACCCAGCGGCTGATGAGAAGCCCCCCTCTGCCACAGGGTATGAAATTGTTAATAACTTATTGCCTTTTACCTACTGATGAAGGAACAATGCTTACATCAAACTTCAGGGTGGATAAAGAAAATGGCGTCATGCTCCCATGGAAATGTTTAATAGAACTATTGAAGTCCTAACCAAAGAACCCAAGATTAACTATTAGCTAATAGCTACAAAGTTACAACCCATCCTAAATATAGCTAGATAGCACTTCAGAGTTGAGTCTTCCAAAGTAACACACATCATTAGGATAACCTTTCAGCATCCTTTGTGCCTTAAAATCAACTCAATAACGACTAACCTGATGGGTCTTGGAGTGACAAGTGCTCAAGATCCAAAACCAAGTGACTTAGCAGTATGTCTGCCCAAGATGTATCATAGGTGAAATAGCTGGTTGCACTATCAATATGAGACGCATGAAATCGCTAGTTCGGTCGCAATATCGCGGAAGCGGACTGATACTGGTGTTGCGTAACAGGTTGCGGCCATCGCAGTGTGAGTTTTGGTATTGGTCATATAGGCCGTTTTAGCCATTTATCGGTCGTACCGGTCATTTATCCGTCATACCGGTCATATATCGGTCGTACTGTTAGTTTATAGGCCGTATTGGCCGTGTATTGGCGGTATCGAAAACACCTTTATATACCGGCATTTCGTGTATGGCAACCTCAAAACCCTTTACGTAACAGCGGTAAGCTTCATTAACATCAGTCAAAACTAATGTCTTCGTTTTCTAAGTGCTACCATAGCACCGCTCATCCCTCAGTATCCAAATTGAATACTCTCACATCCCTCACAAACAACAAAGCAGAAGCAAGATGAAATCTATGAGACTGTGGCAGTATGGTCAGGACTTAGAGCATGCTTGGAGTGAGGGTAATTATTATGGGGTAATGCAGAGGATTATGGAGTAAAATGAGAGGTGGAGGTGGTGGTGGGTGTTAGATTATGGGTGGAGGAGAAAGGATAAAGGGTAATAGTTTACCCCATTTGGGGGCTATAGTTCCCCTATCCCCCCCCCCCCCCCCTCTTCTCTTTCTCTCCTCGTCCAAAATCTAACACCCACCACCACCTCCACCTCTCGTTTTTTTTTAGATAACATGGGTGTTCAAGCTTTGCTTCACTAATCCCATGGGCTCTGAAGTTAACGACCAGGAAAACCTTCAGTGGCCCTGAGGGGACTCGAACCTGGGACCTATGGAATATTTCCTAGAGATCTTACCAGGTTAACCTACCCCCTCAAGGTTGCCTCCACCTCTCATTTTACTCTTTAATCCTCTCCATTCCGCCCATAATCATTATCCCAATCCAAGCATGCGCTTAAGAGTCAATACAACATGGAAAACTAGCACAACCACAAAGCAGAATTCAAACCCAGACATTATCCCTCAACAGAAAAACAAAGAAGTGAATGCAGCGCTTTTGTCATAATTTAGACCGTTTCAGAGAAAAGGATAGCCTACTTTTTGTTGAATCGAACAAGCAAAGGTACTTCACTAAATTACACAGATAAGAAAGATCATGATATAAGAATAAAAGCCCTATAACATACATGGCATTCAAAGAACACCTTCTTTACCAGATCGGCATTTTACAAACCTTGAATATGTTAGGTTACTGAAACATACATCCACTACTGTGTAGATTCTCTGCAATCTCACTGCTGGTCAGAGTCTTGACTCTTGATCAGACAAAATAATTTTGTAAGTTATATAAATATATTTTTTATCATTTTCTAACAATAATTTCTTCCTATTGTTCCCCCAAAAAGACTATAATGAAGATTCTTATCCGCGGCAAGATCTTTGAGAAATCTGAGCAAAAGTTCACTTTTCTGTAATATAATAAGCATAACTTGCAAAGCACATGTCCTGCACAAACCATTTTGCTTTGGCAGAGAAGGAAACAAACATTTAGGAACAAGAACTATGATGAGAATATTCAAACTTATACCTAGGTGATGCCATGGTTATTTCCATTTACACGGCATTGCTCAAGTGCTTTTTTATTATACATCATTAAATGATACAAGCTACTCACTGAGCATAGTAATTGGACATCAACAACATAAGCAAAGGATTAACGTTCATTTTGTTACTTTCACAACCATATCAATTTTTTTTTTTTGATAAGAGATAATAGTGATACTATTATAGCTGGGAAGTATAAATGGGAGAGTTAAGAGATACTGTTGTCCATAGCTTAGAAATTAGAATCAAAATTTTATAAACTGCAAATTAGGGCCCGTAAGTAGTATCTATTACTAGAAGGATTAAAATTGTCAAAACCACCTTCTAAAAACGCAGTTTACTGATTTATTTATGCAACCACCTTTTAAAACCGTTTCTTAAGAAACCACCTTTTTAGAGGGGGGTTTTCCAGCAGCCACCTTAGATCATTTTAAGGTGTAAAAGACACTTGGATTGACTAACATACCCGATGCTAAAATTCCTCCAGTCTGCCGACGCTTCTTCTAGTTCTTTCTCTTTATCTTCAATGTTCACTCTTTTTCAAGGCACAATTACTACATGTGGGAATATTATTTTCTGTTTTCTTTAATATATTTTTTATTTAGTGTTTTCTTTGCCGTGTCAGCGTTTCCATGATTTTGAAAATCGACGTGTCCTGTGTCCCGTGTCCGCGTCCCGTATCCATGCTACCTTGCATACCCCCCCCCCCTAAAATCCCATTCTAACTTGAATCCCCAAATCCTTTCACAATTGTTATCGTGTAAGAGTTCAGGTACGATAAGGCATGTGAATGTGGTAGATAAAATGTAGTATGAGTCTTAGATAATCAAAACTGGGGAATCGAAAAGGCATGCAACATCACGTGAGGGTATTTCAGTAAATCAATGTGTTCTACGGATCGAAAAAGAGGCCTCAAGTGGCTTTAGCTAAGGAAAACTTCACACCACATGATTTCTCAAATTCAGAATTAATAATAAATAAGCACACACAAATTATAGGGTAGTTTGCAGATGATCCTACCTATAATGAACAAAAGGATGAAGCACTGAAGTATGAAATATCTTTAGTGTCAACAGCACATTGAGAGAAATTTGTATTAAGTAGAAAGAGTTACAGCAAGAACTAAAGCAAAGAAGACAAGGTGTCTTCCTAGGAAAAATAGTTACAGATTAGCCCAATTAAGTTGGATCTCAGAAAAAGAATAGCAACTGAAAGCACCTATTGCTCTAGCCCAAAGGGAAGCTAAATAAGTAACCCTATCCCAAGGTAGATTTGACAGGACATAAGAACCAGAGAAGACCCAAGCATTAGTTACAGTTTAGCCCAATTACGTTGGGTCTCAGAAACAGGATAGTTACTGAAAGCACCTACTGTTCTAGTCCAAAGGGAAGCCAAATATGTAACCCTATCCCAATGTAGATTTGACAGCACAGAAGAACCAGATTAAACCCAAGCATTTCATTCCAGCCAAATACACCACAGCACTACTGATACAGTAGTCCACCAAAACAAACACTTCTCCTTCCCTACCCCAACTTTCACAAAACACACTAGTAGGAACGCCCCTACAGTCAGCAAAAGCTACCCAACTCTCTCTAAACACACCAAAAAGTCTCCCCCAGAGAGATCTTACCACCTCATAGCATAGAAACAAGTGTGAAACAGTCTCTTTGTGAGCCCAACAGAAATATCTGGGGCGAAATAGCAAGACTCAGCCACATCCTCTGTCTCCTATCCTTGGTATATATCCTTGCCAAAGCAGCACGGACCTTCAATGATACCTTCGCCTTCCACAGAAAATTGGGGGAACTGTGAAAGGCTGCCCAAGAACTGTAAGGAAATAGTTACAGGAAAACATATCCGTAGCCGTAATAGGCTACCTACACGTAATTATTAATTTTTTCAGCCTTAAACTTTATACAATTCAACTTCCTAAGCACACCACTGCACCCAATACTCCTTAAATCGGCTGACGCCAACTCTTTTCCCATTGCACTTCTATGCTACATTTACTACATGAATCACCATGTATATCATATCATATACTCAACACGACCGAAAAACGTGCAAATGGATGGATATATCGACTTAAAGATGAAGCTTATGCACATATGCCCTCACTCCCAACTGCCAACCTTAATTAACAGCAACAAAGAGTTGGAAAATGAAGTGTATCTAAATGGGGACCGCGGACAAATTCAGCAACCATATGATAACCCTTTATATTACTTCTGTAACCTGAAGAAACATCAAATCTAGACTACCTACATGTAGTCCAGCCTCAAGCCTATATACAATCATTTTTCACATACCCTTTTCCCTTATCCCATGAATTCACGCAGGATAGACAATATGCCTATGTAATTACTATGATTTTCAGTCGTGCAATAAGCCGAAGACAAAATGTCCACTGGTTTTACATGACCTCTACAACATCACACACCCACCCCCCTCGCTCATATTAAGCAGAATAGGCCCAAGCACAGCCCGTTGCTAGCCCCTACACCTCCTCACTACGGAAAGTGTAAATGAACCCAGGACTCCAGGACGTCCCACTTGGAAGGCAGTGCTCATATCATTGAGCAAAACGCTCTGGCAGGCATATATCCTTTAGCACCCCACCCCACTCCACATTTTAGGGGGTGCAGTTGGAAGTTCTTCAAAAATTATGCTCAGCATGCTATAGGGCGGCGCTGGAGAAATCCTGAAACCTATAACACAGACAAGTTCCCTAATGAACAACCATCAATGACATGAGATGGAGTAATCCTGAGATACGTAAAGCAATTCAGACAGACGCCCCAGTCAAAGCCAACCCAAAAATACCAGTCCGCAAGCCAGGAAGGAATATTTCCCGTAGGCCCTCAGATATGAAGTCACACTCACAAAATGCAACAGCGCATAGTTATGATTCACTATTCGAGTTTAACTACAAAAATACCTTTCGGAAATGAAATTCACTATTACAATCTCCAAGAAACACTCTGATTCATTATTTTTTTCTCAGTAACAGGTCAGAGCAGCCAAACTAATAGCCAGCACAAACAAGTATAGAGAACCCATAGCATCAGGCAACTGAAGTAACGGTCATTTACAAGGAACACTGTAACCAAATGTACGACTGAACTATTGTGCAAAAAAGAACATTAAATGACAACAGAGTTCAAAGGATATTCTTACAATAATTCCATGTGCTCCTCGGTAATAACTACTTGTTATGGTCCGGAATCGCTCCTGCCCAGCAGTATCCCACTGACAATAAATAGTAGACAAGATAAAACACCATTAAATTTCAGACCAGTCTGCCAGACAATTTTCTGCAATTTAAGAGACTCTCAAATTCTCAAGCATTCTTGATCTATGCCTAGGCGACAATACATATAACTAATATAAAGGCCATTACACAATAGCGGTCAAATCCAAGACCTTGACGTAGTGTGGCTGGAAATCACGCAGTATCATTATGGGTCGCCACATTACCAAATAGGCCATTACAATCCGTATTACGTATATAACGAAATCCTCGGTTCATTTAGCCTTTAAGGATCCTGCCTATGCGAGGTAAGGCAAACCAGGTGTATCCAACCTTATCCCTGTGATAACAGAGAGGCTGTTTCTCTTTAACCGTTGATTCAATGCGTTATGACTATCAGGGCAACATTACAATATATAAGAAGTGCAACAATTTGATCAGTCATTTGTTTTAGTCCATTTCAAAGCAAAAGAGTAGTGCATCTTTTCACTCCAACAGAATGGACATATTTAGAACATTTCAATTTTTGTTCTTTTCAAGAAATTATGGAGGTCTCAAATTCACAAGAATTACAAAAGTTGTCGTTTACAAATTGATTACTGAGATGGCTGAGATTTTTGGCATAACAGTACAACCCGTGAGATGCTGCTATGACGACAATGACTACCACCATAATCATAATAGTGCAATACTGTTTTATGATTGGATACAGAAAATAGAGCAAAACGTATCTAAAGTCAGTTTGATAGCAGACTGTCTAAACACTAAAGTGCCATGGCATGTGTCTTCAAAAAAATGACGAAACAGTGAACATATATGGCCAAAGAAGCAGATGTGACACATCAGTTTATTGCAAGATATAAACAAAATCAATAATAGGAAGCATGAGAACAATGACACGGAGAAAGAATATGCCATCTCAAGACCATGCCTCTCCTTTCAATAACTATTCACACTCAAATCAACAAATAGCTACTATATTTGTCAATGGTGGCCTCCATTGAAAAATAAGACTAAGTTGCAGTTTGATCAAAAACCTATGACAACATTCCATTTAAACTAGTTAATTCAAAACTTCACGAAAAGAAGAGGTAATTTTGGACATACAACCACAATTCATTACCATTACAAAAAGGTGGCTATTTTTCAGGATGTTCCACAATCGTGATAATGAGAATCCTTATGGAATAGAATATAGATAATAATCGACTTTTGCTTACTAGTTTTTTTAGAAACTAGAGAAAGAGAGGGGTAATCTTAGACATATAACCACAATTCATCACCATTATATAAAAAAGCACTCTTTCAGGCCAATCTAAAATTGTAATACTCCTATTAACTATTATATTCGGAAAGAGGGAGTAGAATAAAGAAAAACCTCATTGGACTAATTCTCAAGTAAGCTATCGTGTCCATGGACATCTGATAGTAAAGCATTTAGATTACAATAAGCATTCAAGGAGTAAAAACATTATGAGCTTAAGCAGATTCAGAAGAGGCACCAGAACATTATCTAGAAATATTATGAGCTACCAAATTCAAATTATTACAAACACATAAAAGTATTCAACTGTTTTCATGGATTTGACAGCAAGATCCATGTATGAAAGAATGTTTGAGTCATTTGCACTATACTCCTAGAATGCATAGCCACAAAATATGACCCTTCGGACTTATGATATCAGTTCACTTTAGTTTTGGACATTGAAGGGTCACAAAAGGCAAAAACTAATCTAACAATGGAGCATAATTTATGAACTCCCACCATAAAATAATCACATATGCTCTCATGGAGCAATAATCTTCTCATTGTTACTGCTTCAGGTTTCCGTTGACAAAAAGTAATGTAATCAAACAGAGGCCCTGATGGACTATCAATAAAACAACTATTTTCCGAAAAAGATTCAGAATTGAAAATATTCAGCTCTGAAAAGCCAAGCTGGCATCTGCATTGCTCAACAAAGATCCAGTTAATCCGTCATTAATAATATGTTGTTCCTGAATACTATCTTGAGCAAGAACACACTACATAGCCAACTAGTTTCTTACCTATATAAAAGACACTTCCTCATTTTTGTGTCTTTCTTTAAGCTGATGTTTTTTCTAGTTCCAAATTATTATGAACATCCTCATATCCATAAATTCAAACTCAGTGTCACAATGACTAGAAAAATGAAACAAAATACAATAAAATAAATTCAAACGTGAATAGAACTTTGTTATTGAAAATCATAAGCTAAACTTGCTCTATTCTTTGAGGCGAGGCGAGCCACGCCATAGATTTTCAGAAGACTATAATCTAGAACTGAACAAGGGCCACACTCCTTACCCTACACCAATAATTCAAGAGTTCACATAAACATCACTGGATTAATACAATTGAACTTCCATGCACAACAAATATTACAAACCTTTTTTTTTTTTTTTTTTTGCTACAAGGACACATGCAATAGCCCGCAAACCACAAGCGCCGGGCAAGCCAACCCATCTTTGATGGGCTGACGGGCTCAAGTAGAGGAGGGGACCCTCCCTACAAAGAAAGGTAGAGAGAGTTTTATTCTCCCTATATAGATGAGGATTCGAACCCCTAACCACTGGGTTGTGAGAGTGGGGCACTTACCACTTGTGCTCCCACCTCATCCTCAAATATTACAACTTCTAATACTTGAGTCAACAATATTGAATTCACATAACCTTGAAATACCATACAACATACAAGTGACACCATAACTGGAACACAGAGGTTCAAACAAAAACATGAAACTATATTATATGATCTTTTATGTATTCAACCAGCAAATGGAAATTTGAGGGATAAATAAAGCAACTCACAATCTGTAGTTTGACTGTCTTGCCCTCCAGTTCCACGGTCCTAATTTTCTGAACAATATCATCCCCAAAAACAAAAACTGAAATTAAAAAAAAATCTAAAAAAGATTGCCCATCAGGCCATCAATTCTCAGAAAGAGAGAGAGAGAGTTAAAGGGGAAGAAAGAGACTTACAAAATCAACTCCAATGGTACTAATGTAGCTATCAACATAAGAATCATCCTGAAGAAAATTCAAAGCATTAAAATCACTCAACAAAGTAATAAAGAGGAAAAGGGAAAAAGGGTTGTGTTAATATTTAGTAAAAAGTCAGATGAAAGTCAAACATACTGCAAATCGAAGAAGAAGACACGACTTTCCCACAGATGAATCCCCAATTAGCAACAACTTGAATAGATAATCACTGCCCACAAAACAAAAGCACACAAAACAAATAAATTCACATAACCCAAAATCATCACAATTGATTCCACTACAACAATGGCATTTTCATCATTGCATGAAAAAATGAAGAAAACCCATTTCTTTTTAACTTAAAGGGTGAGAGATAGAGAGAGAGATCATACTATTCGTTGCTCATTGTGGCGATCTAGAGATGGGAGTTGAAAAGGGTCACAACTCACAATACAAGAAAAGAAATGATTTTTGGAATTGAGAAGTTGAAATGGGTGAGCCCTTTTTTTGGGTTTTCTTGTTGAGGTCTTTAAGGTGGGGAAATGGTGTGGGAGCGGGGGTGGTTTGGGAATGTCTTTTCTCCAGGCCGTAGAGGTGGCCACGGGCCGGTCCATTCCGTTCGTGGGACGGTCCATTCCGTTCGTGGGCCGGGCTTCGTCGTAGCTCGGCACTGACCCGCATGGATGGAAACCGGTCCGTACCGGGCCATCCACCCGGCCTTGGCAGGGCCTTAGCCAGCTTTGGCCCATGGAGATGTATTATGGGGAGGAGAAATGAGAGATAATGGGAATTGGGGAGTTGCTGCCATTGTTGGGGATTTCGAGATATATTTTGGGGAGGAGGAAGGAGAAAGAATGCATTTTGGGGAGGAGGAAGGAGGAAGCTGTACCCGGGCTTTTTTCGTGGCAAGACCGAGCCCGCACTGGTAGTTCGTGGGCCGTAACAGTGCCGGGTCTGGGCCTCCGATCACCTCGGCACTAGTTTGGCCCACACCCGGGCCGGTCCATGCGGGCTTGGGCCAAGCCCGGCCCGGTGGCCACCTCCAGGGGGAGAGATCGTGGCAAAGACATGTATCAATGTATCATGCTAATTCCTCTTTCCAATCTAGTACTACTAAAGGGCATCCTCATTGAAGAGGTTATTAGAGTAGGTTTTTGTCATGTCACCTAATCAACTCAATTTTATTTTTTTTTGAAAAGGCAAGACAACCAGGTAACTTCCATTGGGGGTTGACCTAAGATGCCTGTTAGTGAAGGACTTAAAAGATACAATTACTGCCATAAACAAATAAAAAGGAAGCCTAAAAATGAAACAAATTAGAGAAATCTAAAATTGAACCATCTTCATCTTGTTCATAAGCTAGAGAAAACAAGAACCCAAGAGTATCAGAATCCTCCTATCACCCATCATCAACAACCGTTTTTTTTTTTTTTTTAGGTTTTTCAGATCTAGATCTAAAAAAACCCCAATTCTAGAAGAGAATCACCTTCTTCAAACAGACCATCAAGTAATCCACCGGACAAAAACCATCAGCAAACATCCTTAGAGGCCAAACCACCATTGACAGCCAAGATCGACAGAGACAACATACGTGATGGAAACCACTATAACACAAAAGGCACAAATCGAAATTCTTAATCGATCTACACAAACAAAGGATTAATAAAACTTAAAACCCAAATCATTAACACTTTCGGGAGGAAATTCTTCAAGATTCTCTCTCCTCCCCTCATAAGAAAGAGAGAAATCAAAAATCATTAGAAAACTAGCTTGCAAGGGCTTGGCAAAAGAGGACTAGATGAAGAGCAAAAAAAAGGCTGAAGCAAGGAGCAAGGAGCTTGGAGGAGGACAAAAAGGCTTTGAGGGCTGAGGCGGCTGGAGGAAAATTTCTAGGGTTTGGTTTTCTAGAGAGAGAAACTCTTTAGAGAAACCTCCCCCTTTTTCTCTCCGTATTTGGGTTTTCAAGCAGGCAGCTATGTGGACCTAACCAACTCAATAACCTCTCCTCTAATAACTTCTTTCTACCATTGAAAAACTTTTTAAAGAGGTTTTTTCTTTTACACCAACCTCTCCTCTCACTCCCATTGAAAAAACCCCTCATAACTTTTCACAAAAATTTATTTAAGACGGTTTTTTCGTAACTTTTGGTGAGACGAGGTTTACTTTTTAGTGAAATACTTTTTAGTGAAATAAGGGTCACTACTTATAGTAAGTGACCCCTACATTTCTAAATTGTAACCCCATTTTTTTTGTGAGTTGGTCTTACACAAGACTTACTCATAACTTTTTACCTGGGATCCACTACCTAATCAAATATTATTTTAAATCTTCAACCCACATTATAGAAACTAGTAAATACATTATGTATTCCCCAAAATAGTTGTATTCTTATTAAAAGGAAACTTTGAATAAACCAAATTACTTTTTTCCAAAAAAATATTTTTTTCATTAAATTACTTTAAAATTCGATTACATGCAAAAAAAAATAATATTAACAAGGGCTTTAATTAATAATGACTAATTTTATAGACTAAAGTGAAAGAAAAAAAAAGGAACATTCTTATTAAACTGGTAACAATACTATAACATTACATAACTAAACTTGACAATAAGAAAAATAAAATAAAAATTACTTAATTAATAATGACAAAAATAAAACCACTTTAAACAATAAATAAATTAACAATAAAATTAATTAATTATCATCATCTTCGCCTTCGAAACGCACCCAAATATGCTCCACCGAATCTGTTCGAAGTTTACGGTGGGTTTAATTTTCACATAAATCAACATGCGCTTGAAGGTATGGTCGAAATTCTGAACTGATCCCTGTGTAGGCGGTGGAGGTTGTTCTCTTTCATCATCCTCCCAATTTTCAGCATTTTCTCCCTCGTCTTTAATAATCATATTAAGTAATATGATGCAAGCATATATTATGTCACTCAAGTTGTTCCTGTGGCAAAATCGACCTGGACCATGAATGATTGCCCAACGAGATTGGAGTACTCCGAAGGCTCGCTCAATGTCCTTTCTTGCGAACTCTTGCTTTTCTTTAAACTTCTTTCTCTTAGGATCTTCGGGATGAGTAAAAGATTTCACTATTAAAGCCCATTCCGGATAGATACCATCGGCTAGATAGTATCCTTTATCGTATGTATAAATGTTTACCGTAAATTGGATTGGAGGTGTCGTCCCTTGCAGTACATCATTGAACAAAGGAGATTGGTTGAGCACGTTTATATCGTTGTTCGACCCAGCAACACCAAAATATGCGTGCCATATCCACATATCATATGAAGCGACTGCTTCAAGCATGATGGTGAGAACTCCATGATCATCTCGAGTGAATTGGCATTTCCATGCAACAGGGCAATTCCTTCATTCCCAATGCATACAGTCCAAACTCCCGATTATACCAATAAAGCCATGCTTTTGAGAATGCATTGAAACTAATCAGTGAACATCATTAGCATTAGGCCTATTCAAGTACTCCTTTTTAAACACCTCAATGACAGCGTGACAAAATTTTAACAAATACTACACAATGGTTGTTTCGGCCATGCGCAGATACTCGTCATAGTGGTCTGCCGGAGCTCCGTAAGCCAATTGACGGATAGAAGCTGTGCAATTTTGAAGTGGGGATAGACTCAATCGTCCATGACCATTGCGCCTTTGTTGGAAAAAAGGGTCGTGATTTGTAACGACTTCCACTCTGTGAAGGAATAACGACCTTCGCATTCGAAATCGTCTTCGAAAAACATCAAGAGGGTACATTGGTTCAGTAGCAAAATAGTATTTGTAAAGTTGCTTATGACCACTCTCACGCCCTCGCTCAATGTACATTCGAGGTTGTCGACTGGGCGTTTGAGCTTGTCGGCGTCTTTGCTCACGCTCTAGCAACATCGCCATCATTGTTTCATCAGTATCATCTATACACATGTCAAATAACAACTGGCCATAATCAATATTTTTGGGAGAATCGGGATTTTGAGACATTTTGTAATGTGAGTTTGGGATGAATAATGGAACTGATAGTGGTTGAGGCAATGAGATTGTGAGGTTGTGAGAAAATAAGCTCTAATGTGTTTCTATTTATATACTCAGCTTACGGCTAGTTTTTGTACTTTTCAATTTATTAATTTTATAAGGCTAGTTTTTGTACAACTTTTACTTTACATATTCGCAAATTATAAAATATTACAAAGTGGTTGTTTTTTACAACATCAACGAGATAAACTAAAAAAATTCTAAAAGCATACATAAACTTATAAAAGGACGAAATATAAAATAACAAATTACATCAACATACAAATATTTAAAGGACATAAAATTAAAATTTAGTAAATCTTACAATAATACATAAGTTAAACAAGTACGAAGTATTAAAAATTACAACTTAAAAAAATTTAAATGCCACATTTGGTTCTAAGGATGGCGCACATTGTGCATAGCAAGTTGTTGCTCATTCACGCGCTAGTGTCTTTTGTTAAAATTTCATACTCAGCACAAAATGTTTCACTTTTAGTCTTCTTCTTATATGTTTCCATAGACAAAAGTTTTTCCCTTTGATATGCTTCCAAAGTCGCCCAGTTTTCTTAGATCATTTCATCACTTGAAATTTTCAATTTCTTTTTACCTTTAGTCTTCCTCTTTGTCGCCTTCTAGCCGATGGGGCAGATCTCCACTTCACTCTCATCACCGGCATGATCACTCGCATCTGGATTAGATGATGATGTGTATGCTCCCGATTCATTGATCTTCTTCTTTTTCGAACCACGTTCAACCGTCGGTTGCGTATGCCACTTCGGTTCATCTTTCACCATTTCCCAGATAAGCACATATTGAAATTCCTTCTTATGTACATTCATTTGTTACGTGGTTCTTGCATTATTTGATCATCGGACCAACCACTATGATGTTCAGAAACAGTTTGAGTGTAATAACCATTAAATTCAGTTACCTGTGGTGTCACAGAATACCAATGTGTCTTGAGTTTTGATTGTGGCCTATGTATTGTTCTTTTGCGATACTGGTTAAAGGTTGCGATACAACCCGAAAAGCCACCACCAGTTTGAGCGTTTCCCACAACAGAATCGGTACTAATGGTGAGCCAGGAACTAGCAAGCAACCTATCCTCCTCGACGCTCCATTTGTCACGCTTGTTGGCATTGGTAACGTGGAAATCCTCATTGAGATTTATATGTTCCAAACCCGGTGTGCCATGAGGTGGACCTTGAGACTCGGCGGATGATGGTGTTGGCGATTCTTGTAGTAAACTCATGGCCGATTGATTTGAAAATTGAAACATGTAAGGGCCGGGGGTGAACGTTTGAGGTGAATTAAATTGTTGTGGTGTTTAATTTGGAATGGAGGGAACGAAGAATTTTTGAATTTGGATGTTTTGAGGGGTTGGAGAATTTTGTAAAAATTGGCTGTTTGAATGTGTTTCACAATTTTGTGGGTTTGAATTTTGGATATTTTCAAATAGTAGAGCATTTAAAAAATTACTCCATCCACCTCTATTATCACTCATTTTGGTAAATGAATGGGATATAATAATTATAATTTAGGAAATAAAGAGAGGTTCACAAATATATTTTTTTATTGGAGAGGTTGAGAAATATTGAAAGAACTAGGTAGAGTAAAAAATTATAAAATTTACCTCACTATTCATAGATAAATTTTTACATAGTTTATTATTTTTCTCATGATAAATAGTGATTTTAAACAGTCAAAAAATTATATTTTCGCAGCTTTACGGGATTATTACCGTTTTGAAATGAACTGGGCAACGGCTAAAAAAAATTGAACTAAGCATTCCCACATTTGAACTAAACGATAACATTGCATTATTATGCTGTTTTCATTGAACTAAAACATTTGAAATGAACGGTAACATGGGTAGGGGACCTTTTGTTTACACGTGTCAATCAAATAGAAATGATGGGCCTTGTTTTTTGCAGGTCTTTTTCCTTCTCTGGCGCCGACCAATGACGCGCTACCTATCTGTTACAATTTGTATCTCACGCACCATATCAACGTTGCTTCTTCTCCCTTTTCTTTTTCTTTTTTTATTAGCCAAGGAGCGCTCGTTGCAGTTGCTCCCGCTTGGTGTCAGATAACCTAAAACTCATCTCCCATTGAACATTTGAGGTTTTTGATCTGTAAATATCTGCAACAACCTCCCATATAAACCTTTGATGGGGATGCCCTAATAAGACTATCTTTGGTTGGGCGGGCAGAAAATCGTTTTCAACTGAAAAGTATGTTCAGTGTAAAATGTATTTCCGTTCACATTTTCCGTTAATTGGTTACCACGGAAAGCAATTTTCCCTAAAAACTTTTTTTCATAAAAAATAAAATCTACTAACATAGTTGCGTCGATCTCGAAAAGTTAGGTGGATTCAAAAAAAAAATCACCTCAAACGTGTATCGGAGTCAAAAATTATACTTATTTGAAGAAAAAAAAATAATATTAAGAAAGTGGCACGAAAGTTCGGCCCGAGACTCAATCAAGTCAGGTGCGAGTTTGTTTTTATGGCCCGAAGTCCCGACAACCCAACCCGATGATCTATTAGTGCCCCGGGAACATAGTGTCCCATCAACGGAAAACCGTTTTTCCTTCATTTTAAAGGGAAAACATTTACACCTACCTACGTGAAAATGTTTTTCCCCCTAAAAACCATTTTCCTTCTCATTGTAAACCAAACAACGGAAAATGGGAAAACCGTTTTCCAGTAAAACTGTTTTCACCCTGTGAAAACCATTTTCCTTCTCAGTTCTCAGTACTACGTTTCCTTTCTTTCTTTTTTTTTTGCTTTTTTCTTTTTGTGTTATGGTTTTTGAATAATTTATTGATATAAGACAAGTTTAGAAAGTAATACCCAAACAAGAATGTATTTTTTGCAATCAGCATCGTGAAGATAAGTACCATTTATTTTTTGATTGTCCGTTTTTCATTCAAACTTGGAAGGAAGTTCAAAGTCTTTGAGATTCAAATATTGATATAACAGTTTTCCATTCGCTCAATTGTATTGAAAGTCTCAATTTTCTAGAAGGTAAACTTTTAGAATGGGAATTAATCCTACTAATTATAGATTGGTGGATGTTTTGGTTTGCCAGGAACAAAGTTGTGTTTGATGGGTTGATCACTAACCCATCTCAAATAGCTCACTGTATAAGAATTAGTTTTGAAGAATGGAAATCTCTTTCTTTTAAGATTGTTGATTTCGACACAAGGGGTGCCTTCCTAAAGAAGCACATGATTATTAAAGTTCCAAGGCAGAATGTTAGTTGGGCGCCTCCGCCTTCTAATTATGTCAAGTTAAATTTTGACGGGTCTAAAAATAAGGAGGGTATGGCGGCAGAAGATCATGTGGATCTAGCTGGATTCTAACGGCTAAGGTAATTGGTCTTCGAGAAGGAGTAAAGATGGCTAGAGTGGGTTTTAACAATATCACTATTGAAGGTGATAACTTGGCAGTGATCAAGGCGATTAGGACTGAGTGGCACATTGCTTGGGAGATCGAAAACATCATTATCAACACCAAGAAGGACTTGCATTTCTTCAATAGAGTGGAAATGTTCCATTGTTTCCGTGAAACCAATAGTGTTGCTGATTTTATGGCCAATTTTTGCTATCTTTGTCTTGAATTGTCGATTTGGTCAAGCTGTTTTGAACTGTCTCTTAACGATCTTGTGTTAATGGACACTTTAGGATAATCCTTGGGTTTATCATAGTTTTCTTGACTTTTCAAAAAAAAAAAAAAAAAAAATAGGCTGTGATGAAAAATATTTTTCAGGAGGGTGCTCGCGTAGGCACGGGAACAAAAGGAGCAAGTTTCTTTAATTTTTTTTTCATTGACTGGTAGAATCTCGCTACCAACCACAACGAGTTTCATACAGTGAAATCGCTACCAGTCATAGCGAGTTTCATCAGACCGGAACAGCAACAACAAACGCGGCGCAACTGAAAGTCGCCATCGTGGGTGGCGAGTTTTCTCCAACTAAGAAGCTAAACTGGATAGCGATTACCAGAGCCTCTAATACAATTAGCGACTTTTACCCAAGAAAGTCGATATCCACGACAGTGGTTTACTCACGTTCAGCGTAAAAAAAAAATGAAGTTTGTGTTGTGTGTTCGATCCTACGTGGACACCCTATTGGGAATTACTTTCAATTCCAGTTTAATATGGGTATTATTTCTAAAATAACCCTTTACAAGGAAATCGTTCATGTTTTTTTTGTTCCTTAGGTTAATAAGTCAGTCTTCCAGGGGTGGACCTAGCATGGCCAACTAGGCCACTGCTGCTCCATACTTTCAACTAGGCCACCCAAAATAATGACCCGATCTACTAATAACATGAATCCGACCCTAGGCCGAAGGTTTGTGAGACAACAGAAATTTTGACCCATAACCCGACCTGGTAAAGACCCGACATGACCGACCTGATGTTGACCAAACCCGTTAATGACCCGACCTGCTGATGACCCAAACCGTTAATAACCCGATCTGCTGATTACCCGAACTCGAAGCAACCCTACTCAACCCGACCCGTTTGCCAGGTCTAATTGGTGGGGCGGTGAGGAGAGAGAAAATAAGGGTTAGGGCTAGGGTTTTGGGTTTGGGGGTGAGGGGAGAAAAGAGAAGGGGAGGGGTGGGGAGGCTGGTGGGGCCACCGTCGTGGTCTCCGACAAGCACCGACCATGATGGTGGCCTGGATGGTGGTGGTGGCGGTGAGGCGACGCTTGCGATCGGGTGAGGGGAGGAGATAGAGTGATTGTGGGTGAGGGTGAAGGGAGTAGAGAGATAGGGAAAGGAAAGAGAGAGGGGGGGATTAGGGGCCATATAATCCTGAGACTATAATTTACCTACTGGCAAAAGGAAAGTGCATTGGCAAGGGTATATAGCAGAAGGAGGAAATATTAGGAAAAACTGCTTGAAATGTTATTCATACGTGGCTGTGTAGACGCCAAAAAAGTATCGTCAGTCTACTCTGCAAAAGCCCGGTGATGAAATGAGTAACTTTATATATACATGTTTGCTTCTTAGCTTAGATAGGTAAATAAGGTTACAAGGTCTCTTAAATAGCCCTTTCATTTCCCCTCCATTCAATAGCCCCTTTCTAGAGCTTTTCATCGACACCTCTTAAGCCCCATTCCGACTCCGAGGGAAAATTCGTCTTTTTGTGCTCTTAAGGGCAAATCCGTCTTTTCACATCTCAAGGGTAAGTTCGTATTTTTCCCTCCGAAAAATACAGTCTCAAAACGGACCAGATACACAATTCTATCTTGCTAGCTGGCTCCGTAAAAGATCTCTTATCCTTTACGGGAGCCGCTAGCGGCTAAGCCCTCAGCTGGGAGCAGCTACCCGGGGCTTAACCGCTAATGGCTATGCCCACAGCTTGGCTTAGCCGCTAGCGGCTGCGCCCCTTCCTAGGCTCAGTCGCTAGCGGCTGCGCCCTGCCCTTCTGGCGACAGCTCATTTCCCTGACTTCACGTGCATGGCTTTATCTTTTGGTTGGCCAGCACCCTACTTCCTCCACTATATAAACAAGCGCACGACCTTCGTTCCAATTTTCTCAGTCTTCATTAGACATCCAGTTCACAAGAACCAACCTCTTATTCTGGCTTTTCTCTCTCTATTTCTCATCTCTACTGGAGACCTTATTTGCTAATAATCAACCTTATTTGCCATAATCTTTGCTAATAAGTCTAACGATTCATGTACTTTATTGCTTTTATACTTGTCAAAATGTAGATATCATACAAATCATGTAATTTATTGCTTCCTAAATATGGCTTGTAAATCATGTGCAATTAATGTCTTGTTGTTGTAATGCTCAACTTGTCAATCAAATGCATGTTCACAAAGTGGGTAAATAACAATGTTTTGATGCTTGTGATCAACCAATTAATAGTCTAATCTAGGATTGTTAATCAGATTTGTGTGGGAATTATGTCATTAACATATTAAGCAAACTTGAGTTAATAGAGGCCGTTATTTTAAACGGGCGAGTTTGGTGCCTAACACCTTCCTACCTCGTACCTTCGCCCCCGAATCCTCATTCTTGGGTACTCATATGTTTTATATGAGCCGGAGTCTTTCTAAAAACATGACTAGTTCGATTTTCCAACTACTAGTGTAACACCCCCGAGTTCGCAACGATTTCTCGGGAACTATCGACGTCGCTATACACGACTCGACACCACTGAACCGTCACGGACCCAAGGGTAGTTACTGCAACATTTATCGCTAAGGAGTAAATGCTAAGCAGAAAAGAAAACTAGATATCAAAGGAAGCATCTAAACAAATTAAACACAAATATCAGAGTTGTCTATCCAGCGGTCTTAAGTCCATTATAGTTTTATTACAACTTTGCCTTCAAGGGCACAAACCAAAATCCCAAATAATCCAAGGTAACCAATAAATCCATAGTTCTAAACAAACAGCCCACATTCAACCTTCTAGCAAACCGTCCTCACTCAGCTACACCTACACTTTGGTTTCCGTGACGGAAACAAGGTACAAAAGTAAAAGAGAAGAAACAAAAGAAAACAAAAATCAGATAAACTAAATAAACGTCGTCCATACCCAGTAAAAACACTTTCGCAAACCTTACCTGGGTTTTAGATGAATCATTGAAATTCATTTGCATGCACAAGTAGTCATACAATCAAGCACACGCATACTCGATATTCAATTACATGCAATTCTTTCTTAGTGATCATTCGAACATAAATAGATAAACCATCTTGATTAGAGAGATAAGAGAGCGAATAGAACAACGATTACCCATACTGTTCATAGATAGATATAGACATGCCATGGACTTACGCTAGTGTATACTCACACTACCTCTAACATAATAATCGATATGTAGAGAATTAAACAATGGAGAATGATTCGTCCCGAACACACTACAAGGTGTCCATAAAAGTAACTTGGGAATCACGCATCCCTAGACTATATCAATTAGATAAGTCTCGATAGCTCGACTACTCCTAGGGATCCATTAGGAGTCTTATTCTCATTTAATTCAATTCACATACTTGCATTGATTGACCTAGTGGTACAACGAGACCACGACATACTACTTCATTTCATGCTCATGATAATGAATAATAATAACGACGATAACGACATAAGGGCATATTAACAATAGTCATGCTTCATATATGTCTAACGAAATTTCGGCAGCACTTCGGCAGTACATCAAGATATCCAAAAATTACACTTTCACAATTAACATCCAAAAAATATAATAGTAGGTGCTCATTAGCACTCAATAATATCCCATCCCAAATAGCACATATTATTATATCATAATAATATTAGAAATTCAACATCGCCATAATTAAACATTAATTAGCATATGAACTAATTAATTAACAAAACTTTATAAACTTATCATACTCAATATAAATCATATTTAAAGCGAAGAATATATTTCAAATTCTCATAATTAACGACGATATAATTTAATCATGCTTCGCATATTAAATTCACAATAATAATCAATTAGCACATAACACATCAAAATAGTTTTGATGGGGCTTTGGAAAGGGGTTGGCACAATCTCTTACCTAACAAATGCTCACTAAGTAGTAGGTAACTTGGCTAATCACAACCCTATCACGCTTTTCCGTTTCGTCCTAATTAAAAATAATTACCGAGAGATAATTAATAAATACGAAAATCCAAACAGTACTGAAACTGTAAACTAATATTTTTATTAAATTCCTTGATTTATTCCAACCAATCTAGGCTTTTGAAAATCCGGATTCAAACTCCGAACGAGTACAGAAAAATAAAAATAATTATTGAAAAATATTGAAAATACGAAATTAATTAAAACGAAAATATTAAAACAAAACCCTAATCGGTTTTTCGAGTCTAGGCCGTGATACACCAAGCATGGGGACCCACGACCTAGCCCATCACCAAGACCACCACCCACCGACCACCATGGTCGGCGGTGGCTCGCCTGGGCACCGGCGACGGAGGAGAGAGAGAGTGAGAGAGATCGCGAGAGAGAGAGAGAGTTCGCGAGGGAGAGAGAGAGCGACTGAGAGGGAGAGGAGTGACGGACAAGATCCCGTCGCGTCAGCCACTTGCCGGCGACCACCCAGGCGCGGCCTGGTGGCACAGCGGTGGCGCGACAGTCGCGCCTCGACGAAAATAGGGGAGGGGGAAAACAGAGTACGAGGAGAGAGAAAGGAAAAGAGAGAGAAAGAAAGAGAGGGGGAAGGGCGGCTCACCGGCGGGAGGAAGAGGAGGCGGTGCTGGCCTTGTGGCCGGCGACAGCCGGGGGAGAGAGAGAAAAGAGAGAGAGAATAGCGTGAGAGAGAGAGAGAGAAGAGAATTGGGGCTTTTGGCTCAGTTTTGTAAACTGATCAACTGACCCATTGTAAACACCAAAATCGGTTCCCCCTTTTTAAATGCCCAATGATGATAACCAATAATGAACATAATGAGTTGAATGTCAATACTCGAAATACTGGTACTTATTTGTATTCCATTATCCATATTTATTCCTTATCCTTTATATTTAAATACTATCTAATATCCCTTTCCATAAGCTTTCCAATGCCATCTCATTTGTCCCAAACGGATATCGAAGTCAAAAGTTATGATTTAATGAAGTTACGGGCTACAAACGATGTTCTCATACCCGCATATCACGGTTCAAGACTTATTTTTAGCCATTCACGGATTAACTGGATTATTAGCCCACTAGGCTTGTACTACTCTTTGAATTAGCTTTCCAATGACATATTATGGGCCAAAATCCAATTAGAAACGAAGGAGATATGATCCGATGACTGATTAATGTGCTGAAACAGACACCTCTCTAGTGTTTGGGTCATAACTCATAGGATACTCGTGAAATATGAGCCCACAATATGTCAAAAGAAAGCCCTTTGAACAAGAAATCCAACGCATCAAGAATCAGGCCAGTCAGAGTTCAAACGAGCCTTCCAGCGGCCTTTTCGTGGGAGCGGAGGCCGTGAAGCCCCATGCGCTGAGCCTATGCTGCACTATCGAGGCTGCCGAGCCCCGAGCGGCCTTCCGGGGGGCCGCTGGTCACCGTTTTTGGTCCGGGAACCCTTATTTGACCTCATTTTTGGCTCATTCCCTATAAATACCCCTCTAAACTCCGATTTTGGGAAGAACTGGTTATTACGGGATTCAACTCAAAAAACCCTAATATCTCTCTCTCCTTTATTCCATTCAACCCTAGTCACATCAATCAAACCCATATTCAAACCCTAATCAAGTACAAGTCTCATCCCAAGATCAAGTCCATTATCAAGAGCCATTGACATTCAATTCTAGTACAATCAAGGTTCAACCTGAGGGCTCATCTTTTCAACTCTTAAATCTATTTTCAAAGCATGTTTTATTTATATTATGATCATGGTTAATATTTATTGCATGTTTTAATTATTTTATTTAGTTCATCCTATGTAGATTGTTTTTAATTATTGTTTTCATGATTATCATGCATAGGTTACTTCAATTATTATCCTTACATGATTTTCATACTTTTTAGTTTAATTTCTAGTTTTCTTATTATGTTTATTGTAAATATCATATCTTTGCATGTTTTTCCATGATTAATCAATTCAATAGCATGCTAACATGTAGTTAAAGTTTATATCTTTTATTTTACTTCCATTGAAGTTACTAACAAGTTTGTTCATGCAAATTGGCAATTGGCGCGTTAAGCTAGCACGGTAAGGCTAGGGAACATATTTCTATTATTTTGGTTGTGTTCTATAAATCAAATCATGCAATTGGGTAATCATGTGCAAAGCGATAACTTTAATAATTTGGTTTGTTCAACCCACCTAGTTAATTTAGGATCTTGGACGACCGGATTGTTTGGAACCTTGTTATGTGAATTAAGAATCAACATGGATAGGATTAGTAGAGGTCGTTATTACGGGCGATTTAGATGAGATTCGTTTTGTCTTTCTCGTACCTACACCCCCGAACTCAATCTTTGGCCTTTGGGTTATATGAGTCATAATTCCCAATAGGAATTGGGTGCACATCGATGGTTTCCAGTTGTTTCCTTAAAAATTGGTGGCGACTTCATGTGTTCAATAATCCCTTAATCAATATCAATCAATCTCTTTTAATTAAGAACCTATAACATATATTTATTATTTCAATTAAGCGCCGAAAGGCGAGGGTTCTTACAGTGGCGACTTCGTTGGGGATTTAATAAGAGGGTGTAATTCGAAAGCTTGTCCTTGTTGATTGTTAATTATTATTTCTTGGTTCAAGATCATTATGTGCTTATTATTGCTTTGCATTCATATCATCCATTTGCATGCGTTATCTTCGCAAGATGTCGAAAGACATCACCACACCATAATAGGAATTACCCTTTGGAGCATTGTCTATGACTTAGGCCAGTGACCCACTAGGTCTGAATTACCTTTGCACATAGTCGTGTTCCACCCCATGACATTTACATGTTTCCATTCGAGATATGTAAAATAGTACGTCTAGTTTTACTATGCATCCTATAAATGACGAAACGCATCTGGTCATGGGTTCCATTACCAAAGCCATAGACTCACCCAATATTGCATTCATTCACATGTCCATTCTTGCATGATTGTTTGCCAATTTGTGAGAGCGCAATCTTTTTGCGTTATTTTGTATCCCTTATTGTGTAGATATATTTCTAAGATCGAGTCTAGAATCTTTTCTTTTTTAGGAAGTAGAATCCATGTATATTTCCTATGATGCTACTAACCATATTAGGGAGACTTGTTTTCCAAGAAAATAGAATCCTAGTAAGTAACGTATTTCGATTAGAGATCCTTCCCAAAAAAATAGAGTCTCACTTTCCATAATCAGTCAAGAGTAACATTTTTCTTTTTTCGAGTCTTTTCCATATTTTTAATTGAGTCTTATTTAAGTCAAGAGTAATATTCTTTTTTCCCATAACAAGTCAAGAGTATTTCCCCTTCCCCAAGTCTTATTCATAAAAGAGTTTTATTTCCATAATCAAGTCAATAGTATATATATTTTCCTTTTTTGAGTCAAGAGTCTTTCTTTTCTTAATCAAGTCAAAAATGGAGGATCAATAATTAAAGCACATTACTTACCTTAGAGGATTTTCGAATTAAATCTCCTTGAGAAGTTACCATGTTGAGGAATTATTCTAGATTCAATTTCCCATCTTTTTTGCTTGGTTGGACGTGATCTATGTGCTATATGCTAGTTGGAACATTCCTTATCGCGTTCTTCCCCTTATTTCAAAACTCTCATATCTTAGAAGTCCTCATTTAGGAAGGAGATCTTTCTTATTTCTGAAACCTCTTTATCAAATTCTTTTCTTTCCATTTTCGAAATCTCTTCCCCGTTTTAAAAATATTTCACCTTTTCTTGTTTTTTCAAAAATCTCCTTCCTTATTTCTTCCCATCCACTTTTCCATGTCCCGTACAAAAAAAAAAAAAAAAAATTCGGAAATTCGAAAATAATCAACAAAAAAATAAAAAAAAAATCAAAAAAAAAAAATAAGGGACTAGAATTGTGGATAAACCCCTTCCTTTTTCTATTTTTTTTAAATTTCTTTTTCCTTTTCCTTTTTCTGATTCATCCTTTGATCCAGGATAGGAAGTCAAGCCCAAAGTGGGAGCGTTCGAGTATCAACGGTAGCCTCGTTAGGAAACTGTTTCCATCACCACCTTCAAATCCACCTGAACATTATACTTCAAGTTCAAGCCTAATATCTACTATGCCAGGAGATGATGATCTGAAAGCTATTCTAGAGCAATTGAAACTTATGGACATTCGTCTCCAAGCCCAAGATACCAAAATCAAGAAACTGAGGGATTAGGTTTAGTCTAAACCTCACACTGATGATGAAGAAAAGGATGACATCCCTCTTCCCCCTAAGCTCGATAGAAGGCTTGAAAAGCTCGAGCAAATCATGCGCAAGAGTTCTACATATAGCACCTACTATATGGATGAAGAAGAGGAGCACGAGGCCGACCTCCACTCCAAACTGCCCAAGAAGGTCACATTACTTGATATCCCCAAGTTCAAGGGAGTGGAAGACCCACATGGTCACTTAAGGAGTTCTACCACATGTATGGCGATCAAAGAGATCGATTCAACTCTTTATCCAAAGATCTTTCCAATGACACTCGAAGGCCCAACTTCTAAATGGTTCAAAACCTTAGGCCCACTCAAGGCCCAATCTTGGACTTCTATCAAAGAAGAATTTGTGATGCAATACTCCTACAATAATGAACTCCCCATGACTCAAAGGGAGTTCGAAGTGACCAAACAAAGTGAAAAGGAACACTTTATTCCTTTTTTGACTCGATGGAGGGAAAAGGCGGTCCAACTCATCAATCGCCCCTCCAAAGAGGACCAAGTAAGGATTGTGGTCTGCAACCTTCAACCCAAATACCAAGAACTTCTAATGTTCCAGCCCATTGAGACCTTTGATATACTTTACAAGATTGGGATCCAAATTATGGAACATCTTCAATCCACAAAGAGTAAGAGCAACTACTCCAAGATAAAAGGGGTAATGGTTTCAAAGGCCCCGAGGTTAACTCTTTAAATGAAGACAATGCCAACAAACCTCGAAGGATCTTCACCCCATTTGGGATGAGGTTAAGCAAAGCATTCGAGAAACTCCAGAAAATTGGGCATCTTCACCCTACAGGTCCAGCTCCAGATCCATCTCCACAGAATCGAAGCAAATCGTGGGATTCCAAAGCTTTTTGCAAGTTCCATCGAGGTCGAGGTCATAACACACTGATGACTGTTGGTTTCTAAAGCATAAGATCCAAGATCTCATAGATAATGGGACCATCCCAGCCCCAGATATGAAGAAACCCAATAACAACAGTAATCCGTTAGGCCATAACCACTAGGCCTAGAGGTCTCCACTCTAGAGGCCCATTTTTGAAGTTCAAGCCAAGAGCGTCAAGAGAAGCATCAAGATGTCAAGCGCCTTCAAGACTAGTCTTCTCTTAGAATTTTATTTTGTTTTCGAGTTCAATAAGATTAGCGTGAGTCGGAGAGTCCCTTCCAGTTCTTTCTTTCCCAATTCGAGTTCAACTCTACTTTAGGAGTTATCAAATCTTAGTCGTGTGTTTCTTCCTTTCGATTCAATAAAATCAATTACTTTTTCTCTATTGTGTTATATCTTTTATCTATGGAACACTCAAATTCAATGATGAATCTAAGTTGCAATAATTCATTAATGCTAAGGGAAAAGATGATCAATTCAAATCAAAGGACAAAAATAAGAATAAAAGCATGTGTCGATGAGTCAAGTCGAGGACAAAAGGCATTCATTTGTCACCCTTTATCAATCCTTTTCAATCTACCTTCAAAATCCACTTGCAACCAAGTTGGGCCTCAAACACATAGCCATTCATTTTATACCCACATAATTCTTAACCTGGGGGGTTTGATAGTGTGCAAGCAACAATATCACCATCCATGAGAGATGTGGAATTCCAAGAGTTCAGAAGATTTGAAAAAAGGGAAAGAGAAATAAAAAAAAAAAAGAAAAGTGTTCAAAGTGCAAAAGCAAAGAAGAAAATCAAAGTAAAAAAAAAAGAAATGAAATTCAAGTTCAATCCACTTCTCGAAATATAAGGTGACCAATAGGCACACTGGGGGCTTTGATGGGACTTTGAGCCTTAATAACCCTTTCTTTGGTAACCCAAACCCAAGCCTTGCATTACAACCCAAAAGTTCTCTTAGAGATTTGACACTCAAAACATATGCAGCCCGTTAGGTTGAAAACCGAAAAGGGCGGCCTAGGCAAAAGTTAGGGCATTAAAGTCAAATAAAAAGCCCGCTGGGCCCATTCATTCAATGGCCTAGGAAAAAGTTAGGGCAAGCCCGCTGGATCGATCATCCAAGACAATGATTCAGGCAAAAACTAAGGGCATAATAAAAAATAAAATTCCATGAACTACGTCTGGCCTGATTCCGCAAGAATACGTAGGCAGCTTCTCTCGAGGCTCGGCCATATTCTAAATTCAATCATCAAAAATTCCCTTTATACATTCTATAAAATCAACTTGGTTTTCTAAGAATCACCTCAAGTGTTCCGTGGATCATTCATTAGAGCCTAGAACTTGGACTCGATTATTGAACCCGTGTCTTTCTATCCATCACCTCCACGATCAATGTGCTTCCCTTATCAACCCTTCCAATTCTAGTCCATAATTCAAATTGTTTTATCTTTTTCGATCCATACCTTTCCTTCAATCATCCATCATGTCTTTACTCTCTTGCTCGCACAAAGTCTTTCAATACTCAAATAATCAAACTCCGCGCTCAAGGCTCGACATCAATCCAACAATTGTTCCTCCAAATTCTGATATGGTAGATCATTCAAGAAGTGCCACCCATCCAAGGTGAAGGCTCCACCGAGACCCTCCTATTCAATTCGATCAAGGAAATTGTTTTTACTTTGGACCCCTACGTCTTTTCTAAAATCGATTTTCAAAATCTTTTCTATTTTTATAATCTGCTTTCTATGTTGGGGCTTTGAGTCTCATTTCAAGTTCAAGTCAATCTCCTATGTGTCTATTGGTCGAATATGTGTTTGCATTGCTATATTTGTGTGTATACATTGCCATGTATGTGTGTGTCTTTGCATTTTCATTTACAGGAATACTTAACTCAAGTCAACCCCTCAAGTCAATTTGGCGACCCCGACAGCCATCTTCAATGTTCTAGTCAATGTTCAATCATTCAAGTGAATTTGGCGATCCTGACTGCCGTATTCAATTTCAATGTCAATCTGGCAATCCTAACAGCCGTATTCAATTTCAATGTCAATCTGGCGATCCAGACAGCCATGTTCAATTCGATCAAGTCAATTTGGCGATCCTGACAGCCGTATCCATCAATATCAAGTCAATTCGGCAAATCTGACAGCCAACATCAAATTCAAGTCAATCTGGCGATCCTGACTGCCATATGAAATTTCAAGTCAATCCGGCGGCCCCGACAGCCGTCTTCAATTCATCAAGTCAACTTGGCAATCTTGACAGCCATCAACATCAACATCGACGTCTACATCGACGGTTCCAATATGTGCTTGCATTGCATGTTTTCAAAATGTGCACACTTTGCCCTTCACTCTACTCGAGCTCGGCCAAAGTGGGGGCTTCTGTAAACAGCAAAATCGGTTCGCCCTTTTTAAATGCGCAATGATGATAACCAATAATGAACATAATGAATTGAATGTCAATACTCGAAATACTGGTACTTATTTGTATCCCATTATCCATATTTATTCTGGACCCTTTATATTTCATAACCATCTAATAGCCCTTTCCATAAACTTTCCAACGCCATCTCATTTGTCCCAAACGGATATCGAAGTCAAAAGTTATGATTTAATGAAGTTACGGGCTAAAAACGATGTTCTCATACCCGCATATCACAGTTCAAGACTGATTTTTAGCCATTCAAAGATTAATTAGATTATTAGGCCACTAGGCTTGCATTCCTTTTTGAATTAGCTTTCCAATGACATATTATGGGCCAAAATCCAATTAGAAACGAAGGAGATATGATCCGATGACTGATTAATGTGCTAAAACAGACACCTCTCTAGTGTTTGGGTCCTAAATCATAGGATACTCTTGCAATATGAGCCCACATTATGTCAAAAGAAAGCCCTGTGAACAAGGAATCCAACGCACCAAGAATCAGGCCCATCGGAGTTCAAACGAGCCTTCCAGAGGCCTTTTCGTGGGAGCGGAAGCCGTGAAGCCCCAGCCGCTGAGCCCCAGCGGCCTAGACCCGAGCAGCTTTGGCCCGGAAACCCTAATTTGACCTCATTTTCGGCCCATTTCCTATAAATACCCCTCCAAACTCCGATTTTGGGAAGAACTGATTATTACGGGATTCAACTCAAAAAACCCTAATCTCTCTCTCTCCTCTATTCCATTCAACCCTAGTCACATCAATCAAACCCATCTTCAAACCCTAATCAAGAACAAGTCTCATCCCAAGATCAAGTCCATTATCAAGAGCCATTGACATTCAATTCTAGTCCAATCAAGGTTCAACCTGAGGGCTCATCTTTTCAACTCTTAAATCTATTTTCAAAGCATGTTTTATTTATATTATGATCATGGTTAATATTCATTGCATGTTTTAGTTATTTTATTTAGTTCATCCTATGTAGATTGTTTTTAATTATTGTTTTCATGATTATCATGCATAGGTTACTTCAATTATTATCCTTACATGATTTTCATACTTTTTAGTTTAATTTCTAGTTTTCTTATCATGTTTATTGTAAATATCATATCTTTGCATGTTTTTCCATGATGAATCAATTCAATTAGCATGCTAACATGTAGTTAAAGTTTATATCTTTTATTTTACTTCCGTTGAAGTTACTAACAAGTTTGTTCATGCAAATTGACAATCGGCGCGTTAAGCTAGCACCGTAAGGCTGGGGAACATATTTCTATTATTTTGGTTGTGTTCTATAAATCAAATCATGCAATTGGGTAATCATGTGCAAAGCGATAACTTTAATAATTTGGTTTGTTCAACCCCCCTAGTTAATTTAGGATCTTGGACGACCGGATTGTTTGGAACCTTGTTATGTGAATTAAGAATCAACATGGATAGGATTAGTAGAGGCCGTTATTACGGGCGATTTGGATGAGATTCGTTTTGTCTTTCTCGTACCTACACCCCCGAACTCAATCTTTGGCCTTTGGGTTATATGAGTCATAATTCCCAATAGGAATTGGGTGCACATTGATGGTTTCCAATTGTTTCCTTGAAAATTGGTGGCGACTTCATGTGTTCAATAATCCCTTAATCAATATCAATCAATCTCTTTTAATTAAGAACCTATAACATATATTTATTATTTTAATTAAGCGCCGAAAGACGAGGGTTCTTACAACCATCTCTTAGCCTATATAGGTGCTTAGTCAAGAAAAGTCAAACCCTACTAGAATTAGGATTAATTTCTTATTTAATTGCTAATTAAAAATAATTAAAACTAACTAGATGCTAATTAAAACTAATTAAAACAATATGAATAAGCCTTATTCATATACAAAACCATTTTAACTAAATCCCTCAATTTGATAATTATAAATCCCGAAATGCCCATAATAATAATTAACATTATTATGGCTTAGTTTGAGTAAATCGAATCGTTAAATAAATATACGATTTAAATCTCCGAAACTATTTATAAATGAATTATAAATCGATATTATAATTATAAAAAATATTAGGGTATCACATTCTACCCTCCTTAAAAGAAGTTTCGTCCCGAAACTTGAAACATGAAGTAATCACTTCTCAACGACGAAACGAGTTTACCCATACGAAGGTATAAATCGATTTTAGGACAACGACAATGCAATGCGTGTACTACGGTTATGATCTAGGTCGATTAGCAGTGCAGCATGCAATGCTAGAACATGCAACTCGTGCAAAGCGGTAAATAAAACACGGAATTACTAGGTGTGACATTCTACCCTCCTTAAAAAGGGTTTCGTCCCGAAACTCGAATGGAATTAGTACCTTCGAGAAAGAGTTCTGGGTACTTCTCGCGCATCATGGATTTAGCTTCCCATGATGCCTCTTCTTGACCATGACGGGACCAAATAACTTTCACAATCGGAATAGTCTTTGTTCGAGTCGAGCACTCTTTGTGGTCGGTGATCTCAATCGGACGTTCTTCATATGTCAAACTCTTGTCAAGTTCGATCGTTTCAGGTTCAATGACATGAGTTGGATCATGTACGTATCGCTTCAGTTGAGAGACGTGAAAGACACTGTGGACTTTCTCAAGTTCCACAGGTAAAGCTAGACGATAAGCAACTTCACCAATCCTCTCTAGGATCTCGTAAGGTCCAATGTAACGAGGACTTAACTTCCCCTTACGACCAAAACGCATAACACCCTTGGTAGGAGATACTCGCAAAAGTACCTTGCTTCCCACCTCAAATTCTTCAGGTCTACGACCTCTATCTGCATATGATTTCTGGCAATCTTGTGCACTTCGCATCTTCGTCTGAATCACCTTCACAATGTCTACAGTCTGCTGGATCATATCAGGACCCAAAACTGCAGTCTCGCTAATGTCCTTCCAACATACAAGCGATCTACACTTCCTACCATACAAGGCTTCATATGGCGCTCGATCAATGCTTGAATGATAGCTATTGTTGTAAGAAAATTGGATCAACGGATGTGTTTATCCCACGAACCTTGGTATTCGAGGGCACACGCTCGAAGCATATCCTCTAGAGTCTGGATTATCCTTTCCGTCTGGCCATCTGTTGCAGGATGAAAAGCGGTACTAAACTTCAATTTGCTTCCGAAAGCTTCTTGTAATTTCTCCTAGAAGTTAGAGAGAAATCTCGAGTCTCTATCAGAAACAATATCTTCAAGTGCACCATGAAGTCTCATGACCTCCTTGACGTACGCGTCAGCCAGTTTCTCCATTTTCCACGTGTCGTGCATAGGGATGAATCGTACGACCTTCGTCAAACGATCTACAACCACCCAAATGGCGTTGTTCTTCTTTTGTGTCAAAGGTAAACCCATGACAAAATCCATAGAAATCGAATTCCATTTCCAAGTCGGAACTTCCAGTGATTGTACCATTCCACCCGGTCTCTTGTGCTCGATCTTGACTTTCTGACATGTCAAACACTTCGCTACGAACTCAGCGACATCTTGTTTCATGTCTTTCCACCAGAACACTTGGCGAAGATCTTTGTAAAGCTTATTTCCATCAGGATGTACAGAATACGGTGTATTATGAGCTTCACCCAGAATCTGACTTTTGATATCTTGGTCATTGGGTACGCAAACACGTTCTCGAAATCTCATAATTCTATCTTGGTCCAAAGTGAAGTCCTCGGACCTACCCTCGTCTTTGTGGTTTAGAATCCGCTGAAGATCCTCATCACCACTTTGTTTATCTTTGATCTCTTCAAGCAGTGTTGGTCGAACAGTCATATGTGCTAAGGTACATTGAACGTCACCTTGAAACACAATCTCCACCTCGAGACTTTGCACGTCACATATGATCTCCCTAGGAAGCATTAAAGCAGTGTTTAACGAATGTCGAGTCTTCCTACTCAAAGCATCAGCGACTACGTTCGCTTTACCCTCAAGGTACTGGATATCAATGTCGTACTCCGTCAGAAGTTCTAGCCATCTCCTTTGGCGCATGTTCAACTCTTTCTGCGTAAAGATATACTTGAGACTCTTGTGATCAGTAAACATATTTACTGTGGAACCATACAGGTAACGTCGCCAAATCTTCAATGCAAATACGATAGCAGCAATTTCTAGATCGTGCGTAGGATAGTTATCCTCGTGCTTCTTCAGTTGTCGTGAGGCGTAAGCCACGACCTTTCCATGTTGCATCAAAACACACCCTAAGCCATGCTTAGATGCGGCACTGTAGACCTCATATCCTTCCGTTCCGGACGGCAATGTCAAAATAGGTGCACTTGTAAGACGTTTCTTCAACTCTTGGAAAGCACTCTCACACTTGTCGGACCATACAAACTTTGTCGTTTTCTTCATCAAATTCGTGATTGGCTGCGCAATCTTTGAGAAACCTTCTACAAATCGTCTATAATATCCAGCAAGTCCAAGAAAACTTCAAACTTCGGTCACGGTCGTTGGTCTTGGCCAATCTGTAACAACTCGAATCTTCTCTGGATCTACGGCCACTCCATCCTTAGACACCACGTGTTCTAAGAAAGATACCGTATCTAACCAAAACTCACACTTAGACAACTTGGCGTAAAGTTGATGTCTTCGCAGAATCTCCAAAACAGTACGTAGGTGTTGCTCATGCTCCTCGGGGTTCTTCGAGTAAACCAGAATATCATCGATAAAGACTACAACAAACTGGTCTAGGTAAGGCTGGAACGTACGGCTCATCAAGTCCATAAACTTTGCAGGCGCATTTGTCAACCAAAAAGGCATCACAGTGAACTCGTAGTGCCCATACCTCGTCCTAAACGCTGTCTTCGCAATATCAGGCTCAGAGATCCTCAACTGATGGTATCCTGATTGCAGGTCTATCTTTGAGAAAATTGACGCGCCACGCAGTTGGTCAAACAGATTGTCAATTTGGGGAAGTGGGTACCGAATCTTGATCGTGATCTTATTCAACTCGCGGTAGTCGATGCACAGTCTCATACTACCATCCTTCTTCCGTACAAAAAAAACAGGAGCACCCCAAGGCGATACACTCGGACGTAGGTATCCCTTTTGTAACAAATCCTCAAGGTGTGTTTTCAGTTCCTTCATCTCAGCAGGTGCCATACGATACGGTGCTTTTGAAATTGGTGCAGCACCTGGAGCAAGCTCGATCGTAAAGTCGATAATGCGTTGCGGAGGCATTCCGGGAATCTCTTTGGGAAAAAACGTCAGCGTAATCGGAAACTACAGGAATAGGCTGCGGAGCTTCCGTCTCGCGACTCGTATCCACTACATGACAAAGGTAAATCGCTTCACCCTTAGTCTCGCACTCTTTAACCTTCATAGTAGCCATCACCTTCAGCTTAGGCTTGACCACAACTCCTCGGTAAGTGATCCTCTTACCTTTAGGTCCTCGCAAAGAAACGCATTGTTCAAAGCACTCTAACTTAGCCCTATACTTGGCTAACCAATCCATTCCCAATATCACATCAAAGTCCTTCAAATCCATCTGAATCAAATCCGTGGGTAAATCGGAACCAGCTATCCTAATCGGACACTTTTCGTACAACGCTTTACACTTAGCGATCGATCCATCTGGCATCCTCATATTTGCACTATACACAGAACTAGGTTCTAAACCTATCTTAGATGCAAAGCACTTAGAAAGTATAGAATGCGTCGCACCACTATCAAACAAAACAAAAGTGGGAAAAGAATGAACAAGAAAAGTACCAGCGATCATGTTCGGGTTTGCTTCTGCTTCATTGCGATTAACCACACAGATTCTACCATTAACCCCTCTATTGTTGTTGTTGTTGTTGTTGTTCGGTGCGGGATTAGCAGTAGCAGGAGCTTGAACTTGGTTGTTCACAGCAGGAGCAGCAGTGTTGCGGTTGTTGTTGTTGTTGTTGTTGTTGTTGTTGTTGTTGTTGTTGTTGTTGTTGTTGTTGTTGTTGTTGTTGTTGTTGTAACCCCCGTTTCCACGGTAGTTACCACCATTACCACGATAGCCATTGTTATTCCCACCACGATTGTAGTTGTTATCGCAGTTCTTCCCATTACCATTCCTACCTCGGCTCCAACATTCAGAAGCTTTGTGAACTGGTTTGTTTCACTCATAGCATTGCAACACGTCACCTCGGCAGTTCTTACCAGCATGCGTCTTGTTACAGCGGGTACAAGGTGTATTTCTTCTGGCCATTATCGTAGCTTGATGACTATTCGAGTCACGATTTCTATTCGCATTGTGGTTCTGACCACCTTGGTAGCTGTTGTTGCCATTCTGTCTTGGCCTCTTGTCGCCGTTATTCGATTGCGATGGATTGCCTTCGTCACGCTTGTTCTTTCCCAAATGCGTGTCACGACGTCCAACAATCCTCTCCTGGTTCAGGGCCTTGCTATAAGATTCCTGAAAAGTGATAGATTGTCCAGTGACAAAACGTTGAATATCCCATTTCAGTCCGTCCTCGAACTTTCGATTCGCTCAGATTCAGTTGTCAGCAGATTAGGAGCAAGAATAACAAGCTCATTGAACTTGGCAGCATACTCGGCCACAGATAGCTTGTCTTGGCTTAACCCTTCAAACTCACGCTGCTTCAGGCGTCGTAGAGCACTAGGATAAAATGTAGCACGAATTGCTACCTTAAAACGATCCCAATTAAAGTTCGGCGTTGCAAGTAAATCAGTTCGCACATCGTTCCACCACTTGTTAGCTTCGCCCTTCAGATTGTACGTCGCAGAGCTAACTTTCATGTTGTTAGGCCGATTTATAGCCAGAAACAATTTCTCGAACTCGATGATCCAAGTTTCCAGCTTTGTTGGATCGGCACCACCTTCGAACGTAGGAGGTTTAAGAGCGTCAAAATCTCGAAAACTACACGCTGTAGAGGCTTGTGCGGTTTCCATCTCTTCTTGGCGTGCCATTTGTCGTGCTATGATCTCGACCACATCGGTCAGACCATCCTCGAGTCTAGCAAATGCTATCGGCGTTGGTTGACATTTTCGCGAATCTGAGAATATAAAAGTAATGGTATGAATACCATTCACACAATTTGCGCATCTCGACACATTAAGGTCTAATTGAGAGAAGTAGGTTGTAATTGAAACCTTTCTCTTGACATTTAGCATATAGCATATAAGTTTCGATGATCGACCTTACAGCGTAGGTCTAAGCAACATACTTGCTTTTTTATTCTCAGTTCTCATGCGTAATAGTTCGATAGGCATACAATACACATTAGACATGTAGGTTTCACATGAATAGACAAAGGTGTTCATAATGCACATAATGAGGCTCCATACTATTTTAGTAGGGCAATAGATAATCACACTTAATCATATTGATATGCTTTAGCACTTGGCTCACAAGAGAGTTGATAATGCTGAACAAAAAATTTTGCCATAATTTCGACATGGATTTCCCATCATGTCACGACGATAAGAGATAGCATTCATGCTTTTGGTCAATCATGCAAATATGTGACACACAATGATATAACGACTTTCATATAATCAAATGAAATAGTTTTGCAATAAGATAAATTGCAAAATAAATAAGAGTCAAAAATATTTGTTGCTTAGGAAACTACACACCATCATCAAACTTGACCACGCAGGGCCATCACAAAAGTGGAATAATGTTTCTAATCAAAACGACTAACTCTAGCTAACAAAATAACTAAACAGCAACTGGGTTTTGCTTCGATCCGGGAGGCGTATCATTATCATCATCCCTCCTTGGCTTCACTTCCCTACATGGAGTGTAAGGATGCTCGTCACCTCTAAAATTTTGAGGCATGAAGCGCCTTCTAAAGTTATCCACGAGTTTGCGCTTCTTAGACCAGCAGCTCTCACATATGTCCTTCGGAGCAGGCACTAGAACGTGATTTACCTTCCACTCGAACTCAGACAAACATAACTCATTGCCAACACATTGAAAAGTCAGCGCCCAACGATTGCCTTTTCCATACTTCCCATCGTTGATGTAGCCACTCCTCAGTACCACATCATCATACTTCTCCTTGAGACCTCTCCAAGGATGTAGGTTGGGTAAGCCAGCTAGTAAGAGTTCTACCCAGAAACCTTGGTGTATCCTCGTACGGTTCTCATATTCGTAACGCTCGATCGTAGTGAATGCGCGATCAATGTAGGCACGGATGTCATCTAGCTCGGCATCAGTGGCAAAGAAAGGCTCCACAGGAGGAGACACATCAGCAGTAGGCGAAGGAGGTACAGAGTTGTTGCCGCTTGCATCACCAATATCCTCTAAGTCTGGCATGCTAGGTGAATCAGGGACACCAGCTCCATACTTGAAACGCATCTCTAGTTCCACAGAGTTAGGCTCAACACTTGGCTCGTCAGCAGGAGCATCGCCAGCCTCAGGTTCGGACTCGGTAGGTTCCTCTTCAGGATCAAGATCCTCGTTAGCATCCAAGTCGTGATTAGGCTCTATTGGAACGTCATTGTCACGAGCATCAGGCGCGGGTTGGTCCACCTCATGCGCGCCATTGCCTTGCGCCACAAGGGCAGCCGCGGCCTCGCCACGCTCACCGTGTGTAGGATCACTATCGGATATGTCTACATACTCCACCTCGTTCTCGAGTGCAACAATCATCGCTCGTGGTTTTCTACCTCTAGTCGACTTCATCGCGGTCAAACGAGTAATTGCCATCTACAAAAGGGCAATCAAAGAATAAGAACATTTAAATCACAATTAAGGTGATTTCAAGTAATTCCTATCTTCTAGGACTACTACGCTCAACGGCTTTAATTATATTTTATTTTTCCATAATGAAACTAATCTTTATTAATTCATTTATTAAACCTATGCAACCTTTTAAACCTAGGGCTTTATTAATTCGTTGTGTCTAAGTGTTCGTTGTTTTGGTGCTAGCTATGTGCTATATGTGTTGTGCTTATTTGCGTGCCTTGCTTGTTGTTGATTGTGTTAGTGGGCCCTAACCCACAGGTTGTTGTTGCTTACATGTTTTGTGGTGTAGCTTTAGGTGATTTTTGGGAACAAAAATCTTTTTAAAGAGGGTAGAATGTAATACCCCGTATACTTAAAGTATTTTCTGAAATAGATTTATTATTTATAAGGTGTTATTTATTTAGTTTTTGCTTTATTTAATATATCTATACATTAGATATTTGTTAAAGTGTTCTATTGATGTTGGGCTAGGTGAAAAAAAGAAAAGAAAAAAAGAAACCAAGTCAGAGTCGGTCATATTAGAGTTCTAGAACCACTTTACCGCTTCTCCCTTTATATTTCCTGATCAGTATTTTCCCCAAACTCCTTCTTCTTCTCCTTATACGCTTAACCCACAAGAACCACCACCACCATCACGTCTCTCCTTCACGCATCACCACTACCATTTGCCATCTTCTCTATCTTATTGCTCATCACGAAACTATACTGCTATATTGCTCTAATTCGCTGCTGAACTGAAGAATTGCCTTCTTCCTCTCGAATTTCTCTCACCTCTGTTTGTGGGTTGTGCGAGAGCCTTGCCTCGCGTTTTTCGTCGTTGCTGTTGCGGTTGTCGCTGCTGTCTCGTGGGCTGCCGACTACCAGATGGAGGTGCTCGAACCAAGTCACCGACCCCTTTTCCTTGCTTACTGATTGGTACCCACGAAACCCTAAACCCTAATTAGTATTTGGTTATTTAAATTCTGTTTGAGTAGTATTAATAATTCTGTTTATTTTTGTTTGGGTATTGTGATTGATTGAAGGTTTATGGTGTAATTTGGTTTGGGTTTTCGATTGAGCTAACCCTTTCTATTCGGTTGGAGATGGATGATATTTTCCCTTTTATGTGAAATTGATGTTTAGCATGAGTGTTATTATGTGATGGATTATGTTATCTACTTCTTTATATTTTATTGTTAATGGGTGATTCTGGCTTGTTATTGCTATTTGTTATTGCTCTGATATCATTTGTAACACCCCCGAATTCGCAACGATTTCCCGGGAACTATCGACATCGCAATACACGACTCGACACCACTGAACCGTCACGGACCCAAGGGTAGTTACTGCAACATTTATCGCTAAGGAGTAAATGCTAAGCAGAAAGGAAAACTAGGTATCAAAGGAAGCATATAAACAAATTAAACACAAATATCAAAGTTGTCTATCCAGCGGTCTTAAGTCCATTATAGTTTTATTACAAATTTGCCTTCAAGGGCACAAACCAAAATCCCAAATAATCCAAGGTAACCAATAAATCCATAGTTCTAAACAAACAGCCCACATTCAACCTTCTAGCAAACCGCCCTCACTCAGCTACACCTACACTTTGGTTTCCGTGACGGAAACAAGGTACAAAAGAAAAAGAGAAGAAAAAAAAGAAAACAAAAATCAGATAATCTGAATAAACATCGTCCATACCCAGTAAAAACACTTTCACAAACCTTACCTGGGTTTTAGAAGAATCATTGAAATTCATTTGCATGCACAAGTAGTCATACAATCAAGCACACGCATACTCGATATTCAATTACATGCAATTCTTTCTTTAGTGATCATTCGAACACAAATAGATAAACCATCTTGATTAGAGAGATAAGAGAGCGAATAGAGCAACGATTACCCATACTGTTCATAGATAGATACAGACATGCCATGGACTTGCGCTAGTGTATACTCACACTACCTCTAACATAATAATCGAGAAATAGAGAATTAAATAATGGGGAATGATTTGTCCGGAATACACTACGAGGTGTCCATAAAAGTAACTTGGGAATCACGCATCCCTAGACTATATCAATTAGATAAGTCTCGATAGCTCGACTACTCCTAGGGATCCATTAGGAGTCTTATTCTCATTTAATTCAATTCACATACTTGTATTGATTGACTTAGATGTACAACGAGACCACGACATACTACTTCATTTCATGCTCATGATAATGAATAATAATAACGACGATAACGACATAAGGGCATATTAACAATAGTCATGCTTCATATATGTCTAACGAAATTTCGGCAGCACTTCGGCAGTACATTAAGATATCCAAAAATTACACTTTCACAATTAACATCCAACAAATATAATAGTAGGTGCTCATTAGCACTCAATAATATCCCATTCCAAATAGCACATATTATTATATCATAATAATATTAGAAATTCAACATCGCCATAATTAAACATTAATTAGCATATGAACTAATTAATGAACGAAACTTTATAGACTTATCATACTCAATATAAATCATATTTAAAGCAAAGAATATATTTCAATTTCTCATAATTAACAACGATATAATTTAATCATGCTTCGCATATTAAATTCACAATAATAATCAATTAGCACATAACACATCAAAATAGTTTTGATGAGGCTTTGGAAAGGGGTAGGCACAATTGCTTACCTAAAAAATGCTCACTAAGCAGTAGGTAACTTGGCTAATCACAGCCCGATCACGCTTATCCGTTTGGTCCTAATTAAAAACAATTACCGAGATATAATTAATAAATATGAAAATCCAAATATTACTGAAACTGTAAAAAAATATTTTTATTAAATTTCTTGATTTATTCCAACCAATATAGGCTTTTGAAAATCTGGATTCGGACTCCGAACGAGTACAGAAAAATAAAAATAATTATTGAAAAATACTGAAAATACGAAATTAATTAAAACGAAAATATTAAACGAAACCCTAATCGGTTTTTCGAGTCTAGGCCGTGATACACCTAGCATGGGGACCCACAACCTAGCCCATCACCAAGACCACCACCCACCGACCACCATGGTCGGCGGTGGCTCGCTGGAGCACCGGCGACGGAGGAGAGAGAGAGGGAGAGAGAGAGAGAGTTCGCGAGGGAGATAGAGAGAGCGACTGAGAGTAGGAGGAGCGAAGGGCAAGGTCCCGTCGCATCGGCCACTCGCCGGGGACCACCCAGGCGTGGCCTGGTGGCGCGACAGTCGCGCCTCGACGAAAACAGGGGAGGGGGAAAACAAAGTACAAGGAGAGAGAAAGGAAAAGAGAGAGAAAGAAAGAGAGGGGGAAGGGCGGCTCACCGGCGGGAGGAAGAGGAGGTGGTGCTGGCCTGGTGGCCGGAGACAGCAGGGGGAGAGAGAGAGAGAGAGGTGTGCGGTGGAGAGAGAGAGAAAAGAGAGAGAGAATAGCGTGAGAGAGAGAGAAGAGAATTGGGGCTTTTGGCTTAGTTTTGTAAACTGATCAACTGACCCATCTCTTAGCTTATATAAGTGCTTAGTCAAGGAAAGTCAAACCCTACTAGAATTAGGATTAATTTCTGATTTAATTGCTAATTAAAAATAATTAACTAATTAAATGCTAGTTAAAACCAATTAAAACAATATGAATAAGCCTTATTCATATATAAAACCATTTTAACTAAATCCCTCAATTTGATAATTATAAATCCCGAAATTCCCATAATACTAATTAATATTATTATGGCTTAATTTGAGTAAATCGAATCGTTAAATAAATTAACGATTTAAATCTCCGAAACTATTTATAAATGAATTATAAATCGATATTATAATTATAGAAAATATTGGGGTATCACAACTAGGCCGTCCCTTCGGTTATTCCTTCGTTTTGTCCCTTTCGATAAAGCGCTAGTAGCAGAATTTTGGGCCCTTTCATGGTTTTTCTTCAATTCAAGTCTTTTAAATGCTTTTCTAACCTCGACGGTTTCTTGAACTTATATAGTCCCCTACAAATACAAATTTTCTTTAAGGATCTATCGCATTACACAAAGATGCAGTGATTTATCGGGCTCCTTAGAGGCTGTTTAGCTGCATTCCTCAATTTTAATATAAAAAAAGAAGAGGGAAAGACGAGATACAATGAATTTAAGATTTTCAACCAAAACTATATATTTTGTCTTTAGTGCATTAATTACAAAGAGAAAATTCATGTTTGCTCTTCTATTTTACTCTGACATCTCAACTTTACAAACTTTGTGAGTATATATCTTTAAATTATTTGATTAATTGAACTTAATTCATTTTGTACTTGAAGACAATAATTGAGTTTTGTTAACTTCTTCTTTTATTTTCTGATTTTTGTTGAAAAGGCAAGAAACCAGGCCATTAATGGCCAAGGAGTACTATGACTCCATGGTAGCAACCCACCAGAACCATAGAAAAGAACAACATACTCAATAATAGTAAAATTGAAAACGAACCAGAACCATACCGCTACTTCTTCAATATTTGCAAACGAACCAGTTATAGTGAGAACCGACAGCATACACTCAGATCATCTACCGACAGGACCACCACAGCATCACCAACGTCAAGGTGGTCGGAGTTCAATAAAGAAAAGCAATTTACATCCAAACATAAAAAACGAAAGGGCGGCTAAGCCCAAATTCAACTCTTTTTTTTTTTTTTTTTTTTTTTTTGCTATAGGGTTTTCAAATCTGGAATTTGAAAAGCCCTAATCCTAAGAGAAATTTCACATGTTTTGATACATCTGACGTTGCCCAATCAACATCAAACCTCAAGAAGAGAAATACCCTTGCCGAGGTCGCCGGAGACGCCAGGTGGACGAGTAGAATTCGGTGACAAGCTGTGATACCCCAATATTTTCTATAATTATAATATCGATTTATAATTCTTTTATAAATAGTTTCAGAGATTTAAATCGTATATTTATATAACGATTCAATTTATTCAAATAAAGCCATAATAATATTAATTATTATTGTGGGAATTTCATGATTTATAATTATCAAATTTGAGGGATTTAATTAATTTGTTTTGTGTATGAATAAGGTTTATCCATATTGTTTAATTAGTTTTAATTAGCATTTATATCAGAAAATTACTCCTAAACCTAGTAGGTTTTGTCTTGGTTGACCGGGGACCTATTTAAGCAAAAAGGTGGGCAATTTCATCTGTTTACAAACCTAAACCAAACCATCACAAATTCTCTCTCTCTTCTCTCTCTCTCCCACACGGCAATCTCTCTCTCTCTCTCTCTCTCTCTCTCTCTCTCTCTCTCTCTCTCTCTCTCTCTCTCTCTCTCTCTTTGCTGACCACCCAGTCACCGGAGAGCCACCAGGATGCCACCGCCAGTGAGCTCCTCCTCTTTCTTTCTTTCTTTCTCTCTCCCCCGTGCTCTGTTTTGCCCCATCCCTTGTTTTCGCGAGCCACGGCTGTCGAGGCCGCTGCCGCGCCTGGGTGGTCGCCGGTAGGTGGCCGACGCCGCTGGGGCTTCCCTCGTGCCCCTCTCTCGTTCGTTCTCTCTCTCTCTCTCTCCCTCGCAATCACTTTCTCTCTCTCTCTCTCTCTCTCTCGTGAATTTTCTCTCTCTTCCCTATCGGTCGCCGGTGCTCCGGCGAGCAAGCACCGACCATGGTGGTCGGTGGGTGGTGGCCATGGTGATGGGCCAGGCCATGGGTGACCGTGGCCTAGGTTCAAAAAACCAATTACGGTTTCGATTTATATTTTCGTTTTAATTAATTTTGTACTTTCAGTATTTTTCGATTATAGTTTTTATTTTTTTGCACTCGTTTGGAACCCGAATCCAGATTTTCAAAAGCCTAGATTGACTAAAATAAATCAAGGATTTTAAATAAAATATGATATTATTAGTTTGCTACTGTTTAGAGTTTGTATTTACTGATTATGTATTGGTAATTGTATTTAATTAGGACCTAATGGACAAGCGTGATCGGGTCGTGAGTTGGAAGCTTACCTACTGTTTAGTGAGCGTTTTTTAGGTAAGCGATTGTGCCTACCTCTTTCCAAAACCCATAAAAAGGTTTTGACTTGTTATGTGCTAATTGCCTTATTGTTGTGAATTTAATATGCGAAGCATGAGTAAATTATATCGTCGTTAATTATGAGAATTAGAAATATATTCTTTGTTGTAATTATGAATTATAATGAGAATGTTGAGTTTATGATGTTTCGTTAATTAATTAGTTCATATGCTAGTTATTGAATGAATATGGTGATGTTTGATTGTTATTACTATTATTATGATATAATATATGTTCTAAATGGAATGGGATATTATTGAGTGCTAATGAGCACCTATTATATTTGTTGGATGTATTTGTTGAATGTGAAATTTTGGATATCACGTTTTACTGCCGAAGTGCTGCCGAAATTTCATATTAGACATATATCGAGCATGATTATTCTTAATATGCGTTAATTTCATTATCGTCATTATTATTATTTATTGTCATAAGCATGAAATGAAGTAGTAAGTCGTGGTCTTGTTGTACCACTAAGTCAACCAATGCAATTATGTGAATTGAATTGTAAAAGAGAATAAGACTGCTAATGGATCCCTAGGAGTAGTCGAGCAATCAAGACTGTATCTAATTGATGTAGTCTAGGGATGCGTGATTCCCAAGTTACGTATGGACACCTTGTAGAGTGTTCGGGATGGACCATTGCCCATTATTTAATTCTCTACGTATCGATTATTATGTTAGAGATAGTGTGAGTATACACTAGATTAAGTCCATGGCATGTCAATATAAATCGATGAACAATATGGGTAATCGTTGTTCTATTCGCCCTCTTATTACTCTAATCAGTATGGTTTGTTTGTTTGTGTTCGAATTATCACTTAAGCAAGAATTGCGTGTAATTGAATATTGAGCAGGCGTGTGCCTGAATGTATGTTACTGGTGCATGCAAATGAATTTCAATGATTCTTCTAAAACCCATGTAAGGTTTACGAAAGTGTTTTTACTGGGTATGAACGACGTTTATTCAGTTTATCTGGTTTTTATTTCTTTTGTTTCTTCTCTTTCTTCTGTACCTTATTTCCGTCACGGAAACCAAAGTGTAGGTGTTGCTGAGTGAGGACGTGTAGCCTTGGAGGTTAATTAAGGGCTTGTTCTCTAGACTTGTTGTTCTTTTAGATTATGGGATTTTTGGTTTGTGCCCTAGAAGGCCAAGTTGTAATAATACTTTAATGGACTTAAGTTCACTTGATAGACAACTTTGATATTAATGTTTAAATTGTTTAGATGCTCCCTTTGATACCTAGCTTTTCTTTTGGCTTAGCATTTATTCCTTAGTGATAAATGTTGCAGTAACAACCCTCGGGTTTGGGACGGTTCAGTGGTGTCGAGTCATGTATAATGACGTTGATAGTTCCTAGAAAATCATTGTAAATTCGGAGGTGTTACAAATGGTATCAGAGCCCTAGGTTTAAAAGGTTGCATAGGATTAATAAACGAATTGTTAAAGATTAGTTTCATTTTGGGGAAAATAAAATAAAAGTAAAGCCGTTGAGCGTAGTAGTCCTAGAAATTAGGAATTACTTGAAATCACCTTGTTTAGGATTTAAATGTCCTCATTGTTTGATTGTCCTTTTGTAGATGACAATTACTCGTTTGACCGCGATGACGTCGGCTAAAGGTAGGAAACCGCGAGCGATGATCGTTGCACCTGAGCATGAGGTGGAATACGTGCATGCCTTCGACAGCGAACCAATGCACGATGAGTATGACGAGGCCTCAAGCATGCTCGTGGCGCACGACCTTGGTGCGCACGAGGTGGACCAACCCGCCGTGGATGATGATCACGATGGCGACGTGCCAATCGACATCAACCATGACTTGGAAGCTAACGAGGATCCTAATTCTGAAGAGGAACCTACTGAGTTCGAACCTGAGGCTGAAGATGCTCCTGTTGACGAGCCGAACGTTGAGCCTGACTCTGTTGATTCGCCTAGCATGCCAGACCTAGAGGACATTGGTGATGCAAGCGACAAGAACTCTATACCTCCTTCGCTTCCTACTGATGTGTCTCCTCCTGTGGAGCCGTTCTTTGCCACTGATGCCGAGCTAGAAGACATCCTGTGATCAAGCGTTATGAATATGAGAACTGCACGAGGATACACCAAGGTTTCTGGGTAGAACTCTTAATGGCTGGCTTACCCAACATGCATCCTTGGAGAGGTCTCAAGGAGAAGTGAGACAATGTGGTACGGAAGAGTGGCTACATCAACGACGAGAAGTAAGGCAAGGGCGACCGTTGGGCGCTGAATTTCCAGGGTGTTGGAAATGAGCTATGCTTGTCTGAGTTTGAGTGGAAAGTTAACCACGTCTTAGTGCCTGCTCCGAAAGACATCTGTGAGAGCTGCTGGTCGAAGAAGCGCAAGCTTGTGGATAACTTCAAGGCGCTTCATGCCTCAGAAGTTTAGAGAGGACGAGCATCCTTACACGCCATGTCGGGAAGTGAAGCCAAGGAGGAAGGATGACTATGATACACCTCCTGGATCTAAGCAAAACCCCGTCGATGTTTAGTTATTTTATTGACTAGGGTTAGTCGTTTTGTTTAGAAACATTATTTCATTATTGTGATGACCCTGTGTGGTCAAGATTGGTGTGGTGTGATGTAGTTGCCTAAGCAACAAATATTTATGACTGTTATTTATTTTGCAATCTATCTTATTGCAAAACTTTTTTATTTGATTATATGAATGTCGTTGTGATTTGTTTACATCATTGTCGTTATCACATGTTTGCATGGTTGACTAAAAGCATGAATGCTATCTCATATCGTCGTGACATGATGGGAAATCCATGTCAAATTTATGGCAAAATTTTCGTTGAGCATTATCAAATCATTTGTGAGCCAAGAGCTAAAGCATATCAATATGATTACGTGTGATTGTTTATTGCCCTACTAAACTAGTATGGAGCCTCATTATGTGCATTATGAATGTCATTGTCTATTCTTGTGAGACCAATGTGTCTAAGGTGTATTACTTGCCTATCGAACTATTATGCATGAGAACTGAGAACAATAAAGCAAGTATGTTGCTTATACCTACAATGTAAGGTCGATTACCGAAACTTATATGCTATGCTAAATGTCAAGAGAAATGTTTCAATTACAACCTATATCTCTCAATCAGACCTTAATAGGTCGAGATGTGCAAATTGTTTGAATGGTGTTCATACCATTATTTTTATATTCTCAGATCGCCAAATGACAACCAACGCCGATAGAATTGCTAGACTTGTAGATGGTCTAATGTGGTCGAGATCATGGCGCGACAAATGGCACGCCAAGAAGGGATGGAAACCACACAAGCCTCTGAAACACGCAGTTTCCGAGACTTATGCGCTCTTAAACCTCCTACGTTCGAAGGTGGTGCTGATCCGACTAAACTGGAGAACTGGATCATTGAGTTCGAAAAGTTGTTCCTGGCTACAAGTTGGCCTAACAACATGAAGATTAGCTCTGCGACTTAGTACCTGAAGGGTGAGGCTAATAAATGGTGGAATGATGTACGAACTGACTTGCTTGCAGTGCCGAACTACAACTGGGATCGTTTTAAGGAATCCATTCGTGCTAAATTTTATCCTAGTTCTCTACGACGCCTTAAACAACGCGAGTTTGAAGGGTTGAGCCAAGACAAGCTGTCTGTAGCTGAATATGCTGCCAAGTTCAACGAGCTTGCTATTTTTGCTCCTAATCTGCTGACAACTGAAGTTGAACGAATCGAAAGGTTCGAGGATGGACTGAAATGGGACATTCAACGTTTTGTCGCTGAACAATCCGTCATTGTTAAGGAATCATATGACAAGGCCCTGAATCCGGAGAGGATTGTAGGACGTCGTGACACGCATCTGGGTAAGAACAAGCGCGGCGAAGGCAATCCCTCACACTCGAACAATGGCAACAATAGGCAAAGATCAAGTGGCAACAACAACAATTACCAAGGTGGTCAGAACCACGGTGCGAATAGGAATTGTGACTTGAATAGTCATCGAGCTACGATAATGGCTAGAAGGACTACGCCTTGTACTCGCTATCACAAGACGCATCCTGGTAAGAACTGTCGTGGTGACGCAGTGCTATGAATGCAACAAGTCGGGTCACAAAGCTTCTGAGTGTTGGAGTCGAGGAAGGAATGGTAATGGGCAGAACCGTGATAACAACTACAATCGTGGTGGGAATAACAATGGATATCGTGGTAATGGTGGTAACTACCGTGGAAACGGGGGTTACAACAAAAACAACAACAACCGCAACAACGATGCTCCTGTTGTGAACAATCAAGCACAAGTTCCTGCACCTGCTAATCCCGCGCCGAACAATAACAACAATAGAGGGGTTAATGGTAGAATCTATGTGATGAACCACAATGAGGCAGAAGCAAACCCGTACGTGATCGTTGGTTCTTTTCTTGTTAATTCTTATCCCGCTTTTGTTTTGTTTGATAGTGGTGCATCGCATTCTTTTCTTTCTAAGAGCTTTGCATCTAAGATAGGCCTAGAACCTAGTTCAATGTATAGGGCTAACATTACGATGCCTAATGGGTCGAATGTTAGTTGTAATTCGTTATATGAGAAATGTTTGATTAGTATAGCTGGTTCTGAGCTACTCGCAGACTTGATTCAGTTCGAGTTGAGTGAATTTGACGTTATTTTGGGAATGGACTGGTTAAGCAAGTATAGGGCTAATATAGAGTGCTTCGAACAATGTGTTTCTTTGCATGGACCTAGAGGTAAGAAGATCACTTACCGAGGAGTTGTGGTCAAGCCTAAGCTGAAGGTGATGACGACTACGAAAATCAAGGAGTGCGTGACTAAGGGTAAGCGATTTACCTTTGTCATGTGGTACATACGAGTCACGAGACGGAAGCTCCGCAGCCTATTCCTGTAGTTTCCGAGTACGCTGACGTTTTTCTCGAAGAGATTCCCGGAATGCCTCCACAACGCATTATCGACTTCACGATCGACCTAGCTCCAGGTTCTGCACCAATTTCGAAAGCACCGTATCGTATGCCACCTGCTGAGATGAAGGAATTGAAAACACAACTTGAGGAATTGTTGGAAAAGGGATACATCCGTCCGAGTGTATCGCCTTGGGGTGCTCCTATTTTGTTTGTATGGAAGAAGGATAGTAGTATGAGACTGTGCATTGACTATGCGAGTTGAACAAGATCACGATCAAGAATCGATACCCACTTCGCAGAATTGACAATCTGTTTGACCAACTGCGTGGAGCGTCTGTTTTCTCAAAGCTAGACCTAAGAACAGGATACCATCAGTTGAGGATTTTTGAGCCTGATATTGCGAAGACCGCGTTTAGGACGAGGTATGGGCACTACGAGTTCACTGTGATGCCTTTTGGGTTGACGAATGCGCCTGCGAAGTTTATGGACTTGATGAACCGTACGTTCCAGCCTTACCTAGTCCAGTTTGTTTTAGTCTTTATTGATGATATTTTGGTTTACTCAAAGAACGTCGAGGAGCATGAGCAACACTTACGTACTGCTTTGGAGATTCTGTGAAGACATCAACTTTACGCCAAGTTGTCAAAATGTGAGTTTTGGCTTGAAACGATATCTTTCTTAGGACACGTGATATCTAAGGATGGTGTGGTCGTAGATCCAGAGAAGATTCGAGCTGTTACAGATTGGCCTAAACTAACGACTATGGCCGAAGTTTGGAGTTTTCTTGGACTCGCTGGCTACTATAGGAGATTTGTATAAGGTTTCTCAAAGATTGCGCAGGCTATCACGAATTTGATGAAGAAAACCACAAAGTTTCAATGGTCTGACAAATGCGACTGCTTTCCAAGAATTGAAGAAACGTCTTACAAGTGCACCAATTCTGAGTCTACCTTCTGGAATAGATGGATACGAAGTCTACAGTGATGCATCTAAGCATGGCGTAGGTTTTGTTTTGATACAACATGGCAAGGTCGTAGCTTACGCCTCAAGACAATTGAAGAAGCACGAGGATAATTACTCTACGCACGATCTAGAGCTTGCTGCTGTCGTATTCGCATTGAAGATTTGGCGACATTACCTATATGGTTCCGCAGTCAAAATGTTCACTGATCACAAGAGTCTCAAGTACATGTTTACGCAGAAAGACTTGAACATGCCCCAAAGGAGATGGATAGAACTTCTGACGTAGTACAACATTGATATCCAGTATCGTGAGGGTAAAGAGAATGTAGTCGCTGATGCTTTGAGTAGAAAGACTCGACATACCTTAAACACTTCTTTAGAATTTCCTAAGGAGATCATAAGTGACTTACAAAGCCTCAAGGTGGAGATTGTGTTTCAAGATGACGTTCATTATACCTTAACACATATGACTGTTCGACCAACGTACTAGAAGAGATCAAAGATAGACAAGGTGGTGATGAGGATCTTCAGCGAATTCTACACCACAAGGACGAGGGTAGGTTCGAGGACTTCACTTTGGGCCAAGATGGAATTTTGAGATTTCGAGAACGTGTTTGCGTACCCAATAACCCAACTATCAGAAGTCAGATTCTGGGTGAAGCTCATAATACGCTGTATTCTGTACATCCTGGTGGAGACAAACTTTACAATGATCTTTGCCAAGTGTTCTGGTGGAAAGGCATGAAACAAGAAGTCGCTGAGTTCGTGGCGAAATGTTTGACATGTCAAAAGGTCAAGATCAAGCACAAGAGACCTGGTGGAATGGTACAATCACTGAAAGTTCCTACTTGGAAATGAAATTTGATTTGTATGGATTTTGTCATGGGTTTACCTTTGACACAAAAGAAGAACAATGCTATTTGGGTAGTTGTAGATCGTTTGACGAAGGTCGCAAGATTCATCCCAATACGTGACACTTGGGAAATGGAGAAGCTAGCTGACGCTTATGTCAAGGAAGTCATGAGATTTCATGGTGTACCCGAAGATATTGTTTCTGATAGAGACTCGAGATTTCTCTCTCACTTTTGGCAGAAACTACAAGAAGCTTTCGGAAGCAAATTGAAGTTTAGTACCGCTTTTCATCTTGCAATAGATGGCCAGACGGAAAGGACAATTCAGACTCTTGAAGATATGCTTCGAGCGTGTGCCCTCGAATATCAAGGTTTGTGGGACAAACAAATTCCATTGATCGAGTTTTCTTACAACAACAACTATCATTCGAGGATCGATCGAGCACCATATGAAGCCTTGTATGGTAGGAAGTGTAGATCACCTGTTTATTGGAACGACATTAGTGAAACTGCAGTTTTGGGTCCTAACATGATCCAGCAGACCATCGACATTGTGAAGGTAATTCAAACGAAGATGCAAAGTGCACAAGATCGCCAGAAATCATATGCAGATAGAGGTCGTAGACCTGAAGAATTTGAGGTGGGAAGCAAGATACTTTTGCGAGTATCTCCTACCAAGGGTGTTATGCGTTTTGGTCGTAATGGGAAGTTAAGTCCTCGTTACATTGGACCTTATGAAATCCTAGAAAGGATTGGTGAGGTTGCTTATTGTTTAGCTTTGCCTTTGGAACTTGAAAAAGTCCACAACGTATTTCACGTCTCTCAACTGCAGTGATACGTACATGATCCAACTCATGTTGTTCAACCAGAAACGATCGAACTTGATGAGAGTTTGACGTATGAAGAACGTCTAGTCAAGATCACTAACCGAAAGGAGCACTCGACTTGTACAAAGACCATTCCGATTGTGAAAGTCATTTGGTCTCGTCATGGTCAAGAAGAGGCAACATGGGAAGTTGAATCCATGATGCGCGAGAAGTACCCAGATCTTTTTATCGAAGGTACTAATTTCATTTGAGTTTCGGGACGAAACCCTTTTTAAGGAGGGTAGAATGTCACACCTAGAAAATTTTGTGTTTTGTTTAGCGCTTTGCACGAGTTGGATGTTCTAGCATAGCATGTGGCATTGCTAATCGACTTAGCTCACGACCGTATTACTCGCATTGCATTATCGTAGTCCTAAAAATTGTTTTATACCTTCGTATGGGTAAACTCGTTACGTCATTAAGAAGTGATTACTTCATGTTTCAAGTTTCGGGACGAAACTTCTTTTAAGGAGGGTAGAATGTGATACCCCAATATTTTCTATAATTATAATATCGATTTATAATTGTTTTATAAATAGTTTCGGATATTTAGATCGTATATTTATATAACAATTCGATTTATTCAAATAAAGTCATAATAATATTAATTATTATTATTAAGGGAATTTTGTGATTTATAATTATCAAATTTGAGGGATTTAATTAAATTGTTTAGCGTATGAATAAGGTTTATTCATACTATTTAATTAGTTTTAATTAGCATTTAAATCAGAAAATTATTCCTAAACTTAATAGGTTTTGACTTGGTTGACTGGGGACCTATTTAAGCAAAAAGATGGGCAATTTCATCAGTTTACAAAACTGAACCAAACCCTCACAAATTCTCTCTCTTCTCTCTCTCTCTCCCTCACGGTAATCTCTCTCTCTCTCTCTCTCTCTCTCTCTCTCTCTCTCTCACTTTGCTGACCACCAAGCCACCGGAGAGCCACAAGGACGCCACCGCTGGTGAGCTCCTCTTCTCTCTCTCTCTCTTTCTCCTTCTCTCTTCCCCGTGCTCTGTTTTGCCCCCTCCCATGTTTTTGCGAGCCACGGGTGTCGGGCCGTTGCCGCGCCACCAGGCCGTGCCTGGGTGGACGTCCGCAGGAGGCCGACGCTGCTGGGACTTCCCCCTCGCCCCTCTCTCGCTCGGTCTCTCTCTCTCTCTCTCTCTCTCCCTCGCGATCTCTTTCTATCTCTCTCTCATGAATTTTCTCTCTCTTCCCTCTCGGTCGTCGGTGCTCCGGTGAGCCTCCGCCGACCATGGTGGTCGGTGGGTGGTTTCCAAGGTGATGGGCCAGGCCATGGGTCCCATGCATGGGTGACCGTGGCCTATGTTTGAAAAACCAATTAGGGTTTTGATTTATATTTTCGTTTTAATTAATATCGTATTTTCAGTATTTTTCGATTATTGTTTTTATTTTTATGCACTCATTTGGAATCCGAATCCAGATTTTCAAAAGCCTAGATTGATTGAAATAAATCAAAGATTTTAAATGAAATATGATATTAATATTTTGCTATTGTTTAGATTTTTGTATTTACTGATTATGTCTCGGTAATTGTATTTAATTAGGACCTAACGGACAAGCGTGATCGGGTCATGATTTGGAAGCTTACCTACTGTTTAGTGAGTGTTTTTTAGGTAAGCGGTTGTGCCTACCTCCTCCAAAACCCATAAAATTAAAAGGTTTTGACTTGTTTTTTGCTAATTGCCTAACTGAATTTAATATGCGAAGGATGATTAAAATATATCGTCGTTAATTATGAGAATTGGAAATATATTCTTCACTGTAGTTATGAATTATAATGAGCATGTTGAGTTTATGAAGTTTCGTTAATTAATTAGTTCATATGCTAATTATTGAATGAGTATGGTGATGTTGGATTGTTGTTATTATTATGATATAATATATGTGCTAAATGAAATGGGATATTATTGAGTGCTAATGAGAATCTATTATATTTGTTGGATGTATTTGTTGAATGTGAAATTTTGGGTATCATGTTTTACTGCCGAAGTGCTGCCGAAATATCATTAGACATATATCGAGCATGATTATTCTTAATATACGTTAATGTCATTATCGTCATTATTATTATTTATTGTCATAAGCATGAAATGATGTAGTGAGTCATGGTCTTGTTGTACCAATAAGTCAACTAATGCAATTATGTGAATTGAATTGTAAATGAGAATAAGACTCCTAATAATAGATCCCTAGGAGTATTCGAGCAATCGAGACTGTATCTAATTGATGTAGTCTAGGGATGCGTGATTCTCAAGTTACGTATGGACACCTCGTAGCGTGTTCGGGATGGATTATTCCCCATTGTTTAATTCTCTACGTATCGATTATTATGTTAGAGATAGTGTGACACTAGAGTAAGTCCATGGCATGTCAATATCAATCGATGAACAGTATGGGTAATCGCTGTTCTATTTGCTCTCTTACTATTCTAATCAAGATGGTTTGTTTGTTTGTGTTCGAATGATCACTTAAGCAAGAATTGCATGTAATTGAATATTGAGTAGGCGTGTGCCAGAATGTATGACTACTTGTGCATGCAAATGAATTTCAATGATTCTTCTAAAACCCAGGTAAGGTTTGTGAAAGTGTTTTTACTGGGTGTGGACGACATTTATTTAGTTTATCTGATTTTTGTTTCTTCTCTTTTCTTTTGTACCTTGTTTCCGTCACGGAAACCAAAGTGCAAGTGTTGCTGAGTGAGGACGTGTAGCCTTGGAGGTTAATTGTGGGCTTGTTCTCTAGACTTGTATTTCTTTTGGATTATGGGATTTTTTGTTTGTGCCCTAGAAGGAAAAGTTGTAATAATACTTTAATGGACTTAAGTTCACTTGATAGACAATTCTGATATTAATGTTTAAATTGTTTAGACGCTCCCTTTGATACCCAACTTTTCTTTCTGCTTAGCATTTATTCCTTAGTGATAAATGTTGCAGTAACAACCCTCGGGTTTGGGACGGTTCAGTGGTGTCAAGTCATGTATAATAACGTCGATAGTTCCCAGGAAATCGTTGCGAATTCGAGGGTGTTACACAAGCTTTCCGAATAATCGGCAACCCGGATCGGGAAGCAAGTCCCTAAATGCAGAATCACAATTTCTAGGGTTTGTGAACTCTAGAGGTTGGGTTTTTTAAGAAATTTTCCCAAAATTTGAGACTAGTCAACAGAGCCTAAGACTAAGGATGGAGATTTCATGGGGATTACGTTACTTTGGGTGGGATTTCTTGGTGACTTTTTTCTTTAGATTTTCTTTCTTTTCTTTTATTTTTTTTTTTAATTTTTTTATTTTCTCTCATATTTTCTCTTAGATCAGAATCCACCAAAAAGCCAAATGAGGAGAGGGCTAGTTCTAGAGAAAATGATGAAAGAGAGCTGATGAAAGGAGCTTGAAGGAGGAGAAATGCTTAGAAGGGGGACTGATAAAATTATTAGAGAGAGAGAGAGAGAGAGAGAGAGAGAGAGAGAGAGAGAGAGAGAGAGAGAGAGAGAGAGAGAGAGAGAGAGAGAGAGAGAGAGAAGAGCTTCTCTATCCTCTTTCCACACTCATGAGTCATGAGTTTTGTTAACTATTGAGCTTGATATAAGATATTTTTCATTAGACCGTGTGAATTATTATTTCAAAGTTAGATAGGTAATGGCCCCTTTAAAATGTGTTATTTGATGGTGATGACACCAAAAAATAAAAAATTCCACAAATGTTTTGCATCCCCATAATCAAATTTCTAGATACGCCACTGCAGTCTTGTGCTAGTGTTTTGACTTGCATCATGCATGGTTTTAACCAAACCAATTAAGAAATAACATTCATAAGGGACATTTGGTTGATAAGTGATGTACGTTGTAACTAAAAATAATTAACAAGATATATACTCCCTTACTCATATGGGTTCAATCCAAATGGAACATACTTCATAAGAGTACCAACAACAATGAGATTTACTAGCATGTCAAGAAGAGAGATGGCTACACAAGGCTTCCAAATGTGATGAGAGAGAAAATCCTTTCTACATCCCACAAGAAACAAAAGCCCCTAAGTCTACTAAGAACCCTAGCCAATTTTCATCAAATCTACTCCAAATCACCCCCTGTAATCCTTCTCCTTTGATTAAATTCTCTAAGTTCTACCTATCTGATGGCCGGTCTTCTCTCTCCTTTATTGAGAAATGGTTTGGTTAAGCAACTAACCCATGGGTTTTATCCTAAATCTAGTGGGTTCTCACCTAATGGTAATCTGATTGATTTTGCTTCTTGTGGGCTGAGTGATGGCTGCAAGTATGCTAAGATTGCATATGGGATTTGGGGATTGTAGTTCACAATTGCTGATGTGCCCAATTTTCGTCAAGGTCAGATAATTGCGATTAGATTTATCCCTAAATTGGTACTTCTCTCTAATTCGTCCCTTCATATGAGTTGTTTTCATGATTTTCACTTCCAAAATTTCTTGATATTTTCAAGAGTTGAGGTTAGTTTATTGGGGTGATCCAGTTGTCATTGGGTAATCCTAGAATTTCTCGTTCGTCAATTTGGGGGTTTTTATTAGTCGAGATGGTGGTTATACTTGTTCCTGGTTTTGGAGAACCTGGTCTCTAGGTATTACTTTAGTTAATGTCGATTATTCTTCATTTATTGCCTTTATTATCTTTGTATGCTGGTTCCTCACTGTTCACATAGTGCTTTCAATTAATGCGGTGTACCTGACTATGAGTTTTGGTGTGCGATGGGTGTGTCACTCTCGTCCTTGCTCTACCGCTCTCTGGTGGTGGTACTGTGAGCTATCAGTTGTTCACAGAGAAAAGCCTATGAAGCCTATAACTTCTAAGCCAATTTCTCAATATTATCGGAAGGTTTTCCTCCCTCCCTTCAGTTCATTTGCCTTCTATAAAAGGCAACCTTCGGTAATCTTTTTTCCTGCACCTCTCATCTCTCCCTTTGCTTTTCTTTCTTCCATTGTCTTTTTAGCTTTTATTGTTGTTAGTATGGAATTGCCTAAGAGTTTCAAAGAAGTACCACTTCTGATAACCCTATGAAAACTGCTATAGGCTCTAATAATGGTCCTTCTAATATTAATGATTCTGCTAGTCCTGGTTTTGTGCTACCTGCAGTTTTGCCTGAAGGTTTCACCATGAAGGACCTCCATCAGGTTCGTGTTGATATGGAGGAATTATCTGAGCTAGTGTTATTGGGTAAGTGTTTGGGTGATCATGTTGAGTTTAAATCTATTATTGCTATGACAAAAATCTGATTGGAAGTTTATTAAAGTGATGTTGAGTATAATAATTTGGGCAACAAATGGGTCATGTTTAAATTTTCTAACCCAGGAGATAGGTTGAGTGTGTGGATGGCTAGACCCTTGGCATGTTAACGGTGAGTTACTTGTCCTTAGTCCTTGGAAAAATAGGTTTGACCCATTTAAGGAAGAAATTACTAATGTGAATTTTTGGGTTAGAATCCCTAAACTTCCTGATGAATTGGTTGGATTAGTTTTCATTGTGGCTTTTTTGCAACTTAATGGCCTGAGTACTTTTATTAAATTTGAAGATTTTACTTCTATTAAAAGAGGTTATAGTTTACTAGGATTTGCGTTAATGTAGATATTACTCTACCTCTTAAGACTTATGCTAAGGTTCCAAGGGTTGGAGGGGAGGACTGGTATTTGGGTTGGTATGAGAATTTCTCAAAAGGTTGTGCTTGTTGTGGTGTTGAGGTGCATGCTATTGATAAGTGTCCTTTAATGAATGATATTAACAAGATTGTGAATGTAGTGCTAGAAAAAAGTCCCTTTCATCAGGCTCTCATTGAAAAAACTCTTAAAAAAACTTCAGTGAAAGAAAAATGTGCTTCCAAGCCTGAAGAAATTGTTGATTGGACACAAGTCACCACTGCTATAACTAAAATGAACCATTTGCCTCCTAAAAAGAGTATTTCTAAGAACATGGCTCATTCTATTGCAAAATCTGGTAAGCCTGCTGCTGGTAGCAATGAAGGGATTCATATTTCTGATGTTGTGGCTCCTGGCCATGAACCTGTTAAGCCCAAAGTTTCTGCCTATTTTGGTAAAGGTAAAGGCCCATTGTATCCTGTTCTTGCCCCTGCTGGTGATATGATGATTCATGTGCTAGCACATCAGAATAAGTGTGTTCCCCCTCTCATGATGAGAATGATAGCCAGAGTCTTGTTATCTTGAGTTCTCTTGTGAAAGCTAATGCTAACCACCCTTCTGTGGGTGTGTTAAGTTTTCCTAACGTTACAGATGCTACTCCTTTGCAAATAGCTTATCCTGATAACCTCATTGTTGCAAATGTTTATGAGCAATAATTGGGAGGAGGCAGCGATAACTCTGCCAACCCCAATGAGCAGCTTGAAGACTATGGTGAGGATTATGAGGATGATGATCTGTTGGGTGAACCTACTGGTTCTTTCCATTCTATCCATTCGGATAGCACTTTTCTAAAACAGATCAAGCTCCTTGAGATGGCAACAATGAGATGTCAACAGGTTCTAACCAATTTTATGTCTCAAAAAGGAGGGCTCCAAGTGATGATACTGTAGACTATACTGGCTCTTCTCCGAAGAGGGCCAGGAACTGATCACAAGACTATTCTCAGAATGTTCTATCTTTATCTATGTTTTTATGTTAAATATCGCGTACTGGAATGTTAAGGGAGTGGGAAGAAAAGATTTGGATGAGGAAGTCAAAGTCTTTTGTAAGAACCATCTTGTTAGTGTAATTGCTTTGGCTGAAATTAAAGTTGAATCCCCCCTACTGTTCAAATAATAAATAGGTATGGTTTTAGTTCATTTGAGTATATTCCTTGTGTGGGTTATTCTGGTGGGATTTGGCTTCTTTGGCAATCTCATTCTTTAAGTATCTCCATTTTGATAAAATAAGTTATATTTATTAGTGTTTTGTTTGTAAATAATGACTTGAATCCGACTATGATTGGTATTTTTGTTTAAGCCCCTGCTCAACTTGCCCATAAAATTCAATTTTGGGCGAATCTATTAGCTTATGTGTCTTCTCTTACTTTGTCTTTCATGATTATTGGAGACTTAAATGAGATTAACTCCTTAAATGATAAACTTGGAGGTTCAGTTCCTTCTTCTTCTAGATTTGATAGATTGAGAAATTTCATGTTCAGTTCTAATGCTATTGATTAGTCATTCCAATGTAATTCCTTTACTTGGAGGAAAACAAAAAGTGGGTTAAACAATGTGTGGGAAAGGTTAGACAGCGCTATTGTTTCACTTAGTTAGTTAAATTTATTCCCTAATGCTTTTGTACCTCATTTTGATTTCTCCTCGTCAGACCATTGTCCTATCTTACTTCATACTAATTCTCAGAACTTTGTTGGTACACCCCCTTTTAAATTTGAGATGACTTGGTGTCAAAATAAAAGTTATGAAAAAGAAGTACGACAAGCTTGGAGTTCCAGATTTCCTAGATCCCAACTTTATCAAGTTAGCAGAAAGTTAAAACTGCATAAGTTTAATTCTAAGGCTTGGGCAAAGAATAAATATGGTAATGTTAATAAGCAGTTAAAAGAAGCTGAGTCTGCTCTTAACAATGTTCAAGCCAAATTTTTAGCTGATCCTAATAGTATTATTCATTCAGCTCTTTAAGATAATTTGTTAAAAAAAAAAGTTGTCTTAGTTAACTTTAGTAAAATGTACTGGTTTCAAAGATCAAGCGCTAGGAATTTATTACTTGGAGGTAGGAATACTACCTATTTCCAAACAAAAGATACTATTACAAGAAATCGTAAGAGAATTACTAATTTTCGGAGCTCTGATGGTCTTTTATTTTCTGATCATACTAGTATTGCTACTAAAATTACTAAGGAATTTAAAGCACGTTTTGTTAAGGATAATAATAGTTTCGTTAATGTGGACAATGATTTAGAGGAAACCTCTAAAGAAATTAATGATGAAGATAACTATAATCTTACGAAGGTGGTCATAGATGATGAAGTTAAAGAGGCTTGCTTTTGTTTAGCCATAACAAATCTCCTGGACCGGATGGCTTTCCAGCTGGGTTTTTTCAGAACTACTGGCATATAGTTGGTCCGTCTATTTGTAGAGCCGTTAAAGCATTCTTTCATTCGGGTAAGCTCTTGAAAGAAGTTAACCAAACCTTCTTAACTCTGATTCCCAAAATAGACAATACTATTTCAGCTAATCATTCTCAACCTATTAGTTTATGTACGACTATCTATAAAGTATTCTAAAATACTAACGCTAAGACTTAAGTTCGTTCTTGATAAATTAATTCATCCTCTTCAAGGTGCCTTCGTAGCAAACAGATGCATTCAGGATAATATTTTGCTAGCTCATGAAATTTTCCATTCCTTCAGAAATAAAAAAGGTAAATCTAGCGGGCTAGCTATTAAATTAGATATGGAGTAAGCGTATGATAGGCTGGAGTGGGACTTTATTATCCAAGTCTTTTGTAAAATCGGTTTCTGCTAGAAGTGGATTGAGTGGATTCAAGAATGCATTCATCAGTTTCATTGTCAGATTTGGTTAACAACATCCTAGTTAATACTTTCTGTCCCTCTAGAGGAATTCGTCAGGGAGATCCTCTCTCCCTGTACAATTTTATTCTTTGTACAGAAATTCTAGCAAGAAGGCTCCAAAAAGAATCCGATAATTCAGATAAGAGTATAGGAATTAAAATCTGCTAGGGTACTCAAAAACTCCCTTTTCTTACCTTTGCAGATGATACTAAATATTTGCGAAGGCTACTCATCAAAGTTGTGTCACAATTAAGAAAATTCTAGATGATTATTGTCGTATGTCAGGCCAAAAAGTTAATTTCACTAAGTCGGCTTTCCAGTGTACAACAAATATTCCTAGAAACTCGCTTGACAGTTTTAAAGTTGTCATAGGAATGAATAATTCTACTTGTTTAGATAAATATTTAGGTTGTCCAATTATTTCTGGGAAAGTTAACGCAGATACTTTTAGTAGTATTGTTGATCGTACTTCGAGTCATCTTAGTAAGTGGAAGGCTAATTCGTTATCACAAGCAGGTAGAACTACTCTAATACATGAAAATCTGTCAGCAACTCCCATTTTTAGTAGGCAGAGTGTTACTATCCCTTCAAAAACATTATCTTCTTTAGAAAGATCTAATCGTAATATTTTTTGGAACAAAAACTCAGATGTTAAAGGCCCTAACTTGATAGGTTAAAGTTTGTAGACCAAAAATCTTGGTGGCCTCGGGTTAAGAAAATCGGAAGCTTTTAATAAAGCAATGCAAATGAAACTGTTATGGAAAATCTGGACAGAACTTGACAATATATGGGTCAAATTGATTAAAAAAAATACCTTAAGGATAAAGATTTAGACCATTACCAGAAAGGAAATAATATGTCATGGCAATGGGGTAATCTTAAGAATGTAAGAGACTTATTATTTAAGGGGTTAAGATGGCAAGTAGGTGACGGACAATCTATTAATTTTTGAAAAGATAATTGGGCCTTCCATCATCCTTTTCAAGATCTTTTCATGATTCGACCTCGGATGAGCCTCTGTTTGAGTTAGATATCCCTGTGAGTATGGTTTTTAACAACGTAGGAGGCTGGGACCAAGTTCTCCTCTCCAAAGTTCTTCCTCTTGAAGTTAATATTATCATCAGTATCCCTATTCCCTTTAATTCTGCAATTGGTAAACTTTATTGGGGGTACTCCAGTGATGGTGTCTTTTCGGCGAAATCGGCTACTTGGCAAGCCCAAGGCCTTCAAGATTCTTACAATCATAAGTGTGAATTTAGTTGGCTTTGGAAACTTAACCTTCCTAACAAGATGAAAGTTTTCCTTTGGAAACTATGTTTGGATGGTCTCCCTACGAAAGTTAGGTTGGTGCAAAGTAAGATTTTTTTACCTCAAGAATGTGTATTTTGTAATCATCATTCAGAAGATAAATTCCACTTATTTTTTGTTTGTCCTTCTTTTCTGCAAGTTTGGGAAGAAGCCCAAAAAGTAGTGGGTAGAGCTCATTCTCCTTTACCCTTTACTCAAGGACCCTTTGTTAGCCGGTTTAACGCCCTTCATAAGCACTTTGATGAAAAGTCTTTCTCACTCCTTATGTTCTCTTGGTGGATATATTTTGGTTTGTTAGAAATAAAATTTGTTTTGATAATTTAGCTACGAATCCTTCTCAGATTGCCTTTACTATTAAAAGAAGCTTTGAAAAATGTCCCATATTATCAATATGGATTTTGATTTTGACACAACAGGAGCAGTTGTTAAGAAAACATTGAAGAGACATCCTAGGCAAAATGTTTTTTGGGAACCTCCAAGACCAGACTATGTTAAGATTAACTTTGATGGTTCAAAAAAAAGACAGTGGCTCTGCTGCGACAGGGTTTAGTATTAGAGATAGTCATAGTGAAGTTGTATCCCTCGGGGCTAGGTCGTGTGGGGTGAGTTCTATCCTCTTAGAAGAAGTTATAGGTTTAAGAAAAGGAGTTCATGAAGCTAGAATGTTAGGGTAAAAGAACATTACTATTGAAGGAAATAATCTTACATTTATTAAGTCAGTTAGAGGAGAGTGACACATTACATGGAAAATTGAGAATATTATTATTGATACCAAAAATTAAAGGATCTTCATTTGTTTGACAATATAGAAGTCTTGCCTGTTTTTATGTAAGCTAACTCAGTAGCGGACTTTATTTATGGCTACTTGGGGACATTAGTGTCCTTCCCATCTTTCTTGGTCATCTTCTTTTCATCAAGAACTTACCAATCTCTTGGTTAGAGATTGGGTAGGTTAACTTCCGGAGAGTGTTAACCTGGTATTTCTTGCTATTTCAAAAAAAAAAAAATAAAAAAGAAAAAAAAGGAGAGAGAGTGATATTGACACTTCACAACAATGACACTTTAACAATGTCAAGGATGACATTTGAAACAAAATGTCAGCAGAGAGACATTTGTGAGATAGTCGGTCATCTGACATTTCCAACTAACGGGAGACGCGTGTCCCATGAAAAGCAAATTTTGTGTTGAAAAAAACCCAAAACGGTGTGTTTTGGATCATCTACCAAAACACAGATGTTTTATTCATTTTGACAGTAAAAAGAGAAATGCGTGGTCCCCACACCCCCAATCAACTCTCAAACGCGTCAAACATATGGGTTGACTTCAGTTGGTCATTCTTGTGGTGACAATTAGGGCTGTTCATTACCGGATAACGGATCCGATCCGATCCGAAATTTCGGATACCCGAAATTTTGGATCGGGCAAAATGCGATCCGTATCCAATCCGAAGTTCACCGGATATCCGGTATGTCGGATATCCGATTTTTCGGATCGGATGCCCGATATCCATGATCCGATCCGTTTTTCAAAAAAATCAACTTTTAATGATTTTTCATTGTTTTTTTTTTAAAAAAAAAATGCAGAATTTTATGTTTAACTGTCTTAACTCTTAACAACAAGTCAACAACACCAAATAGGCAAATAAAATAACAAACGCAATCCAAAGTTACAAACATGTTAAACTTCAACATGGAGGCAACGAAAATTACAAATTGTTTAAGGGAGGCAATAAAATATTACACCTACAACAAACAATGTCCATCGTCAATCCCAAACTCCAAACTCCAAAGCCACTAGTCATCCGTTGTCTCGTCAATTATAATGGACGGTTGCTCCGACATCAAGTCTTCCATGCCTACAACTCATATAACCAGAAAAATGTGTTAATTTTTTTTTCTTTGAATAAGTACACAATAAAAGAAAGATAACTACAAATGACAATTACAAAGAAAGTAAACTAACTGTTTTCCATCTCCTCCAAAGCAAGCAAGCTTTCCTCAATTATGAGAGGATTATGAGAAGACCGTAGCCAATCTTGTCCACAAACAAGAGCCTCTACCATTTTTGGAGTCAAAGAAGTACGAAATGAATCAAGAACACGTCCTCCTAAGCTAAAAGCAGACTCCGAAGCAACGGTAGAAACCGGGATGGCTAGCACATCTCGAGCCAACTTATAAAGAACCGGGTACCTTTTTTGTTGGTCTTTCCACCAACCCAAGATATCAAAACTCTCTTCATCGGGTTCAATTGCATCACCTAAATACTTCTCTAACTCGGTTGCTCTCTCATTCATTTCCGAAGCACCCGAGTTACTTTTAATCCTCCTAGCCATATAACTTGTAAAATCCGTTACTTGCCCACCCATTCTTTCCGCACTAGGAGTAGAAGTAGTGGAAGTTGAACTTGAAGTTGAAGAAGATGCTTGGGTTCTCTTTTGTTGAGGCATAGAGGAGGCATAGGAATTGAACAATGCTTCTAAAGTGACTTTGACATTAAGAGTCAAAAGACTAGCTTTGGTGTTATCATAAGCTTCCCGGACAACGGAATTCACATATGTCCACTTACGTCTAGGATCAAGAACAAGCGCAATGAACAAAAAATGATTGACATTGTCAATATTTGCCCAATATTTTTCATGTTTTCCTTTCATTTGTTTTGCCATGTTCTTGATACAAGGATCCTCATGTAAGAAATAATCAGAAATTGCACAACCAATTCCATAAATGTCAAGGGCATAAGAATTAGAAGTCACATAACGAGAACCCGATAACTTCAAAGTAGCATCATAAAAAATTTTCAAGAATGGCAACAAGCTACCCACCTTTACCCACTCATCATTACTCAAATAACCACCATGTCTCCTAAGATCCTTAGCACATTGAGAGTCTTTCAAATACAAATTATCAAATGCTTTCTTAAATTTCACAGCCGATTCAAGCATCAAATATGTTGAGTTCCATCTAGTTTCAACATCTAAGCAAACTAGACGCTTACTATTCAAGTTCTCCTCCTCTATAGATGTTTTGAACTTTTGAAGCCTTGCAGGAGAAGAACGCACATATCTTACAAGGCCACGGACTTTCTTAATTGCTTCACCAAGGTCATCTAAACCATCTTTCACAACTAAGTTCAAAATATGAGCTGCACATCTCATATGCAAATGTTTTCCATCTAACAAACCACAATCCCAATGATTAACTCTTTTTCTCAAATACTCAAGTGCAACATCATTGGAGCTAGCATTGTCTACCGTCACAGTTAAAATGTTTCTTACTCCCCACTCCATCAAACATTTTTCAACAGCCTTGCCAATAAGTTTACCAGAATGACCACCAATAGGACAAAAATTGATAATACGCTTATGCAAATTCCAATCATCATCAATGAAATGAGCTGTAAGACACATATAACTTAGATTCTGAGCAGAAGTCCATGTGTCAGTGGTCGGACAAACTTTGGAATTCAAATTCTTAAAAGACTCTTTCAACTTCTTTCTTTCATCAATAAAAAGAGCATAACAATCTCTTGTAGTGGTCGAACGTGAAGGAATAATAAAATCAGGTCTAATAACTTTGCAAAATTGGCGAAAACCCTCACGCTCCACAAACCTAAAAGGTAACTCATCCAAAATAATCATCTTAGCCAATGCTTGCCTAGTATCTTCTTGGTTAAACATATACAATGATGGCACTGTAACTTTTTCAATGGTTCCATCCTCCTTAACAATAGTCTTAATTTCAAGATATAACAATTTCTGTTTTCTATCCATATTAGCAGGCAATTGTTTGCACCTATTTGTATGATTTTGCAAAGGAGTAGTTCCATTAGAAGCTTTACAACCAATCAAAGTCCCACAATACGCACATTTAGCATAGTCTGGCTTCCCACTATCCACATAATGAGCCCAATACTTAGATTTTTTTTTCCTAACAGTAGGAGTACTACTTGTAGTATTTTCATCAGTACTTACAGTGGGAGCAATTGGTGGTTTCCTACTCTTAGATTTTGAAGACCTCTTCCTCTTTTGTGCTTGACTCTCCATAGTCTCATCTTCAGAGCTAGATAAAAAAACCTTTGGGATTGTGTTCTCCATATCATCATCATCATCACCATTATTGTCATTATCTTCAAAACTTGACATTTCCTTTATTGTACAATAACAACAAACCTCCATTAACAAGGAACAAATAATAACAAACCTCAATTTACAAGGAACAAACAGAAACTTGAAGTCATTTGAGAGTGAAAAAAAATATTTAAATTCGTCACTTTAATTATTTACTTTGATCAAACTACACAAACATTTATATTCATCACTTTAAATGTGTTACAGAAAACCCCAAATTGTTACTCTCATTACCTAAAACAATTCATGCAATTCAAACTTAGACAACAAATAAATTAATTCTATAAACCAATTCGTAATTTATGTTGTTGTTTGTTGTTTATTTGATTTCTTCTATGAGGAAAAAGTTCAGATTTGAGAGAGAGAGAGAGAGAGAGAGAGAGAGAGAGAGAGAGAGAGTACTTGCTGCGGGCTGCTGAGTGATGACGGGCGACGGCCTGACGGAGAAGATGAAGATGGTGAGCGAAGAAGACGGTGAAGAACTGAAGACTTGAAGAGAAGAATGGGGGCGGGTGACTTGAAGAGAAGAGATTGTGATTTATGAACCCTAATACTGATAGTGATAAATTATTAATGAACATTGAAATGAAGATGAGCGAATTTAAAAAAAAAAAAAGCAAAATGGATATTTCGGATATCCGAAATACTAAAATAGCGATCCGTATCCGTATCCGAAATCTGAGGTTATGTACCGGATCGGATATCCGATCCGAAAAAATGGATCGAGTATCCGCTTTTACGGATCGGATCTCCCGGATCACGGATCGGATCATTTATGAACAGCCCTAGTGACAATGCTTTATTTCATAATTTCAAGCCGTTTTAAAATGGCTATAACTAAATTTTTTTTTTACAAAAAACAAAAAAAATAACATTAGCAAAGAAGGAGACAAAGAGAGTAGTCTCAGTAGCCAAAAGTAAAGCGTATGAGAACCTATACCAGCAACTAGAAACCAAAGAAGGAGAAAAAGACATTTTTAGGGTGGCTAGAGCTAGGGAGAGAAAAACAAGAGACTTGGATCAAGTGCGTTGTATAAAGGATGAAGCAGGGCGAGTTCTAGTGGATGAAGTCGACATCAAGAGGAGGTGGCAGAGATACTTTCACGAGTTGTTTAATGTAGACGCAAGCAACAACATCTCTCTAGGGATCTTAGCACGTCTGAGCAATATCGTAACTTCACCTTTTGTCGTCGTATTACAAAGGAAGAAATTATAGGTGCTTTAAAGAAGATGAAGAGTGGTAGGGCAGTGGGCCCAGATGAGGTACCTATAGAGGTGTGGAGGAGCTTAGGAGAAGGAGGCCTTAATTGGTTAGTTAAGCTTTTCAACGTGATCCTCAAGTCGGCTAAGATGCCAGATGAGTGGAGACTTAGCACGGTGATTCCATTATATAATAATAAAGGTGACATACAAAGTTGCAATAACTATAGAGGCATTAAACTACTCAGCCATACAATGAAGTTATTAGAGAGGGTGATTGAGAAGAGGATGAGGAAGACAACACATATTTCAGAGAATCAGTTTGGATTCATGCCAGGGAGATCCACAACTGAGGCAATACATTTGCTTAGACGCTCTATGGAGTATTACAGAGAGAGATAAAGGGATTTGCACATGGTATTCATCGATTTGGAGAAGGCATATGATCGGGTTCCCAGGGAGGTTTTGTGGAGGTGTTTACAAGCAAAGGAAGTCCCTATTGCCTATATACGAGTTACTAAGGACATGTATGAAGGTGTGAGAACTAGAGTGAGGACGACAGGAGGTGATTCAGACCACTTTGCGATTGACATAGGACTCCATCAGGGTTCTTCATTGAGTCCTTTCTTATTTGCAATTGTTATAGATGAGCTCACTAAGAGTATCCAAGGAGATGTGCCATGGTGTATGATGTTTGCTGACGACATCATTTTATTGGACGAAACAAGAGAAGGTGTTAACAACAAGCTAGAGCTCTGGAGGGATACGCTGGAAGCAAAGGGATTTAAACTGAGCAGGACAAAGACAGAGTACTTGGAATGTAACTTCTCTGGGGGTGGGGGTGAGGGTGCGTCTGACTCCGAAATAAGAATTGACACCGTAGTGGTACCAAGGAAGGAGAGTTTCAAATATTTAGGGTCGATCATCCAGGGTAACGGAGAAATTGACGATGATGTTGCTCACTGTATCAGTGCAGGGTGGCAAAAATGGAGAAGTAGATACCACTCAAATTAAAAAGAAAGTTTTATCGCATGGCTATTAGGCCAGCTATGCTATATGGCGCTGAGTGTTGGCAGATTAGACAGGCTCATGTTCATAAAATGAGGGTGGCTGAGATGAGGATGCTTCGTTGGATGTGCAACCTAACCATGATAGATAAGTTCAAGAACGAAGAGGTTCATGTCAAGGTTGGGGTGACAGATACTGAGAGCAAGATGCGGAAAACGAGACTTAGGTGGTTTGGGCATGTCGTGAGGAGACACCCCGACGCTCCGGTGAGGAGGTGCGAGAGGATTATACTAAGGGACTGTAAGAGAAGAAGAGGGAGGACTAAGAAGAGTTGGAGTGAGGTGATTAAGAACGATTTGGCCCTCTTGGAGCTTACCGAGGATCTGGTCCTTAATAGGAAACTTTGGCATAGTAGGATCCACATAGATGATACTATATTGAGGGTGTAGGTTTTTATTTAGTTATTTATTTATTTGTGTGTTTGTTTGTTTGTTTGTTATCATTTCATTTATTTATTTATTTGCATTCATTTGTTTTAACATCCACCTTTTTGCCTATTTACTTACTGATTTCAAAAATCAAATTGTTTTCGCGGGTCTTTCGGAAACAGCCTCCCTGCTAGGCGACTAGTTAGGCGTAAGGTTGCGTACATCTGGACCTCCCCAGACCCCGCCCTCGGCGGGACATTTACTGGGTTGTTGTTGTTCTTGTTGTTGTACAAAAAAAATAACATACGGTCATAGTTTTTCATACTCTATAAATAGAGACCCATTTTGTCATATTTTTGCTCAATCCAAAAATTTCCTTTTTCTCTATAAATTATTGATATTATCTCTATAATTTCAATAATAATTCTATTTCATATCATTTTAATATGTTGAAAAAAGAATTAAATATCTAGTTATGAATCCAAGTTATCCCAACTATGGAAATACTCCACCTTATTCAAGCTCTCCAAGAAATCTAAACCCTCAAATAAATCCAAACTTCCAAACAAATTCAAACTCACAAACACCTAATTCAAACTCATGCCACCATTGTGGGTGAAATAGATAAGGTGTCATGACATGTAATATTTTTGGTGGTAAATGAGGTGGATGAGAGAGAAATATCATGACACCTCAAATAAGGTGTCATGGTTGTTGATGCTCTGAGTATCCCCAAGCATGACTTTTGATGGTGCCAAGAGCAGAGAGAGTATGAGTCATTGAAGTGTCACCATTGTGTAGACACCAAAAATTGTGTCTATGATAAGTCCCCATAAAAACCCAATGATGAAAGGATTGGATTTTGCTCGAACTTGGATTGCGAGAATAATTGCTCTGATGATTAGCCCAGTTCATTTGAATTAACCAGTGGAAGCCTTTTGTACAGGTGATCCAAACCAGTTGGGCTCAATTCATTTGGAGTCCAAAACTGTGAGATAGGCCTCTTTTGAACCCAAACCCTTGAGTCAACCCTTGGTCAAACAAGGAAACTCAGTCAATCCCGCGTGGACCCCCTCGAAAAAGCCTCCCCCTCTTAAAAAGCATGTTAGGCTCCTATGCAAGCAGGCCGCTCCAGGTCCAAGCGGCCACGCTTGAGTTCAAGCGTTGGCCGCTAGGACAAGCGACTATGCCGCTAGGCCAAGCGACTTGGCCGTTTGCCTAGCGGCTGAGCAGCTTGCCAAGTGGTTAACCGCTTGTCCTAGCGATTCAACTGCTCGGCCTAGTTGCATGGCCGCCTGGACCTTTTCTCGCGGACGGCAAATTCGAGGCCCATTCGATTTCCGTGCCAAACCCTGGCAGCTCCTCCTCTTCTATATAAACAAACCTTAGGGTTCAGTTGAAGAGGTTAGCAGTTTCTGTCTCAGGTTGGTCCTTTGGTTGAGAACATTAGAGTTTGGACATTCTCTGTCTCATATTAAACACTAAATTCTGATTCTACTCCTTCTTTAAGCTAGCCCTAACACCACAAAATAAACCTTCATACTTCATCAAGAGCAAGAGTTCAAGTATAACAACCTAATAAGTTCATCGTGAGCATCCAGGTAATCCAACCTGAGGGTTTTCAATAAATTTTATATATTGCTTGTTATTTACTAACGAATTTGGTTTATGTGATATGTACATGCATGGCGCGTTTTGAGCAAAAGGGCTTGTATTAAACTCAATGAATGAATGGATAAATGTTTATTTTATTGCTCTTTAAATTATAAATTATGCTTGATTGTGATTGTTGGGATGAATTATCTTGTTTGCCTTCTAATCCGCAGGTTTAGCATATTTATCGTTTCCTAGCAATAAAAACATGTAATTTGATAAGTTGTTAGAAGTGGTCACATTAGTAATGTTTGTTCAACCCATTAGTTAAACTAGGATTTTGGACAAATTAAACCTTGTTTGGAACCGTAGCATTGATAATCGTATTGAATTGATTAGTAAAGGCTGTTGTTGTCAAGGGGCGAGTTGGGTGTCTAACACCTTCCTAGCTCGTACTCACGCCCCCAAAGTCATTTATGAAGTCAATTTTCCCAATAGGGATTGGGGTGCACAGGAATTGTGTTGACGTCTTTTTAGACTATCGACTTGACGTCCTTAAATTTGGTGGCGACTTCCGACAATTTTAATCATGTCCTTAGTACGAAAGGAAATCTTCATGTGCATTCACACTCGAGAGATTCACGAAACCAAAGACGCTCTCCCAGGCTATCCCGCCGGTCGCTCGGAAAAAAGGGGAGAAAACTCCGGTAGCCCACACATTGGGGGAAGGGGGTCAAGTGAAGGCTTTTCCTCTCTCCTGTCTCTCCATGGAGACATCATGTGCCAGAAATTGCAAGAGCACCTAAAATATAGGTCAAGGCTTTCCTCTCTTCTCTACCTCACTTTTCCACTCACAACTTGACTTCTTAGAGCAACTAAAATAGTGACTTCTTAGTGGGTCAAGTAGGAGAGAGAGTAAGGTCAAGTGAGAGTCACCATTGTGGGAGATCGGATCCTTTCCGTATCAATGGTGCGGTAAACCCTGCGGTACCGATTATATTTAATTATAACGAGATAAATATTAAAATAAACGGTATAATTTAGTAGTAGTTTGCATAAGAATCACAATAATGGGTTATAACCATATAATTTAGTAGTTGTTTATTGCCCATTTTCTTGTTGTATGACCCCAATCAAAAAGTTTGATGTAATTTTTTTAATACCGTCTTTTCGAATATATCCCGTTATAATAAAGTAAAACCTGTACCGCATGGTTTACTGCACCATTTGTACCGGAGAGGATCCGATCTCCCATTGTAGGGGAAGGGGTCAAGGATGATTTTTCTCTCTCACGGGATTGCATAGAGACTCTTACACAAGTAAAGAGTCACTTGGTTCAGCAAATCAAAATGTGCCACGTGGCACTTCTTTTTAACCTAAAATTTGGTAGGGACCAGAAAATGTAGGAAAGAGAGTGTAGTGAGTTAGGCCAAGAATAGGGATAAAGAATTATGAAAAATAAAAAGTCAAGTTTTGACTGAAAAAATGAGGTGGATGAGAGAGAGAAGTCTTTACACATGCCTTCTTATCCCACATCCATGACTCAAGTCATTACACACTCTCTCATACATTTTCTCTACCCCACCATATTTTCTCTCTCCTACTCAATTTCTTCTACAATTAGTTTTGTAGCTAATACTAGCTACACAATAATCCAGTTCATTAATTCTTATTAGTAATAAATAAATTTCATTGTTAATAATTAAATAATATTGTTACTAATTACGAGTATTTATATAAATTAGAATCGGTTATTATTCTTACAGGAAATAAATTTTTTAAAATCGATTATTATTTTTATTTTTTAATTATGATTGTTATATAAATAAATGTGTTAATTAATGTAAATTAGCAATACAAATTATAATTCGATTACATTAAAATAGAGCGATTACATGAATCACACCAATAATAATAAGAAAATTACATAAAACTTAAACGATAAAGAAATACATGAAGTTTAGAAATAATTTAATTCCCACGATTTCTCCTTTGTTCATTCTGCCAAATATGCTCAATTAAGTCCCTCTTCAGCGTCATGTGAACACTGGAATCCCAAAGACGAGATCTTGCTTTCAGATATCCGGCTATCCCGAACACTTGTTCAGGAGGTCGAGAGGCGGAACCGGTATAATCCAACGGACCATCATGAACAAAGGTACTAGTCGAGGGATGTTGATGGTTGTCTTCTTCAAATTCGGTTGTATCGAAATATAAATATCCTTCCCATTCATCCTCGACTATCATGTTGTGCATGATGATATAAGCAATTATTATTTTACCCAATATCTCTCTACTCCATGCTAAGGATGGCTGACACATTATTGCAAATCGAGCTTGTAGAACTCCAAAAGCACGCTCCACATCTTTCCTCACCGACTCTTGTGCTGGGGCAAACAATTTGTGTTTTTCGGTTTGTGAATTTTTTTACTGAGTTGATGAATGTCGCCCATTTTGGATATGTACCATCAGTAAGGTAGTATCCCATATGGTATGTGTTGCTTCCCTCCTTGTATCGAACGGTCGGAGTTGTCCCATCTAAAATATCATCGAATACAGGAGAGTGATCAAGAACATTAATATCATTGCACGGACCTGGTGTGCCAAAGAAAGCATGCCAAATCCATAGGTCGTGATCACCAACAGCTTCAAGGACAAGTGTCTCTGTCTTATTCCTGCCTTGAAACTGTCCTTTCCAACCGCTTGGACAAATTTTCCATTGCCAATACACACAGTTGATACTTTCCATCATCCCTGGAAATCCTCGTTTCCTACCATCACGAAAAAGCCTTTCCAAATTGATGGCATTTGGTTTTCGCAAGTATTCAGCACTAAATTTTTTTTTATCACACCTTCTATAAAGTGGAGAAGACACACCTTCGCCGTGGATTCGTTAACATTTAAAAGCTCATCAACTGGATCGTGTGCAATGCCGTAGGCTAACATTCGGATCGCGACAATGCACTTCTGGTGATAGGTTAAGCCAAACCTACTAGTAGCATCATGCATCTGTTCGTAAAAATCAGAATTATTATGAACAATCGTCCATGATACGAAAAAAACAGATCGTTTCTATGCGGAATCTGCAGCGAAATATATCAACATGAAACTTTGGGTATTCATCAAAGTAGGCTTTGAACAAACGAATGCTAGCATCTTCACGCTCTCTATGCACATACCTTCTTCTAGCTCGTGTAGGGGCGGGGGCGGTTGAATTGCCGCTAAGATTTGTGGGATGAGTGAGCATAGGAACTCCTCATCTCTCTGATGTGTTTAGAGTAATTGTTGATTCCACTATAAAACATTTTGTACAAACTGATTCATTGCATCATTATCTAAACTTGAAGATGAGTTGTTTGAATTTGAAGAAGAAGGCATTTTTTTTCTTCAATAGAAAATTGAGGTGGTGCAGGAGATTGGTGACAAATTTGGTGGAAGATAACACCTTATAAAGACAAACAAGATAATTGAGTCAGTTTAAATTTTGTCTACAGTCACATGCTTGGTTACGACACAACAATAATTCTGAGAAAATTTTATTAGAAATTTCAAATCAATATTAAAGCTCACCCATTTTGTTTTGGATTTTGTGACTGATAAAGATGATACGTCCCATCAGAAAAAAAGACTAACAAAGATGAATTGTCTAAATCAACAGTAAAATCAAATTTAGTGCATCAGGTAAATTTCAAATAAACGACAACATTTACATTAAACTTTACATTTGACATTAAACAATTAATAAAAAGATTAAATTTTAAAAAAATAAAGATTGAAAATAAAAAGACAACAATTAAAGAAATTCACTTATTAATATTAAAACTAAATGCCTAGATTCCATCAAAATCTTCTTGGCATTTCAGATATTTTTCCGTTTCACGTGGTGTCAAAACTGGTTTTGCCATCAAAAATTCCGTAAAGATAAAATCTTTTATCACGTTTTTTCTCTGCTATTTTTTCTGCATTCTTTGCCTCCTTCATTGCCTCCTTATTTTTTTATGAAACTCTAAATATTGCCTTCGCACTTAAAGAGACTCATCTATCTTATCGCGATTATGGATAGACCATTGTGAGATAGATTCAAAAATAATTGCAGTATTGTCAGCGTAAAGACCAAGTTCTATTTCTTTACCTCTCTTTTTGCTTTTTTCACTCATTCAGGACAAACTTCGGAGTCCTCTGTGCTTGGCGTATCTGGGGTAGATCTCTTTGAACTTTCGGAATCGGACATCCCTGGAAATTTTTCTTACCACTTAGGGTATAGTTATAAAATGACGTAAGCATGCTCAGCGGGAAATGCATGTTCTCTATAAGTCTCTTTCCACTATTCTTTGGCTTTAGTGATACCCGACGAGCCCCACGAAGAAACTCACAAGTTTATTCAATCGTTTCCAACGACCTTTAAAACCGCTTTCGTTTCTTACTTAGGCATTACTATTGGATTATCAATCTGAACTAGCGAGAAAAAAATTGACTATTTTTACCCACAACTCCCCCTTCCTCATATTGGTTCCTCTACCGATATTGCCCACCGATTCTACATAAGCCTAACATAATAGCATGTCTTCTTTGATGGTGTAAATGATATTGTTTTTACGACATTTCTTTGATTAAGAACATATAACATCGCCTTCTTCCTCTTCCTTGTCATCTTCATCTTCATTATCTTGAAAAATAGCTCTCGAACTACTTTCATCCCAAAGTGAGTTCTACTCCTTTGGACATGTTGTTGGAATGAATTATTTCTGTTTGGGGTAAATATTTAACTGTTTTGAGTAGCATACATATTTGGGGAAACAAAATAGTTTAAATTTTGAGAAGAAAACAAACTTGGAATAGCTTGGGGGTGATGGAGATTTGAATGATTTTGGCCTTAAACAAATTTGGAGTGTTTGCAATACTCGGAATATATTGAGACAAAATTTCCAATGAAGTCTGATAGCTAATTCCCATAAATTGACGCACATGGGAATTTTTTAACATAGCTGGATCCTTTAGGGGCAATTCACCTAATACGGATCTTCTGTCCCCTTATATGTACCACTTCATGTCCCAATCACATCCCGTTTGTCTGTGGTTTTGTCATGCATCCCAATTTAATAATAAAAAGAATTTAAAAACTAACGTGTCGAATGTACAAGGGAGTGGGTCAGGAGGTGACACATAAAATGAGACAGAAAATCCTTACTGCAATTCACCACTTGTGTTTTGAGAATAAAATTGTGTTTTGGGAGAATATTGGATTTTGAAATTATTGGATTTTGAGGGAAGTTTGGATTTGTTTCAAGTTTTGATTTTGTTGGGAATTAGGGTATTGAGAATAATTAGGATTTTGAGAAAATTTAGGATTACGAGGATCCATAATTACTATTTATTTTTGGTGGTGGAGGAAAGATTTTTTTTATATTTATTGCATATGAGATTTTAATGGGAAATTAGAACTAATGAAGTGGAAAATGAAAGGAATTTAGGTAGAAAATGAGATTTCGAATAAGGTGTGAGAAATATATCAAGAATGATCTCTATTTATACACGATGAAAAAATATAACTGTTGTTGTTTTTTTTTTTTAACTTATACCCGTTTGAAAACGGGAACAAGTTTGATTTTTAAAGCTTGACACATGGCAACAATTGAATGGGTGGTATGACGCGTGGGCCAGCCCCCTATGCACTCTCACTTTATTTTTCTCACGTGTTCTTTCTGATAATAATGTTTTGGGGTTCAATTTTGAACAAAGCGCAAACCAGTTTGACAGTGCATTTGCCATTCGCTTCGTTTTGATTTTTCTGGACCAAAATAAAATGATTTTAGCTAGAGACATGTCAAGCTGTGGTTCGCCATTTTCAATGACCCTAATTTGGAGTTAGGGTCCGTATGGAAGCCCAAGAGAGAAAGAGTCACGCTGTGACCCTTCTCCTACAATAGTGACCCAAGTTTGCCCTCTACCCTCTCTCCTCCTTGACCTCTTAAAAAGTCACCATTGAAGGTGCTCTCATAGAAGCAACGAATCAGAGTTGTACACCTGTCTAGCTCATTTAAAAGAATTGACAATTTAACACTCAAAACACATCGTTTGAAGCTGTAAAAAAGCACAAAAAAAAAACATGGGTTAGTGCAGCCTGACGCGCGTCACGCCGACCAGTGGCAGCCCGCCACATGGCAAATTCTTTTTAACAAAAAAAACTAGCCGTTTTCACACGACAAAAAAATAAATCAAAACAATATAAGAAAAAAGGACAATGCTAATGGTCTCCACTGGAGACATGAAACAATGTCTCCATATGATATGGCAGTTGCCACATTGTCAAAAATACTTATTATTTTGCCATGTCATAGGGGTTGAAATCAAGATTACAAAAAGTAAGGATCTCTTAGCAAATAGAGTAAAAAAAAGTATATTATGAGTTAGCTATATTAGGAACTAAACACAAAAAATGGGAAAATAAATGGAAACGTGAATATACATGGAAAATTAAGTTCATTTTGTTTAGTTTCTTCTTCTTTTTTTTGGTAATTTTATGTTTTTAAATTGTTTCTCTTACCTTAGTTAGTTACTTGTATTTTATTCTCAAACTTCACAAAGAAAGATAATATTTATCTTTGTTTCTCTTGAGAAGTTAAAAATAAAAACGATTTCATTTTTTTTTTTATGTGTTTTGAAGGGGAAAAGAAAACTTCAATTTGTAATCTAATATGTTGTATCCAAAAAAAAGTTTAAAAAAAAATCCACATATAAAGTAGCAAGTGTTTTAGGCAACTCGCTGTGTTGTTAGCTGAAAAGTCAAAATATAGTAAAAATCACTATAAAATGGCCTAAGTTGCAATGAAAAGGTAATAACTTAGATGTTTTCTTACTTAAAGTTGAAATTTTGCTTGGGTAGGATAAAAGTTTTAGTTGTTCTTTGAGGGAAAAGTTGAAAAAATCGATTAAATTGATTTTTGGGTAGCTGACAGACGGAACAATAAATAAAACCTAAAAACTATATAGTATAAGTTTAATCCCAAAATATCTGAATTTGCCAAACATACCCCAAGTATTTTAAACATTTTACTTGAATCATTCAAGATTTTACTTATACATTTTTTCATTTAACTACATGATACCCAATTTTACAGTGTACTCTCATATTTTCATCTTTAATTATGTACATAGAAATTTTGAATTTAATAGAATTTCCAAAGCTAATGTTGTATTCATGAAAAACATTATACAGATATTCTTCACTTGTTATGAGCACTGACCCTTAATTATTTCACTTAAAAGAGCCATCATCTCAACAAAAGTTATGGAGATACCGCCTTATACAAGTTCTTGTGCCAAATGCTTCAATTGCAGCATTGCTCAATTTCGCTCGTACACGTAATCGTTTTATTATATTAAACTCAATTTTACAGCGTATTTTCATACTGTATTCTCTTAATTTTCACTTAATAAATTGAATCTTTTTTAATTTCCTGATTTGAAATTGTATTTAAAATAATATGATCTTCAGTATTATATATTAGTGTGTAAGTTTTGGATAATTTGAATATCCAATCCAATTTTTTTGAAATATATTTCATGATGTCTATGAGAGAACGAAATTTTAATAGGTAGTTTCATAATTTACTTTTTTTTTTGTTCAATCACATTCATTAGTCAAATAATACTATTATTGTACAGAATTCCTACATTTTAACATGATAATCTAAATTTATCACGTATACATTCGAATTTTACTATATTAATGACAATTGACCACATATACATCTTGATTTTACTATAAGATTGACAATTTTATGCGTTCTTTGTACTTTTTACTAGAATATCCTAAGTTAATAAGTATTACTTATAAAAAGACCTACATCTTCAAATCACCTACATCTTCAAATCATGTTTTTTTTAAATCAATTTAAAATCTTAAAAATGTGTATTAAGTTTTCATTAATTTTCACATCCTATAAAGAAAACGAAAATATATAATGATTTTTCTATGAGAATTTCTTCTTTTTACTAGGTATTGCATGTTCAAAAACATTTTGATCAATCACATCCAATAGTCTAATTTTACCATCATTGTACAATTTTCTAACAATTGAATATTCTCTATTAACCACATATGCATCCTTATTTTGCTATTAGAATGACAATTTCTTTATATGTATTTAGTACTCTCATATAATAATATGGATGATGATACTAACATGTAACACCTCCGAATTCGCAATGATTTCCTGGGAACTATCGACGTCGCTGTGCGTGACTCGACACCGCTAAAACGTCCCGAACTCGGGGGGATGTCACTGCAACATTTATCACTAAGGAGTAAATGCTAAGCAGAAAGAAAGACTAGGCATCAAAAGGAGCTTACTAAGGAACTAAACAAACTAAACAGTTAATATTAGAGTTGTCTATATAGTGAGCTAAAACCATTAAACCAAATTTATTACAACTTGCCTTCGAAGGGCTAAATCCAATAAAAATAATCCCATGATCTATCTTAACAGAAACAGTTCTATAAACCGACGCCAACTCTACCTTCCAAGCTGTACGTCCTCAATCAACTAAACCTGCACTTTGGTTTCCGTGACGGAAACAAAATACAGAAGAAAAGAAAAGAAACAAAAGAGAAACAAAAATCAGATAAACTGAATAAACATCATCCGTACCCAGTAAAAACATTTCGCAAACCTTACCTGAGGTTTTAGAAGAATCATTGAAATTCATTTGCATACGCACATAAGTATATAATCAAGCATACGCACAACGACATTCTTTTACATGCAATTCTTGTATACTGGTCACACGAAATACGACATAGACAATCCGTCTTGATTAGAGAGATGTAAGAGAGCGAATAGAACAGCGATTACCCATACTGTTCATCGAACATACAATCACGCCATGGACTTAATGACTCTAGTGTGCACACTACCTCTAGTACAATTACACGAGCCTAGAGGACTTAATAAATGGAGAATGATCTGTCCCATACACACTGCGAGGTGTCCATAAGTAACTTGGGAATCACTCATCCCTTGAACAACACCATTAGGTGCAATCCCGATTGCTCGACTACTCCTAGGGATCCATTAGGAGTCTTACTCTCAGTTAATTCAATTCACATGATTTGCATTGGTTGACATAAGTGGTACTACGAGACCACGAGTTACTAATTCATTTCATGCTCTTGACAATGAATAGTAAATAACAACGATAATGATAATTCAATACGATGAGAATTAAACATGCTTTAATTCAATAACGACGATAATTCAATAATGATGACAAGTAATGTCTAGCACAATTTCGACAGCACTTCGGCAGGGTAATATGATATCCAAAAATTCACAAATCACCAAAGACATTCAACGATAATATATAGCTGCTCACTAGCACTCAATAATACCAATACCAATTACCATATAATTAATAGCATAATAATATTAATAATTCGCTATTCAACAATTGTCCAATAATCATCATATGGACTAATTAATTCCCAAAATATGCTAACATTAACATGCTAATTATAACTCATATTTACAGCAGTGAATCATGCTTAATAACTTCATAATAATAACGATATAATTTAATCATGCTTTGCATATTAAATTCACAACAAATTCCCAATTAGCACATAACACATCAAAATAGTTTTGATGGGGCTTTGGAAGAAGGTAGGCATGAGCGCTTACCACTATAACGCTACCAAGCAATACGTAAGCTCCACGTACAAAGATTATCACGCTTGCTCGTTAGGTCCTAATTAAAAACAATTACCGAATCAGTATTAATTAAATACGAAAATACAAACAGTAACGAAAGCTCAATCTGATATTTTTATTAAATTCCTTGATTTATTTTAACCAATCAAGGCTTTTCAAAATCCGAATTCCAATTCTGAATGAGTGCAGAAAAATAAAAATATTAAATCAAAAATACTGAAAATCGAATTAATAATTACGAAAAACATAGAAACGAAACCCTAACTTCAAAACTAGGTCTAGGTCACGGGTACCCATGCATGGGGCCCATAACTCGACCCAACACCACCACCACCACCCACTGGCCACCATGGCCGGTGGTGGTGGTCACCGGAGGTCCGGCGAAGAGAGGAGAGAGAAACGCGAAAAGAGAGAGAACGAGAGAACAGGGGAGAGAGAAGAGGAGAGGGAGCAAGGGGCTTGGTCGGCGACCATGGCTCATCACCGGCGACCACCCAGGCATGGCCTGGTGGCGCCATGATGGCTCATAGTGGCGCGACAGCCAGAACAGGGGAGGGGGAGCAAAAGAGAGCAAGGGGAAGAGAGAGAGAAAAAACACGAGAGAGAGAAGAAGAGAGAGAGAGTACCGGCAGGAGGGGTTGCCGGCGATCCTCCGGTAGTCGGGCGGCAGTGAGGAGAGAGAAAGCACGGTGAGAGAGAGAGAGAGAGAGAGAGAGAGAGAGAGAGAGAGAGAGAGAGAGAGAGAGAGAGAGAGAATGCTTGAGGCTTTTGGCTCAGTTTGCAAAACTAATCAACTGTCTCACCTTTTCCTTATATAGGCCCTTAGTCAACCCAAGTCAAGGACTACTAGGTTTAGGAATAAATTTCATAATTTTTCTGATTTAAAAAGCTAATTAAAACTAATTAGAACTAATTAAAACTAATTTAAAACTAATTAAAACCAATTAAAACAATATGAGTAATTCTTATTCATATATAAAATATTTTAATTAAACTCCTCAAAACTAATAAATACCATTTATGAAAGTCCCATAATAATAATTAATATTATTATGGCTTTAATTGAATAAATCGAATCCTTAAATGAATATACGATTTAATCTCCGAAACTATTTATAAACCATTTATAATACGATTTAATTTCTGAACTATTTACAAATCATTTATAAATCGATATAATAATTATAGAAAATATTGGGGTATCACATTCTACCCTCCTTAAAAGAAGTTTCATCCCGAAACTTGAGACATGAAGTAATCACTTCCCAAAGCAAAACGAGTTTGCCTATACGAAGGTATAAAACAATTTCTAGGACATTAACATATGCAAGATGAGCAAGTACGGTCGTGATTCTATGTTGACTAGCATGCACCATGCAATGCTTGAACATGCAATTCGTGCAAAGCGATAAACAAAACGAAATTTCGAGGCATGACATTCTACCCTCCTTAAAAGGAGTTTCATCCCGAAACTCAAGTGGGACTAGTACCTTCTAGGAAGAGGTCTGGATACTTCTCGCGCATCATGGATTCAGCTTCCCATGTTGCTTCCTCTTGACCTTGTCAAGACCAAACGACTTTGACGATCGGAATAGTCTTTGTTCGAGTTGAGCGCTCTTTGCGATCCACTATCTTGGTAGGACGCTCTTCATAAGTCAAACTTTCATCTAGATCGATCGTTTCAGGTTGAACGACATGAGTTGGATCATGTACGTATCGCTTCAACTGAGAGACATGAAACACACTGTGGACTTTTGCAAGTTCCACAGGTAAAGCTAGTCGATAAGCAACCTCACCAATCCTTTCCAGGATCTCATAAGCTCCAATATAACGAGGACTTAACTTCCCCTTACGACCAAAATGCATGACACCTTTGGTAGGAGATACTCGCAAAAGTAGCTTGCTTCCTACCTCAAACTCCTCAGGTCTACGACCTCTATCTGCATACGATTTCTGGCGATCTTGAGCACTACGCATCTTTGCTTGAATAACTTTGACCACATCGACGGTCTGTTGGATCATCCCAGGACCCAAAACTGCAGTTTCACTAATGTCGTTCCAACAAACTGGCGATCTACACTTCCTTCCATACAATGCTTCATATGGCGCTTGATCAATGCTTGAGTGATAGCTATTGTTGTAAGAAAACTCGATCAACGGAATGTGTGTATCCCACGAGCCTTGATACTCGAGAGCACACGCTCGAAGCATATCCTCCAAAGTCTGAATTGTTCTTTCCGTCTGACCATCAGTCGCAGGATGAAAAGCAGTACTGAACTTCAATTTGCTTCCAAAAGCTTCTTGCAATTTCGGCCAAAAATGAGATAGAAATCTCGAGTCTCTATCGGAAAAATATCCTCTGGAACACCATGAAGTCTCATGACTTCCTTGACGTAAGCATCCGCTAGCTTCTCCATTTCCCAAGTGTTGTTCATTGGGATGAATCTCGCAACTTTCGTCAAACGATCCACAATTACCCAAATGGCGTTGTTCTTCTTCTGTGTCAATGGTAAAACCATGACAAAGTCCATTGAAATTGAATTCCATTTCCACGTAGGAACTTCAAGCGATTGTATCATTCCACCAGGTCTCTTGTGTTCGATCTTGACCTTCTGGCACGTTAGACACTTAGCCACGAATTCAGCGACATCTTGTTTCATACCTTTCCACCAGAACATTTGGCGAAGGTCTTTGTAAAGCTTGTCTCCACCAGGATGTACAGAATAAGGTGTATTGTGAGCTTGACCCAGAATCTGACTCTTGATCTCCGGGTCATTCGGCACACAGACACGATCACGAAATCTCAAGACACCGTCTTGACCAATAGAAAAGTCCTCGGATCTACCCTCGTCCTTGTGGCGTAGAATCCGCTGAAGATCCTCATCTGTACTCTGTTTACCCTTGATCTCCTCGAGCAACGTTGGTCGAACTGACATATGTGCTAAGGTACATTGAACGTCACCTTTCAGCACCATCTCCACATCTAGACTCTGCAAGTCACGAATGATCTCCCTTGGAAGTACTAAAGCAGTGTTCAACGTATGACGAGTCTTTCTACTCAAAGCGTCAGCTACCACGTTAGCTTTCCCTTCGTGATACTGAATGTCAATGTCGTACTCCGTCTATAACTCTAGCCATCTTCTTTGTCGCACATTCAATTCCTTTTGTGTGAATATGTACTTGAGACTCTTGTGGTCCGTAAACATCTTGACAGCAGAACCATAAAGATAATGTCTCCAAATCTTCAAGGCAAATACGACAGCAGCGAGCTCTAAGTCGTGAGTAGGGTAATTATCCTCGTACTTCTTCAGTTGTCTTGAGGCATAAGCCACTGCCTTACCATGTTGCATCAAAACACAGCCTAAGCCATACTTAGACGCGTCACTATAGACTTCGTACCCTTCAGTTCCCGATGGCAAAGTCAAAATCGGCGCGCTTGTAAGACGTTTCTTCAGCTCTTGAAAAGCAGCTTCACACTTCTCAGACCATACGAACTTCGTCGTCTTTTCCATCAAGTTTGTCATAGGCTGCGCTATCTTCGAAAATCCTTCCACAAACCTACGATAGTAACCAGCTAACCCAAGAAAACTTCTGACTTCGGTAACGCTCTCCGGTGCGGACCAGTCTATAACAGCTCTAATCTTTTCCGGGTCAACAGCAAGTCCACTCTTAGACACCACATGTCCTAAGAAGAAAACAATTTCTAATCAAAACTCGCACTTCGACAGCTTGGCGTACAACCGATGTCGTCTCAAAATCTCCAAAACGGTTCGCAAGTGTTGCTCGTGCTCATCAGCGTTCTTCGAATAGACCAAAATATCGTCAATAAAGACAACAACGAACTGATCGAGATAAGGCTGGAACGTACGGTTCATCAAATCCATAAACTTCGCAGGTGCGTTCGACAACCCAAAAGGCATCACCGTGAACTCGTAGTGTCCATACCTCGTCCTAAACGTGGTCTTTGCAATGTCAGGCTCGGAAATCCTGAGTTGATGGTATCCTGAACGTAGATCGATCTTGGAGAAAACTGTCGCTCCACGAAGTTGGTCAAATAGGTCGTCAATCCTTGGAAGTGGATAACGATTCTTTATCGTGATCTTGTTCAACTCTTGGTAGTCTATGCACAGTCTCATACTTCCATCCTTCTTACGTACGAACAGAAGAGGAGCACCCCAAGGCGATACACTCGGGCGTATGTATCCCTTCTCCAGTAGTTCCTCGAGTTGCGTTTTCAGTTCTTTCATCTCTGCAGGAGCCATACGATATGGAGCTTTCGAGATCGGAGCAGAACCTGGAGCTAAGTCAATCGTGAAGTCGATAATGCGTTGCGGAGGCATTCCTGGAATCTCGTCTGGAAAGACGTCAGCGTACTCCGAAACAACTGGAATAGGTTTTGAAACTTCAACTTTTCGACTTGTATCCACTACATGACATAGGTAAATCTCTTCACCTTTACTCATACACTCCTTTGCTTTCATGGTTGCCACTACCTTCAACTTTGGCTTAATCACGACTCCTTTGTAGGTAATCCTCCTACCCTTCGGTCCACGCAACGACACACGTTGTTCAAAGCATTCAATCTTAGCCCTATACTTGGATAACCAATCCATTCCCAAAATCACGTCAAAATCCTTCGAATCCAACTGAATCAAATCCGCATGCAATTCGGAACCAGCTATCCTACTCGGACACTTTTCATACAACGCTTTACAATTAACAGTCGTGCCATTTGGCATCCTAATATTTGCACTATACACAGAACTAGGCTCTAAATCTATCTTAGATGCAAAGCTCTTAGAAAGAACAGAGTGTGTTGCACCACTATCAAACAAAACAAAAGCAGGTTGAGAGTTAACGAGAAAAGTACCAGCGATCACATTCGGGTTCGCATCAGCTTCATTGCGGTTCAGCACGTAGACCCTTCCATTTACCCCTCTATTGTTGTTGTTGTTCTGCACGGGGTTGGCAGGTGCGGGAAGTAGTGCTTGATTATTCGTAGCAGGAGCAGCAGTATTGTTGCGGTTGTTGTTGTTGTAACCCCCATTTCCACGGTAGTTACCACAATTTCCGCGATTCACATTTCCATTTCTACCACGATTGTAGTTGTTATCGCGGTTCTGACCATTGTTGTTCCTTCCATGACTCCAGCATTCAGAAGCTTTGTGACCAAGCTTGTTGCACTCGTAGCATTGAAGTACATCGCCACGACAGTTCTTGCCAGGATGCGTCTTGTTGCAGCGACTACAAGGCGTATTTCTCCTAGCTAAGATCATAGCTCTATGACTATTCGAGTCATGATTCTTGTTCCCGTTGTGGTTGTGACCACCTTGGCTGTTGTGATTGCCGTTGTTCGGCCTTGGCCGCTTATCTGCGCCATTTGATTGGGAAGAACTCCCTTCGTCACGTTTATGCTTTCCGAGCAACGAATCACGACGATCCACATCACGCTCTTGGTTCAAGGCTTTATCGTAAGATCCTTGGAACGTCAGCGAGTTTCCCATAACATAACACTGAATATCCCACTTCAGGCCATCTTCGAACCTCTCGACTCGTTCATCTTCGGTCGTCAACAAGTTAGTTGTAAAAGCAGCAAGCTCGTTGAATTTTGTTGCGTACTCAGCTACAGATAGCTTTCCTTGATAGATATTCTCGAATTCCCGTTGCTTCTAGCGACGGACAGCTCTTGGATAGAACCGTTCACGAATAGACTCTTTGAACTCGGTCCACCCTTATTCCTCAATGGTGAGTAGATCAGTGCCCACACCACTCCACCACTTGTTAGCATCACCCTTCAGGTAGTACGTAGCGGTGTTGACCTTCATGTTGTTGGGCCGATTAGTCGCCCTAAACAACTTCTCGAACTCTATTATCCAATTCTCCAACTTGGTGGGCTCAGAGCCACCCTCAAACGTCGGAGGTTTGAGTGCATCAAAATCCCTAAAGTTGCGCGTCTCAGGGTTCTGCGCGTTGTGATCTTGCTCTTGGCGCTCTAGCTGGCGTGTAATGTGCTCGACCACGTTGGTAAGACCTACCTCTAGTCTCGCGAGTCGGTCGTTGGTTGCCATTATAACAAATCTGAGACACAAAAGAGCAATGGTTGATCACCATTTCAGCAAAATTGGCACAATCGACCCAAATTGAGGTCTGATTGAGAGATATAGGTTATAATTGAAACCAATCTCTTGACAATTAGCAATTAGTGTATAAGTTTCAATGATCGACCTTACATTGTAGGTCTAAGCAACATACTTGCTTTGAATGTTCTCAATTCCCATGCATAATAGTTCGATATGCAATAACAAAGTAGACACATTGGTCTCATACGATTGATATGCAATGACATTCACAATTCACACATCGAGGCTCCATACTATTTTAGTAGGGCAATAAACAATGACATTTGATTGCATACAATACATGCTTAGCCTTTGGCTCACAATTAATATGATCATGCTCAATGAAAATTTTGCCATAATTTCGACATGGATTTCCCATCATGTCTAGGCAATACGAGATAGCATTATGAAGGTATGAGTCAACCATGCAATTATGTGATAAAACGATCATATAAAACAAATTCTCAATGGTATCATATAATCAAATGAAATAGTCTTGCAATGAGACAAATTGCAAGTAAATAGTAGTCATAAATATTTGTTGCCTATGCAACTACACCAACATCAAAATTGACCACGCAGGGCCATCACAATAGCTAAAGTTCAATAAAAATCAAGTAAAACTAATAAGGCAATAATCTAGTTCTACTTGACACTAGCACACATCTTCTTCGCGCTAGGGGACTCGTCATGATCGTCCTTCCTCCTAGGCTTCACCTCTTTGCAGGGCGTGTATGGATAAGCATATCCACCGAACTTCTGTGGCATGAAACGCTTCCTAAAGTCGTCTGCATGCTTGCGCTTCTTGGTCCAGCAATACTCGCACATACCTTTCGACGCAGGTAGTAGCACGTGGTTCACCTTCCACTCGAACTCGGATAGGCATAACTCAGCTGCGACGCCTCTAAAGTAAAGAGACCATCTCGTACCTTCTCCGTACTTCTTCTCGTGCAAGTGACCGCTCTTGGAGACTACGTCGTCGTACTTCTCCTTAAGTCCCATCCAAGGATGGATGTTAGGCAGACCAGCCAGCAGTAGCTCTACCCATAAGCCTTCATGTAGACTTGTGCGATTCTCGTACTGATAACGCTCGATCGTAGTGTATGCACATCGTATATAGATACGTATGTCCTCCAGCTCAGCATCAGTAGCAAAGAACGGCTCCACAGGAGGAGACCAATTTGCAGCAGGAGTAGGTGCAGCAATAGGTGCAGGAGTAGGCGCGATGTTGTTGTCGCTCTCGGCACTAGTATCTTCCAATTCCGGCATGTCATCATGCTCTTCCGGCGCTGTATGCTCAGAGGGATCTTCCTCTTCATCAACATATGCAGCAGGTGCGGCAACTGGGGCAGGTACAGGCGCGGGAATTGGCGCGGGGTGTGCGGCCTCGTCGCGTGCGGCAATCGTGTGCGCGGCGCGGTCTTGCGCGGGTTCACGGCGTACGTTCGCGTCGTTTCCTGTCGATTCGCTATCCGATGAAGCTACGTATACCACAGATGGTGCACGATGGGCTAGGGCGCGTGCCCTTTGGTGTGCGGTCGTGATTCGCGCAGTCTTTCTTGTCCTTACCATCTACAGGTAGACAATCAAACAATAAGAACATTATAAATCACAAGCAAAGTGATTTCAAATAATTCCTATCTTCTAGGACTTCTACGCTCAAGGGTTTTAATTACATTTTGTTTTCCCCAAAATGAAACTAATCTTTATTAATTCATTAATTAATCTTAAGCAACCTTTTTAAACCTAGGGCTCTGATACCATTTGTAACACCCCCAAATTCGCAATGATTTCCTGGGAACTATCGACGTCGCTGTGCGCGACTCGACACCGCTGAACCGTCCCGAACCCGGGAGGATGTCACTGCAATATTTATCACTAAGGAGTAAATGCTAAGCAGAAAGAAAGACTAGGCATCAAAAGGAGCTCACTAAGGAACTAAACAAACTAAACAGTTAATATAAGAGTTGTCTATATAGTGAGCTAAAACCATTAAACCGAATTTATTACAACTTGCCTTCGAAGGGCTAAATCCAATAAAAATAATCCCACGATCTATCTTAACAGAAACAGTTCTATAAACCGACGCCAACTCTACCTTCCAAGCTGTACGTCCTCAATCAACAAAACCTGCACTTTGATTTCCGTGACGGAAACAAAATACAGAAGAAAAGAAAAGAAACAAAAGAGAAACAAAAATCAGATAAACTGAATAAACGTCATCCGTACCCAGTAAAAACATTTCGCAAACCTTACATGAGGTTTTAGAAGAATCATTGAAATTCATTTGCATACGGACATAAGCATATAATCAAGCATACACACAACGACATTCTTTTACATGCAATTCTTGTATATTGATCACACGAAATACGACATAGACAATCCGTCTTATTTGAGAGATGTAAGAGAGCGAATAGAACAGCGATTACCCATACTGTTCATCGAAGATACAATCACGCCATGGACTTAATGACTCTAGTGTGCACACTACCTCTAGTACAATTACACGAGCCTAGAGGACTTAATAAATGGGGAATGATCTGTCCCAAACACACTGCGAGGTGTCCATAAGTAACTTGGGAATCACTCATCCCTTGAACTACACCATTAGGTGCGATTCTGATTGCTCAACTACTCCTAGGGATCCATTAGGAGTCTTACTCTCATTTAATTCAATTAACATAATTTGCATTGGTTGACATAAGTGGTACTACGAGACCACGACTTACTAATTCATTTCATGCTCTTGACAATGAATAGTAAATAACGACGATAACGATAATTCAATACGATGAGAATTAAACATGCTTTAATTCAATAACGACGATAATTCAATAATGATGACAAGTAATGTCTAGCACAATCTCGACAGCACTTCGGCAGGGTAATATGATATCCAAAAATTCACAAATCACCAAAGACATTCAACGATAATATATAGGTGCTCACTAGCACTCAATAATACCCATACCAATTAGCATATAATTAATAGCATAATAATATTAATAATTCGCTATTCAACAATTGTCCAATAATCATCATATGGACTATTTAATTCCCAAAACTTGCTAACATCAACAATAACTCATATTTATAGCAGTGAATCATGCTTAATAACTTCATAATAACGACGATATAATTTAATCATGCTTTGCATATTAAATTCACAACAAATTCCCAATTAGCACATAACACATCAAAATAGTTTTGATGGGGCTTTGGAAGAAGGTAGGCATGAGCTCTTACCACTATAACGCTACCAAAAAGTACGTAAGCTCCACGTACAAAGATTACCACGCTTGCTCGTTAGGTCCTAATTAAAAACAATTACCGAATTAGTATTAATTAAATACGAAAATACAAATAGTAACGAAATCTCAATCAGATATTTTTATTAAATTTCGGGATTTATTTAAACCAATCTAGGCTTTTGAAAATCTGAATTCCGATTCCGAATGAGTGCAGAAAAATAAAAATATTAAATCGAAAATACTGAAAATGGAATTAATAATTACGAAAAATATAAAAACGAAACCCTAACTTCAAAACTAGGTCTAGGTCACGGGTACCCATGCATGGGGCCCATAACCCGACCCAACACCACCACCACCACACACTGGCCACCTTGGCCGGTGGTGGTGGCCGCCGGAGGTCCGGCGAAGAGAGGAGAGAGAAACGCGAAAAGAGAGAGAACGAGAGAGAACGAGAGAACGGGGGAGAGAGAAGAGGAGAGGGAGCAGGGGGCTTGGTCGGCGACCATGGGTCATCACCGGCGACCACCCAGGCATGCCCCGGTGGCTCCGTGATGGCTCACGGTGGCGCGACAGCCGGAACAGGGGAGGGGGAGCAAAACAGAGCAAGAGGAAGAGAGAGAGAGAGAGAGAGAAAAAACGCGAGAGAGAGAAGAAGAGAGAGAGAGTACCGGCAGGAGGGGTTGACGGCGATCCTCCGGTAGTCGGGCGGCAGTGAGGAGAGAGAGAGAGAGAGAGAGAGAGAGAGAGAGAGAGAGAGAGAGAGAGAGAGAGAGAGAGAGAGAGAGAGAGAGAGAATGAATGCTTGAGGCTTTTGGCTCAGTTTGTAAAACTGATCAACTGTCTTATCTTTTCCTTATGTAGGCCCTTAGTCAACCCAAGTCAAGGACTACTAGGTTTAGGAATAAATTTTATTATTTTTCTTATTTAAAAAGCTAATTAAAACTAATTAAAACTAATTAAAACTAATTTAAAACTAATTAAAACTAATTAAAACAATATGAATAATTCTTATTCATATATAAAATATTTTAATTAAACTCCTCAAATTAATAAATATCATTTATGAAAGTCCCATAATAATAATTAATATTATTATGGCTTTAATTGAATAAATCGAATCCTTAAATGAATATACGATTTAGTCTCCGAAACTATTTATAAACCATTTATAATACGATTTAATTTCCGAACTATTTACAAATCATTTATAAATCGATATAATAGTTATAGAAAATATTGGGGTATCACATTCTACCCTCCTTAAGAAGTAATCACTTTCCAAAGCAAAACGAGTTTACCTATACGAAGGTATAAAACAATTTCTAGGACATTAACATATGCAAGATAAGCAAGTACGATCGTGATTCTAAGTTGACTAGCATGCACCATGCAATGCTTGAACATGCAATTCGTGCAAAGCGATAAACAAAACGAAATTTCGAGGTGTGACATAACAAGACAATGGATTTTTTAACTATAATATCCTCTGTAAAAAGTTTATATGATACTTCATTTTTTCATAGTTTGCCGCATAGGGTTTAAGTTTCAACATCGTACACTTTTTTTTTTATCAATCATATCCGTTAGTCTAATTTTACAATCATTGTACAATGTTTCTTAAATTTTACTTCAAGATGATATAGTTGTATCATACATCCATTCTAATTTTACTATTGTAATTACAATTTTACTATGTACTTCGCACTATCATTTATAATGGGTTTCATGATTCGAATTAGAATGCACATAGCCATTAATTAGTCTAATAATTAGGTTTCAAACATTGTAGTTAATTTTTTTTATCAATCATACCCATTAGTCTAATTTTTATTTATTTATTATCATTGTACAATGTTTCTTACATTTTACTTGCGATAATATAATTGTAGCACAAATATATTCTAATTTTACTATAGGAATCCATAATTTTACCGTGTACATAGTACTATCATATTATAATGCACATCACGATTCATTTTTATAAAATAATTAATAATGATGATGAAAATAAGAATAATCAAAGTGCAACTATTTTTAAGGACTGTATTAGTTTCGTAATATTTAATATTCAGGCTCTTTTGGGGTTTAGATTTCATGGAATTAACAAATGACTAATAATTATTTCAGTAACCTTTGTTTTAGGGTTTAGATTTTACTGTATCCACCACTTATAAAAGGAATAAAGGTAGGTGGAGAAAGTAAAGATCATCAATACACAATGCAAGCCGGATTATCAAAGACTCTCCCATAATATATTCTTTAATTCTCCATCTATTTCGTATTATTGTCATATTCTGATGTTTTAGGATTTAGGAATCATTAAACGAAGGAAAATGATGATGAGTAAATGTTTAGGATTTAGTTTTTAGGGAACGGACAGACTAATAACTAATAATTCAATGCAAAAATGATATTAACCTTTCTTTTAAATATACACAATGGTTTATAATTTAGACTTTATGGAATAGATGAAATAATAGTTGTACAAAAAATGATATCAACTTTCTCATATGCCCAAAGATTAGTTAATTTTATTTGCAACATTTCATTTTTTTGATTATTTGTCATTTGAATATGACTTTATTAAAATCTATTGATGTGTTTCTTTTGAGATCAGCTTATATTACTTTCTAATTTTGATGTGTAATAGTTTGTGACTACACAATTAGAATCTAATTTTACTTTGAACTTTCATAATATTACTAACTTATTGTATAATTTTATCAAGTACCTTCACAATTTAATTTTATGTTTCCGTCATAGACTCATAGTACTTTAATTTCTTATTGTCGATAATTATAGATGCCTAAAAGTCCATAGTTTAAACTTTTTATTGTTGCAATAGATAACTTTAGTTTTATATAGGCACTTAATAGAAATTACATGTCTAAAGTTCACATGTATATTTTGTGATTACACCATCAAAATCCCATTTTACTTGTTATTTTCAAAATTTTATTAGGCGCTTTCAGAATTTTACTGTATACTTCAATAATTTAACTTTTTTGTTTTCATCATAGTTCTTTTTTGTAGCCGATTAAGATAGATACATATAGGTTCATTGTTTTTTAAGTTTTTACTCAAAAAAATATTAATTTTGTTTGGGGGATGGGGGGGGTTTCACTTCATATATCAATGTTTTATTCCAGCAAGAGATCGATAATTATAAATTTTATTCAGAAAAGAAATCTGAGTGCAAGATAGATTTTACTAGAGTAAATTCAAATAAGAATGAAAATTTGAAAACAATAACTAATTTGCACTCTATGAAAATTTTATATTTTAGGTGTAGGGCCAACAACTTAACTTATAAAACTCAACTGCTTTATCGACGATATCAATATATATATTTTTTTGATGGGAACATTAATGTTTTTCCCCAAAAAGAAATTGAAAGATGATATTTGATAAAGGCGAATTTACTCTTAAGTTCCTTTTTGTTTTTTGATAATAATTTATTCACCAAACAGAACACATATTGAAAATGAAAGGGAGAAAACAAAAAGAAGAAGACTAGATAAGTAGATCAATAGAGAATTATGTTTTTTTTTTTTTGTTTTTGAGAGGGAGAATTATGCTTTTTGAAAAGTGTTGGTGAACTCATAAATCAATTATTAAAGGATGTTAACCTCAAAAACAAAAAAAAAAAACAAAAAAAAAAAACTATTGAAGGATGTGAATTCAAGATCGCAATTCTGTTTACAAAAGTTCACTCCTGTTCAAATTGATTTATATCTAATTCAAGTAAGGATATCACCATTTAATCAGTTTCTTTTTTGAATGTTCTTTATTATACTTTCCTAATTAAATAAAAGTCTTTATTGTATTTGCAGGAAACTCCCTAAAATATTTCCTTTTGTTTTCACCTCTTATGAGATGACATGCTATATATTACTCTTAATGATGTGGCATTTGACACATCACATGGAGACACATTTTTCTTGTCACTAGTAGAGACCCATAGAATTATTGAAAAAAAAATCACCAACGTTGCTATTTTTTCCTCTTCTATAAATAGAGACCACTCGACCTATTTCTTACACTTATTCTGAATTCTCACTTCTCTCCTAATTTTCTTAAATTTCACTTTATTACAGTGACGAATCCAGGAATTCAAAATTGGATATGCACAATTATAAAAAAAAATTCTCTAAAAATTCCAAATTACTAAAATCATACAAATCAATTATCAAATCTAATGTATTTTTGTTACTATTATTTTTCTTTTAATGTAATCCTTAAAACATCCCTAAGAAATTAATACTCTAACTTCATAAGTACAAGTTCGATTAGTTAAAATTGGAGTAAAGATATTCAAGATTAAAGTATTGATTAGAGTTTTGTTAGGTACACTACAAAGGCACCAAAAAGAAGACGTATTCGTTATCAGTAAATGACTTGTGTGAGTGGGTTCATTGAGAGAGAGAGAGAGAGAGAGAGAGAGAGTATTTGTCCAAATTGTTTTACGTGATTGACAGTTAGATAGCTAGCCAGAGTTGAGCCTAGAGGGTAAGGTAAACAAGAGAGCAGATCCCCTCATGTAAAATGGTCCGGTATTCTCTGCAATAGTCCTAAAATATCCTCCAATTCATTTTCTTTTTCCTTTTCTTTTCTGGGAGCTTGTGACTTACTGCAGAGAATACCAGACCAATTTACAGGAGAGGATATGCTCTCGGTAAACAATACTAACGGATAAAGAAAAGAAGGCAACATGCCCAAGACGAGTTACAATGCGCTTTTTTCACTTTTGGGCTTTGAATTACAAAACCCAAAACTTGTTTACTTTTTTCTGGGGTGGGTATGCACATGCATACCTATTGCACCATGTAGTTCCGCCCATGCTTCATTAGTTTTAAATTTGGTGGGGTAGTGAAAAGTAGGAGGGAGAGTGTAGTGACTTGGGTCATGAATGGATAAAAAGTCATGAAAAATAAGAAGTTAAGTTTTGAGTGGAAAAGTGAGATGGATGAGAGATAAAAGCCTTGACCCCTTTGAAAATGGGTCATAGTTGTGAATGCTCTTATCAAATCACATGCCAATTCCCCATCTCAACTAATCTCAGAGTTTTCATCTCATCCTCCTCCTGCTTCTTGGTTTTCCTAATTTCATCCCAGTGTCATATTGCCCGCCCCTTAGCCCATGAGTCATGACCATTTCTTAGTTCGAAGCCGATTAGTCAAATTCCCATAAGCAAAAAAAGTAAATTTTGGCTCCTGTGCGTGAGTAATGGAGCTGTTTATATACAATTCACAATAACACCACACCCCAAAAATTTAAATCACAATAATATATACCCTAATTTTACCCCATCCCCTTTTCCGTCATTAAATTGTCGTTGATCAGATGAGCAGCCACATTAATTTGCCCTTAACCAGTAACAGAGATCAGATTATCAGAAGCATGGTGCCAAGTTCATCAATCCGATGCATGAGAGGAGGAAGATCCTCGTCCATTATGTGTCTAGTGGTGACTGTCACAATTTTCCTATTGCTAATTGCCACAATTTGAGTTATTACAGAAGACCAATTAACCTCGACTTTCAATTAGCCTCATGTAAAATGGTCCGGTACAAATTAATTTCCTAGGTTCCAGTTTAATTGGTAAATTATGAGAAATTTTTCATTGAAATAAATCTCCAGCAAAACCCATGCATGTTTAATAAGGAAAAGATGAAAAAAATATATATCTCTAAAGGTTTATCAAGTACTAACCTCCAAGAAGAATACTTAGTCTAAGATGCCAGAGGTACGAGTGATTCGAACTCAAACACAGGAACTCAAACCTTGCATCCGATTCAATTAAATGAACTCTGAACCTGATCCCTATTCAGACGTAGAATTTTGATCTCTTCGCCCATTTCATGCGCAGAATTTCGAAGTCTACACCTAATTTAGGCGCAAGTCAAAATAGAAAAATAAAACAAATCAGCCATGAGGAGCGGGAAACTTGCTAATGATCAACCTTACTCCTTTGCACTTGAATTTCACTTGTCAGTATTCTATAATTAGGAAATGACTTCTATATTTTCGAATCAATGATGGCGAAAGGGGCGTGTTTTCATTAAGAAAAAGGTTTTTGGTGTAGTTTTCAAGTTTTAAGTTAGGGGTAATTTAGTAATTTTAAAAATAAGGGTATGGTGTTGATTAAAAATATGGTGTGGTATTTAGCACACCTCTTTAAATATAATTAATAAAAAAACCTAATATTACAATATGTTAGAGCAAATTACTGAGAATGGACAATTGGTCAGCTGGTTGCAATGTGTAAAGTACTGAAGGAAGATAAGAAGGTGATGGAGGACAAGTTGGCTAAGATGAAATGAGAAAGAAAAAAAATAGAAGAGAGATCAAAGTGAGTAGCAAATGCAAACGGAGAGAATTGCGATGGGAGCTCTTGGAATGTCTGAATTGTCAAACATTCAACATTACTCCCAGTATTAGTTTTAGCTCTCCCTCTTCCACCGACCTTTTATTTCTCTGCCTCTCCCTCTCTTATTCTGGTTTGTCTAGTTGAAGGTTCTGCTGTGAAATCAATCAATCATGATTGATAATTTGTGCTTGGGGTACTACACTTGGTGTCTTTCTGGGCAGTCTCCTTTCTTTTTTGGTGCCAGTGCAACTTGTGGGTCATTTGTGTTTGGGCACTTCCTCTTTGCATGTTGACTGCAATGGTGCTCCAGAATTTAAAAATATGGTATGCACAATAAGAAACATAAACTACTCGATATCATAAAAGTATATACATCTAGGTAATTGAACAAATAAATAACGCAAAAAGTTTGAAAATTATAATAATTAAGGCATAAAATGAACATTTTGAGGCATAAAAAGTTGCTTAAGGATAGAATGAGAGGAAGGAAACTTAATGATTTAGAAAGTTCAAAGGTCACAATTTCAACCTTTATGTTTATTGTTATTATTCATTTGTCACTTGTTCAGAATTTACAAGAGAAAAAAGTTGAACAAGAAAGGAGTAAAGAAATGAGTTTGTGGTGGGTCACTACCAATAGGCCTGACACAGTCCCAGAGGTGTGTATTGGGCTTGAGGTGTCTAATGTTTGTTCGATTGTATAAAATTTGAGAGAAAGACACTTTTAGTGATATCACGTATTTACGTTTGTGCCGCTGGGTTTTTAATAGCTAGGTTATGGTCTTAGTCTTATGGATTGATGGACAAGTTTTCTACTGGCTGGGTATGCACGTGCATACCCGTTGTGCCATGTAGATCCGCCACTGGCTGACTGGATTTACAAACACTACACTTGAGCTCTATCCCATGTCTAGTCAACTTTTCAGGCCTTGTTTCATCTTCATGTGGATCCTACCCCTATTTTTCTTTGACCTTCCTGGTCCAATCTTGATAGGAGGAGGGTTGAGTGAAAATTTTCAAAGTCTAAATCACTTGGGATTGCAGAATGTGGTATAATATGTGTCACCAATCATTAATTGGAACATCACATTTTAAGACTGTATAATACTACAACTCCACCATCGCGTTTATCTTACCTCCGTTGAAAGTCCACAATGATATAACAACATATTTAGAATAAATGGTAAAAATGACCAAGTTACTCAAGTGACAGCTTGACATCATTTCACAAATTGCATAATAAGAGGAGATTAGAGAAAGAGTTACATTGGCTTTTCAATATACTAGTTTTTGCCCGTGCAATGCACGAAATTGTTTTTTTTAGAAGAAAGAGTATTAGTTGAAAAAGTCTTAACTGTAGATTTGTTGTGTTTTCCCTTAGTAAAGGTACGTTTACTGAAATTTGGGTTTTTTGTACAATGAACAGGTTCACAAATATTTGCCTTAGATAATAAATAATGAATGATATTAATACCATATTTGATCTTAGCTAAACGACCAAGAAAACATTTGTTTTGGTACTACCTTGATATTCTATTTCTATAATATTTTCTACTCTATCTCTTACTTCATTTTCCGATGTGAGACTTGTACCATTTTTATTACTTTCTTCTCCATTGTGAGACTTGTAGTAAGTTGGTAACGTTATCATTAGTTTTTCCCTTTTATCTTTTTTCTTAAATGTAATCAAACACAGTACATATTGATTTTGTTGAATTTCAATGGTTAGATTAAAATTTAAAGACATCACCCTATAATGACTTCAAACCTTAAAAAAAGTTCAAGAAAACCCATGTTTTACTTTAGGTTTGGTCTTCTACCTTTATATATGTTCTCTACATCTTCGATTTTCTATTATTTCGATGTGGGACTCATGGGCGACAAAAGTTTATTTTTGCCCAAACCTATACATTTTTCTTAGTTACAAACTTTTTTGAGTGACCCATTGGGACAGATAACCATTTTCCTATCATTATACGAATACTACGCTTGATCTTAGTCTAAAGGCCGATAAATGTGTTTATTTTCAACCTTGATCCCCTAGGTTTATACATGTTATTTGTTTCATCTTTTCATTTTCTTATCGATGTGGGACACATAATAAGGTGGTATCTTATGAATTCTTATATAAAACGTTTTTTATATTATATATGTATATATGAGTATATGAATAATAACTTTAATAAGATTATGAGAATGATAATACATGCGTGTAGGACTTAAAAGGTTTAAAATATGCAATAATGATCTATGGGTGGACGCCATACTAAGCCTTCTTAAAAAAAATATGTGTATCATTGTTGGCGAGTGCCTCACCAAGTAATAAATTGATATTATCTTTGCCAAAGGGCTAAGAAAAATGTGTTTTGTCTCAAACTTAATCCTCTACTCTTATACACGTCCTAACTCAGCGCCTACTTTATTCTTCCAATGTGGGACTCACAATACTTTTAAGAAATGAAAATTGGATTAAAAGTTTTACTGAAATGGATCACACTATAATTGAAATATATAGAAAAACTTTTTTTTTTTGTAGGAAATTGTTGATTCCATATCTTAGACTATCATTGCATATCATAGTAGATTAGTAGAACCGTCACTTTTCCTAACAAATCAAAATATTGAAGTTGACAATAAATTGATCTAGCTATCAAATTGGTTCACGTTAAAAATATAGAAAAAAAGCAATCCACTACAACATTTAGTCATTCAGGATAAAAATTGATTTTGTTTGGCAGTAGATATCATGATTTAATTTCCTTTGAGTTGAAATTGTAATCTTCGGTGACTTTTGGTGAGTAATTTAAGATCTATCTATGTATCAATCACTTTTCATAATTGCCTTATTAGTTTCTTCCTTTTTCCTACACGTACTTATAAAATATTTTGAATTTTAAAGAAAATTGTGTGGGTTAATTAGGAGATGACCGAATACCCAATACTCAAAGGAGATTAATTTTCAATAGGAGGGAAGCAACGTGAGAGCTGCCTGACGTACCAAGAATACATTTGTATTTTAAATAGGATTAATGATACCCTCCGTCCTAAATAAATGTTTACGTTGTAGCATTTTTTCTTATCCCACACAAATGTTTACATTATCAGCAGGTCTTGTGTGGACTTAGTCCACTGTGGACCAAGTAATTTTTGAGGGGTGGCTCCCGCTGAAGTAGGGGGTGGCTCCAGGTAAAGTAGGTGGGTGGCTCCATGAGAAGTAATTTTGAATAATTTTGAGGGGTGGGTCCAGGTGAAGTAAAGGGTGGCTCCAGGTAAAATAAGGGGGTGGCACCATGTGAAGTTGGGGTGGTGTCAATATAAATTTGAGGGGTAGCTCTAGGTGAAGTATGGATGGCTTCACTTTTAGAGGGGGGTGGCTCGAGGTGAAGTAGGGGGTGACTCCAAGTATTGGTCCACCATGTAGTAAGTCCACACAAGTTTTTGTATTACATTATAGATAAAACAAGCGGTTGTTTTTTGATCGAAATAGTAAATATGTCTGAATATAGATATACAACCAGGTCGTATATATACAATTACACACATTACCGTTTAAAATTGAAAATAACTCAATTCACATACACATATATAAGAGAATACAAGAATCTACGGGAATACATTTTCGACATTTTGAGAATTATATCTTCCCATTTAGTTTGAGTTATTTGAGAGATAAGCTATATTCACTTGCACCAACAGAATCTAATCTGCCCCTCCACTTCAGTAACTATAAACTACAACTTTCAAACTTAAATTTGCATCTGGCCAGGTTGTCACCTCCCAAAGTATATTGTACTGGGCTCCACCAGCTTCCTCGCCATAGTAGCTCGAGATGCTCCTAGGCCTCCAACAGTTGTTAGGAGTCGGCATACCTTCCTGGGCGAGATTCCCAACTCGCTTGTACTACGACTCTCGAACTTGAAAAGCAAACTCATTTCAGGAGTTTAATTGCGCAAGTGGAATTCGACTCACACGACTTTTAGGTGCATCACCTATTCGCTCGTAAATTGTGCACCCTCCTGTGCAATGTGGCTCATCAACTTGGTTAAAATAATCTGGAATGACTGGGTCAGTTCTTCGAAATAGTAGAAGTAATTGGACGTAAAGTGTGTGCAACAGAGTTTCTGAGTCATCTCCATTAGTTCTATCTTTTCTTGAACTGGTAGTAACATAGAATATAACAAGCGGGTTTATTAAACTATTACCATTATACCCCTATATCATTCCACCCCCAACTACCCCTCCTCTCTTATTTCCCTCTATCTCTCTCTTTTTCCTCATTGATTCCCTCTCTCAATCCCAACAAATCTCCTTCTCTCCATTTTATTAGATTCATGTTCCTCCCATGTCATAGCCACAAAAAAAAAAAAAAAAATTAAAATATTATTACTGTTGAACTATTGAAAAATTAAAACCCTAGGTCTAACTCTCTCTTTCTGCCAACCAAATTTAATTTACCCTCTCTCATTTATTGCTCTCTTTAATAAAAAAAATTGTGGATTAATTTGCTATTTCTTGTTCTATTTCGTTCTATGACAACAACGTAAACATTTACCTGGATAGAGAGAATGTATGTCATGGTTATGTGTCTTCAAAATATAAGATATACGAATTGACATTGTTTGACAGATTTGACGTGGAACAACACACTCGAGTTTATACACGGAAGCGCAGAATGTTTTGTATGAGACTGTAAACAAGATATTAATTCTAAGAATTTATATGTGTTTTAAATTTTATATATTGTTATCATCGGTAATATTATCTATCTACCGATTTTCAGGGTAAAGGTGCTAAATTGTGTGATTTTGTGTAAGTCTCAGAGGAAGGTAGGCCTCTCAACATGTACACCCACAGTTATTTGACCGATCCAAATACTGGTATTGTCTAGATTTGTAATTAAAAAGAAAAAAAAATCATCATTGGATTTGGGCAATGCTTATGGAAAACATCTCTCTATGTTACTCTAACTTTATCATTTCATGTTGAAGAAGTTGAAATTTATTGGGTTATGAAGTTATGATGTACAACCTAATTTAACCTAATAAAACACAATACATCTATAACATGAATAATAGGCGGACCCGTTCCTGACATTTTATAGGCCCGGACAGAAAACTAATAAGGGTCTTATGTATGAGTGTACATACACCAAATAATATGGGACAAATAATTGACCCCTTATAATACAAAAAGCTTTTTTTTTTTTATAAGTAAGAACAAAGTATAAGATTAGTTAATATTACATGCCCTAGGGAAAGCTACTCCCCTTAAATCAGCATTAAAAACAAGATTACAGATACTCTTCACATGATACGTAAGTACTATGGAGCAAAAAATAATATCATGCCCTGCTTCTTCTTTCGCCAATATATCCACTACTTGGTTGGATTCTCGAAGTTGGTGTTGTATGCTAACCTCCTTGATTAGTGTCTTCAGCGCCCTGTATTGTTTCACAATATTAGTAAGGTAGTTAGCCTTGCTATATACCTGGTTGATCATATTAACTGCTGTAAGTGAGTCTGAGAAAATCAACAGTTTCTCCCAACTATTATTCTTTGCCAACATCAGTCCCTCCTTAATGACCCAAAGTTCAGTACTTAGTATATCATTATGCCCAAGATTTTTTTGATAACTCAGTAGCCAACGTCCATATTCATCTCTGAAAATCCCAACAGCACCTGCTTGTCCCTCTCTCCCCAGCTTTGATCCATTAGTATCAAGCATGATCCATCCCAATAGTGGTGGGTGCCACTTTATAGCAATTTCAGTAACCAATTTTTTCCCTGAAATGTTCAAAGAGATCCAGTATTCACAGGCTGCAAAGACACAAGAGCTAAACCAAGAAGCAATGGATGGTATTTTGTTTTCAAAAACTCTTAGATTCCTATACTTCCAAATAAACTAGAGTGTGTAGGAAAACAAAATGTTACAAGGTAGACCATTGGGAAGGAATTTTAAACAGGACAGGTTAGATTTGAGCGAAAGATGGGGTGTCAGACTATAAAAGGTATCAGCAATAGGATAGTTTTTCCAAAATTCTCGAGCAGGCACACAATCTGTTAGAATATGAATTGCATTTTCACAATGATAGTTACGCACAGAACATTGAGCATTATCACTAATCCTCTTGGTAGACAACAAGGCACCATGTGCAATTTTATCATGTGTAACAAGCCATAAGAAAGTCTTGATTTTTGGAATAGTAGGAGTTTTCCAAATCCAGTTAAGATTTTGATTTCCTCCTCGTTGAGTAAGTCAGAATAAAGTTTTTTTGCAATCAAAAGCACCCAAAGCAACATAAGAGCAAGCAGGAAAAGTCATTAGTAAGGGGATTGAGATACACTTCATTCATCATATTTTTTCATACCATCTGGAAAAGGAAAAGAAAATTTATACCAGTCTCAACCCCATTCGGTGAGAACATCAGCAAGGCACATATTCTCTTCATGGGGGAGAAGTGGCCCAAACATATGAGATCTAAGACTGCCATTACCCAACCAATTTTCAAAGAGATATATTCCCTTCCCTACCACCCATTGAACACTATTGAAAAAAGTGTCCCACCCTTTATCCAAATTCTTCCTATAATGAAACCTAGATACAAAAATTCTTTGAGTTCTTCTGTTGACAAAATACTTACTCTTTAATACTTTAGCAGCATGAGAGTTAGTATTACTCATGATTTTCCAACAGGATTTCACAGCATTAAGCTTGTCAAGAATAATGGCACTTCTGATACCAAGACCACCATCAGTTTTAGCTTTAGCAACTGTCTTCCATTTCACCAAATTGATCTTTTTTTTTTTTGCTATCACTATCAGCCCATAAAAAGTTCCTCATGATGGCATCAATCTCTTTAAGGGTGATAGCAGGAAGCCCCATGCATTGCATATAATAGTTAGGTATAGCAGCTAGAGTGGAATTAATGAGAACAATTCTCCCTGCAAGGGACAAGCAATTAGACTTCCATTTAGCAAGTTTTCCTTTCATTTTATTGACAATGAATCTGACTTGATTTTGAGTAGGCTTTCTCGTGAGGATGGGAAAGCCCACAACATTCCTAGGTCATTAGTGCTCTTGATTCCCAAGATGGGCTCAAGAGGTTCAATGTCCTCAATTCTCATGTTGCTGGAGAAAACAATGTTGCTTTTCTCCAGGTTTATGGTCTGCCCAGAAATGCTACAAAAAGTATACAAAACATTCTTAACATTAAGGAGAGTTTCAACACTAGCCTCACCAAACAAAAGAATATCATCTGCAGAAAGCAAGTGAGAGACTTCTACATTCCTTTTTCCCACACAAAAAGGTTTCCAGGTCCCAGAATGACAGGCTTGATGAATCAAATTGGAAAGATACTCCATACAGAGAATAAACACATAAGGGGGCATAGGGTCCCCCTGTCTTATACCCCTCGAGGGTTCAAAAGACTCAGTTAACGTGTCATTCACAAGAATAGAAGAAGAAGCAGATGAGATGTTGTCCATGATAAGTTTGATAGAATTCTCAGAAAATTTTTGCAGATGCAGACAATGTTTAAAGAAGCTCCATTCAAGCTTGTCATAAGCTTTCTTAAGGTCCAGTTTTATGGCAAACCAAGTTCATTTGTTTTTCTTAATGCTCATAGAATGCAGGATTTCAGAAACAATGATGTAGTTCCCCTCACTCCCCCTGCTAGGCAAGAAACTAGTCTGGTTAGGAGATATGATAGAGTCCAAATGTGGTCTTAATCTATCCACCTGAATTTTAGTCACAAATTTATATATTGAATTACACAGACTAATAGGTCTCAAGTGCTTTACCAGCTCAAGATTATCCACTTTAGGAATTAAGCAGATGGTAGCCTTGTTCACCTCCGCAGGCATGACAAGGCTTTGAAAAACATCCTGAATAAACTTAATGACATGGTTTTTAACGGCATTCTAATTACTTTAATAGAATAAAGCATGCAACCCATCAGACCTGGGGGCTTTCAGGGGTCCAGATTTAAACACAGCACACTTAATCTCATCAATAGATGGAGAACTGATATCATTAGTATTGTTCCAATCAGCATAGATAAGCATGTCATGCATGTCAAAAACCTTTTCAGTGGTGAATAGATTTACAAAATGATTCATAATGAGCTTTTTTAAACCACTAGGAGACTCAATAAGCTCACCTGCATCATTGTGGAGGCCAAGAATATTATTGCTCTTTCTTTTCCAAATGATGGTCATATGATAGAAACAAGTGTTTTTATCCCCATAATTAATCCAACTCACCCTAGACTTCATTAACCAAAATTATTCCTCTTCCGTCAGGATTTCAGTAATCTGACCTTAGAGTTCCTCTTCTAGTTTCAGCAAAAAATTTGACAACAGATTATCACACAAACTTTTTTACACACCTTGGAGTCTAGCAAACATGATTCTTTTCTTTCTAAAAAGATTGCCAAAATGATTAGTATTCCAAAATTTTAACTTCTGAGCAAAATCCTTGTGAACATCATAAATAGGCAAATCAAGAAACTTCCAAGCATTATTTACCACTTCAACAAACGTAAGACATCCACATTGGCTCAAAACTAAAAGGTTTGGGTCCAATTTGAGGTGGCTTATTTTTGAAATTTAGCATCAAAGGGCAATGATCAGAGGTTAAACGAGCCAGCTGATGGAGGGAAGTTTCAGGAAATAAGGCCAACCAACTATCATTTCTCCAAGCACGATCAATTCTTTCCAAAATGGGATTTATTTTTCTCTTGTTGGTCCAACTGAAACGAGGACCAATAAACCCCAAATCCAACAAGTTGCAGGCATGCATACAATTGTTAATGACATTTACTCTATACAATTTAACAGGATTTTCACCAAAGTTCTCAATGGGAGAACAAACCTCATTAAAGTCACCTATGCACAGCCACGGACACTTCACTTTGGGAGCCAGATTAGTCAAATAAATTGAAAAAAATAATTCTAAATTTAACATAGGACTAGCATAAATAGCTGACATAAAGAATTCACATTTATTTACCTGAAGGAGCCCATGTATCCCCTGAGCATTTGACTCCATGGCTTCAAAAGATATCAGATTGGCATGCCACAGAATTGCAATGCCTCCAGCAAACCCAATAGGGTCAACCACGTACCAATTTTCAAACCCCAAACTACAAAGGATAGAGTCTGTGTTGCCACCACTTACGCGGGGTTCGATTAAGATTAGGATGGAGTAGACATGTCAATTGGGTCGACCGGGTCGGGTGGGTCGGGTCATATCGGGTCAGGGTTATTAACGGGTCGTGTTATTTCAAGTTTGTGTCGAGAAATGCTCGACCCTGACCCAGTGTTGTCGGGTTCGGGTCTACCCGCCGGGTCGAGGACCCAATTTTTTTTTCCTTTTTTTCAATTATATAGCCAATTACGATTTCAAGTGATTTATTTGCAATTAGATACTTTAATTATAACTTGTGTTAACTATGTACGCATATTTTTTCACATTTTTGGTATATATATACAACTAATTGATATTCTTTATATTTTGTTTAATTATTTGATGAGTTGTATTATGTATCACCGTCCATTTTAACGTAGTTAAAAGTAAAAGTTCTCATATTAAGGGAACAAAGAGGTAGAGAAAAAGTTAATAAAACACAAAAAAAAAATGGTTATATATGATGTTTAGGATATTTTGGTCGAACTTTTTTTTTTATAATTGCAAATTGTTCTATTTTTCGGGTCAATTGGGTCGACCCACTAACGGGTCGGGTTTGACCCAAGAAACACCGGGTTAGTCGGATTCGGGTCAAATCGGGTTCCGGGTGGAAAAATCAGTGACAGGACCCTGAAAAAATGGGTCAGGTATTGACAGGTCTAGGATGGAGGGCTTATGAACGTCAAGGAGATAAAGAAGGTTAGGTTTGAAAGAGGGCCTAGCCATCCCTCGTAGGGTTGTTCATAAATTTCGGATATCCGAAATCTCGAAAATTGAATTTTGAAATCCGAATCCGTATCCGAAATTTCGGATTCGGATACTCGGATATCCGGTATCCGAAAAAGTTATTTTTTTCTACTTTAATTTGGTTATTTTTTGGATATTTTGGATATTTTTGGATATTTCGGATATTCGAATCCGAAAGTATCCGAAATTTATCCATAAAATCCAAAAAAATGGATATTTTCCGGATAGTTTAGGATATTTTGGATATCCATATCCGAAATATCCGAAAAACATCCGAAATTGTGATTTTTCGGATATTACGGATATCCGAAATTTTCAAAGTTGATATCCGAACCCGTATCCGAAATTTCAGATATCCGCTTTTCGGATATCCTAAAATTCGGATATCCGGAATTTCGGATATTTTCGGATCGGATATTCGGATTTTCGGATCGGATGCTCGGATACGGATTCTTATGAACAGCCCTAATCCCTCGCACGTTCAAAAAAAGGATCCCCATATTACTTGGGATATTGGGAATTGCTCTGAGTACCTTGAGAGCTGGTTCGTTCTGAGGCTCTTTTATATCTAGAAGCGCCCCACAAGGGGGCCACCTCCAGTGAGTTGTCATCTTGTAAAATATGAGTCGGTATTCTCTTCTTCTTTGTTGCTTTTCTTCCACTGTTCGCACCTCTATTTCCAGTTGTTTTGTGTCGCTCATCACCCAGAACAGATGAAGCTCGTTTGTGAAGCTTTTTGCTGTTAATTTCTTCTTGAAAGTGTTCAATAAAGATAGCCCCATCCACGAGTTAAATACTGGCATGGGATCCATGATTTTGCCTCACTTTACTGGTAGAATTAAATTAGAGTTGTTTTTGCTTAGATTGTCCTGAACTTCAATTCCATCAGCATATGTTGGGGGTAATGAAGTGTGTTTTCCCATTGGGGTTTTGATCATCAATTCTGTCCCCGGTGACAGCGTTAAGTTCGAGTGAAGTATGTATTTCCTGATCAGATCTGGATGTGCCCTTGTTTGTGACCCCTCCTTCTTGAAGAAGAACTCCATGTTGGATTCGACTGGGGGGTTTGAGGACCCCACTTCTTCCCACTTTACCAGAACCAGCAGATTCGGCATCACAGGTGATCTTGGTGGTGGTTGAGTGTTGTCCACAACACTGACTCCTGGCTCGATTCTGCCATGTAGTCCATCCACAGATCCATCAACTCTCTCTCTAACTACAACACCCTCTGAAGAAAAAGATCTCAATTCTTGTGAATCACTTGAAGTATTTACGACAACCTCCACCGCCTCACTAGTAGAATTCTGCTCTAAGGAATTAAGCTTAGAGATAGGTGGGTTGAAATTCGAATTTACAGGAGGAGAAATAATCTGGGCCGGATGGTCCAAATTTTGCTTTTCCACTGTATTCAGAGAGCAAGCCGGTTCAATAAGCCCATGGTCAATAACATTTTTACCCTCATTAAACTGGGCCCCACTTGTTCCTTGAAGAATGGAAAAGGGGTTTGAATTTTCCACCCCTAAATTTCCATTCTGTACTTCCTGAATTAGCAAAATCCCGCCATTTCCAGTAGGCAATGACCTATGATTATTATTCTTTTCCGTCCAAACACTAGTACTCCGACCAGCATCGTTCGGGGCGGCCGACCGCCTATACTTCTGGTGTCTCATTATTTTCCGTCCTCGACCATCTTGCCACTCCGTATCATTATTGCCATTTACATTGATTCACGATTGATTTCTCATTGCTTTCAAATCTGAATTTCTCCTGAAGCCATATTTCTCTAAATGTTTTTCACATTTATGACTAGAATGTCCCAAGACCTTACAAGTTGGGCAGAACCCAGGAAACTCATGGTATTCTATCTCCTGACACAAAGTTCCAATCCACACATTCTCCGGTAATTCTCTCGTCATATCTAGTTTAACACACATTTTGGCAAATTTGAAAAAAAACTTTTTAGGTGCATCTAATTTTCAATTTTCTTAAGCCAACTCTTTTAAAAAAAATCAAAGCCTTAAGCCAAAAAAAGGGGAAAACAATTTGAATAACCAAAAAAAGGAAATAATGGAACTGAAACAAATGAAAAGGGCCAAATGATGAAATGAAGTGGGAACCGTGGCAAAGTGGTAGTCATTATAGTGTTTAAAATTAACCAAGCAACCAGCAGGCCCAAACAACAACAGTGAATACTACCAGCGCAAAATGATATATATTTATAAAATTTCTTTCACGTTTGGGCCTTCTTGGCCGTGGGCTCTGGGCGAGCGCCCTGGTTAGCCTAGACTCTGATAATAGGCTCTATTATTGTCGCTACATAAAATTTGCATTGATTAGTTTAATATTGTAATATTTATTAAAGAGCTAGAAGTATGGGCCAATTACTTTAACAAACTCTATGACTTTGTGACCTGCTAGGGATCCTTAATAATTTAATCTTGGACTTTGTTCATGGTTTTTGTCATGAGAATAATAAAAACGAATTCTATTTGGGAAAAATCAGATATGGGTAAGCTATAAATTGTCTTCAAAGAAGCAGATGACTCTGCCGTGAGATTGAACATTGTCGGGCAATTAGTTGTTGTGCTGAAGCAAAGTAGAAGAAGGTTCTTAGAGTTATGGTTCACCACAACCGAGTTGAACAAGTATGATGTTATGAGATAAAGTAGTCAAAACTTTGATAGATTTAATATATGAATATCATTTTAATTGTTCTTGAATGTTAAAAAGGAGAATTTAGTCGCGTGGTCAAAATTGTAGCTTATGCATGACCTGCTAATATTCTTCTTGTAGAGACAATCAATCCTCGAAATATTTTGTAAATTCATTTCATGCAAAACCTAAAGAACTGGTTGCATCAATGTTTAATACCGCGGATTGTCCCATTATTGATGAATTAATGACGTTAATGTCATTCGATCAGCTCCTTTGGAGGACACATGCTATTTAAAATACAAATGTAATCTTTTCATGTAAGAAAGCTCTCACATTAAATCTTAGCACGCAAGGAATCCCTCATATTAATCATCACCTAAATTAATAAATAAATAAATAAACATCTACTACTAGTATTCACATATTTTGCTTCCCAAAAATAGAGATCTTTATTACCATTACAATCTACTATTAAAATACAAATGTGGGTTTTAATGTATTAATTAGATATGATTCACATCACAAACCTCCCCCCCCCCCCTTAATTATGGTAGCAATATAATATTATACTATAACAAATCCAATCATGACAATTTGGAAACAAATGAAACAAACAGTTACCTAACGTAATAGAATGAATGATTCCTTAGCAAGATTTACTATCATCAACCAAAATAATTAAGGAAGCAAATCATTCCTAGCATCTTAATATTTAATACACCAAACACATGCTAGAGAACTTCCCATAGTTCCCACCCAAGATGCCAAATTTAAAATGTTAAAAAAAATGAAAAGGAAAAGGCAAAAATTATTGCAAACTATTTACGATGCAAATGAAAATCAAATTCTACTTCTCAAAAGTACATTGAGTCCCACATCGAGAAAATAAGTACGTAGTAGTGAAATAGAGAACATACATAAGAATATGGGGTCAACATTGAAACAAAACACATCTTGGTTAGCCCTTTGGATTGGATCAAGTGTAGTGCCGGTTTAATGTTTAGTAAGCCAGTCATCAACAATGGTACGAAATTAATTTTTTAAAAAAGTTCCACCATGATAGGTTCTACCTTGAACATCCAATATTGGGCAATGTGTGTTTTCCCAACCGTCAATAAACAATTATGTAATTTTTAAAAAAAATCTCTAATAAACTTGGTCTAAATTGTTTTGTCTTTTTTTTTTATCTTTAAGAACACAAAACTTCTTTTTTTGATAGAACAAGAACACAAAACTAAAAATAAAAGAAAACATTTTTGAAAAAATGATCATCGACCAAAATAATTGAAGGAATATTTACTATCATCCTTTAGCAAGATTTACTATCATCAACCAAAGTAATTAAGGAAGCAAATAATTCCTACCATCTTAAATTATTTATACACTAAACTCACGCTTGAGTACTTGCCATAGTTCCCACTCAATATGCCAATTTTAAAATGTTAAATAAACGAAAAAGGAAAGGCAAAAATTCTTGCAAACTATTTACGGTTGTAAATGAAAACCAAATTCTGCTTCTCAAAAGTACATTGAGTCCCACATCGAAGAAATAAGGAAGTAGTGGAAAAGTAAAGAACATATATAAGAACAGAGGGTCAAGGTTGACGCAAAACACTTATTGCTGAGTCCTTTGGCTTAGATCAAGTGTGGTGGTACTAGTCTAATGTTTGGTGAGCCAGTTACCAACAGTGGTACGGAGTTACTTTTTTGGAGAAGTTCCACCATGGTAGGTTCTACCTTGAACATTCAATATTGGGCAATGTGTGTTCTTCCAGCTATTAATAAAGTTTATGTAATTTAAAAATAGAAATAAAAACAAATTCTTCAACAAACTTGGTCTAAATTATTTTAGATTTCAAGAGCACAAAACTTTTTTTTTTTTGATAGAACAAGAACACAAAACTAAAAGCAAAGGAAAACATTTTAGAAAAAATTATCATGACACAAAATAATAAGAAAACAATGAAAAACAGACTAAAAATGGCATGCAAAATCAAGTATTGATTCCAAAAGATCTGAAGGGTAAAAAAAATCACTTTAATTTGGATTACAGATAGCAAAACTCACCAAAATAAGGAAACAATATAATATTGCAAATCAATCATATAAATTTTCACCACTGATTTTGCATAAGGCAACCTTATTTGTGAGGTGATTTTAATGTGTTTTTTTTTCTTCTTTTAGCTTCAGTCACTTGATGGGTACTAAAAGATAGGTAAAAATATCCATATACACTATCGTAATTATAGTACTGCATTGGAAAAATGTGTAAGAGATTAAGTAAATCCGCTTATAAAAACAGCAAAGGGCCATGATCAAGGCAAATCAAACATTTCTTGCCTAATTTTGGCTAGAGATGATCAATGATGGGATGACTCGAAAAGCCCGATTCTCCCACTTTGCAAATTTGAGTTGGGTATGGATAAGGATTAGGATTTTAAAATTTTTTTATTTAAAGGGAAAGTTTAGTCTGACCCGTTTAGATAAATAGGCGCACAAGAAAATTAAAATAACAAGTGGTTCGTGAACGGGCCCATCTGCCCATTTATTATTATTTTATATAAAAATTTGAATTTAAAATTTGTGATTTGTTTGTTTACGTTATTTTGGGTGAGAAAATATCTATTGTAAAATTACGTCTATTCTAAAAAATATTCACATTTAAAAAAAAGAAGAAGAAAAGAATAATATCCGTGTAATGCACGGAAAAAAAACTAGTTTTTAAATTTTTACATGTGCTATGTGCAGCGAATTTTGAAATAGAAGTATTGATTTTGGTATAAGTGACCAATACTTCTAGAATGATCAGGCCTAGTGTACCAGAGCCTCGGTCTTAACCATTAGGCCAATACCTCATTAGCTATGATTAATATATATTTTTGCAATTAACTCATGCAAAATAAAATGTTTCTACGATTTAACCACAAGAATGTAATCGTATTGCTTGCCCATTTAGAGAGTTCGAAATATTCCTACTTGCTGCTTTAAAACATATGTTTAGCAATTAACTCATGCAAAATAAAATGTTTCCACGATTTAACCACAAGAATGTAATCGTATTGCTTGCCTATTTAGAGAGTTCGAAACCTTCTTACTTGCTGCTTTAAAGACAACAGTGCAAACCAAGTGAAACATTGAAATCTATGTTAAAATTTGAGTTTATCGTCTAAATCATCAATTTCACGATCATATTGCAATAAACCTATAATAATACAGCAATTGCAACAATAAAAAAAACTTTTATAAAACGATCTTTCGATGGGACAATAATCACATTTAAGTGAAACGATGGTCATGGGTCACAATAGACAAATGACCTTACGTTTCTAAATTGTGATTCTTTTTATTGTGAGTTAGGCTCTGTTCTCTTCAAAAGGAATGATGCGGGACGGTGAGCAACGCAACGCAATGGAACAGTGCAACACAAATATTGGAAGAAAATGTGAGACAAAATGAAGTACAGAATGCGGAACGAAACGGCGCGGAATGTAACGGAACGGAATGCAGCATGGAAACGACGAAAAGATTAGGGCTTTAGGCCTGTTCTCTTCAACATCTTTTTACTGAATTTATCTGCACAATACTGAACTTAACTGAACTAAATTTTTCTGAACTGAACTTATTTTTATTGAATCTACAATTACAAAGAGTAAATTTGTTTTTTGGTTTACCGAACTCTACTGAATTTTTCTGAACTGGACTTTTTTTTACTGAACTGAATTTCTTTTTACTTAATTGAACTGAATTTTACTGAATATTTCATAGGGAAGTTGAGGAGAACAGGCCCTTAGTCTCTCACAAGACTTATCCTTTCATAAATGGATAATAAACTTTTTTTTTGTGCTCAACTATTTGGATAATAATCATAATATTATCTATATATTAGAGGCATTTTCTGACAGCATTAGACGCGTCCACCTAAGCATGCCACCTATAATAACTTTAACTTTTCAAAATAAAATATAATAACAATAATAAACCATAAATAGATGTTTGAAAAGTGAGAATATTAAAGTTATAGCAGTAAATCATTGGAGATAACGAAATGTTAAGCAACGTATAACTTTTGTTTCACGCATCAAAAATTCAAAAATCTTACACCAATAGAAAGAGCGTGAAACGCACTTTAAAACAAGACTCATTTGTCATATATCTTATGCATTGGCGTTTTACAGAAGCATAGAGAGCGTCATCTAAGTGAATAATAATAAAAGAAAATTCAAAATATACAATATCTCATTTAAAATATGTCATCCGATTTTCTTAGCTTTGATATATGTTTTTTATTCTTTTTGTCCAAAATATTCCTTGATTTTTTTTTTTACTACTAAAAGGTAACACAACCCATTTACACCAGTCACTGCAGTTTCGAGTATTAAGATCAAAAAAGAAATTGACCTTCCATAAAGTCCTATAGGAATATTTGTACCAATCAATCAACATGTTATAACTTATAAGATAATAGATAAGGTTTTTTTTAAAGGTGATACAAGGCTTATATAGTATTAAATCATATACTGACATATCAGGAAATATATACAAGTCAGGTCATAATACTAGATGTTACATATATACATTACTATTGATTTGGAGACTTAAAAGTATCGTTTTTTCTTTGTACTTTGTAATACATCAATTCATTATTGAAGTGTTTAGTGATGTAGCTTTTGTTCTTTGTTGTGTTAGTTCAACCAATAATATATAAGGATTTTTTTGTGTGTGTGTGGTATATAAAGATTATACAATATCAAGTTATATATCAACTTTACAAATGATTTTTGTAGGGTTGAAATTGACTATTTAAGAGAATTAGGGTGCTTTTGTTAGAGCTGAACTTACCAAAACTAAATTGAACTGAATTTAACATTACTAAATTGGACATTACTAAACTGAATTGGATACAACTGAACTGAATTGAACACAACTTGATATTTGAGACAAAAAAATATGTTTCTGAACTCAGCATCAGTGAACTGAACTGAACTGAACATCATTTAACTGAATTTGAAATCACTGAATTGACACTTGAACTGAACTGAACTAACCGTATAAGCGCTAACAAACGCACCCTTAATATGATTCTATACATGAAGAGGAGCTAATAATGATACAATAATCATATCAATACCACGCTGGCTAACATGAATGCTCTACTATACAATAGTAACAGGTTAAATTTGAATTGTCTACATCATACTCCCCCTCCTAATTGTTTATCAAACCCCCCCTAAACCTCAACACAAATTCACATTCATCATCATGTATTGGTGTCATACCCACGCCTCTTCATTCTAGAATTGGTCCTTTCTTCCCTACTTTACATGTAGAGTCAACTCCATAGAGTTTACATTTTTTTTTTTTTTGGTTCCATTCAGCTCACATTTCAATCATTTTTAATGGGAATTTGTCAATATTACTAATAAGATATGTTCAATTTTAATAATAGATGAAATAATTTACTAATAAAATATGTTCAATTTTAATGATAGATGAAACAACATCTACTATCCTAAAATAATAGGAAGCAAAATCTTCTTTTCAAACATCTAGAATCACACTGCACCATCAACCCCCCCCCCCCCAAAAAAAAAAAGGATAAAAATATGCGGGTGATAAAAGAAAAGTTTGGATGTTATTTCTAATTTCTAATTTTGGCTATGAATTTTATAATATTGACAATTAACAATGGGCAATTAGACAATCAACCAATGAATATTACAAAAGAAATATTATATTCATCTAAAAGGTATTTTGAGTTTGTATGGTAAAACATTTAAAAAATATATTTTAATTGAAATTGGTGATAAGAGTTACAATTGTTCATTGTGCCCCATATAGATATAATGCATAATAATCTTATTATATGGCACTAATGATATTAAAATGATTATATTAATGTTTATTTATACATTACAAAATAATTTTTCATAACTTATAGTTATACTTATGATTTTTGATCGATATGATTAATAATATATTTTTGTGACCGCATCTAACGCGTACGCCTTATCGAATCATCTAAGATTATAATTAAAAGTGGCACCTATGCGAGTCACTAAGCTAAATAAATAATAAAAATATAATTAAGATATAATATCAGGTGAAAAAAAAAGTTATAATTATAAGAAATAAATTTAAGGAGGTATTTTATGGCGTTATTAAGTTGTAATATCAGGCATTTAGTAGTTTTTCAGGTGAAAAGAACAAACCATAAGGTCCTGTTCTTTTCAACGAAATGGTGTAAAACAGCATGAAACTGAATGGAATAAAATGATTACGAAAGATGACGGAGCAGAATGACATAATGGATACAAAATGTGAGAAAAAATAAAATACAAAATGAGATGCAGTGCAGATTGAAATGGAACATTTCATATTAACTTTGCATATATATAACGCTAATTAATTCCACTAAATATTATATACAAGTATAAAACTAATATACAAAGTAGCACATACATAATACAATTTATGTCATTCTGACAAATTATTTCAATATATGAAGAACTATTTAGCCTCCCCAATCATATAAGGCGTCGAACATGTAAAGTTCACTAATAAGTAAAGTTTAGGATGATATAAAGAATTTGACTTATAAGTTTTAGAGTTTTAACGCATTTTGATAGTCCATAGAGTATCATGTAAGAGAAAAAAATTACTCAAAAAGTTTTTTGAAAAAATAGACAAATACATAAGAAAACCAAAGAGATTGTACTAAATATTGAATGTAAACATTTCACCAACCCTTGCAATGAACAAGATTACCTTCATATCCAAACGAATCCAAATTACCGAAGTTAAATTGCCAACATACTTTGATCCTCGATGAGATTGGTATATAAAATGAGGGTCTCTCGACACATTGGTATATTTTGTTACTCCGACGACATATGAGTATATTAAAAATACACCGTCGAAAGAAGCAGCGGGGGCGCACGTTAAGTTTTTTTCCCTTAAGGCGTACGTTTGAGTGGGTTCTGCTAAACGGCACCGTCACCGGCGATGTCTCGCCGGGGCAAGAAAAATGCTAAGCGCCGCTCCCCTACAGCGTCTGGTGGTGCATCGATTGTCAACAAATTGACACCATCTGCTCCTCTTTCTGGCAATATTGCGATTGTCAGTCAATGGTCGAATCCTCCTGCTGGTGAGGATGGCCATGTTTCTGATGTAGAGCTGAATGAAGAAGAAGATACAAGTTTGAGAACAAACTCTGCTGCTCGTGAGCTCAGGTTCTCAGACTCATCTGGACACCCAACGCTTAATTGTTTGGGCGGCGATAAGCCAACTGTTCCGAGTCCGGGAGAACAACCAACTTCACACGCTGAGATCCTACGAGGTAACAGAAACCCCCAAATGGGCCTATCCCTCTCTTTTTTTCCTCCTGTGATTCAAGATGGAAATGTGATTGTGAAATTGGATGCAGCTGCTATAAAATCTCAGGAAAAATTATGGAATAATGCTATTATTGGTTATGTTTTAGCTGATTCCCCATCCTTTAATGATATGCTGAAATTCGTTCAGGGTGTATGAAATTTTGTTAAACAACCTAGGGTTTATATGCATGAGCAGGGCTATTTCCTATTTCGGTTTGAATCTACTATTGATCGAGACAAAATACTGCAGTCTGGACCTTTCTATGTTAACAATAGACCTCTAATTGTTCAACAATGGTCTGCTGACTTTCAATTTCATCCCGATTTAGTAAGAGTTATCCCACTATGGGTTAAATTTCCCAGACTCCTAGTTCCATATTGGGCTGCAGAAAATCTGAGTAGAATTGCTAGCTGTAGGCTGCTGTATTTTTCTCCCCTCTTTTCCGCGTGCCTCACCTTCGGCCCTCCTTTCGAGGGGGTCGGGTTTTCCGGACAACCTGGGAGAGCGCGTTGGGTGATCGAATTTCGTGAATCTTTTAGTGTATATGCACATGGAGATTTTTATACCAAGGACATGATTAAAATTGTCGAAAGTCGCCACCAAATTTTGAGTTAATTTGGAAACCTTGGAGATCAAGTCGATAGTCTAGAAAGACGTCAACTCAACTCTTGTGCACCCCAATCCCTATTGGGGAAATTGACTTCATTAATGAGTACGGGGGCGTAGGTACGAGCTGGGAAGGTATTAGGCACCCAACTCGCTCGTTAACAACAACGGCCTTTACTAATCGATTCAATATAATTATTAATGCTACGATTCCAAACAGGGTTCAGTTTGTCCAACTTCCTAGTTTTAACTAATGGGTTTGAACAAGCATTATTAATGTGACCACTTTTAACAATTTATCAAGTTACATGCTTTTTATTGCTAGAAAACGATAAATATGCTAAAAACCTGCGAGTTAGAAGACAAACAAGGTAATTCATGCACCAATTCACAAACAAAGCATATTTCAATATAAAGCAATAAATAATACATATGCATTCATTCATCCATTGATTAGGCTTAATACAAGCCCTATTGCCCAAAACGCGCCATGCATGTACATATCACATAAACCAAATTCGTTAGTAATAACAAGAAATATATAATTTATTGAAAACCCTCAGGTTGGATTACCTGGATGCTCACAATGAACTTATTGGGTTGTATTGCTTGAATTCATGCTCTTCATGAAGTATGAAGGTTTATTTTTGTGGTGCTAGGGCTAATCCTAAAGAAGGAGTAGAATCAGAATTTAGGGTTTATAATATGAGAGAGAATCTCCAACCTCTTAGAGAGAATCCCCAACCTCTTAGAGAGAATCACCAACCTTGAGGGGAAAATCTCCAACCTTGAGGGGAAAATCTCCAACCCCTTCAACTGAACCCTATGGTTTGCTTATATAGAGGAGGGGGAGCTGCCAGGGTTTGGCACGGAAATCGAATGGGCCTCGAATTTTGCCATCCGCGAGAAAGGGTCCAGGCGGCCAAACCGCTAGGCCGAGCGGTCGAGCCGCTTGGCAAGCGGCTTAGCCGCAAGGCAGGCAGTCAAACCGCTTGGCCTAGCGGCCACCACTTGAGCCCAAGCGTGGCCGCTTGGACCTGGTGAGGTGTGACTGCATAGGCGCCTGGCATGATTTTCGTGCAGGGGAGGCTCTTCCGAGGGGGTCCACGCGAGAATGACTTAGCTCCCTTGTTTGACCAAGGGTTGACTCATGGGTTTGGGTTCCTTTTCGGGCCCTTAGGTTCAAAGAGGCCTATCTCTCAGTTTTGGACTCCAATTGAATTGAGTCCAACTGGTTTGGAACACATGTACAAAAGGCTTCCACTGGCTAATTTAAAATGAGCTGGGCTAATCATCAGAGCAATTATTCTCGCAACCCAAGTTCGAGCAAAATCCAATCCTTTCATCATCGAGTTTTTATGGGGACTTATTATAGACACAATTTTTGGTGTTTACAGAAGCCCCTACTTTGGCCGAACTCGAATAGAGTGAAGGTCAAAGTATTCTTGTGCCAATACCTGCAATAAAACAGGGAAACTGAGTGAGGTGACAATCAGTTAAAGATAAACAATCATTAAGTTCCCGGTTTATTCGACCGAGAGTTTGACCCTATGCTGTAGGTCAGACAATAAATGTCCTCCGATTTTCAGTCGAAGGGGACCCTATGTTGTAGGTTACACAATAAACGTCCTCCAATTTTCAGTCGAAGGGGACCTTATGCTGTAGGTTACACAATAAACGTCCTCCGATTTTCAGTCGAAGGGGACCTTATGCTGTAGGTTACACAATAAAATGTCTTCCGATTTTCAGTCGAAGGGGACCTTATGCTGTAGGTTACACAATAAAAAGTTTTATTAGAGATAAGATAAGAGATAAAAATCCTCCGATTTTCAGTCGAAGGGTGACCCTATGCTGTATGTCAAACAATAAACATCCTTCGATTTTCAGTCGAAGGGGAACCCTATGCAGTAGGTTACACAATAAAAAATATTTCGTTAGAAATAATATAAGAGATAAGAAATCTTTCAATTTTTGGTCGAAAGGTGACCCTATGCTGTAGGTCAAACAATAAACGTCCTTAAATTTTCAATCGAAGGGGAACCCTATGCTGTAGGTTACACCAATAAAATATTTCGTTAGAAATAATAAGTAGTAAAGGGTAGTAAAATGTTGCTCAGACCTTAGGTCGGGTTTGAGCTCATGCCATATGGCCAAGTATAAATGTGCAAACCTGTGGGTTTAAAGTAGTCCTGTTTTTCATAACGGACTTTGGCACGCAAATAACTGCTATGGACCTCGTTTAGGGCCCACTGATTTGAACCAATGGCCCAAAGATACGTCAGGGGTGAGAAAGTGGGCCAGGCGGTCAAACCGCCACGTCAAGCGGTCAAACCGCTACGTGGAGCGGTCTAGCCGCTGACTGGAGCGGCTACCCCGCTTGGCTTGCGGTCTGACCGCCAGCTGGGCGGTCTGACCGGCCACTAGGTCATTTGTGCGGTTCTGCCATAAAAGGAGAAGGGGATGGCCGAAATGGGTCATCTTCCCATTTCGAGTTCTCTCTTTCTCTCTCCTCCATTTTTGCTCAAGCTTTTCAACCTCAATCAAAGCCCCTACCTCCAAATCTTGAGGTTTTCTTGCTCAAATTCTTAGTAGAACTTGATTTTGCTAGTTGTTCTTGTTTTTGAGTGTCAAAACTCAAAATTGTGTGAATTTGTGAGTTTTGTGAGTTTCACTCAAATTTGAAAAGCTCCATTTTTTTGCTCTTCATCCATGGCTCCTAAGCTTAGAGGAGGTAGGAAAAGGAAGGGGCAAGAGGCTGTTGTTCATGAGGTCCCGAATATTTTCACTCGGGTTTTTGTTTCCGGTATACCCCATCACCGGGTGGGTGAGAGCCGGTTAGTCCAGGATGATTTCACTCGCAGTGATTTCCATCCTACCGATCGTTGGGAGCCCAGCGATCTTGTTTTCAAGAGGAAAGATCATTTGGTTACCGTTGGTACCAAATGTCGGGTATGTCATCATTTCTTGTTCTCTCTCTTTTACACTTAGAAAATCATGTGTAGGCGAACATAGAATTTGTAGAACTGTAGTGTAGAAAATCAATTTGCGTGAAATTGTTTTTCTGGTTAATTTGCGAATTTCCGTAGGATTCTTGTATTTATATGCATGTGAAGAATGAATTTGTGTGAAATTCATCTTTAATTTGTGGAAAACAATTTGTATGAAATTTACTCTTGTTGCAATTATATATTTCTGTGAAAATAAACTTGAATGAAGTTTACTTTTGCTGTGGAGGTAAACGGTTTTTCGAGTAAATTTGTGAAAAATAAATTTGTGTGAAATTTACTCTCTTTAAAATTTACTCTCGTCATGTTGGCTTAGCTAAAATACTAAATTTTACGATTTGTAAAAATTTAGGACTAAACTGGAGACTGGTAGTTGTTACTAGAATCACCTAGCTAATTTTCTTTGCACTCTTTTTTTTTTGTGCTGTTTTAGGATGTCGACACGGCCATGCGGGGTTACGGTAGCCTCTCGGGCATCGAGAAAGCCCGTAGGTACGTGACTCCTTCGGTGGACGCTATTGTGGCGCGTTGTGGCTTCAGTCACTTTTTAGCGGCCATGGCTTCTGCTGAGCGCTTCGATCACCTATTAGTTAGAGGCCTTGCAGAGCGGTACTGGGATACTACCAGTACCTTTCATTTTCCTATGGGTGAGATCATGATCACCCCTTTCGAGTTCTGTCTCATTTCTGGGCTTCCTTGCACCGGTACTCCTGTTACTTATGGAGATGTGAGCCGGGAGGTTATGGTGGAGATGTTTGGTCTCTTTGGGACCAACTGGGATGGTAGGGAGTATGGTCGGACTGACGTCATGGTCCAGTTCTTGACCAACCCGAGGAAGCTGAAGAAGATCACAGCGAAGCAGCACGCCCGCCTTTTCTTGGCCCTTGTGCTAGCTTGATCCGTCTTTTCGGATAAAGCTAGTAGGTATCATGTTCGCTATTTCCCGTGTCTGCGGGATTTGGATAGAGTTGGGGAGTACAACTGGGGTCTTCCCGCATACTCTTGTCTTCTACGGTGTTTGAGGCAGTCCAGTCGCCTTAGTGGAGAGGAGGGCGCATCTCGCGTCTCCTTAGTCGGTTATTGGAAGGTTATGGAGGTAATTTCCTTTTACCCTTCTTGTGCTTTGTGTTTCGGCTCTTTATTAATAACTTGTGCCTAATCCATGTACTTTGCATGTCTTAGATTTGGTTTTATGAGCATTTTCCCGACCTTGCCCCTCTTCTCGAGACAGGGGATTTGTCCTTTCCAGCGATGCAGACCTAGAGGGGACGGGCTTCTTGCCCATTTACTACACTGCACGCCCTTAGGGAGGCGATATATCCCTTGACCGCTCAGGATATAAGCAACTTTCCTTTGTGCTTCTTTGGTCCTTTTATCCTTTTGTATGCTTATTCTTGCTTTTGTAGGTTGACTGGTTTCCCTGGACGGATTACCTCCTGGGCCTACCGGATAGATTCTTGGGTGCTCGGGTGTACGACCAGAGGAGGATCCTTATTGAGGGTCCCTTTGGTTTTGAGTGGTTCTTGGGGGAGAGACTGATTAGGCAAACTTTCCCTGACCTTCCGGCTCCGAGGGTTCCTTTAGACCCTCCGGATTCTATGCTTTATGTTCATCACCTTACCGTGGAGCAGGTGAGGGCGGCCACCATTGGGGCGAATGCCCTTGAGTATTTGCTTCCAGCTAATCCTGAGGTGGATCTCATGGTAGCTAATACTGATTTCGTTGAGGCGCAGTTATGCCCCAACTTCTCTACCGATCCGGTGAGTAATGTACTTTTGTTTCTTAACTTCGTTTGGAAATTTAGAAATGTGTCTGACATTCTTAAATCTTTGCAGAGTGCTTCGAGCTCTTCGGCTGTTTCTGCTCCGCGTACTACTCCTCCTACTTTGTCGGTGAGCTATACAGGAGCGGACGGGTCTCCTCAGGTTATACAGGTTCTTGAGTTTCGTGGTCCTGATGAGGAGGTTGAGGGATTGCCTCTACCTACTGGCTGCGGGGGGGTAAGTGAGAATTCATTGTTATTTGCAAAGTTTCCTTTGTATTTATGCTGATCTTTTTCTTATGTGCACAGTTGGATGTTGCTGAGACACGGGAGGTCTTTAGGGGCATGCATGCCCTTAAGAGCCTGATTTCCAAATTCATGTCTCGGAGTGTATGCACGAGTCGTCGGTCCGACGTTCGAAAGGTATGTTCATTTCAAGTAATAATGCTTGATTTGAATTTTTGGTAGCTTTCTGACCAGGAGCTTATTTTCGCAGCCTTTTCCCGTGGTGAGGCATCCTAGGCCTTCAGTTGTTCGTACTCCGGAGTTGGTGTCTACACCACAGCGTCCTCCTCCCAGACAGGAGAGTGTAGAGGTGCGTCAGGGGACGCCTCGGGCTAGACTGGATACAGGGAGCTCGCCCCAAGTGCCTTCTCTTCAGCAATGGCCTGCACCGCCTCCCTACATGGGGTATCCGGGAGATCATATGCCCATGTATCCTCCACTCCCTCCGAGGGGTTCTTGGAGTCAGGAGAGTACGGAGTATGGCGGTTATCCCGGCATGTCGGAGCCACCTCGTCATTCATTGGATCCCGCTTACTTAGCGGGTTCATTATTTGCTTTCGACCCTAGAGCTTGGGCGATGTCTCAGCCCGGTCCTTCAGGTGCTCCACCATCGAGTGGACCCGGAGAGTCGTGTCAGGGGGGTCCGAGTACTGGCGAAGATGGCCAGTGATATTTGCTGTAGTGCATTTCGAACTTTCGGGCTTGTATTAAACCTGCTACAAATTATTGCATTTTATTCACGCACAAACATGTCATACAAATGCCCATATGTGAACTTCAATCAACTAATTTCAGAATGGAAAATCACAAATCACGACATTCGGGAATTTAGGGTTCCCAAGAATTTAGCACATTTTGGGTACCCCTTCCCCTAAAATAAAAATAAAGTAAAGAAAAGTAAAATAGAAAAAGATAATTAAAGGGAAAAATATTAATAAAGGAAATCAGAAAATAAAAGGAATAAAAGTGGAACTTGATAATCAAGAAAGAAAATAAAAAGAGAATAAATAGAAAAGTGGCAAGAGCCAAAATTAAGGTAAGAAAAATATAAGGAAAGGCTTCCAAAATCTGTCCAAGTGGGAATTAGGAAGGTAGAGCCCGGTCAGGCGTGGGGTCGGTTGAACCGAGGTCTATACAGGATGACAGCTAGAGCTCCTAGCGGCTGTGCTAGAGCTCTAGCGGCTACCGCGTGGACAAGCGGCTATGCCGCTTGGGCTTGCGGTTTGGCCGCTTGCTGGAGCGGTTTGGCCGCTTGTCCCAGAGGCTTAGCCGTCAAAGCTAGCTTCAAGGCCGCCTGACCTTTTTTCGTCGTTTGTCTGAATTTCCTTAAATCTTAGACAAGAATCAAACCGTAGCCTCTATATAGTTGGGTCTCTTTCTCTTCTCTTCTCACCACTTGCTTTGAGCCCTTAGAGAGCGAATTCCTTGAGATAAAATCCTTAATCTTAACAATGGTGAACTTTGATGATGCTTTTGATGCTTGGTTGGCTTCCATGACTGTAGAGGAGAGGTTAGAACTCACCCCTTTTCATCTCAATGCCTACTTTCACCTTAAACAAGTCAAGATTCTATGGGACTTTCTTCATGCTTCATTCGAGTTTTGGGACCCGAAATTCCATGTCTTCCGTTTCGGTGCTCAGGAGATGTGTCCCTTGGTGGAGGAATTCTTCGACATAATTGGCTTTCCAACTGAAAGCACTCCTGCCGTTCCCTACTTGGGGAATGCCTTCATGGGTGATTTCCAAAGGTACCTTGGGTTGTCTCCCCGTCAAGCGGGTCAAGTGCTCCATGGTGAGGACGTCGACCTTGCCAAGCTTGTGACTTTCTTCACTTCCAAGGCCCAAGGTGCAATGGACATGAGGTACAAGAAGCGTGCCTTTGTATTTTGCCTCCTCCATCGTTATTTGTTTGTTGGTGGTAATGAAGATGCTCTTATTCCCTCCGAAAAGAAGCTTACCATCAATAGGGGCAAAGCTTGCCTTCTTACGGTGACCGAACAGATACAATGGGATAGCTCTCCTATGCACTTGGTTGTGGGAGAGACAATCCTATCTTTAGATAGGCTCAAGAGCAATCCTCAAGAGTCCTTCATCGGGAGCCCTTTACTCCTTCAGGTAAGTATTGTGATAAAGTCTTAATCTTTGTGGATTTAACTTTATTTGGTGAAATTCTTATCTTGTATTGACTTGAATTTTTCTTTTTGTTGTTTCTGTGTAGATATGGCTCCAAGAGAGGCTTCACTTGCTTGATGCTCCAATAGATACTAGGAAGTTCCTCCCTAAACATTTTCCGGTGAGGCGCCGAAAGTTCTCCGAGTCCTCTTGGGAAGAGTGGATAACATATCTCTATTCCAATATCCAACCGACTTGGTTCGTCCAGTGGTGGCGTACCACCAAGATTGTAAGGTATAGTGAGAACGTGCCCTTTACGAGGATTATTGGTTTGTATACTTTGACGTTCTTCTTGCCGAATCGCCTCCTCCGCCAATATGGCTTAAGGCAAAGGATCCCGGACGTGAGTTGTGAACCTCCTTGTCGAAGGCCCTTAACATCCTCCTTGGTGTCTAATTGGGAACGGCACTGGAACCGTCACCAAGTGTGGACTAAGCCGGTCTACCCGCATTCAAACGGGTTGTCTAGCTTTTACGAGGAGTGGATTTGGAGTGGTGACCATCAAGTCAACCAAAGGCTCCTAGAGGAAGAAAAGGAGTTGTTCAAGGCCCGCAAATATGATGAGCCAAACGGTATAAGGATCACTCTAATGGATAGGCCCGCTAAACCTTCCAAGCCCCAAACTAAGGGTAAGGGAAAAGGTAAGGCAAAGGCCCAATCCAAGAAAAGGAAGAATTCAGCCCATTCGGCGAAGCAAGTAACTCCAAGTAGGCTCAATGATCACGAGGCCTCTTCTAGCTATGGTAGGGAAAGGTGGGCTCCAAGAGAACGAATGGAACTTGATGAGCCTAGCGAACCCGTACAAGAGCCCGATGTCAAAGACAAGGAGGAGTAGTCCACCTCTAATTGTCTAGCAAGTCTTGTCCTTTTTTGCTTAGTAGTATAATTCAAATAACGGGTTTGCATGTCCAAGTAGATGTAGCTTAGAATTGCCCTTTTATTCTATTATTCGCGCATTATTATTCTTTTTTATTAGAGCATGTAATGGACTTTAGCCATATTAATGAAAGACTTGCTTATTTTTTCATTAATCGAATGGATCAAAACTCCCTTTAGAGATTTATTTTGTTAAAAAGAGATCGGGCCCAAGTTATATGGGTTACCTACATATCCATGGGGAATCAGGCCAATGTAGTTCGTAAAATCAAATCTCGTTTTTTTTTTTCCAGTCGTGGGTCCCACGTGGACGAGTTGACCGATTTTGACTTGGATTTGGTGCCTTAGTGGGCTCTCTCAAATATTTAACATTTATGCATAGAACCACTTAAGTTGGTCCATATTTGTGAGTTGGGTGAACTCGTTGCCGTCTAAGTACATTAGCTTTGCTGCTCCACCAGATAATATTGTCTTAATAAGGTATGGGCCGGCCCAATTAGGCTTGAACTTTCCCCGAGGATCGGCTACAATTGGTCTCACCTCTTTTAGGACTAAGTCTCCTTCTTTTAGTCCTCTAGCCTTGAATCGTTGATCAAAATGCCTCGCCATCCTTGCTTGGTAGACATGACCATAATGTAGGGCATTTAGTCGTCTTTCATCTAGCAAGATTAATTGGTCATATCGGGCTTGAACCCACTCTACTTCGGGTAATTCACTTTCCAAAGCTATCCTCAAAGAGAGAATTTCTACCTCGACTGGGAGTACCGCCTCCATTCCGTATACTAAAGAATAAGATGTTGCTCCCGTTGAGGAACGAATGGTGGTTCTATATCCCCATAAGGCGAATTGTAGCTTCTCCGGCCAATCTTCGTAGTTTTCCGTCATCTTAGCTATCATTTGTTTAACGTTTTTGTTTGCGGATTCTACGGCTCCATTTGCCTGTGGCCTGTAAGGTGAAGACTGGCGATGTTGAATTTTAAACTTAGTGAAAAGCTCGGCAACATCCCTTTTGAATTGAGATCCGTGATCACTTATGATCTCGTGGGGCACCCCATATCTGGTGATGATGTTGTCATGTATGAACTTTGCCACGTCTTTGGACGCTATCCTTGCGTACGAACGAGCTTCAACCCATTTGGTAAAGTAGTCTATCACGACTAATATGTATTCATGGCCTCCTTTTCCTGTGGGGGTATTTTTCCAATGATGTCAATACCCCATGCAGAGAACGGCCATGGTGAAGTGAATGTATGTAAAAGGGTAGATGGTCTATGTTGTAAATTAGTGTGAAATTGGCAGCGTGTGCACTTTCTCAAGTATTCGATGCAATCTTTTTCTATCGTAGTCCAATAGTATCCTTGCCTTAGGATTTTCTTGACCAAGGTGAGTCCATTCATGTGGGGACCACATACGCCATTATGTATATCGCTCATGACTTTGAGGACCTCGCGTTCTTTTAAGCACAGAAGACTTAACCCTTGTGGTGTCTTTTTATAAAGTTTGCCTTGCACATGTATGTATTGTGCGGCTAGTCTTCTTAAGGCTCTTTGTGCCCTAAGTGTGGACTGTGGAGGATAAACGCCTTTGGCGAGTAAATTGAGAATGTCGGTAAACCATTCTTCCTCTTCTTCCTCGTTGAGGCATACTTCAAGTGCATTACAAAAGGCAGGCTCAGTGCACCTTCGAATGTGAATGGGCATGGAGATTACATCATCTGGAATATTTATCATAGAAGCCATCTTTGCTAAGGCATCTGCGAACTGGTTGTCATCTCTAGGAAGGTATGTGAAACGGACATAAGTGAAATATTTGGCTATCTTTTCAAGATATTCCTGGTAAGGTGCCAGGGATTCGCTTTTCACTTTCCATTTTCTGGAAACTTGGTTTATGATGAGAGTTGAATCTCCATATACCTTTAGATCCTTAATTTGCAGTTCTATTGTCGCTTCTAGACCAATGACGCATGCTTCATATTCGGCGCCGTTGTTGGTTACCTCATGATCTAACTTGACGGCTATGGGAGTATGTGCACCTTTGGGGCTGACTAATAACACTCCTACGCCATAACCCTTTTGGTTTGATGCTCTGTCAAAGTATAATTGCCAAGTTTTCTCCTCGGCACTCATTATTCCTTCATCTGGAAAGTCATGTGTAGCATCTTCACTAGTAACTGGGTTTTTGGCGAGATGTTCAGAAATGGCATGTCTTTTGATCGCCTTTTGGTGTTCAAAATTTAGATCGAATTCTGAAAGCAAGACGGTCCATCTTGCTATTCTTCCACAAAGGATGGGTTTTTCGAACAAGTACTTAACGGATTCATCCTATACTTTATATGAACGGAATGTTGTAGCATGTAGTGTCGAAGCTTCTTGGTTGCAGTGACCAATGCGAGACACGTTTTCTCCAGGGTGGAGTATCGTGTTTCGTATTCTAGGAATTTCTTGCTAAGGTAGTATATTGCCTTTTCGTCATTCTCCACCTTTTGGGCCAACATAGCACCCATGGCGGTTTCTATGACTGTTAGGTATAGCATAAGCGGTTTTCCCAGAATGGGCGAAACCAGTACGGGTGGTTTAGCTAAGTATTCCTTAATCTTGTCGAAGGCTTGCTGGCATTGATCATCCCAGGCAGATTTGGTGTCCTTTTTGAGCTTCTTGAAGATGGGCTCGCATGTAATAGTCAATTTGGATATAAATCGATTTATATATTGGAGACGTCCTAGGAATCCTCTTATCTCCTTTTCATTTTTGGAAGATGGCATATCCCTTATGGCTTTGATTTTGGTAGGATCGATTTCAATACCTCTTGTGCTTATGACGAATCCTAAGAGCTTGCCCGAAGTTACTCCAAACGCACACTTTTGAGGATTTAATATCATGTTGTAATTCCGAAGCCTGTCAAAGAATTTCCTTAGAGAGGGTATATGCCCTTCTCTCTCCTTTGATTTAATGATCATATCGTCTACGTACACCTCGGCTTCCTTGTGTATCATGTCATGTAGAAGGAAAGTTGCGGTTCTTTGGTATGTTGCTCCCGCGTTCTTCAACCCGAAAGGCATGACGGTATAGCAATAAGTCCCCTATTGGGTAATGAAAGTGGTTTTCTCCATATCTTCTTCAGCCATTTGTATTTGGTTATACCCTACATAGTCGTCCATGAATAATTAGAGGGCATGTCCTGCGGTATTATCCACCAATACGTCTATATGTGTCAAGGAAAAGTCGTCATTTGGACTTGCCTTGTTCAGATCCCTAAAGTCAACACACATCCTTACTTTGCCATCCTTTTTTGGAACGGGCACTATGTTAGCAACCCATTCTGGATATTTAGCAACCCTGATAAAACCCGCTGTGAGCTGTTTTTGCACCTCCTCTTTGATTTTCAGTGCCCACTCAGGCTTCATTCTCCGAAGTTTCTGCTTTACTGGCTTTGAATCCGGATTGAGCGGTATTGTATGCTGTGCTATTTCGCGACTTATTCCCGGCATATCTTTGTAGGACCAAGCGAAAATGTCTATGTATTCTTTTAAGAGATTTATAAAGCTTTCTCGCTCTTTAGGAGTTAACGATAAGCCTATGCACACTTGGCGCGGCTCTTGATCGTTTGCAAGATTGATTAATTCTGTTTCTTCCACAATTGAAGTCTTTTGTTCATGCTCTAACAGTGCTTTAGTTACTTCTTTGGGCAATTCTTGTTCATCTTTTGAATTATTAGCGACTAAGTAATCCAAGAAGTAAGCAGAATCAGTTATTATTTCATTGATAGGGGAAACTGAAACATCAACTGAGCCATTACTATTGGCTTTAACATCTTAAGACTTGCAAACAGAATTAAATATAGATTTGGGTGGACCACCCGACTCTACTATATTAGACTCATCTTTGGAATCGGTCGGAATCAGTGTCGGAGTCAGGCTTGGATTCATCGGAGATCGTGATCTTGATCTTCTTTCCATTGGCTCCTGTCCAACTTATAGTACGTTTCTGCTTTGTGAGTTGACCCTCGTTTTTGGAGTGATCAACTTAGTTGGGTCAAAGTTTGCATGCTAAATTGCATTATTGACATTGTGGAGCTCTTCATCTTTTGGATGGCGATGCTCTTGTCCAAATAATAGACCCAAAGCATTGTTGGGTGTGTTCTCTACCCAATCGAAATTCAGCCTCCTTCTTACAGGCAAAGAAGTTTCTTCCAGTACATAGCAGTCTTGAAATACCTCGAATCCGAAAACTTGGATTCTGTAAACCGGGAGAACATAGGGCTCAGGGAAACCATAATAAGGGAATGGATCTCCAGACTGGACGAATTGCCCGTTTAGTGTGTGTGGGTATGGCGCCATGGGGATCTCATAGACTTTATTTTCCTTAATGGCCCTTTTCTTCGCCTTTTCTTTAGTGATGTGTTCCTGTAACTCCTGCTTGGTGGGGCTATAGCCTAACCCGAAAAGATTGTTTCCGGCTTTGGATGACCAAACTGGAAGTGGTTTAGAAACATCTTTGCCTAGAGATGTGCCAGGGAAGTGTCCCTGATTTCTTAAAATGGCATTAATTCCTTGGTGGGAATATGGTGCGAAAGGAGCTATATCTTGCTCGAATACGGCGACGCCTTCAGTCATAAAGCCCTAGAATTCTTCGTCTTGCGCAGTGTGCTCGACTTTAAGAACTAGAACGTCTTTAATGCTAGCGATCATAGAATCAGCTCTAACCTCTAAAACTACCCCTCCGACCATCATTTTGACCTTTTGGTGTAATGTTGAAGCTATCGCATTTAGTCCATGGAGCCAGGGGCGCCCAAGGAGTAAATTGAAAGAAGCTGGGATATCGATGACATGGAATTGTACCATTTTCTCAACGGGTCCGGTGTTAAGGTTGATTGAGAATGTGCCTAGAACGTTTCGTTTGGAGTTGTCATAGGCTCTCAACCCTTATGCGGTGTGTGCGAGGTTGTTGACGTTTATGCCCAAACATTGAGCGATCCTTAGAGGACAAACATTGACAGTGGATCCATTGTCTACTAAAGTCATTGGGACTTGTTTCTTCTCGCATATGAAAGTTAGGTAGAGTGCCTTATTATGATGAGTTCCTTCGGGTGGAAGGTCTTCATTAGTGAATGCAATTGCTTGTGAGGAATTTCCTTTTGTGAGGAGGTTGACCAAGTCATCCGGAGTAGCTTCGGGGGAAACCATGTTTTGATTAAGCGCCTTTAGTAAGGCATTCCTGTGTACTTGGGAAGTAGTCAAGAGTTGCCATATAGAGATATCGGCCTTAGTCTTTTGAAGTTGTTTAAGCAGTACGGTGCCATCATCCTCGTTTGGAGGATTTTGGTCCTTGTTCTGGACCAGCGGAGAATCTCTCACTTGCGGTAGAACTGAAGCTGTGTTTTGCAGTCGGTCCTTATTTTAGAGACGGGGAGGTATGTAGTGCCTTCCCGACTTCGTGAGGTGTTCAACTTCAGGAGATTCGTCGTCTGTAGAGTCATACCATACTTTAGAAATCTGGAGAGTAGCATCTTCCTCGTCACTATCGCTTTCCCAAAGTCGGGCTACCTCTAGATGGAGGGAGTCAATCATAAATAGTGGGACACGATGTCCAATTGGCACAATCATGCGAGAGGGGTCTTCTCCCTCTTTTCCATTTGTAATGACGAAAACTGCGCCTAGAGGATTGGTGTTGTTATTTGGAGTGGGAACATTCTTTGGCTTGGGAAAAGTCTCATTGTCAAAAAGATCCTGGATTTTATTCTTGAGTGTCCAACACTTCTCGGTGTCATGTCCTTTTCCTCTATGGAATTTGCAATAAAGATTAGGGTTCCATGACGGGTTCCTCTTTTCGACGTCGGCGTCCGGAGTGGGGCCCACGATTTTCCAAAGCTTTAGCATAGGTCATACCCAATGGGGTGTATTGCCTTTGCGGTTTGTCATAGACAGCATTGATTTCATTAACCTTGTTGGAAGAGTTTTCCGAATTGGGGTTCTTCTTGTAGCCTGAGCTATAAGCACCTTTGTTGAAGAAGTCCTTGTTATTCTCCTTTTTAAGTACTTGATCATCCTCTATGAGCAATCCCACACTATTGAGTTGTGCATATGAAGTAATTGCTTGGTATTTGAGAGGATTCAAGTAAAGAGGTTGTAAGTTCTTAATGAGTTTCCGAATTTGCTCTTCCTCGGATGGACAGTTGAGCATTTCGGCCACTTTAGTTCTCCATTTCTTGATAAAATCAATGAAGCTTTCATTTTCACCTTGCTTGATTGCTTCCAACTCTCTCATGGTGGTTGGTTGGATGACATTGTCGTGCATACCTAGTGAGGAATAAACTGGACACTTTGTTCCATTCCTGAACCTGATTGAGCTCGAGCTTGAAAAACCATGCCCTAATAGTGGGGTCCAAGGTTTGTGAGAAAAGGTGAATATAGAGGTCAGGATCTATTCCTCTTAGGCCCATTGCAGTGGTGAAAGCCCTTATGTGATCTTTTGGATCATCGGTCCCTTTGAAGATGGGGCCTTCAGACCATAGAGAACTTTTGTGGGAGCTTCCCCTTGATGTGAGAGGAGTATCCTTCAGCATTGATCATGTAGTCACTTATGATCTTGTTTTGAGTTAGAGCTAACTCAAGGTTCTTAATTTGAGCACTTAGCTCTTCCACCTTGTCATCTCGAGGTGGAGGATCATCCTGGTTAAGAGGGTCAGCTTCTTTGACCTTGCTCTCTATCCATGTCACACGGTTTCCCATAGTTTCCAGCATTTTCATCATTTCAGTCAACATCTCATCGGTGGTCTTAGGTGGTGGAGGGGGCATATCATCTTCGGTCATTTCAATCAACTTAGAACAAGATGGTCGATACGGAGGGGGAGTAACAAATACTGCGTCAGGCCTAGCTTTGCCCGAAGGGGGAGATTCCAATACGAGCTTCCTAACCAGACGTTGATTACTATGATCGTGTTCCCAACTTTTCGGACCGACTGTTTTCTTCCCAATCCTGGACAGCGGATAAGACTTAGAAAAGGAAAGACTAATAAGTTCCAAGAAAGAAAAGTTTTAAAACAAAGATGGGAAGTTTCTATCTAGGATGTTCTATCAACATAGTTACCCTTGGGGACTAAGTAATGGGTTTAGGTCAAAAGATCTCGACTCAATATAGGATAAACAAAAGATATTATACTCTTGACTAAAACGAGAGGGGAGATATATTATCTCGACTCAATATGGGATAAAGCAAAAGATATTATACTCTTGACTAAAGGGAGAGGGGAAAGATATTATCTCGACTCAATAAGGGATAAAGCAAAAGATATCATACTCTTGACTAAAGGGAGAGGGGAAAGATATTACCTCGACTCAATATGGGATAAAGCAAAAGATATTATACTCTTGACTAAAAGGAGAGGGGAGAGATATTATCTCCACTCAATATGGGATAAAGCAAAAGAAATTATACTCTTGACTAAAGGAGAGGGGAGAGATATTATCGAGATCTTTTGACCTAGACTCATTACCTAAATAAAGGGAAAGAATATAGCAAAAAAATCTTTCCTAAGGTAACGAGCATCATATAGAACATTGAGGGATATTATTTCCTAAAAATAAAGATTCTAGACTCGATCTTAAGACAAAATCTAGACTCAAAAAAGGAAAAGATCCTAATTGGAGTCTAACCTAATATTCTATGACAACCAAAAAGACTACGCAAAGATTGCGTTCACATATGGACAAACAGCAAACAACGCAATATGACATGATTATCCAAATCTAGCATGGACATGGGACTGAGTTTCAACCTAAAACATCGGTTCTAGTTCATGCAATGGGGTAGGCTTAAGGGTTTTGGTCAAAAGGTACTCATGATCAAGAATGTACTACAATCCGCGGGATGCGCGACAATGTGAGGCATTCTAGTTATCCTACTCGTCGAGTGGACGAATGCGTAGGAAGGTACATGAGGTGGGGGGATCCATGTTGCTTGGCAAAGAAGAATCGAGTGGACTCTCACCAAGGCACTTCACCACACTCCATTGGCTAAAAACTGGTTTGAACTTGTAAAAACAAGCTCGGAAGTCGCGCAAGCGCATGCACATGAATGCAATGAATGCAAATTAATGATGAGTGACAAGTCCCAAAATAATAATAAGAACACTCAAGGCAGTAAACCAAGCAAAAATAATTATAATGACTCGATTTTCAAGTTATACCCTCTTAACCATGTCCCCAGCGAAGTCGCCACTGTAGGCTGCCGTATGTTTCTCCCCTCTTTTCCGCGTGCCTCACCTTCGGCCCTCCTTTCAGGGGGGACAGGTTTTTCGGACAGCTTGGGAGAGCGCGTTGGGTGATCGAATTTCGTGAATCTTTTAGTGTATGTGCACATGGAGATTTTTGTACCAAGGACATGATTAAGATTGTCGGAAGTCGCCACCAAATTTTGAGGTAATTTGGAAACCTTGGAGATGAAGTCGATAGTCTAGAAAGGCGTCAACTCAACTCCTGTGCACCCCAATCCCTATTGGGGAAATTGACTTCATTAATGAGTTCGGGGGCGTAGGTACAAGCTAGGAAGGTGTTAGGAACCCAACTCGCTCGTTAACAACAACGGCCTTTACTAATACATTCAATATAATTATTAATGCTACGGTTCCAAACAGGGTTTAGTTTGTCCAAATTCCTAGTTTTAACTAATGGGTTTGAACAAGCTTTATTAATGTGACCACTTTTAACAATTTATCAAGTTACATGCTTTTAATTGCTAGAAAACGATAAATATGCTAAAAACCTGCGAGTTAGAAGACAAACAAGGTAATTCATCCACCAATTCACAAACAAAGCATAATTCAATATAAAGCAATAAATAATAAATATGCATTCATTCATCCATTCATTAGGCTTAATACAAGCCCTATTGCCCAAAACGCGCCATGCATGTACATATCACATAAACCAAATTTGTTAGTAATAACAAGCAATATAAAATTTATTGAAAACCCTCAGGTTGGATTACCTGGATGCTCACAATGAACTTATTGGGTTGTATTGCTTGAATTCATGCTCTTGATGAAGTATGAAGGTTTATTTTTGTGGTGCTAGGGCTAATCCTAAAGAAGGGGTAGAATCAGAATTTAGGGTTTATAATATGAGAGAGAATCCCCAACCTCTTAGAGAGAATCCCCAACCTTGAGAGAAAAATCTCCAACCTTGAGAGGAAAATCTTCAACCCCTTCAACTGAACCCTAAGGTTTGCTTAAATAGAAGAGGGGGAGCTGCCAGGGTTTGGCACAGAAATCGAATGGGCCTTGAATTTTGCCGTCCGCGAGAAAGGGTCCAGGCGGCCAAACCACTAGGCCGAGCGGCCAAACCGACAGGCCAAGCGGTCGAGTCGCTTGGCATGCGGCTTAGCCGCAAGGCAGGCGGTCAAACCGCTTGGACCTGGTGCGGTGTGCCTGCATAGGCGTCTGGCATGATTTTCGTGCGGGGGAGGCTCTTCCGAGGGAGTCCACGCGGGATTGACTGAGCTCCCTTGTTTGACCAAGGGTTGACTCATGGGTTTGGGTTCCCTTTCGGGCCCTTAGGTTCAAAGAGGCCTATCTCTCAGTTTTGCACTCCAATTTAATTTAGTCCAACTGGTTTGGATCACCTGTACAAAAGGCTTCCACTGGCTAATTCAAATGAACTGGGCTAATCATCAGAGCAATTATTCTCGCAACCCAAGTTCGAGCAAAATCCAATCCTTTCATCATTGGGTTTTTACGGGGACTTATTATAGACACAATTTTTGGTGTCTACACTAGCTTTGTGGGTAATCCTATGCATACAGATGCTTTAACAGCAAAACAGGATAGGCTGGTTTTTGCAAGAGTTCTAATTGAGGTAGATGTCTCAAAGCCTCTACCCACAAAAATGCCAGTTTACAGACTTGATGGCTCATGGTTTGAACAGCCTATAGACTATGATTGGAAGCCAAAATTCTGTACTGATTGTGCAAAACTTGGGCACATCCCTGGAGAATGCATTCTGCAACAGAGAGGTATGCAGGGACAACAACCAGCTGCAAAGCCAAGGAAAAGCACCAATGTTCCAAAACGAAAATCTCAACAAGTGTGGGTTGAGAAGAGACTAACCCAACAACCATCTGAGACAATTCCAGAGGTGGAAGTGAATGCACCAGCTGAAGCACAGCTTGCAGATAAGGGCAAGCAGATCATTATCTATCATGGGTCATCTAGCAATATCACTGGGCCATAAGAGAATGTACAGGAGAATGAGCAGATTGAACAAGGCAACATATTTGAAATTTTGGAGACATATAGTGAATGTGTCCAAAACATCCAAGAGAATGGAAGGTACTCTCAAAACCTTCCTCCTCCCCCATGAATCTGCTCTCCTGGAATATAAGAGGGCTTAACAAGCCCACTAAGCAAAAAACAGTGAAGACTTTTTTGCTTAAGAATAACATTCATTTATTTTCTTGTTTGGAAACTAGGGTTAAACAAAGAAAAGCACAAAAAATTACTGATTATATTGCTAATGGTTGGACTGTTACTTGCAATTACACTGAAACTGTAAATGGTAGAATATGGGTGTTGTGGAGATCTGATTTTGTTGATGTGCAAGTGCTCCAAGTCCACTGCCAGTTTATTCATTGCTTGGTCACGGATAAAATCACTAATTTCCAAAGTTATATCTCCTTTGTCTATGGTCTAAATTCTATTGCAGAAAGATTGCTATTATGGAGAGATATTTCACTATGTTCTGTGATAGGTCATGCTTGGCTGCTCATTGGTGATTTTAATGCTGTTCTCACTATTGATGATAGAATAAATGGGGCTCCAGTGCATGAGGTTGAGACCAAGGATTTTCAGAAATTCATTGATGATTAGAGTCTTTTTCATATGAAGACTAAGGGGTGGCAATCCTCTTGGTCCAATAAACAATCTGTTCAAGATAGAATTTATAGTCATATCGATTGGGTTTTGTGTAATTCTTCTTGGATGCAGGAATATGGTGCAATCGAAGCTGACTTCATGAATCCTATGGTGTCTGACCATACACCTATTTTTATAGCTACTTCTATCCCTCTTCCCTAGGGGATAAGACCATTTAGGTTCTTGAATGCTTTGCTTGATAATCCTGAACTCTCTCATGTAGTACAGGAAGCCTGGGATTGTCCTATTCAGGGTTTTGGCATGTTTCAAATATGGAGGAAACTCAAGCTTATTGCCAAGAAAGCTTCCCAGATACAACACAACACTAGGGTAGTTGATAAACGAAAGGAAGCTCAACTAAAACTTGACATTATTCAGAGTTAGATGATGTCAAGTCCTCTTAATGCTGATCTTATTACACAAGAAAGAGAGCTTTACAGTTCTATCAGTTGCTTGGAGGATGTAAATGAAAAGGTTGCAAGACAACAATTTATAGCTAGTTGGATCAAATTGGGTGATCAGAATACTAGCTTTTTTCATGCTCACCTCAAGGCTAGGAGATCTTCCAACACTGTTACTTCAATCTATACTGAAGCTTGCAATAAGCTCACTGATCCCACCAGTGTACAGCAGGAGTTTGTTAACTTTTTTCAGAATCTCATGGGCACTTCGTCTCACACTTTGCCTGCTATTGACCTCAATATTATCAGAGATGGACTTACTTTATCGCTTGATCATCAACAAAAGTTGGTTGCAGATATTCAGGACAGTGAGATCTTGAAAGCAATGAGAGAGCTCCCCTGTGATAAATCTCTAGGTATTGATGGTTTTTCTGCTGAATTCTTTAAAAAGTTTTGGCATGTGATTGGGAGTGACATTACAGTGGCTATCAAACAATTTTTTGAGAATGGGAAATTATTAAAAGTTGTTAATTGCACCACTGTAACCTTGATTCCAAAGGTTAAAAATCCCACTTTTGTTAAAGAATTCAGACCTATAGCATGTTGCACCACAGTCTATAAGATCATAGCCAAGGTCTTGAGTGCAAGATTGAAACTAGTTGTTGATCAGTTGGTTGGTCCTGCTCAGTCTGCTTTTATTGAGGGGAGACATATCTTAGATAATGTTATCCTAAGTCATGAACTGATTAAGAGTTACACAAGGAAAGGTTTATCCCCAAGATGTATGCTTAATGTTGATCTAAGGAAAGCATATGACTCTATAGAATGGGGCTTCTTGAAAATGGTTCTACTGGAATTAGGGCTTCCTTTCAAATTTGTATCCTGGGTTATGGCATGTGTCACATCTGTTAGCTACAATTTCCTGGTCAATGGATACCTCACACCTGTTTTTTGTGCAAAAAAGGGGCTTAGACAAGGGGACCCCATGTCACCATATCTATTTGTCTTAGCTATGGAGTACCTTAACAGATCTCTGAAACAATTGAAGAAAAATCCCAAGTTCAAGTTCCACCCAAGATGCAAAAAGCTAGACATTACTCACGTCTGCTTTGCTAACGACCTACTAATGTTTTGTAGAGGGGACAAAGAATCTGTGGATCTTTTATTTCAGGCATTTAATATGTTCTCTCAAGCATCAGGTCTTCAGGCTAATATGGACAAGAGCTCCATTTATTTTTCTGGAGTTTCAAGACCAGAACAAGAGGAAATTGCAAACTCAAAAGGAATGATAATAGGCTCTCTCCCTTTTAAGTATCTGGGGGTTCCCCTCTCCTCAAAAAAACTCACAGTGATGCAACGCAAGCCACTGACTGAAAAAATTGTTGCTAGAATCAATTGTTGGACTTCCAAGTTTCTCACTTATGGAGGAAGATTACAACTTATTAACAGTGTTTTATTTGGGATGCAAACCTATTGGTCCCAAGTTTTTGTGTTGCCCAAGAAGATTATCAAACTGGTTACAGCAGCCTGCAGAACCTTCCTTTGGACATGCCAAGCTTCTATGTCCAAGAGAGCCCTAGTGGCCTCGGACAAAATCACTCTATGTTCATGCAGGAGGATTGAATATTATTGACATATATAACTGGAATAGAGCTGCTATCTGCAAGTTACTTTGGGCCATTGAAATGAAAAAAGACAGATTATGGATTCAATGGATTCACACATACTATCTCAAGGGTGCTTCCATGTTTACTGCTAGTGTTCCTCAACAGGCCTGCTGGGTGGTCAGGAAGATTTATGAAACTCGAAATTGGTTTGACAGTCGCATTGACTTGAAGGGGCTCTTCACCAAATTCAGCCATCAAGGTAAATTTAGTATCAAACATGCCTATTGCTCTCTGATCCCTGACTTAGACTCAGTGAAGTGGAAAAGATTAGTGCAAATCTCGGGTTTGCTACCTAAGCATAAATTCATATTATGGCTTTGTCTTCATGGTAGACTCACAATTGCAGATAGGTAGGTGGCCTGGGGAATGAATATACCAGCGGAATGTGTCCTTTGCAACACAAGACAAAATGAAAACCTTGAGCACCTATTCTTTTTGTGCCCGTTTTCTACATCAATTTGGCAGTGTTTACTTCAATGGTTTGGCATTGTTAGACAACCACTCAGCTGGTAGCAGGAGATTGATTGGATGATAAGCAAACTGAGAGACTGTAGAGCAAAAAATTGTGTCCTTGGCTTCCTCTTTGCAGCAACAACTTATCATATTTGGATAGCAAGGAACACTCAGAGATTTCAGCAGCGCGCCATCACGAAGAAGCAGATTATACATGATATAATTTGTGAATTGCACCGTAGAGGCCTAAATTTCCCTAAGTGGAATAATGTTTTAGCTTTACTTAATAGTTACCCTCATTGTTAATTACTCATAGTATGTAACTAGAGAGTATTAGTGTCCATGTAGCTGGTTGGTAGTGTCGTACCGCCAGATGTACTTTATGCATACTTGGTTAATGAAATACACCTTTTTTTCTTGACCAAAAAAAAAAATACCCCGGCGACAAGTACACCCAAAAGTATTTCGCCGGAGCGAATATTTGATTAAAATATTATTTTTTTGTATTTATTGTGTATTTCTACCATTTTCAGCCTAAAAATTAATATTTTTAACATTTTTTCCTCTTTTTCTTTTCTTTCCCACTTTTCCCTTCTTCCCCATTGTTCACTGTCATCGTCATCAACCCCAATGTTCCAGCCATTTGTTCCATTTGTTCATAGATTGAAATTGCATTAACTTTTTAAATTAACCAATATTCTCCCCTCATTTTAATTGATTTTCCCCCTATTCCCTTTTGAATTGTTATTATTCCCCTTTTAAATTGTTTTTGATATTGGGAAAGAAGATTGAAATTGGGGAAAAAGATTTTCCAACTACCACCACCGTCAGATCTACCACCCACCATCACCGTCAGATCTACCACCCACCACCACCGTCAGATCTACCACCCACCACCGTCACAATCACCGCCCTTCTTCAGGCAAGACACTCTAACACCGTCTTTCTCAAGGCCGGGAAAAACAAAAATACACAGATTGGTTCAGAGTTTCTCTCTCTCTCTCTCTCTCTCTCTCTCTCTCTCTCTCTCTCTCTCTCTCTCTCTCTCATCACCAATCCTCCAACACTATCACATCAAGAACTCAAAAAGGCTGGCAACTACGAAGCTCTGGTGGCTATGGCTTTAACAGAACAACATCAACCCCACGCAGCTAAATCAATCGGTAATGGGCAACCCACAATTACGAAAATCAAATAAAATGAGGGAAAATGGAAAAATAAATAAAATGAGTGCAGAAATTTAAATTTACATTTTTTAGCTGAAAAGGGTAGAAATACACAATAAATATAAAATAATAATATTTTAATCAAATATTCCTCCGGCGAGGTATTTTTGGATGTATTTGTCGCTGGTGTATTTTTAATATACCAATGTGTCACTTGAGCAACAAAATATATCAATGTGTCGAGAGACCCTTATTTTATATACCAATCTGGTTAATTGGCCCATTTACTAATATCATACTAGGATTTTACCCGTGCTACGCACGAACGACCAATTTACCACTGTTATATGTTCAAATTTTCTGAATTTAAAAAAAATATATATATAGTTATCATCCCCAAATAGTTGTCAATTTTCACGTAGTCTACGCTTATACCAATTGGGTTGTTATTAGACAACCGTTGGTTTGATCAAACTATCCCCTTAATTGGTGGCTCAAAATTTAAACCTATTACCTTTGTTAATATTACAAATATAATTTACATATCAATTCTAAGGTATTCGATACTTATAATAGCCACAAATATTAAATTTAATAAAGAAAAAAAATGACAGAATGCTTACCCATATCACATTATTACCTACATTTATCCTACAAATATAAGTCACATGTTCGTCGTCACATAACATGCGCTTATCCCTACAGATATTAGTTAAATATCACCTACTCCGTAATACCCACAACTATATAACCTGAAAATGATGACGTTATATCTGATCATTGTCAGGCACCTAACATGCGCTTATCTCCATAATATTAGGCTAATAAATATTAGTCACATATTCGATGTCACATAACCTATGCTTGTCCCCGGTCCGCAAACTTTAGTCAACACAAATATCACTTGTCATGTAATACCCACAAATATATACTCGAACTACTTAATAAAATTGATGACTCTATGCGTGACAATTGTCATATTATTACACCCGCTTATCCCCTGTAATATAAGACAAATATATATTGCTAGTCAAAATACTTGTTATTATACCCACAATTATAAAACTCAATTGAAATGGTGACAATAGGTGCTCTCATACTCATAAATATAAAGTTCAATAAAATTGATGACCCAATAGTATTAAATAGAGACTTTATTAAATGAACTTTAAGATCACCATAAATACCATAAAAACAAAACAAAAAAAGAAAAAACAAAAGAAAAATCATGGCTACTAAGAATGTGACACATGTCACATAACCGACGCTTTTACCCAAAATTATATATATACTAGGAGGTTAACTATCCTTTTATTACTATATTTTTAATTTGCTCTTTTTTTTAACAATACAAAAATCTTTTTTGAATGAAAATGGTGATGGATCAAAATGTTATACGTGTCCTAAGTAATTGACTTATCTCCAACAAAATCAATCACTAAAATGTCAAAATAATAAAATAATAATATCTATTACTGATTACCTAACCTGCCATTGTACCTCAAATATATAAATTAACAATGTCACTCTAAATGTGACATTTGCTTGTCACTTTATTTGATTGGTCATATCCTTGGAAATTTTAGTCTCATGTCAGCAAACCGATGATTATACTCTTAACCAGTTTTATTCGCCCCGATTGTTCCTTAATGGACAACGACACTCATACAATCATTGTACCTTACAACCTTCTTTTTTATGTGAGGGGAGGGACAAAATTACCATGCTCATTGGGATTTCAGGGGGATATTTGTGGTAAAGTGAAAAATGGGAGAGGAGAGAGATAGACACATCAAAAGATTGTAAGGTACAATCATTGTATGAGATTCATTTTCCTTCCTTGATGTGTGTGTTTCACTAATTAGAATTTGAAACTCCAACCTTCTTTCGGTTGGAAATAAAAAAAATTCGAGGATTCACAATCTCAAAAAAAAAATTTTAAAAAATAAATAATAATAATAATAATAATAATAATAATAATAATAATAATAATAATAATAATAATAGTAAATTTTATCAAGATGTGATACCTATGTTACTCGCGCTTATACCCACAACTATGTAACACTTGTTATATTACATAAATCTATTCCAACAAATATTCTTCATCTGTACCTAATTAGAAGTTTATTTTATTATTTTTTTAATGCGAATATGATTTATTATAGACAACTAATAGTCAAATATAGCATCCTTCTTACATTACCTAATCTATACATACAACTTATACTAAAACAACAATCACTAATGTCATCGTAGCTGATGTGTCAAAATGTGGTGAAAAATTTTCCCGCCTAAATGCTACCCTCTCCCCAGCACTTGCACAAGTCCAATTTTGCCATAAAGTTGACACGACCTACTAAACTACTAGGAAGCCTCCCACCAAAAAAAAAAAAAAAAAACTACTAGGAAGCCTAAGAAATAGTAGTTGTTTAGTAATTACTTTAGGAAATCTCTACATTTTCTACCCTTTTGTTGATGCTGAGAAAAATAAAAAAAAAAAAGCATTAAATAGTGAGACATTTCCCATTGTAAGGTGTAACCCATTCTCTTCAAATTCCTGGGAAAGAGTATCTCTTTGATTTTTGCCGTCTTCTAGAAATTCCAATGTCATCATTAATTTAAGTCCATCCTCTGTTAATGGGTCAAATTAAGACCACCTCAAACTTTTCTACTCTCAATTAATGAAGAAGCCGACCAACTCTTCTAATTCCTAATCGAGATCGATGGCCTGCGACTTAGATGTAAGGCCGAATTCCTCCTTTTTCTTCCTTCATGTTTCGCTCATTTGGCTCAAAATTGTGAAGTGGTTGTTAAATTTGAAGTTTTTGGCCTATATTATGTGCTGTTTTTTTAGTTTCGGGTCTCCATCTAGGTTAAGTGTGCTTTAGGGTTGAATCAATTTTTCATTTTTGTGATTACTTTTGCTTTCTTTGTTCTATGTTTCTTTTTATTAAGATTGAGTTCATGTTGCTATGAATTTGCTTTTCGGATATGGTCATTGGTTGTCCAATTGAGCTGTAATTTCCAATGAAGCCGAATTTCGTTTTGTTTAATGTTGTTTTAATGTTTTTTTTTTCTTTCTGAAATTTATTATCAATTTGGTCACTTTGGTACCAGATATAGAATGTGTGGGAGTTTTGGTGTGATGAAGACACCTATTTAACAATATTTTCTTCTATTCTGGTGGCTGTTAGACTGTAGAGTAAATTCGACTACATGTACCATGTCTAACTGGAGGATGTTCATGTTGTGCCTTGGGTGAGACTCATTCTTTCAGTTTGTCAAATAATAATTTGTAGGCTTCATGCCCTGGAAATTTTTTAGATTCGTCAAGTTCTGCACTATGTGCAAGAATATAACTTTTTTCCCCCGATATTTTGGTTTTTAATAGTTTGATATGTAAACTGTATTCAACTTCAATGCCCTATTCTGACTTTTATACATGAATTGTGTTAGACATTGTAGGTTTTACAGATTACGTCTGACGCAATTATAGCAAATCAACTTAATTTAATACTCCATATCTTTTGATGTTATTTGATTCCAGTCTCTGAAATATCTTTTATAAAGTGCTTGAGCTCAACATAGATGATTGCTCTAATTAACGGGTTGGAATGTTTCAGATTTTGCTAAGTGTTGATCTGCTTAATGTAGAAAAAGTGCCACTAAGCAGCATGGCATCTCCTATCTAACCTGGATGGGACTCTAATCGAGTTCTGAGCATCAACTTTTCCTGTATGCTTCTAATTATGACTATCATGTTCTTTTGGAATGAAATGGGTCATTAATTCAGATTAACGCAGTGGTACATGGGCATGACTCCATTTGATAACTATAAAATTTTCAAAACCATTGTATACCTCATTGTACATGCAGGATCAATTAATTGTGTTGTTTAGATTGTTGTGTTGATGAACTGTTATGATGATCATGTGAGGTTTACTGATTGCAGCATATCATCCTTTCTCTAACTGCAGCATATCTAACCTAAAATGGTTTGGGAGGCTATATTAAATTTATGGGGTATTGGTGGTGCTTCCCATGCTAAAAGTTTAATGCTCTGATAACTCAATGGTTCCTTTTGACTGTTTTTTCAAGTTAAATAGAGATTTCTTATGCTTTTTCCTGACTGAAATAATTTCTTTTACAATAAGTGGTGATTGAATGCATTTATTTATTCTGGTTTTGGGGTTTAAATGTTGCTTCTCTTCTCATTCTTGCTCAATAAATGACTAATGTCTCTTGCTATTTTGCTGTGCACATTGGATATAGGTTGTTCAGGATCCCTATTTTAGTTGCTTCTGATAAACATGATTTTAGTTGTTTATAATAGTTGATTGTTTCAATGTAATGAATTCAAATGGTAATGTTGACTCTTCTTTGTTGCCTTCTTTTTCTTTCTTCATGAATAGGGTTTGATAAAAGGAAAATGGTCTCCTTTTATTATGCGGATTAATTTGTGGGAGAGGTAGTTAACCAGACTTAGATTGCAAAATATTGATAGCAATTTGAGGAATAAAATATGCTACTTCTAAGTTCGGTCATGATGTACTGAAGTCTGGGAAACATCGACTTGGCAGAGGTAGAGGTCACCTGTTCCTTTTCTTTTTGGATTATCTTCACCTGTTATAGTTATAGGGATTGAAGTTGTTATTGTTATGGTCTGAAACTGTCATTGAAGTCTTCTTTATGGTTTAACGTTACTTCTAATGATCATGCACTTATCCATCACATCTTGCACTTATATTGCCACAAGTAGCTAGATAATGCTATGCAGCCTATGCTTGGTATGATCTGTCATATTTATGTTGTATAATACTAATTGAACTTTTCTATAATGCAGTATAGCAACCGGTTCTCTCTGCATCTATAAGCTCCATAGTTGACAAGTGTTGAGAGTTTTTCGGGTGTGAAAATTGGGTTTGCTAAATTTTGTAAGGTGAGATAGAAGCTGATTTGCTCATCCAATATACTGAATATGGTTGAGGATTGATGTATTTTCTGAAATTTCTTCAATTTGTTTGTTTTTGTTTGCAAAAACACAGGTAGAGATATACTCAAAGTTATAACAAAAGGTACAAAATTGCCTCTAACTGGCGTAACTGCTACCCGTGTTAAATATTTTTAGCTCCCACTGATTTAGCATTATGGCTCTTTATGAGCTTTTTAGCATTATGTCTCACTCAAGATCTTCTCTTTCAGATACCAGTACTGCTGGTCAAGCGCTAAGAATATGCGCGATTGAAATGGGTGCCTCTCAAGTCCCTCCCGATGTTGGCAAAATTGTTGCGTCAACAAAAGCATTAAGATGGGCGGTTGAGCAAGCATCCACTTTGTTCATATCAGTTAGACTTGGCTATGGAACAACAACATGGTTTTCTTTTAAGTCTCATGTATTAGCAATGCAAATATTGTACTCTTTCAAGTTAGACTTGGCTTCTTTATAATTAAGTTTCATAATTCCCTTTTCATACCTTCGGTTAGTAGCTCATGACATCCAGTCTAGATTTCTCCAACTATGATATAACAAGTTTTAATCAATAGTACCCTTATAATTTACACCAACACCACAGGTAATTGATATCTGGATGATGGAAAATGTAAGAGATTAAGCAGACAGATATTTACGACAACTCTTTGATTACGATTTTTGTAGTCATATTTGCCAACAAATTTTAACGTTGCTCTGAATAAACATTGATAATCCCATATTAAAAAATATACTTTTTTTTGCACCCAAAAGAAAAATATGTGAATGAAAATTTATTCATTTATTTAAAATAACCGTGCATCGCACGGGTACTAATCTAGTTAGCTAACAATTGAAAACACTGAAGTTGTACATTAATCCCATTTTAGATTGTATTTAAAAAGAAATATAAATAGACTATAACAATTATTGTAGGATATTTATTGATCAAAACTCATGACTCTCTTTAACAAAAACAAAAACAAAAAAAGAATAAAAAAGAATAATCAATCAATATCTGACACTTGTCACGTTACATGCAATTTTACGCAAAATTATATAATTAGCTAATCTTGCTTACACATTCTTATAAAAAAAATAAAAATACTTACTTATGCACACACAAAAAAAGAGAAAGAAAAAAAACAATAACGTCACACAAACGAAGCTAATCCAGCCTGTGCGTAACACGGGTTCCTATCTCAGGTTATATTTTTTTTTTTATTGTAGATTAGAGTACACATAACTCTATTAAGATAAAGAATAATAAGCAGGTGATTCAATGTGTAAATACATTACATGCACTTTTTCTATAAATATTTGTTGCATGTCAATTGACACGTAATTGGTGGTTGTTTCCACAAATATAGAATATATAAGAAAAAAAGGTGACTAAATGCATACCCTTTTACATTACACTTATTCCATAATTTATTTTTTAGGGTATATTTGCATAAAGATTAGTCACTTACTCACATGTTACTTGTCACCTAGTCTTTGTTTATCCTCACAAATATTAGTCAAACATCACTTGCAATGTACCCTTCCCTTAAACCTGTAAATATAAAACTTAATAAAAAATAATGACTCTATTTGTGACTCTTGTCATGTTACCTATGCTTATCCCCCTAAGATTAGGCACGTATCACTTGCCATGTCATATTACTATTGCTAGCTTTTATACAATACCCACAAATCACCACAATCATCAATCTCAATAAAATGGTGACTCAAAATGTAATTGTTGTCACATTATCTAATACTGCACGTATACCTACAAACAGGGGTTAGATATACTTGCATACCCATAAATATAAAATTCAAAAAAATTGGTGACCCAAATTATAGTACAAAAAAGAGGTCAAAGACGTAACTCAATGTAACTCTTGTCACAGTACTTGCGCTTATCCTCACAAACATTAGCCGCATGTCAATTGATTACTTGTGACTAGACCTGTCAATTGGGTCGGGCGGGTCGGGTTCGGGTTCGGGTCATGTTGGGTTAGGGTCACAGCGGGTCGGGTTATTTCGGGTTCGGGTTGAGAAATGCTCGACCCTGACCCAGTGTTGTCGGGTTCGGGTCGACCCACCGGGTCGAGTGACCCAATAATTTTTTTTTTCTTCGTTAATTATATAGCCAATTTATGCTTTCAAATGGTATATTTGCCAATTTATACTCTAATTTATAACTTGTATTAACTACGTACGTATATTTTTACACGTTTTGGTACGTATATACGACTATATGATATTCTTTATATTTTTTTTAATTGTTCGATAAGTTGTGTTTTATATTTCCGTCCATTTTAGCGTAGTTAAAAGCAAAATTTATTATTTTGAGAGAACAAATAGGTAGAGAAAAAGTTAATAAAAAAAAAAGGTTTTATTTATTTTTTTAGGATATTTTAGTCGAACTTCTTGTTTATAATTACAAATTGTTCTATTTTTCGGGTCAAACGGGTCGACCCACTAACGGGTTGGATTTAACCCAAAAACACCGGATTAATCGGGTTCGGGTCAAATCGAGTTTCGGGTCGGAAAATCAGTGTCAGGACCCTGAAAAAACGGACCGGGTCGGATTTTCGGGTCGGGTCGGGAATTGACAGGTCTACTTGTGACATAACCTCCAATTTGACCCACAACACATTTTTAGTTAAAAGATATATAGTTTAACTATTATTTAACATGTGCATGTTTAATCGATAATTAAAAGGTGAAATGGTAAAAAGGAAACCATTTAAGATAATTAAACGAAATGATAAACTAATAGTATATTTTATATTTATAGTGTACCATTCATACTATTATATCATTTTTAATGTGCCTTTATTAATTATATCATTAATTGCCTAAATAATGCCAAAATTTCATTGATCTTTCCTATTAATTTGCATCATTAATGTTAAATAACTATTTAATCATAATCCCTCCCAATAAAGAAGAAGGAAAAATATATTTTAATTAATGACTTGGGCATATGCCAATCGGAGAGTGACACTTGTCACCTCACTAGCTGCTTATACCCAAAAATCTATATATACTAGTTACATTCCCGTGCGATGCACGGTTTGTGTGTTAATATTAAATAAAATATTTTTATTGGTATAAACTTCCAAGACACCTTTGGCATATGTCATATATGGATACAAAAATACGATTATATGAACCTCTCGATCCTTTAATATGCACAAACCTACCACATAGCACCAAATTTAGGGCAAAATATAAAAATTATACAATATCTCATTCGTTGTTAATCATGATATAAACCTGGTTTTGTATAGCCAAACTTGTTTATTATTTTTTGTTGCAATTTACTTTTATATCCAATCCAAAATACCACCACCACCACTACTTCCATACTACTACTATTTAATTTTGCTGCAGTTTTCTGCTGTATCCAGTCCAAAAAAGAGGATGGCCTAAGTATCAAATTGATGTAGTGAAATTATATTTAATTAGTTAACAACCATGTATACCATTCACTGAAAGCTAATAGTAGTAAAATAAGATACATGCATCTTAAGTATTTGATGACATGTCAATATTTTGCTTACCTATCAAAGCCTACATGTCAATATAGCAATTCTTTATATTTTCTTATATGCCCCATGCAAGGCACAAACTTGTAATCATTTATGGAAATATGAAACGTAACTAAAAATAAACCATACAAAAAGAAAATGTGTGGAATAACACTGGACTTAGGATGATACAAATTCTTAAGTTACTATAATGCTTTTTTAATCATACAACTACTCGATTGAGCAAATAGATATTTTTTGTGATTATTATATACATGTATTATTATAAAAAATTTAATGAAATGTATTTGTAAGATACATGTACTTGACTTTTGGAGAGAAAATATTATTTAATAAAAGAAAATATGTATTAATGTAGGTTCATGCATATTAAATAAAGATGACATGCCAAGCTATGTGGATGTGCCTGGCTTATGTGGATGTCCACTTATCCTTGTGCACATCCACTTATATATATATATATATATATATATATATATATATATATATATATATATATATATATATATATATATATATATATATATATATATATATATATATATATATATATATATATCTAATAGGAAGTGGCTCTTAAAATGAGAGATGAGAAGTAGAAATAACAGCCCTTAGATATTCATCGAACGGGCTACACCTATTAGATGAGTGTATTTATTTCAAAATATTAACACCTAACTCGTACAACACACGTACTTCATATCTAGTCTAAATAGATGCGTATAAGATACTTAAGTTTTAATCCCCCAAATCCACTCCCTCTCAAACCAAAAAAAAAAACAAACAAAAAAAAAGAAGTGAGGTTTGCACAATAATGGCCGGTGACTTTGTTTTGGGTGTGATTTCCTCAAATATACATCATTCACAAACTAATTCCCAAATTAGCTTCGATTCTAAACTATTTCCCCACATATACACCACGTAGGATCGGAAAAGCAAAGCCGCTGTGGGCCACAGCGGCTTGTGGCCCACAACGACTTTTGCCGAAAAAAAAAAAAATTAATTAAAAAAAAAAAAAAAAAAAAACACAAAAATCATGGCCGGTGATTATATATCACGTCAAACTCCAAATATATCATAAAAAAACAAAAATCATAAAAAAAAAGAAGAGAGGCACTAAAGCAAATTAGTTACAGCACCAGCAAAATTCAAAGGCGGAAAAGTCTTCAAATTCCACTAAAACAGCCTTTGCGATCTACACAGCGACAAAGCACAACAACAGAACTACCAACCACTATTCTCTCTCCTCTCTCTCTCTCCACTATCGGAGCTTTTTCAGTTATAGGTGAGTTGTGAGTTGTCTCTAAATGCTTTTTTAAACCTAAATTCTTGCGTTTATTTGATTGAATTTATTGATTGAATGTTCGTTGTTCGGATTGTGTTTTGCATCATCTTATCGATTTTGTCGGCTCGCTTTTTGTGCTTTTGAGTTTTGAATGTGAAATTGATTGATGATCATTAATTTCGATGGTCGAATATCAAACTGCTATGTGAAATTCGAATATTTCGATTGATGATTAAATTGAGGCTTTGTGATGTTTTTTGGATGGAAAAACAAAAATAAAATTAACTTCAATCAGCATGATTTTGGGCAATCTGGTGGCACGTGGAAGGTTGATTTAATCAAGTAGTTTTTAAAAATTGAAATCGTACGGTCTAAGTTTAGCTAGAAATTAATTATCCAAAAAAAAAGAAGGTTGAAATTCAATTATCATGCTGGATTATAATGGTCTTTAACCCTTTGTATTTGTGGCATCATGAATCTGGGCTGGCTTTATCTTTGGTTGGATCATTATTTCCTCTTTGTGTGGTTTAATTGTGCATCTAATCATAATTTTGGGGTGCGCTAAAAAAGTGATCAAGAATACAAGAAAATCATCCCAGCTCTCAAATTCAGTTGCATTGTTGAACACCTTGAATTATGTAGAATAGTAGGAGCGTATGCGATGTGCATGATATGATTAGAAGAAAACTTTGAAATAGAGGTGTTGTGTTCAGATGGGTGGGTCATGAAACTGGTTTGCTTCATAGAAGATAAATGCTTACAGATGTTTTACGAAACCAAGGAGATTCCTAGTTGAATGCAGTGACACTGATGAATGATGATCACCTAGCACTAGGCAGCAGGTCTCTTCCTGTACTCAGTTTCGCAAAAGCTGATCATACATTCATATATTGCTGCGCATTTTCCTCTGTTCCTGTGGTGAGGGCTAGAGGAATAAATGGGAGTGAGAAGGAGAGATTTGTGAAAACTAGAAAAAGAAATAAAACCAAACTATCTTCTTTTTGACACAATTCAACAATAATACAGGTTGCTTTATTTTGTATGGGAGCATGTGTGCTGCAGCATTAACTAGTTCAAAATGTATCACTAGTGTCTTGTAGGATGTCTCGTTCTATTTTACCTTCTTCTCAGTACGTGAACTTTGGTTCATTATCCTAACTACACTAAGCACATTAGGAGAAGTGTTTCGAAAGTTGCAGGTCTTGTGTTTGTTCTGAACTCTGAGATCATTTCACTCTCTTCCTGAACATATAGCAAAATCTGTTCATGGATTGAGAGACCAAAGTGATTTGAGCTTCACATTACCAATTGATTTGTTTATAATTTATGTTGTGCTTTATCTAGGGATATGCTTGTGCATGGTTTTGATGAAGGAGGGGTACAAGCATATGATTCTGGTATGACAAAGGTGTGTTTCTTGTCCCTCTTGTAAAACATATTGGTAGGAAATGTTTTAGTCATTTCAAAAGACGTCATGTTTCCCCATGTTCATTTCAAACTGCTTTCACATCAACCATAGACTACATCGTTGAAAAAGATTCTAGGCTTGCTAGTCTATTTACTAATGTGTATAGGATTTAGCATAAGTGACCCATGATGGCCATGAATACTGTGAGGGATTGTTGCTATGTCGTCTGACGTCTTGTACTGGTTTGTTGGAGCAAAGTGGTTTAGTGGAGGGTTGGCAAATTTAGGATTTGGTGTTAGTAGCTCAGAGTTGCTGATGACAAGAATAGAGGGTTATTATTGTTATTTTTATTATTCTTTTTTAAAAGCTGACTTTGGAAATGAATGTGACATAGTTGGAGGAGTTTCTTTGATACAGTTTGAGGGTAATGGTTTAAGAGAAGATAATTGGGAGTGGATAGCGTTAGATTGGCTTATTTCTGGTAGGCAGCATATGAAAATAGAACCTCTATAAGATCAGTGAAAATCATATATGATGGGATAATTTAGAATTGTCCAATAATTCTACACCAAAAACACAAGTTTGGAACTTCAAGAGAGTTGTGAAAGGCAAATCTTTTTTCCTCACATTAGTGGTTGATCTTTTGATTCGTATGATCTCCAATAGAGGAAGATGGAGGCATTGAGGGCCCATGGGATTAGTTGGGCAAAGCCCAGATACCATGTTATCTAAAAAAGTATTCGCATTCCTTTTTTTGTAGATGTGTTACTTTGTTCTTTTGCCTTATCCTCCACCTCCATTACCAATTTAAATTCTTTTCTTATATTTTTTACTAATCACAAGAAAATAGGTATAAATGTCTCTGATGTTTATCAACATAATCAAAAGCCAAAAGTCCGTCTATGTGGGGTTGCGTGTACGATTTCTTTCCCTCTTTCAGCTCCATCAAATACATTATCAGATCACACCTGTCCAGGTATTTTGTAGGCCAGCCTCGATAAATTAAAATCCTAGTACGTGTAACATACTTTATGGTAGTGATAGTGCTTAGGGTTTTCATCTTGTTTTTCCATCTCCATCTTAGGTTGATTGAACCCTTTTATTATGCCATGCAGTCAGTTGTGATTCACATCTGCCAACTGTTTCTCTCTAGATTATGGTTGACCCAGGGGAACCAGCAAAACCGAGGTGGCAGCGGAAACTTGACAGTGAAGAAAATGTTCCCGCACAGTTCACTCTCAGTATACGAGAGTGTGTTAACATGGTATGTTATTGTATCCTTGTCCATTCATGAGCTTTGGAGTTGAGTTTGGTGTTTGCATTTCTCCATCTTAACCATGTTTGCTGTCATTTCTTTCCCCTGTTTCTGCTGTTGCAATGTTTATAGCCATTCATTAATGGCTAGTTACCATATCCAAACCCTGAGAAGGATGGTTGCATTAATCCGACACCAAGCATAAAACTTAGTTGAAGCTTTTCTGATTTCTAATACCATTTCTAATGGAAGTCTATGATTTTGAGCTCATCCGGTAAATTATAGTTTGGTTGGTTATGCTGTTGGAGTGGCCTTCCTTCGTAGTTCGTTATGTCACTAAAATTTTGGGATGCCTAAATTTGTCTATTTTCCTACTGTAATGCTTCTCATGTTAGCCTTCTCATCTTTGAAGCCTTTTTCTGACCGATACGTGCCAGTTAGAAAAAAGACAATTATTCTGGGGTAGAGGGATTAAATATCTTCAATCTGTCTTCTTCTCATTTACCATATGAAAATGGTTTTGTAAGAAAGAAGTTTAGATTGATGGTAAAATCATGATCTATGGAAGGAAACTTATAATGTAGTGGAAGAGCAATCCTTTCTATGTCACAGCAGGCTTCGTACTAATTCCCTTCACTATTCTTTGGGTGGTTCCTTCACTGGAAAGATTTTCCAATATGGGGCAAAATGTGAAGAAATGACATCTTTCATATTGTCAGAATGTGCTGTGTTGTCAACGCTATAACATCTTTGTATTTACTTGTTTTAAATTTATTCACCTTCCTTAAATTATGGCAGGCTCCAATAGGTTATCGGCTGTGGCGTCATGTCCGAGAAGAAGCTGGCAGAGGAAGGGTATTATCATCTACAATGAAAAACATAGATTGACAAAATTCTTTCCAATGGTATGATCAGTTTGATTTTGTTGCACCTTCAATTTTCAGGGGGCAATTATCAATCCTTTTGTCAAGCGTGCTATCACATCTGATCATGGTGTTCCCCTTGGAGGTATAGGGTAGGTCTTTGTTTTCTATCAGTTCCCATGAAATTTATGATAATGAAATCAAATTTTAACTTGGACTGCAATACAGCCGCATCATAATGGTTTTAAGTGTACATTGACTGAGAACCATACTGCAACAGCCACAAGCATTCGGCATTATGCATGAAAGTGGGTTGGTGATTACTACGACAGGGACCACTATTTGATTTGCTATAAATATTGTTAAACCTTATATATCTTTGTTTATTCAGGATGTGGGTATGTTTGGTATTTTAGCAACTTCTTTAGTATTGGATATGTGATATAGATATAATTTTTTTATGTTAATATGATCAAGATATGACCTCATTGATATTCAGTCTGTTTATTTGATACCTCTGATTCAATATTAGGGCTGGAAGCATAGGAAGAAGTTATAAAGGCATGTTTCAGCGCTGGCAACTTTTTCCTAGGACATGTGAAGATAAACCAGTTTTGGCAAACCAATTTTCTGTGAGTATACACGTTCTTACTTATAATTTATCCATTGGGTGAAGCTGGAGACAATGCTTTTGCTATAAATAATTGATGTACGTAGAAAAAGAAGTTCTTGCTTACACCCGTATTTACTGTGATAAAACTTTTATTGTTAACAGTCATTGATATTTCTTATAATGGTCATTCCTTTTGGTAGTTGGGGCCTCTCTCACATAGCATATTCTATTCTCTGGGTGGGAAGTATTATCTTGAAAGTCAGTTAGCAAGAAGAGAACTTGTACATATGTCTGGAGCTGGACTCTGAGAAGTCAATTTGTCCACACACGGCTTGATTCGGTTTTATGGTAGAATATTTTGTACAAGCATTTTAACTGACCTTCAGGAGGATAATGTACTGTAAGTGGTTGGGTTATTGCTTTAACTTGCTGTTACTGGCATTTTATAGTCAAGCAATTGAAGGGGTCAGCTTGAGAAAGTCATTAGAAGTCATACACACTGTATTTGTACGCACGTCTAGGTTAACTGGACAAAAACTACTTTAGTTTGTGTTATATGACCACTTTCTTCAGCTAAGCAATTTTCTGTCAATCCACTATTATTATCTATCCTTGAATTGGGGGAATCTACTTCACAATTGAGTAGCATGTGACTTTACTTTTTATAGAAGGAAAAAAGTATATACTAAAAAGAAACATATGTTACACCAAAGGAGGACAAGTTTTCCTTTACAGCTAATTTGGTAGAGAGGAAATGAGAGGAAAAGAAAGGAAGGGAAAGAAATCTGTTACCTTTTCATGTTTGGTTTTAAAAATAAAATGAGAGTGGAAGGGAAAGGATATGATGAGAAAGTTTTCCTATGAAATCCTCCATTTCCTTTCCTCCCAAATTGGTGGAACTTGGACGGAAAGGGAGTTTAAAACTATCATTTCTTTCCTTTCCTAAATATCATTTCTTTCCTTTCCTTCCAGATTACATTAACCAAACAATGGAATATGTTACCCTTAAACCATCATGATCAGAGAACCAGACACCCTCTCCAACTTGCCCAGTAGGGAAGCAAGCTCTGACACCTCCCAGTCATCAAAGGGTCTATGTAATTGTACATTCCAGTAGCCATCCTGCACACAGTAGTGCATCATTTGGGATTAAAAGCTGAGACGACCAGGAATAGGTGCCCCTCTCCAACTATGTTCCCAAAATCTAATTCTTAAACCATTTCTGGGACTTACACGAAATGCGAAAAGCAAATAGGGGAAACGCGGGTAACAAACTTCCACGAACAAGCATGTGTAGCTGTCACCATTTGAACATCCTACCAGTTCTGTTGTGACCCATACTTGCATTTAATGACTTGATGTCAAAGAGCTTCGGGTCAGAAAGGGAACACCACAGCCACTATCATCAGGAGTGACGTCTTTGGAAACCAACCTGAAAACACCAAGACCCCCCTCTACCTTGGCAACACAAGTCCAAGCTGACCAAATGATCTCTACTTTTACCACCAACACCGGACCATAAAAAATCACTAATCTTATTCTTAATTGTCCTGGAAACAGCTATGGAAACTTTAAATAGGGAGGTAAAGCTTGTAAAGTTGTAATAGTGTGATAGTGATCTGTATTCCGTCCCTTAGAGGGAAATAAAGTCTCTTCCACCCATCTAGTAGTTTTGACACAATCTCAATGGAATAATGTGGTTCGAACCATGCCATGTGCAAATCCCCAATCAAACTCACCATAATTGATAGAAGTTCTTGTTGTTTATTTATTTTTTTTTTTAAAAGATAAATTCACAATTAGTCACCAAACTAGCTCCACAGCAAGATGGAAAAGAAAAAAAAATTAACGCAAGATATGCTCTACACAAAAACTTAAAAGAAATGGATTTAGGTCTTAGGCATAGCTAGGACTGGAAAACCACCCCTCTGAAGAACCAAATGTCTTTCTCCAAAAGAATAGGCTCCCAGAGCATATACACTGGCGGCAAATAGGGAGATCTCTGGAGTCTGGTGACCTACACCATCCTAGAGAGAGAAAGTACTAAATGCAACCTTAGAGTTTTGTCAATAAGGAAAAGCACTATGATGAGAGGAGTAAGTAGTTAGGTTTTGTGCGTACTTTATTCCTAGAGACAATAGCATGTGAGTTTACTAACCTTCATCTATCCAATCTAATGCACTTGAAGTCTTGAACTGATGTTGTACCCTCAAACGTGACTGCCGTTATGAAATTTTGTACGTATGGTAGTTGGTTAAGTCATGTTTAGTTGTTCTTAGGTTTGTCAATTTGAGCAGAGTTAACGGCTTAGTTGGACAGAAGGGGTTTGGTGGCCAAAATTTGGCTTCTATAGTTGTGTAAAGAGATTTATCTACATTTCTTTATTATAACCAGGATTTTTATTTTTATTTTTTCTTTTCTTTCCCTTTTTAGATAAACAGAAGTATATCTTGATACCCCCTTACCCCGCCTCAGCGAGAGCCTCTTTGGAGGCACTGGGGTAATGTTCGTGTTGTAGAAGTATATCTCGATGATTGTTAAGAGCATAGCAACAGAGGACAAGTAATTTCTTACAAGAGAAGTTGAAAAAAGAAAGATAGAAAGCCTCTAAAAGAGAACTAATTACAATCATCATAACTCTTAAATGACCCTATTGTCTACCCAGTAAAGAACCTATGTATGCAACCTTATAGCAAAGCATAAAAATCTCAGTTAAGACGTGCAACCTTTCAAGCCATATGCACCATAGCACAGCGAAAGAAAAAGCATTGCGCCTCAACTATTTCTTCTCCTTCGCTCTCCAAAACTCATGAAGCGTGTCTGTTGGAACTCCTTAACACTAAATGGGCAGACCTCACACAATGTTGCACTTTAAGGGACCCCTTTGCCTTTTAAAAAAAGTTTGCTACTAGAAACTGGGGGAGTCGTATTCTTAAGCATTGAAGAAAGGACTTACAGGAAACTCCATTGATCAAATTAACCTCTTTGACCAGTAAATAAGGATTTATTACGAAAGAGAGGAAACTTGAATCTTGGCGCTAGAGCATACATTGAGCCGCATTGGACCACCTTCATCTTAGACTGAACAAAGTATGAGTGATACCCAAATTTAAGCCTATTCTTTGCAAGTACTTTTTTCTTGACAATTGTTCAAAACATCATATTTTGCATAGGCAATGCAAGTCAAGCACTCAGCCACCCACTGGTGACCAAATGTATGCCCATTTGTCCCTCCAATTATGAGTACTTCAACTTAAATTCTATATACTGTTTTATACTAAGGGAACAGCCTTCTAGTCCTGTGGTATACAAGATAGTTTTTTATGGTCAAGAGATAAGGTATATTCATTCAAAATAGAGAAGAAAAAGATAATAACAAATCTGTTGGAGCAAATCAATTAATTATGTAGTTTCCCAAAGAACTTACGAAAATGCAATTTTGTGAGGGGTTCCTCTCCACTGCCTGCATGTGCTTTCTCTTTCTATCAAACTTAAATATATATTTTTTTTTCCCTTTCTCTTTCCTCCTCTTTTTTTATAGCACATAATAATTGATATGCCTGTTGCCAGAAAAAGTAGGGTCCATATGCCCATGTACCCAGTACCTTATTAAAACCAGCCCCCTAATCCATGAGTCTCAGACGCATGTATCCTTTGACTATCTTCTGAAATATGTAAAGGAATTTTGCTAAGCTCATTTTTCATCACGGAGACATCGAGATAGAATATTGAATTCTTTTTTTCTACGTTTAGATCCATAATTCTTTTTTTAGATAAACTGTTAGACCCTTGGTTTTAAAAAGCGCGAGGCGCATTGAGGCGCAAAGGGGTCGAAGCGCCGAGGCGAGAGGCGCAAGGCGAAAGTGCACGCCTCACGTATGCGAGGCGCACCTTTTTTAAATAAATACTTTTTAAATTTTAAATTTATTTTTACATTACATTGTCTACTTAAATCACATTTTTTTAAATTTAATTTAATTTCTTCTGGATATATTCCATAAAAATGAAACCAGAAAATGTCATTAATAATAATAAATAATAAAATAATAATAATAATATTATTATTATTTATTATTATTATTATTGAGAGGGAAAAATGATTGTGGCTAGCATGAGGAAATATAGGAGATATGAAGTACTGTATATATTCATATGTTATAATCACTGGAGTAACATTGGGTACTGGGCTCTTGTACTTTGCAGTGGTAAAGACTAAAGTGGGAGACAGTTGTATGGCAAAGTAATAAAGTGAGACAGCTGGCTTTAAAAGAGGGATGGGAGAAATCTGGAAAGCCTAAACAAAATATAATGAAGTCTTGGAAACTGGAGCCTTTTTCAATCCGTCCGTCTCACTCCCAAAACAAAAACAAAGAGAGAGAAAACGAAGAAGGAAACAGAGATGAAATCAGAAAAAGAAAACAAAGAGAAAGAGAGAGAAAACGAAGAAGGAAACAGAGATGAAATCTGAAAAAGAAAACAGAGACAAAACGAAGAGAAAGAGAGAGAAAACGAAGAGAAACAGAGAGAAGAAATCAGAAAAAGAAAACGAAGAGAAAGAGAAGTCGTGAAGATGTGCACCTGGTCGCCGGAGGTCGGAGGAGTCGCCGGAGAGAAGCCGGAGAGAAGATGTGTCGATTGCTTGATATGCTAGGGTTTTCTTCGATTTCTCTCTCTTCGTTTTCTTCAGATTTCTCTCTCTTCGTTTTCTTCGATTTCTCTTTCTTCGTTTTCTCTCTCTTCGTGCTTGGTTTTGTTCTGATGGTCACGTGCCTTTTTTTTTTTTTTTTAGCTGGGCACATGATGTGCGCCTCACGCCAGGAAGCGGCCGCTTCTGGCTGAGGCGCGCTTCTTCGTGAGGCGACCAAAAAGCGCGCTTTTTGGTCGCCTCTTGTAAATCGCTGCGCTTTGGCTTGCTGAAGCGTTTTTCTATGCGCCTGAGGTCGCCTCGCGCTTAAGCGCGCCTCAGGCGCGCTTTTAAAAACCAAGGTTAGACCGAATGATATGTATAAATGCTTTAAGATCAGGTGAAGGAGATGTACTCAGTGGTACTTTTACTTCAACATGTTTCGGGGTCCTCAGTAATGGACTATTTATTGTCACATTACATTGGGAAACTCGTAAAAGGCTACATAATTACAGAAACTCCCTTGAACTTTTCTAGACCCCGACAACCTCTCTTTGAATGGACATTGATTTTTCGAGGACAGTAATCTTATTTATAAGCTTGTGAGTTGGTTTGGTCATTAGAGGAAGAAAATAATTGTTGATAGAACGCCAAAAGCCGGCGATTAGAGATGAGTTCTGGGAGAAATCATCCCAAAAGCAATATCACAGAGTGTTAATGAGTCAAAGGATATAAGAGGGTTAAGGCAAGAAGACCCTTTGATTCCTTTTCTCTTCATCCTGGTGGAAGGTGTCTTGAGCATTGGTATATTATGGAGAGGAGATTGTAATCATTGAGGAATTTTGCTTTGCAAGATGAGATCTATGTTTTGTATTTGCACCTTTTGATGACCTAAACAAGTTGAGGATTGCTCTCTATGTCTTATACTTTAAATTTGTCATTTGTGTTTGATCTGTGGAAAAGTCTACTTATCTTAGAGATCAATGGCGATCCTTCTTCCCTTGAAGATTTTCTTCCCTAGTTTATTGTCTAATTTATAATCTGCGTAGGGATTCCTTCAAGGGTAGTCCTACAAGTTGGTCCTTTGGGATCTTGTCTAGATTGTTAGAAAATACCATATTGTCTTTGAGTGGTAGGAATAGGATTAGTCAGTTGTTTGGGCAAAGGCAGCTGGGGCCTTCAAGGGTGTCCCCCTTACACTCGTCCAGCTTCATTGGCGGGCGTTGTAGATATTTTTCTTGCTTTCATTTGAGGACTCCTTGTCCTCCTTATTGTATTCTTTCAATTATTGATTAATAAATTTTTTTCTTATCTAAAAAAAAAGAATTAGGATTAGTCAGTTGTTCGGGTCTACCTTTCGCTTGTTCAGTTCCCTAGTTGTTGTCTCTAATTACAAAGACAATACTAAGATAAACTCAAATACGGAGTCTGGGAAGGGCTCACTCGAAAAATATGTGTTATATGTGGTACTGGTAATCGTGGTTCAGAGACATCTGCTCCTGCATGGGGTGTTACCTACTATTTGCAGCATAGACTTATAGGATTGGGTAAGTGGAAAATTCTAGGTAGATTGTTATATCACTTTTTTTTTAGATAATAGAAGTTCTATTGAGGAAGAGAGAAAGAATACAAAATAACTGGTTGACTCCCTCAATGATAGATTGAAGAGATCAAACCAAACCAAACAAATCCAAACCAAAACCTATGAAAATAAGCCTATACAAATCAGCGCTTATTCATAAAGCCTTTCTTTAACCAACGACCATCATAATTGATGCCTGACTTCAGATTCTCTAACTCCTGACTTCCTTTCTTCGTCCTAGAAGGGCCAAGAGGCATGTCCTTTCCCATACTGTCAACGAGCCTGATTCCCTTTGCCTCAATGAGAGCTTTTCCCCGTTCATCCGCCTCCTCATTACCAAGATTGTTAGATCACCTCCAAGTGAATGATATTGGCTTTTGGGGGGATAGGGAGGCGGTGTATCCTGTTCTGTTTTATTTTTTATTTTTATCATTGTCATGATGTCATTTGTTTTCTCACTACTTCTCTATAATCTTTGTATTTTTACCTTATAGATTGATCTAGTTGTTTGATTTGAGATCAAGTTCTATTGTACGCTATGTGATTCAATTGTGTTGATTAAGTGAATGTTAAGCATTTCAGACTTTCTCCTTTGCTCTTTAGCTGTCACTTGGTGGATTTTAGTTTTTAATCTTCTGTTTTTGCAGGTTTTTGTCTCACGACCAAATGGCGAAAAATACTCATCTGTGCTATGTCCACCAGACCCAGGGATGCTCAAGTATGCACATCTTATCTTGTATTTTTTTAACTTTTTCTTTCAAGAACATGGATACTAAAAAGCAATTTAATGCCTCTTGGCAAAAAGTTTGTAATCATGGACATTTTGACTCTGTGGTTGCAATGAGAATCACTTAAGTTTATGGACATAAACAGGGGAACTACCTCATCAGGGATTGGAAGTTGGGATTGGAATCTAAAAGGGAAAAGTTCTACATATCATGCCGTCTACCCAAGGGCTTGGACTGTATATGATGGTAATATGAACTGCCAATTTCACATATAATTATATTTAAGGCTTTGATATTATCTGGGGGTGACTTGTTCCTTCCCTAATGCAGGTGAACCTGACCCAGCACTTAAAATAGTTTGCCGACAGCTTTCTCCTATTATTCCTCACAATTATAAGGAGAGCAGCTTTCCTGTAGCGGTGTTTACTTATACGGTAAGCTTAGGGGTCCCATAATTTTGCTAGTGGATAAGACGCTTTATCTTGTATTTTCTCATCTAATAGCTCTAATATGGTTCAGCTATCTAACACTGGGAGTACTGCAGCGGACGTGAGCTTACTTTTCACATGGGCAGTAAGTGAGACAGTTGTTTATTCTCTTTTTCTTTTATCCTCTATGTTTCTATCGGGACCAGTCTCTCTACTAGGGGACTAGCTAGGGGTAAGGTTGCGTATATCTTGACCTCCCCAGATCCCGCCCTCGGCGGGATACTTACTGGGTTGTTTTTATTATCTCTCTCAATATTATGAATTACCTCAAATGGTGGCATGCCAAAATGATAGTTGACATCTTTTCTCAGAATTCTGTGGGTGGAAATTCTGGATTTACTGGTAATCACTACAACTCAAAGATCACGTAAGAGCATGAATAGTGGTTTCATCCATACTCTCATATATTTTGGAGCTCGCTCGTATTTTCATATCTCTTTTGACATTGCCATTATTGTATTCTGACTTACAAGGTCAAATATCGTATCAGGATGAAGGATGGCATGCATGGTGTACTATTGCATCATAAGTGAGTTGATTTACTTGACATTGCTGTAGCTCAAGGGCAATGGATGTTCCCTTTTTTCAAAAAAAGTTGCCTATTTCTAATTGTCATCCTCCTCGATTCCATATGACATGCAGGACAGGGAATGGCCGGCCCCCAGTTTCTTTTGCCATTGCAGCAGAGAACAAAGATGGCGTTCACATCTCAGAGTGTCCACGTTTTGTCATCTCTGGAGATGCAGAGGGCATTACAGCAAGGGACATGTGGCAAGAAATAAAAGAGGTTAGTATCTTAACCTTATCTAGTTGCTGTTTCTGTGAAACAAAAACCGCTTTGATGTCATGGTTGTTACAAAGATCACCATGATACGAAGAGGTACACAGTTAATTACCAATTTAGTTTCCGAGATCTGAACGTTATCAGAATATCTGATACAACCCTCATTCTTCGAACTAACAGAGATCTATACATCTACTTGCTATCCAATCACATGGAGATTCTAGCAAGAATAGGGTGTTAAGTTCATTTTCGTATATGGATTAAGATCCTGCATTTATCGTGTGCAATTAGGTTGGAAACATACGCAAGTAATCTTTCTTGAAGTTCCAACCATATAATGACGAGGCTATCATTTTTGAGGTTAAATAGGCTACACCAAGCTAGAGTATTCCCATTTTATGCTATTTAATAATGCCAGTTAAATTTCAAGGTTTTAACCATAAATTTTGTTTCTGAAATCTAATTGCACTATAATACGACTCTGTTATTAATTTACATGTCAAAACATTATTGTTGTAGTTGTAAACTCTTCCTGTTACTTCTCTATTACCCAGGAACTGCACAACCTGATGTTTACATATTTTTCTGAGCTTTCTCATTCCTTGAACTTTCATCATTCAGTTGCCTTTTTTGTGGTGTTTCTGGGGAAGCTTCACTGATCCCTTTGATCCCTTAATACTTTCGGGTTTCGATGAGTAAACGTAACCATGAGTGGGTAGCTAACTTCTGACCTAGCTGGTCAGAACTTTGGGATTTATTCCAGAGGTCACTAGTTTGAGTGGCCCCTTTAGGGCCGCTGGAGGTTTTCCTGCCGTTAACTTCTGGGCTCATGTGATTACTCGGGCAAAGCCCAGATATCCACGTAAAAAGAAGAAATGTAAGGAAAAAATTATTGATTAGTAAACGTGAGTGAGTTCATGGAGAGCATGTCTTGTTCGTCCCTCCTTTGTTTTAATGTGGGTTTTGTTTGTATGAGCACCTTCACTTTTAGTGAGTGTTGACTCCTGTTTCATTGATTTAGAATGGATCCTTCGATAACCTTAACTGTCCGGAAACATCAGCTCCATCCAAGCCTGAATCATGCATTGGCGCTGCAGTTGCGGCTTCACTTGTGGTGCCTGCAGGATCTACACGTACTGTTACGTTTTCACTATCATGGGACTGCCCAGAGGTGACATTCTCAAAAGGAAGAACGTATCATAGGTCAGTGTTGAAACACATCAGATATGATATATAAAAATCTACTATGAAGTGTACCTTTCCCTTACTCTTTATTTTATGTCAGGCGCTATACAAAGTTCTATGGTACCATTCGCGATGCAGCCGCTGATATTGCACATGATGCTTTGAATGGTAATTAATTCAATTCAGAACTTCATACAGGGTTGAAGTTCTTCAAATCATAGCAGCCAACGTCAGCTGATTTTTTAATTTGCAGATTATCAGCACTGGGAGTCCCAAATTGAAGCATGGCAGAGGCCTATTCTTGAAGACAAGCGACTTCCAGAATGGTGAGCCTGCAACTCTGCATGTATGCCCGATCTGGTAATTACTTATTGTTTTTAAAAAAATTTAATCTTGGTTTGCAGGTATCCTGTAACTCTTCTCAACGAGCTCTATTATCTTAGTGCTGGGGGAACTGTTTGGACAGGTCTGATCACTTCATGCACTTTGTCTTTTGTAACAGCGTTAAGTTTAGTTGAATTTGACATAACTTGTCTTCTTACAGATGGTTCACCTCCAGGACATAGTGTAACGACAATCGGAGAGCGGAAATTTTCACTTGACCGGTTAAAATCTGACTTAGAAGATATTACTAATATCTCCAAACATAATGATACTGCTGTGGACATTCTTGAGAGAATGACTTCAATACTTGAGCAAGTGCAGACAACAGCCACATCCAATTCTGCTTTTGGGCCAAATTTACTTGAAGAAGGGGAAGAAAATATTGGTCAATTTCTTTATTTTGAAGGGATTGAGTATCATATGTGGAACACATATGATGTTCATTTTTATGCATCATTTTCTTTGGCGATGCTATTCCCAAAGCTCGAACTCAGCATCCAGAGAGACTTTGCTGCGGCAGTTCTGATGCATGATCCTAGTAAAATGAAGCTTTTACATGATGGGAAAGGGGCCTCTAGAAAAGTTCTAGGCGCCGTTCCTCATGATATTGGGCTTAATGACCCATGGTTTGAAGTAAATTCTTACAACCTCTATAACACGGACAGGTGGAAAGATTTAAATCCAAAATTTGTTCTCCAGGTATACAGAGATGTTATTGTCACCGGTGACAAGAAATTTGCACAAGCAGTTTGGCCTTCAGTTTATGTGGCCATGGCCTATATGGATCAATTTGACAAGGACAGAGATGGAATGATTGAAAATGAAGGCTTTCCTGATCAGACATACGACACATGGTCGGTCTCTGGTGTGAGTGCATATAGCGGTGGCCTTTGGGTGGCAGCCCTCCAAGCAGCTTCTGCATTGGCACGAGAAGTAGGTGACAAGGGTTCAGAAGATTATTTTTGGTTCAAATTTCAAAAAGCAAAGGCTGTTTATGAGAATTTGTGGAATGGTTCATACTTCAATTATGACAGCAGCGGTGGCAGTAATAGTGCATCCATCCAAGCTGACCAGTTGGCTGGACAATGGTATGCTCTGAATTCTGATTGACTTCATTCTTCAAACTTATGCTCCAGTGTGAAAGCAAATGAAGGGACTCATTGTGTGTTACCTTATTTTTCATGAAAAAAATAGCTAACGAATGACATCTTACATTTCATTCATGAGCACCGGTTTCTTTCTTCCTCCTTTGTGAATGTATGTTTTCCTTTAATGGCATGACTTTTGTGACATCACAAAACAGAGAGTTTCCCCAATATGGACTGAGAGAAACTAGTTGAGGTTTCCTTATCAAACTGGGAGATTCATTGTCAACCGGATTGGTTCCAAGTGATTGAAATTTGAAATACCTCCCATATTTGTTTCACCTCTTGGTAAAGAACTACTGCTACTATTGCTGTTTACTGTATGCGTATGAGAAGTGAACAGCGTTCTTTTTCCTTGCAACTGTAGTTCTCTTGGATGATCCTATGCCTTCTGAGTTTAGCCCTACCCCCACCCTTCCAGCCCACCGGGAAGAAGCTTTGCCTAATCAGATTTAAAAACATATTAATTTACTGATCACTCCACTAAACATCCTGATTAACACCTGTGATTCATCATTAGTTTGTATGTACTGAAGACCTTCTAATTGTAGGTATGCTCGAGCTTGTGGTCTGGCACCAATTGTTGACGAGGCGAAGGCAAAATGTGCACTTGCAACTATCTTTGAGTTCAATGTCATGAAGGTGAAGGAGGGACGACGAGGAGCTGTCAATGGGATGCTTCCTGATGGAAACGTTGACATGTCATCAATGCAGTCAAGAGAGATATGGTCTGGCGTCACCTATGGCCTTGCTGCCACCATGATTCAGGAGGGATTGATGGACATGGGTCTTCAAACTACATATGGAGTCTATGAAACTGTTTGGTCAGAAAAAGGACTCGGGTAAGTTTTCGTCGTCTCTGGTTCATATCAGACATAATTTATGCGTGTTATGTAACACTATAAGAGTTTCAATCACTTCTGAGTCGAGCCATCTCTTGCTTGACTGCATGGAAACTAGGACTGTAGCCAGGGAAAGGACGTAATATGAATAGACTGATGGCTGCCTCTGTTGTAATTTGTATGTCTGAAGGATAGGTGAATGGGTGAATTGAAGTTTTTGATTTCTTGAAGTCTAATTGCCATATCAAATATTGTTGTTACAGAATGAGATGTTTTTTATTTAAATAGAAATTGAAGAAATGAATAATATTTTTGCAGATCTAATCAGAAATTAACAGTTAATTATTTGGATTTTGGGTAAATTTAAATGCCTAATCTGAATAATTTCGCGTGAAACTGGTAAGAGAAGTGGTGTGGCAATTTCTTCATCTGTGCAATAGTAGAAGACAATGTTATGCAAATTGAAATTGACTCGCATATTATTATTTTAATTAAAGAAGACCTGGAACTGTGGAAGTATTATTTGTAGAAAATGAATAGTGAATCAAATAAGATTTTACTCATTATTTGGTTCTTAGTCTTCAAAGATACACACAGACTTTGATCTCTATATTATTCGTGTTTGACAGTTGATTTTCATATTTTGCTGCTATAGCACAACTGAAAATGTTCCGGCCTACGAAACCAGAAAGTCTAAATTCTTCATCTGTGTAGGCTGTTGTGCCAGACCCTACCTGAGTTTATGGAAACTAAGACTAGTTACTGGAAAGATAACTCGGATATTGTCAATAAAAAGCTAAAGAGAAACTACACTAAATATCCTTTGGATATGTATACATCAGGCTAAATGGTCAATAGGATGAATTCAACTCAAGTGGAGAATGCCCTTTCAATGTGTGTAATTGTACTTCAGGGACTACCCAATATAATTGCCTAATTTTCCGTTAAAAACTTCCTATTTAAATCCTTACTTCTTCTTTCTGTCAATTCTGCAGGTACTCTTTTCAAACCCCAGAAGCTTGGAACACCAACGACCAATACAGATCACTTTGTTATATGCGCCCGTTGGGTATATGGGCGATACAATGGGCATTGACTAGACCAAAACCCGCTGAGCCAGAGGTAAGACCAGAAGTGAACGAAGAGTCTTTGGCCAAGCATCATATGGGATTTTCCAAAGTTGCTCGTCTTCTGAAATTACAAGAGGTGGAAGCTTCTTCAGGTCTTGTACAGGTTTTATATGATTCGACTTGCAGGAAGATGTGGAGTTGAAAAATCTTGATTATAAATTGTCTTGGAAGATTGAAAATTCTTCATTTATTGATTATTCCATGGAAAACAATACAAGCAGGGCATTGATAAGTCAGATCCCAAATTATTCCGTACCATATATTTTTCAATGCAGATTTCTGTCAGTTTCAAATTGTGTCTGCTATTTATGGCCTCGAATTCCTGGGTACCACAGTAGGTGCGCGCGCACACACACATATATTTGAATCACATTCTGTCTTTAAAACCCTTCAGTTCTTGGGAGTACTATATATGTGTGCTTTGTGTGATCGGTGAAAGAATCGTTCGGTCTGTTCTCATTTTAATTGCTTGGCCCAACTTGTTTATGTGGGAAAAGAAAATGTGTCTTTGTGACTTAGACCTGGCAAAGTTGACCCGACCCGAAATACCTGACCTAATACCCGATTTTCACCCGAATAGTAAACCCAAAGGTGAACCGAAACCCGAAGTCAATCCGACCCAAACCTAACCCGACTCGAAACCGATCCAATCCGAATGACCTGAAATTAACCGATTTGAATGCGACACGAAAAATAATGACCCGTACTCGACCGAATCCGAATCGAAACCGAAAGATTGCAAGTCTAAAAACTTAACTTTTTGCTTATTTGTGCCCTTAAGATAGTATGATAAGAATATTTTACTCTTTAAAGTCCACTTTTAGAGACTTTCAAACATCTTTTTATTGTTTTCGAAAGGGAAACAATAAACAAATCATTATATCCCATAGGTATTAGTAAGACTTACAATACTATAAACCTGACTTGAATCCGAACCTGAAAAGAACCGAAAGTCCGAATCCATACCGGCCTGAATGTGTTTGATCCGTAACCGAACCGAACCCGAAACATCTTGAACAAATAAAAACCAAACCCGAACCGATGTGAACCGAATCCAAATCCGAACCCTTACAAGCTGACCCAAAAATGATCCGAACTAAAATGATCCGAACCGAACCCGATCCGAACGACTCGTTTGGTAGGTCTATTAATTGTGTATGACGTCATTAAATCAAGTTTTTAAATATTACGGTGATAATTGATTGATGTTATGCATCACCAATAAAAATCTGATAATGATTGATTGATTTTGGTGAGTTCTCATTCGTTCCAATGGCAAACGGAGTCTCATGTGGTTTTTTTTTGTTTTTTGTTTTTTTTATTATCATACGAAGATTAGATATAGTGAGATATGTTCTTCCATTAATATGGTATGGCACAAGTATGTCGGTCGATTCAGGCATGTCGAGTCCAAACATATATATGAGAGCTTACATGACTTCTTTGAGGATCTCCTTACCTCAGCATATTACAACCAGCCATGGGGTACAAGAGGGTACAGGCGTCGACCCTCTTTTTCGGTAATTTTTTGTCAGTTTTATAAAGTATATATAATATGGAACGTATTTTGTATCATAAATACTTGTGTGGAATATTGGTATGACCTCTTTTCCATTACCTTCTTGATTGTAGGTTTAAATCTTGGGAGCAACTATTTTCTAACTATTTTTCTTCTACAATTCTTCCCCTCTTCCATTTTTTGATCTAATCCGTACATCTTTCTTAATTTTGATACATCATATGTGTTCTATTTTTTGATATTATCTTTTTTTTTTTTTAAAGTTTATACATCATATGTGTATTATTGTATACCTCTACAATTATACAATTAAGTTTATACGTTGAGTGTCAAATGAACTCATATATAAAAAATAAAAAAAAATAAAAAAATTCTCCAATTTGTACTCCCGGTACTAAATTCCTGGATACGCCACTGCAACCAGCAAAGCATATCCAACATATGCATGGTCCATGTTTTTTTTTTCTTTTTTAATGTTAAGGAAAAGAATAAAGTTAGGAGTTCCTCCTCTCGAGGGTTGCTCCTAACCTGTCAACACGAAGAAGGTAGTCCAACTCTTCAGACGGAGAGGTTGTCCAGTAAAAAGGAAAGCTAGATTGAAGGCCATTATTGGCCATCCAATCTGCTACCCTATTACCTTCACAAAAAACATGGCTGACAATAATCGAGTTACATCTATCTAGCATTTTGCGTGCGTCCGTAATTACATTTTGAATTTTCCACGGAATGATGATCTCTCTTCTTATTGCTTGAATGACAATCTGATTATCCCCTTCTACATGTATATTGCTAAACCCAAGATCAAGTGCTTTTTGAATTCCATCTCGCATGGTCGTGGCTTCTGCAACCATTACAGAGGCATGCCCTAAATTTCATGCTCCTAATGCAATTAAAGTCCCGCCTTCATTGCGAATAACAAAACCAGCAGCAACTTTCCCATTCTTTAAAGACCCATCAAAATTTACTTTTACATAATTAACATTGTGTGTTTCCCACCTTACCAAAAACCGTGATGCAGGTCTATTTTTATTAACATCACAGTTAGTTGATTGTCTATTCTCGTCCATCATAGTTCTAACGAGCCATTTGTTATGGCATTCTTGTGATCGATAAAAAGTAGCAATTGAGTTAAAGTCTTGATCTTGAAAGATTTTGAGGTTGCGAGAACGCCAAATGCCGTATAAAAGAAATGCACATTTGATTATTTCTTCATTAGTTAAGTCACCATTCATTTTTCCGTTATGTAGCCATTCTTTAACATTACAAAATGCAAGGTCAACCTCTAACCAATTTTTTTCCTTAGCAATTTGCCAAACTTGACCCACATTTGGACATTCTATAAAGAGGTGATCCAGTGATTCCTCTCTGTTATGACATAATGGACATTCAGTACTAAAAGGTAACCCTCTTCTATTAAGTTCTTTGCGAAGAGAAAGTACTGAGTGAAAAAATTGCCAAAGAAACACCTTGACCTTTGGATTAATGTCTAAATTCCAAATCCATTTATAATTCCAACTTGTGTTTATTTGTTTTCCCATTATAATGTGCTAACCAAGTAGCGGTTTTAATGGAATAAACATCATTTCCCGTCAAATCCCAATAAACTTCGTCTTTTATTTCATGAAATGACAATGGGATACTTCTAATTATTTCCAGTAGAGAGTTAGGAACATAGGTCCTTAATTTGGAAAGATTCCAAGAAAGATCATGATTTATAAATTCTTTAACTTTCAAATTTGGTTCAGCTATCAAATTTCGCTGGATGTGTAAAACCTCACAAATTGGTTCTTGCGCACACCAATTATCCGTCCAAAAATTAATCGATTCACCATTTCCCACTTTCCATCTCAAACCTTGTCTAAGAAGTTCTCTTGCATTCAGAATCTTTTTCCTAGCCCCTGAATGAGAGCTCTTTTTGGTACAATTGAAGAACCCGCATTGGTTTAAATACTTGGCTCTAACTGAAGCCACCCAAATATTATTTGATTTCGAAATAATTTTCCAACCCAATTTTCCCAAAAAGGCTTTATTAATCATCTTGGCTTTTCTGAGTCCAAGTCCACCCATGCATTTGGGCTGGCACACTGTATCCCATGCTATCATCCGAAACCCTTTGTGATCCTCAGACCTTTTCCAGAAAAAATTTCTACTAATGTTATCCAATTTTTCACACGTAGTGGAAGGGATTTCAAAACATTGCATTGTGTGTGACGGTAAAGATTTAAGATTTGCTTGAATAAGGACAGCTCTTCCAGCTTTCGAAAGTGAGTTTGCAGCCCAAGAAGACATTTTATTCGAAGACTTAGTAATTAAATCTTGAAAAGAGCTAGGAGATATATTCCCGTCGAAAATCGGACAGCCTAAATATTTTCCAAAGTTGTTCGTTTCTGGGATATTAGAAACTGATGCCACAATTTCTTTCTGTACTTGGGTTATAGAAGTCGAAAAGTAGATAGCCGATTTGTGAAAATTAACCAGTTGGCCAGATTGGTTGGAAAATTTGTCCAATATGTTTTTCAATTTTTGACAGGCCTCTTTAGTACCTTTACAAAATAAAAGACTATCATCTGCAAAAAAGAGACCTGGGATGATAGGTGCACGAAGGGCAATTTTCACTCCTACCTCACTTTTCTTATCTCGACTTGCCATGGTTATCCTTCTTGCTAGTACGTATATACAGAGAATGAAAAGATAAGGCGAAAGTGGGTCACCTTGTCGTAACCCCCTAGTGGGAAGAAGTGGTTGTTGGGCTACATCATTTATTAAGAGCGAGTAGGAAACGGTAGTAAGTACTTGTTTAACCCACTCAATCCGAGTGGTATGAAAACCAAGTTTTTCTAGACATGAAAATAAAAAATTCCATTCAATGCGATCATAAGCTTTCTCCCTATCTAACTTAATGACTAGCCATCCTTTCTTTGTTTTAGATTTTTTAAACACATTTAGAATTTCATGAGTGAGCAAGATGTTATCATGGATTGATCTTCCTGGAACAAAATCGCCTTGGAAGGGACTAAAAATTTCCTGTAACGTTGGTCGTATTCTGTTTACGAGAATTCGAGAAATAATTTTTACCAAAGTAGAACAAAGGCTAATTGGTCGAAAATGATTAACCGTTTCAGGGGAGTCTATTTTTGGAATCAGTGCAATGAACGTATGATTTATCTCTTTAAGAAGTTTTTTCTGATGAAAAAAGTCTTTAATTGCTGCACAAACATCTTTTCCAACAATATTCCAATAATGCTGAAAGAAGCCCGCGCCAAATCCATCTGGTCCTGGGGCTTTATGTGGATTCATTTCAAATAATGTTTCTTTAATCTCATCATCTGTGACTTGACGGACTAAATGATTATTCATTTGTTCATTAATACATTTTGGAATGTCATTCAAATGCATTGTCTCAAAATCGCTGTTTGAGGTAGTGAATCTTTTCTTATATTCAGCAATAAAATGGTCCGCAATGAGTTTAGAGTCCTCCAACCAAGCACCAGAGGATTCCCGAATCTTAAAAATGCGTGTTTTCTTTTTCCGAGAGTTGTGATACTTATGAAAATAAGAGCTATTCTTGTCTCCCTCCAGAAGCCATTTCTTTTTCGCAAACTTGCCCCAATACTTCTGATTAAAAAGTAGAAGTTTTTCTCTTTGTAGTAAGAGTCGATCTTGACATGCTAGAAGATTATGATTATCACTTTCATTAATAAGTCTATCTTCAACATGTTTCAAATTTGAATAATTTTGCTCCAATTTTTTGTGAAAATGTCCATATACTCCTTTACTCCAAGATTTGAGCTCTAGTTTAATATATTTCAGTCGTTTTACTATTCTGTACATTCTACTACCTTGAATCTCATGATTCCAGTTTCGTTTAATAATTTTCTCTGTTTCCTTGTTTAGTGTCCAATAAGGTTGAAATCTAAAAGGTTTAGCCAAGCTAGGCCCCCCTCCATCTAGGAGTAAACAAACTGGGGCATGATTTGAACAAGTAAACTTACCGTGAATCAGAGTACTTTGTGGATAGAGATATATGCATTGTCCATGTGATAATGGTAAAATAACATAAACGTAGTCAGTGGAGGTCAATATTGATTAATCTTACTTATTTTCATGGTAGTTATAAATCTTGGTTATTCTTTACAAAATAATTATTTGAAAGAGACTAGTGAACAAGCTCGTATTTTACACGGGGTTCGTTCTTCACACAAAAATTACAATGCATAAGTTCTTTTTTTTTTTTCATTAACAAATATCCATTTTTGAATTTTATACACTTCATATATATATATATATATATATATGTAATTCTAATATTTATTATTCTTGGCATAATACCATATTTTATTCGCTCTAATCATCAAGTTTAGTTTTGTTATCTACTTAACAACTAAAAGGACAAAATTGTGATATTTACACATTTAAAATTTATTTCATTACCGCACGAAACCTGTTTTTGCTCCATATTATGCAAACCATATTAAACAAAGTGTTAGTAGCACAAGGTACACAAGAGGGGGGGGGGGAGGTGAATTGTGTTACCCCAAATTTGCGGAATTTAAAACAAGTATAAAAGAACTAGAATTAAAGCACTCACGATTTACGTGGAAAACCGTTTGTAACTCACAAAGGATTAAAAACCACGACCAGAAGGACTTTAAAGACTACTTCTTTTATTAAGAGAATAGTACAACTCGATCAAGTTAACTCTAACTCAACCCACGCACTCGAACACTCGTCCAAGCCAAACGCACTTAGAAACTCTTCCAAGCCAAACGCACTTAGACACTCACCCAAGCCAATCTCTGAACAACTAACTCTATCTGTCCTAATCAATAGAACAATGTTACTTTGATGAACTTCAATAAGTGGAAAGGTACAATATAAAACCTATAGCTTCGCAATAAATAAACGCATGAAACTTATAACTATTAGGCAACGTTCTCTATAATATGTAAACGTTTGTGATCAAGACTCTCTCAAATATAATATCACGTTCAGTGCTAGGAGAGGCGTGAAAACTGATTTTAGGTTTCAGACTTCTTTTTATACGCATAACCAAGAAGTAAAAAGCAACTAGGAAACCTATTTGCAACTAGGAAACCAAATCTCTTTTTTCTTTACTTGGTAAACAAGATGTTCATAAAGTAAAATATATATCTTTATCATATAAAGAATATATATTAAAATAATTTTTTATGAAGAAAATAAAATAAATATCTTTATAGAAAGTATTTTCTTCCTAGTTAAAAACCATGTAGCCAAATATAAGAACAAATAGATTTTCGATAAAATCTTTACTGATTAAAAAGTCGGCTAGGTTAAAAACTCTTTTAAACCAAAATCATTTAACAAATACTGAAGAAATAATTTTAAGTTACTCCACTTAAAATTACCTCTACATCAGATGTGTAAATGTGTATGAATATAGAAACGTTCCTTTGGATACTAAGGATTCAAGAAACGTTCTCTCACATACTATCTCATGTGTAGATTATAGTTGCCCAATAATTATAAATTGCACGTATTAATTATCGCAAATCTTTAACATGAACTCTAAGAAATAAATAAATAACCTAGAGAACATGTGAATAACTTGTGTCTTCTTCTTGATCATTATCTAGCAAACTCTTGCATAAATAAATCCCTGAAACACTAACACACAAGTTAAACAGCATCACTTTATAATTAAATAAGTCTGTCATCTTCAAAACTCAATTGCTCAACACAAGGTTTTTCTTACTATGGTATGAGTGTGTGTTCAAACGAGTTGGAATCCTCTCCATTTGCTAAAAGAAATTAAGGCTTTCATTTTCTAAATAGATGGTGAGATCTTCTTCTCCCCAATATTTGAATTAAGCAAATCTAAAAAGGCAAAATAAGAGAAGGAAATCTAGCCCTATATTTACGAAATGGAGACAAGAGGCAAAGCAGATTAAACAACAAGGTTTTCCTTACTATGGTACGAGTGTGTGTCCTAACGAGCTAGGGTCCTCTCCATTTCCTAAAAGAAATGGAGGCTTTCATTTCCTAAATAGAGGGTGGGATTTTCTTCTCCCAAATAATTGAATTAAGCAAATCCAAAAAGGCATAATAAGAGACGAAAATCTAACCATCCATTTAGGAAATGGAGACAAGAGAAATGGAGAGGATCTCAACTCTGTCCAAACCTTCGACTGGTTTTAGAACAATAAAGTATTCCCTCCGTCCTACCTCATTATTTAAATGGCACGAAAATTAAGGAAATGTGTAGAGGAGTGGACTCTTTCTTCATTGCCCTTGGTTTAGTAAAGGAGAGAGAAATGTTTTAGAATTTGGGACCACCCACATGGGAGTTGCAAAGTGCTTTTAATTTTTCGATCGGGTGGAAAAAGAGGAAGAAGAGAAGTGAGATTGACTTTGATCTGACAACCCATGTGGGTGTTTCCCACCAGATATTTTGGGCGATAATTTTGCCAAGGTAATAATTACTTCTTTCAAGGCAAATTCTTCTACTACTTGAAGTATTTGCCTTGAAAGGAACAATGAGTAATTATTGCCTTGGCAATATCACTCAAGTTTGGGGGCAAAATTCTACATTTTCACCAACTTCGAAAATATTTGGGGGAGTTAAGATTCCCTCCATTTTAAAACTTATCTGAATCATTAGTTTGGAAGTAGGCGAAAACAAAAAAGAATCCAAATTCTCCACTTTAGTACATTACAAATTAAGGGTTGAGATGAATACACAAGATACAATGCCAGAAAATGCACCAGCATAAAATTACCTCTTTTCATGGGCCCCAACCCCAACCTCAAAAGTCAAAATGACGAACTAAACTAACATTGTTTCTCTTGCGTCTTAAAAAACAAACCAATTACATATCTTCCAGATTATCAATCCTTAAAGTGTTGGATTTTTGACCTTTAGATGAAAGGGGCCGGTTAGTTTTTAAAATTTAACAATTGGAGAAGAGAAATAGAGATTGGAAGAACAACACAAAAAAGGGAACATGTCCAAGCACAGTATGAGTTCTCTAAAACGTAACATGATAAAATCATTCAATTGCATATAGATAGGAAGATTGTCTGTAATAATGTATATTTTTTTTGAATAGGCAAAGAAGTCGGGCTCTTAGGTCTTAAAATATAAATCGCTTTAGTGACTAGTTTTTATATGAGTCAAAATAACTGAATTGAATTTAACTGAACTAAATTGGTCGAAACTTAATAGGATAAAATTGAAGTAAACCTAACCAAAAGTAAGGGGGGGACATGATAGCCTAATGTTAGTGTTTTAGTTTATAATTATTTCAATTAAAATTAAAAAACTAAAAAAATAGATTTTTGTTTTCCTCATCCAACTAAAAATATAGATAAACCTCGACCTCCTATATATATTGTTTGTAAGTAAGTAGTAACTGTCAAATATAAACCGATTTAACAAACTAATCAAGCTGTATTCTATTCTATCATATTAAATGTGGTGGAAATAGAACCGGTAAAATATAACGCGATTTTAAAATCAAGGCATTAAAAACTCGATTCGAAAATGTTCAACCTGCTAAAGACACGAATCTGACACTACTCGACTCGAAACTCAAAATTTGTGACAAAATAGTTGTTTTGACCAATGACCTACCTAAATCCTACGTGCTAAAGACCTAATGATAACCCAAACCCAAATTAACGCAATCCATTTATCAGGTCTAAGGTGAAAATTGACCCAAGAAAAAGAAAAAAATACCCCTCAGGCCTCATAGTTTGAACCGGTGTCGCACGGGAAATGAATGCTACACATAGTCGCATAGTCGCATAAACAGTAAACTCAGCTGAATGTCTAGAAATAGAATGCCAGGTTGCAAGCATTATTACTAGTTTATTGCTGGTATGAGTATTTATGTGTAACAACGTTCCCCTTCTCTTTTTTTCCATTCACGTGATCATCTGAGTTCTTTGTCAGCAAACCTGAAACCACCATTCCTCTCCTCTTTCGTCACTCCCACTCTTTACTTTTTCCACCATTAACTCAAGCTTGCTCTTAGGAGAGAGAGATAGATGGGTCGTACCAGAAGGAAAAAAGAAGAGATAGCAGAAGATTGGTGTTTCGTTTGCAAAGAAGGAGGCATTCTTCTTGTTTGTGAGCACAAGTATGTCATTTTTTCCCCTTCATCTCCTTTTCTTTTACTTAATGATTTCTTGTTATATTCTTTAATTTCCCTTTTGTTAATATATGATAATAATACTGGGTTTTCATTCTGTCCCCCTCAAAAAAAAAAAAAAAAAAAAATCTGGGTTTTTGTCTAGCAATATTGGGATGAACCGAGCGGTGTGGGTGTAACTTAATCTCAGTTAGTGACATGTTTGTTTGGATGTAAACCACAATTCTGTTGATTTTTTGTTTTTTAGCCCAGAAAATTTGACATTTATGTTTTTTTTTTCACCCTCTTGGTTTGATGGAGAGTGGTATTTGTTGACTCCCATTGTTGTTTGGAAAGAAATAGAGCACAAGTGGATTATTTAGTTAATTTTCACAAAAATTTTGACCACCCACTTTTTGCAGAGGTTTAATTCTTAAATTTTTGATGTTATTTAACATTTTAAACCATTTTCTACTATTGTATTGCTTTCAGGGATTGCCTGAAATCATATCATCCGCAATGTGTGGGACAAGAAGCTTCAATTTTGGACAGTGGGAAGGTCTGGAAATGTGGTATGGAACTATCCTTTTATACAAGACCAAAATTTGGTTATGCTTAAAACCATAATTAGAGTCAAGTGTAAAGTAGCATGTGTTATGCTCTGCTGGTTTGATTTGTTGTTTGAGACTATTTTCAGTAATGAAGAGAAAGTAATTCAGTTAATGAATGTATGTTTTCTTTTTGGTTAATTCTGTGGAGCTGGCACTCCACCATTTTCTGTAGACCTGCTGTTAATTATGCTAATTTTTATCAGAATTGATCACCATGTTTTCCAGCATATGGTGTTTGACATAATTCTGAAATAACTCTTCCTGTTCCTTAAATTCTTCTTTTGAATGTGTTTGTAAACATCCTAAAACCAAATTCAGGACACTTTTGACACTGGAAAGGTGTTATGAGCAATTTGTTCTGTTTCATATTCTTCTTTTCCTTTGGACAGCAATTTCATAAGCATATTCTTTTGGGAAGATGTTATAAGCAATTTGTCCTGTTTCATAGAGATGGACCAGTTGGCTGAATAATTTTTTATTTTGCATTCTTCATTACTTTTAATCAAGGGCCTAGGGCTAAAGAGGATTTTAATGACCTTGGCCAAAGCATGAAGCCCTATTGACTTCAGTGGGGATGACCCCAAAAAAGGGGAGGGGGGTGGTGATAAGTAGTGACGGTTTAGGGCTTTTTGTAACACCCAAGGTTCCTAATTCACGGGACGAGCCAAAAAAGAAGAAGAGAGGTCTATCTCAGTGAAGGCTCAAGTATGTAGGGTGGTTTACAACTTCACACTATGGGGAGGTTTTGCGAGTTTTGCATGAACTTGTACTTGCTATTGAGATAGTGACATGTTTCCCTATGAGAGGGCTGTGGCGTAGGCTATAGGGTTGAACACGTAGAAATAGTGAAATGTTTGGTTGACATTTGAAAACCTCACTTTCAGGCCTTTTAAAAACAATCCTGCATTTGGACCAAAACCAAATCAAATTCTTGTGACATCCAAAAAATTGAATTGATCCAATTCCAACATTTCAAATCAAATGATTGCATCTAAACAAACCTTTAAGCCATTTCCTTTCAAACTACATTTTGATCTCAAATGGCAATTTTCACTTTCTAATTGTCATTCTTTTGTGACCCCTCCATAACTAATTTTAATCCTTTCAATAAAATAAGAATTATTTTGGCTCCTTTTTCCTACTTACTCTTGTTTTATGTGTTATAAAGAATGCTTTTACGTTGTACCTAGATTTCATCCCTTAAATAGTGATCTTTCTTTTTAAATATTATGGCTATAAACAGGCTTCCAGACCAAATTTGAGTCGAGCACCCCCGCTCAATCTTGACTTGTTCATTAAATGAGTTTCAATTCCTTTCCGAGCTCAGCTCGTGCAAAGATTTGACAAAGCTTGTTAGCAAGTTGCTCGTGAGTGTATCGGTTCATTTGCGGCCCTACCTATATCACTAAGGTACACCGAATTCTGAGTTAAGTGTGCTTGACATGAAGTAGTGTTATGATGGGTGAACTCATGGACAACAGGAAGCATGGAAAAGAGCATGCTAAAAGGCTTGTGGTGCTTTATGGGAATAGTCCTTATCCATGGAAAATGGATCTTGAAAAGATGGTTGGGGTGTTACACTATTAACTAAAGTGCTTCCATTGGAGGATGGATAAGTAGGCCACCCATGTATTAGTAGAGCATGCCCCAATTTCTCACGAACCTTTTCTTTTAAGGAGTCTCGAAGTGTGTTCTTTAGTAACTAAACTTGGGCTCTAAGGGGTACTTGATCTCGTGCTGGCTGGTGATGAGAAGACCACAGAGGCAAGTGAATGTCCCCGCGTCAACAAGAAGAGCCAATCATTCTCTGGTGTGGTCTTGGAAGATTGTCTAACCTGAATTTTGTGGTGAACAGGGTTCTATTGCTGATCTTGAGAGGGGAGATGACAGAAGTCCTCTAATAGACCTAGTTGATGCTTTCAAAAACTGGGTATGTCCAAAGACTAAGTTGGAGCTTTGCTTTTGCAAATTCGTTGTGTGGGCTTTAGGATAGATAATGAGAGAAGGATACTTAGGACTTGGAGTAATTTGTCACCTGAACATTTTTGGGATAGGGTGACTTACATACCTTCTTTGTGAGCTAGGATCGGAGGAGGCTAAAGAAGCTATCTGATTGCTGATGTGCAGAGAAACTTGGCTAATCTGTAACTATAATTCTGTGTGAGGACTACTTGTTCTGTCTTGTTGTTTTACAGCTTTATTAATGGAAATCTGCTTTTATCAAAAAGAAAAGAAAAAGAAAAGAGAAGAATAAAAGAATGAAGATTCTTAGTTGGCATGTTTGGGAACTTGTTTGGATATTTGGGGAGGCTAAAATAGAGGCTTCTGACATCAGAATGAGCAAAGATTATGTGGAGAGGGCTTTATCATTTTGATTCCTTGTTCAATGTCTTTGTAGTGACTTGTAATTAGTAGCTTCTCTCAGGATTCCTTGTCCTCCTAGGCTTTAAAGAAATATAGTTCTGATTACTTTTCTATTTGAAAAGTAGACATTACATACACCCGGGGTCCGTTAGAGATGGCTCAATAAACTTTTTACTTGGATGCTCCAATAGTGTATTCATCAATGTGTTTCCAATATTCTTTTAGCTGCTTATTATTTTTCACATCATAATGTTACTCGATTCATCAATAATATTACTCTATTTCTCAGATTGGCATTTTTGCTTCATTTGCAAGAAGGCCGCAAAGTTCCATTGCTTCTGCTGTCCAAATGCCATTTGTGGACACTGTATTGCTGAAGCAGAGTTTGCTGTTGTCCGAGGCATCAAAGGATTCTGCAAGATCTGTTTGAAGTTTGCCTTACTGTGGGAGGAACGGAAAGATTTCGACTCAGATGGGGTGTGCTTTCTTACGACAGCTTTACTTCTTCTTTTTTTGTTATCTGTATTTGCTTAAAAAAGCCTTTTTTTCCATTGCCGTTGGCTTGTGATTTCTTTCAGTGCTATTTCATAGAAATACGAAATATTCATTAAAATAATTTCCTCTAGGTAATGGTAATTTCTCTGTATAAGTGTATATAGGTGATAGTAGACTTTGAGTGTTTTTAAATTTTAATTAGTGGTCTTTTTCATTTTCCTGTAAAAGAATATAAGACTTTACATGGTTTCTTAGGCTACGATCATCTAACTATGTAATTTTATGATAATGTACAGACATATGGAAATGGAAAAGGAACATAGGTGATTGCTAACTCAAAGTTGCAATGTGGGTATGAATATGACCTGAAGTGATTACTGTTGCATCAATCTCCATTTCCTATTTTGGTTGAATTAATAAACTCTTTTGGGAAAAGTCTAATATATGTTGACTGGTGGAATAAAGTAGCAGTGTTGGTGGAGATAACAGTAACAGTTGGAATATATGAACTCCTAACCAACATGAGGAATATGGATGTTGTCGCCACATGATTTGGCAGTTGCAGTAAGTTTCAACCCCACTACAATACCTCCATTTCGCGGCATAGCTGCCGCTATTTGACCCCATCTCACAAAGAATGACAAACCCTTAGTATTGTAATTTTTGGCTAGTTCAGACAAAGTACCAGGTAGATTATGGGTGCAGAAAGGCTCATCTTGATTCATATTCACATTGCCTAATTAAGTGGAGACATGAGGGATTGGGCTGGCATTCTCCATGGAGCCCCAATTCACTGTGAAACAGGATTGACCTTGGATCTTAGAAAACTTGTCGACTGGCTCGTCTTTTTATGTTTAATCTGCAAATCTCTCATCTGTCCTAAGAAGCTACAGTAACTGCTGCAAACAAACTCTTATAAGTGGATTCTGGATCTTTTATTACATGATTATTGAAAAAATGAGCAAGAGGCATGAGTAGGTGCTTTGTGGGGGGGGGGGGGGTTTGGGGCTGGCAGGGGGATTGAAATATCTGTGTTGTTATGTATAGTGCCCTGACTATAATATTTGATCTTCCCCTTTTGTCCACCATCAACTCCCTGCGCTTCGCTATTGATTAACTCAAAGTAGTTTTTTGATTGCTTTACAGGGTAAGGTAGATTTTACAGAAAGAGGGACAGCTGAGTTTCTCTTTATGGATTATTGGGAAATAATCAAGACAGAGGAATGTTTGAAACTGGAGCATCTACAAAAGGCACATACTTTGTTGAAGAAGGGAAGAAGCTACAAATACTTTGATGATGTAGATGAATTTGCTAGAAATGACCAGGATAATCTGGATTTGGTTAATCATGAGGACTGGGAGTGGGAGACCATAGACGATTATAGTCCTCATAGATCTGAAAAAAGAAGGTCAAAGCAATCTGCTAAGAGGAGAATATCCATGGTGCAGCCAAAGAAAGTGAAACACAATAGAAAGGAGTTTGTGGGCTGGGGTTCAAAGCCGCTCATTGATTTTCTAGAATCTATTGGTGCTAGTACCAGTATGGAAATATCACATTATGATGTAACAAACATTGTTATGAAGTATGTTGATGAGAGAAAGCTCTTACACCCAGTACGGAGGAAAATGGTTGTCTGCGACCAAGGCCTGCAGTCTCTTCTGGGGAGAAAGTTGGTGAATAAGCATAGAGTACATGGCCTTCTAGAGGCCCATTTTGCTAATAATTTAGAGGACTCAGAGGAGGATCATAGCGAGCTCTCAGAGGTTAAGGTTGAGAAAGTCCAAACTCCTTGTAAACGGAAGGAAAAGAAGATTCTGGATGGAATTCCAAATTGTGAGAAAGTGATATTAAGGAGTAGCATGCCAGCTATCGTTCCCGAAAATATCAAGCTTGTATACTTAACAAGGAGTCTGGTGGAAGAGCTACTGAAGCAAACAGAAACTTTTGAAACAAAAGTTATAGGCAGCTTTGTAAGGGTCAAATCAGATCCCAATGACTATATGCAGCAGAATTCCCATCAGCTTGTGCAAGTCACTGGTGAGCATCATATGGTGTAATCTATACATTCTTCCTTTGAGCATGCCCTACACGGCTATACTGGATATACTGTAGTCTGGGTTGTGGAGATTTTTGATCCCATAAACATCTTACTCACCGATTATATTGACTCGATGGAAGATCACTTGTCAAAATTGTCCTTGGGGATCTAGGATAATAATCTGATACCATGACTCTACTGACCCAGTTGATGGACCCAGAAATCAGACCTTTTGAAAGTGGGACCCTGACTGAATAATACTTACTAAGATAGTTGTATAAGGTCTTTTATAGGGCTCACATCACCGGAAGAGTCTCAGTTAGGACTCAACACAGAATTAGTAATTCAAACATTCAGGTTCACAAAACTTCTTGTCTTGTGCCATCTTGCATACTGGTACTAGTATTAGTCTAATTACAGCAAAGAAAAGTATACTTCTCGGCTACAGCATCCGACATGGATATATGTGTCTGGGTGTTAATGCACATTTCCATTTACCACGTTTCTGGCTTATGTTGGAATGTCTTAACTCTGAAGCCTATGCACATGTCAGAGTGTAGAGTATCTGACTCTGACATGACTTAAAGTGAAACATAAAGTCAATGCTATATATCTTATTTAATACGAGAACGTATTAACTATGTCTGTTTCGAGCAAAAACTTCACTTCTTTTTGGTTTGTAATATAATGGACAAAGTCAATATGGCTCATATAACCATATATGCACTTTTTATTCATTGTGAAGTTGCCGAGAGTTGTCGTGTTTCGGATCAAGGGTCACAAATAGAAACAGCTTCTCTGTTCTGACAGGGGTAAAGCTGCATACACTTGACCCCCCCCCCCCCCACCCTACCTTGGCGGGAGACTCTTTGCAGGAACTAGGCTAATGTTGAATGTAACTGTTAAAATGCCGTCACCAATTTCTATTTAATGACTAAAAGAAACTTCTGCTACTAAGATAGTAAGATGCATGGAATAAATAGATGGCAAAACGGACAAGAAACTTTGAAGAATGAAGAAGACTAAACAAGAGGAGGAGGAACTCACTGGAGAAGATTGTTTTATAGTTGTTCTTCTTCCCTTTTCTGGAAGAGTTAGGAGACCTGGACAAAGTATATGTAACAGTAAAAGTACTGGAAAGGACAAAACAAAAGATGGAATCCACTTTCATGTAAAGAAGCATTTTACAGAAAAAGCTAAACTTGTTATTCTGGGAATCAATACATGTTGAATTATTACATTTTACTTGTCTTTCAGGAATTAAGAAACCACTCACTGAAGGAGTAACTACAAAGATGCTCCTCCAAGTTTCAAACACGCCCATAGATATTGGCCTTCGTATGCTTTCAGACACTGACTTTACCAAGGTATGTGAATTCGTTTACAAGCTTCTTCTTTAACTGTCTGTTGCATGTTCCAGGATATCGATTTTCCATCATAAATGTAGCCAAGATCATTTTGTACAGTAATCATTTTTCTGCGTGTACATGTGATAAAGTTTTTTAACATTCTTAAGTCTTTATATCAGAATCTCCTGAGAGTGCTGAATATCAGGATTCGTGTTTGTCTGCATTATTATGAGTACTTTGTACATCCCAATTCGGCAGATATGTCGTAGCCTTTCATGAAGAACAAAACACCAAAAAAGAATGAATGAGAGAAGAATTAAACAATGAGCTATGTACTTGGAATCGGAATTCTATGTATGTAATCTCACCCAATATATACCCCCGCCATCCCCAACAAGGTGACCCTCTACTAATTCAAGACAAGAAGGATATGACCTTCCATTTTCACCTTTGAGCATTTACTGTAATTGTGACAAGTACTACTAAAGTTTAACGTGGCTAGTAGAGTCACTTTTGAAGGGTAGTTTTAGTCACTTATAATAAATCAATCATTACCTTAATAAGTAAGGTTGCACGGAAACGGAAACAAGGACACGGGAAACGGGAAAAGCTGATTCTCAAAATCTTGGAAATGTGGAAACGTCCCCTAAATAATAAAAAAATTAAAAAATAAATAAAAAAAACAGAAATAATTGAAATTACAACAAAGTAACATCTGAAATTCAATATAGAGAGCTTTAGTCTTCTCAATTGACAGGAGAACATAGATAATACGACCATTTGTATGGTGGCTACCGCATTTGTGTAACCACCATAATAATTAAAATAACTACTAAGTGGTTCTCACCATTTGCGTGATTGGTTTTATCTATTCTAACATCTAATGAAGATTTTTAAATAAATAAAGATTTCGAACTAGGTGTAACTAAAGTGACATCATAAATTTATCTGATACTATAACTTGTTACGACCAAACTCACATTAAAAGAATTAATCAATCGGCCAGTGTCAAATATGAAATTAGTATTATGCAATCTTATTGTGTTGGTTACCAGATTATTATGGTGATTACAAAAAAGGTGGTAACCACCATATAAACACCGAAGATAATACTCCCTGAAGAATGTGAAGATACTCAAGATAGACAATTTTCTTATATGGGCCTTCATTTACGAAGGATTCCTCAGGAATGGAAGCTGCAGGAGTTTTTGTCCTTCACTCCTTCCTGGTATTGTGGAAAACATTCAAATTTCATTAATGTTATTCTAGGTAGCGGTGAGCTGATTCTTTTTGAGTTTCTCTTGCAAATTCCTTACTCCTCTTACAGTCAACTCAGCACTACAGTCCGATCCTTCAACCATCTTGATCTTAAATAGGTGGACCCTTCTTGCTAAATTTCCACTTAAAAATGAATGTTGTGAGAGAAACTGCTACCATTTTTTTGCATTGTCAGGAGGCTCTTATGCAGTAATTTTACATAAGGATTAAATGGAAACAGCCTCTCTTTTATCAGTTTTGATAGGGGTAAGGCTGCGTACATACAATACGCCTTACCCTGCCTGAGCGAGAGCCTCTTTGGAGGCACTAGGGCAATGTTGTTTGCATTTTTGCAATGTATATGTAGTTTTTTATGCTTTATGGATCTTGCACAGTTTCTTTTGATCTTGGCAGTTGATAAGATGCATCAGCAATCAGCATGAGTTAAGAGTCTAATCTCAGAGAAGTTGCGAATGCTGGTTTTTACATTGATAGTTCACCCTGTATGCAGGAAGAGTGTCAACAACTTCAACTGCAAATGAATAGTGGACTGCATAAGAAGCCTACTGTGGTATGTTCCCTTCAGTCGAAAGAATCTTTTGCTTTTATTTCTGTTTTCTGTATGAACAGTTTGTCAGAGTTTAGAATAATTAATTTGTTCGATCTGTGGTCGCACATGAATGCTTTATGGAGAGATCATGCATACTCAAGCCGTCAAGTGGTTCGTTCAATAGAGGAAAGAAAAGGCATAACTTGTAATTGAATTTACATTAATGGTTTTTACTAGCTAAAATAACAAATTCCATTTGTTTTTATATAGATGTCCATGGAGCAAATGACACATATCAGAAATTGCAAATAAATGCAGAAAATTGACAAAAGTAGCATTTAGTATGTCCAAGTTTGCATTGGAATACGAAAAATAAGAGACAATAGCTATCGGTAGTAGTTACTAACTGAAAAGAGAGAAATTCTATTGGAGCAACTACGAAAAATGGCGTGATACTCGAGTAGGGATGTAAATGGATTCATGATCCGCGGATACCCGCTCCATCCGATTCGAATATATGGATTAAAACCCGATTAAATGGATGATGGAGTGGATGACGGATGGATCAGATGGCGGATAGAGCGGATGATGGATGAGATTTCTCATCCGCTAACCCGATCCGCGAATCCATCCGTCACCCGTTTAGATATAAAAGTGTAAAATAGTTATATAAAAAAGATATCAAACCTATATTATATTTACATCTTAGTTTAATTTTACTTGTTTTCTAATTTTTATTGTTATTATTTAAACTAAATTGTGTTCTTTTAAATTGTGTTATTTCTAATTTTAAGTATTTTAAGTTGAATTATACGTGAAGAGTTCTCTAGCCGCTAGGGTTTTTGAGAGGAAGGAGAGTCTGGCTCGTTTCCTTAGTTTTTCAGTCCTTTTTCAAGGATCTTCAGTGCGTTTCGATCAGTTCTTTTAGATTTTGTTCGTTTATATGATGACGGAAGAACTTGTTGCCGATTGGATAAAACTCAAACTATCTGATGTGGAGGAACAAGTGATTGGTGGTTCAGCGTTTGATGATAATGCCGAGGAGAATCAAACGAGGGTCGATCATTGTCTGGTTGGAAGGCTGCATACTGATAAGCCTTTCAACATTGGTGCTTTTAAAAGGACCCTAGGCTTGATATGGAGGACTAAGGATGGTGTTACCATCCGTGAAATTGAGACAAATTTGTTTGTTTTTCAATTTTTCAATGAGAAAGACAAACTTAGGGTCTTGGAAGGAGCCCCTTGGTCCTTTGATAATCACCTCTTGCTTTTACAAGAGATGGAAGGGGACAAACAACCTTCTGAAATTCAGATCGAGTCGTCTCCCTTTTGGATAAGGGTCTATGATGTTCCTTTTAATCGACGTAATATCTCGCTGGCGAAGGACGTGGGTAGGTGTATGGCTGGTTTCATTGATTTTAATCGTTCCGATCCTTCGGGATTGGGAAAAATCTATGAGGATTAGGACTTTTGTACATGTCAACCAACCACTACGAAGAGGAATGAAGATTGCAGTAGCAAAGGGAAGGGTCAAGTGGGTGGACTTTAAGTATGAAAGGCTTCCTTCATTTTGTTTTTACTGTGGCTGTTTGGGGCATGTTGACAGGGATTGTCTCGAGAAGGATGAAGATGTTGAGGACCATGTCGTTTTCCAGTTTGGTCCATGGCTCAGGGCATCCCCCCGTAAAGGAAGTAATTTTGGTATTGACCGAGATATGGAGGCTCGGAAGTTTCAGCATCTAGGGAGTTCAAAACCTTTTCGTGACGTTCGTTACTCTGACCCCGATGTTGTGAAGGTTGGACCCCTAGTGTGGCTCGGAAACTTTGGTTCGAGAATGAGAATAAAGGACTACTTAAAGATGATAATGTGGTGGTTGGTGTTTCAAAGCCAGCTACGGAGGATGTTGTGGAACTGGAGTTAGAGAAGTTAAGGCCCGCTGCAGCGAAGGAGGGTGAACTCGTGGAAGCTTTGGCTAAGCTTGACGTGGTGAATGCTCTAAAAGTTGATGTGCCAGTGATCCCAGACCAGCTCACAATTGTTGAGACTCTTCCACCGAAGGTTTCTGTAGCCTCTCAAAAAGGGACTCATTCATGGAAACGTCTTGCTCGTGGCAATAATTCTGTGTCCGATGGCCGGGTGACTAGTGAAGCTAGGGGCAAACGGAAAGGTATTGTGGCAGGTGAGGTGCTTGATGTTGATGGGGAAGCACGGGATCGTGTTGAGAAGCGGGGTAGGGTTTTTTCGGGAAGCACTGTGGCTGGTGTGACTCATGATACAGCGGAGGTTGGTGATGCCCAACCCCGCCATGCCCAATGAAGATCTTCTGTTGGAATTGCCGGGGGTGTGGCAGCCCTCGTGCAATTCGTACATTCCGTAATTGGAGCACTAGTTTCAGCCCTGACTTGGTCTTTTTGTCCGAGACCATGTTAGACAACAAGGACATGGATAATGTTAAATTTCAGCTTGGTTTTAGTAACAGTTTTGCAGTAAGTAGTGTGGGGAGGTCTGGAGGCTTATGTTTGCTGTGGAGGGATGAAGTTGACTTCGGTATCATTTCTTATTCTTCCAACCACATCATGGGAGATATAAATGATGGTGTTCGGGGTACTTGGCGCTTTGTCGGGCTCTATGGGTGGCCTGACAGGGGGAATAAATATAAAACTTGGGAATTGCTACAGAGTTTATGTGAGGGAACGTCACTTCCTATTCTCATTGGTGGGGATTTTAATGAGATTCTTACTTCGGACGAGAAGAGTGGTGGTGTTCCTCGTGAGCAGCATTTGATGGATGCTTTTCGTGAAGTTTTGGATACTTGCAGACTCTGTGATTTGGGTTATGAAGGGCGGAAGTTCACTTGGGAGCGAGGACGTCATGTTGATACTCTTTTACAGGAACGCCTTGATCGCTATGTTGGGTGCCCAACTTGGTCAAACCGTTATCCAAGGGCGTGGGATATTAATGTAGTGAGACAAAAATCTGATCATGGTCCTATTTTACTGAATACAGAGCCAAGGAGACGTGGTGGTGGTCGACGTTCGAAGGGCTTTAAATTTGAGACTTTTTGGCTTGACGAACCAGATTGTGAGGGCATAATTAAGGAAACGTGGGGCTGCTCTATAGGTGATTCTCCGTTGGAAAAAATTCATTTGTGTGCCTCTCGATTGAGTAACTGGAGCATTAATCGGTTCGGTGATATAGCAAAGAATATTCATGAGACAGAATTACAGCTGGCCAAAGTTCACTTGCAGCTTCACTCACAGGATGAATGTAACAGATTAGAAGCCACTCTTGATGCTCTCTTACAGCAACTAGAATCATATTGGCATGTTCGATCTCGGGTTGCAGAGATCACAGATGGGGATCGTAACAGCTCTTACTTTCATCATAAAGCTTCCCACCGTCGGAAAAGGAACCATATTAAAGGCCTTTTAGATTCAGCAGGGGTATGGCAGGAGGACGAGAAGCAAATTGTTGATATCGTCAATTCTTATTATTCTAGTCTGTTTACTTCGAGCGCACCAAAGGATTTTGCTGCTGCGCTTGATGGTATACAACTGCGGGTTTCAGTTGATATGAATCGAGTAATGACCAAGCCTTACAGTGAAGAAGGATTTTTTGCCGCTCTCTCTCAAATGCACCCGACGAAAGCTCCGGGGCCGGATGATATGCACGCAATATTTTTTAAAAAATTCTGGCATATTGTGGGGAAGGATGTGGTATTGTACTTGAATGCTATTGTGGGAGGACACGTTGATCCAGCTTCTGTTAATAACACCTTGGTCACCCTTATTCCAAAGGTTAAATCTCCTACCCTTATTTCCGAGTTCAGGCCTATTAGTCTTTGCAATGTGCTTTATAAAATTCTCTCTAAAGCTATTGCTAATAGACTTAAAGTGATCCTTCCTTCAATTGTGTTTGAAAATCAGAGTGCTTTCGTTCCCAAGCGTCTTATTACAGATAATGCTCTTATTGCTTTGGAACTTTTCCATAGTATGAAAACAAGAGTCAGGAAAAAAGGGACGGTTGCTATGAAACTTGACATGAGTAAAGCTTACAATCGGGTGGAATGGAGTTTTTTGGAGGAGCTACTGTTGAAATTTGGTTTTGATAGACAGTGGGTTTCTTTGGTTATGTCATGCGTGTCGACTGTTTCTTACTCTGTTATTATTAATGGGAAGCCTTGTGATGTTATTTTGCCCAGCAGAGGCCTTCGGCAGGGTGACCCAATCTCCCCTTATTTATTTATTTTGGTGGCAGAAGCGTTTTCAAGTCTTATTCAGAAAGCTGTTTGTGAGAAAAATATCCATGGTACAAAGGCCAGCCAGAGAGGTCCTGTTATTTCTCATTTGTTTTTCGCTGATGACAGTCTCCTTTTTTCAAGATCCAACCGACAGGAATGCCAAGAAATTGCCAACATTTTAGGTAAATACGAGATGGCGTCCGGGCAGAAAATTAATTTTGATAAGTCGGAGGTTTCTTTCAGTAAGGGGGTCACCACTAGAACGATTGAGGAACTTCGGGATGTTCTCAACATGCGGGTTGTGGATAAACATGAGAAATATTTGGGGTTGCCTACTATTGTTGGGAGATCTAAGAGTAGTATTTTTGCGGCCCTCAAAGACAGAGTGTGGAAGAAACTACAAGGGTGAAAGGAGAAATTATTGTCCCGAGCAGGTAAGGAAGTGTTAATTAAATCTGTTATACAGGCCATTCCGACCTATGTGATGGGTATTTTTAAGCTCCCTATTGCGATTATTCAGCATCTCCAGTCCTCTTGTGCCAAGTTTTGGTGGGGTGGTCGGGGTAATGTGCGTAAGACACTCTTCTCTCTGTAACCCGAAGTGGGTTGGTGGAAGGGGCTTCCGTGATTTAGGCGTCTTTAATGATGCACTGCTAGCAAAGCAAATTTGGCGTCTTTTGAAGCATGAGGATTCTTTGTGCAGTCAGGTCATGAAAGCGAAATATTTCCCAAACACTAGCGTCCTTGACTCAGCGCTTGGTCCTCGACCAAGTTATTCATGGCGCAGCCTTTGGAGTTCCAAAGCTCTTCTCAAAGATGGGCTCCTTTGGCGTGTGGGAAATGGTGCCTCTATCAAGGTTTGGTCCGATTCTTGGTTACTGGATGAGCTTGGAATGACTGTAACTTCACAACGTCCTGCAGGTACTAACGTTGAGTATGTCTCGGATTTAATTGATTTTGATAGGGGTTGCTGGAGACTTAATGTTCTTGAGGAGTATTTTAATGAACGTGACAGACACTTAATTCTGGGTATCCCTCTCAGTGAGAGATATCCTAATGATGTGCAGAGATGGGCTTTTTCCAAAGACGGTGAGTATGTCGTCCGTACTGGCTATTTGTTTGGGAGGTCGGTGAACATGAAACTAGTTGATGATGTGTGGCCTGTAATTTGGAAAGCAAACCTACCTCCAAAGGTTAAACAATTTTTATGGAAGGCAGCGTCAAAGGTCCTCCCAACTCGTGGGCTACTCCATTACCGTCACATGATCGACACGGCTGTCTGCCCACTTTGCCAGCGAGAGGACGAGTCACTCTTCCATGCTCTTTTTGACTGTCCACAAGTAGCACCTATTTCGGCTGCAAGCTCGTGTTCTGAGGCTCTGCAACGTGATGGTGTTGCTTCCTTCGCTTACTTGATTTTGCTTTGGCAGGATAAACTAGACGCTTATCAATGGCAACTGGCATGTTTTGTTGTGTGGGATGTGTGGTTCTGCAGATATTCCAAGGCAAATCCACTCCTCCCGCTATGGTTGTCGATAGAGCTGTCAATGTTCTGTCACAGCAAAGGAAAGTGTTGGTCAGCTCGGTTCATACACCTAGCAGCTCCGTTTGGCTTCCCCCAGAGACAAATGAGTTCAAGGTAAATGTTGACGCTCATGTTAACAATGATGGCTGGATTGGTTTGGGTGCAGTAGCACGTAGCTCTAATGGAGAAGTTGTGTTTGCTGGTGTGAAGAACCTGGTTGCTAGATGGTCCCCCTTGGTTGCAGAGTGCAAGGCAGTGCACTTCGGTATCAAATTAGCAGTGAACTTGGGTTATCGTCACATTCGTTTGGAGTCAGATAGCTTGTCTTTTATTTCCCGTGTTACTAGTTGTGTGTTTTCTTTTGACGAGGTCGGTGTCATCCTTGAGGATATAGCTAGTTTACTTCCGTATTTTGATTTTGTTGTTTGGAGTCATGTTAAAAGGGATGGGAATTTTGTTGCCCACCACCTAGCTAGAGTCTGTTGTGATGGAGGTGAGAAGGTTTGGGTCCATTGTTGTCCGATGGAAGTCTCTCCTTATGTACTGATGGATAAATTATCGATATAAAACCTCCTACACTTTACCGTAAAAAAAAAGAAGGTAAAACAATCATATATGAGTTGAAGTTTTGTTTGACTACTAACAGTTTTATTATAGTTGGGTCTATTATTGTTTTAGTCCATAAACCGTTAAGCACCCGATCCATCCACTAATCCGCGGATGACGGACGGATTGGATATTGATTGGATGGTTCACGGATGACGGATGGAGCGGATTGATCAAATGGATTTCGCGGATGGAGCGGATGATGCTCCACCCGATCCGAATCCAATCCATTTACATCCTTATACTCGAGGAGAGGATTGTGGATTTCTAATTGGTCAAGTAAAACAAAATTTTCACCTCCTTCATGAACTTCTACATAAAAACGAAGGGACTAGAATGCTAAAGTTCCTTCACAATTTCGTTATTCTTTGCAGTGACAACTAGACTTCAGTGTCTTGTAGTGATGAGCATCTTTTGCTCTTCACAGTAATCATGATATTTAAGATGTGCAATTTTTGTGAACTGGGAATGAAGTTGTTGAAGTGGGTTGTCCCACATTGGTCAATAAAGAGTGCCTTGAGGTGTTTATAAAGAAGGGAGTTACTCCACCCATTGCCAATTGGTTTTGGGTTGGAACCTCCTTTATATTGTAAACACTCTCTTGAATGGGCCCATTATAAAAGTTAACAGAAGTTGGTGAGATGTCACTGAACGATGCGCAAGCCTTTATTTTAACTGAACATTTTGGATAGCTGGAAGTTGACCTATATCTTGCTAATAGGATCAGTAGGTTGAGTTCTTTTTCTGGCATTATATTCTGTTTAATTCTTCTCTATCGGGAACAAAAAAAATTCTTTCTACCATGTTCTACAAATGGGCAAGCTGTGTTTAGCTTCTGTTTTACTTAATAATTCTCAACCAGTAAATGATATAGTTGTCAGAGTTGAGATCATGGTGTGAGAAGTCCACATTAAACAAATGAGGGAGGGTCATAATGATGGCTCTCCTTTAGGTCGAGGACGAGAGAAGGAGTAGGAGGAAGGGTCACATACTGAGTGTGGTAGCAGAATGTCAGCCAACAACTTTCTCAAAGTTTAGAGATAGTAATAGTGTTAAGCAGAACTTCACTCCTGTTGCTACGAGGAAGAAAAACAAGCTTGGGAAAGAGTCCTGGAGCTTAGCATCGCTCTTCAAGTTTTCAAAAGTGGGGCATCTACACAGAAGTATCTTCAGACTAACAACAAATAGGTGTTGGGGCAAGAAATTATCATATATCCGAGCAAGCTAGTTCATGGATGCTTTATCTTTGGTAGTTTCGCCTCTTTCTTGTTTTTAGCGGGCCTTATGCAATATGCTAAATATGCCTGAGGATACATTTTGAATATTTGGGAAGAGAAGGAAGGAGTAAAAGGCCTTTGCTGATTTGTGTGGGCTAGTTTTCCAATTTGGTAGATTATTGCATTTAAGGATTTCAAATTGTTTTTCTACGAGTTTGCAGGATTTTAAAGTGGGACCAACCAGACCACCATTATTACTTGATTTATTCTGTAGCATCACGAGAGTCCAGTACATGTGCAACATCTTGTTGCTGCCTTTCTGATGAATTCTTTTCATTATTGGACAGGCCAAACACATCTCTGCTGATGTGTGTTGTTTGTATGAAGGATGAAAGGAACAGGATATCTGCTGTTTTTGGAATGTGGGTTACTCCTAGTTTTGAGCGAGTTAATTAAATATCAAATGTTTTCGAATAGTCCAACGTCAAATATAGGTGCATTTTGAAAGTGGATTTTTTTTTTTCTCTTCAAGAAAAGATTAAGTAACATAAAATCCTTCGGAGAGATGCTATTTTAGCATTATTGAGTGTACTTGTATTGGAGTTGTCCATGCTAAATCTAGGAACATGGTATAGTGAAGTTTTTTTTGGCTTTTAGAGAGATAAGGAGCATAATATCTTTTGGAGAAATGCTTTTCTGGCGTCCTTAGGTGTTGACAGGAAGAAGATAAGCACATTCTTCAGGAGAAGATTTGCTAGATATGAGCTGCATCCGCTTTCTTTCCCTGTGTCACATTACAGTTCGAAATCAAAAGCTCTCAATTAAGGATTTTGCTTGGATACCTTGTCTGGAAAAGACTCTACATTATGACACATCACAAAATGGGCGACCATGAAGAGATATTTCCCAAACATGTGTGTTTTGTACCCTGGTCAGGAACTCAGGATGATTAATAAATCATTTGTTCCTGCTTTATAAGTGGGCACCTCGTTTGGAATTGATCATCAATGTCGTACAGATTCAATGGACTTGCCCACAGTCCAATTAAAGCATCCTCAGGGTAGTTATGTGACTTCTGTTGGTTTCAGAAAACACAAGGGGTGGAAAATCTCCAGAGTCCAGTGATGATCGCCACGGTTTGGCTATCATGTCATTTGGACCCTGTGGTTGAATTTGGATAGGAAAAACAGAAGTTTGCGGAATAGTTTATCTGGTTGCGGTTTCAGAGGGATAGTCATTTTCCTTGCCTCGGTTTGGTTTCATGCTGCTGTGACTTCCCTGGGCTTGTCTTTAATGATATAGCGCGTTTCTCCATAAACTTTTAAATAGGGGACGCATGGTCCTCTATGTACAGCATTTCTCCTTTTAGGATTGAAACTTTCTTGCTGTAAAAGATATGATCAGGGGAAAATCACTGCTTCCAGTCACAGTTGCAGTAAGGTTGGACTTATGCCAATGTTGTGGTGTCTCACACAGACATAACATTGCAATCGGCATGCTCTCCTGCACTAGAATTATTTCCCTTTTGACTCTGAGACATTCATATCATATTAATTATTAATAAATATTCGTTTTTTGCACAATGGAAATCGGAATGGTAAAAGTGAAGGAAGGGAGAAGAAAGAAATGATCGATGCCACTTTTGAATATGCTCCTACTTATGTCTTTATTAGTTAAATAAAACTAAAGTCTTGTATTGTACATCTATTTTTTGTCTTATGATTTGTCAAATTTTCACCATCTTTCATGTGTATTTATTCTTGAAGAAGAATATGAAACTAAGTTAAAATTATCAAGCTCTGACCTGTGTTGCTTGTCTCTTAGGTCGAGCTGGAAGGCAAGGTCAGAATTTTGCATGAAGACATAACCAAGCATGTAAGTCTTGCTGCTCTGCTTCTGTCATATTAACAGATGAACCAAGAAATTAAAAAAAAATTGACTTCTCATTCTCTTCCAGAAACATTGAACATTGCTCTCATCTTCACTGTTGTTTTGTGTTGATATATTTCACTCCTACTTATGTTTTTCCAGTGGATAGCGAAGGAACTATCATTGTTGAAGAACCGTATTGACAAGGCAAATGAGAAAGGATGGAGAAGAGAATATCCTTTATGGCATGGAACATACCTATTGATTGAATTTGCTCCTTTTGTTTTGTTTTTTATTTTTTTGTTTTGTTGTCATCGAAAATAACTGTTAAAAGTGGTACTTGCTAATTTCTCTAAAGCTTTTTACTAATCATGAGCACATTATCTTGTTTCAAGCATACCATCAGTACTTTTTGAATAATTAAGTGAGATTTTTCTCTCCTCAATCCCATAAAGGAAAAGATTTTAGAAATTATAAATTTGGGAGAACTTAAGTCGGATGTCGCTTCCTAACCTAGGCCTTTTCAGTTCTCATGTCCACTTCCTAACCTAGGCTAAGCTCTGCACCGCTGCACCGCTTCTGAAAATATCCTACATGGTAAGTAACTTCAGTGGACTAATGCTACCTCCCTCCTTTTCAAAAAGACAATTGTGCTCTGGTTTCAAAAACATCCTAAGGAGTTGTCTAGACACCGTGAATACCCCCAATGCAGTGCCTCTCTCAAGGCTCCCTCCTACCTTTGGAGGTGTTGGGGGAAGTTAGATGTGTGTATTCCATGTGAATCTGAAGGAGTTTCAATTAAAATATACACCCCGAAATATTGGGATAAAACAGTGGATATGTTACCTAACACACAATTGTAACAATCAAAAAGTGACACGTATGGCTTCCGTTGTGGTGTCTGTTATACATGAACAGAATCATCCCTTTATTCTTTATTGATAGTTAATATATTTTTGAGATATTTTCCCTGCGGTTCTGAAAAGTGAAACAGAAAATTGTTTACTAGCTAGTATTGATTCAATTTTGCGGCCACACAAGTGAAATAGAAGACCCAAAATGAGTAGAGGTCATAGGTAACATATTTGAAGCTGGCAAACATGAGAATTGAAAGGTCAGGTACTTCATGATAATCTGTAATCAGACATCTTTGGGAGGAGATCTTATCCTCCTTCATGTCCTCGTTGACACTACAATTATATACTTTTTCTTTTATCTAAAAGAAAAAAAGAATCAAAAGGTCAGGTTGTGATTTTCCTGAATCTTAAATCACATTTTAGTTTTCCATTTATTGTATCCTTTCTGTTTTGACCTTAATGGCTCACAGACTCATGGATTTTGTGGAGAGGAGAAAGTTGCTTCTACAGCCATCTGAAAAATTGCGTCTTATACAAGAGATTCCAGAAGTGATAACAGATGATGTTGAGCTCAATGTGAATTCTTCCAACTCAAATGAACCTTCTTGCAAAGAGACATACGAAATGCAGGATGCAGGTTAGCATTCATCACTTTATACAGTATTAGTACTCGAAATAAACAAATTTGTAATTTGGGGGCAAGTAATCCCCGTTCCCAGACATTTTGGGAGCGGGTGGTGCAGCAGATCTCTAAGCGATGGCAGGATTACTCTTATTCAGTCTTGCTTATCCAGTATCCCCCTTTACTATCTTTCTTTGTTTCGGATCCATGTGGCAGTGGCACAACGCATTGAGAAAATTATGCGTGATTTTTTGTGGTCAGGTGTTGATGGGGAGAGGAAGGAACATTTGGTGAGTTGAGATAGGGTGTGCAGGCCTAAGTCGAAAGGGGGATTGGGTATTGGTAGGTTGGTGAGTAAGAATGTTGCCCTTGTGGGTAAGTGGTTGTGGCGGTTCCCACTTGAGCCGGAGAGTCTTTGGCACAGGGTAATTAGAAGAGTCGGGTTCATGGAACCTTCATTTACGGAGGGCTCTCCATGACTGGGAAATGGATGAGTTTACGGCCTTACTTGCCTTGTTAGAGACAGTTCAGTTTTCCGAGTGTGATGATTCAAGGAGATGGATTGGTGATGCTTCAGGGGAGTTTTCTTGCAAGTCCTTCATTCAGCATTTGGGTGTGCCTCTTCCTCTGTATCCCATAGCTGACCTCATTTGGAAGGCTAAGGTGCCCCTTAAAGTGCGGGCGTTTGTGTGGACTCTAGCTCTAGATAGGGTGAATACTAATGATCTGCGACAGAGGAGAAGACCCGGAATGGCTCTTATGCCGGATGTGTGTCTCCTTTGTCGGGTGAGTAGTGAGACAGCTTTACATCTGTTTCTTACCTGTGACTTTGCCCGTTGCATTTGGGATAGATTGTTTGATATTTTCGAGCAGGAATGGGTATCCCCTTTCTAGTGTGGCGGAGTTCTTGCACCATAGAGTTTTGGAGTTTGGGAGGAGGAAGGAGAAGAGGTTACTGTGGTGCAATGCTGTGTTTGCGATTTTTTGGTGTCTGTAGCTGGAAAGAAATGCTCGGGTCTTCAATAGGGTGACCATCTCGGTCGATATGCTTTGGGATAGAGTCACTTATCTAGCATCTTTATGGGCTAGGGCCTCAGGGGCATTTAGGGGTCATCCTATTACTACAATCCAACGTAATTGGGCTAATTTATAATTAGTTTTCTTGGGAGGACATCTTGTCCTCATCTACTGTATTCTTTGATACTTCTTTAATAAAATCTTTCTCTTTATCTAAAAAAAAATGTAATCAGTGCTCTTAGAAGTCAATCTCTTATCTCTTTTATAGGCAAATTATTCTAAGATTGGCCGAATTACATAGCGATACCGCTATCCTCAATCTAGAAAGTACCTCGAGCTTGCTAATTTGGTAACAGGTGAATGTAAAAGAAGGAAGTGACACACATATGTGCTTTTATAAATAATTTTTGGCTGGAAAGTACCTTAACTTTCCCACTTTTTGCGGGAAAGCACCTTAAACTTCAATTTATTTATTTTTATTTTGTTAAAAAGAACCTTTTATCACATGTTTCTTTGTGAATCCAGACCAATTGACGGTTCTTTATTGATTCTGTTAAGTTGGGATAAAATATCTCCACTATGCCCCTCCCTTTACCGCTTGCAAGTGCTGAGTTAAAACCCACTCCCCCGCCTCTCTCCTGTGTTCTCTCTCTTTCCTCCATTGAAGACGAAATTACCAAAGGCTTTTGAGCTCTTCCGACGCTTCCACTACACTGGAAACTGCCGTCTAAATGCTCAACTCTTTAAAAATACTTTTTCTCGATGTTTCTTTCTCTGACTAGCGAAGATCAGTATTTTAGAGGGGTGGTGTTTAAGTTGGATTTTGAGAAAGCGTATGATTGGGTTAGTGGAGTTTTTCGGATAGAGTTTTGGATCGCAAAGGGTTTAGTGGCCAGTAGGCGTGACTGGATTATAGGGTGTCTGTCTAACGCGATTTTTTTGTTTTTGGTTAATGGCGCACCAAGGGACTAGTTTTCTTCTTCGCGTGGACTTCGGCAGGGGGATCCTCTTTCTCCTTTTCGTTTCGCTTTGGTTGTTGACGTTCATGGTAGGATTTCCGATAGAGGTGTGGAACGTGGGCTTGTCGAGGGTTTTTGGGTGGGGAGTGAGGGGGTAGTGGTTTCCCACCTTCAGTTTGCCAATGATACGATTCTTTTCCTAAATGAGATAGAGGGTTTAAGAGACTGCTCACTTTGTTAGAGGTTATCTCTGGGATGAAGATTAATTTGGGCTAGTGTAATCTGGCTGGGGTTAATTTGGATAAAAGTGTGTTGGGGTCTATGGCTAACCTGGCAGCAATGGCCCCTTACATACCTTGGGGGGAACCTTGCACCGCTTCTTTTTGGGAGCTTTCTTTCTGAGAGCCTATTGTGTCGAGGGTGGCTGAGCGTTTAGATGGTTGGAACGGGGTGTATTTTTCTTTGGGAGGGAGGATTAGAGTTTTACGGTCGTGTCTAGCGAGTATTCCCTTTTATTTTCTTTCCCTTTTTAAAATTCTAGTTTGTGTGGCTCATAGGAGTGAGATATTGATGAGGGATTTTTTGTGGTCGAGGGAAGAGAGGAATAAGAGGGAGCATCTCGTTTGTTGGGACTTGGTTTGCAGACCTAAGGCCGAGGGGGGTTGGGTTTTGGTCGGTTGGTGTCCAAAACATCTCTTTTGGTGGGTAAGTGGTTGTGGTGTTTTCCCCTGGAATCCGATTCTCTATGGCATCGAGTTATCAGAACCAAGTACGGTCTGTAACATAATGGATGGGACACTCATGTCGGCTCAACTGTTTCCCATGCTTTCCCTTGGAAGTTCTTCACTCATGTTTCGTCTCTCTTCTTTCCTCAGTGGGTAAATGGTAATTGGGTTGGGTTTGGTTCTAGGAGGATGTGTGGAAGGGGGATCTTCCCTTCTCTACCACATACCCCCGGACTATGGTTTGTCCACTCTTCATGATGCCTCGGTTTCCACCTTCTACTCGGGCTCTGGTGGCTCTTGCGATCTCCACCTACGGAGAGCTCCCCATGATAAAATATAGAGGAGGTCACGGCCCTTCTTAGCTTCTAAACATTATTCTTCTCGTCCCTATCGACGATTATCAGGTTTGGGTGGGGGACTCTTATGGGGTCATCTCTTGCCGATCCTTCCTTCATAAGCTTGGTGTTCCATAACAATACCCTCAGTTCCCTTTAGCTAACTATATATGGACGTCTAAGGTCCCCTTGAAGGTACGTGCTTTCGTTTGGACACGGTAAACACACGTGAGATGTTACCGTGGAGGGGGCCTGGATGGGTGGTACTCTCAAACATGTGTGTGATGTGATGTGTTACCGAGGGAATGAGAGTTGTTTGCATTTTTTTTGTGATGTGTGGCTTTGTCAGGTCATTGTGGGGACAGGCTGTTTAGAGGGTGGGGGTACTTTTCTTCTTGCCATGCAACAATGGGTCATTTTCTGCATATGCGCTTTGGACTTAGGGGGCGAGGTGTTACGGGGTTGCTTTTTATATATGGCCATCTTGTGGTGTGTTTGTTTAGAGAGGAACTCGTGGATATTTTCTGGTGTTAGCAGGCCAATCGAGTTTGTTTGGGATCATGTGGTCTACTTGGCATCTCTTTGGCCTAAGGCGGCTGGGGTTTTTTAGGGAGTGCCCCTTACGAATGTTCAACGTGTGTGGGCTGGCTTGTAGATTGCTTTTATTTTTCTTATGGGGGAGTCCTTGTCCTTGTTCCAATTTGATCTGTGGCAGTGTTTTTGCAGGAGACGAAGATAGGGCTTCTTTTTTTATTCCAGGTCTTTGGGAGGCTGAGCTTGAAAATTGGGTCCTTTGCTGTCAATGGGGGGCTTCGGAGCAGGGGGGATTTTTATTTTGTGGGATGCTCGTTTCGCATCTCAGGTTAAAGTTCATGTGGATTTGTTTACTGTTCCTGTGCTTTTCCAGGTTAGCGGAAGGGGTGATTGTGGTTTTCTTCTATTTATGGGCCTTGTGGTGTATGTAACTGAGAGGGGGGAGGTTCTTTGAGAGAAGTAAGCTACTCTTGTGGAGTTGCAGGTCTCTGGTGTCTTAAATGTTATTTGAAGGTGGTGGGTTTAATGTGGTTTTGCCATTTGGTGGACCAGTGGGTCGATTGGGGTGAGCGGTTTGAGTGACTCCATGCATGAGTTTGTACAGTTCATTAGCTTTTTTCTTTCATTTATTCTCGTCTAAAGGCTCATTGCCCTTTGCCATTGACTTGCCTTTTTTGGGTTCCTTTTCACCTAATTGCTTACTTTAGCATCATTTTTAACCAAAGGCCCAAAACCAACACATTCCCTAAAAGTGCTCCAAGATTAGGGGGGAAATTTGAGGTTCCGTCAATATGGGCAGCAAACAGATAACAAAAATGATGGCAGCTATTATTGCTTTCAAATTTTGTCTCTCCTGCTTGTGCTTAATTGTGCTTGTGTTTGTGCGTTTTGTGGGAAAAGAGGATAGGATTTGGGGGAAGATTGTGTAGCAAGGTAAGAGAGATAAAATAGGGAGGGCTGGGTAGTAGGTACTGCTGTAGATTGTTCAGTGTTCAGATAAAACATAGAAGAGAGAGTGGAAATACCGAAAAAAAGAGAGTAAAAAAAGAAAAGAAAGACTTTTTGTTACTTTTTCCCTTACTATGTTTGCCCTTTACCCTCTTGTGTTTGTGACATGTGGGTGCTTGGTAAATTCGAATAGAATTAAGGGTGCAAATGTCATGAACCCAAATATTTTTAGAAGAAATTTTTCACTGAACCCAACAATTATTTAAAAAATGGGGGTCATTAGATCCATATCTTAACCCGTGGGTCCGCCCTTGCTTTCATTATGGTTTCTGGCCTTCGTGACCTTCTTCCTTAGTAATGGTCTGTTTACCTACCTGTAGTGTGAGTGGTAGACGTAATGCCTATTCCCGAATTGATAGTTTTCTTTTTACTTAGTAAGGATAAGCTCTCTGCCTTAGCTCCAGAAGTGCTATCAAGCCCTTGTTCGGATCATTTTTCAATTCTTATCCAATCGGCCCCAATTAGAAAGGGGCCTACCCCCAAGGCAAAGGGTGGAGCGGGGTTTCGGCGTTTGGTGTCTAAGAACATTTCGGGGGGAAGTGGTTATGGCGTTTTCCTTTGGAACTTCAGTCCTTATGGCACTGAGTCATAGTCTCAAGTATGGTCTTCTACAAAATAGATGGGATGCTCATGTCGGCTCTGCTATCTCTCATGCGTGCCCTTGGAAATTCATTTCATGAGTATTGTCTTTGTTCTTCCCTTTGGTCAAGGTGTAGATCGGGTAATGGACTTCGGATGCGGTTTTGGGAGGATGTGTGGAATGAGGACTTCTTGTTCTCTTCCAGATATCCTCGGGTCTTTCTGTCGACCTTCCATAATGCATCGGTTGTTGTTTTCTTTTTTCTATGAGCACGGGTGCATGGGACTTAAATTTACAGAGAGCTCTTTTTAATTGGGAATTGGGGGAACTGACCTCTTTGCGCTTAGTGTTCAGGACACCATTTCATTTTGACTCCACCATTAACTCTCTGGTTTTACTTGGAAGGGGTCTCCTCCTGCAAATCTTTCATTCACACTCTTAACCTCCCTTCACACAATCCCCTCTTTCCTTTAGCCAATTTCTTTTGGAAGTCCAAGGCTCCCCTTAAAGTGCACGCTTTTGTGTGGACCATGGCACTAGGTAAGGTGAACACTCATGATATGATTTAGCGAAGGACGCCCAATTGGTTAATCCCCGGATGTTTGTGTGCTTTGTAATGAAGCTTGTGAGACTTGTTTCCACCTATTCTTGCATTGTCATTTTACTCGGTCTCTTTGGAGTTTGCTATTTAGTATTGGGGAGGAATGCTTCACTTGCCACTTTTCATTTTGAGTATATGTGGACTACCCGTGTGGATTTCGGGAAGAAGATTCAGGAGTAGTGGACGGGGTTGTGTAAGGTTGAGGGTTGGATTGGAGGGGCTATTGTTTTATGCTTAAGTTGAAGTTTGCTAAGGAGATGTGGAATAAGGAGGTTTCTGAGGATGCGAGAGTGAGGAAAGTGAGTACCTCAAGGATATGTTAGTAGCGGGCCGGACTTTGAGTAAGGAAGGGCATGGTGAGGAGCTTTTGAGGAAGAATCTTAAGTTAAACAATAGCTTGGATGAGCTTATTTTGAGGGAGAAAAAGAGTTAGCTACAGAAGATTAAGATAAAGTGGCTTAGGAAGTGGATTTGAATTCTAGCTTGTTCTGTATGCTAATTCCGAGAACTAGATAAGGAACTGAACGTGGATCAAGTTCCAAAGAAAATAAACAAAATAAAAGACAATATTTTTTGAGGTTTTTGTGTTTACGAATGAGAAACAATAAAGCATAGAACAAGTCAACCCCTCTCTAGAGTCGAAACACCAAGAGCAATTGAACTACCAAGAGAGATTGAACTTGGCCATTACTCTAAGCTCGCAGGATTAAAGAAACTAAAGACTCGCAAGCCTTTTTTTTTAAGAAGCTCACTCCGAGTAACACTTCGAGTAATTCTTGTTAAAGAGTTGTTAAAAATACCCAAATTTGTGATCTTCCTTTTTACTAACCAGTCACACGTAAAATCATCAACTACCCTTCCTTTCTATCTCTCAAGTCACTCCAACTCCCACACGGCTGCGTTAGCATCATCTGGACTACAATTGAGGCCTCCACCTCCATTATTTGGACTCTTTTGCCGACCACTAGTACCCCTCCCTGTACCTCAACCGATGCAGCAATGAGAACCGCCCAGTGTAATCCAAATCAAATATCCTGTAATTGTTTATTTTTTTTAACCAAAAGACAATTCAGTCATTTCCTGTTGATCAAATAAGTGATAATCCAAATGTTTCTACTCACGGACTTTTCGGGCTTTAATTTGGGGCTTTATTGGATCATCGTAGTTCAAATTTGTAAAATCTCATGCCACTAAGCGGTGTATCAAATCTCGATCGTCATATCGTGGAAAAGTACTGTTATGGGTGTCAATGTAACAGGTTGCACGTTATCATGGTATGCCATATCGGCTATCTATTAGCCATTTATTGATTGTATTTGGACACCCTTTTACGTACCAGAATTTCACGTATCAACAAGCTCAAAACCAATTTGTATGGGCGGATACATCAGTGTCGGTCGAGATTTGATACATCAGCAATACAGTTGACCCCGGAGACACTCATTTTCCTCTACAAATGTAGGCCTTTCTTTCTAACAGGTACCTGAATCTTGGCTAGAGGTGGCAATCGGGAGGATCGGGTCACGTTTAGGTCAAAACCGGGTCTTTTCGATTTCAGGTTTATTTCGGGTAAGAAATATGTTCGGGTCGGGTAGGGTTGAGTCGGATTGATTCAGGTTTATGCTGATATCGAGTTACGGGTTAACTCGAGTCATGTTAGTTCGGATTTCGTTTAAGTCTGGTTTCGGGTTGGTTCGTTTTCAGGTGATATCAGCTCAAGTTTTATTCATATTTCAGAGCATATAAAGTCGAAATTAATATAAGGTGTTAATCTTGCTAAGTGCAATTAAGCGGGGGTTAATGTGGAGAAAGGTTTTCTTGGTACGTTGTCGGGTCTAGTAGGGTGTCAGGTGCATCAGTGGCCTCTTACCTACTTGGGGGTGCCTTTTGGGGGTAATCCTCGGTCGGTTTCATTTTGGGAACCGATTGTCTCTAGTGTGGCTAAGCGACTTGATGGGTGGAAGGGGGTGTATTTCTCTTTGGGGGGAAGGATTACGATTTTGCATTCTTGCCTTGCTAGTATTCCTCTTTGGGGGGAAGGATTACGATTTTGCATTCTTGCCTTGCTAGTATTCCTCTGTACTATCTTTCTTTTTCCAAGATTCCTGTTAGTGTGGCTAAGAGAATCGAGCGTATGATGCGGGATTTCTTATGGTCTGGAGCGGATGGGGGTAGGAGGGAGCATCTTGTTAGTTGGGACCATGTTTGTAGACCTAAGTCTGAGGGGGGTTTGGGTTTCAGTCAGTTGGTGTCTAAGAACATTTCGCTAGTGGGTAAGTGCTTGTGGCGTTTCCCTTTGGAGCTCGAGTCCCTGTGGCACCGAGTAATCAGGAGCAAGTACGGTTTGCAACAGGATGGATGGGACGCCTGAACTGGTACTGCAGTTTCCCACGCTTGCCGGTGGAAGTTTATCTCTCACGTATCGCCTCTTTTCTTTCCCCTGGTTAGATTTAATGTGGGTAATGAACATTGGGTAAGCTTCTCGGAGGATGTGTGGAAAGGGGATTCCACTTTTTCTTCCACATATCCTCGGGTTTATCCGTTGTCTACGCTTCATGAGGCGTCAGTATTGGAGTTCTACGCCGAGCTCCCAATGATCGTGAGATGGAGAAACTTGTTTCCCTTCTGAGTGTCCTAAACACTACTGTTCTCGTCCCTAGGGACGATTCTCGGACTTGGGAAGGAGACTCCTCTGGGTTTTCTTCTGCAAGTCCTTGCATCGGCTTAGTCTTTCTTCTCAATTTCCCATTTTCCCCTTGCTACATATATTTGGAAGTATAAGGTTCCTCTGAAGGCATGCGCCTTCATGTGGACGTTGTTGTTAGACAGGGTGAATATGCATGACATGTTGCAGCAGCGTCGCCAGATATGTGTGTTATGTGTCATCATGACTGTGAGGATGGCTTGCATTTGTTTTTGTTGTGTGACTTTGCTAGGATGTTGTGGGGAAGATTGACTGGGGGAGAGCCTTTTGCTAGCCCGGCTACAGTGGACCAGTTTCTTCGGATGCGGTTTGTTGCTGGAGGGAGGGGGAGGAGAAGGTAAGCTGTGGTGTATTTGGCTAGAGCGGAACTCGAGGGTCTTCTTTGCTTCTGGAAAGACCGTCGATTATGTTTGGGATCATGTTGTTTATTTGGCTTCTCTTTGGGTGAAGGGAGCTGGGGCCTTCAAGGGTGCTCCACTTACCTTTGTTCAACTTCATTAAGGGGAGTTTGTAAATATTTTTTGTATTCATTTGAGGACTTCTTGTCCTCCTTTTTTGTATTCTTTCAATTGATTGATTAATAAAATTTCTCTTACCTAAAAATAAATAAAAAAAATTCAATTTTATGTGAAATATTTCAATAACAAGGAATACATGTATGTTTAGTTAGTACTTTTTCAATTATTTTGAATATTATGACATTATGAGTTGGATATATTCGAGTTTCGGGTAGATTCGAGTCGGGTTCATTTCGATTTTAGGTAACTTTGGATCGAGTGTTATCGGATTCGGGTCAATTCGGAGAACGGGTATTATCGAGTGTTGGGTTGGATCAGGTTAGTTTGGTTCCAGATAATGAAAATACCAAAACTTGTGTGGACTTAGTCCATGGTGGACCAATACTTGGAGTCACTCCCTACTTCACCTGGAGCCACCCCCTCTAAAAGTGGAGCCACCCCCTCTAAAAGTGGAGCCACCCCTACTTCACCTAGAGCCACCCCTCAAATTTATACTTGGCACCACCCCTACTTCACCTGGAGCCACCCCCTACTTTACCCGGAGCCACCCCCTACTTCACCTGGTGCCACCCCTTAAAATTACTCAAAAGTACTTCACCTGGAGCCGCCCCCCTACCCCTACTTTACCTGGAGCCACCCCCCACTTCACCTCAAGCCACCTCTCAAAATTACTTGGTCTACGGTGGACTACGTGCACACAAGACATGCTGCGACACAGATTTGCTAGGAAAGCATACGGAGACAACAAATTTGTGGTTGTTTTAGTTGTTTATATTAAAGGGAAGCTAAGTAGAGAAACCCAAAAAATTTCCGCATTTTTTTATTATTTTTGTTGGGTATGAATTTTAACTATTTTTTTCTCTACTATATTAGTACTCCCTCCATCCCAAATTGAAGAACCCACTTTCCTTTTTGTTTGTCCCAAATTGTAGTACCAATTTCCTTTCAGCAAAAATTTGTGATGAAATGTCCCTTATACCCCTAATTGGGTCTGCTCACCAAGCCCAATGTTCTAAACATCTCTGATCCCCTTTTGAATAAAAGTGAGGGGTATAAAAGAAAATCAATCACCAATTTCACCTTGTCTTAATCTTTGTGCCCAAAAGAAGTGAGTACTTCAATTTTTTCTATTAAGAGAGGATACTTGACAATGTAGTTTTACGAGAGGACACGGAGGGAATGGTAATTTTAATTTTACTATTAAGGGCATGCTTGGATTCGGGGTAATGATTAAGGAGGTAATGGAACAAATTAAAGGGTAAAATAGGAAGGTGAAGGTGGTGATGGGGTAATGATTAAGGGAGTTATGGAGGAAATGAAGGGAGAAAGGGGGGTAATGCATTACGCTAGGGGGAGGGTGGGTAACTTTTACCCCCCAAATGGGGGGAATGATTACCCTCCTCTTCACAAAATCTAACACCCACCATCTCCCACACCCTCCCTTTTAGCCTATAATTCTACCTATTACCCCCTTAATCATTACCCTCATTCAAAGCATGCCCTAAGAGAGGATATCAGTTATTATATAGTAAAAGGTGAAGAGAAGTATTTTTTTCTGTAACGTAAACGATTTGGTTCAAGAAAAGTCTTATGATATTATACGATTATAACCATTAGATATGATTGGCACATAACTTGGTGGTGGTCATAGTTGAAGAGATGGAGGGTGTTGGTGATGGTGGAAGAGAAAGGAGTGGAGGTGAGACCATGGGAGGGAAGAGGAATAGTACTGAGTTTGATGGAGAGAGAAAATATCATTAGAAAGAAAATATTAAGAGAATTAAAGAAGTTAATGAAGATTTAGTTTAATGAGCGCTAATTAAGTAACAGAGTTAGACGGTGTAACTTAACGGACCAATATTGTGACAAAATGACAACTTGAGATTATTTTTGTAGAGATTGCGACCTGGGATTATTATTGTTTGACCGCTCAAACTTGAGATTATTTTCATCGACTTTTCCTTAAATATATTGTATAGATAATGATTTAAATATAAATAGAAATATACAGATTTGTATATAATTATTTGTTTGTTTTTGTTTTGTTTTTTTGTTTTCATTTTTTTTCTTTCTATTTTGAGTATATTTAACTTTGTAAGATCTGCTGCAAACTAATTTTACATGCAAACTATGAATTACAATTATAACAGTTATGAAATATAAATCTACATTGTATAATCTTGAATGTATTTTTATAAAATAATGAATGTGCAGTTATGACATAATGAATTTGTAGGTTTATAACGATGTTAATGATCGATAATGAATTTAATTGCATTTGAAAGTGATGTATCTACACTTATAGCTTGCTTAAAGCACCGTTTACTCATCAACTTCAACTTTACCCCAGTGCCTCCAAGAGGCTCCCGTCTAGGTAGGGTAAGGAGGGGTCGGTTCTACGCAGCCTTACCCCTGTGAGAGTGTCACAGAGAGGTTGTTTTCGCCTGATCCGAGATCTGAAATGCGACAACCATCGGCAACTTCACAATAAATAAGAAGTGCCGACAGTTTATGAGTCATTTTGCTTTAGCCCATTATATCCCGAAGCCAAAAAGTAGTGAAGAAACTCTCCACCGCCTACCCCTTCTTCCCCTTGTTCCTCCATAGCTCTCTAGAGCTTTTCTTGTGTGCTAAGGGGGCTGCCATCAGCGACCAGACGCTGATGGTAAGCCTCAATTTCGTAGTTTTCTTAGTTTTTATTAGTTTTCTAGTCGTAGGTCTACCAATAACATCAGTTTCTCCATTAGTGAGAGTTAGTTTGTCCCATCTGTTGGGTATAATTGTCTCTCCTTTTGTGAGAGTACTGTTAGTTTTATGTGTTTTGGTTTATCGTTTCATCTGTCCTATGGCGCTACAGTGGATCTTATCTTCACGAAGCAATCTACGACGTCAGATGTGAACATTCATCAACAAGACTATGGCATGGTCTTCCGTAAAAAGGCTGTACTATAGAAAACAACGATGAAAAGGAAGTCGTTCTTTCTCGTAAAATCTCTTCAGCAAGTTAGCTTTGTTACCATAATGGTTTCTGATGTTGTTTTAGGTTTGTTTGTTGTTGAATTAGATACCGTTTGTAGATGCCGTATGGATTTGAAGTAATGAAAAAACTATTTCCTTTCAGAAAAAAGAAAAGATATGGTGGACACGGGTAAGGCTGTTTAGTAAATTGAATAATGTGTGTGTGTGTGCTTGTGCGTGATCTGTTGCGTGCGCGTCTGGGGGCGCATGTGGGTGTGGGTATGAGGGTGGGCGGGTGTGCGTGTGGGTGTGGTGTGTGCGCGTGAGTGTGGCGGTGTTAGTGTGTGTATGTGTGCATGCATGACGCGTGGGTACCAATCAGAGAAATGAGAAGCTGCTTCTGGAAATGTTATCAAACAATCTTACGTTTTATCATTTAAATGTTCCTTCCCAGTTACTATTTGTTGACTGAGGAAGTTGTATGGCCTATATAAAGCATTGGTCTAACAATATCCTTCAAAAGTTGATTCAGTGGCATCATACATAATTTTTCAGAAAATGCTAGTGACGGTGAAGAAGACACTACTGCAGTCACTCGATCAAATTCAGCTGGCATTGGAGAGAAAAGGAAGATCCAAGAAACAACAACTACCCAACACAAGAGTATTGTCCTCACCTTGGCTGGTGCAGTTAATGGATCAAATTCAGCTGGTAATGGAGACGAAAGGAAAATCATAAACACAACAACTACTCAACTCAAGATAGGAGGTGATGTTCTGGCCTTGGCTATGTAATGAAAGGCAGTTGGCTTACTTTTTCATTAAGAATGGAAGCAAGTCTCATATTTCTTAACCTTCTTGATGTACGCTCAATATGTTTTGTACTCTTTTATGCCCCTTTATATGAAAGCTCATTGGGCTTGTATTGTAATCAGAAGTTGTGTGTCTTGAATTTCTGATTAAAATCTTACATGATAGCCTGAGCCTGATGACATGAATACATGATGGTTTCTTGTTCTTAGCTCTTTGCTACATCCACAAAAGATATTTAAGAGGTAGAAAGAGAGATACGTATTTCTGTCTTTCTCTTCTAATGTTTGCTTTCATAAAGGTGTCTGCTTATGTTTCCTGACACAACATAACTCTCTGTATGCGCCCCAATCTCGAAAGATAACCTCTTATTGTGAACCATGAAAGTTTATCGGTTTTTTCCTTTCTTCCAAAATTTCTGCAACAATAGTCATCCAATCTGCCTCAGATGGTAAAATCCTTGCTTTGTCATTGCCAGAGGCTCTCAGCTATTTTGGTACCTATGTGTTATGCCATTGTGTGGTACCTGCTCCTCCTGCTATAATTAATGATGATAAAAGTGCAAAGGAAAGCATGACCTTTTGTGTGTGTCTGTGGCTCTGCGCATGCGCACTTGCTAGCTAATGTGGAGAGATTGAACCTTGGCTAGATTACTGGAATTGAGATATACAATACATGTCGGTCAAACCAGATATGATTTTACCAATCAGAGAAATGAGAAGCTGCTGCTGGAAATGTTATCAGATAATCTTATGCATTATCATTTAGATGTTCCTTCCTAATTGCTATTTTGTTGGCTGTGATAGTTGTATGGACTATGGACTATGTAAGGTATTGAGTGTCCTTCAAAAGTTGACTTAGTGGAACAAACTTCATTTTTTAGAGGAAACTGGTGACAGTGGAGAAACTACTGCAGTCACTCGATCAAATTCAGCTGGAAATGAAGGCAAAAGGAATAGCCCAGAAATGACAACTACTCTACACAAGACAGGAAGCATTGTCCTGGCCTTGGCTAGTGCAGTCAATGGATCGAATTCAGCTGGAAATGGAGACAAAAGGAAAACCAAAGAAACGACTACTACTCAACACAATATAGGAGGTAAAGTGTCATTAAGCTTCTCAATGTACACCCAATATCTTTTGTACTTTGTTAAGCCCCTTGACATGAAAGCTCATTTGGCGTCAATTGTGATCAGCACTTGTGTTTCGCAATGATGGTGATAAGGACAATAATGATGACAGGAAAGAGAGAATGAAAACTGGAAGGCATGGGACAACACAGGAAGAATCTGACGAATGGCACTGCATGGGTCCGCTTGGAGACATCAGGGGTCCGTATAAGATGTCATTTCTTAAACGCTGGAACGATCAGATATCTGGCATAAATGCTTCAAAGTTCAAAGTTTGGAAGATGGGCCAAGGTCTAGAAAATGCTACGCCTTTGCCTGATGTCTGTCGTTCAGTCTCCTCGAGGAGTTAGTATTCTACCAGATTACGAGTCTTGCTTTCTTGTGATACTTGTATGGTGTAGGTCCGAAGGGACATCACTAACTTCATAGACATTAAAACTAGAAAAGGCTGAGTTTTTGCGTTTTTAGGTGATGTAAATATTATCTGCATGTCAGAAATTTTCTCCAAGCACTACTGTATGCTTGAACTATTTCTGAGGCCTCAGCAAGAGGAAATCCATTCTTTTTGCTAGCTTGATATAACTATGTATTTGACAATGATAGTTTTCATACAAGGTAGGTTTTGATTTGGGAAGGTGTTGAATTATTCATACTGTCGTCATGTCGTGTAAGCCCAATGTACACAGAGCAACAAACAGAGGCAAACTATACTGAGACTCTTGAGAGCTGCAGACTGACTTTGGAAATAGTGATCTACATTTAGCCATGGAACTATACGTCCATTTGATGTTGACATAGTGTTGGGGAAAGCACACAAATACACAAGCGGAAGCAACAAAGACATTTTTTCCGGTTGTTCTTGCATCAGCCCAAAATAGTAAACAAACAAGGAGACCCAAGAACTTTGATACCGACTTCTACCAGAATCTCAAATCATAATATCATTCACCTTGTGAATATTAGAGTATGTGATGATTCAATCACTTTATTGCACTGAGCCACGGACTAACAAAGACTTTAAGAGAACTTTTTTAGTTACTTTATCCTAAATTTGAGGGGGGTGTGGAGGGTCGACCAAACTCCTCTTTGTTACGATCTGGGAGGGTGAGGGCGTAACACAAATCGAACCCAGGGCAAGCCCCACGAAAAGTGGGTAGACCACCACCCCTATCTAGTATAATATACCCTATATAGTGTTTTGTTGTTTTTTGAGGGGATTATACCCTATATAGTTTAGTACTTTTGGAGGCATCTTGGATTGTCTCTCCATTAGTCCATTTGGTATAGAAAATATAGCAACTCGACTTACTCTTAACATGGAATTGAGCAAAACCATAGTGTAAAGTCATAACTAAACACATTACATTTGTTACAACATAATGCATAACTTGAAACAATTTGCGCAGAAACTCTAAACATAATATAGATTTAAAGAGATCTAAAAGAAACCTAACAGAATATTTCTGTGTTGGGTTTACAAAGTTCAAATGAATTTGCTATATTCATTCCAAGTGCGTTTAATGAACCACACTGAAATCTCAGCAATATAACCAATCAACAATACAAGTAATGGAATGCATTCAATTCCATTGTGGGCCCCATAAATGGAATATAAAACTGGTGTAAAGGTAATTATGCAAAGCATCATGTGAAACTGCATATATATGTGCATACTGAATTGATGTTTACTGAGACTCTGAGAGCAAAAATTACATTCATTGAAAGAATATTGCATGATACCTGTTCGAAAACATGAAGGCATGAAATCAGAATGAAAGAACAGACAGATGCTCATCCTACAAACATGAACAAACTGAGTACCCAATATAAACATCAGATATAATCTTTCCCTAGATCAGCTTCCAACTAAATTTCAACCTCCAGTACTCGAAAACAATGCGGGTCATCATAGTTACCAGCTTCAATGAATTTGCAATTGATGCCAGCCACAAAGAACCCATAATTCAAATCAAACAGAAGATTGCCAACATCCTAGGCATTCCAGTAGCCTCACAGACGCTTGCTATGTTCGGGCTGGAACTAATCGATGGACTTGACATGGATGACTATCCCATCATCGAAGAGGGGACAAGAATCGATCTCACTATCAACTTCATCAACGAGTCTTCCCAGGACCTGGAGCACAGTAACAATAAGTTCCCAATCACTATCAAATTGTCTTCAAGATGCATTAACATAGAGGTCGACATAACAGAAACAGTGAGAAGCTTGAAAGAGAAAATTCACATAATTGATGGCACCCCCATCAAGAGAATGTCTCTATATATTTCAGGTATAGAAATGGAAGAAGAAGGTCGATTTTTGTGCGAGTATGGGATCCAAGAATATTCAGAAATCATAGTGTGCCTCAAGAGCATGAGCCGGCTTAAGGCTGAGCCTCCTTCGAGGAGGCTAAATCTGGTGGTACAGACTTCAACAAGTCTACTCAATGCGGCGAGCATACCCTTGGAGATGAAGGACTCAAGCACTGTTGATGAAGTGAAGCAGTTACTGCAAAGTAGGAGGATTCTTCCTGTTGATGATTACATATTCATCCACAAGCAAAGGATTATGCGTGATAGTTGCAGCCTCCGTTGGCATGGCGTTGAAAATGGGGAATATCTCTATATCTTCAAAGGAACTGTGAGCAACGGTAGGTTTTAAAAGTAGTGCTAGTGCCATTTAGATACACAAGGTATAACAAATTAGTAACTACAGTCAAGATCTTTATCCCCGACCGATTCCCAGAAAAATCACACTTCAAAAATAAGCAACTAAGATTAGACATGCAACAATCAAATTTAAAGGACCACAGACATTAGTATGAGCTGCAGGAGCTTAATCAGTATCAGAGGCAAAAACCACACATTGAAAAATCACCAACACCGCACAACCTTTTTTTTTTAATAATACACTAACACAGCACAACTTCACTGAGCATACACAGAAGTGCAACCTCAAAACCTCTTATAATCAGGTTAATATAGTGGATGTAATGAATGGTTCACATTTGAATTATGTATGTTTCCATTTTGAAATGAATCTCAAGTTGTTATATGAGAATGCAGATTATACATATTCTCTACTTTTTTTCTTTTATACAAGAACTACAACTTGACTGGCATATATGTAGAAATACATATATCTTGACGTCCAAGCCCATTATAGACTACCATGTGATAGTTACTACTTACTAGTACCACCTTCTGGATGCTCCTCTCAGCTAAACTTACGAGAAAAGGCATTTCAACACAAGGGACTATAAACTTGAACAAAGATATAATATGCAAGGTGTTATCAGAAAGATTGAGAGCAGCAACGTGTACAAAGATCAATGCTCTAGGAGATCAAGCAAACATCAAAATATTCATGCTCTGCCACCAATGGAACTTTCAGCATAAAAATCATTAACAAACAGTACCCACAACTAGTTTTCCAGAAATGCAATAAACCACATCACTTAGCTCCACATGCTAGCTGGTAATCCCAAAATGTGCCGAGTCGTGCAGTTTAGTTTGATGCAAATATGAGTGGGAAGTTGATCGATTTAGGACAATATTTGGATAATATAGTGGTGGTTGGCACTCAATAGTATACTTATTTTTTTTCAAGGAAAAAAAGCCACTTATTTGTCACCTTAAATCTATTTCAATAGAAGACCTTATTGAACACGATATCTCTCACTCTCTCTCCTCCGTGCCCTCTACCTCCACAACAACTCCCTCTTTCTCTCCAATTTCGGACTGAAAGGGATGAACATTGACGGAAGAGAAGGAAGAGGGAGAATGAGGAGGGAGTGAGTGAAAATTCAAGGGGGGTGAATGGGTTTTGATCTACCATGTGCAAAAGGGTTGATGGAGGGGCATAACAAGCAAATTTTCTATATACTACTAAACAGAATCACTATAAAAACCGTCATTTGGTCTGGGTTAACAAAGAAAAGTGTGATAAAAGATCTTTATATGGGAAAGTTGAGATACTTTCTGACCAAAAACAAGTTCAAATATTAAAGCCTATCTAGTTTACGATTATGATAACCTCTAGAGGACAAAAAGAAAAGGTAGAAATACACCCTTAGCCCCCAGAGCTACTAACACATGCTCTTGCATTTTAGACTTCCAAGGTAAGAGGAGGCATAATTTCTATCACCGTCACCATTTTCCCCTACACAGCACCATGAATGCTTCCCTTGTTCATCTATCTTATCATCATCACTACTTTAGCACCATGGTCATCTCCATTCCCAAAAGCATCAACCATCATCTCACCACTTTTCTGCTGTATCAATCAACTTCACTCGCCGGAACAATTAACATGGGAGTAGATCATCGAACAAGAGGAAGAACCAATGTCTGATTTTGCAATACAGAAATCTTGTCAGTGGAGATCACACATTCTCAGACAATCTAGTGACTAATCCACGCTTATGCTCCTATGGACTCGAATGGTCAATTAGACTTGGCACAACCTGAAGCTGATCATCAGACAAGGTGGTGGATGCCAAGATGGGGCCAGAACCATCCACATCATCAACGGGACTAAAAAAGACATATATGTGGGACTCCTCATGCACCCCACACTCAAGAAGGGTGAATAGATCTTCATTCATCACACGACAACGATTGCCATCTAGGAGTATAAGTCTCTCAAGGGTGAAATTTTGCCCCGCTGCTATTTCTCTCTTAAGATCAGCTAACAGTGGCATCACTGTCCACTTCAATATGGAAAAGAGTTCCAGTCAGTATCTCCACAACCAACCTCATCTTCATGAAGAAAGAAACCTTTCCTACATTTATGAAGAGGGGGCTGGAGAGAGGGAGAGAGGGAGAAGTTGGTAATCACACCTGCTGCATTTCAGGGTAGTTAATTACCTAATGTCCATAACATGCCTAATGGATGATATGCTGACAAATATGTCTTAGTACATCAAACACCCACAAAATATGAAAAGAACCGGGATTCCAAAGTCTGTGAGTTGGCAGAAATTATTGCCCTCTGAAAATTACTTCTGTTAGAGTACTTAAGGAAATCAATGTTATTCTTCAGTCAGCAAAGAAAGGAATATCATTTTTTTTTGTTTAAGAAAAATTAAATGGATTCTGACAAGTGAGATATAATGCTTTTTTTTTTTTTTTGTTTTGCTTCAGACAATTTTCAGCTGGATTTGATTTGGAGATCTTGGACATGATTTAGGAGATACTGGGCATCATTGAAGGATGAACTGACATTACCTTACACTTATGATGAGAACAGAAGTAAAGCATTGACTGGTATCAGAAAAAACTAAATTACCCTGGAGGTGGATTGTCCACACTTTACTTTTACTGTATTTCCTCAAAAGTTGGATGAAATGAGCTTCAAGTTTCAAGACAATTTTAGAGGAAATTCAATAATTCAAAACTTACAGATGGCCAGATGGGTAAAAGATAAGCTCTTTACTTGAGCAAATGAAAGGTTAGCAAAACAAATTGTCCTCATAACCTGGCTTCTTTATCATATTACGTACTTACTAAGCTGAATACGCTAGCAACACAAAAGATAAAGGGAAGAAAAAGGAGAGAAAGTGAGAAAAGAAGCACTATAGAAATCATGAGCTGTTTATTAGGCTAGCAAGAACTGCTATCGTAACAGTAAAAGAGCAGCAGAAAATGGTTAAACTAGAGAGCAAACAGTATTACATATCAATTCCCAAAAATAACGCAAGCTAGCACATCACTGCATGCATGTCAGTCTTCCTCTCCTATGAGCTTGCTGCACATTGCTGTTTTGTGTCTTGACTCATAATATCACCATACAAAAAGGCTTGTCAGGTTGTGAAATGCAACCTGTATTAGCAACAAACATATTAGTCCAACTAAAAAAAGGTTTTCATACCAGGCATGAGAGAGACATGAAGGAAGCCATGGAGAAAAAACTCTTTATCTATATACGATTCTACGTTACACATGGAAGCTAAATATACTATCACCAAATATGATACGTATGAGAACACTAGATCTGTAGCATCTAAAACATAACTGCTGCATATAAACTAGTCAGGCAGCTCAACATACCAGATGAAATTCAAACAGCTTTTATGAAGATGTCAGATTCCACCACAGTACAATATGTTTGAGTAAGACCAAGTGATTGTAAAGCCAAGAGTGCCCAAGTGATCGTGAAGCCAAGAGTGCCCAAGATATACATCTAGGCTAAGAGCTTGTCTGAAGGTGCTGTTAAACCCTGGACTTTCATCATACATAAATATTTGTTGGGGGTCAGAGCTCCAGCCTTTGTGCAGAGATCCACTATAGCTGGTGCATGCCCGTAATAATCGCGGCCTGCATCTAAAAGTGCTGGAGGATCCTGAGGCCGTCGATACCACGCAATCTTAGGGGGCACTAAATCATCCACACCTGCCTTCTCCCAGAAATGAGCCCCCCGCCAACTCTGATACTTAAATACTCCACAAAGTCGGGCCTTGTGCCCTGAGGGTCCCACGTGAACTTCTGAACAATGTTTGCAAACCTTTGCCGGGTACACCAACAAGAGCTTTTCTACACCTTCTCTAAGTATTTCCGATGCCCGTAATGTCCTATTTGCTACAGTTCTCAACTCATCGGTGGACAAAGAATCAGCCTCGTTGGAAGCAGCATCTACTATGGAATCTGACAAAGAATTTGGAGATTGAAGATCTAGATCATGTGGATGAGCTCCTGCCTGCCAGCATAATTCAACAACAGCAGGAACATGATCGTAATCGAATCTTTGTTGGTGCTTGATTGCATCTTGAAACATGTAATCCAGATGGAATGTTTCTACAGGAACAACTATATCATTCAGGCTTGCTCTCATCCATTGATGAACCAGATTCTTGTTTAAACTCTTGTAACCACGGCAAGTCTTGATTAAGTGACCTGATTCACCCATATATACTTCCGGACAGAACCTGTTAGTAGTTGCAGCCATTAAAAGAGAAAAGTGTAAGAGACAAATTCAAGCAATCGTATTCTTAACTAGGCATGTTCACTCAGACATATAACTGACCAAAATGAAGAGACCACTGAACTTTCATTTAAAATCTTTTTTGGGTAAAACCGTAAGTCATATAAATGAAATTTTCGAACGCATACAAGGCTCAAGCAAAACCTGCAAATATCTTCTGAATCATTATTAGAGTAATGCTTGACTGGTTAATGGTTCTTGATAATCTCGATGCTTCCCCTAGCCCCATGTTCTTGTATGTCTACTATGTTCTACTGTATATCAAACTAAAAGAAGCAATTTAAGACGCATTCCTAAAAGAGTGAGTCCTATTACTTAAATGAGTGACAAAGCCTAAATAACAAGAAAGATCCAGAAATGAACATGCAAATTAACAATTACACAGCCTGCTAACAGTTACAACCACATACTAGAAGTTTTCCAAGTTACCCCAGGATATAGCATGGATACTAAGTGTCAAACTTGCAGTTGATCAATGTCTACAATGCATGCTTTTCCTACACACTGGTGGCAAAATGGCATACTGCTAGCAGTGACGTACTGATGGCTGATGCCTATCTACTAGCAACTCAATGGTGGCTAACCACTTAGAAACGGGCGAGTAGCCTTTGTTTCCACAAATTCAATGAACAAATGAGATAAGCTTAAGGTCATAACATAGAAAAATGGAATCACGCATTCTCTTGCACGACGCATTGGAAATCGATCTAAGCTCCCTTTCAATGGAAGGAAAAAAAAGTTTCATCCATTATTGTCAGATATCAAATATAAGTATGTTCCTATTCACATTTCCAGGCAACAGAGAAAATTATTTCCACACTATAACCTAAAAGCGCGGGGTTTTTGATTTTCCTCCAACAGTTCACTTGGTTCCAAGTCCACCCAATCTCCAGTATCTCCCTCACCTTCAAATGGGGCTATACTCTTTAATTTTTCCCATACACGAACATGCAATGAGAATAGTTTTCCCTAACTAAATAAAAAAGAGAAAAAATAAAAGTTGCAAGAGAAACATTTCATATACATACAATATCTCAATGGGAAACTAAATTTCCATCCATTTAAATTAAGCCAACAAATAACTGTCATTCTGCCATGCCCTGATGAAGTCACTCAGTAAAATTTAAGCAAACATTGCACAAAAGAGCTCAATTTCAAAATTACCTCGACCCAACCGATCAATCTCCAATTCCCAAACCTAAAATTCGAAACACCAAAATAACAAAATTCAACAGATAATGTAATTTCCCATCTTGAAAAACACAACAAAAAAAGAGTAAGAAACAGAACATAAATAACTGGCGTTCTGCCAATACCCAGATGAAGTCACTGGCTAAATTCAAGCAAACATTGCATAGAAAAACTCAATTACAAAATTACCAAAACCAAACCCACCAATCCCCAACACCCAACTCCAAAAACCAAAATACCAATAGCAAAATTCAACAGCTCATAAAATTACCCATCTTGAAAAACACAATCATAAAGTATAAAAACGCTTCTTACTTGCAAGTTACAGCAGGCAAAGCAATACACTCAGTAAATTTAAGCAAATACTGCATAAATAACTGGCATTCTGCCAATACTAAGATGAAATTGTTCAGTAAAATTCAAGCAAACATAGCATAAAATTCTCTAATACAACATTACCACAACCAAAACCCAAAAATCAAAATGCCAATACTAAAACTGGCAGCTGTAATGTTATAAAATTCAACTTCTTACTTGCAGGTTACAGCAGGGAAGGCCTTAAGGAGAGCAGAAACGCCATGGATGAGGTAAGAACGAGCTTGAAGAACCTCTTGAGCAACAGGAATCATAGTTTTAATTGGGTAATTTCTAGCCCTATTTTCTATCCTCTTCTTTATCATTGGCCTTAATTTGTCCCAATTTAACCCGGATTTTGTACGATACGATCTTACCATTCCCATTTCATGTCTCTCCAGATTGCCAAGCCATGATGTATTCAGAGATTTGGGCCAGTTTTTGAGCCTGATTAATGCCATTGTTTAATTTTAGTATAGTTATGAGCTAGTGCATATAGTTCATGATTTATGGTGAAACGTAAATACTTTGTAGTGGGATTTGATTATGGATCAGAGAGAAAATATTTGGTTTGTGAGAAGGGGTGATGAATGGGGCGGCCGGAAGAGAAGAAAGGGTTTAGAAAGTGTCAAATGCAGGGCAGATCCGCAGGCGAGGGGAGAGAGAGAATTAAAACAACGGAGATTTATGTGGAGTTAGGGGGGTGTAAGCGAGCAAGAGTACTCGTAAGAGGCTCGTAAACATAGTAACATACCGGTTAAAGCAAAGCTCGATCGATAATAAGCGAGTCGAACATGAGCACTATTTTGATATTATATATATATATATATATATATATATATATATATATATATATATATATATAAAATTGGGTCTTTCTTTGTGTGGTGCTGATACGTAGGATGCCACATAGGCGAGCCACGTTGCGTGGCCATGACACGTAAGTCGACACATAGGCTCAAACATGTCACATAGCATACCACATTATTCACCATTTATGGCTTATCATTGATTGACTTAAGTACATATTTATTAGCATATTTCTAAATTACAAAATAAACTAACTTTAGTTACGCAAGTCAAAAAATTATATTTCTGATTCCGTTGGATTTGATCTGAAAAACGCTTCAAAATGAGATATATATGTATATGTATCATATAAAAGTTGAGTCATTGTCATGCGATGATGACGCATAGGACGTCACATAAGAGAAAATGTTCGTGTGAAGATGACACGTAGACGCCACATGTGGACAACTTTGTCACGTAGTTTTAGTTGTGCGATATAAAAACGAGCATGAGGTATCAACTTTTTGTGCAAATATAATGTTAATGCATAATGAGTTTATTCGAATTTACTTATTAAATTTAGTGTACAGATATTGTTTTTATTCTCTATCTAAATTTAGTCCAATCTCATTACAAATAAAAATAGTATGAAAATATTATATTCATGAATTAGCATGCATCAGAGTATTAGAAAGCTTTAGAAAAATATAATGTATTTTACTAATAATAATATTAATAATTTCACTTCAAGTATTTTAGGCAATAATTATTAAATATATTCATAAAACTAGATATAAAAAAGGTCATAAAATTATTTTACTAGCCTATTATGCAAGTAATCCAATTAATTAAGGAATGGATAAACTCATTCTGGATTAAAGGTATATAAGCACTAAAAGTTGATACCTCATGCATTTTATTAAAATCAGTGTACATATATTATTTTTTTTTCTCTATCTAAATTTATTCCAATCTCATTACGAATGAATGTGGCATGAAAACATCATTTTCAAGAATAAGCATGCATAATGTAGATAGAAATATTTGCGAAAATAAAATAAAATATATTTTATCAATAATATTAATAATTTCACTTCAAATATTTTAAACATTAAACTATTCGGTATATTAATAAATTTATTTTACGAGCCTGTGCGAAGCACGGGAATAAAACCTAGTTCATTTTATAAATGAGTCGAGTACGAGCACCCCCCTACTCGGCTCGTTTATGCTCGCGAATAACTCGGTAAATACTTGTTTATAACTCATTTAATACTCGCTTAAAGTTTATTTAGTACTCGTTCAAACTCATTTAAAGCTGCTCAAAAAAATAAATTTGAGTATAGGTTTGTTTATATGTATAACTTACCTTCAAAAAATGATACCTCCATGGCTCCATACATAGGTCATAATTATTTTTTAAAATAAATTTAAAATCTATAACAATATTTGTCAATTGCAACATATTTATACTTTATAAGTAATTAGAATAAACAACTTAGAAAGTGATGCGTGGCGGATTACTATTTTTGAGGTTTTTGATTAATAAGAACAAAAGAAGATAAAACGAAGATAAAACAAGGACATAACTTGAGATAAAGGCTAGGCCACTACTCAAAGTTTAAGGATCCACCCCCAATGGACTAAAGGTTGAGCCACCACCCAAAGATTAAAGGAATCACTCAAATCACCACTAGATAAACTAGATAAAGAAATAAGATTTTTGGTAGTTTACTAAACTTGAGTAACCAGTTTTCATATTTATCAAATCTAATTTACAACTACAACCAAGACTCCTTTATATAGGAGTTTACAATCTTAGTCAAAGCTAGAAATAAAGCTAAATAAAACTGAATTCGAAAGCTAAAGGAATCAAACAAAACAAGAGCTACAAGTCGTTGTCATGAAATGGATTGCTATGGTGTAGTCGCTTTCAGCACATGGGCTCAATTGAACGGATCATATATGTTGATTGCGTTAGACTTTGCCCATGAAATTTGGATCACATATTCTTCAGTTTATGTCCAATATTCCCTCCAAAATGTAGAGGTAAAACATGAGTTGTTGGAAAATAGCATCAATTTTACTGAGGCATGCACCAATGTTGAGCAACAACGACAGCTCAGGGGAAAACACCAATGCAAATGACTTCTTGACTTCAAAATCTAATCCTACTTGTGATCCATTCAGGAGGGATCATAAGGTTTCTAGAAAGGTATAGCACGACCCAATGTTACTTGAAAAAATCATTTCAAGTGATGTCATAAAAATCGGACTGATGTTGGAAACAATTTCAGCTAGTTGCTCTTGATTAATGACTTTGTTAGCAAATGCAACTCTTGAACTGAATTGATCTTCATTAAAGGACATAAACACATATTCATGATGATTGATAAGGAGCTTCAGGTTCGCTCCCGCATCAAACTCTTCACCTTGAAAAGGATTTGCCCTCAAATCGCCGTGTTCTTCACAACCCTCCTCAATGTGGCGTCAAACATGGTCCTCCGATTCAAAATTAGGTTCTGTGTGCTCAATCAACTCTTGTATTTTGTAAGGGCCTTTCCAATTCAGATTGCAAGACCTCCTTTTGTGGTAGCACAACACCGACATTTATGTTCTCATCCCTAAGAACCTGCATGGACAACATTTGTTCCTTTGGGTCCATAATCAAACCAACTTGATTTTGATCAAGGGAGAGTTTGATTTCTTCAACTTCTTCAAGAGTCAATGCTCTCTCATTTGGGCATTTAACCTCAAAGTGACCATATCCATGGCACGTAAAGCATTTCATTGCCCATTGCTGAATATCACAAGAGTTGTGAGTAGCATTTTCAAAGTAGACCTTTTGAAGAAACTCCCATTGGAGCTCTAATAGCATATGACTCCAACTCTCAATTCTCCCCAACTCCAACATCTTCATTTTCTCTTAAAGTCATACCACCAGATTAGAACATAACTGTTAAATAAGGAGGTTACTAAGTTCACATTCTCATAATCGGAGTACTCAAAACAAGTTAAGAACCTATCAACCTTGGGTATCCATTTGTTGAACTCATTGGGGTAATTATAAAAGAGGGGCAAATTTTTTTAGCATCATTGTTATACCTAGAGTAATAAGGATGACCCATTTTTAAAGTTCAAATCGCTGCATTTTCAAGAAAATGACATCCAACAAATTTGAAACAAGTTGAAAACTTAAGTATGTCGTTCCTTGCAAACAATCGGGTTCTTTGTGGCTGAAATGAGGTTTGGAGATGGGTCTTTTTATGGCTATGATAATCGAAAAAGATAATGGCAGCATACGAGGAATAAAATACATCATATACGACAACACTCAATCAAAATCAAACCAAAAAAATCAATAACAACAAACACTTGCAACACTTCAACTTACTTTAAGCACATGTATCAATTTCACACAATAAACTACCCTAAACCATAATGATTTAAGAAACCCCACCAAGATAGATCTAAAGAGAAAGAATTTAGAAACCCAGAATAATTGCAAAGTTTACACTTTTACCTCTTTAAGCGTGTCAAAGAGGAAAGAACTTCAGTTTGGTCTAGTCGCACGTCCAGCTGGAGTCTTTGTGCGAAAAATGCTTGTTTGAGAACCCAAATCTCAACCTTTTACCCTCAAACCAAGACGGGGAGTTAGAGGACTCTCTAATGAAGAATAACCTCTGAATAATCGAGTAGAATACCTAGATAGAATGGTAGTTTTTCAAACTATAAGAAGAGGTAGCTTGGATGCATCTCGGTTTTGACAAAGCTGGATATTTTCTTCAATATCTCCCGAAATACTTAACCTCACAAAGGGTAAGGCCGCAATATAGAAAGATGATAGGATGAGGTAGATGATGGTGTAAAATAACGAGTAAAACAACCCGGGACTTGCTTTGATACCAGTTGATGCATGGCGAATTAGTGTTTTTGAGATTTTTGATTAATAAGAACAAAAGAAGATAAAATGAAGATAAAACAAGGATATAACTTGAGATAAGAGTTACGCCACCACTCAAAGTTTAAGGATTAACCCCCAATGGAATAAAGGCTGAGCCACCACCCAAAGGTTAAAGGAACCACTCAAATCACCACTAGATAAACTAGATAAAGAAATGAGATTTTTGGTAGTTTACTCAACTTGAGTAACTAGTTTTCATATTCATCAAATCTGATTTGCAACTACAACCAAGAATCCTTTATATAGGAGTCTAAAATCTTAGTCAATGCTAGAAATAAAGATAAATAAAACTGAATTCGAAAGCTAAAGGAATCAAATAAAACAACAGCTATAAGTCGTTGTCATGAAAGGGATTGCTAGGGTGTAGTCGCTTTCAGCACATGGGCTCAATTGAATGGATCATATATGTTGATTCCATTGGACTTTGTCCATGAAATTTGGATCACATCTTTTTCAGTTTATGTCCAAGATTCCCTCCAAAATGTAGAGGTAAAACATGTGTCGTTTGAAAATGGCATCAATTTCACTGAGGCATGCACCAATGTTGAGCGATAACGATAGCTCAGGGGAAAACACAAATGTAGATGACTTATTGACTTCAAAAACCTAATCATACTTGTGATCCATTCAGGAGGGATCATAAGGTTTCTAGAAAGGTATAGCACGACCCCATGGTACTTGAAAAATCATTTCAAGTGATGTCGTAAAAATCGGACTGATGTTGTATACAATTTCAGCTAGTTACTTTTGATTAATGACTTTGTTAGCAAATGCAACTCTTGAACTGAATTGATATTCATTAAATGACATAGACACATATTCATGATGATTGATAATGAGCTTCCGATTCTCTCTCGCATCAGAAAGTAAGCTATTATAACTAGCTCAAATAGAATGATTACTTTGTTTTTGATAATAATTGGATTGGTTACTTTACTTAGCTGTAGTTTTTAAAAGAAAAACAACTTTAGTATGATAAAAATCCTCTTAATCTCCGCGGGCATTTATTTAGTGGGAAAGGAGGTGGTGATAGGGATTAGAAAAATAGGATTATAAATCCCACCTTTGGTACAAGTGATGGAGAATAATGAGGGGGATAGAGATTAAAAGGCATGTGTTCCCACGTCTTTAATCTCACAGCGAGTCTGGTAATTGAAGAAGGGAATAGAACTTTCCAAGTCACATTGCCATCCTACCCATTAAAAATGGTGCAGTTTTTGTCTTCTATTTTTTTTTTAATGGGAATTTGGTAAACTAACTTTGTAATCCCTAATCAATTCCCAAATCTAATACCCACATATTTAAAAACAAGGTAATGAAATTAACTACACAAATTTCCTATCCCCGCAAGATATATCCCATCCCCACCCCCAAAATCTCAAATTCACATTCCACTTCCTAAACGCCCCCTTAGGTTTTGGATACCACTCCAGTATTAAGGACAAGCGACTTACATTCCTTTAAGAAAGTAGAAACACGAGCTCTCTCGTTCTCTCCGGTTTACACTCTTCCCTCTCCACTTGGCCCTGTAACTCTTCATTTCCCCCATTTTTTGTTTACAATGGCGAATGTAGACGTGATGAATACCACGGGATATTTCTTACTATAAATGTGTTTTCTTTCCTTCCCAATATGTTATTTGCTTCTTTCTATATTTTTTGTAGTTTCTCGGTAAAAGTGAAGAGCGCGGATATTCACAAGAGAAAGAAGATTCACAACATCAAGAAGAACCAAAGCTCGTCGTGCATATAGAACACCACCAAGAATGTATTAGCTACAGTTCCAAGATTCAGTTAGCCATTCTTTCCACGGATGGTTTGTTATTGTTGTTGTTGTATTTTTTTTTTAATTATTGTTGTTGTTGTTGTTTATGATTTCTTTTTCTTTCTCTTAACTTGTTATTGTTGTTGTTAGAAGTTATAGATTAGCATTGACAAATTGCACTTTTTTCATTTGCTAAGGCATTGTTAGTGCTAGAGATGAGAATGAGAATACAATGAATGTTGTTGGAGTTGGAATTCTGAATATGGTTAAATTGAAGGGAATCTCGAAATTCAAAAGTACAACAATTGGGAGATGCAAATTATCCTAAATAAGGTTTAAAAAAAAACCTAATTTTCTTTTTTACATGTCTTTACTTTATTTTATTCTTAGAATTTAAAAGTTTTTTTTTCTACTGTATAGAAAAATTGTGACTGAAAGAAGAAGGATGTGGAATTGGAGTTCATTCAAATGAATAGTAAGTTGTCAGTTACTTTTAAAATTTAATTTAATAATAATTGTGTCTTAAATTTTTTTTTAATGTTTCATTCGTGCTTATTTTCAAATCTATACGGACGAAAATGTTAGACAATTGTGAAGGGAAGTTGATGTATCTTTATAAATGAACAATGAGAGGTATTGTACGTATTTGTGTAGGATCAAAGGAGGAGGAGGGGTCAGACTATTCCGCGAGTGACAGTATTATTTGGAACACAAAAACTCGTATGAGGCGGCCTCAAGGTGAGACCCCCTCTAACAAGCATGATGTCATGCTTATGTCATGTTTGACAATAGAGAGTGTCTCATCTTGAGGCGGCCTCATAAAAAACCTTTTGTATTTGGAAAGATGAAAAGAGAACCATTGTGATAACTTGTGGACATGGTTTTGATGACTCACCTTCTTTTTTTTTTAAAAGGTTTAACATCTCTTTTTCTTTTATAACATAACACAACCTAAAGTAACCATTTTTAAAACTTCATCTTCTCATTTTAAAAAGGTGAGTTGTTCCGAGGCGCACAGGGTCTCAGAAAACCAGGCTCAACGCCAAAGCGCACACCTCACTTACGCGAGACGCATTTTATTTACAAACTAATTTAAAATTTCATTCACATTATATTTCCTAACAAAATCATATAATAATTATTTTAAGTAAAAATTAATAGAAATATATAAATCAAGTTTTCCAACAAGACAATATGCTATACAACGGTATTGAGGAGGGTTCTAGAGAGAGAGACTCTGCTTTATCTCTAGAATTCTCCATAGTCACCGCCTTCTAGTTCTCTTAGCCTTTCCTCGTCTAGATCACTAGCCACCGCCGATGTCATTCTCTCTAACCCATCAGTCTCCTAAGGCATCAATCTGGCGGCCCACTCATCCAGCTGTACCGAATTAGAGCTTGACCGCTCACCGCTAGTGGCGGATTTAGTCTAACGATATGAACTGGAGAAGGTGGCTTTCCACCTTTCCTTAGTTCCTTTTTTGACCCTCTTTTCAGTTGATTTCCTAGCCAACCTGTCAGAACCGTCACCAACATATAGATCCACTGTTGATCTTGGTTACAGTACTTGAGTATGATTCACAAAGAGGATGCCTTGCCCTTCCGGGTCATAACCATCACTTTGCATGCCATTTTGAAGTTGACTCGGAGATAGATCTAATCTAGGCTCACCACTTTTGCTGAATTTTGTGGCCTTCCAGTTGGGATGATCTTGCTCAAGTCGCATCGACTCCAACCCATCTTTGCATGTCCATCTTTTTTGCTGTTGTTTGGTTCCGATGCTCTGTTTATTTTGGGTTTTTTAAGGTTTTTGTTGTTGCTCTGTCTTCTGAGTAGTTATTCTGTATTTTCCTTCTTGTTTTTTGTTTACTGTGGGATGAATAGTAATCGATGGCTGAGGGCCCTTTGGATTTGGGCTTACCCTTGCGCACCCCTTCGGGCTTGCCCCTTTGAGGGCATTAAAAATCAAAAACATGATTCGACCTAGCCCGGGCCTTCGGGCATTGTACCAAATTTGGGGGGTTTCCAACCAAAGGTAAAATCATACCTGCGGTTGTTTGTAGTGGTAGGTAGGGTATTACTCTCGCGATGAGGGGCCCTATCGACTTACCGCTTATCAATGAGAAAAAAAAACAAACAAACAAGACAATACGCTGAAAAGTGCACTAATAGAACCAAATACTCGTAGAATAACCTAATATAGACAGAGGTTCTGGATCTAGATTAGAAAGCCAATAGGGGAAGACAAGTATAAAGTAAGCCGCGATACCAAACAGAATGTTTGAGACGGCTTGTCTCTAGTAATTTTAGGGCGATTTCACACCAGGTCATTCCTTGCTGGTTGTGCATGTTACCCGCTTTTTTGCCCCTACTGGAAGAATAAAATGTGCTGATTATATTAGGAAAAAAAAAAACATAACAATTTTTGTTTGTTTTTATCAAAATGTTTCATTTTAAGTCAAATGAAATGACTATTATCATGACTTGTGCTCACAATTTTGATAAAGTAGAATTAAATTTTTCTGTTATAGGTCTTTAACATTAAGATGAAAAATTTTAAACTGAAATGAACTTATTTGTGGGAAACTAGGGGTTGGACAAACTATTTTCAGTATATCGTCTTTTTGCCATAGTACGATTGTCAAAGATGTTAATTTGGACAGCTAGGTTCATCATTTAATCGACACACTGTTGTTCATTTTTTCGAAGGGTATATTGGTACATTTGTTTCCAAGATATGGGTTTCCAAGAAGAATCCCAAGATTTTCGAACCCTATCAATAATTCAATATCATACTTCCAGGGTTGACGAGTAATTACATTGAGACGACTCCAGGGGTCACACTTGTATCTCACAATGCGGGTACGAATCTCCTTGCTAACTCGCGTCATGACATGTCAAAAGACTCAACGCAACGAGTTTTGAGTCTAGTCATTTTAGGTTTAGATCAGGTCGATTACGAGTTGACTTTTGAGTCAAATCCATATTTTATTTCATTTCTTGGTTGTATCTAAAAGTTCATGTCAAAATAATCGTTTTAGGGCCCAAAATCGGAGTCGGGTTCAGGTCGAGTCAGCTTTTGGTAGGTCCATTCGTGTCCTTTTCAGGAAAAAAAAAAGGTGCGCTTCACCCGTAAGGTCGACTCGAAACCGAACATGACCCGACCTACTAATGACCCAAAGCCAAAGTTACTCGACCCGAATCCGATCCGTTTGCAGGGTCTATAGTGAAAACAATGAGAAACTAAACGACAATGTAAAGTACTCTCATGTCGTTTGATTAGTGGGAATAAGAGGTGGAGATAGGGATTAGAAAAGTAAGATTGTAAAATCTCATGTTTGATGTGAGGGATGTGGAATAGAGAGGAGGTAGAGATGGGGATAAAAATTAAAGGCCTCTAATCCCATGTTTTTAATCCCATAGGAGGGCTGGTAATTGGAGGTGGGATAAGAGTTTATAAAGTCATTTTACTATTATCATGCCTATTAAAAATGACTGCAGATTTTGTTAGCTATTTTCTTTAATGGCATTTTTGTAAATTAACTTTATAATCCCCATTTTATTCACAAATCTAATACCAACATAACAAACAAGGTAATGGGACTAAGGCTCTGTTTGATTCACCTTAATTTTACTTAAATTCAGTTCCGTTCAGTTCAGTTCAGTTCAGTTAAGGTCAGTTCCTGTGTAACTTTATCAGTCATATAACTTTTTATTCCGAAATAATTTCATGATGAAAATTATGTCATCGGAAAGCTCTCAAAGCATACTTTCAAATGCGTCCAATATTGACTATGTTTGGACGAATTTTAAATGGTTAGCGGTCAAGTTTAAAAAATCAATTCAGTTCAGTTCAGTTCAATTCGGATAAGTTTTATTTAGGTGAATCAAACAGAGCCTAACTATACAAATTCTCCATCCACTCAACACAAATCCCATCTCTATCCCCCTAATGTCACAACTCACAATCTAATTCCCACTTCCCAAACACCCCGTCCAATTATGAAACGAAGGGAGTAATTAAGAACTTGACCAGCCTTGGAAACCTCAGCCCATCGGGTCATTCAACCCCAAAGACTGCCCATGAGAGAGCATGGCTTGAATGGACCCAAATATGCAATCCATCTTATAACATTACCACCCAACCGCATATCTTGCCCACGAGTCACGACCCTTACACAACTCCGTGTAAAATGGGCACGCACATTAACCAACCAACGACACAACAACCGTTGTTCTACAGAAGTGTGACATAACACAAAAAGAACATTAGCCCAAGTATATAGCTTAAACCATAATAACGTGGCCCTAACACGATTATTTCGGCTATATTCTAATCACTCACAAAAACCAGAGAAGTTCAGTTCAATTTTGAAAAAAAATCAGTAATTTGATTGCCTTTTTCTGGGTACCCTATTATTCTTTGCTGTTGCTTTCTCATATACCTCAAAAAGGTTCATCATCATCATCTACAGAGAGAAAAGAAAAGAATCATCCTTTTTGTTTTTGCTTCTCATAATAGTCATAATTCTTCCCATATTCTTTTTCTCTCTGTTAGCCAAGAAGTTATTATTCTGCTGGGTACTTTACTTTCTAAGCGTGCTTTTGCTTGGTCCTCTCTGTTTAAATTTGGTCTTAGAAAAGTCCCTTTTTGGACCAATATTTGTGCTTTTTCTCTCTCATGACTCCAGGACTTGGTTAAACATGAGTTCTTCCAGTTTTGTAAGTTTTTCTCTCTTTCTCTGGAAATTCTACTGTCGTATTGGTGTTCTGGGTTTATTCTGTTTTTCAATTTCATGGGTTGGGTTTGTTTTTTGCAATTTCAGTTGGGTTTTTGAAGGTTAACTTATTCTGTTTTGTTTTTTCTTTTTTGAAATTTGGGAAAAATTTGGGTTTTTTTTGGCTTTGTATGCTGATAATATTATTATTATTTTTAATTTTTCTGGGTGGGTTTTGAAAACTGGGAGGTTATGGCTGCTGCTTTTGAGCAAGTAATAATTCTCTGGCTTTTTTTTTGAAAGAAATTATCTTTGCTAAATTTTAGTTGCGAAGGGAGATAAGTAGGTAAAAACTAAAAAAACCCAATTAAAAATAACGAAGTTTTTCATGTGGGTACCCAAATAAATTTTTTACTCAGTTGATTTTACAGCTTTTCTGTTTTCCTCTTTATGTTGTTTTATTTTGCTTGCTAAAACTCCTATTGTTCTTCTACAGTTCTACTCTTTTTCCCTCCCTTTCTTTTTGAATATCCTGTTTTTCCTGCTTAATTTGTCCTGCAAAATTTGGGTGGTTGTTGTTGTTGTTGTTGTTGTCAACAATCGTAAATGAAATGTATTTTGATATGATGCTTGTGTTTATTTGGTGTTCTGATGTAATGATGTTTCTTGCTTTTGTGTTGTTATACTTTTTTATTGTCAGGTTTTTCCATTCTCAGATCCAAAGGGCCGATCGTATTTATACAGTATTTTGATTGGAGCATCTCTAATATGCTTCATCTACTTCACTGGAAGTAGTTTGATTGCAAAGGATTACAGACAAGTTAGTACCTGTACTTCATATTGATTGATTAAATTTACTATCATACATGACATATTCTGTATATGAGCTTCTCTCCTAGATTATGTAGGTTTTTCATTCTTCATGAACCGATTTCACCGTATAGTTATCTTTTAGAATTGAAAACAGATAAAAGGGAAAGGAGAATATTGTTAAATGTCTGGTTAACTTCAAATTTTGGTGAGGGGTTGGGGAGAAGGGTGTCATTTTACTTTGCAGCAATTGATGATTTTCTATCAAGGGTCAGGATGTTGTTTTGGTTTTTTTTCCCTTGGCAAAATCTTTTGATGTCAATGTTTGATTTGCAAGTAGACTGGGTGATTGGATCGTACAACCAGAAAAATGTGATATAGGATTCTGATAGGAGTTTATGAGCAAGACAGAGTTTCTGTATCATATAAGAGAGTTTCTGTCTAGTATTGTGAGACATTTTCTATCTTCTGATTATTCCTTGAGTACAGGCTTGCCAGCCAACTTAATGAAATTGAGTAATTACCGACTTGCCTAGAATTGGCTGTAGTTATAGTTTATGTTGATAATACGGGGTTGTTGTCTCTTCTATACAGCCTTTATCGGTATCCCATTTGAAAGACAATTGATTTACCTACTGTATGTTATAAAGCTCCAAACTGCATTAGTTTGTCCCTGTCCATTTTCAAGTGTCACTTTGCTTAAACTCACAAAATTCTTAATCCGGTAACCGCCTGTTACAGAGAATATCAAGATGGCCTATGAAAATGATTGGGAATGTGCAAGAACCAAAATCTATTACCTGCGAGGTTAGTTGATTTTGATTTTTTCCAACTTTTATCATGCTGAACAACTCAAAATATTTTTTAATTAATGATTTACTTTGCATTCATAGAAACAATGCAGGCCCCTAGGAAGTGAGGCATTGCCGGAGGGTATTGTTGTCCAGACATCCAACTTGGAATTGAGACCGTTGTGGGGTTCCTTCATTGTCGAGGTATATTTGTACCAAAGAAATAATGAAGACTTGTGAATATAACTATGACTACATCTGCTCTATACTACTTTGTCATGCATCCAATCTGAGACTTTTAGAATCTGTGATGTCAGACAAATAAATCTTTTATAATAAACTTAAATGTTCAAAGAAATAGGTAAGAGCATGTTTGATGTCTATGAATTGGGCTGCAAGCTTCCCAATGATCAATTGCTAAAATTAAGTCTCATATTGTTTGGATCATGTGACTTCACTTCACATGATACATATGCCATATAGAAAATATTGCTCCACGCAATCTGATGGTCAGTTGCTTAGTATGTAGGCTTTAACTTGTGATAATTTATATAGGAGAAGTTGAAGCCTTCATCGAACTTGTTGGCAGTTGCAGTGGGAGTAAAACAGAAGGATATTGTAAATAAAATGGTTGAGAAGGTAATGATGTTATTCTCTATGTGTCACATGCTACTAGCACTCACCGTGCTCGTCTTAACACTTATGATACAAATTGCAGTTCCTGTCCAGTGGCTTTGTCATAATGCTCTTTCATTATGATGGCATTGTGGATGAATGGAGTGACATGAAGTGGAATGATCGTGTGATACATGTGTCTGCTAAGAATCAAACAAAATGGTAACCTCATTGTATATATATAATTTATGCATAGAATGTCTGGGACTTCGAACTAGGCCTGTCTTGACGAAGGTATCTTGATAGTGCAGGTGGTTCGCCAAGCGTTTCTTGCATCCAGATATAGTTGCAGAATATGATTATGTTTTCCTTTGGGATGAGGACCTTGACGTTGAAAATTTTCATCCTCAAAGGTAGACTTGCTGGTTTTGAATTTATCTTCCTATCTACTTTTCTTTGGGGTCAGTACTCAGCACTTAATTACTTTTAGATTTTCCTCTTTCATTGCATTTCCAGTCACAAACAACTAGTTTTGTTTTAGATAACATAGGTATCCAGGCTTTTCCCAGCCAATCCCATGGGCCCTGAAGTTAATGACTAGGAAAACCTCAGGGCCACTGGGCCCTGATGAGGCTTGATTTGGGACCAGCCGAGCCACCCACTCAGGGGTAGTAAAAAACAATTAGTATACATGCTGAACTTTCTAAAAGAAAGCAAACAGAAGGATTGGTAGTTATTAGAACATATAAGCTATCTGTCCTTTCATGCAACCTACTTTCTCAAGTTTGCATCCAGGATGGTTATTTTGAATGTCCACGCTACCATGTCTGAAGCATTCAATCCTCCATCTGAAGGTAAGCGAACCTTATCCCAAGCCACTAAAGCCTTTTGTAATTGAGCTCACCTGGTCCAAAAGTCAGATCTACAAACCATTTTAATTAACTTGACAGGGCATTTGGAATGTGGGTTGAGAGTTAGGAATTAAGGAGTGGAAATAGGAATTCATTTTGGGGATGGAGAATTCATTGATTTATTCCCACTCCTTTGTTTGGCATGTGGTGAAAGAGATTGGGAATAACTCCATCCAATGTTTAGATGAATTTCTCTGTTGAATTACCACCTCCTCACGGGATTAGAACATTGGGAGTAAAGGCCAATTAATCCCTTTTCTCATCCTCTCTATAATTCCTCATCCCATATACCAACACATGAGATATGTGTAATATGTTTCTCAACTCCCGCATACCAAACTTCCCGTGAGCACTTTCTTTGGCAGGATAAAGAGTTGCACCCATCAAGGTTTTAGACCAAACAATCTAGTTTAATTGACAGGCTGCCCATCTACTTCCAAAATGTAAAGAGCTTTCACTTATATCTGCTTGCAAGCTTGATGAATGGCAGATTTCATGAAATGCAGCATGGAGAAGTTGCCCAGAAACCAAAGCAAGTTATTGGCTAAGCATATGGAAATTCTGACCTTAGAACACTTGGGATGGAAATTAAAGTTAGGGTTTGCAGTCAAGCAGGTCAGACGTCTACCTAAGGACTCAATGATCAATACAAAGATCAAAGGAGATATCAAATTCCTTTGCTTTAACCCCTTCTTAGCTTGGAATTGAGTAAACAGTGAAAATATTTTCCAGTAAGGGCATAACATACCGCATAGGATACCCTGTTCAAAGTTAGTTTTCCCGATTCGACTTGATACTGCGCAGACGTGTAAAGATGATCTCAGCACTGGCGCACCAGGTTGCTGCTAGTTATCCCTTGAAAGAGTACTTCCTCGTCTTATACTAGTGACATCAATCATAGGTAGTTTTCAGAAAGCTATGATTTACTGTCTCAAATCTACCTCCCCTGTTACCTCTGTCCATCTGCAGTAAACAAGACCATTGTTGCAACCTGCACGTCAACGCATGAAGGTTATGTTTCTTATTTTGGAAAATGTTGATGAAACTCAGGAACCCTCTCATGAACGTCTAAATTCCCCAAATTACGTTTTCTTTCTACAAAATTAATCATTTATTGCCTAAGCTTGCTCTATAGCTACTTCTGAAGTGGCAGTTTGCCGTTTTCTCAGTTCTGCATTTCCATCCATTTTCCGTTTCCTTGCAACATAGACAAGAGCTAGTAAATGTCATGCTCACCTAATTATCCATTCTTTACTTTGACATCTTTAGAACGTCACTTTCTTGTCCAATGAGGTGACGAAGAAAAATGAGATAAAGGGAAGAGCATTCAAGAAAAAGAGAAACTATGACTGAACGCTGTCCTATGTGGCTGCTAGCCTGCTATATGCCTATAGGCTATATGTAGTCCATATTTCTGGGTGCTACTGTTAAGGCATTAATTTTAAATCCAAACTCGTACTTCTGTTATTCCTTGGCCCCTCCCTTTTTCATTGATAATATCTTGCAAATTTTTCTGCAGGTATGTAGACATTGTTAAAAGTGAAGAACTTGAGATATCACAGCCAGCGCTTGACCCTGCTAAGTCAGTGGTTCATCATCAAATTACTGCTCGCAAGAAGGAAACAGGAGTGCACAGGTAGTCTTGGCATGTTAGAGAAAAAGGCCTTAGAATTGTCTGACGACTATGACCAATATCTTTGAGGCACTTTTTATATCATTGATAATACTTCGCCATATGTATGTACTTTTTCTAATTGGTTTCTTCTTTCCCTCCCTTGGGTGAGCAGAAGAGTTTACAAATTCAAAGGCAGTGGAAGGTGTGATGAGAACAGCACAGCTCCTCCATGCACTGGGTAGGCGTCTTGAATTTTGTGATTTTCTTCTATTTGACTGAAACTTTTGGCCAGTTTGTGGATTTATGTTAAAAGTACTTTTTTTTAGTTGGAGTATGGATGAGGGAGCTTGGTCATAGCTTTGCTAGTAGATATTCTTATAATGTGTATACTGATACAGCTGGGTGGAAATGATGGCACCGGCCTTCTCAAAAGCTGCCTGGCGATGTGTGTGGTACATGATCCAGGTACATGCTTTATACTGAGAAATTCCCTGCGTTAGTGGTATGAAATGTGTTGTTTATGTGACTGTTCATTTTTATGCAACTGGAATATTTTTGTTTTCTGTTCTACCTTTGTTTTGGTGGTGGTTGCTGTTGCCAGAATGCAACCACAAGTTGTAAATGCTTTATATGGTGAGCACTGAGCACCATTTTGGAAGATATGGATATCCATACCCAATTGCATGTGCGAACGTATATTAATTTCTTCCACCTACAGTATTGCTTTTCATTTGATTTATTGTTCCATGTCAATACATAAAACGACATAATTAAGTTTCTACCTGGGACATTTGAGTGCCTCATCTACATTATCCATATTCTGCTTAAAAATGATCCAGACATGGAATTTAGCTGTTTCAGTTCTATGCAGAACGATCTGATTCATGCTTGGGGCTTGGACAGACAGCTTGGTTATTGTGCACAGGTGACTTCATGCTCCTTCCGACTCCTATATTCACTGTCTTGTGCTTGCGCCTTATACTTGACAATTGATATGATTTTCAGGGTGATAGAACAAAATATGTTGGCGTAGTGGATTCCGAGTACATAGTTCATCTTGGGGTGCCAACGCTCGGTGTCTTGGGCAGAAACAAGGCAAGTATCTATGTAAATTTATAATACTAGCTGAAACCTGAAGTATTGAAAGTTTGAAGCAGCATCTTCTTTAAACTGCTGTTTTAGAAATTGAAATCTTTCTATTCCAATCATCAGTTAGAAAATGTGGAAAATGTCGCGGCCTTGCCTAAATTATCTAATGCCATCTGCTTGTACTTGATGGTGAATTACATTCCCATATGCAACGATATTCTGAGCCACTTCTTTGAGCCTCCTCAGGGTCAATGGAGGTTTTCCTGGCCGTTAACTTCAGGGCCCATTGGATTAGTCGGGCAACTAAGATACCTATGTTATCTAAACAAAAATGATATTTTGCACGACTTCTGTAAAGAAATGTTTTGCACAGACTACGTTATTACTGTTCTTTCCATAGAATTTATGCTTAATGAAATGGGCGCAGACAGCTAAGAAGGCTTCTGTGTTAATATCATTAGGTAGATAAACCCCTCAGTTCACGTATCAGTTTTCTCTCCTTATGTGTGACAGAAGAATGCTGATTTACTGACTGTACCCAGCATAACTGCATAAGTCAACTTTCTCACTTCGGGAAGTACCATGTAATCTCTGCCATACTATGCAAGGGTCTGATGGATAAAGCCTTCTTACAAATGTAGTGATAAGGTCTAATTGTGTACATCTTAGAGCCTCGTGAGAGCTTGAGAGGTACTAGGGGAAGGATATGGTATGAAACCTGGATGAATTTGGCTATGTCTGTGCATATTTAGGCAATAACATATGCATCAAGAAAGCCTTCATAATAATTGATTGATTAATTTGCATACCTACTTCTGGATTTTGTTTCTTTGTTGTGTTCATAGTAGTGTTTGATACACTTCATAGTAACACACTAACACCTGGTATATAGAACAATGACAAGAACATGTTGAAGATTTCAGCCCTTTTTTTGCCCAATTTGTTTCAAATGCACTCTTTCTAATATAAGAATGATCTTTGGATTTTACAGGAACAGTCTGAATCCTTAAAAGTTGATAACAGATCTGAAGTAAGTTCTCTTCTGAGTTGTCTTTCTGTTAAGAATGGTGTTAATGCATTATGCTCCTCGAAATGAGTTGAAAATTTTCTGCTTGGTTATTATTTGTCATAAAATCGGGTTGCAATGTAATTATACAGACCACTAACAAAGTTGTGTCATTGTATTCTGAATTGTGATTCATCATATGTTCTACAATGTCATTGCTTAATGTCACACTGTGTTCTACTTTTGGTTCATCGTATTTTTCCAACACATGATAAGAAAGGTTCTCAATCATCGAGTCTCCATGAATTGCATCATTGAGATTCACATAATTACATAAATCGATGAAAAATTGTCCCCGAAACCATCTCAGGGGCGTCAGGGCTTCTCGAATTTTTTTGCCCTTTATGGAGAATTTCTGATGAATTGCAGGTGCGAAGGCAATCATTCGTTGAAATGCAGATGTTCAGTCAAAGATGGGAAGATGCAGCGAAGAATGACAAATGTTGGATTGATTTGTACAGATAATCTGACCAACAAACTACCTTCAGATTTCTTCATTCACAGGTTTTACATACTGCGACGTAATACGATGGCGGTACTACATAATTTTGAGCAAAGCAACCCAACATTCCAAAATCTTAAGAGGGATACAATCTCTTTTTGTTCCTCTCTTGGGTCCTGCTATGTTTATACATACAAATTATACACAACTTACTCTGCCCTGTAATTACAGAAGGATGTTGCTCCTTTGCAGTTTTGGCATGTAAGTAGAATTCCCTTCTATTATTAAGGTCTTGTGATTCTTTATTGACTTTCAATATGTAAATGATATTTTTCACATATATAAATGTATATATTTTTATCTTAATTTTTAATTTTTAATTTAATTTTATTTATAGTACATATAAACCTTGTTCTACTATAAAATGATGATGCAAGGCTGTCATTCTCTCAAAACTTTGCAAATGTGGTTATAAATATTGAAAATCAGAAAATTTTGGTTACTCATTTTATTTTTCAAGCAGGTAAGAACGGGCATTCACCCGACCTAGCCCATATATGATTATAGTGAACCATTACTACGACAATTTATCCTCTTAATGCCAGAATGACTACTAATATGATCACTCAACTTCTGACAAAAGGCTACATTTCTTCTCTCTTACAAAAACAACAAAGCATAGCATGAGAACTAAAAATAGTATTGAACTATTGATACAGGCAATATTTTTAGTTACTATACTTAACCTCCCTTACAATAATTTTTTTTTTTAAAATTTAGTTTTTATGCTTTTATTTATCCAAACAAACTTGACAGAGGAGCCAATACATTATTTAGAAAAAAAGAAAAACAACTTAGCAAATATGACAGCATTGGATGTCTAAAATCTTAGCTTAAGGACAGAGCACATAAGCAAATCACCAACTAGGCAACTACAATTTCATTCATTTGCATTGGTATTGGTATTATTTCTCCAAAAAAAGAACCTGAACTTAAAAAATTTGAAACGACAAACTATTGTTTGGGTGCCTATTCGTGTTACGCGCCCTTTGGTTTCTATCATCATTAACTTCTTCGTTAAAAACCAACAACATAAAAAGGAAAATGTTTCCATAAAAATCATTTTAGCTCCTCAAATTCATCCATTTTCTCTGTTTTTCTTCTTCAATTAAAATCAAGGGAAGCATGTGCTCTTCCAACATTGTAAGTCTCTCTCTCTTTTTCTCTCATTATTATCCTTGCAAGGTGTTGTTCATTTTTATTATTTTTTTCCATTTTCATGCTTATGTGATTACTACTTAACAATCTTGTAGACTTTCTTCTTTGTTTTTGTTTTGTGATAATGGCGGGTATTTTATTGTGGATTTGCTGGTGCTCTACCTTTTATTCTGATACTCCTATTTACAGGGTTTTCTTTTTATTAATCCCCTTTTTACAGGTTTTTTGTTTTTTGTTTTTTTGTTTACAGCACTTCTTGTCTGGTTTTCCTCAAATGTTTTTTGAGTAAAAAAAAAAAGTTTTATGAGTAAAAAACGGCGAGTAAAAAACTAGCGTGTTCGACCCCTTGCATACAATGCACATGAAATATATCATTTATCATGGTTTTGTCAATTTTGGATCATATTTTGAGTATGTTTTGAATACACACGATGTATTGTATAGTGTATACACTAAATATTCTAAGTACTTTTTTTTTTGGATCTCAAATATTCTAAAGAATCTTTATTTTATTTTATTTTTATTTTTATTATCTTAAGATTCTAAATATTCTTAAGAATTGGCGTAAACATGCCTTTAGCTCTTTACTAAGCTTACGCGTGCGCAACCTCTTTTTCATATAATAGTTTTAAATCACATTTCTGCAGAATTTACTTTCATTATTCACAACACATAGCTGACCTATGCTAAATCTTTAAATTAATTACAATGTTAGTTACTGGTAAGATTTCATTAGTGGATGAAGTATCAACATAGTTGTATAGTATTTATGATATGGACAATACTTAAAACACAATAAAGATAGTCAAACCATAACGTGAAATTCATAAACTTAAAACTATGGCTTAATTCCAATGCAAGCATGAAGCTCTAAGATGCATGGAGTGATGTAACGTACTATATATTTAAGATTTCTATATGAGATTTTCCGTTTACATAAATCAGATTATGTTTTTGCTAAACAACCTATGCATGAGGAGTTTGCAAATGCATCCTAACTATTTTAATTTTTGACCCATTGGCAACATGAAAACTTTCAAGGTTGAGATTGCACATATAACTGTACTGTTTTAAATTCCATTCTCCTATGTTTTTCTTTATCATAAATGTGCAATAACCAATTTTTTTTTGTGTGTGTTCAATTATATATTTAGTTATATATGTTCTTATGATTCTTGCTATTCTATTGTGATTATGTCTGATAATCCAGACCCTTTGACCTTGTCAGGCTTCTTTTGTACATTACTTTCATGGCTGTATCTCTAATCTGTGTTAGTTACATCACTGGGAGTGCTTTAACCACAAAGGATTACAAAGAATTGAGTGCCTTTACTTAACTCTCATTGTTTTTGAAGTGTAATTCTAATATATTTAAAAAGGGATGGAGGAACAACTGATTACTGATCATCTTTGCATTCAATTATACACATTGACAAAACATCTCAAAAAATCGAAACGACTAAAATGAAAGAAAAGGATTGTCCCAGTTATCCTAGGAAAGACAACTGAACTGCTAAATGAAATATGGCCGGAGCTCCAAATGCATGACTGTATCCTTACTGTTTTTGGAGGCTTTTCGTGTGAGTTCGGCTTACATTGTCTTAGTAATCTGTAAGAACATTTTGCAGAGAATATCGAATTGGCCAATGCAAGTGAGTAACACCATTCAAAAACCAAACTCCAATATTTGCAAGGTTGGTTAATTGATTGCTTTTTTTGCTTCTTGGCATGTTGAACAACTGCAAAATATTTGTAATTTAGCTTACTTTCTTAGAATCGATGCAGGCCTGCTGGAAGTGAGGCATTGCCTGAGGGAATTGTTGTCCAGACATCCAACTTGGAAATGCGACCGTTATGGATTTCCTCCTAAGGCAAGGTATGGGGTATCTACCGATGTACCAAGGAATCGTGTAGACTATGAATTTTTAACACTTTTAGAACGATGGATTAGTTACCTTCAATGAACCAAGAGATCAATAATAGCATGTACCCTTAACAGTACGGTTTCTTGGCTGCGCGTTGTTGATCATGTGACATTACTAAGGCAATACAATATCTATTAGAAAGTGCTATGTGCTTGTTATTAATTTTGAATTAGCAGCCAATAATCAAAACATTAGCTATCAAGTGTCAAACAGAAACAAACTCTTTGAAACTGATGATTCAAAGTTCAAACTAGTATCTAGGCTTTAACTTGTGATAATTTATTTCAGGAAAAGTCGAAGTCTCCGTTGAACTTGTTGGCAGTAGCAGTGGGAATAAAGCAAAAGGAGATAGTGAGTAAGATGGTTGGAAAGGTAATGGCGTATTCCACTACATGTTAGTAGCTTAGCCATTTCTTCTATATGCTCATGTTTGATGGTTATGGTACAAATTGCAGTTCCTGACCAATGGCTTTGTTGTAATGCTCTTTCATCATGATGGTGTTGTGGACAAATGGAGTGACCAGGAGTGGAACGACAATGTGATACATGTGTCCGCGAAAAATCAAACAAAATGGTAAAACTCTGATCTGTAAACAAACTGACATGGACTCTGGTATAGTGACCTCGAATATGAGTGATTCTTCCATGACTTAGCTGCTCCCTCGGTTACATATATAAACAATGAAATGTGCTTCATTTTGCCTACAAATATGCTTTACTCTTATTTTGAGGTGTACAAATATGCTTTACTTTTTGAGATAGGCATATATGTGCTGAATTGCTGACAATGGTTTCAGAATGTTGCAGGTGGTTTGCCAAGCGTTTCTTGCATCCAGATGTAATCGCAGAGTACGACTATATTTTTCTTTGGGATGAGGACCTTGATGTTGAAAATTTCCATCCGCAAAGGTAAACTAGTTGTTGTAACTAAAAAACTTGCCTCATTGCTCATTTCCCAATCAGTACTACATTTTACTCTTTTACAAGCTGAAAATTTTGAAAGAAGCAACCAGGAGGGTTGGCATATTTGGAATTAGAACACATGAAATGTGTACCCTTTATGCAGGATTTCTACTCAAGTTGTGGACAATCATTTTCTTTGCTTGTTCACAAGATTAGTTATGTAACCTCTAAGAGTTAGTTACTACTTCCTTTTCTAGCTTGGCCTGGCTTGAAGATATCGGGGATCAGGTGACATGTTACTTACACTAATGACATATCTAATTTGAATTTTCATTGAGTCAATAATCTGATCTTCAACTCATCACATTTATCTCAAGAAGTAGAATATGTCATGATCATTGATTTCCTAATCAAGCAACGTACGTTAAGTTCTTTTTTATCAACACTAAAATAATCATCGAAAATCTCCATGTATCACTAAGACATTGATCTAGAGATCATCCCAGCCGTTCCTGGAAAAATGGCTAAAACAGGACTACAATATAAAAGGAAGAGGAGGAAAAAACAACTGAAGTCATAGAAATCAGTTTCCTTAGACCAACTTGAACTAGCTGCTATTCCTTTCAGTAGCCAAAATTTTGATTTACAATTGGAGAAGTGGGACTAAATCTAGCTTTTCCGCATACTCAGGTGTTTGTTTTACCAAGTTTCTTTCTTTGTCCTGTAGGGAGTAATTGTGTTTCTGACAATTTCCTGTAGGTATATAGACATTGTAAAAAAGGAAGGACTTGAGATATCACAACCAGCACTCGATCCTGCTAAGTCAGTGATTAATCATTCAATTACTGCTCGCACGAAGAAGGAAGGAGTCCATAGGTAATCCCTGGTAGCATGTTTAAACCATAGGCCTAATTATATCGATAATCTGACCAAATTTTGTCATTCTTAAGTGACGAGCATTAGCTTTCAGCTACATGCCATACACATTGATTAAAAGTATATTGCATATTAAGTATAATGATAGAAAATTATACTATCATAAATCATTTTTTATTTATATTTTAGAAAATATTGTAAAAATTATAATCTTTGTTCCCCTATTGAGTGAGCAGAAGATATTACAGATTAAAAAGCAATGGAAGGTGTGCGAAAACAGCACAGCTCCTCCATGTGTAGGGTAAGCAGCTTGAAATTTGTTCTTTTCTCTCTGTTTGATTGTACTTCTGGTGAGTTTTGGATCAGCGGTAAAAGAACTAGTTTAGTTGGAGTATGAATGAGGGATCCTATAGTTCTGGTAGACTGGTACTAGTTGTAGTTGCTCTAACGTTGGGAATACTGATACAGCTGGGTGGAAATGATGGCACCGGTATGCTCAAAAGCTGCATGGCGATGTGTATGGTACATGATCCAGGTATAAGCGCTTTACGAAAAAGAACCTCCTTCCCAGCATGGGTGTTTTGAAAATTCTTTTCACATTCACATAAAAGTTCACATATACTTCTAATCTACTAGTAAATGTAACTACAGGTAAATGCTTAGTTGATGAGCAAGATGAAGTCTACAACAACAACAACAACAACAACCCAGTAAGTGTCCCGCCTAGGGCGGGGTCTGGGGAGGTCCAGATGTACGCAGTCTTACCCCTAACTAGTCACCTAGAAGAGAGACTGTTTCCGAAAGACCCACAAAAACCTTTTTTTTTTGAAAATGCATTTGAAAACGTTTTTTTTTTTTTTTTTTTTTTTTTTTTTTAAAGCAGTAAAGAATGATCAGAAGGGCAAGTGAAGTAAATCAGTAAACATACTAACACAAGATTCTACTTACTGAGCAACATAAAGTGAAGGAGACGCTACAGGCTATAAACAAACTGAATCAACCTCTAGTACTAGCCAATGCACAACCCTAATCTAACGCGGATCCTCTACACGGATCCTGCTACGCCATACTCTCCTATCTAGGACCAAGTCCTCGGTAAGATCTAGACGGGTCAAATCCTGCCTGATTACCTCTTCCCAAGTCTTCTTCGGGCGTCCTCGTCTTCGTTTACAATCTGTAAGTGTAATTCTCTCACACCTTCTCACCGGTGCATCACGATGTCTCCTCCTCACATGCCCAAGCCACCTAAGCCTTGTTTCTCGCATCTTGTTGTCGATATCGGTCACTCCCACCTTGCCTCTCAACACTTCGTTCCTAATTCTATCTCTTCTTGTAGAGTTGCACATCCAACGAAGCATCCTCATCTCGGTCACCCACATCTTCTGCACATGCACCTGCCTCACCGGCCAACACTCCGCCCCATATAGCATAGCTGGCCTGATGGCTGTACAATAAAATTTGCCTTTAAGTTTTAGTGGGATTTTTCTGTCACATAGAACTCCCGTTGCACTCCTTCACTTTAGCCACCCTGTTCTGATACGATGAGTCACGTCATCGTCAATCTCGCCGTTGCCCTGTATGACTGAACCGAGATATTTGAAACAATCCTTTTTCGGTACCACCTCCGTACCAATCTTAATCTCCATATCCGAGGCAACCCCATCTCTTGTGAATTTGCCTTCCAAGTACTCGGTCTTTGTCCTACTTAGCTTGAATCCCTTTGACTCTAGTGTGTCCCGCCAAAGTTCCAATTTGGCGTTAACACCTTCTTTAGTCTCGTCTATCAGAACAATGTCGTCGGCAAACAACATACACCAAGGCACATCCCCCTAGATAGTCTTAGTGAGCTCATCCATGACGGTTGCGAATAAAAAGGGACTCAACGATGACCCTTGATGTAACCCAATATCTATAGAAAATTGCTCAGTTTCCCCTCCTGTAGTCCTGACCCTAGTCCTTACTCCTTCATACATATCCTTAATCACTCGGATATAGGCGACTGGAACCCCCTTGGCTTCCAAGCACCTCCACAAAACTTCTCTGGGTACCCTGTCATACGCCTTCTCCAAATCAATGAAAACCATGTGCAAGTCCCTTTGTCTCTCTCTGTAGTGCTCCATAGAACGTCTAATCAGATGAATCGCTTCCGTTGTTGACCTCCCTGGCATGAAACCGAATTGGTTCTCCGAGATTAGAGTACTCTTCCTTAGTCTCTTCTCAATCACTCTCTCCCATAGCTTCATGGTGTGACTGAGTAGCTTAATACCCCTATAGTTGTTGCAGCTTTGGATATCTCCTTTGTTCTTGTATAGAGGAATCAATGTGTTGAGTCGCCACTCCTCCGGCATCCTTGCGGATTTAAGGATCACGTTGAAAAGCCTAACTAACCACAATAGACCTTCTTCCCCCAAACTCTTCCATACCTCTATGGGTATCTCATCTGGTCCTACTGCCTTCCCACTCTTCATCGTCCGCATGGCCCCTTTGATTTCTTCCTTCGTAACGCGATGACAAAAGCTGTAGTTGCGGTATTGCTCGGATGTGGTAAGGTCTCCCAACGAAATGGCTACGTCTCCAACGTTGTTAAAGAGCTCATTGAAATACCCATGCCACCTCCTCTTGATGTTCGCGTCGTCCACAAGAACTCTCCCCGCCTCATCCTTAATACAACGAACTTGATCCAGGTCTCTGGTCTTCCTCTCCCTAGCTCTCGCCAACCTGTACACGTCCTGTTCTCCCTCCTTAGTGGCCAATTTTTGGTACAGGCTCTCATATGCTTTACTTTTGGCTTCTGCTACTGATTTCTTTGCCTCCTTCTTTGCCGCTCTGTAGACTTCCCGCTTCTCCATCCTTTCCTCATCTATAGTGCTATCCATTAGGGCTTTATAGGCAACCTTCTTAGCCTTCACCCTGTTTTGAATATCCTCACTCCACCACCAGGATTCCTTCTTGCTACTTCCTATCCCTCTTGCAACTCCTAAAGTCTCCTTCGCCGCATTCCTAATGAGATCCGCCACCCCTGCCCACATTTGACTCGCATTACCTTTTCTTCTCCAGATGCTATCCGACTCAACCTTTGCCCTAAATTGACTCCCCCCGATTCCTCTAAGATTCCACCACTTGATTTTGGTGCCATTGTGTGCACTTCTCTTCCTCTTCCACCCCTTCATCTCAAGGTCCAAAACGACCATCCTATGTTGGGTCGACACACACGCACCTGGTAAAACCTTGCAATCCATGCACGCCCCACGGTCGCCACGCCTAACAAGAATGTAATCTATTTGGGTCTTAGCGGTGCTGTTTCTAAAAGTAACTAGGTGCTCCTCTCTTTTGTTGTAGAAGGAGTTGGTTACCATTAGGTCATACGCAGTCGAAAAATCTAAGACCGTCGTGCCACCATCGTTCCTAACTCCGTACCCGAACCCTCCATGAGCACCAGAATACCCATCCGACGTGGCCCCTATGTGTCCATTGAAGTCTCCTCCTACCAGGAGTTTCTCACTAGGGGGAACCTGCTGAATAACCTCATCTAACTCCTCCCAGAAGCGACGCCTAAGTTGCATATCCAACCCTGCTTGCGGTGCATAAGCACAAATGACATTGAAGGTCTCCTCCTTCACCACCACCTTGATAGACATAATCCTATCATTGGTTCTCTTTACCTCTACAACATGTTGTTTAAGCTCCTTGTCAACTAAGATCCCGACCCCATTCCGTTGACTCGCACACCCTGAATACCAAAGTTTGAATCCATTGATCTCTTTTGCCTTGGCGCCTGACCACCTCGTTTCCTGGACACACACGATATTAACCTTATATTTTTCTAAAACCTCCACTAATTCTAGAGTTCTTCCCGTGAGTGTCCCTACATTCCATGTGGCAAACCTCAATCTATTTGCCCCAACTCTCCCCCTACGAGACCCCGATCTCACCAGAGGACTGGCCCTACTCTACCACTAGAAGTCAAAGACGCCACACCGACCGAAGCAATAGTCAAGCAGTTAACTCAAAATAATAACTAGAAAAGCCATGAAGCTAGGTAAGTATTTGCGCACCAAAGGTTAGGTAACGCAAATCGTATCTATATAACAAACCACGTCTATGCTTGCAAACCAGATTTCCTACAATATTAGTAATAGTCCTAATACGACGACAATGATAATAATAATAATAATGCCAATAATAATAATAATAATAATAATAATAATAATAATAATAATAATAATAATAATAATAATAATAGTGATAATAATAATGATATAAATGGTAATGATAACAATAGTATCCAATACCACCACAAAGGCAACAACAAACACTAATAATACTACATACAATGACAACCAAACAATGGTACAAGTAACTTAATATTAGTAAACGCAAAACTATTAGTTAAATAATACTACGACTACTATTATAATACTAATAATACTAGTAATAGTAGTAACAATAATATTAATAATAATGATACTAATAATAATAATAATAATAGTACTAATACTACTACTACTACTAAATAAGCTAGAGGTACCAACAAAACAAACACAGGCACACAAAAATTGCTTCCAGCAATCAGTACTTGAGAGCTAGCGAGCTAGAGAGAGAAAGTTGAGAGAAGGATCGAGAGAGAGAGAGAGGGAGAGGGGAGAGAGAGAGCGACAGAGAGAGAAAGAGAGAGCGTGAGCTAGATCGGGGGCTAGATCGGGGGGGTTGGATGGTGGTGGTGGTGGTGGTGGAAGGAGAGAGAAAGCTAGAGAGCGGGAGAGAGAGAGAGAGGGGGATGGAGAGAGAGAGAGAGAGAGAGAGAGAGAGAGAGAGAGAGAGAGGGGAGGGGGTTCACTGACCGTTGCCGGTGCCGGCGAGCAAGCGAGCGAGAGTGTGCGAGAGTTTAGAGAGAGAGAGAGAGCGAGCGAGAGTCTAGCAAGATGAAGTCTCTAGTTCAGATATTCGGGCAACCCTGTCCAGATTATCTACATTTCTTTATCTTGCAAACAATTGTCTATGACTTGACATGGAACGGAACTGATCTAATTCTATGCAGAATGGTCTGATCCACGCTTGGGGCTTAGATAGGCAGCTAGGCTATTGGGCACAGGTGATTTCATATTCCTTCACCAAACTTCTGCTTTCACTTTGTTGTGCTTGCTAATTACATTAGCAAAATTTTCAGGGTGATAGAATGAAAAATGTTGGTGTAGTGGATTCTGAGTACATAGTTCATCTTGGCCTACCAACGCTTGGGGCTTTCGATAGAAACAAGGCAAGTTTTTACTTAGAATTGCAGTATTAAGGTAGGATTGCTGTTTGGAATTTGCAATGGCTCGCCGTATTGTAAATATATGTTATGCAGTATACAAAGATAATCACATTGCATCACATGTCTCATTGAAAGTTTAACTGATGTTCTTTTACGAGTCTGTGCCCTCTTTTTTACACATGGTTTGCGCGCATAGAACTTCTCTAAATACACTCGCGTTTAAAATTTTGATTCAGTTCATCCTATCATTACAATATGCATGTGAAGAAAACTTGCAATGTGTTAATGTTTGATCTTATAATCTCCATATTTTGCTCAGTGAACACATGGAATATATAGGAACATATCCACCTTTTTGGTCAACCATGAAACCTTCATGTACTTTTGGATTTATTTATCCTTTTGCAGGTGTATAATGAAGTTGAAACTTTGAGCAACTTCATGTATCCTTTTCTGCATTAGGATTTAGGAATGAACTGGTTTGTCTATAAGAGTATTTTTTTTTTCCTTTGATAATTAGGGAAAACTTTATTAATGAGAATAAGAATACACATATCATACAAAGATCTCCAAGATCACTCTTTCATAAAAACATCATACATCAACAAACTATTCCCACCTTCTAGGAAGGGTTGAATAACAAGTCATAATCAATTTCTTGAGAGAGGCTAAAACAAGGATATAATCAAGACAGTCTAGATAAACCACAAGGAAGCCAAGTGATCAGATTCTTGTGCGGGCGCCTGTAACTACAACCAGGCCACAAAGTCGTCTGATCGTTACAATCCACTCTTGGGTAGATGATCTGCTATTGCTTTCACGCTGCAGGGTTTGTGCACTATGCTGATGTGGTTGGTACTTTCCTGTTCCTCATTACACAATACACAATAGACACAAGGAGTCAGTGATGCCTTGAATACCAAATTTTCAGCAATCTATCTCGACTTCAATCTTCCCAAACAAGCTAGCAAAATGACAACTTTCACCTCTGAGGGAGCTAACCCTCTTCATACACCCTTTACTGCCTCGTGAGTATCCTCACCCTTTCTATCAATCAAGAACACTTTGTACAGATTTTACAGAGAATGAGCCATTATTGTTGTGGCTCTAAACTATTCTGTCTCCCTTTCCTGGATTCAAGCAAACATTATTCAGTGTCGAGAGAAATTCTGGTCTTTGTTGTTCTTCCCATGTGAACAATTTTCTTCCTAAGCACAATTCCATCTCCATTGAGAACCATCATGAGGGAATAAAAAAACTTTGAAGGAAATTTTTCCTTCTTTTAATCATCAAAACTGACAAATAGAAGCTCAAAATCAATTTGTTTGTTATTTTTTTCTCAAGCTTTAGTTTTGAAATTGTAAGCTTACAATGGTGTGAGACTCTGACAGATTGTTGAGATTTTGTTTTCAGTGACAAATTGCACCCTTTCTAACCCAAACATTTGTCCTCTGATTTGCAGGAATCATCCGAATCCCTGACGATTAACAATAGACCAGCAGTAAGTTCTCTGTTGAGATCTCTCTGTGAGCATTGTCAGTAGCTTCTGTTAAATTGTATAACTATCAAGAACAATATAGTTACTGACAAACTTTGTTTAGTTCTTATTTCTGATCAAGCCGGGGTGCTTGGATAGACCACTTGACCTGATAAGAATTAAACTAGGATGCCGACATCATCACTGAGGAATTTCATTGAATTGATGCAGGTGAGGAAACAATCTTTCATTGAAATGCAGATATTCCGTCAAAGATGGAAACTTGCAGCAGAGAATGATAAGTGTTGGATTGATTTATACAAAGTCCAATAATAAATACTATACATTATGAATTCCTAAATTCAAGATGCTTACAATGATTACATTCTAAAGCCATACATTCTACAAAAGCTCATATGTAAGGTTGAGCAGCACAAACAAGTGATCCAGAACTGAAAAGTCTACAACATACTTCTATTCGCTTCTTTTTGGGATGCAACTTTGTATTTGTAGAGCTTTTGCCTGTCAGGATTCTCTGTATCTTTTACGTAATCGTGTGTAAATGACATTTTCCTCATCTGTATAAGATGTCAATATCCTAGCTTAGGGGAGAAAATTATGGAATACTAAAGTGGAGGAGGTAGATTTTGGTTTACCCAAAAATTCCTAACTCAGAGTGACTAACAATAGCTTCCTCATGCTGAAGATACATCAAGGCTGAGACCCCTAGGACGTTTTTTCTTCCAAGTCAAATCAGCGAGAGGCGGTGTCATCTTCTTTTCGGTTTGATTTTCCTTTGACAAGCCTTGGAGTTGTGGAACAAGTTTGATTATGAATTTGTTGCTCTTGTTTCGGACGCCAACAACAGCGAAAGAAAGACTGCCCTGACGACGAAAAGACCAAAGCTGAATCAATTGGCCTGCTTGAAGCTTATTTTCTGTCATAAATGTTTTCCATTGACCATTCAATACATATTTCCACCCAGACTTCTCTCCATGCTTATTGGCAGCAGAATCCCATCGAGTAAGCTTCAATTCATGCTCCCCTAAAGACAATGATCCAAACACCTTGACATTCAACCTTTCCCTCTTTTGAATCTTCTGTTCTTCAGATTTTGTTAAAAACGAACTCTTTATCGCTCCTTGAGGGATCGCCAATCGAGCCTGCTGTTCCTTGACATCAGTTTCTGTGAGACTTTTCTCCATGACTAGCGTTACATCAGTAATATAAGTTTTACTAGTTCTTCTGATGTAATTAAAAAGGGCAGTACAAATCTTTCCTTTTTTTTTTTTTTTTTTTGTTTATTATCTTAACAACTGGTTTTCTAATTTTATTTGCGTTTTCTTAATCACAGTTGGAGTACAACTGTACAAGCAGGTTTCTTACTTTCTTTTTGGTAGTGTACACGAATAACCATAACGAGTAGAAAGGACGAATTCCAACAACGCATACAACCTAGCCAGGATTACATCACCTTTTAACTAAGACACTTGCATTTCATTCTTGCCAGATTGCATAGACACAGGCGGCTTAGGCTGCTCTCTTCTGCTTCTGAAGTGGGTATTTCCCGCGAACATGTCTTCTGTAGCATCTACATTAATGACTCAAGCTTAGTCTTCTTGTATTAATGCCAAACCATCATAAAACAGTAGACCAACCCTTATCTGCGAAATCACAATCAAAATACAGGTGCCTAAAACAGGTTCCAATCAGCACATCCAAAATAGAATCCACCTGAAACGGCTGAAAGATACAAGGAAAAATACAATGTCTTTGTCTATAACGACTTTCAAAGATATTGATCATGAACAAGCGGGAAGGAAAGTCCTTTTAACATATAGTCAAGACAGAGGCACTACAGATCTCAAATTATGCAGTATCTAATATCTACATAAAGAGAAACTTCCAACTTACCACATCTGTCCACTTTTCTTGTGCCAAAGAAATCACTAGAACTTCACATTGCAGGTCAGATTAAACCCTCTTCATGCAAATATTTGCCAGGCTGGAGGCTCCATCGAGTTACTTTACGAAATCTGGTACTAATGTAGTACAGAATGATCTGGCACTTGAGCTGCCCGTCTTCAGTATCAGTAGAGGAGTATATCACATTTATGTTTTCATTTTGCATTCCAGTACTCGTATTTCAGTCCTAGTATTTAGTAGTTTCATCAGGTTTCCCACACAAAACACATTTGTTTGCAAGAGATAACCCTCTTCTTTGAATGTTGTCAACCGTGGCCAATCTATCATCCACAGCTAGCCATTGAATGACTATAGTGTTTAGGTACTGTCATTGACTCCCAAATTGTTCTTACCACGTGCAAGTGTTATTATGATCTCGCCAAAATCCATAAGCCTGTTTAATACAGAATTTGCTGCCTTGTCCCCATTTATTCAGTTGTTCCTGTGCTGAATTCGTCGTCAAAAAAAAAAATTGATTTTGATTTATTTGATGCTTGCAAAACAGTTCCATATTTCAGTTAATACTGCTGAATCCATTGCACCTAAACAGAGGAATGGTCATTTTCTAACCTCCAAAACTTACATAATAATTCAGTTAGTATCATAATGTCAAGTCACATTTCAACCTTTTGTCTTAAACCAACAACAATTTCTAGCAGGAACATGAGAGTGAAGTGGCTGCATTTATCTGGACAAAGTTTTGGTCATTACACCTCTGCATGGCACTGTGACATGTCACTCATTCTAGATAGGATGAGGATGACACTCAATAAACAAAAATTTTCAAGAGACAAGGACCCCATGTGCTTGAACAATCTATCTATGCCTGTGTGTGGCTTGAATGATGGATCACTTGCCCCGAGATCAAGACCTCCAAGCTTCCACTTGGAGCTAACAGCTGCCTTCTAAAGATGGAAGATAAGCTCAGCAATCTCATCATCTGCTCTCTCCACACCGGTTTTGGATTCTGGAGGAAAATATTGAAGCTGTCTTTTCAAGCAGCAATGCAATGGCAGCCTCATATTCAGATGTACAATGCTTATAATTTCCTGCAGCTTCAGAGAACCCGGCTTGTCAGAAATAATGAGTAATATCAATAACCATCAGGTACAACAAAGTCTCTCAATACAGTCCTAGATGGAAGGAGTCTTTCCACTTAACAAGTTCAATGTCTGCCACAATATCTTCGAAGCATTGACCAAATTTGCATATGACTCTACAGGAGCAAATTCGTCACTGTCTGAGCAAAAAAAGAGAACTGGTGCTCCCAAGTTCTGCTAGAAAAGACAGCAGTTGTTAATATGAAGCTTGCTGCCCGCATACAAGACAACTTACTATAGTGGATTACAGAGCCTTCCAGTACTCATCATTCTGGGATTCAAAGTTAGCGAGGAAACGAGCATCAGAACCATAAGTGAACCATTTGGCCATCCATGAAACAAATTTTTTGGCACCTGGTGCCTTGTGAATGACTGGATGTAAGGTAAATCTTGAGCCCACGTCACTTCCACTATCTAGGGGGCCAGAGTCATCCATGAACCCAGTGATAACTCAAATAATTTCCAAGTTCTAATTTGGTCTTCTTTTAGTCTTAGTAGTTCTAAAATAGACTTATGATGACACCACTGATCGTACCAAAAATTATAATAAGAATCAGAGAGCGAACAATGCATAAGCATTTCAAGAATTTTCACTATCAATGAAGATTTTTTTTTTCTTTTTTTGTATTGCCTTCATCTCTCCCAAAATGGTAATTACATTACATTAGAATACAAAGAATTTAACTTTACTTACATCTATTCAAAAACTTTACTTGCATGTTCTTTCCCAACCACTCTTTACAAGGTATTGACAAAATGTTGGAAAAGAGTGCACCAACTTAACAACCTAAAAAGCTCTACAAGACTACAACAACCTAACAGCCTTAAAATCTAATCTCCCCCTCTTCCAATCATCCTCCTGTAGAAGTTCATCTTCATCATCATCCCCTACCATGTACTCAGCCTTGATGAACAAACCCAGCCGTTCCAATGGGCTTCTCAATTTTCCATCTCAAATGAATCCAGGGATTGACCCAGCATAGTACGAGATCTACCACCATAATATTGGTGTACCGGAAACAAAGGGCTCCCAACCAGAGACTCAAGTTCTCTAAGAAAATGGAAGTTATCATCCAGATCAGTGGATCGTTCCATCTGCATAGGCATGAAAAAGCAAATAAGTATTAGATGAAAATATTTTGTGGTAACCTCTGAAAATATTATATTTTTCCGAGGGCTATGAAAGGTTAAATCGACCTTCTCAAGGGCTATCCTAGCTGCCTTCCTCTCTTGCTCCAGTTGTTTTTTGCGTTCGAAATATACGCTAATCATAAATATATTTTTTTCCAAAATTCAGAATTAGCGACCGAAGGTTGGTATGCAAGGCCCGGTCGCAAACTTTAGCGACCGAATATCGGTCGCTAGATATTAGCCACCGGTTTAGCGACCGACGAATCGGTTGCAAATCGGTCACAACCGGTGTTTGGCGACCGATTTCAAAGTGTTTGCGACCGATTTTATCGGTAGCAAAATGACCTTTTTCCTGTGAGCTCGAGCTTACGACTTGTACTCGATAAGAAAATTCAGTTTGAGTTCAAACCGAGAAGTTTCTAGTTGATTTTACAACAAAGGTCACAGAGACCCCTAACGTTGCACACATTGGCCATACAGACCCCTAACGTTGAAAATGGGCCATATAAACCCCCAACGTTGCACTATTGGCCATATAGACTACTTGTGGCCGGAGACTACCAACACGCGCCGCACAATTATCACACGTTTTTTTTTTAATATCTTTCCTCTATTTTCCACTTTTTCCCTCTTGTTTCCACTCGTACTGCAGAGTCTTCCTCTTCCTCTGTTTCTCTTTCACAAACCTAGGGTTTGCTTCCACCTCTAATTTCCACTAGAGGTTCCTTCTCAGATCAAGCTGCATGATAGAGATAACATAATTGGAAGCCAATTTGCAGCATTTTGAGGCAAGTAAAACTCTTAATATCCACCTCTATTTATGCTCTTGAGAAGAATTGACAATTGAGTGATGATTTTTGCAATTTGAGGCATTATTTTTGTCCTATATGAATCAAGCTAGCCAATTCCATTCTCTCTCTTTTGAACTATGAGTGGCGTTTGATTTAGCAAGGTAGTAATATTCTTTTCTTTTTTCTTTTCTTTTTTCTTTTCTTAGGAAGGAAATTGAAGCTTTATAATGTTAGCTAGTTTATATATTTTTCATTATTGCTTCTTTTCCCAGTTGTTATATCAGATGTCTTTGATGGTGAATATATAAGTTAGCAAATTTCTAGTTCTAGGATATATTACAATTGGAAGATTAGTTTTTGATGAAATTTTTGTTAAATATGATCCTAACTTGCATATTATGATAAATGTACAGGGAAAATGACCAGATTTATTAGGATAAACTTTTATCATAGCGGTCAATTGATCAAGCAGCCAACTATTCAATATATAGGTGGTAGAGTAGATGTCAAAGAAAATGTTGATCCTGATGTGTTTTCGATTCCTGAATTCGAGACCTATTTGCAAGAGTTGGGTTGCAAAGAAAAGATTAATAAGCTATATTACAGATTACCAAATCTTGCACTGGCCAGCAGTTTAAGGATTTTGGATGGGGATAAAGATGTGAATGAAATGTCTAGTCATGCAAAAAACACTGGCTTCATTGAGATATATGCAGAACATGGTGATGAAACTTGGGGTAATATAATGACATATCTTATGGATGATGATGCCTTTATGGCTTCCATGATCAACCAAGATGGCCAAGTTGACAATCAAACTAAATTAAGGTCTCAAATAACTATGCATTCTCAAGTAAGCTCATGTACATCTTTAGGTGTAGATGAGATTTTGCTGCAAAACAATGCTACTAATACTGGTGGTACACCTAGTATTGAGGGTGTTTTTGTTGGCCATGATGTTGTAAAGAAAGGAAAGAATGAGAAATGTAGCAGGTGTTTTGAGGAAAAAGCTACTGGTGACCATGAAATGTTTGAGAATAATATAGGTGATGATGAAATTGATAACCAGCTCAATAATAGTGCTTCCTGTAGGCATATCATGGGTGGTGAATATGTATGGGATGACCAAATTGATACTGATGATGAGTTGGGAGTGGGAAATACTAGGATTGACAGTAGGGTCATGAGTGATGTTGATGATGAATTAGAAAGTGGAATGGAAAGAAGAAAAGCTCTTAGAAGATTCAAAGAGTTAGATCTCGATATGTACCCCACTCACAATCCAAAAATCCCAACAAAAGATCTTATTCTAGATGCAGGGACAAAGTTTGGATCAAGAGAAGAGGCTAGGGATGTTATACTGTCAATTATGGCAGCTAGCAAGCGTGGGATAGAGATTACAAAAAGCGAAAAAGTAAGGCTTCAAGCAAAGTGCATGGAAGGTTGCCCATGGTATATATGGGTTGCTCCAATGGGTACAGAAGACTCATGGCAAATCAAAACTGTGTGTGATGAACATAGAGATTGCCACCCTGTCACTGTTCACAAAAACATTGACCATAAGTGGTTAGCAAAAAAACTTTAATTTAAAATTAACCCTAAAATGAAAGTTAGGGAGGTGATGTCCTTAACTAAAGACTTTTTAGGTGTAGACATATCTCATAGTCAAGCTAAGAGAACAAAGAAGCTAGCCATTGAAGAAATTCAAGGGTCTTTTGTGAGTCAATATTATATGCTTTGGGACTATGCAGAAGAGTTTAGAAGAAGCAATCCAGGGTCTACTGTAAAAATGGTACTTGATTCTACCGTGGCAAATCAACCTCCACAATTCAAGAGGTTCTATGTTTGCCTACAAGCCTTGAAAGATGGCTTTCGTAACGGTTGTAGACGTGTTCTATGTTTGGATGGTTGTTTTCTGAAAGGATTCAATACAGGGATGCTCCTGATAGCTGTTGGAAGAGACGCCAATGATCAAATGTACCCAATCGCTTGGAGTATAGTTGAGGTTGAGAACACTGAAACCTGGAATTGGTTTGTTTCATTGCTGTCAGATGATCTAGCACTAGGAGACGGAAGTGGATACACCATTATTAGTGATCAACAAAAGGTAATGCTCTTTTGATTCTTTTTTTCATTTAGACTATAATTTACAACCAGTACGATCGTAGTTTTATCATATAATTTAATTTATCTTGTACCTTTTGTGTTGTTTACTAGGGGTTGTGTACTGTCATATCTGAAATATTACAAAGTGCAGAACATAGATTTTGTGCGGTGCATATATATGGAAACTAGAGCAAAAAGCACAAAGGAGAAAACTTGCGATTTGCCTTTTGAAAATGTGTCAAAGCGACTTCTGATAGGCTTTTGGGTAATGCCATGGCTGATCTAAAGACATATAATACACAAGCTGCCGATGACATGTTAAAAATTGATCCAAAGCATTGGTGCAGAGCTTTATTCTCATGCAATGTCAAGTGTGATGCATACGAAAACAATTTCATTGAGATATTTAATGGGAAAATCATTGATGCTAGAGAAAAACCGATCATTAGTATGCTAGAGGATATTAGATTATACGTTGTGAGCAGGATAGATGTGCAAAGAAAGGCAGCCCTCAAGTGCCAAGCACAAATAATGCCCAAAATACAACAGAGGGTTAATGAAGCGGTGGAAGGAACTGACAAATATGATATATTTGCAAATGGAAATGAGGAGTATCAAATGAGCAGGTACACATATTCATGTGCTGTAAGTTTAAGAGAAAGGACATGTGGCTGCGGAAAACGGCAACTTAGTGGAATTCCTTGTGTGCATGCTTGTTCAGCGATAAGGTTGGCAAAAGAGAAGCCATATCAATATGTTCATGAGTCCTTTTCACCTGCCACACAACTTAGGATATATTCTCACTTTGTTCTGCCTATTAACGGGGAGCATCTTTGGAAGAGAACAAACAACGTTGAATTAAGGCCTCCCCCCATTCGAAAAATGCCAGGTAGACCAAAGAAAGCAAGGAAAAAGGCTCCAATGCAAAAGGGTGATAGAAAGAAAGTGTCCATATCCAGTCTCACACAAAAATGTTCTAGATGTGGCCAACTTGGGCATAGTTGCAAGAGTTGCTCAAAACGTGAACAGGTATGTTTCACAATATTTTAGGTAAATTTGGGAGAAAAAAATCCTGCTCAATACTAATTTCTTGTACTTATTAAAACACTTTAGTTCCATTCATCAGTGATATTGCATTATTTTGCTAGGCCAAAACCAGTGCATTGAAAAGAAAGAGAGCATCATCAACACAAGAAGGAAATTGAAGTTTGATACTCAATGTGATGAATCATTATGCAACACTTTAGTGGTAGACAAATTTAAACTTGTCTTCTTTTTTGGAGGAATTTGTTATTTACTCAATGTGATGAATCCTTATTATTTGTTACTTGGGAGATTTGATCATTATTTTTGAAAGCAACCTGATGTATGGGAAAAGGCAAAATTTGAAAGGTTGCTATGTTGATTTTTGACCTTTACATCATCCATGAAGAAGTATCGTGTGCATTGTGATGTACTATGGAGTTGGTTCTCTCTTTTCATTTGGCACTGGCTTTCATTTGATGTGCAACAATGTATGGTATCTTCTAGGATGTATTTTTTTTTTTATTTTTTCTTAGGAATTTGAAGATGGACGTTAGTTGTCTGCTATGCAATTTGATCTTATGATGAAGGCTTCTCTCTTTCTTTCTTTTTTTTGTTGTGAGGAGTTATAATATGGAAGTTATTTGTACACTTGTATTGTGTGTGCTATGCACTTTGATTTGGTAAGGCAAATGTTGTTGGTTAAACGTGAAGTATGTGGTTATTTTAATTCTATTTGAAACTTGTTTCTTTTATATTATTTCTTTGCCCACTTGTATAACCGGAGTGTGTAAGCCACTCTCTTAACTTTCGGTCATCTAGGGGTTTATATAGCAAAAAATACAACCTCAAGGGTTTGTATGACCAAATTCCAACGTCGAGGGCCTTTGTGGCCGAAGCATATAACGTTTGGGTTCTCTATGACCTTTGTTGTTGATTTTATGCTTTTTATTTAGTATCGTGTAGGTTTTTTTTTTTTAAATTCAAAAAAACATGACTCATATAATCTGTTAAGCACTACGGGCTTAGGATATTGGAAACAAATTAATAGCATCCCGAATATTTTAAAAACCAAAGTTAAAATATAATCCAAACTAATTTTAATTAGATTTTGTAAAGTGCACCGCCATAACGAAAAATCTCCATCCAACGATAACTATGGAAACCGCAAGTAAATTAATTAACTTGAAGCCCAACAAAAGTTTGGCTTGAAGAAAAACCCAACAGCAAGTCCCTCCCTTTCAACCAACAATCGTTACAAAACAAACCCATTATCAACAATTTCAATTACCCACCATTCACCAAGCAAGCGATTTTGTCCTGGAATTAGAGATGATACTACTACTACTACTACTACCGATTATCTCAAAGCATTGTTCGATTATATTCGGGAACCAGATCCCGAGTGGGAATGTCATCAATTGGGGAACAACGAGAGGAACGAGAATAACAAGAAGAAGGGGAGTTGGTGGAGATCGAAAATTGAATGGCGGGTTCAAGAAGTTGAGGAGAGAGAATGTATGTGCTGGGTATGGGAAAGGACAAGGTGAAGGCTATGTATTGTTTGGACAGGAAATGAGACTTTTAAGTGGGAAATTCAACATCATACGGATCGTCTTGCTTTCCCTTATCGTTGAGTACATACTCAATTACTTGCGCAATTTTGTACTTCTTCTGTATGTTCATTTTAACTTCTGTATTTATACTTCAAAGTTCATATCAATCTCAATTGTCAATACTTGATTTTAATTAATTTCGCACTTTGATTTCGTTTTGGCCCCTTCTTTATTACTAATTTATGATTTATTATTGCTATACCATTTCTCCCCATCATCTCCGTTTATTTAAGAAATCTAACAATCTCAGTTGTACTGAATCATCTACACTAAATCATCTTAAGTTTACTAAAAGAAATTAAAGAATAACTTTCAAGCTTTCACAAGTGACAAGACCCATCTAATTCAGTCAGTATTCACATGATGTCAGTTATATTTCAACCTTTTCGCTTAGAGCAACATGAATTTTTTACCAGGAACATGAATAATTTGGATTAAGTTTTCTGTATTAGATCTGTACATGAGGTTGTTACTAATTCTTATAAGCAATAAGAAATTTTCATGAAACAATGATGATGGACCTTGTGTTCAAAGTTCAAACGACTTATCTATGGCAGTTGCCTACAATGTCAATGTGTAGTCCAAGTGAACTGAGTAAGAATATTCTGTCATTTATTGAATGCTGTAATTAGCATGTGAATTGGATGCTTATTTAAGTTTTCTGTTGTCTCCATATTCAAATAGCTAGCTCACAATTTTGATATTTGTTGCTGGTCTTGTCTCTTCATTATTGTTAGCTACGTCACTTTGATTTCCTTTCTTTAAACAAAATGTACATCAAATTTAGAATTTAGAATGCTGTACGCTGCAGATATTACTACAGCTCTTTTGATATTTTATATCCTATTACTCATGCTTTAACTTCTTAGTCGTTCTTACTATAGGAATCTGCAAGGACTAGTTGTGCCATTGGTCACGTCAACACAAGTTTTATGATGTCATCGATGTTCAACATATGTTAGAGAATATGATCTGGTATCCTAGGATATACCAGATGATATTCTCTAACAACATATGTTTTTGTTTTTGTTGTGTTTTTGGTTGAAGTTAGGGCTACCTAGTACCTACATATAGCATGCTAGTTCTCCATCTTCCACAGAAACCCGTATCAATGGAGGTAGTAGGCAGCTAATATGGTAAATAATGTTTCTAACAAAAAAATTTGCATGTATTGTATTACATGTGCTATCGGCTGGATATCTTGTGGTTGTTGCGATATTGTCATCGTCTTTTCAACTTTTTTTTTTTTCTTTTGTTGTATAAATGTGTTCAGCCCCTTCATAATTGCTCTGTGCTCTTTGTGTTTTGCTTTGAATAACACTTTCTGAGGCTTTCCAATCTTGTTGTCTGAGGATCAGTACTGTTGCACTTATGTTCAAACCTAGTGTGTGTCAAAAAGCAATTTTTTTTATGTGCCTAATATTTCAACAGTTATTCCAGACAAGTGTGAAATGGAGAGGGGAGCCTTTTGCATAAGGTAGTATTCTACTATTCCATGCTGACAGAGCTTGTTTTTGGATAGCAATAAAGATGGCTTCGTGTCGTGCTCGGGTCGTGTCTTCGTGCTTTGTAATAGTGTCGTGCCATGCTGTGATTATAGTTTTCGTGCTTCGTGTCGTGCCTGCTCTTCGAAAAGGTAGGCCCAGGTCGTGGCTGTGCTAGTGCTTATATCGTGCCGTGCGTGCCGTGCCCATGCTACTTTCAAATAATTTAAAATTTTTCGCCGTGCCATGTCGTGTCGTGTCGTGCTTGACCGTGCCCCACCATGCTTTCTTTCCAAAAGCCAGGCCCAGGCCCAGTCATTTGTGCCCGTGCTTCCTCCATGCTCGTGTCGTGCCGTGTAAAAAGCCTGCTCAGTCGTCCCATGCCTCGTGCTAACCGTGCCCAGTGCCATCTCTAGATAGCAGTATCTAGTTCTCAGTAAGATGGTATGCTGATCAAAATAAGAGAACTTAGTATGCTATTTGACCTGTTGATTCTCATAATTTCTACCCACAGGAATCTCAGGATGGGTTTGCAGTATTTGTAATCCACAATGCAATACAAACACAATGCAAGCAGGGTAATCTTATTAACAACAAATTCCTTTTGTAAGTTTGTAGATAGCATATTTGCAGGTGCAAATTATGTTTCAGGTGTCCTTTTCAATAGTTGCTAGGAGTACATTTTAAAGAACCTTCAATTCATTGAAAAATTTATTGGTCCACTTTTGACCTGATAGTTGTGATATAAGGTGCACTTACCCCATTTATAAACCAACATTCTATCACCACCTATATCAAGTTTGCTAAATAACACCAATAAAATTACTAAAGGTCACCAGCTTAGTTTAAATTCGACACAAATGCACTTTTCATTTTTTCCCATTCCCCTTCCCCCTCCTCTCTCTTCTAAGTTCTAACTCAGTAAGCCACGAAAGAGAGAAAAATATCACAACCCTTCTCACCACTGTGACACCGTTCCTCTCCCACGTCACCATCGTCCTCTTTACTTCCGTCGACGATTAACAGAGGTTGCTAGTGACCTTTGTACATATTTGATGAACACATCCAATCGTTGGTTGGTTTCCATATATTAATTGGTAGATGAGAGACTAATGGATATAATGAAGAAGCTTCATGAGAAACTTATGAAGCTTTTGAACTAGCTTCGTATGACGCTCATGAAGCTCACAGATGAACTTCATGAGAGTCTCATGAAACTCCTAATCTGCGAAATTTTTGCTACGGTGCCTACGAAAACTTTTTTTAGAGTAGTCAATATAACCAAAAGACCTCGAATGAGACTATACTACCTCAAATTTATTGCCAATAAAAATATTTGGTTCTTTTGATAATTTTTGAGTCTATTTGAGAAGTTTCAATTAGAGAAGTGGTGCAGAGAGTAAAAAAGAATCTCTCTACCTTTCATAATAGGAAATGTCAGGGTTATTTTAGGAAACCTATAATAAAAATGGATAACATTTAGTAATTAGTGGTTGCGTTTAGCACCACCCTATATCATAAACAACTCTTTAGCTCTTTCCATATAACTACTACACCCTACACAATTAAAAAAAACTAATTGCTATACAAGCATCTTTTTTGCTATATTAGGGCATTGTCAATCATCAACGAAGCCGATGAAGACGCCTATTTCTAGCAGTAATGTTTGGATTGGTAGTCAGTTATTATCGACGGAGCTGATCAAGACACCGATTTCTAGCAGTGATGGTGGGAGTCATATTCATCTTGTTATGGTAGATTTATACTATGTTCTGTTAGATCTATTTTTGTTTAGAGATATTCATCGTTGTAGATGCCGGATGACTTTTTATGAATGAATGAATTATCTTTTCCTTCAAAAAAAAAAAAACTAATTGTTATACAATTAAGTTACCAAATAATAATAATATTCTCCCCACCAATATTAATATGCTTCTATTCCTAAACTCCCAAAACCAAACCCACGTAATCTTCCACTAGCAACCTAAGTCTTCAAGCTTCCAAAAAGTTACCAACCAAAAATAAGACACCTTCCCAAAGCCTACTTCACGTAAATATCGTCTATAAAGTAGTCGGCTAATCTAGCCGAAACTCTTCAGTCTTCACCACACATGACTTTCTAATTAATCAACTTCTAAATTAACACCTAAAACTTTCAATTTTCCTCCAGTAAAATATATTGGCGTGAAATATATTAAAAACGCTAACATAAACTATATATATAAAAAACATAACTGAGTTACATGTTCCTACTTCCTTATTGTGATGTCTTTTATACTCTTGTGGCCGTGGCCGGCCTTAAGCATAAACATCAACTTTCCTTCATCTCTCTTGCTTAATGTTTTGTTAAGTTGTTTTGTTTTAGTGAAAAATCTTGGTGGAATTTTGTTGGTTTAAATTCAAAATTTATCAAGTGGAACATTTTGTGGAACAAGCACCAAATTTTAGCTTTATTCGAGTTCTTCAATATAGAATTATAGACCACTCATCCAAGATACAAATACAAAAACAATGGCATAAACATGCTCTTCACAATTTTTGATGCAATGATAGTGTCAAATGTGGCCTTATGTTATTTCTGCTATGACCTTGCCAATAATAAAGTCTTGTAACATAAATATGTATTTGAAGAAGAGAAAAAAAATAATATTTCCTTGCAATAATTCTCATATCCTTGCTTCGGGTGAGATGGTGAATACACAGAAATCTTTTATTATGTTTAGTGAGAATACTCCCTCGGTAGAGAAGATGCAATTTCATGAGGTTTTTAATATGGAGATTAAAGAGGAGCTTGGCAAATACTTAGGTACTCCAGTCACCTTTGATCGATGTAAGAAATCAAGCTTTACCTTTCTTATTGACAAAGTTGTTACCAAAATTCGGTTGTGGTGTGGCATCACTTGGGGTTATCAGCTGCAGGCAAGCTAATTCTAATTAACGCTGTACTTAGTACTCTAAGTCTTCATGTTATATCTATTTTTCTGGTGCCTCAAGCTGTGTGTAGCAAGATTAATTCTATTTTGACTTCAATTTGGTGGCAAAGCTCCTCTGAAAGAAGAGCTATTCATTGGAAAGATAAGAGTGTACTGGCTTTGCCTAAAGGAATGGGTGGACTGGGTATTCGAGACATCTCAGCATTTAATCAAGCTCTGCTTGCCATGTTGGCATGGCGAATTGAGACTAATGAGGAGTTACTTATTATTTCAAAAGTGTTCAAAGCAAGATATTTGGGGGGGGGGGGTGGTTCCGATTTGGTCTATTGTTAATAATAAGTAGAACCGAAATGACGCAACTTGGGGATGGCGAAGTGTGATGGCAGGTGCTAAGATTGCAAATATGGGATTAGCTTGAAAAATTTGAAAAGGAGATCAAGTATGTATTGAAAGAGATATCTGGGCTTGCAACGCACGAGTGGAGTTCAAACCACATTCAAATTGTGATAGACCGTTATGGGTTAAAGATCTTCTTTCACCTAATGGGAGAACATAGGATTTGGCTAAAATTAATTCACTGTTTGATCTTGAGAATGCGAAGGAAATTTTGGGGATTGATGTGCGCCCTCGATCAGTTAGAGAAGGATAAATGTTATTGATGTTGGACACGGTCAGGTGTGTATTCAGTTAAATCAGGATACGCATTGCTCATTAGTAGTTCTACCAAGATGGATAGAGCAGTTGCTTGGAAAAGGAGAGTTTGGAGGTTTATTTGGGACTCAAAAATGTTCCCTAAATGGAAGATCTTCATTTGGAAATTACTGCACAATGCTATTGCTGTGAAGGATAATTTAATAAGAAGGGGCCGGGCCTTGATGATTTGGGTATCTGTGTCTTATGTACCAGCAGAGAGAAACCACATCCCACCTCTTCAGGGATTGTGAGATTGTTCAACATATTTGGAAGTGCGGGCCTCTTGATATCAATATCCAAGCTATTAGCTTTGTTCCCTTCAGTACCTGGCTTGCTGATCTTGTTGAATACTTGCATAAGTCTGCGGAACACTGCTCAGATGGCCTTATTTTGTTAGGGGCTACGCTATGGAGTATATGGCTCTCTCGCAATGCTGCTACTTTTCAGCGAGGTAGCTTCCATCCTCAATCCATTATGTACTTGATGATGAAGTGGATGAATGCTTGTGTTCAAGCAGCGAGAACCAGACTAGATCAGGTAGCTCGATCAGTGCATACTTACAAGAATAAGGTTTCTGATCTTCAATTTAAAGTCAGGTGGATAGGAGATGATACTTCTTTGTTAACTATCTGCATAGATGGATCGTGGGATTCGTATTCACTGCGTGCAGGAGCTGCGTGGAGTGCTGTTGCCTCAAATTTATCTGCAGATAAGGATGCAGGGTCTATGTATTTCTTGGCAGGATCAGCTCTTAAGACGGAGATGGTAGCGTGTCTCCAAAGACTCTTATGGGCTATCCAAAAGCACTGCAGATCACTATCCATACTTACAGACTGTTTTCAATGCTTATTAGTATCCTTAGAGGAGACCTTCCTATCCCAGTTGATATCTTAGATGTTACTGAGGATATTAGGAAATGCTTTGATAGTTTTGATCATCTTATATTTTGTAAAGTAAATAGATCAGAAGTTAGGCCAGTGCATGTTTTAGCGTGTAAAGCTAGGAAAATTAACCTATGTATATAAATATCTGTATTACTAGTTGCCAAAAAAAAAAAAAAAAAAAAAAAATTATCATATCTGGCAGTGGAAATGTTCTCCATCTCCTTGCCAATTGCCATGCATTGATGCAAAGGACTTTATAGAGTACCTTGCTTACAGAATGGCATTATGAGGGAAATTTTAAGTGGTTTCGGAAAATACCCACTTTACCATAGTTCTCTTTGTTTCTTTGGTTTGGAAAACTTGCCACTATAAGGCTAGTGAATTGAAGCTGCTCCTATGGCTGCTATGGCTGCCAAAGCTTCATCTGCTCTCCATGCAGGTAACTCTCTTCATCCCACTTCCCTATTTCAATTTCAGTTTCAGTTTTATAGTCGATATTACAATACAATTGATACAAATGCAAGAAATTTGATTCGACAACAATGCAAGCTAGGGTTCACCAACATTGAACGTCCTCTCTCTCTCTTCAACCAAATGATCTCTTTACGCCCTCTCCCTTCTATTATCCATTTCAATCAACTCTTCACTGCCATTATCAAAATGAACAAAACCCACCAACCTCACTCCACCGTTGTTTCTCTCTCTAAAAACGTCGACTTGTTAGGTCTCCGCCCTGATCGTCATTCAATTGGTATCCTTGCCAACTGTTATTGCCTATTGGGTCGTGTCGATTTCGGCTTCTCTCTTCAAGGAAAAAGACTTACAACTTGTTTGGTTGCATGAATAAGACTGGAAAGGAAGAGAAAGGAAGGGAAGGGAAGAGAAAGGAAAAGAAAGGAAAAGAAATTAATTATGTTTCCTACGTTTGGTTGTATAACAAGAAATTAAAAGGAAAATAACATTTTCCATTGTTTGGTTAATGTGAATTGGAAGGAAAATAAATGAATGACAGTTTTAAACTCTCTTTCCGTCCAATTTCCACCGATTTGGAAGGAAAGGAAAGAGATGATTTCATAGGAAAACTTTCCCATCAATTCCCTTTCCTTCCTTTTTATTTTGAAAACCAAACATGGGAAATGTACTAGATTTCCTTTCCCTTCCTTTCTTTTCCTCTCATTTCCTCTCTACCAAATTAGCTCTTAAGCTTGGGTATCCCCCTGATTCTGATTCTGTAATTTTCAACACCTTAATCAATGGCCTCATTCACACTGACAAGCTACCCCTTGCTGTTAAATTGTTGGATAAAGTTGTCAAGCTAGGCATCCAACCTACAATTGTTACCTATGGCACTATGATCAAAGGCCTTTGCAAAATTGGCGACAATTCTGGTGCTCTCAACTTGCTTAGAAAAATGGATTTCGGCCTTTCTAAGCCTGATATTGTCATATACAGCACCATTATTGACAGTCTCTGCAAAGACAGATTGCTGACTGAGGCCGTGAATCTCTTCTCAGAAATGAGAGACAAGGGCATATCACCTAATGTTATTACTTATACCTCCTTGATTCGAGGTATGTGCAGTTTGGGCCTCTGGAATGAAGCCAAGGCCGTGATAGATGATATGCTGGAGAGTAATGCATCACCAAATGTCCATACCTTCAGTATGCTTGTTGACATGTTTTGTAAAGAAGGAAGGGTGGATTTGGCGGAAACCGTTCTTAATTACATGATTGAAAGAGGTGAGACTCCAGACATCATTACCTACGCTGCTCTCTTGGATGGATATTGTTTATGTGGCCAAATGGATGAGGCTTCCAAGTTATTTGCCTCAATGGCCAAAAGTGGTTGCCATCATAACGTTGTGACGTTTAGCACTTTGATAAATGGATATATCAAGACCAAAAACATTGACAAGGCTGTCAACATAGTCCAAGAAATGTATCGTCAAGGGATTGTACCTGATGTCGTCACCTACACCACACTTATAGATGGCTTGTGTAAAGCTAATAGGCTCCAAGCTGCCCACCAAATGTTCAACGAAATGCAGGTCCATGGAATCACTCCTAATGTCTTGACTTATGGTTCATTCCTTGATGGCCTTTGCAAAGATGCACAATTTGATGAGGTAGGTACAATATTGGAAAAGATGGGAGATAACGGAGTGGTCCCTGATATTTGTATCTACAATAACATAATCGATGGTTTGTGTGATGCTGGGAGACTTAATGATGCAATGGATATGTTTACCGCTCTCTTGGCCAATCATGTAAAACCAAGTACTAGGACGTACACCATACTGATGAAAGGAATGTGCAAGATTGGGTTACTTAACGAGGCAAGTGAACTCTTAAAGATTATGCAGGACAATGGCTGTCCTCCCAATGATCGCACCTACAATACGATTATAAGGGGGTTTGTTTTGGGTAAAGAAATCAGAAAGGCTTTGGAGCTTGTCACTGTTATGAAACGCAGAGGGTTTCAAGCTGATGCTGACACTTACTCCTTGTTTGTGGACTTACTCTCTGCAGAACATGTTAGTAATGCAGACAAAAGTATTTCCTTAATTGATTAATCACGTGAATCATGAAGTGTTGTTTGTATCTTTTGGTCTTACTTCTCTATTTTATCAGATTTATAATGCATGGCTTTTATTTAACTTGACTACCCCGGTTAGTGTTCTATGTTTAAAAGTAGATATTGCACACTTCCACAAATAAATCTCATAAAAAGGCAATGTAAAATAGAGAATGTTCTCTCTGATGGGTGAATCAGTTTTTCCTTTGACTGGTTATAGTTAGTATTCTTTTATGTTTCATTTAGTTAAATATTGTTGTCAGTATTCATATTTCAGTCTCTATTCAGCCTTTTGGCTTCGTATAACTAGAATGCTTTGTCAGGAACATGAGAATGAAGTGGTTGGGGCTTTCCCTGATCCCAGATAGTACGGGGATGATAAAGTCAGCAAACAAAAATATCCAAGAAACAGTTATAAATGACTAATTGTTTAGCCTGTTCTTGGTTGTTGCCTGTGAGGCAGGTGTGAAGAATCTGAAGATCAAAGTGAATTCAGTGAGAATATTATCATTAAGTGAAGGTGTAATTAGAATGGGGATTCGGTGCTTGTCTAAGTTTTCCATTGTCTTATTCAATGAGTTCACAGTTCATAGGTTGATGTTTGTTGCTGGTCCTTCTCTTTACTGTTAAATAAGTATGTCATTTTGATTTTCCTTGTTGCACAAAATTTACATCGTATTTACAATGCTGGAAGCTACACTTTACGCCCCTATTGATGCACACAAGTTACATCATATTTAGAATGCTGGAAGCTGCAGGTTATAACCCTCTGATGTTTTATTTCCCAATTCCCATTACCTTTTCCTTAACTTGTTAATAATGGTATATATTGTTAGAAACAATGCTAATGATAGAACAAACTTATCTCGAACGAAAGTCGTGGCGTGATAAATCACTGTCCTAAAGTCGAATTTGCCCCCACACGTACACTAGGGAATTTCCGGCAACCGACCTTCAGGGATACACGACAACCAAAGCTCCGGTGTACTACGGTGCAATGGTTTTAAGAGCAAACTGAACTACTGCCAAACGAATCAGAGAGAGAGTATTTTGTGTGTATGTGTCCCTTTGTGAAATGGGAAGTATCCAATATATAGAGGAAAATTGAGGAGAATCATGATGGCAAATACAATTAATTTGGAGGTCATCAATGGAGAATAGTAAGGGAATTTATATTTGTAACGGAAGACAATAAATCTTGTCTAGTCAAACTTAATCAATGTGGGGAATTAAGGAGTCATCCCATATATGGGTAACTAAACAGCTTACCTCTTGTAAGCTACCAATGTGGGACAATAATATTGTCCAACATCTTTTCTTTGAAGCAAATATTCCAACAATCCCCCACATGATTCAAAGGAAAGATAGAAAGGAACAAGATTCGAATGGCAGTAGGAGGTCGCACGTTACGATACTAATGTCTTGTGGACTTGAATTAGTACCTTGTGCTAACAAGTTTGCCCAACAACCATTTAGGTGGAAAAAATTCTTTGAACCTTTCACGGTATTTGTTCAGTACAAACTGCCCACTAGTTTAACCTCAAAATCAGATTTACTCTCGCGAAAAACATATATACATTAGCCCCTTACGTGTCTGGATATTTCTGTGAACGCTCTAGAAAGTCATTAGCCCAAATGCTCTCATAGGGGGCGGGCAATTCCCCAACATTCACATAGTTGAGTTCATCAAGTGTGTACTGTCTCACACCACCTTACAAGGCTATGAACTCATTAAGAGCTAAAATGCTCAACCTCACACACATGACAGTATACGAAAAAATACTACATCATTTTAAAGAGGAATGGGATTTGTAGTACATGACTGGAGTTGTTTTGTGATTTCGTTTGACCCATTGAACCTGGATATATTCCAGGTTGGGTATTCATCACAATTCACTCCCACTGGGCTGATGCCCCATTCCTAGTACTGGCTCAAGCATTATCTTTCCAGAAAGGCCTTTGGAAGAGGATTTGCAAGTTCCTCTCCAACTTAACAAACATACTCGAGTGATATCACATTATATCTGATCAGATTTTTCACAATTTCATGTCTAAGGTGTACATGCCTTCTCTTTCCGTTGAAAGAATAGTTGTGGGCTACTCTATTAGCCACTTGACAAACACAACACATGGATACTAGTGGAGCCGATCTCCCCCACAATGGAATATCTGCAGGCAAACTTTTTAGCCATTCGGCTTTGTAACCTGCCACATTCTTGAATAAAAACTTAGATTCCATTGTGAAACTTTACAACACAAAAATGTTTGGAAACTTTCCAAAATATAGCAGCACTAGTAAGAGTATTTCATCATTCTTGCAGGTTTAATTGGCATGGCAAATTCCTTCAAACACAAGAAAAAATTTATAGTGCAAACTAAACCCAAAATAATAGTACCTTACAAATACTTCAATAAAATAATCAAAGTATTTCAATACTCACGATTGGGCTTATGAGTATATTTACTCAACCTGCATACGTCATATACTATATTTAGTATGGTATAACTCATCAAACACTTCCAACACTCTTAACATATTCTCCTTGTGATAAACTATCACCTTTTATTAATTTTTTAACTGAATGCTAGAATCATATGGGGTTTTCACGAGAGTAGAATCACATTGACTAAACTTTTTTTTTCTTTTTTTCTTTTTATTTGTATTCCTCGACAATTGAAACTGATTCAAGCTCAAACCCACAAAGAATTCTAGTAATCTTAATGCCAAGAGCGAATTACATCCGCTTTACCTTATCTTTCATATCAAAGCATGATTCAAGAAAGTTCATATTGTGTTTATCACATCAATACTTTTAACTTGTAGCACATCCATGTTCAAACATCTCAAGAAAGCTACATGTGGCAATTTTATGAGTATAAAAGATATACACATACACATCCAAATATATTTAATTACATAAAACACCTTAAAGGTTTCAGTACACTAATCTTAATTAGTTTCCCCCACATTCTCAAAGAATTGGGGTTGATCAAATTATATTGAGAGCACCAATAATATTTATAAATATAGTTATACAACTTGCAACACATGTTCTCAATATATATATCAACTCATCAATTTAATTGTAATTCCTTTAAAAGGAATAAAGAATATTAAAAATCAGTATACCAAAAATCATATCCTTTCTCGTCAATCTTATAGTAATTTCTTAGATAGAAAATAAGATAATGAATATCAATATACTACAAATTGATAATATCAAAGACTCAACAAGTGTGAATTTTGTAGCACATGAACTACAAACAACATTCATTTTTTCCACTATATTCTCAAATCTTAGAAAATATTTAATCAACTTACAAATATTTGTAACGATTTTCAGATCAAAGGAACAACATTTAATCACAATAAATGAGAATTAATTATAGTCCTCATATAACTCCTACACTAACAAGTAACAATTACTTGTCATTGACCACATTAATTCTGTATTTCTTTCGAAATACCCACTTACTATCAAGTACTTTATAATCCCGAGAAAGATCATATACTATCCAAGTAGTATTGCACATCAAGATTGATTCCTTTCCAACTATTTATAACTCCGTTACAATAATTAAAATCAACGGATCTCATGGTCTTCTCTTAATATCTAGGCTCAAAATTAGACATCATGACCAGTCATAAAAAATTGAATGAGAACTAGTATTACAATATGAAGTTCACATGATCTGACATAACCACAACAACAAAAATCATCTATTAAATTGAACAAGTGTTTTTTTGAATCCCATATAAGAATGACACAGATTTACTTACGTAGCACATTTTTGACATTAAATCTAAAGATGACCTGTCTCACAAAATTTAATCATTCAGTAAGGCCTTTTGTCTATTGTGGGTACATGAACTTCAAAGAGGGAATCTTAAATGACTCATCACCATATTAAATAATTATATAGACAAGGTATAAAACCTATCACTACCAATATCTAGTACAGACCATATAACAAACTTGGAGAAAACAAACATGGCCTATTGAATAACATCAATAACACTATTGAGGTTTTTCATCAAATTTCCAAGGTTTTTATTTTTATTTTTAAACAAGCAGGAGTAAAGAGCTTTGATAATTTAATTTAAATAAAGCAAATCAAGATTGTACCAATCACATACATGAGACAAGACACTCTTGCCTTGGTAGCATCATAGGTTACAACACACATGTAAATCCAGGACCTCAATAATAAGTGCTAGTTATTAACTATGTATACAAAATCACACTTATTATATGAGCTTTGTAACCTCCATGTTGTTTATTGCCTCTATACCACTCTAAAATTTGTTAATGACATTTTTTAATTAGTGTAACTCCTTCACCCATGGCATAAGAACATTTAACACATGAAATATTATTGTCACAATAAGTGATAACAATAATACATGATATGGAGAATATGCAACTTCACGGTGAATTCGTTGCCCAGTACAACTTAGCGTACTTATCTCAAACAAATTGTGGCAAAATTACTCAAAGCAAACATAAAGCCAAATAGAATCTGCAACAACGTATACATGATTTGATGAACGCCACCCACAAAAAAAAAAAAATAATAATAGTAGTCCACCTAGGATTAGAAGGCAACAAATTTACTTCTACCATGGTATAAACATCATGCCAATTTATCTACTATCACATAGCACTTTTACTCAATATTCCACAATCACCATATTCAGCTAAATGATTACATAGCACTTTTACTCAATATTCCATAAACATAATGATTACACTGTAAATCAAGATCAGTGATAAAGTAAATCCATAATTAATAAGACATAGCCAATGAGTAAATGACAAAAACCCGCAATCACCAGTAGCTAAATAATAAGACATGGACATCATGTACTTATGAAATCATGACCAACATACTACAACACTCACCAAATTCAGCTAATTTGTTTCATATAGAATATAGATCTAACCATATATTATACATCTACACAAATATGCTAAATTGATATCAATCTCATAGGTATCAACTTCATGCCCCACAAGATCGAATTGATCAGATAAAAAAAAAAAATGAAACTCCACAATAAATGAGCCTAGTAATTTTTTGTCTAAAGAATGATTCTTAACGAATCAACATTACTCTTCTTGTTGTCTTTCAGTCTAAAGCATGCTTTGGTAAAAAAAAAAAAATACTCCACAAGAATGAAACTGAGAAACAATTACCTATTATTTTGATAAGGATTCAAGCCACGGACTAAAAATCCCAAATCAAAACTTAACCAAAATCCAACAGTAAAACAATAAAACTAAATTTCTGACAAATCAATCTAATTTAGACATACAAGGATCAAATATATAGGCATCATGTAGGAACACCAATAGTAAACATGATCCATCACCAGCCATAGTAAACGATAAATTCGACTTTAGAATGTTAGAAACAAGGCTAATGATAGAACAAACTTATCTCGAACGATAGTCTTGGCGTGATAAATCACTGCCCTAAAGTCGAATTTGCCCCCACACGTACACTAGGGAATTTCCGGCAACCGACCTCCAGGGATACATGACAACCAAAGTTCCGGTATACTACGGTGCAATGGTTTTGAGAGCAAACTGAACTACTACCAAACGAATCAGAGAGAGAGTATTTTGTGTGTCTGTGTCCCTTTGTGAAATGGGAATTATCCAATATATAGAGGAAAATAGAGGAGAATCATGATGGCAAATACAATTAATTTGGAGGTCATCAATGGAGAATAGTAAGGAAATTTATATTTGTAACGGAAGACAATAAATCTTGTCTAGTCAAACTTAATCAATGTGGGGAATTAAGGAGTCATCCCATATATGGGTAACTAAACAGCTTAGCTCTTGTAAGCTACCAATGTGGGACAATAATATTGTCCAACATCTTTTCATTGAAGCAAATATTCCAACATATATTTTGAAGGGGTACTTGTGTCATTGCTTCAAGATCTCATCTCATCTCCTTTTATTTTTTATTTTTTAGTTTTCATATTTTTATTATAACTTTTTTTATTTGTGTGTGTTTTAGTGTATTCAGCCCCTTCAGAATTGTTTTGTGCTCGTGTTTTGCTTTGAGTAACACATTCTGGGGCTATTCTCTTTGTTTGATGATGATTATGTGTGTTGTTGCTGTTGTGCTCGCGTTGTGTGTCAAAGGCATTCTTTTTACGTGCTTAACAGTCCAAAACCTATTTGCTATTCCAATGGGGAAGTCAGTGGCTCAAATAGAAAATAGCTCCCTGTGAAAGTAATGCTATAACCATATTTATTCAGATATATATATGTGTCGTGTTTTCAAAGTATTTTCAGATGAATTTTCCTATAAAATACAGCAGAGGATATGCAAAGAGTATAGAGTTCTTGGATATACACTGATGAAGATTCTGATATAGGTAATGTATGTGCGACTAGGTGTAGTTTTTATTACTCTTCTCTATCTTCCGATTAATCTTAATTTTTCTAACATCTGATGATATTCTTCATAGAACGTGCCCAAATGCAGATCACATTGTGAAGGTACGCTATCAATTAACGTAATATAAGTTGTATACACGCGATTACCTTGCATCCTTGTCATCTAGGGTTCATTCTTAATCACTTTCTTTACTCTGTTGGGATCCTATTTGTTTACTCTGAATTCAGATTTCATCTAATCTGCTGAATATTGTGTTAACATAGTTGTGTTAAGTCAGAGCTAATAAAACTTTTGCGATGGTAATGCAACCCAGGATGGTACAACATTGGTACAACTACAACTTTTAGGGGGCCTTCATCTTCTTCATTCCAAATCCTTTGGTACAACATTGGTACAACTACAACTTTTCTTTGAGGTGTCTTTTCCAATAATAGCTTTGAGTACTATCTTATGTTAGGTGCGCACACCAACCAAATTTCTTTGTCCTTTCTTTGGCCTTATTCTCACTATGAGGACATTCAGAAGTGCCTGATTTAAGAATGAAAATAGATGCTCATTTTTTCCCCATACGCTGTACAGAAAGGTTGCTAACCTCTCAAATAATGGCTTGGCAAAATCACTGCACATCCATTTGCCTCAGATGACACAATTTCTGAACCTGAAGATTTCATTATTGTTTGCAGCGTATGAATTACATCGTATGTTACTAATTACTTAACTGCTTAAACTCTAAGCTTGGAGTTGTTAATGCATGATTTATATGATGAATTTAACTTGAACTTGGTTGTGTCAAGCTGGAGGAGTTGCAATCCTGTGCTGGACAAGAGCAGGGGACTATAATGATGCATATGGATGTTCCCTGCGTGGGATATGATCATTGTTCTCCTGTTAGTGATAATCAGTAGCTTGATATTGAAAATCAGAGAGCTGCATAGGTCAAGATGATGACGAGTATGATGATGATCCGATGAATGGTGGTGGTGGCTGCTACCCCATCACTGTTGATGAGGTTCGTGGGTGATTTCACTGGTTTAATGAGGATGCCAGTGGCGGAGCTAGGGGGTGTCAAGGGAGACCCTTTGCTCCCCCACTCCCACCCAAAATCAGAATTTTTATAGGGAAAAAAGAAAAAAAGTATTTGGTAAGTATATTATACCCTTATTTTTAAAATTTTTGCACTCCCATTGCCACTCCTCTGGCTCCGCCACTGGAGGATGCAGGGGGCTCCTGCTCAGAAGCACAAGGGATGGGAGAGAATTTGAATGATACTGTGATCCTCTTGGCTCTTGCTCGGATGAAATAGCAAGCTCACGCTCAACCTAAAGGTAATCAGCTACCCTTTTAAAGTAGTATCATGATGTAGTTTCACTAAATCTTGATTTTATTAATTTTTTAAGCTTAATTCATGCTCATTTAGATGGTTGGTGAGTAGTTAGCTAGCAATTAGAGGGTATAATTATTGAATAATTTTTTTCCTGGTGTAGTTAGATGCGCATAAAACTAAAAGCTTTTACTTCCATCTTGAAGCAATGCATATAAATGTTAATTATATGGTCAATGGTTACCTTACCATTTTGTTGTCATGGATGGGTAGCTTTAAGGTTGGACAATCTACAAATGCTGTAACGAATATTATTTGTCAGTGTAATATCTGGTTTACACAGTAGGTGAATGATGAAAACGTTGATGAAGTAAGTGAGCGGAACTTCACGAGCTGCTGTAGGTGCAAGCAGATAGCATACCCTTGAATCACATATCCTTTTCTTTCTAGTTTGATTTCTCTTCTTTTGTATCCATTTAGGGGCAACCCTGGCCCATAAAGAAGCGAGGTATTTGACCTTCTCCCACAATAAACCAGGAGTAACAGAAAACCCTTTGAACACCCGTGCATTGCGCTCCAACCAGATACACCACAATATCGCAAAAATAGCATTACGCTTCAACATTTTCTTCTCCTTACCGCCCCTAGAGCCCAGAAATTGCATCTGCAAAAAAGCCTCAACGCTAGAAGGATAGACCCCTTTGCTGTTAACAAGCCAAATGGACTTAGCACCCATCCCACCTACATCCCCTCTGAGGTTCAAAATCTTCTTCCACCAGTACCGGCTGCAATTCGCAGGTACCCTGTATTCATAGACAATATTTCACTTTTGTTTTAAAATACTCTCTTTATTAAATTTATTTTTTATAATACTTTTGAAAAATTATAATTTCATAATTTTTATACTGATATTTTTAAAATTATTTATGGCCAAAGTGATATTTTAGTCATAATATAAGATAGTTTGAACAAAGAGGGTAAAAATAAATCCTCTATATAAAGTGAACAGAACCCCTCTTAGATCTCATTTCTTGCCGTGAACCCAGCTATTAATACTTGGTCGGCTGGTCCCTTGGTAGTTGTTGTAGACCTTAGGCAAGGCATCACATCGTTTTTTTTTAATGGTCCCTTGGTAGTTGCTCATAATGTTTAATTTGTGGTCATTTAACACATGCAGGCCAGGATTAGGAAAGCTGAGTTATACTGGCTATAAGATGATCAACATAAATCCACCGACATCTATATTCAAAATTGTGACCTTTTCTTCTTTAAATTTCACAATTATTGTGTTGGAAGTTATATTTTTCTACGATCTTTTGAGGTGGTTGTATACAGAAAAGGGAAGATGGAGACCAAGACAAAATATTATGGAAGCAGCCGATGGTCACTCATGGGTAAGACTGCTCTCGTCATCGGTGGCACAAAGGGCATTGGGTACGTACGTACTAAGAGATAAGTAGTATATTTAGTTTTATTTGGAAAATTCTAAATTGCACATAGTTAATTAATTTGTTATGTAGGCTATTTTAATTCGTCGATTGATCACAAAAAGTAGGAAATATAGGACTGACCTTTCACATTTTCCACTCCCATCTCTCCCTCCCACGTCTCACACGGACGAAAAATATATAATAGATTATTGATCCTACACAAGACCTATTGGTAACTAGACAATAATGGATCATTATATATGTTATATTCTTATACTTTCATATGTAATACACGTCTATATGACGGTTTTTCAGTAACTTTTGGTGAGACAGACTCACTTTACAATGAAACAAGGGTCACTGCTCACCATAAGTGACCCCCTACATTACTAAATAGTGACTCCAATTTTTTTCTTGAACTGGTCTCACACAAGACTTGTATATAATATAAAAAAGTGCTTTCAATTTCCAAAATATGTGCGCATGCAGGCAGTGGCGGATCCACTCTTCAGAGAGTGGTTGCACCGAACCCGCTTGAATATTTTTTTTTATAAAAAATCCTTTATAAAATAAATTTTACCAATACAATCATTAAAAATTGTCCTGTGTATTATAAATGGTGAACTCACTTAACTTAATTTCTGGTTTCACCACTTCATGCAGGCATGCTACCGTAGAGGAACTAGCAGCACTGGCAGCGATTGTTCACACATGTGCTCGCAACGAAGCTCAGCTTGATGCTTGCTTGCTTGAACTGGAAGGAAAAAGGTCTCGAGTGGTTCGGTTTGTGATGTTTTTTCTCAGAACCAAAGAGAGAAGCTTATGGAGACCATTGACTGTATGTTCCATGGAAAATTGAATATGCTTGTAAGGCCATCTATCCCTTGCTTTACTTGTTCTTTAATTTCATTAACCACGCACATATATATTGATTAAAATGACGTCTTTAGTTTTTCTCATACGGTATGCTGTATGATTATATTGATTATTAGGTTTTATTCCCGTACTTCGCACGGGCTCGTAAAAAAAGTTTATAAATATATTTAATAGTAAAATGCTTAGAGTATTTGAAGTGAAATTATTAATATTATTGATAAATTATTTTTATTTTACTTTTGCAAATATTTCTATCCATAAGATGCATGCTAATTATTGAAAATGTTACATCACCTTCATTTGGAAGGAGATTGGACTAAATTTAATTAAATAGAGAATAAAAACAATATAGGTATACTAATTTGAATAAGTAATTCAATTAATAAATAAATGAATAAACTCATTTTGCATTAACGATATACGTGCACTAAAAGTTGATACATCATGCTCGTTTTATACAGCACAACTAAAACTGTGTGACAAAGTTGTGCACATGTGTAATCTACATGTTATCTTCACATGAACATTCTCTCTTATATGACGTCCTACGTGTTATCACCGCACGTAGAGGACACAACTTTTATAGGACACATATACATATATATCTCATTTTAAAGCGTTTTTCAAATTTAATCTAACAGAATCAGATTTATAATTTGTTGACTTACGTAACTGGAGTTATTTTATTTTGTAATGAGGAAATATGCTAATAAATATGTAATTAAGTCAACTAATGATAAGATATTAATGGTGAATGATGTGTTATGCTATGTGGCAAGTTTGTGCTTACGTGTCGGCTTACATGTCATGCCCACACGACGTGGATTGCCTATGTGGCATCCCACGTGTCGGCACCACACGAATATATATGATAATAACTTTAGTAATAGAGTAAGTTTTATGTGTGACCAACTCACAACAAAAGAGAAAAAGTCATATACAGGAGTAATAATGGTACACTAGCACGTAATTAAGTAGGTTTCGAGGACGTTCTGTCGTGCGTTATTAAGAGCCCCCAAATCTGATCTAGATCTTTATTATGTTCGGGGCCATATCAAATCAATGATACCTTGAATAAATCAATTTCATCCTTGTCTAGTATACTTTCTTCGTCATATCAGGAATTTCCATCCCCATCGACTAAAATAATTTCTTCATCGAAATACAGGGATTTTTCGTCTTTTCGAATTGATGATACCTTGAATAAATCATTTTCATCCTTATCTAGTATACTTTCTTCGTCATATAAGGAATTTCCATCCCCATCGACTAAAATAATGTCTTTATCGAAATACAAGGATTTTTCGTCTTTTCGAATTAATGATATCTTGAATAAATCATTTTCATCCTTATTTATCATATTTTCCTTGTCATATAAGGAGTTGCCATCGCTATCGACTATTATAATTTCTTCGTCGAGACATAAGGATTTTTCATCTTTTCGAATAGATGATGGCTCTGCTACATACAAAGTATTTCGAATAATAGTTTGAATATCCCTTCGTAAACCACTGAGTTCGTTCTTGAGTTGATTCATTTGTTCGGATAACTCTTGCCATAGATCATTTATACTGTCGAGTTCTTGGAGACCTAAAAGTTTTCGCTTAAATCGAGTGATTTCAAGATCTTTCTTTTGTCTCCATAGACCATCGAGACATATCTTAATTCGAGCGATTTGGTCATTTATATGACGACTCTCACAATGAATTTTATCGGCGAGATCCATTTAATATTCAACATCAAAATTAACCCTCTTCGTAATATCTGTACTCGAAGTAACCATTTTGCCCCAATAGCATCTAAAGGTTTGTTCGTGGAGTGTATTTCGACTCCCACTGTGGTCGCCAAATTTGTTGCTGTGTTTTGTACTTAGGGGTCACAGACAACCGTGAGGGGCAGTCCTACGACCCTTAAAAAGGTCCTAAATAAGGTCGAAGACTATCTTAGAGCAGGTCGCTCCCTATTCGAACCTACTGCTCCACCCCCAACTCCGAGTTGACGGTGGACTCGGTCAACGGTGATAGTCGGTTTCTAGTGACTTAATAGAATTCCACACCTATGCACAATTTGACCAACTGTTCGACCTTTTCGGGGAGTTGGTAGTGTTTTTCGATGCGTGGTTCAAATTGGCTATCACGTTGATAATTAACCTTGCTATTTGACAAGGTCTTTTTGGGCGTTGAGTTGGGATCGTGGTTTCCTTTTACTTTAACGAGTAGGGTGCGAGGGGGGTTTGAATACTAGTAATTCGGAAAAAGACATTCATTCGATTGATGTAGACAAAGTACAAACGGGAGGATTTAATGGAGTATGATACACTACATTACGTTTAATCTACTCCTAAAACTACACTACACTAGAGACTACATTACTCTACTCCTAACGCATCTTTGCGATGAGACTCAGTTTGTCCTTCTTCATTGCTCCGTCGATCCTATTTATAGGAAAATAGGAGAGACCTTGGTCTTCTAGTAAGTAGTAACCGCCCATTATTCAATCATGGGTGGGGTGTAGTCAACCATTATCCCATATCCTTCTTTGAATGGTTAACACATTCACTTCATGGGTAGTGCTTAATTGGGTAGTTTTTGTAGGAAATAACTACCATGTCTAGTGTATTAGTGGGTAGTGGTAGGAGATAATGGAAGTTGTGCATTTCAACCACTATCTTTATTTATAAGCAATAATATATTTTCGTAATATATTTTTATTCGAGTTGTCGGTCATTCGAATATCCCGGTAGATTATTTTCGAGTGTAACACATGCATTAGCCTATAATACTTAGCGGCATACTGAATTTGAGAGCCTTGTAAAAATTCCATGCAATTGCTTAGCAGCAAGATGATTGTAGACGCTATGATTTCTCGGACAGCTCTGCAACGCATTGGAGAGCCTAGGGAGGTTTCGGGTCTGGTTGCGTATATTTGTCTCCCCGCATCTTCCTATATAACTGGTCAGACTATATTTGTCGATGGAGGCGTTTCTATTAATGGATTCTTACCAATTGCCTTCTAGGAAGATAAGATGGAAGATTGGAAGCAGTGGCAGATCTTGGAGCAAAAAGTAAAGGAAACCAAAACTTGATCCAAAATACTTTCTCTGTAATTTATATCTGTACAATAACAAGTTATATAAATAAGATAACTTTGAAAATGGTACGGGGACCAATCCCCTCCCCGCCCCAACTAAGATCCACCCTTGGATATATGGAAGGAAATTGATAAATCTTATTAATAAGGGTGTTCTTTTATATTGTCGCTCTTGATAAATGAAGCAAAGGATTATAGAAGGTACAGTATCCCCAAAAATAGATTAGATATATTAATTACTGTACGATGAGTCTTCAATAATCGACAACCACCGCGAGTTACCATAACGATTTTATAATAGCCATTGATCTCAGAAAAAGTGATCTTGACCGTTAAAAATATATATTTACTTAAAACATCTATAATCATTTTTAAATAACCAAAATTTAAATAAAATTCGTTTTAGTTTCATAGAATAAAATTATAAATCTCTTTATTAAGTCTATAAAGTAAGGCCTTGTTTGTGTATTACAGTATTATTTTTGTGTCCATATATTTTAACAAGTTTCATTGTTCATAAAATCCATAGATTATGGGATGAATTGGAGCAAAGAGAGAATATGAGTTGGCAAGTGATGGGTGATGGAGCTGGGTGAAGATGAACATGGAGGAGAGAGAATATGGCACCGTCCATGGAGATTGAGGCTCCACCACCGACGGCTCGTGTCCATGGTGACCGCCTGTTTTTTTTTTTTTTTCTTCTTTTTCCTTTGTTAGAATTGGTTATAAAACATTGTTGAGAAAACAGTTATATGAACCACATGTTGGCTTAGTGGTAGATAATGCTGAAGTTGGTCTCTGGTTTTCGGTTTGGGTTCGAAACCCATTTTCGTCAAACCATCTTTGTTTTCCTTCTTTTTTTTCCGCCTGAAATCTTCTTCTTTTTTCTTGAATATTCGATACTTCAATTAAGAAAGTGATATAGAAGCAATATAACACTTCCCACATTCTGTTTAGTTTCCTTAATAAATTTCATACTACTAAATCTTTTATTTTTGGAGATTGTATGAACTAAAATCTTTGCCTCTTTTTTAGATTTTTTTTTTTTGCTAAAAATCTTTGCATATAGGACGCGCAAATAAGAGCAAATAAGAGCCCTTGGATTCGAAAATAGGCGGCCCAGATCAAATCTTTTACAAATAGGACGCGCTGGTCATTAGTTAAAAAGGCAGGGGCATTGACGTCAATCCCCAAAAAAAAAAAAAACCCTGAAACCCTCATTATCCAACCCGCCCCCTTCTCCTCACTCTCTCTCTCTCTCTCTCTCTCTCTCTCCTCTCTCAGTCGCACTCTCTTCACTCTCTCTCCTCTCACCGCTCTCTCGCCGGCGTTAATGGCGGTTAGATTGCCGGAGAAACTCGTTCACTCCAGCGCTCTCTCTATCTCTCATCTCAAAACTCGTTTTCTCTCTCCACCGCGAGCTCTCTCTCTCTAAAACGGCCATTAATGGCGACTTTGAGCTCTTTCACCGTTTTAGATTCAAATGGACCGCATGCAAGGCCTCCGAAACCATCAAATCGACGACCATAAGCTCGATTGGAATGAAATGAAGCTCGATCTGGATATTTTGGAAGATCAAAGCTTCGCATTTAGGGTTTTCGAGGTACTTTTTGATGTAAATTTTAGTTTTCTAGCTTGAGAATTAGGTTATTTCATTTCTGAATTGTTGTACTTAGTTCTCGATTTGAAGCTTCATTATTTCATTTGTTTGTGAATATCCAGATTTAAGTAGAAATTTGTATAGTTTATTTATTTGTAATTTTTTTAGTATTCGAAGTCGTGCAAACTGGAACAAATTAACCATTTTCACTTCATTTCTAGTTTCGATTTTCTTTTACTGCATTTTTGTTTCTGAAATGTTTATCGATTTCAGATATGGAATTATGTTAATGTTTTTTATGAGTACTTTTGTTTCGATCTTGATATTTACTTTTGCATCGTTTTTCTATTGTTTGTTAATCTTCACTAGTTTTGTTTTCTTTTTCTGTTGTGGATCTGGAGTAGTACAATTAGATGTTCTTTGTTAGACTTTTGGTGTGGAAATGGTGAAGTTATTGTTGAGAAACAAAAATTTGAGGTTTGGAGTGGGGGTGGTCGAAGAGAAACATGGTGGTGCGGGTGCTTAGGGCAAACTATGAGCCGTTTCAACCTTGGTTTTAGTGTTAGCCGTTGGGTTTGCGGGTATGGTAACACGAGTTACACCCGATGCCCACCAGTTTAGGTTGAAACCGGGGCTAGGGTTCACCCTGCCCTACTGTACACCATTTTTGTCCTTAGGGTATCTAATGTTGCAGGGGTGGCGGCGAGTGCTTAGGGTTTGGGGACGCTAGTCCCCAAACCCTAAGCCGTCTTAACCAGGTATCTAGGCTTATAAACCGTCCCCAAACCCTAAGCCGTCTTAACCCGGTATCTAGGTTTATAAAGGGCGATAACATGTGCTTAGGGTTTGGGGTCTTAACCCGGTATCTAGGAAGCCGTCTTAACCCGAGATTTGTGTTCATCTATGGCGAGGACGGGTGCTTAGGGTTTAGGGTTTGGGGGCTTAGGGTTGGGGGCTTAGGGTTGGAGGCTTAGGGTTGGGGGGTTAGGGTTCGGAGGCTTAGAGTTGGGGGTAAGGGTTTACGGGGTGAGGGTTTGGAGGGTTAGGGTTTGGGGGTAAGGGTTTGGGGGGGTTAGAGTTTAGGGGGTGAGGGTTTGGGGTAAGGGTTTTGGGGGTTAGGGTTTCGAGGTTAGGGTTTGGGCGTAAGGGTTTGGGGGGCTGGTGTTTGGGGGTTAGGGTTTGGGGTGTTAGGGTTAGGGTTTGGGGGCTAGGGTTTGGAAGACTAGGGTTTAGGGGGCTAGGGTTTGGGGGCTAGGGTTTGGAGGGTTAGAGTTTGGGGGTTAGGGTTTGGGGGGCTGTGGTTTGGGGGCTAGGGTTCGGGGGTAAGGGTTAGGGTTTGGGTGTTAGGGTTTGGGGGCTAGGATTTGGAAGGCTAGGGTTTGGAAGGCTAGGGTTTGGGGGCTAGGGTTTGGAGGGTTAGGGTTTGGAGGGCTAGGGTTTGGGGGCTAGGGTTTTGGGGGTTAGGGTTTGGGGGCTAGGGTTTGGAAAGTTAGGGTTTGGGGTTTTAGTGTTTGGGGGGGTGAGGGTTAAGTCTAAATTGCTGAAATGCCATTAATTAATCATGTGCATGTCACATGTGTGTTTGGTGAATGAGTAAATCTGAACCTTAGATTGAATTAGATCTAAGGGCTCTTATTTGCTCTCATGTGATCCCTACCATATATATATAAAGTTGAGTCAGTTACGTGTGGGCACGCCACGTGGGATATCACGGAAGCGTTAATATTTGTCTGAAGACGAAATGTGAGATGCCACACAAGCGCCCAAATCCGTGTGGTGATGACACATATGCCGCCACCTAAGCCATTCATCAAGTGGGTCAATCATCTATGCATGATCATAATACAACATATAATATAATTATTATAATATTATTCAAATTATAAAATAAAATAACTTTTGTTATGCAAATTAAAAAATTATAATTCTTACTCCATTGGAACAGGTTTGGAAAATACTTCAAAATGAGATACATATGTACTATATACTATAAAGGTGGGTTCTTTTCGTGTGAGGATGACAGGTGGGACGCCACATGGGAGGGATATGTTCGTGTGAATATAACACATAGGTACCACATCGATATACGTATAAAAGTGAGTCTAATTCGTGTGGGCACGATACATAGGAGGTGTAAATTCGTGTGACGATGACACCTAAGCATCACGTAAGCAAAGCTTGCCACATAGCCTAATAACTCTTCATCTAAGTGTCACTCATTATTAATGCCTCATCATAAGTCGAAAAATTATAAATATTACTTCAATGGATTGGATTTGAAAATACCTTCAAAATGAGATATATATGTCATATAAAAGTTGGGTCATTTCCATGCGGTAATGACGTGTAGGATGCCACATAAGAGGAAATGTTCGTGTGAAGATGACACATAGATGTCACATGTGCACAACTTGGCCACATAGCTTAATGGATCAATCCAAGTGTCAGAAGTTCATTATTACTCGAAATTATTATTTGATTTATGTGCATATTATTTCAAACTACAAAATAACATATCTTTAGGTACATAAATCTAAAAATTAAAAATCATAGTTGATTAGATTGGTTTTGAAAAGGTTTTGGTATAAGCTAATTGAATAAGACACTTAAGATATCCATATTTGTATTATATTAGTTGTAAATCACACTTGAATATTAGTAACGAAAACATATTCTAAACATTTAAATTCAATTTGTAATAAATATTTTATATTTATAAGAAAAATAAAGTCATTTTTCATATAAAGATGCCATATGGACGGACATTTCGTGTGGGGGATGAAACATGAACGTCAACTCATCATCTACTCCAATATTTTTTTAGCAAATTAATTGAGATTTTAATATAGCATTTTCGACATACTTATGTAATATAAATGCCACACAAATGAAGAGTAAGATTCAAGTAGCACTCCTTATATGTTTTGTTGAAATTTACGAACGTTGATTTACCTAGCACATTTGAGAAATAAATATTTAGGATCAAATTGTTGATTATAACTTTAGAAAGTGAAATTTTTTTGCTCACCACTAATTAACTTTATTCAATTAGCAAAAATCCAATTGCAATAAGAAACTGATTTTTAACTAGAGAGAGATTAATTAATCTTTAATTTTTTATTCTTTGGGAATTTTGAAGTAGGCTCAAATTATGTTCATTAACCAATCAATTTTTACATTCATTCTATTTTAAATGTAAATCAATTTAAAAGGATATTTAGAAGTAAATTATGAGGGAGACATGAAATTAAACTATTATTTTTAAGAAATAAAATTTTCGCTAACATAAAATTAAATACATTTCACAAATAACATTTATAATTTCATACCATAAATTTTTAATGTCTTTATTAAATATATTAGTAAAAATATTTCTCTTTTTCTTTTTGTGTGTGCACGACATGCAAGACGACACATAGAGGCCCAAAATCGTTTGACGATGACACCGAAGTCGCCATATTAGCAGAGCTTGTTACATAGCTTAACAACTCATCATCCAAGTGTTTCCCCTTAATGCATCAACATTGTTAACTTTATTACATATTTATTAGCATATTTGTATTTTAAAAAATAAAATAATTTTAGTTATGTAAGTAAAAAAAAATCATAAATCTTATTTTAATGTATTCGATTTGATAAAGGTTTTAAATGGAGATATATGTGACCTGTACAAGTTGGATCCTTACCATGCAATGATAACATGTAGACGCCACATAAGAGGGAATGTTCATGTAAAGATGACACGTTGACGTCACATGTGCAACTTTGTCACATATTTTAACAAATCATGATCCAAGTGCCAAATGATCAATATCACTCGACTTTATTATATGATTTATTTGCTTATTATTTCAAACTACAAAATAACATATTTTGAGTTACGTAACTCTAAAAAAATAAAAAAACTTACTCCATTAAATTATCTTTTCTTATTCTTTTGTGAAGTTTGAAGTATCCTCAAATTATGTTCATAAATTAATTTTTTTTTTTACTTTCATTTTATTTTAGATGTAGATCAATTTAAAAGGGCATTTCATACAAAAATATTAAAATAGTCAAATATAGAATTAGCTGTACGGAATACAACAGACATGAGGTATAACCTAGAAAATTATCTTCATTTACGAGAGACATTTACGAGTCCGTGCGAAACACGGACATAAAACTAGTTAGTCAATATAAAGAGATACAAATTCTAAACCATATATATAGGTTTTAGATTAAGCATTTGTTTCAACGACATGATTATTATCAAGATTATTCTCGAACATGATTTTTATCTTGATTATGGAGATATAGTCTATTGCTCTATTTATTAGAGAATTCGATATAGGAAGAGTGTTAAGTTCGTAAAATTTCACTCTTCATTGTTTCAAAAGGTAATTGGTAAGAAGCCATGTACAGTAAATCCTCCATCGACAAATATAGTCTGACCAGTTATATAGGAAGCTGCTGGTAGACAAAGAAATGCAACTAGGCTTGAAACTTCCTCGGGCTCTCCTACACGTCCCAGAGCAGTTCTGGAATTGATGGCCTGAACACACTCCTTTCTACTAAGAACCTGTCATTGAGGAAATGAAATACGGTCATATATCAATTCCTACTAACTTGCTTCTTAGTAATTGCCCATTCTCATGCATGATTTATGTACTGTATATATTACATACGACATGTATTATGTGTTTAGTGGCACTCTTTTTTATCATTGGATCTTTACTTTCCCTTGCAACCCCTGTTATTGAGAGAGGAATGTAAATTTTGAACCAAACAAAGTTTAAGGGTAATATGAGGATCCTGAATCCTGATATTATAAAGATGTAAGGATGTAAATTTTGAAACAACTAAAATATCCATTGCTTCAGATTACCCCAGTGCCTCCAAAGAGGCTTTTATCAACCGCAAAGATGTAAATACTTCAGGTTAGGATATTACCTCTTCAGCCAAAGGAGTCCTGATATATCCAGGAGCAACAGAGTTAACCCTTATGTTGTCTTTGGCCCACTCACATGCCAAATTTTTTGCTAGTTGATTGATTGCTCCTACAATATATCAACAAAAAATCATATAACTCATATATATATATAGTTATACAAATTCTATGAAGGTACGAGAGTGAGGTGCATCGGATAATAGAGTGGCCAAATATGTGGTACTCCGTAATACCTTTCGCTGGTCCATAGACAGACCCGACATTAACTGCAAAGAAACAGCAGTAGATGAAATGAATATGATGTTGCCTGCCCCTGAGGCCTTCAAGAGAGGATGTCCAAGTTGGGATAGATGGTAAGCCGATTCAAAACACAATGCCATAACACTTGAGAAATCTTCTGCTGTGTAATCGACAGTTTCTTTATATATCGAACCACCTACATTATTCACCTGATAAAGCAAAGACAGTAGTAACATTCAATAGTTCAAGGCAACTGATAGGCAGCCAATAGTTCTAATTATGACATTAGAACTGTCTCTTTAAAACTCAAAACACCTAGTTAGTAGTAAAGTGCTCCCATTTTTCTTCTTCATTCATACTTCGAAGAATGATCTCTTTGTGGCAAGAAAAATATAATGCAACAAATCAAGGACAGGATGACCTTACAATGATATTCAACTTTTCATGAAACATGGAGTTGATGGTCTCCATAAGCTTCTCTCTTTCGCTACGAGAAGTAACATCACACACTGAGCCACTTACTTGAAAACCTTTTGCCTTCCAGTCGATCAAGCAAACATCAAGCTCAGCTTTGTTGCGAGCACACGTGTGGACAGTCGCCCCTAACCCTGCAAGTTCCTCTACTATAGCATGCCTGTGCACACAGCAAGACAGCACACAAACATCGCGAACTAAGTTTTGACAATTCAAAGTCTATAAGTACTCAAACTATGAGAATTCCACAAGATTGAACAAAAGTAGCAATCGAAGGTAGAATTTGGAAACAATCTTGTATCTGGTTTGTTGTATAGCAGGTTTCAATCACAAAATGCCTATAAGGTGAAAGGGACTACAAGGTGCGGTTCTTTTACTTTATAGGGGAAGACGATTTTCCACCCAAAAAAAATAGGGGAACACAATAGATGCATAATAAACACTGTGCGTGCCACAAGTGCTTGGGTGTTCTTTGTCATCCTCTTCTTCTTGCAGACCGAGTTATTAATAGAATGAGAATGCTTAATTATCAAAAAAAAAAAAAAAAAAAAACTGTGCCACATAGAATTTATCAAACGAATTAAAGATACAACTATCTCAGTTTATACCCAATGCCCTTGGTGCCACCGGTGACAAGAGTAGTCATTCCCAAGAGCGACCATCTGTTTCCATGATTACTTGCGTTGGTCTCCATCTCCACCTGAACTTATTATAATTATGAAAAGAAAAGGAAACTTTTGATGGGTTGTTGTTTCTTCTGATCATAATTTTGAAGTATATGGTGGATCTTTATAAAGGTCAGAACTGAAAGTCTCTTAATAAAGTTGAATGACCACAACATTAAAAGCAAGTAGGTGTACTAATAGATGTAGATGTCAGATGTGTTTGGTGTAAGATGTAGATGTGAGATGTGTTTGGTGTAAGATGTAGATGTGAGTTGGTTTAAGCGTATCCACACAATGCTAGAGGAACAACCAAACATCGAAAGATGTATTAGTTAGAAGTTAGAACTGAACTGTCAATAATATCCCCACAAATTGATATTATACTAACAATAATGGAAATCATGAGTGGTAAATTAGACCCAGCCATCAAGTAAGGTAAGGACTGTGCTCCTTAAATTCAGTTAAGTTTGTAAAGTCAAATTTTATTGATTTCAATTCGACTCGATTAATAAGAACATACTCTCTCCGTTTCAGATAATTTTATACGTTGTTACTTTTATTTTGTTTCACATAAATGTATCTATTGTTCATAAAGCAAGTGGTCGCAATAACCTTTTTACCATTATATCCGCATATCATTACACCCACCAACTGACCACACCTTCCTTTATTCCCCCAAAAAAACAAAGGCAATGTTGAAAAGTTAAACACTTTTTCCTTGTCTTAAAACTAGCTGTACAACAAACTGAGGGGGGTGAAGAGGGTAGATTCGTGGGACATTTTTCTGCTAGAGGAGTAACTTGGTTATGTAAAAAGCCGAAGCTTCGCCATGAGTTTGTGGTTACATCTTCTGAAGGCTTTCCAATATGCGGTAGTAATTCAGCGGCTTTGAGGAAGTGGATGAGGAAGAAGCGGCCTTTAGATATTAGTGAAGTAAAAGCACGGGCAACAATCTGGATGACTAATGGTGATGGGAAGAAGCTACGCAAAAGGAAATCCCACTCTGAAGTCATTTTTAATAAGTGGATTCCTATTGATGGCGATGATGAGAAGGAGGCAGGTGAGGAAGTTAGCTCTAAGAGACGTTTTGTTGACATAGTACAACGTAGTGGTAATCACCAAGATGCTCCGGAGTCTAGTGATCGCAAGGGGAAGGGAGTTATGGTGGATGCTGATGAAACGGTTGGTAGTGTTATTCAATGTCCTGTGGAAGTTAAACAGGAAGCGGCCTCATCAGGGGTCACAGTTCCAGATGAGCACGAAGATGAGGCGTTTATCTTTGGCATGGAGTTTACTTTACTAGCGTGGTGGGCGGGGGAGACTGGCCCTCAACAGTCTCCACCGGAGCCTTGAGGATCTTCAGTTGGAACTGCAGGGGCTTAAGGAGTGCGGACAACCTTGCAGTTCCCTATTTACAATGGGCAGTCCGCAAATTTAATCCAAGTCTTTTGTTTTTAATGGAAACCAAGCAAAAAGTGGTGGATGCTGGTATGTCTCTCTCGCGCCTCAATTTTGATTTTTGTGATGGCGTGGATTCTGAAGATCTTAGTCGTGGTTTGTGTGTATTGTGGAATGATAATATTGAAGTATCTATCGTGTCCAAGTGTAATAATTTTATTGTCTGTACTGTTATTGATGAAAAACGAACTAAGTGGGATCTTGTGTTGCTATATGGCGCACCGGAAGCACATCTTAGAAGTTATGTATGGGATAATTTATATGGTGTGATTTGTTCTTTATCTGGTTGCACGCTTGTTGTTGGTGATTTTAATCAGATAGAATTTTCCTATCAAAAAATGGGAGGCTCTAGTAATTTAAGGGGCCGGGAATCTTTTTCTAACTGGCGTAATGCTCTGGGACTCCTAAAAATTGAGTCTTTGGGACCTGCGTTTACTTGGTGCAACAATCGAAGGGGGGAAAATGAGATCTTTTGAAAAACTGGATAGAGCTTATGGATCACAGAGTTGGATGACTTTGTTTCCAGATGCTTGGGTGAAAATCCTTCCCGTTCTAGTTTCAGATCATAGTCCCATCATTTTGTCTACACATAAACACAGGAGACTTAAGGGTGGGAGATTTAAAATTGATAATTGGTGTTTGAAGTATGATGAGTCTAAAGAGCTGGTCAAACAGGCGTGGGACACAGAAGTACAGGGTTCTTGCATGTTCAAAACTGTGAGAAAATTGGGCCTGGCGCGTAATTCAATTTTCAGATGGGCCATTGATTATAAAAAGAACAATAAGTTTTCATGGGAAAGTATCTCTGAGAATGTTGAGAATTATATGGTCAACTCCAATAAAGAGAAGTGTTTTGGGGTCTTGAAGGACCAATGTCGAGAAAGGGCAATGATATGCAGGGAGTTCTGGAAACAGAGAGCTAAGCTCAATTGGCAAGCAATGGGTGATCAGCACACACGTTTCTTTTTTGCTCATACTAAAAGCAGGATGAAAAAGAAGGAGGTAGCTGTCATTCGGGGCAAAGATGGCGCATTCATTTACGATGAAGAAGGTATCCAAAAGGAGTTTTTGGAGTTTTATATGGATCTTTTTAAGGAGAATGGTAATATCAGGTCATCATTCTCTTTTAATCATGGATATTTGGATACTTTTGAGGATGTATTTCAAGGGATCAATGTTAGATTGTCTTATGAGCAAGTAGAGGAGCTACTTGTTCCATTTTCGAAGGATGACGTGAGGCAGGCCTTATTTAGCATGGGGAACGGGAAGTCTCCAGGTATGGACGGCATTACAGTGGAATTTCTCAAGCATAACTGGCACTTAGTGAGTGATCGTGTTTCGGATGGTGTTTTGGAAGTGCTTACTTGGGGAAGAATGCTCAAGGAGATTAATCGTACTCTTTTAGTTCTATTACCTAAAGTACCTGACCCGATGGAGGTAAAAGACTTTCGTTCGATTGGACTCTGTAACGTGATATATAAAATCATCTCCAAATGCCTTACTTTCAGGATGAGGAAAGTTATTGGTTCACTTGTGGGTCGGTTTCAAAATGCTTTTGTGCCAGGGCGTCAGATGGGTGATAATAGTCTGCTGGCGAATAAACTCTTGTCATATCTCAGGTGTAGAAGGAGGGGGCCTGGTTTTCTTGCGACATCGAAAGTGGATATGAATAAGGCCTATGATCGGGTGAATTGGAATTTTTTACAAACTGTTCACATAAAATACGGGTTTCTTGCAAGATGAGTAAGTCTTATTATGGAATGCGTCACTACCTCTACATTAGCAGTTTCAATTAATGGGGTAACGTCACAACTATTCAAACCATCTTGTGGGTTACGTCAAGGTGATCCGCTATCGCCTTATCTTTTTATCCTCTATATGGAGGTACTTTCAAAAATGATGATAAACGCGGAAAGCCTAAAAAAAGTGCAGGGTTTCAAGGTAGCAAGGCGAGCTCCCCAAATTTCACACTTGTTTTTTGCAGATGACGACTTATTTTTCTTTAAGGCCAATCCTGAGAGTTGCTCGAGCTTAAAGGATATTTTAAATAGATTTTGCGAAGCATCTAGGAAGATGATTAGCTTGCAAAAATAATTTGTTATTTTCAGCCCAAACACTCCGGGGAAAATTAAACAGTGGCTAAGGGAAATTCTAAGGGTCCCAGCGCAAGAAAACTTGGGAAAATACCTGGGATGTAATGTACAGATCGGACAGAGCAAAAGAGAGGCCTTTGGTAATCTTGTTTGTGAAGCCGATAGAAGGATTAACGCGTGGGGAAACTGATTTTTATCGCCGGCAGGAAGATTAATTCTTTTAAATTCTGTCGTGGTGGCACTGTCTACTCATGTGATGATGAATTTCCTTCTCCCTGCATTTGTAACAAGTAAGTTGTTCTCAACTTTTGTTAACTTTTGGTGGAAAGGTGGGGGTGACTCAGGAGGGATTCATTGGAAGTCCAAGAATTGGCTTGCTTTACCTAAGGGAATGGGCGGTCTCGGTCTCCGTGAACCCTGTTGGTTTAACAAGGCCTTGTTAGCTAGTCATGCTTGGAAACTCTTGGATGACAGGGAGAACCTGGTGACAAGGATCTTCAATGCTAAGTACAAATTTTCTGGGGATATGATTCTACATGGGGATCTTAAGCCTAGGAGTGGCTCATCGTCGGCATGGAGGAGCATTCTGGAAGGAATTCGTCTATTAAAACAGGAGGCAGCTGCAAAAGCGGGTAATGGCAATTCTATACTTGTTACCCAGGATAATTGGGTCCATGGACAACCTATGTCATTCAAGAGGAATGTAATACTGGATGGTCGAGAACCGATGGTCGTGAATCAACTTCTCAATGAACATAAGGAGTGAGACTTATCTATTTTAAGGAGCTTTTTTAGGGAAGTTTATGTTCAAAAAATAGTGTCAATCCATATTCCAATAAGAGATGTGGAGGACGGATATTATTGGCGCCACACAAAGGACGGGATGTATAGTACTAAATCTGGGTATGCAGTGTTGGCACGTGAGAAATCGGTTCTGTTGTAGAGTTGCTTGTTGGGGAGAAAATTTTGGAAATTGATTTGGGCTTCAACCTTGTTGCCAAAATGGAAGTTTCACGCGTGGAAGGTTGTCCACAACGGGTTACCTGTTCGGGCTAACATCGTATTAAGGCGCATATGTGAGGATGCTTGTTGTCCTCTGTGTGGAGAGAAGTCCGAGACCGTAGAGCACTTATTTAGAGACTGTATGGTAGCCAAGCATGTTTGGGCGACGACTTGGCTGGGACTAAGAGTGGATGCATATAGTTTTGTTCCTTTGTCTCAATGGTTAATGGACTGGGGTTTCGTATTTGCAAAGGACAAAGAGGGAGGACTTGAGAGGTTTAATTTATTGATTGTGGTGCTATGGTGTATCTGGATACATCGGAATGAGGTCATTTTTAAAGGGGCAAATCCATATCCCAGTCGCATCCACCAGTTGATAAGGGAAGCCTGGGTGGTAAATGATGGTGCAGCAAAACGGAGGCTGGAGAGCTCTTTAAGATCTAGCACTTTGGCTACCAACTTTGAGCGGGGTTGGGAAGTGTGCTGGATAGGAGTGCCAAATGATGAGGTGCAAATTATTGTTATTGTTGACGGGGCATGGTCTGCGAAGAGTTGGAAGTCGGGGTCAGCTTGGGTGATTAAAAATGCAGCTACAGGGGCAATTATTTTGCAGAATTCTCTACCCTCGTGGTGTTCATCTTCATTGCAGGCCGAAGTGAAAGCATGGTGGGAAGCGATGAAATGGGTTGCAGCCTCGTCTTTTACAAAGTTTAGCGTTTGGACGGATTCTCTATTACTTTGGGAATATGTGGCGATGGGTCATGTTGCAGCTGTGGAAGTTCGTGATATGATACTGGATGGGTTAGCCCAGGCTCGTCATTTGAATACGGGTCTTATCCGCAAAGTCCCTAGAGAATTAGTTCATAACGCGCATGTTCTAGCTGTTGCAGCTAAGCGTCGTGTGTTCGTATCCTTTTCTAGCTAGACATGTTTCTTTGTATTCGCTTTTGTCCAAAAAAAAAAAAGAAAAAAAAAAAAGAAAACAACTAGCTAGTGCAAAACAACAAAAATATATACATTTATCAGAAACGAAGAGTGTATAACCTAATAAACGACATTTTTTTTTAGTTTATTTTGATATACATTCCCAAATATATATACTTGTTTAATTGAAACATGTTGAAGATATATTTCAAATGTGCCCAATATTATAGAGGTTTTGACTAGTTATTCAGGGTAAAAGGTCAAATAATAGATCACTTTTGCTCATTTTAATTTTGTTCAGTTCAATTTTATCCAGCTAAAATCAAAACCTTAAAGTTGGTAAATGAAGATTACTCTCCAAAACCCAAAAAAAATGTTACTACTCTAGTTTTGGAAGAAAATAAAATAGGAATAGTCCTTATGTGACATAGAATAAGGTCAGGACACTCTAAAATCTTCATTTTTTTCACAAATAGATGGTCAATCTTAATTCTTTTTTTTTTCACAAATTAATAGTCAAAATTTGAAAAGCTTGACCTTCATAAATCAAATGGAAAGCTAATACACTAATAGAGTTAGACGGCATCAGTATCGGGTCCATAGCCAATATTGTGACAAAAGTGACAACTTGGGAATATTATTGTAGAGGTTGCAACTTGAGATTATTATTGTCGGATCGATAAAAACTTCGGACTATTTTCATCGAATTTGTCTACTTTTCACAAATCAATAGTCAAAATTTTTAAAGTTTGATCTCTAAAAGTTATAATATATAAACCCTAGCTTTTTTGTGTTTGTTTTAGAGAAATTAGCAATAATTCAAAACCTTGTGGAGTACTCTACACAATAGCACTATAGCAGCCAAAAGCATAATTGGCTAGATTTATTTTACGAGGCACCCAATCAATATATATATATATATATATATATATATATATATATATATATATATATATATATATATATATATATATATATATATATATATATATATATATATATATATATATATATATATATATATATATATATATAAAGGAGGCATATTTCAGGCGCTATAAAGCACGCCACATAGGCGAGAATTTTAAGAGCGCGCCACCTAAGCGAGGATAAGAACAAAAAATAATCAATATAAAGCGATTAGGAGTCTTTGATAATGACAAAAAATAACTGGTGTGAAACGGTTAAGATTTCTATCATCCTTACTGTTTAGGATTTTTGAAAGGTTAATTTTAGTAAAATATATATACGTGATTGTTGATCTCTCCTACCACACTTTTACAATCAGAGCTTCTCCCTCCCCTTTTATTCTTATTTTTTTATTTTATTTTTGTTTTCTTCCACCTTTACTCCTTGATTCATGTTATGTTTTGGTTCTACACAAAATTAAATCTAGAATACTAATTTTATAAAGGTTCATGTTGTGCAGGTTTTGAAAATTATTGAATTGTCCAATAACTACCAAATCAGCATTTATAAAGAGGTTTTTTTTTTTTTTTTTTGGTTCTCCGTCCAACCAATTCATGTTTTTTTTGCTTAATTTTTCCAATATAATGGACTATATATGAATAATGTTTTGCATAACTTCAATTTTATGGATGAACAATTCTTTATATGGTTTCAGTTTAATGGTCAAAGTTATAAGAAAGTATAACTATATTATAACGATTATATCACTACACTAATTATTTTAAAGGTGTGATTCTTTTTTCTTTTGGATTAGGTAGAGAGGCAAAATCGGACAAGATATATCACTTAATAATAACGTTATACTAATTGCTCAATTTGTTCGTACGTGCAGGTTTTGGTATTGTAGTTATTCTAGCAAGAATTTCAATTTCAAGTAAGTATTTTTCTTTGTTCTACCCATTTATAATTTGTAACAATTATGAATTTTTGTAATTTGATTTTAGGTAAATCACTTCTAAGTAATAGTTGTCAGTAGGCGAGTAGTAGTAGGACAAGAGTCCTGCAGTCCTATGCTTATATTTGCCTTTAACTTGGCGGGGTAAGGCCGGGTTGTTGATAGGCATTTATACAGATTATGGAATCATGTATAAGATTACTTCATTCAATGAAGTTGCAAGAGGAAAATAGTCTGAATAGCAATAGGGTGGAGAAATATTATCGTAGTTTACTAATGATACATAATACGGATGATGTACGTAGCTAATACATACTCTTATTTCATACTTCCTGCGTCCCATGATTACGTTGTCAATTACTTTATCGCGGTCTCCAATGCATAACTTTGACCATAAATAACTATAAATCTATTCAAAACGAATCTAACAATAAAATTTTTACATTGTCAATCTTTATATTTTTTCATATATTAACGGTCTAAGTTTGTAAAGTTTGACCTCCAAAAAGCAATTGACAACGTAATCACGGGACGGAGGGAGTATTAATTAACAACTCTTATATATAACATCATAATCTATATATATAAGTTCATAAATAGCGTTCTCAGGGGCGGACCTAGCAAGGGACTTATAGGGTCCCTTGCAACCATACTTTTTGGGGAAATTTCATATACATTGTATAATTTTCCTTATTTTTGGTATAAATCCTTTGATTTTGTCCCTTATTGCACCCATAATTAGATTTTTGCACCCTTTTAAAAAAATTTGCACCCATATTCAAATTTTTCTGGGTCCGCCACTGAGCGTTCTACACATCAATTTGTTCGTACGTGTAGGTTTTGGTATTGTAATTGTTATAGCCAAAGTTCAATTTGAAGTAAGTATTTTTCTTTGTTCTACCTATTCTTGATTTGTAGCAATTATGAAACATTGTAATTTGATTTTAGGTGGAAAGGAAAAACTGGAGAAGGTATATATCACTACACTAATGATTTTAACAATGTTTTTTTTTTAGGTGGAGAGGAAAAACAGGAGAAGGTATATCACTACACTAATAATTTTAACGATGTTCTTTTGTTTTTTTTCTTAGGTGGAGAGGAAAATCGAAGAAGGTATATCACTACTCAAAAAGTCAACCAGAAAACTCATTTTAGAACCGATGGAGTATTTCATAATAAGACGGTTGAAGTAACCTCTTTTATTCTTTTAACATTTTTTGGTCGAAAACTAACGTTTTTCTGGACGACCAAATGTGTCTAACAAAAAACGAATAGTTTTTACTTTTTAGTCTAAAAGTAGCGATAAATGTCATATCCATATGCAAACATATTACACAACTGAATAACGTTTGTAATTAGTTAGGATGAGGAGTTGGATAACTTTCTGAGGATTCGAAGGAAATATGACCTTATAGTTGAAAGGGAGTTAAGCAATGATAAAAGGGTCCGACAAATTTATTTACCTTAAAGATAAAAACCTTGGTAGATACTCAATCACTCATAACACATACTTTGAACCAAAAAAAAAAAAAAAAAAAAAAAAAGAAAAAAAAAAAAGAATGTCCACACGTTAGTATACCCAAACTCAATTGCCAAATAAAACTATTTTTAACATATCAAGTTATCAATATCTACATAATATAAATAATTTTTATAAAACTTGCACGTGCTTAAATACTAGCTCTAGAGTTTGGGTAGTAGACTTCTAGAGTTCTATAAGAGTTATATTAGATCTTCGTTAAGTATTTAAAATCAAATATAACTTTCTTTACACGTCTCAAACAATAATTACTTCTATACCAGTACATTGAAACGAGATCCATCTACAGTATGTATAATAAACATGCAAGATCATATGTAAATGTTGATTTCCGTAACTAAAATGAAAAAATAATACTAGCAATAAAATTAAGGTTGAAAATAAAAATGACCACCTGCATGGCACGAGTTTGATTACTAGAATGCTTCATTTAAGCAAAAATTTAAACGCAGGTCATGTACGCCAGAAATATATTTTAAGAAGGCTAAAGGAGTATTGGTATTAGACTTCTACTACAATTCAAGAGCTTTAAGTTATATAGATTATTACCTATATATTTTTTTGAAATAATGTAATTGATATTTATATTAATAAAAGTTATTGTATTACTTTATATATTGAATTGAAAGGTTTGGATTATAGACTATTTATTAAAAATAAATTTGTATAAGTTAATGAAACAATGATTGAAGTATGGGTGCGTTCTTTAGTTCTGAATTTACTAGAACTGAACTGAATTCAATATCACTGAACTGGACACCACTGAAGTGGACACCACTGAACTGAACTGCAAACAACTGGACATGTGAAACAAAAAATATGTTTTTGAACTCAGCACTACTGAACTGAACATCATTAAACTGAATTTAAAATCATTGAATTGACACCTAAAATGAATTGAACGTGTAAGCTCTAAAGAACGCATCCTAAATAGTACACTAAACATCATATATGAGTCTATTAATATGAACCCGTGCATCGCACGGGCTTTATAACCAGTTGTGTTGAATTGGCAACATATTTAGATTACTCATATTCGTTTCCTTACTTCAATATTAAAGTCGGTTTATGTAGGCTTAAACTTGCCCTAAAAGAAATAGCAATCCAACCCCAATTAGAATTGGTGTTTCCTCTATAAATATGCTGCCTCATCAACATAAACCAGATTACTTACAACTAATTAGATTTTACCATCACCAAGCTAAGGCAATACGATCGATCATCACTAATTAACCATCAATTGCAACCATGAAGAACAACAACAACCATAATAACAAGCATCACATAGAAATCCAACTCTCAATCGAAGCCCGGCTTAAACCCCCGACAACCTTGTTAAGCCTAATTCAACGCCATCCTCTCCAAACCTACGCGGTTGCATGGGTCGACATCGATCCTCGCAACAAAGTCTGGACCACAATTGTGGGAGGCCCTAACCCAAAGTGGGATAATCTTCACCTGCATGTCCACAAAGACGACATCGTTAACGTAGAAATCTATGCCGAGGGCAGCATCTTGAACCAGGACAAACGCATCGGTGCAACTCATAAGTTCTTGGTTAGGGACATTATTGCCGCCAAACGTTTTGGCAAGTCTTATATCGCCTCGTCTCGAACCTCCCATGGTGTTCTCAATGTTGGCGCGAAGATCATGAGTGTCATGAAGGCTGGCTTTAATGAGTCTCATCTCACAAAGAAATACGCCAGTGGTCGTTCTACTTCTACATGGGTTGCTCCTTTATTACTTGCAACGCAGTTTTCATCTTTAGCCCTAACAAGCTAAGCACTATACTAGGTCTTGAGTCTTGATCCTGTTGACTACCTGTTCTCCATTATCTTGAATTGGTATTATTGTACCATGATGATTAATTGTTAGTACAATAATATATCTTACAGTTTATTTAGTTATATGAGTATTAGATCTTTTGTTAGTGTTATGAGATCTCCGAGATTTCAGGCGTGACCTTTGTAATATACTGTTACGCCTATTTATGACAAGTTATATTAGAGTTTGATAGTGTTTAGGATTGTTTCCTAAAACAGAAGATTTGTATAGATATTAGGGCTGTATATATATATTGCGTACAGATCAATATAGAGATCATCTTTTCTGCCTCAAACCTGTCATGGTATCAAAGCGTGAAAGATCCATAAACAAACCCTAAACCAAAACTCAAAAAAACCCTAAACCCTAAACAATGGTCGTGGAAGATGATCCACCACCACCAAAAATTGCCTCAAAATCCCCTTATTTCCTAGGTTCTCAAGATCGACCTGGTGATTATATTACTGCGACCAGATTTAATGGCGAAAATAATTATGATGGTTGGGCTGGTGAGATTGAGACGACCCTTCAAGCTCGAAGAAAGTTCGGATTTTTAGATTTTACGATTGTATCTCCAACACCTCCTTGCACACAAGATGATTAGAATACAATTCAAGCCATGTTGGTATCTTGGATTATGAATACCATCATAGCAGAAGTGAAGAGTACCTTGTCCAAACATAAAGACGTCAGGCATCTATGGGAGACCCTTAAGGAGCGATTTGCTCTTACGAATGGACCACGCATACAGCAATTAAAGGCAACCATCTCTGACTGTAAGCAAACCAAATCCATGTCAGTTGCTTCTTACTACGGAAAACTCACGGCTCTATGGGAGGAATTGCATAACCATGAACCCTTGATTACTTGTTCTTGTTGTACAAAGTGTACCGCAGGCCTTGAACATGAGTGTCGCCGTGCAAAGGACATGCTTCATGAATTTCTGATGGGTTTATATACCCTATCTTATGGTCCTTTGCGATCAAATATTATTGCTCAAGATCCTCTACCCTCTCTCAGCCGTGCCTACCAGCTAGTTATTCAAGATGAACGAGTCAAAACGCCTTCGGCTCTGCCCGAGGAGAAATCCGACGTTGTTGGATTTTCTGTGCGAACTAGTGGGCACACACGAGGCAAAATAGAGAAACCTGATAAATCACATCTCTCTTGCACCTACTGTAAGAAGACAGGCCACGAAGTAACTAATTGCTTCGAAATTCATGGATATCCAGAATGGTGGGAGGATCGTGTGAAGTCTGACAGCGGATCAGGTATGACCAAACTGATGATTGGTCGTACCCAAAAATCAACGATCTCTGCTCCTTCTCCTGCGACAGGACGTGGTCGAGGGGAGGTCCATACCAATGCTGCAGTTGTTTCTGAACCTATAGGAGCACCATCTGCTCAAGTATTTTTTGATGATCAGTGGAAGACACTTGCAAGTGTCTTTGGTAATATGATTGTTTTCGATAATCGTTTGAGTGGTAAGATTAATGGTCATTCTTGGATTATTGATACATGTGCATCTAATCATGTTACTGGTAATCTTTCTCTATTATTCGATGTGAAAGACATCTTATGTCTTGTTGGTCTTCCTGATGGCAAGAAAGTGGTTGCAACAAAGAAGGACTCAGTGCGATTGTCAGATGCTCTGACTCTCACTCATGTTCTTTATGTCCCTCTCTTAAATTGCAACTTATTGTCCGTTTCACAATTGTGTGATGATTTGGATAGTATTGTCATTTTTTATCGATATATGTGTGCTATACAGGACCAAACGAAGAAGCTGATTGGAACAGGAAGTAAGCAAGATGGACTCTACTACTTCAAGGGACCACATACAGTGCAGGCAATCACAGTGGATGCTGACGGTTCTTCTTTGGCTCTTTGGGCATGCTAGGATGGGGCATCCTTAGAAAAAAGTAGTAAAATTGATTCCTCCCATTTGTAATTCTAAAGGTAGTTTGAATAAAGCTTGTGAAGTGTGTTTTCGAGCTAAACATCCCAGAGACAAATTTCCTTTGAGTGACAATAAAGCTAGTCGAATTTTTGAACTAATTCATGTTGATTTGTGGGACGGTTATTGTCATACATCTTCTTGTGGTGCTAAATATTTTTTGACTATTGTGGATGATTTTTCTCGGGCTGTGTGGGTTTATTTGATGGATGATAAAACAGAGTTCGTTGCTATGGTTGAGCGACAATTGTCTCAAATCATAAAAATTATTCGAAGTGATAATGGAACGGAGTTTTGATGTTTGCTTGATTATTTCACTGCTTGTGGTATCTTATTTCAAACCTTATGCATTGGAACTCCACAACAAAATTGGAGAGTTGAAAGAAAACACAAACACATCCTAAATGTTTCCCGCGCATTGCGCTTCCAAGCCAATTTGTCTATTTATTTTTGGGGGGAACAGCTGCCCATTTAATCAATAGAACTCCTTCTACCGTCCTTAACAATCTCACTCCTTTTGAGAAAATGTTTGGTTATTCTCCATCTTATGATGCCATTCGAGTGTTTGGATGTTTGTGCTTTGCCCACAACCAAAAGACAAAGGGGGATAAATTTGCCAGTCGTAACTGTAAATGTATCTTTGTTGGGTATCCTTTTGGTCAAAAGGGATGGAGGCTTTATGATCTTGATAACCATGAATTTTTTGTGTCAAGGGATGTGAAATTCTTTGAAGAGATTTTTCCCTTTGTGAGACGGAAACTAGCAGTATTAGACCGGCAGATTACTTTGATATGGATGTGGATATTGATTTGGACTTTGCGGATTTCTTTGATGATGCTTCTATTGTTCCCAATGACCCTAATTCCTCTATCACTGTCAATACTGGGTCTGACCAAACTAAAAGTCCGGCAAGCCCAATAGAAATAGAACAGCCTAGTGTAGTTGACGACTCTGTTCACATTGGGTTTGACCAAACTGAAGAACAGGCAAGCTTAACTGATCAGGGTTCCGAAGAAGCTTTGGGTCGTGGAATGCGCACTAAAACTCCTTCAGTGCTCCTAAAGGATTTTGTTACTCACAATGTTGTTAAAGAGAGTCCATCGAACACTGCGACTTCCCTTCCGCAGCATACCTCAGGTACTCTTTTTCCTATAGCACACTATATTAATTGTGATAATTTTTCTATGCCATATCGCAAGTTTCTTGCAGCTGTAATTACAGGAGATGAACCTTGGTCTTTTAAGGAGGTCTTGAAAGATGATGGGTGGAAGAAGGCTATGCAAGAGGAAATTAAGGCCTTGGAGGATAATGGTACTTGGACTCTCAAACCACTTCCACCTGGCAAGCGTGCACTGGAAAATCAATGGGTATATAAGAGAAAATACCTCTTCAATGGTGATTTTGAGCTGTTAAAAGCTCGCTTGGTTATTTTTTGGAAATCATCAAATCGAAGGTTTGGATTACTCTGAGACTTTTGCTCCCGTTGCCAAAATGGCAACCATTCGTGCCTTTCTCGCCATTGCCGCTTCTAAGAATTGGGAGCTTCACCAAATGGATGTCCACAATGCATTTCTCCATGGTGATCTGGATGAGGAAGTCTATATATGAAACTACCTCCTGGTTTCACGTCATCGGAGCTAAATCTGGTTTTTCGCCTTCGCAAATCTTTATATGGTTTAAAACAGGCACCCCGTTGTTGGTTTGCAAAACTGGTCACTTCTTTGAAAGGATATGGATTTCTTCAGTCTTACTCTGATTATTCATTGTTTACTTACACTAAAGATGGCGTGCAGCTCAATGTCTTGGTGTATGTTGATGATTTAATTATTTCTGGCAACGATTTTGTTGCTTTACGTGCTTTCAAGGCCTATTTGGGTGACTGTTTTCATGTGAAAGATCTTGGTCCACTTAAATATTTTCTTGGTATTGAGGTAGCTCGAAGTTCAGTTGGCTTATTTCTTTGTCAAAGAAAGTATACTCTTGATATTATTACTGAGGTCGGCCTCTTGGGAGCAAAACCAGCAGATACTCCTATTGAACAAAATCACAAGTTAGGCCATGCCATTGGTGCTAAACTTGATGATCCGAAATCCTATCGACGCCTTGTAGGTCGTCTTGTGTATTTGTCTGTCACACGACCTGACTTGGCATATTTTGTTCATCTTTTATCTCATTTTATGCAAGATCCTCACCAAGAGCATTGGGAGGCCGCTCTGCGAGTTATGCGTTATTTAAAGGGAACTCCAGGTCAAGGTATTTTATTGTGAGCTGACAGTAATTTATCTTTAAACGGATGGTGTGATTCAGACTGGGCTGCCTGCCCCCTCACACGGAGATCCTTGACAGGTTGGCTGGTATTTCTTGGTCAATCACTTATCTCATGGAAAATAAAGAAACAAACTACTGTCTCAAAGTCTTCAGCTGAAGCAGAATATCGATCCATGGCTGCCATCACTTGTGAACTCAAGTGGTTGAAAGTTTGTTATTAAGTCTGGGTGTTCATCATCCTAAAGCTATACCATTGTTTTGTGATAGTCAATCAGCTTTACACATACATTGCCCGCAATCCTGTTTATCGTGAACGCACAAAGCATATTGAAGTTGATTGTCACTTTGTTCGAGATGCTATTACCGAAGGTCTGATTGAACCATCATATGTTCCTACGACAGTGCAATTGGCTGACTTATTTACAAAGGCTCTAGGCAAGAAGCAGTTTGATCTATTATTAAGCAAGTTGGGCATCGTGAACCCCATGCTCCAACTTTAGGGGGGGTGTTACGAGATCTCTGAGATTTCAGGCGTGATCTTTGTAATATTTTGTTACGCCCATTTATGGCAGGTTATATTAGAGTTTGATATTGTTTAGGATTGTTTCCTAAAACAGAAAATTTGTATAGATACTAGGGTTGTATATATATATTGCGTACAGATCAATATAGAAATTATATTTTCTGCCTGAAACTTGTCAGGTTTTCAGTTAATGTATATATGTAGTGTTTTTGTATCCTAATTAAGTTTTCTTATTCTTAGAATAAATCTTTATGCTTAACACTGTAAAACCCATATCCAATCGTCATCTCATCCATCTGATTGACCTTATATTTCCAAATTAATTCACATGTATGCAATTTTATTTAATATGGTGTCTTTATGTTAATTCTTGATCGCTAAGGTTTCGTAAAAATTTAGAATGATCGCACCAGGCCTAATGAGTTCACTCTAAACACTATAATTGCGCTTTTGGATAGAAAAAAAGCTAGCTAAATCCATGGTGTTGCATACGGATAAGTTGTATTTTATACATAATATCTCCCTTATATTTAGCTTATATTAGTAAAATTTACATCTATTTATTTAGGTTTTTACTTATATTTAGTATTTTGCTATTTTATTTTCTGGTTTGACTTTTTCTTCTATTTTGGGCTTAATTGTCTTTGTTTTACTTTGTAGGTCATTAGTAGACAAAGGTGGGAGTCAAATTCATTAGCAATAGCCCACGTGATAATCATCTTGATGCAAGCCCACTTAGTAGACCATCAATCTATACTTACAAGGGAAATGACAGGGAAACAAAACAGAAGACAAAAAGAGAGTTTGAAACCCAGCAAACACTACAGAGTACGACAGTGGTAGCAAGCGGAAGAGCGAGAGTCCACCAGCAACTGGGAACTCAATTCCCATTCAATTGAAGATATGTCGTACACATCCAGGAGATCGTGGGGAACAAATTCTATCCAGATACCCACACAGTTAGGGTTTAGTCAGTCTATAAAGGTTTTGTTCCAGCCTCAATTGGACGGATCCAAGCTCACAGTTTAGAATTGATAAAGCAAACACAATTGAGTGGTGAGAATGGGAAGAAATCAGAGGGTCATTTGAAGGTAAAGGAAGCCTTGGAGTGGAGCTTAGTCTACCTATCTAAGGGGTGGAGAGTCTGGTCTTGTCCAGAGGAGTCGAATCCGAAGCAAGCAACGATTTCTCGGTTCATATCAATAAGTTCTTCCCTTTTTAATTGACTACTCTAGTTATCTTTTCCAGATATTCATTGTTATTTTGTGTACTTAGAATTTCATATTTTCAGTTTCAGACTTGAATTATTGCTCAATCATTGGTTGAGTTTTGCTTGGCAGTTTATAGTATTGATGAAATTCAGATTATATTCGTTCTTAATTTCAAGTTTACAGCTTTGTTTTAATTGTTATCTTTCTTAATAAAGTTGGTGAATGATAGCTAATTGTATGATTTGGCTTAGTTTAGATCGTACAATACTAGTAGCACTAGCTTAGATTTATCCTGCGATATGGCCATGATTTGAGTTAGGAGTATAATTTGATCTAATTGAACTTAGCATTTATGTGTTTAAGTTTATTAGGATAATTGAGGTCTTTCTAGTGACTATTGCTTCTAAATTGATATTCGTAAGTTGCGACATATTTGCGTTGGTTAGTTTGGTTTAGAATCGACCTAGGCTTAGTTCAAGTTTGCTTAAAAGTAAGGAAAAATAGGGAGTCTTTTTAGTAAGTACTCTACAGGTTACCTTTCGTTAATTCTAATGAATTTCTCAAGCAAGGTTCGATGTCTATTAGCTAATATATGATTATATTTGAATTTGTTTTACGACTGTCAGTAATAAAAACGATGAGAGAGAAAGAGCCCCAAAGACCTCCCAAGAAACTCATACCCATCCTTCATCCTCACCTTCAGCCACACAAGTTTCACAGATCCACAGCCAATTCTAGCCAATCCTTTGATATCAAGATCCAATTTAACCAATCCCTTGATGAAAATCTCGTCTACAAGCTCCATAGCTCCTTTTTGCCTTTATTATGCTCCCTCACAGATAGTTTGCTTTCATATTCTAAATCTCATTTTTATGGTGAATTCACTCAAATCACTACTTTCAAGCCCATTTCTTGGTGTACTGGGTACTTTTTGGCACTCATCAAGCATGTTTCGTTGGTTATTAATTATCAATTTCATTTCTTGATTTTGTTTGTAAGATTTGGGGGAAAAATCTCTAACCCTAGATTTCGTCAAAAGACCCAAATTTCCTTCTCCGTAACTCTTCAGCACTATCTGAATACTATTTTTGGGGTTTTCTACTCTCTAAGCTTGATTTATGGCAGTTCTTGGTCCTTTGTGTGGGCTGTGTGGCTTGTTCTCAACTTTGCGTTGATTCCCTCTCTTTGTGTTATCAACTCCCCTGTGCCTGGGTCTCTCTTCGGGTTTTGGGGCGTTTGGTCTGGGCTCCGTGGTGTTGCGCTCACTGTTCCTGGTCCTCCCCTTTTATTTTTTCTGTTCGTTGGTTGGTCTCTTTTAAAGTGGTTTTTCAATGCAAATACTGCTCTCTCCTCAACTTTGGTAAAGAGAGACAGATTGTGCCACCATCTCCTCCCTGCAGGAGATTATAGCATAATGCTCATAGCATACTCAATCTACTTGCTGGTACGAGAGTCTCATGCTGAGACCTTTTGTTACTTGCTACCTTCTCAGCTCAACGGTTTGATTTGCCCCCTTGACGGCTATTTAAGGCAAGGGCATTTGCTTTGCAGTGACTTCCTTCGCCCTCTTGACGGCTATTTAAGGCATACGCCTTACATGTTACATCTTGCTCCTTATCCCCCTTTCTCTCTAGCCTTTTCCCTCAGTGCTGTCTTGAGAATTAATTACTATTGCTTAATGGCTTTTTGTAATTATAAGTCTGTGGTAATGGAGGAGGGTCCGACTATGGAAACTCAAATGAACATTATTAATGCAACTACAAGATTTAGCTGTGTTAATCCTCCTTTTGGTGGTATTGAATCCAGTATTCAACACTCTATTGGTGACTCCTTTTCTGACTTCCCATTGTGAGAATTGTTGTGGAAGATACTTCACAGACTGTTAATGATATGAATGGATGGTTATGTTTTCCTTTGAAAATCCTCAAGATAGACTCTCATGTTGGCAAGAGACACAATATCATGTTTAAAGCCTATTGTTGTCTGTCTAAACACGTTGTTTTTTATGGATATAATTGCATTTTGGAACATTAGAGGGGTGGGTAGGAAAAATGCTGGTGAAGAAGTTTAATTGTTTTGCAAACTACATCAAGTTCATTTAATAGCTCTTGCTGAAATCAAAGTTCAATACGACCCTTCTGCAACTGTAGTCCATCAATTTGGCTTTTCAAGCTTTGATTTCATTCCATGTGTAGGTTTTTCAGGAGGTATTTGGGTTATGTGGCAACCGCAATTGGTTGATGTAGCCATTTTATATAAAGATGTGCATTTTATTGCCTTACTACTTAAAGATTATGCAAATTCTCGGCCTTTAGTTGCTATATTTTGTTATGCACCAGCACAAGCTGCACATAAAAACCAATTTTGGTGTGATTTGTTAACTTACTGCAACACTTTGACAGTTCCTTATGTTATAATGGGTGATCTTATTGAGATTGGTAAAGGAACAGAAAAACTTGGGGGTACACCTCCAAATCATAATAGGTTTGATAGATTGAACTCTTTTAAATTCAATGCCAATGTTTTAGATATTCCTTTTGTTGGTGGTTCCTTTACTTGAAGGAAGAAAAGATCAGGTATAAATATTGTACTAGAAAGACTTGATAGAGTCTTGGTGCCTTCTTCTAGCTTATCATGCTTCCCCTTAATGCATATCTCATATCATGACTTTAGTACTTCTGATCATGTTCCTATTATTCTTTGTTTAAACTCTAAGCCAAACTTTAACCCTCCCCCCTTTAAATTTGAGTTAGCTTGGACTAAGCATTCGGACTATGACTCTGGTCAGAAAAGCCTGGGCTTCAAGACACAACGATATCAAATGTATCAATTTCTGCAAAAACTTAAAAACTTGAAATTGCTCTCAAAGAAATGGGCAAAACTCAAGTTTAATAATGTAACTCGCCAACTTCAAGAAGTTGAAGGTCAAATTATCAAAGTACAAAGCAAACTTTGTAGTACTCCTGTCAATACTAGACTTATTCGTGTTCAAAATAATCTAATAAAGAAAAAAGCATGCCTAGTTAATTTTAATCGTACTTACTGGTTCCAACGATCACGGGAAAAGAATCTCCTTTTAGGAGACCGAAAAATTAAGTATTTTCAAACTAAAGCAACAATTCGCAAAAACAGATTAAAAATTATTGATTTTCAAAGTAAAGATGATATTCACTTTACAAATCCTGCTAGCATCACGTCTGAAATAACCAAAGAATTTAAAGCGTGTTTTATAAAGGATAACAATTGTTCATTTAATCCAGAGATAGACCTTCAAAATATTGGTGTTGAGATAAGCAATGAGGATAACGCAAAGCTAACGCAAGAAATCACTAATGATGAAATTAAGGAGGCTGTCTTTCTCTTGGCACCCAACAAGTCCCCGGGTCCAGACGGGTTCCCAGCTGCTTTTTTCAAGAATTATTGGAATATAATTGGCCCTTCTGTTATCCGTGCTGTCAAGGCTTTTTTCTTTTCGGGGAAAATTTTAAAGGAAACAAACCAGAACTTTATAGCTCTAATCCCAAAAATTGACAACCCTATGGTTGCTAACCATTTTAGACCTATTAGCCTTTGCTCCTCTATTTACAAGATTATTTCTATGATCTTGACCAGTAGACTTAAAACAGTACTGAATAAACTTATTCATCCATTGCAAGGTGCTTTTGTGTCAAATAGGTGTATTCAGGATAATATCCTTCTTGCACATGAAGTCTTTCACTCTTTTCGATTAAAAAAAGGTAAAAGTGGTTGGCTTGGCATTAAATTGGATATGGAAAAAGCTTATGATAGACTAGACTGGCACTTTATTTTTGAAGTTTTTAAAAAAATTGGCTTCAATGATACTTGGATTAAGTGGATTAAAGAATGCATTTCATCAGTTTCATTTTCAGTTCTTATTAATAACACACCGGGACCTACTTTTCTTCCTTCTCGTGGCATAAGATAGGGTGACCCGCTCTCTCCGTATATATTAATCCTCTGTGCCGAGGTCCTTGCTCGTAGGCTTCAGCGTGAAAGTGATTCTTCCACTAAAAGTATCGGAATTAAAATTTGTAGAGGGGCCGAAAAACTTCATTTCCTAACTTTTGCAGATGATACTATGATTTTTGCTGAAGCATCAAATCAAAGTTGTCATGCCATTATAAAGATTCTTGATCAACATTGTAAAATGTCGGGCCAAAAAATTAATTTTGATAAATCAGCCTTTCAATGTACCAAAAATATATCTAGAAATACGATTGATGCCTTCAAAGGTATTCTGCTTATGAGTCACTCTTCTAGTTTGGATAAGTATCTTGTCTGCCCTATTATTAACACTAGGGTAAATGAGCAGACCTTTAATGATGTCCTGGATCGTACACAAGCTCATCTTGCCAAATGGAAGGCAAATTCTTTGTCTCAAGCAGGAAGAGCGACCCTTATTCAAGCAAATCTCGCAGCTTCACCCATATTTGTAATGCAAAGTTTTTCATTACCGACAACTACATTGAAAAAACTAGATAAAGTTAACAGAAATTTTCTTTGGAATAAACCTCCTGATAGTAAATCGCCTAATCTTATAGGTAGGGATAAAGTTTGTCGGCCAGAAAATATGGGTGGTCTGGGACTTAGGAAAGCCGAGGCAGTTAACCAAGCAATGCAAATGAAACTTTTTTGGAAAATAATTAAGGATCCAGATAATAGATCGGTACGATTAATTAACAGCAATTATCTAAAAGGACAACATATTTTAGATTTTGCTAAAGGTACCATTAATTCTTGGCAATGGTCTCATTTGCTAGAAGTACGTGATTTGTTTAGACATGGTATTCGTTGGCAAATAGGAAATGTAGAAACAGTTAAAATTTGGACTGATATTTGGGTCTCGCAAGTTCCTCTTAAAGATATCTTCCATAATGAATTCTCGGATGATCCGCTTTATGATCTTGCTATCCCGGTAAAATATTTTTTTCTCGGTCACGGGAGGCTGGGATACAACAAAGCTTGCCAAAATTGTTTCTAATGACACAATCCAAGCAATATTAGGTATCCCAATTCCTCATAATGAAGTTTCTGATAAGTTCTATTGGGGTTATTCCAGTAACGGGGATTTTTCCTGCAAATCAGCTACTTGGATTGCCCAAGGTTTACAAAACTCTTATAAACAAAAATGTGGTTTTAACTGGATATGGGATATTAATATCCCATCAAAGATTAAAATTTTCCTTTGGAAACTCTATCTTGATGGTTTACCAACAAAGCAGAGACTCCAACAAAGTCATGTTTTCATTCCTCAAGAGTGTGTATTCTGTAATTTTCATAGTGAAGATATATCATCTTTTCTTCCATTGTCCAGTTTTTTTACAAACCTTAAAGGAAGTGGAAGCTCTTTGCGGAGTATCGCTACAAGTAGATGATAGTCCAGATTTTTCAATCATAGAAAGTCTTAATTTTTCAGAGAGAAAAGCTTTCAGAATGGAACTTTATCCTGCTTATTATGACTTGGTGGTTATTTTGGTTTGTAAGGAACAAAATCCAATTCGACAACTTAACTACTAGTCCAACTCAAATAGCTATCTCGGTGAAAGTTAGTTTTTTTGAATGGAAGTCGATCTCAGAAAAAAAAACTTTGATTTCGATACTAAAACTGTTTTTCCCACTAAGCATGTTAAAAAAGGTCCCCAACCAGATATCTTTTGGTCCCACCCAAGGAAAGACTATGTAAAGTTAAATTTTGATGGATCTAAAATAAATAATTTGGCAGCGGCTGCAGGTTTTGTGGTTAGGAATGACGCTGGCGAGGTGCTATTCATGAGGGCGCGATCTTGTGGTTCTGCGTCCATACTCATGGCTGAGGCTATTGGATTGCGAGAAGGGGTTAAGCTGGCGAGAGCTAAGGGTATAAGAAACATCACTATTGAAGGTAATAATTTGGCCGTCATCAAAGCCATTCGTGCGGAATGGCACATCCCGTGGGAGATAGAGAACATCCTCATCGACACCAAGAAGGATCTCCATTTTTTTGACAAATTGGAAGTTCTACATTGCTTCAGAGAGGCAAACACGGTGGCAGATTATCTTGCGCACTTTGGGCACTCCTGTGAAACTTTACGGTTTTGGTCATCCCCATTTGACCAGTCCATTACCAATTTAGTGGTAAAGGACGCTTTAGGTTAACCTGTGGGTTACCTGGTTATCTTGCCTTATCAAAAAAAAAAAAAAAAAAAAAAGGCTAATATATGATTATTTCTAAGTATTTGAGTGATGCTTGTTTCATACGTTACTATTAATGTTAGTTGATTTAGTTCTTTAAGTTTAGATATCACTCATTAAAAACCCCCCAATTTATGTGAATATTGTGAATATTGTATAATAGATTAGCCTTTCGAATTAGGAATTAGACTGTCTCCTCGTGGGATCGATTATTATTTACCCTCTATTATTTGTTATTTATATTTAGGTGGTAGAAATAAGGTTTAATTTAGTACGCCTAACAACACGTACCACATACTTGTATGAGACCATACTTTCTAGTTTCTACAATAAACCAAACATAAAGATTAATCATAGAAATTTATTATTTGTATATCCAAATTTTAATACTTGGATAATTTTTTGATTTACAACAAATTGCTTGTCCTACAAGCAGTAAAGGAAAACTAATTGTAATTTACGTTCAAGATCAACATTCCCATATGACTATAATGAAAACCTTTCCCAGATGATTGATTGAGTGAAATCGATTTCTTTTGCCCCCATGGCCATTTTTCTTCATTTTGTTGCAAAAGCTGTTCTTCCTTAAACTAATGATGATTAGTGTAGTTCAAAAATCTTGGGCTACAACTCTTAACAGTACAGTAAAAAGTCATAGCTAGTAACCAAAATAGAGAAGATGGCATGGCGAGAGTAATAAATCAATAATAAAACAAAGAACCAAAACAAAATTGAATATTGAAAACAAACTCGATCAAGTAATTAAGATTGATATGAGTGTTTCAGCTAAATTTTATTATTGATTTATTAATCCCATGTGTATCTGAGCCCAAAATTAGAGATAGAAGGAAAAAGTCCAAGCTCTTTTGTGAAGTCCAACTCTTTTCTTATTGCACACAAATATTGTGCTCTTGAGAGCACAATTAAATCGCTGGTTTTTGAGGGTACAACTCAAATTAACAGCAATACCACTACTAGTAATTAACAAATAACTCAAATTGCGTAAAAAATTGAATTATCTAGAGGATCAATATGATGTTCAATTTCCCATTCAAAATTCTCATCCCCTGTCCAAAATTTCCCAAACAGAGCTTTTGCCTTCTCTTTTCCAAATCCAAGTACTTTCTCTCTCCTAAGTTTCTTAAATTCAATTTTCTCCACCAAGTCCCCTTGTTGTTGTTGTTGTTGTTGTTTTTATTCTTCATCATTTTCTCGGCCTCCTTTCCCTTGTTGTCCCCCAATTGATGACACTCCCACACGGGTTCCGGTTCCTGAATGTAATCAAATAATGCTTGCTTTGAGATGATCAGTAGTAGTGGGTCTAATCTTGGGACAAAATCGCTTGTTTGAAGGGCGGTAAATCAAGTCATTGCTGCTGTTGTTGTTGAAGGGTGTTTTTTGATGTTGGTTTTGTGAGGGTTGTTGATTGGAAAGGGGTGAAATTGATGTTGGATGATTACTCTGGTTTTGGTGATTCAGAATCGAAGAAAGCCAAGGCATAGCACGTTTCTTAAGTGGAAGAAACATCTGATCACTTTTTCCTCCATGATCAGATACAGATGAGATCAGAGAAAAAGAACAGAGAAAGGAATCTGTGTAATGTAAGAAGGCAATGGAAAAGGTGGAAGTTGAAAAATTAGATTTGAGAATACGAAACAAAGACGTTTAATTTGGTTGTATCAATTTGTTGGGAATTTTGGTTTGTGAGTTTTCAATAGCGGTAATTTACGCGCCTAGTGAGTGACCGTAATTAAGGTCTAGCTTGGGGTTCAAGCTGATCTTTTACGCGGTTTAATAAAACCGTTGGAGGGAGATTTTCTTTTTGGCGGTGCTTTTTGAACATCTTGGGCTTTATGTGTATATTCTAATTGTATTCTTTCTTTTTGTAACCAAAAATTGTATTCTCTCTTTGAATTATAATTCATTTTTATTTTTGCAGAATCAAATTTATTACCTTTTTAATGTTTGGTTTATTGAAAGTTTAATGTACCTCTTTTTTCAACAAATAACTATACACTCAAAATACTTTAGATGGGAGGATATGGAGTTATTTTAAATTCCTTGACAAGCTAGTCTATTTTTTGAAGTGCTTAGATCTGGCAAACGGGTCGATCAGGTTGGGTTCGGTTTGGGTCAAATACGGGTCGGGTTAAATACGGGTCGAATACATCGGGTAAAATACCGGTTCGATTTCCGGTTACCTCACGGGTTTGACAAATGTTGTCTCACAACTTTCGGGTTCAGGTCGGGGTCCGGGTCGGGTCATTTCGGTCTCGGGTCAAAACGGGTCGGGGCATTTCGGGTTTGAACATTTTCGGATCCGGTTTTGATCAGGTCTGTGGCGGATCGGGTTCGAGTCAGTTTTTGCCAACTCTAGGTGCCTTCAAGTCACGCGAGGGGAGATAGTAAATGTGATTGACGGTGGATATCATTGGTCTTTCTAAAAGTAAACAAACTTTAAAATAAAAAAATAAAAAACTTGAAGATGAAAATTATTAATGTTTATCTTGTTTAAAATAATCTAGTAAAAGAATCCCAATCCAACTGTAATTCACCAAAACTGAATAAGGAAACCGAGTATGAAAAAACGAAACAAAAGGAAAAATTTTGAGTTACTTGAATCCCAAGCTATTCTCCACAACGGTAATGATAAAATGACACCCCCAATACAATTTAGGAAACTGGAAAATCTATTTATACATTACATTCCCTTTCATTAATCACTTCTCATTAATCGCTCTCAAACAACAATTTCTTCATTCATTCTCTCTCTCTCTTCTTCTTTTGCAACTCAAACTTACATCAGTTTCTCTGCTTTCTGTAACCTGGCATCAATGGAGAAAACCCAAAAGCTAGTTCCAGTTAACAAACGCCCTTACTCTTTGGCCTTCTCTGAACCTGATTCACAAACATACCCTATCAAACTCTCCTCTCAGATTAAGCAAGAAGTTGAAGATCAACAAGAAGAAGTGTGGGAACCTGTTTTCATCTTTGGAAAAATATTTGGGATCACCAAAAAAATCATCCCTTTAAACCCTGAAACACAAAACCCATAAAAGCCAATCAAACAGGAGTGCCCAACTCCACTGATTTCCAAAACCCAAACCCTTGAAAAGCCAGAAATTAAACCCGTCAATTCTATCAACAACAGTTGTGTTTTTCCACCCAAGAAAGAAGAAGACCCTGCAACTGCCCTTTTCAATTACATCAGAACAAGTAGTCAAACTGAAGTCACTGATGTAACGCTAGTCATGGAGGGAAGCCTTACAGAGTCTGATGTCAAGCCAAATCAGGGTCGATTGGCCATCCCTCAAGGAGCGGTAAAGAGTACTTTTACAAACGAATCTGAAGAAAAGACCCTTGGAATGAGGGACATTAAGGCAAGGTTGAATGTCAAGGTGTTTGGGTCATTGTCATTGAGAGAGCGTGATTTGAAGCTTACTCGATGGGAATGGTTAATGGAAAATATTCATGACAGAAAATAAGTTTCAAGCAGGCCAATGGATTCAGCTTTGGTCCTTTCGCCGTGAGGGCAGACTTTGTTTTGCTGTTGTTGGCCTCCAAAAGTATGAAACGGGGAAAAAAGGTCACCACAGAAGACTCTCTTGCTGATTTGACTTGAAGAAAACTCAGTTAGGAATTTTTCGGCCGGGGTTTATTGATCCTGTCAGAGTACATATCTGCAAGTTGTTATTTACGACTGTAGTAGTGTTGAATGTCAATTCAATTTTATAGGTCCCAGTTGAGTTTTATTTATTTATTTATTTATTTATGCTGATTTTGTAAATGCTATTGAATAGTAGCTGTGAATGTCTTACAATCGATCAGTGAGTATTTGTTCATTTAATCAATGATCGACAGTGTCAATGTAATACACTTACTACAGAAAATTTGCTGCATGTTTTGCAAGAGCGAGCTACTATTTCTTGTTTTGTTTCCAGGTGATCTACAGCTAGCTTTATAACTACAGCTATTAGTTGTCTTACAGTATTCTGGCTATCGAAATTTGGTGCATCTTCGATCACTCCTGTGAGAGTTCATATAATTTAAGTAACACTAACACCTACTACAGCTACTTTTCTTATAATAAAAAAGAAAGTTGGATATAACTTTGGCAAGGTTCAGAAGTCGAGAATGACAAAGGAGATGAGAATTAAGTGGAGATAGAATGAAGCAAAATGAACCTTCACCATGCATGTATACTGGTTTGTTTTTCTTCTTTTCAGCTGTTTGGGAAAAACTCAGATGCTTTTTATTTTGGAATGTATTGTGATTTGCATGTTTAGTTGTTGTTACAAACCCATTTGAATTATAATCATGCAGGGAAGGCATCCTCAGCCCTTCATGCTGAACTCATGGCACTCAAGAAAGCTCTGATGTGGAGAACCCAAAATCCCAGGACTGATGTGATCATCAGTACAGATTGCGAGAAACTCACCAAACTAATACAAGGACAATTGGAAGATGCCACATTCACTAACATCATATTCGAATGCAGGGAGCTGATAGGAAAAGAGAGGAGGAGTACGCAGGTCTGCTTCGAGAAGAGGGAGAAGAATAGGATTGCAGATAGCATGGCAAAGACAACTAGGAAGGAGAACTTAATTGGCAATGTAACCCTTTGTGATAATATTCCTGCCTTCTGCTTGGAACAAATAGAACTAGATGCTTTGGGATGTAATATTTCAAGTGCCTCTGGCACAAACTTGCAATCTTAATTAAATAGTACTTTCTTACCAAAAAAAAATATATAATCAGTGAGTATTGCTATTGCTATACGAAGTTTTTTGTGCCTTCTTGCTGTTATTATATAGCTTTCTGTTATGGTGTGATATGCATCTCTACTATTGACATCTTTCCATCCTTGTTCTATGTGTGGTAATGATCTTCAACTCAAAAAAGATTTTGATCAACATGGATCAAACATTTAAAAAAAAAAAATTAGAAGGATTTTGTTCAAATTAGATAATTAATTCTGATCTTTAATGTATGGTTGAGGTTTAAGCAGTACATTTGAGGGGTGATGATACATGTGTTATGTGTGGGCAAGCCTCGGAGACTATCATACACGCAGTCTTTGAATACTCGGGGGCTAGCAAGATTTGGCAGAATAGCAGTTTTGTGGAGCTACTGACTGATGCACCTATGACCTCATTTCACGAGTGTGTGGCATGGTGTAGTATGAGACTGGGGAAAGAAATGTGTGATGCTTGCTATGTGCTGGGCTCTATTTCGTCAGCGAGAAATGAAGCTGTCATAGCTAGGAACCCAACTGATTTCACAAAGATGGTGCTTGGCTAACTGTATATGGTAAGGGACTACAAGCAATATGCAGCAAGATTTTTACTCATTCGAGTCTGCAGCCACGTGCTATATTCACGCTGGTGTCCTCCTTTATCTGGTGCATTTCGAATTAATACTGATAACTCAAGACGACAGATTTGTTTGGCGCTTCATCAACAGCAAGGGGGACTTCTCGGTTAAATCAATAAGGAAAAAAAATCCAAAATCAGGATGGCAACAACACTAACGAGGCAGTGAAAGGTTTATGGCATGGTCTTGCGCCACCTAAGGTTGAAGTATTCAGGTGGGTCGCGTGCTTAGGAAGGTTAAAAATCAAGGATCATTTGTTGGGAATGGGAGTTCAAGGGATAGACAACCCTATGTGTGTGCTGTGTGATATGGAACTCCACCATATATTGATTCACTGCAGATTCTCAAGGAGACTTTGGACAAGATGGCTCGAGTTATGGAACGTCAGATGGTGGGCTCCGTATGAGATGCTGGACTTCTTTAATCAATGGTATACTATCTTCATAGGTAACCAATTTCGAAAAATTTTAGTCACTTTCGTGTTTGTATTGGGCTGGTCGGTTTGGAAAGAGCGGAATACAAGTATTTTTGGTGTCAAGAGATGTGACGAGAAAGAAACCTTTGAGTAGATTTTATTGAGGTTGGGCTGGTGGATGAAAGGGTGGGATGACACTCTTCTTTACTCCCCACAAGAGATACTGCGCAATCCTCTGTGTCTTAGATTGAGTCGGCATGTGCCTAGGGTCAGTAAGGTTGAACAATGGTCAACACCTCCAAGGGGTAGGTGTAGTGAAGTGGAACGTTGATGCATCGTGTAAGGAGGGTCACTGCGCAATTGGGGGTGTCCTTTGGGAATAGAATGAGAATTTCTGGTGTGCTTTTTCCAACCGTGTCCCCTATGGTGAAATAAATCAGACATAAGTGATGACAGTTTACAGAGCGCTTGAACTGGCAATGAACAAAGTATACAGACATAATCATAGAGTCAGATTCTTTAAATGTGGTATCTTGGTGTAGTGCTGACTATGGAGGTCCGTTGGGTGTTCGTTTTGCTCTTAACTTTATCCGGGCAATAAAAGGATGGTGGCCTAAAATCAGAATAACACATAAACCAAAAGTGTCAACTCCGTCGCTGATCATTTGGCTAAACAATGCAAGGTGTAGATAGGAAAGAAGAGTTCTTGTCTTGGCTGTACCATGTATAGCTTTCTGTGAGGAGTTGCTCTGATCTGCCGTCTTTCTCTGTTTTTCTTGCTTTTTAATCTCTTACGTGTTTGTCCCTCTCAAGCTTATTTTCTGACTTCCCTTACCTTCCTGATGGGGTAAGTAGAAACATGAAACTTTGAGGGTGTGATCCTGGAGACTTTTTGTATGAGATATATTGTACCTTCTTCTCATTAAAAAAAATCTTCCCGAATTATCAAAAAAAAAAAAAACAAAAAAAAAAAATGATGCAGCAATACTAGACGGAAATGTGATAAGGGATGATAAGGGTGTGGTGATGGCAGTAGCTACGAGACGTGTCCGAACAAAGATGGAAAGCTAACTTGGCTGAGGTAGTAGCTGCAAGATTTGGGCTCTTAATAACAAGGGACTTGGGATATCAGAATCTGGAGCTACAAACGGACTTGCTGATGGTGATAAACAAACTACATGCAAAACCGCAAATGAATTTTGGTTTGACTCTGGGAGCTGTCTTGGATGATTCCTTTGATTTATTTGGCTTATGCAATTGTTTTTGTTTACAGCATATTAGACAGGTGGGTAACACGGTTGCGCATCTCACTGCGCGATCGCTCGCGCTCGTTAGATGGTTTGGAACATAGGTGGACTCGTAAGTTTCCCCATTGCATTTTAGCCTTATCAAGCATTTTTAGCTTACTCCAAAAAGATTGTTAGTACAAAATTATTGGATATTAATAAACAAGAGGAACTTGGATATGACTTCTAGGCATGTACAAGTACACTTTCCTGAAAGTTTAGTTTCGACCCTCTAGGAACGACCGGGTTACACGAAACAACTTCTGGGACACAAAGAAGTCACAGAGTATATTGTTCGCCCCACAATCATACTCCACTAATACGTTTGCGTTGTTGATATTTCTCTTAAACAAGATGATAAACCATCATCTATAATGTCCATGGTATGTCATCATGAAAGAGATCGAATCTCTATCATGTATCATGAACTACCAACAAAGAAGATGATCTTTCTTCTTTTCCTAGCCAAGAAGCTAGCCAAGGAGAATCGATTATTTCTCCTTATGTTTTATCTCTCATAATGCCTCTCTATTTATAGAGATCAAATTAGTTACTAATAATTTGTGTTGGTTACATATATGTTGATATTTGTCACTGCTTTACACATAGCCACATATAATTTGAGACAAGTGTCTCTCCTTTACACATAACCACTACCACATGGCAAGACATGAGAGACATAAACCTTTTACTCTAAAAATGTTCCAACAATCCTCCCCCATTTTTGGAGTAAGCTAACAACACTTTGATTGTGTATATAAGACAAATTTCCAAACTTCTGCTTAAACGATAGTGTCTTAAAGATTGAACTAACACTTAGTGTAATACACATTCCAACATTCCGAATTATAATGGTGTCTAAAAAGATTGAACCAAATAGTCCATTTTGGAAAATTGAAGATATCACACACACAAGCTTATAACAAACAACATTAGATACTTGACGCGTTAAAGGCGATGCGTCCATATCCTTTCATAAGTGTATATAAAGTCAAGCCCGAGACTCTTTGAAGCGGCCACACTTCACACTTACATAGGTAGGACCTTTACATCGTGTTTTGTAACTTAAACACTTTTTCAAAGATCTATTAAGAAGATACACTTTAACCTCCTTTACGTTACAGAACCCAAGCCCTCCCTTGTCTTTAGGATGTCAATAAAATTATTGAATGCTTGCAAATTACTCTTATGAGGTACTTTTACTCATTGAACTCAAGACATGACGTTTTATCAAGCGTTGAGTTGAGGTTCCCTCATTGGTGATTTAATTACACGGGCTTACACATCCCTCATGGTTTTATCACCATTCAACATTATATATGCACACAAATATCCTAGACCAAACCATCTAGATTTTGTAAGACTTAATTCATAGTAGTACACCCTACTATAATTTATGATCGATCCATAACATATGAATGTTATAACCGTCACCATCACTACCCTCACCATGGCCATGAATTTCTATAGTGATGTGTTATAACCATTCATATAATAACATCCACTAAACCAGTGAATTAATATAAATAGCAAATGCAATTGTGAAAATACAAATTATTCGTAGACTTATCATCACAATTAATTAATTCTGAATTTAATTAAATAAATTTCAAAGTTCAAACATGAACTTCAATTCTCCCTTTAAGTTATTACAATATTCCTCAAGGATATTTAACAACGGTACGAAACTTAACCGCTTTACCATGTTAATTGTAACATGCATTTGGGTATTATCTCCTCCCAAAGATACGACTTCCTTTAATCACCCAAAATTTAAGTCATGCATGCACAGATGCACAATCATCAAAGTCATACCATATCATTTACTCATGACTTATGAGATGGCAAATAGAGTACTTTTGTTCATTGCCAGCACCATTTTAATAATGGATCAACATTAGTACCCAAGATATAAGAACTATATATCCACATTTGCCACGTAATAACAAAAATCCACCTCCCTAAGGAACATTTATTTGATCAACTGCCTATTGGTATTACGCGACATTTCGTCCACATGAATGTCAGGCAAAACAGAATCAAGACCATATTGATTTTACAGATAATGCCATAAACACATACATAAAACAATTTAATGAAACAAATGACAGTTGCATTAAATTACTTATTGTTAATCATGATGGCACCAGAACAACGAGCCGTCGTTCAAACTTGGCATTACCACACCATACATCCAGCGTATTGCAATATTAAACTTGACTTCTTTAATCTTGTCAAAATGACAAGTTAAACGCCGCTAATATTCAAAACACGAAAAAATAAACTTTCAGATTATTAGTACAAAATTATTGGATATTAATAAACAAGAGGAATTTGGATATGGCTTCTAGGCATGTACAAGTACACTTTTCTGAAAGTTTAGTTTCGACCCTCTAGGAACGACCGAGTTACACGAAACAACTTCCGGGATACAAAGAAGTCACAGAGTATATTATTCGCCCCACAATCATACTCCACTAATACGTTTGCGTTGTTGATATTTCTCTTAAACAAGATGATAAACCATCATCTATAATGTCCATGGTATGTCATCATGAAAGAGATCGAATCTCTATCATGTATCATGAACTACCAACAAAGAAGATGATCTTTCTTCTTTTCCTAGCCAAGAAGCCAGCCAAGGAGAATCGATTATTTCTCCTTATGTTTTATCTCTCATAATGCCTCTCTATTTATAGAGATCAAGTTAGTTACTAATAATTTGTGTTGGTTACGTATATGTTGATATTTGAGACAAGTGTCACTGCTTTACACATAGCCACATATAATTTGAGACAAGTATCTCTCCTTTACACATAACCACTACCA